>CM060480.1:25920156-27211823 GCA_030544235.1 Lepturacanthus savala
ATGAATAAACCCAGCTCAGTGACTACATGTGCATACACAAAAAACAAGAGTCCCTGCTCTTGTTTTATACTTTTTTAGCATTGTACTTTGTTACATTACAAGTCAAAAATAATTACAGAATATGAACAAAAGTGCATGAAAAAGTAATTATAAATTTTGTGAGAATGGAACTATGCGTTAAATCAGCAGCTGCACCTGGGCTGGGAGCAGCAGTTGGTGAACAGGCACAAAATGACTTCATTATCGTTTATTGACATAAAAAAAAGCATTTACTCTAATTTTATTAGTAATTTAATACACCACTATGTGACCCAAATTGAAAAAGATATTGCCTAATCAACATGTGTATGTTGGGTCTAATTAAAATGCTCACGGTGGAGCCTCCAACAGACAGTGGCTGAAAGTCAAACCACTTCTGGCTCCCAAATCTGGCTCTTATTTAATGGCTGTGAAGAAAGCAGAAGGCTGTCATCACACAGCTGTGATGATGTCAATCAAACTGTGCACACGACGGTCAAACACAGGTTAACCTGTTGCTGTCTTTGCTGCCTAATTTTTGCCCAACAGGGAAAATCATGAGTCACCACAAAGTCACAAGCTGTACAGATACAATAATGGATGAAAAAAGTCAAATACTGCCTTACACAGACACAACAAACAGGGAATTAACACAGATATGAATCAGTGTTTATTTCAGTGTGTATCTGATCCACTAATGAATACTTAATTTAGTAAGAATTCTTTTAAATAGTCTTTTCCAGCAGCCTTGCCTTCTACCACTAAAACAGCACAGCCAACCAAAAGTGACAAAATTTACAAATGTAAAGTTTGTACTGAAACACAGTTTATCTTTATAAATTATATGCAATTGACAAGACGTTATGTGTGTTTGTGGACATTAAGGAATTGTTAATATGTCATCTATCTATAAAAGCTAGGGGTGTCAGAGCAGGGGCGTTTCCAGGACATTTTTACTGGGGTGGCCAAGGTGACATACAAATATAGTCTGAGGTGGCCATGGAATTATATACACATACGGGAGCCTGGGGGTCCTCCCACAGAAAATGTTGTATTTCTTAGATGCCATTTCCTGCATTTTAAAGGAAAGCACCAGTAAACTTTAAATACACTATTTTCTAGTAGTAAACTAGTAAAAAATTGATTAATGCTAATTTTCACATTAGTCCTCCATATAATTACCCCTTTTGAACTTCGTGCTCAGCCTTCTTCTGATGTCACAGAGCAAGATTTGAGCACTCTGGCTGTGAATATTGTGCAGCTAGGGAAATAACGCCTCCCCCTCCCACATATAATGTGGTGAAACAATGTACTGGACATGTCTATTGCCTCTGCTGGTCAAACAAAGTAACAATATACAATATTACTTTGTTTGACCAATAGAGCAGTAAACCCAGACAGTGATATCAGATGGAAATATTAAATGTTTAAGATTATTATGAAGAACTGCTAAAACAACTTTTCTTGACTTCAAAGTTAGATAAAGATTTTCTTGATCCATCAAGTGTCCACATGGTTAATTTGGGGCATGAAGAAGGGGGTGCAATAACAACATGTTGTCCTAAAGCCATTTTTGAATACAAACCACAGTTCCTACATAAGGTGGAGAATCAGTTGTATCTCCAGTAGTATCCATACTTTCCAAGATGTGTAGCTTCAAGATGTCAAAAGTCTTAACCTCTTCTACTCTAGGCCTAGTTATTAGTCTACCTCTACATGCCCAGACTTAATGCAGTATATCTCCACAACTACAGGGGTTTACTGAATGATCTTGGGTTTAAAATAAAGCTAACACCTGTGGGATAGTTGTAGAAGTCCCAGAATCAATTTAAAATGGGGGACCCTGGAGTTTTAAAGTGTTAATTATCTATCGGATAATTTATTACTATTATTTTTATTTTATTATTTATAATATATTATTTATTAATTACCTATCAGATCTAGGGTGGCCAGCAGGTTGGCCAATGACATTCCAGAGGTGGCCCTGGCCACCCTTGGCCACTCCCCAAAATCGCCTCTGTGTCAGAGGTTCAGGTGTTGGTCAGATCAGCCTCAGCTTTAGGATATAGCTTATGCACAATGGTGTGGATCCTTTTTTGTGAAATTTTTTTTAAAGATTTTCAAAAGTGACCTTCAGCTCTCGCTGGAACCGTTTGCAGCCTAGTGTGAAGCAGCTGGGATAAAGATCGGCACCTCCAAATCTGAGGTCATGGTTCTCAACCAGAAAAAGGTGGAGTGCAGCCTCCAGGTTGGGGGATGAGATCCTGCCTCAAGTGGAGGAGTTCAAGTATCTCAGAGATCATGAATACAAGGGGCCAAAATGGGTTTTGTTGGCAGGGCGGCTGGGTTCTCCTTTACAGATAGGGTGAGAAGCTCGGTCATCCACGAGGAGTCAGAGTAGAACCACTGCTCCTCCACATCGAGAAGAGCCAGTTGAGGTGGCTTGGGCATCTAGTGAGGAGCCTCCTGGCCCCCTTCCTGATGAAGTGTTCCAGACACGTCCCTCTGGGAGGCGGCCTCGGGGAAGACCCAGGACACGTTGGAGAGACTTTATCTCTCACCTGGCCTGGGAACGCCTTGGGGCTGCCTTGGAAGAGCTGGATAAAGTGGCTGGGGAGAGGGAAGTCTGGGCTTCTCTGGTGAATCTGCTGCCCCTGCAACCCAAACAGGGATAAAGTGGAGGAAGACATTAAAACATCCTTATTATCTTTAAAACTTAAAATCCCAGAAACTTAAGTATCACAGCTCTATCCTGCAGCAGCACTTTTGTTAGTGTAAAACTCCATATCATGACTCCTTCTCATGTTGCTTCCCAACACTTTAATTGCAATTCAGATTAAGAAAAGATCTGTTGTCCCGTTTTATAACGAAATACTGTAACAACTTTCAAAAACCACAGGCTAAGATGTTTGTTTGCCGGTTTAGCTGCTAAATTATTCCTCATATTGAAACAGACTACTGTGGGCCATAGCCATCTTATGCCAGGACAAGTTCACAGACCCTTGCAGTACTATCACCTGACAGAATAGAATCTGGACCTAAACTCATTCATTTAGAGACACATATAACAGTAACATGCCAGGTTGTTACACTATACAGAAAAAACACACAGTAAGAGATTTATCATGAATCCTGTTTTACTTGGCCTATCAACACAATTTCCAAACTAATATGCAGATTGAGATCCACACTTTCAATATAAATTGTAGCCTTTTTCTTGCATAAATTGTATTTGCATGTCTCTCCTTATCTCAATGTATGTCCATGTCTTACCCAATGTACAATTTCTCCATTAAGACTATGTACCAATCGAACACATCATCATTTTGCCAAATATGAAAAATCTACTTAAACTTCCCTTTTCTATAGGAAACCATACCTCCTATGGGCACTAATATTTCAAAAGGAAGTTTCGCATAATACTTTCCACAGAGATCACAGGGAGCTTAATTTAAACTGCTAATACAGTATGTGCCGTCACCACTGCAGACACACCAGGTAACACACCAGGAAACTGCTAATGAATTTGTCTGACGCTGCTGTTGTTAGTTTAGTCTGCATGCATTTAAACTACTTTCCAAATCAGTCTAAACATGAAGTGCTTGTTATTAATGACTCCTTATGAAACTTGAAATCTCAGCATTCTGGTGTCTCTTTAGCTTCCCATTTTATAAGAAACATTAACATTTATTCACCCAGAAAAAGCTATTTCTCTTTATAATATACCAGCTGTTGTATGACTGCAATATATTTAGATTTTTTTTTTCACGCAGCTGGAAGAGTTAAACCTATTGTCTGCCTTTTGTGTAATTATCCAGACTGCTGCTGTTTCTATTGTATTTCATGCATGTTTACAAACGCAAATTCTCCCACATCCTTCTGCTGAAAATACTGTGAGCAAATGTTGACCCTGCAAGTGTCCTCATAGAATCTCACATCACTGAATTAAAATTAAGTGACAATGACACATTATTGTTAAATGTGAGAGGGCATAAGACTTTAACTCTATAAAACTCTACAAATCGTCTTGTATATAAAAGATGTTTGGCAGAATGTGCTGGAACTGCTGCAAAGAACAGGAAATGCAGCTGCAAAAAAGAACGGAAACTATTAAGAATTAAGTGAAGTTGGTGCAAGGTGTTTCTCAGAGAGCTTTTTGAATGGAAATGTTGGTTTGTTTAAGTTAAACAGAAATGTCAAAATTGTAGACTACCGCTCAGCATTGATAATCTGTCCTGCATTGTCCCTCATAAACATAGTCTTTGCATGAAGATTTATCAAAAAACATTTCTTACATATACTAAAGATTTTAATAAAAACATGTTAAAATACTATGAAAAGTAACAAAAAAATATAACCCAGTAATTAAAATAACATGTTAAAAGCTTCAAAAATAAATATAGTATTTATTGTATATAATAAATACAAAATACTAAATAAAATAACTCAATAACTAGATAAAATTGCTTCTGTTAGGTTACTTCTGTTAGCTTGCCTAAGGAAAAATATTAGCTTACAACTACATGGCATTTGATTCACTAACATTCACGTTATTTCTTTTATTAAGTTATCATAAAACAATATGAGTAATGAAATATTGAATTATATAATTATCAATGAAGCCCAGTACACCAGCTGTACTACTCCTCACCATCCTAATGTTTTTCTTCTGGAATAGGTACTTTTGATATTGATAATGAATTGAGTGCTTATTTTTATATCAGCTCCTATCAAACACTGATAATGATAATTACTACTAATAGCTTGTTCACATATTGTCATGTTTACAATGTTATGATAATGGTGTGATTTCATTTAATCGTGGCATGGTTTCCTTTTATTTTTAGACCAAAAGAAGACGTGTTGTGGCAATGGACAGAAGAAGATGAAGCAGAGCAGCAGCAGCTTCCTACTCAGACTAATTTTAAAATTTAAAATTATGAATCAAAAGTAATAATAAACTCTTCGTAAAGCTTTACTTTTGTTAAAATAGCTCTGCAAACGCAAAGAATTGACATTAGTATAAGTTCATATGTATATGAACTAGGTTCACTTCATTTTAAAGGTCTGGTCATTTTTAAATACACATGAACTACATGAGACCTATTTCATTTTACAGGTCTGGTTATTTGTAAATACATATGACCTATCCATATGAACAGAGTTATGAACTACTTATAAATGCATATGAACTACAGAGGAATACATGTATGAACAATTATATACATATGAACTGCAAAGTAGTTTATATATTAGTTCATGCTGAACAAACTTTAGAGTTCTTATGTAGTTAAGAACCTGTAAAATGAAGGGTTACCATCGTTTGTCACCACCAAGCATCTTTACTACATCTGACACCTGCAGCCGTACGTTTGCAGTGCTGAATGTTCTTCTTGAGTGACAAAACCATTTCCTGCAGACTGGAGAGCATTCATTTATGCAGACTCTTGACTGGTGTCAGCTGGACTGACAGGGGATGAATGCAAAGAAAAGCTGGGGGTATCATAACCAGCAGCACCAAGGTGTCGGCACATCAAAGTAGAGAGAGGCAAAAGCTTTTTGATACAGTGGAAAGGATTGCAGGACAAGCCTCAGTCCTGACAGTTTGCCACAGTAATCTACAAAAGCACTGTTTCGTCATTCCCAGGTGAGTGCCACACAGAAGGTAAGCAGTAAAAGCTGACAGAAAACACATCAGGATTTGCTACCTGAAGGGAAACAGCAGACGTCAAAACAAAACAAAAAGTTATGTCAGCTGTTTCCAAGGCATGTAACTCAGGGTCAAGAAACACTAACACTGTTCAACTTTGATGATAGGAGCAGCTTCTCAGTTGTTTCTGTCAACCATTTGGTCAAAATGTCATGTAAAATAAAGCCACACAATATGAAGTGTTGTAAAAGTAACTCTATTCTTGTGTTTAACACAATCTATACATCAAGCGTTACACTACAATTCTTGCATTTTTTTATCAGCATGATTTCTGCTCTTAGCGTTTCACCCACTCCCTTTGAGCTAGAACCTTTTGTTGCTCCTTTGTGCCCAGATTCGATCAGTGGGAGATGGTATCTCTTTAATGTCAGAGGTAGTTCATCATCTGCAGCCTACAAATTGCCCCCATAGATAGTATTCACTCTCATCTACTAAAAGATGGTTTTAATACTGTTGGGTCAAGCATTTTTTTGTTTTGATAAATATCTTTCCTGTTTTGAGATGTGTTCCAGCTGCTTTTAAACATGTTCAGCTCTTATCAAAAAGGAAAATCTGGACTTTTCTGTTCTCTCTAACTTTAGGTTAATGTCTGAAGTCTAAAGTTTTAGAGAGAGTAGATTATGTTTAATTACCCTTGGCATTCGTGAAAATTGTCTTTCAACTTTAACATCTTCTGAGATTTTTTAACGTTCTTCTCTTAACTGTTGATTTAGGGAATGTGAAGTTGATGTCATGCCATGCTGATTGATTGGGACAACGGTGCCATCTTGTGAGGTACGTGCTCTGTTTCCTGTTAGCACATGGTAATCACGTAGCAGACTCTTTTTATGCACAGACACACTCCAACACTTTCTCTGTTCCCTTCTCCATCAGATCCATTTAACAAACAGGAGACATCAGCAGATCGTTACATTAACACTGCCGCACCACGTACAGTAACACAGCTCTGGATGTACGTACATAGTATACCGCACAGCATAGCATCCCCTTCCCTATGGCAGGGAGGTATCTTTACATATTACCCATTCTGGTGCTATTAGACGTGACTGCTGCCTTTGAAGCTGTGGATCATAGGATCCTTTTATCATGTCTGGAACAGTGTGTAGGCATCAAAGGTACTGCCACTCAATGGTGTCATCCATACCTGACAAGTAGAAGCGTCTCAGTTCACCTAGACCAGCGTTTTCAGACATGCGGCCCAGGGGCCAGATCCGGCCTAAAGGGTCCAATCAGGCCTATTGGATGACTTTACAATGTGTAATTAAAAATTAGACTAGTTCATTCTTTTCCTGTTTCTTCACAGAAACAGGGCTCAAGGAATAAAATATTTACAGTTTTGATTTGCAAATGGTTTGTTAGGCAGGAGATAACTTTAACATATTCCTTTGCATAAAAAATCAGGCAAACTTTGTGGGTGTTGTGATTTATATGTATATTTTACTGGTCCAACCCACCTGAGATTAAATTGCACTAAAAGTGGCCCATGAATTAAACTGAGTTTGACATCTCTGACCTAGGTGAATATTCTTCATTTTTATCCCTACTTACGTGTGGCGTTCACCATGGCACTACTCTGGGCCCGTGTCTTTTAATTGTATGCTGCCCTTGGGCATTAGATAGAAGGTAAAGTAGTGGCAATATATAATTCATTGACTATGACTAATGGTTGTGTTTACAACTACACCTTGTAGCAGCTAATCATCAATGTACAGCATGAAAAGGAACAACTTTAATCCTGTTTTAGAGGTGGTCTGCCATTCAAACCAAAAACATAGTTTCTCCCTGAGCACCAGCCTCACCTACATAATTACCTCTGAGGTGGTTATATTTGTCTCTCTGTCTGTTTGATTTTTATCAAACATCAGCAAATGTTGGGAATGGCACCATGAACAAATGATTAAAATTTGGTAATGATCCGAAAGAAATCCTGATTTCTGGATCGGTTTAAATTTTGTGCTGTTTGGTAACATTGTGGTAAATGGACCTTCACAGAGGTGCTCATTTGAAGCCACCTGGTGGTGATATCTTGAATGTGCATAGTTCGGCCATCTGCTTGGCGGAGGTCTGCACTCGCAGAGTGCTTTTTTAGTATTGTCAATTGTTTTTGATACTTTTTGGACCAACACCTGTTTTCTCATGAGTTCTGTGGTTAGCATTTTCAAAACTTATAAAATGACTGAGCTCAGCGTTAATCTGCTGCTTGTGTAAATAACTTTATTCCGATCTCGTTTTTACCAAGTATTTTCTTCATCACATCGTATCGTCACATGCTGTCTTGTTAATTAAATAAGTTTTAATGTGTACAATGACCTCAAATACTCCTAAAACATATGTAGTAGATTATCATAGAAACATTTGAAAACACGTTTTTAAAATCTGCACTGTTCACTAAAGAGTATATATTCTTCTCCTCTTAATGTTGCATTGCTGTCTTTTCTAGCACCAACAGCTTGTACGCATAATTGCTTTCTGCAGTTGGCTGTGAAATATGTATATTTGTGTATAATATCAATAATATCATTTAATTGTTCTGTTCATGTGGATCCTGATGTTTGTCCTGACAGAACATGTAATATTCTGGTAGAGGTAAAACAAAAAAAAAGGAAAGAAAAAATACACACTTCATCTAATTAGCCAATTAATAAAAAAGCCTCAACTCAACTCAAATTGACCAAAGGTATAAAATTACATCTTTAGAGAAACAGGAGACAAAGCATCTCCAGAGGGACAGTGCATGTCTGCACTCAAACATACACCCTGTCAATTAAATATACCTGACATGTTTTCCGCTGAGGAAAATCCTGACCTCCCTGTTCTCTGTCTACCCCCCACACCCACACACATCCATCACCACTTATCGCTGGGGATCCTGAGCACACCAACCTTCTATCCACAAATAAGCCTGCTTAATTATAGCTAACCATGGGCTGTGCCTAAAGCCATGAATTACATTCCATAACACTGTTCATGATCAATTTGTTATATCTCATGTGACAGCTATCAACTGCTTAAATACGAGCAGTTAGCTCAGAAGCTGAGGCCACCCAGGCCTGTTGGTGTGAGATGGATGGCTTCACACAGCCAAAATCAATATTATTCCCACACAAGCATGAAATCAAGCTAAAGACTAGTTTCACCTCAAAAAGGTAAAAATAGAATAATCCTTTTTATTAATATATGTCAGATATTATTAATATCTCAATCATTAGTCAATCAAATCTATGTCAAATAATCTCTGTCAAATACTGTTTGACTCAAAGAGACATGACAAGAAGAAGGGAGCAGTTTGAGAATGAAAGTGTAACCTTTCCATACTCAGGGGAGAAAAAAGCATCTAATTTTTGCCACAATACTTTCACATTCCTGGTGAAGAAAACCCCAAAGAAAACCCAAAGCTGGTCATTTTCATTCCAGAGTTCAAGAGAGAAATTTTCAGCATTTGGTAGTGACAATTTCTTCCAACCGTGCCTGGTTCCAATTTATTTCTTCACATTCCTGGTCCCATGACTATGAAACAGCATTAGGGCCAAGCCGAAAACAAAAATTAGATCAGGAAGATTTTTTTTTTATCAATTGTTTTTATTTCAAAGATGAAGGTGACATGGTAGTATTAGTTCCAGGCATTAAAAATGAAATTGCATTTTGAAAGTAAAGTCAAACTTTACTCTCAAAATGTAAAAGAAAAACAAAAGATCCTCCTCCTCTCAGTTGTTTTTTAATGAGTGGCAGTGAAATTTCTCTTTGTTCTGCATTTTGACTTTATCCTTGAAAAATTAATTTAAAATGTTTTAACTAAACGTTTTAACCTTTTTGTTTATTTATATATGCCTGGCCATAATAATCTTCTGTACATGATGATTGTGATTCCATTACCTATTATCTCTTTTTCACTTTTATTTCTGTTTCATTTTAAGTTTATCCTAAAGCTTTAGTAAACAATATTTTATGTCAAAAAAATTACTATGTAATGTTAGATGAACACAAACCAATTTCACCTCAGACCCAAAAAGCCTTTTAGCCTGTTTGACATAATTGTGTTGTTTTTTGTCTTCCGACATGATCCACTTTATAGTGCACTACAGCTTCACAACCTCAAAACCTCGAAACAGCAGAAAAAGTTAGCAACTACCAGGTGAAGTAAGTTGAACATCCAGAAGTTACAGCCAGATTTTTTTTTTCTCAAGAGGTGGTTGAGACTAAACCCAAACTGAAAGGAGAGTGAATACAGGACATTTATCAGATGGGCAGAAACACAAATTTAATGTGAATGTTGATCCGTGTCCATTCAATCTATAAATAACCAACTATTTGCAGGTTTACCATACAGTTTTATATTCCAAAGTTTAGGCAACAGGAGGGCAGAGGGAATGGAACAGTCATAGCAGCTGAAAGGTCAGTCGATCTAGTTCCAGGCAACAAAAGGTAATTAAATACCAGAAACCGTGTTCTGCAGTTCAACAGCCTTTTATCTTTTATTCTTAAGCTTACATATATGGGTTCATCAGCTCTGCAGCAGAGTGGCACACCGACTGATATTACAAGAAAGACACATCCTCACATCTTCAGGGTGTGAGCCTGTTCAAACCAGTTCTATTAACCTTCAGATTTCCACAACTCATTTTATATGATATTCGAGGTAACTAAGCCACTTTTTATCTTAGGCATACCAGAAACATTTTTTGGGCCGTATACTGATTTCATTTCTCTCTATTTTGCCCCTGGACCAATCAGCTATTGAGTTGTCCACAGACACAGTTATTGCTGAGGTCAGGTGGGGGGAATGGGGGATCTACACACACACACACACACACACACACACACACACACACACAGACTCAAATAACTTCTCTTATCTGCTCTGCTGCCTGGTACACCTTGTCACAGCATTTACACTAATCAATGTATGGAACATATAATTAATGACAGCCCACATGGACCATCACTGTGACAGGATAATGAGAGGATTAGTTTCAATCAACAAGAGAAAAACAGATCTGGATATATTTAAGAGACATGGAATGACACATGCAAGACATAAAAACATAACACGAACATGATCGATACTGGTGTATTTTCAGTATTTTAAGAAATCACTAGTTGTGTTTCCATCAACTTATTTTGATACACATGTGGAAGAATCACATTAAAAAGGTTTGATGGAAATGACACAAATCGAAAGATGTCCTAAATTTGGCAAAATTGTGTTTACACTCTCTTGAAGTGGAAAAGAGTTAATGCGATAAACAGGAGATGGGGAGAGTGACATGTGATGTTATTATTGCTGACAACATGTATCATTTCTGTATGGGCAGCAGTTATGGATATGTAGGCACCGCCTCTCATCTAAATTCCCTAATCGGTGCCAAAGATTATTATGGAAACATGGTAAAAGTTACCAATCAATGTGGTAAAGTTGAATTAAACAACTCCAATCATATTCTTTACAGTACAAAGTAAAATCACCAGTGTTAATGTAACACTTAAAGAGTTAATTTCAGAATCAGACTCCTGCCTGGTTCTGAATTTTCTCTCATCTTAACCTGCAGGAATCTGACATTATTCCTTAATGGCCAAGGGCCTAGTTTCAGGTTCTGTTTGACTGGGCCTGTGTCAGCATTAAAACTCACAGCAGCTTAACAACAGCACCACAGATTCACCTGCAGACCGTTTGTGCAGGCGCCATTTAGGAACAACCCACAAGTTAAACAGAGGTTGATGTAAGGTAACATGCTGCTGGCTGCTGTATCTTAGCTGTGAAAAGCAGTCTTTCAGTCTTTCATCTGATTGCGTATCAATGTCACAGACAAACAAACACTTGTGCCGCCTAAAGCGCTGACTGTGTTTGTAGTATGTATTTATGTCAAATCCATGAGATTGTGGCTGCACTTGCTTCCAGCCTTCCAATACAATACTCTCTCAGCAGGAATGATTTAATTTGATTTCCCACACAGAGAATTATCTATGTGAACAACACTTGAGCAATAACTCAGTGATTTTGTTCAGGCAATCCAAAGGAATTAATGAAATTACATCTAGGAGGAAACATGAACTCCAGCTCCACACACCGTCGCAGTGTGTGTGACTTCTCGGAGCACCGCGCTTAATTTCCGTCACTCCCAAAACATGGTGCCGATTTCAGCTCCTTCAACCATTTACAACGCCTCAAGAGGAGTCTGGTAATCACTGCAATCAACCTTCTCCTAATTAAGGTTTTTCTTGGTGCCGTAATGGTCCACACAATACTGACAAATTAATCCATGCTCAGATAATAAATCTGATTTGACAAAGCACAATATCATTAACCCTATGACCCAATGACAGTATCCAACGGAGTGTGAGAAGCAGTGATTGGTTGCAGCTGGGGACTGGGTCTCTTGTTGACATCCGTCCTTTTTGAAAAAATTGTCAAGTTTAAAGGGATAGCTTATCTTTTTTGTCAATTCACCCATCATCATTATTCCCATAGTCATAGCAATAGGCGCTTTACCTTTTTTTTTTCAATACAAGCTGTTTCCAGACCAGCTACTCAGCTACTACTACTATGCAGCTAATGGTATTTGTTGCTCCCTCGATAAACTCAGCAAATACCCAAGCAACTCACATGTAGTAGTCCAGTTATTTTATGAAAAAAGGTTAAATAATGTGCAATAAAAGCAAACTCAACCGATTCTCTATCCTCAATATGTCCTTAATGAGGGGAAAAAAGCCCAGAAGTATCCCAGTAGGGGGAAGTTTTAAAAAAGATCAAAATATGTCCTACTCATACACATATAACATATTTTTCATAAGGTAAAAATTATTTATATAACATCATGAAAATGACTGAGTTGATTACTTATATAAAGACAAACAAAAATATATTTATAGTTTTATATATAGTTTTTTTGAAATACTTTAACATGGACACCATTTAACATTGCACACCCTCATCATGTATGACTAATATGCAGACATACACCACCAGATCTAAACATTAGTATAGCAGGTGAAAATATCTTGTTCAATCTTGTTGACATACTTCTGCAAAAAAAAAAAAAGAACAAACAAAAAAACTTAAATTTATTAAATTAAGGTCTGAACTCATTTTGAGTACCTATTACCATAGGAGACAATGGGTAAGGAGAATGCAAAAGACAAAAGGAAAGTAAAATAAAAACAAATATCTACAAGTTATATGGCACTCTATATTTTTTTTACAACTTCACATTTGATGGTGCTAATTATGGCACCAGCTAGAGGACTTAATCAACCCAATCCCAAAAATGAATGTCTACAAATGGACTATATTTTGGTCTTTTTCAAAACTTTCCCCTGCTGTGATTCTTTGAGGCCTTTTCCCTTTCTAAGGTCATGTTGAGGAAAAAAATCAGTTGACTTTGCTTCTGTTGCCATTTGTTTGAGGTTGACCCCCAATTTTGACTTAAAATTACTTGATTATAGTGGGTATATAGTAGTGACCTACACATTTACCATGCTACAAAAAAATAACTTCAACATTACAATACATGAAACAAATACTCAGGACTATTTTTTTCAGACACTGGGTGGTGTGACACACTGTGCGACCCCAGGCAGTGCCAGAGATGCTGTACTTCTTTGGTTGATAGAAGTAGCTGCACTAAAAATGCACTTTGGAGATCACTTCACAGAGCAATAGTGTCTGGAGTGTGAAGTCTGACTTTTAAATTTAAAAACAGTTCTGTCTCGTAACTTTTCATTATTATCTCATAGCATGTGCATGTGCAGGTCACAACTCATCCACCACAGCATTTGGGAGTTGCTGGATTGTGTATTTGCTGAGTTTGATGAGAGAAACCAAAAAATACCATTAACCATGTAGTAGTAGCTGAGCAGCTTGTGGCTCTGCTCCTTGACTATGGGAATCATGACGATGAGCTAATTTTCCCTATCTAGGTTTGTGCTCATGTGATGTTTGTACATGTTGTCACAAGCAGCCAATAGAGCTTTTACAATACCTAATTGCAACAATCTTCAATTCATCAAACATTTAAATCTGTATTTGTATATTTGTGTAAAGCTGAGGTATCATACTAAGATATTATAGACAGTCTACTTCCAATTTTGTGGCAACATTTTTGGAGAGAGTCTTTCTGTTTGATAGTGCAAACATGCAAATACCCCATGTACAAAGCAAGGTTTTGCTTGTTTAGTGTGGAAAAATTTGCCCTGACCTCAGCCCCATCCAACCACTTTAGGATGAAATGAAACCGCAACAGCGAGCCAGGCCTTATCGCCCAACAGCACCAGCCGACCTCACTAAAGACGTTGAGAAGCAGCAAACTCCTGCAACCAGAATCCGAAAGCTTTTCCAGGAGAGTGGAGGCTGTTCCAGCATCGTATTAATAATGCTATAGCAGCACACTTTTAACCGTTTGCTATTTCTAGAGAATTCACGCAGACACAGGGAGAACATGCAAACTTCTTGTTGTGAGGCAACAGCGCTAACCCCTGCTTCACCGTGTTGCCCCCCGAGAATATCAACAGTTAATAAAAGTTTGTGGTGTCAGCCCTGAGAATCAAACATGTAGAGTTTCCTTCTTGACTCACCATTTTTGTTCCGGTGTTGAACAGTTTTTTTCTCAGTATTTTTTTCTCAGACTCACTGCACTGCTGCTGTTGCTTTCTCCACCTACGTGTTTACAGCACAGAGAAGCCTTTTGTTGGAGGCTTTTAAATCCATTCTGGGAAACACAGAAAATTAAAGCAAAAGTTGACTGTGCAGGTTGGGAGGAAGTGAGTGCAAAACAAAAATTGATAATACCTACAGTAGATAAAGTAAAACCAGACAATGCTAATGCAGAATAACTTCAGAGCATTTTAAGGTAGTTTTATCTCACTCAGTCCTAGACCCTTAAGTGTTTTAGAAAAGCTCTTTGCCAAAACTATTTTTAAGCACATTCTAGCAGAAGGACAAATAGTACCTTGATTTAAAAGCTGACCAGCGGGGCCTGCTTGAAGAGCTTTCCACAGCCCTTAAACCCGTTGAATGTGTCACTGTGTTTATGAGTGGGGACAAATATGCCACAATCTCTTACCTCCACTTGTACGGGGACTAGTGAAGTCAATCCAGAGCACTGCATTTGAGTGAGCAGCAGTACAGGTTTTCCAAGTGACTGCTACAAAGCAACTTCAACAGTGATGGAAAAATGACACTACTTTCTCAGCGACAGCAGCAAGCACAGTGATCCTCTCCTCTGCATTGAACCCAAGATTCCAAAAATTGAAATTTTTGACTCCTGAACACACATCTATAATGTGCAAAACAGAATAAAAACACATGCACTGGGAGATGGAACCTCAGCAGCAGAAAGCCAGTGCCACATCCAGAATTACTAAAGCTGCTTCTAGACCTACAACTGTTTCACTGCCCAATTCTGGAACCATCGTTGAGGAAGATCAGAGAGAGGAGTTTAACAGCCAAGTGAGGAATGAAGTGCTCACAAAGCCCCTTGCCAAGGAATAAAATCCATTAGATTGGTGGAAGGCTAATGAGAACAGATTTTACTTACTTGTGCATCTCTTGCACTTTAACACCAACACATCGCCTCTTCTCTGTAGCAAACGTCCAAGAGGACAGCATGTGGATATGCTCACATTGTTGTATCGTAATGCAAAGTTTATTGTGTGAGTGCATGTGACTCTACTTCTAGAAGAATTCCTCCATAGATCTACCTCAATGGCCTGATGTTGAAGAGACATTTGATGAATAGGAAAAGCCTGTTAAAATCTGTTTGAGTTTTATGTATTTTATTTATGAATTGTTCAGTTCAAGGTGGAGACTTCAGTTTTTTTTTTCCGAACATAAAGAAATGCTCTGCATTCTATAAAAACAGATGGACTGTTTTGCATTAGTTATTTAAACTGTTCACTATCTTAAAAATCAAGACATTAAAAAGATTTTTACAAAACAATATAAAGAAATGCTGTTTGCACTTTTCCAAAATTGTTTTTCTTTACATTGATTCAGCTGCTACCATATACAAACAACAACAAAGGCAGTTTGGTTAATGAAATAAAATGCTGGAAATATTTTTTCTCTTTTCTACCATTTTATCTAATTAATTATAATATTATAATCGACTAATTTACAGATTAATCAATTATCAAAATAATTCTGAGTTGCATCATCATGTTTCTACAGCAGCCCAGAGCAGACAAACCAAACACTGTCTCTAGAGGGCCTTTTAATATTTGTACTTTCACAGCCACCATAGCTTCTCCTAAACTCAACCTCACCACTGGATGCCACTAAATGATACATACTGGTTCTTTAAAACCAGACAGCTACTGCTCGCAGTTCTTCAGACAGTCTTCACTGAGATTGCTAAATTAAGCAGTGACTGCAATGTTTGAGATACACGTGACTCCAAACTAAAACAGGTCAGCCAGAAAGAGAACACACAGGGATCTACATCATACTTCTCACTCTTTCCTCAAATTCTCAATTTTAGTTATTGCACACATAGTATGTGTGTATGTGTGTGTATACAGTGTCGAAGAAGCCCCAAGAAAAACAACAGTATAGTTGAAAAATTCAGCTGCCAAAAATGACCTATAGATACAGTACAATTGACACCATCTAGCGTCCATAGTAATTATGACCCAGATAAGTGTTAGATAACATCAATATAACATGATATATTTCCACACTAGGTGGAGGTGACATGACTTCCATAAAAGGTTATGACCTTAACATCTACATTTCAGATAATCTATTTGTTACACAAGATGTGGCAGATCATATCTACAGTTATAAAAACGTTTTACTGCTATTAGGGTCCAGTTCATTACAAAGTTCTCCATAGTGATAATTTGAACCTAAACCTTAAGATCTGTCCTTAACCCGAACTAAGCAGTTTTGCCTAAATCTAACCAGACTTTAATCATAATGTTGTCAGACTCTAAAACATAATTATTTTTAACAGCAATTTGTAACACTTTTTGAAAACATGGATAAAGGCAGCATATTAGAAAACGCTCCTATGGGTCGTTCTAGAGTGCATAGTACAATCAACTTATGCGGTTGTCTAATTAGGAGGCTGTGTTGAGAAAATCCCTTGACACAGTCGTTTTTCTGTAGGGGTTTCTAACTTCTAAAGAGAAGGAACTTTGGAGCCTAGTTTAAAGACTCAGTTAGTTTAAAATGGGTTTGTGAGCTTAGAAAAACGGTACAAAGCTAATGAATTTTATAGGCCTATTTTGTGAGATATGATGTTCCTTAAAATTATGGAGAACATGAGATTTATGGGTTGAAAAGGAGATTTACTTCAAGAACTTGTTTATATTTTCTATATTCCCTGCCTATATTTCATGATGTAGCCTACTAACTTTTAGAAAGCACAAAAACCAAGGAGTTATTTCATATATTTGCATTATAATTTTCTAAAATGGGCAGTATAGGTCAGTGGCCACTGGGATATACTCACTGGGAGCTAAATGTATGACTCATGAACACAAAACGCTCACTTTTGTTTCTCACACTTTGCTGAGGTTGGGGTCTGAGCCAGTGTCTGCTGGCCATAATACTGTAGCTGCACTTTGAATTATACAAATGTCATATATTCTCCAAATTTCTGCAAATAGTGTCCACACACTTTGCATCGCTTTGTAAAAATAGACTCCATTAAGAGATTGTTCCAGACCCTGATATTTTACAATGAATGTGACCTTTGGTGATGTTTGCTGCTGTAATTTGGCAGTAGATGAATGTTCCTCATGCCTTTCAATCCACCATACTCCACACTCATACACATATGCATTCTCAATAATTCAATGTGCTCCCAGGAGACGTGGCAGTGGGATGATCTACAACATGGCCTGTATTGGGAATAGCACTTAGACCTCATCCTAGATATTGTTTGTTTGGTGCATAGTCAATATGCTGGCAGCTCTATCTATATGATTGATAAGGTCCTTGCTATGGGCCTCAGCTTTCCATTAGAGCGGAATGCCTCCCACTGATTTATGCTGTCATGCAAGCAGCTCATTTTCTCATAATCCTTTGTTTTTTAACCATGTTTACAGTGGGGCTCCATTCTTCTCAACAAGACTTTCCTTTCAACAACCCTCCTCCTTCCTTATATCTCCTAACATTCCTTCATTAAATGTTTTAAGAGTCAGTAGCTTCTTTGCTCTTGGGAGGCAGATTAGTGTTGAATACACTTCTTCATTTAATTTATTTACTCATTTGTGCAGAGAGTGCCTCACCGCGCTAGGTGGGTTTGTGTGGACGTGGGCTGACACACACATTTTGTTTGGCAGAGGGCCACAAGGGACACCGGCAAACAGCTGTTCCTGGAGCGGTGGGGTCTTCCAGCAAGGAAAAGCTACAGCATGAGTGTGTTTGTGTTAGTGTTTGTGTGTGTGTGTGTGTGTGTGTGGGTGGGTGCGAGTGTGTGTTCGAGTGGCTGCACAGTACCTTAACAGCCAAGAGGCCATATGGACACTCTCTCATTTATTTATTTTTCTCAGGAATGGAAGAACTTTCACTATCATTATCAAATCCTGCTGGTCCCAGGCAAAAAAGACGTTAAATCCAGTTGAGACTCTGCACAAACAAACCCTGAAAATATTCAACAATATGTCCGTACAGTGTAAAGATAATCATAACCGTAAAGGTAATCCATAATGCTGCTTCCCCACCCCTGAAAATCTTCATCAAACCCTGGTCTGAGAGCACCAGCAGTGAGTGTACAAACATGTAATTTGTCCCATCACCTAGTAAGAAGTTTTCTTAATAGATATTATCAGGTCTAACAATTATATTAAGTTTTAAAAGCTAATATTTTGATTACCTAACATTACATTTTATCAGCAAACAATTTTTCTTAGTGAGTAATAACACATTTTCCTAAGAATGATGTCAAGTTTTAGGAGCTAATATTATTATTCTTTTTTAATCATATTAATTTTTTATACCATATTTTTTAATTTGACACAACAAGACTGAAAGTGGTTCCAACTTAAGAAATGTATTGTAATTACTTCACCCCATTTTTTGAAGTGTGCCCTGTACAAAAGTGTGACATGGTCACTCTAAATTATATCTAGAGGGGCTTAATACCCCATGTTCTCCATAGGTCAGTTTTGACAATGGATGTATTTTTAAGACCTGGATATGCCGGCACCTCTCAGCAGGCATGCAGATTTTTCCACTTGTAACAGCATGTTAGCTTAGCATTACAAGGTAAATTATATATTTCTTTATTTGATCGAACTTTGTATGTATCACTTTTAGTTATTCAGTTTTTTGGCTAGAAATAAGGTTTGATTACTGCCTTTACATGCTAACTAGCATACTAGCATATGCACATTAGCCAAGGTTGGCTAGCAGCTTAGTTGACTTCAAATATGTTTGGAAGAACTTCCAGTTGAAATTCTTGTAGCATGTTAGATTAAGATAATTTGTCCTAACAAGGATTTCCATTTGTTAGCATCTGGTGATGTTGCAGTAATATGCTTGTAGTATTGTAGTATGCCTGCAATAACAATAATGTCAAATTGTCTGCGACATTTAGAGTAGTTCAAATTGTGGTCCATTTCATTCACAACCACTTACACATCAGATATTGTTACATGGTAATTATATTCTCTTGTGATCAAATGCCAAAAGAATACCTGTCTACCTTGTCCTTATCAACACTCCACAATAGGTCATCAAACTCCTATTATACCTTATTATAACTTCTAAATGCCTTGGTCGAGCCATCTACCTCCTACAGTCCTCTACAAGGCCATTCCAAGGACTACAGATAGAAAATAGCAAACTGCTATAATCTGGCGCAAAGCATCTTTTCTCTCTGAGATCAATGTTCTCTTTTTGCACATTGTCCCTGACAAATAAATGTAATGAACTAAACTAAACTAAAGAAAGTTGATCACACTACACCCTGACACTCTTAATCATTTCCGTCCAATCTCAAAACTGCCATTTCTTGAAAAGGTCTTATAAAAAAATCATAACAGAGGAGGTAATTTCCTTCATGCACAATAATGGTCTCTTGAGGAATTTGAGTTGAGTTGAAGGGCATGTCATAGCACAGAAACTGCACTCAAAGTTTTAAATGATAGTCTCTTTACTCCTTCTGGATCTTTCCACAGCTTTAGACAATGCTGATCAAAGTATTTTAATTGAACATCTTTGAAATTTGGATGTGTATTTCAGATTTGGTATTACATTGGTAAAAAAAAAAATCTGTATTCAGCTATTCATGAATTTTACAACTTTTAAAATATAATGATTTAAATAAGGGCTATTCAAGTGTACCAAAAAGGTGAAAGATGTTCCACTGTTTCTTTCCCAATCATAGTTTCTGGGCATAGTAGCATAATGTGTTTGGTCAGTTTGGCCACTAATATATTTTGCTTCAGCTCGCCTTAACCAACTATCTAATCATCAATTCAATTACAATAGCTGATTTTCATCATTAGGGGATTAGTTATGCACATTCATAACTATAGAATTCAACTACTCAGCATTAAATGTCAAGATGAGTCAATCAGCAATGATTCCCATATATGTTGGTTTTAAGCTGAAAGCTGTGGTTCAGGGGTTTAGTTACTCTTGAACAATCACATAAGTGAATGGAATTGCTCAATGACTGGAACATTTAAAACTCTGCCTCTTGAGCTCTTTCTGTTGCAGAGCCACTTTCTGTTTTCAACATAGCTCAAACAACAGGAAATTACAGAGCCAAGGGTAAATTGTTTGTATATTTAATTCTTCATGGATGGGAGAGTGCAGCTGACTGCAGGGATCCAGGAATTGTAAAACCATCTTAGTATACTGACGCGTGTCCCTCCTTGACTTTCTGAATTCATTGTGCACATTTGTGTTTGTAAATAATGTGCAGTGTTGCAAATAGAAACTCCTGGGGAGAGGGAACTCTTCCCTAATGCAGCCAGTGTTAGTGGGCAGGAGAAATCTCAGCTAATTGAATTCTCCAGTCCAGCGGTGAAGGAGGCTGCACGCTGCAGCCAAAGTGCTGTAGAAACTTGACTCATGATAGAGGTCAATTAAAGCCTGAAGGGCCTCCAGTGGCTGAAAGATAATTGATTGGATCAAATTGACATCATGACCTGATGATGGCACTATACCAAGTTTGATATCAATCTATCTGATAGTTGTCAATAGCTTTGAATCAAAATGTTAACCTGATGGCTGCACTACATGAAGTCATTGTCAGACAAGTTATTAGACCATGAATATGAATATGAGTGACTGTCACTCTTTCACTGCTCCGCTCTGCTTTAATTGCGGAAAACACCATTTTAATATTGTGTAGAGTATATGATACACACAGTGAATACTTTTTTATACTTTGCCTTATTAGAGTTTTATATATCATGCTTGAGCTCTTGTCATATCGTGTTTTATTTCATTAAGTTTGAAACTGTTCTGTCTGTCTCCACCTGCTGGCGGGAAAGGAGTATTACACACTAACCAAGAACTTTACTTTAAAAAAAATGATAACTCGCATACTAGCATATGCACATTAGCCAAATTTAGCTAGCAGCTCAGTTGACTTAAAATATATTTGAAGGACTTACAATTGTAATTGGAGCATGTTGTAGCATGTTAACTTAGTAGTACAAGCTAAGTTAGCCTAACAAGCACCAGATGCTAACATTTGTTAGCATCTGGTGATGTTTTGGTGATGTTGCAGTAAAACACTCCGTGCTGTAGCTGTTTGCCGTTGTAAAACAGTGGATTAACTGCGTATAACATAACTCTCATGCAATCCATGTTAGCAGAGAGCTAACTTAACCGATAAAAGTCGCTGAGATGCACACAGTCCCTATAGAACATGCCCAGTATGACTTTATAGGGCCAGCGGGGAGTGTTGCCTGGGGGTCGATAAGCATAATGAGCATTTTGGGAACTCATTTGGCAAGTGCTTGGATGTTATAGATATTGATTCATATTTAAAAGTTCTGCACTATGCAAAATAAAAAACGAGTGTGGTTGTTGTGTGATTTCCCCAGTCACTGGAAAGAACTGTTGCCCTCAGGTAACATGTAACCATTACATAACACAATATAGAGCAGTGTGGGATGGAGCTGGAAAAGACTCGAGACAAGAAAGCAAACGGTGGCTTTCTCCGGAGACCCACAAGAGAAAACAGAGAAATGCTTTTCACGATGCATTGAGAGAGGTTGTTTGAATATCACATAATTGAAAGCAAAATATAGAGCAAGGAATTCAATAAAATATTATTTTTGGAATACATAACAGTATTTGTTAGGTTGTGGTTTCCTAAGTCAAACTTCTCCCTCTTCGTGACGAGGAGCTGTAAAAAACTTCTCAGTTCAACTTTTTAGTGCTCGAGAAACACACTACATTGTCATATTTCATTTTACAAGGCCTTCTGAACCGAAGTGAGTCATTCCTTTCCCTGTCTGGGCGAGACAATCAATGAAGGGCAGGCTAAGAGGAGGAAAGTGTCCATGTTTTATTCACTCTCGCAGAGCGATATCAAACCTTGTTGGAAACCCCCGTGCTAGTCTCAGGGGCAGAGTGTTGTGGTGTGCTAATGGATTTTGCAACAAGGGCACATCTCTGGGCAATGAAGATGCAATTATGCCAGTAATGGGTAGTGCCTCTGCAAAATGAAAGCATCAGCAGGGGCGAAATGATCATACACACGACCCCGGCAGTGTGCAGCATGACAAGTTTAATCGCGTGTCTCTAATCCAAACCTCAAATAACACCCTCTGCACACTGCTGTAAATGCACTGCATTGTAATTGACAAAGATAAACGATTGTATTAAGGTTATCATAATTTCCAACATTATGTTTTGTACATGAGTACGACAAGGTGGGTGTTGGAGGAAAATCACTTTTAAATGCACTAAACAGCGATAATGTAATGCCTCAACAATCCAGTTTCTTTGTCATTTAGGTTGAACGTTTTTGAGAATGAGGCTTTTACTGTGAATAGCTCTGACAGTTGATGATTCTCACTGTGCTCACTCCTCACACAGAGCATACCCTGAGCTGGAAAATCACTTAGGACACAAGAGAGGAGAAGAGGTGGTGAATATTTCACTCTGAATTTCTCCTCGCTGTGTAGCACACAGGGAACAAGAACATATTGTATCTAGGACTGAATAATGTGCACAACCTTCAAAGCAGCGATAGGTAATAATGACTCAAAGCACAATGACAGTGAACCGGTTGACATGAAGTTATCATATTTGACCGGCTTTGATGTTGAGGTGAAGATCTGCTCAACAAACACATGTTGGCACGATAAGCTCTGTGCCAGGGACAGAGCTCCACATCTATAATCTGCCTCCATTGGAGGCATTACTGGATAATGTGGATAAAATATGGGGTCACTTTAAGAAGAATAGCAATATTGAGTTCAAACAGTAGGTAATCAAAGGTATTGCCAATGGTACAATCGATTTAAAGAAGCAAAGCCTTTTCAGTGAGGCAACATGTTCCACAATGCTATTTCTGCCCTGAAAAAGGTCTATTAAGAAAATATCTACTGATACACTACCAATATTAATCATTGGGCAACTTTTGAGGAGGAGAAATTCAGGATCTGGGAGCTTTTAAAATAGTATTAGCAGCTAATGCTAGTGTTAGATGGTTCAGTTTACTTCAGTAAATCACATTACAGGGCACATATTGTCTTCTTACAGTATATATTGTCTTTATGCTGTTGATAGAGAAAGATCTGTTTCTGCCAGCTACTTTAGTTTTGACTAATTTCTTATCTGTGGTTGTACATCAGTGCATTTTCATATCTGGTTTTTAAATGAGTATCGATGATTTTTTACAATTCTAACAGTTACAGAATACATTTTTTTAAAAGTCATGAATTTTTGATGTAGAATAAAAATGCTACTTATCAGCTAAGCACAGTTTATCGCGTGTAAAGGCAGCACAGTCTCCTCAAATGTGCTTCATTTTGTATTATTGAGAAGAGATTGGAGATAAAGTATAATTAAAAATATTTTCTATAGCCTGAGGTCTCAATTTTGGTCACAGCTCAACAGGATAAAAGCTACAAATTAAATTAACCGTGTAAAAGAAAGAGGACACCAGAACATTTCATTTCATTCATTGGAAATTACAACCTGATTTGACAGAATTAGGTCTGAAAATTGAGTGAGGTCACAGTTATAATAAACTGTATTTTTATAGCACCTTTCATAGAAGAAAAAGAGCAGCCAGAGCTGCTTTACAGCAGGCATGAAATAAACATTAAAATCATTAAAAATATAAATGTGCATTGAGAAAAACAGACAAGACTCATTTAAGATGGAAAGAAGGAAAATATAACATGTAGGAAAAATACTGAAATATAGAAAATATATTTTATGCTAAAGTTATGTTACCTATGTTTCTTTGGTGCAGGACTAAAATGAACAGCTCAGGAATCACTATTGAATTAATATTACTAAACTTCTTCATATGAAAGCAAGGTCAAACCAAAGCAGCAGGCAGCTGATTTGTTGTATAAACTTTTTAATTCATATGTTTTTATTTCTTCCTAAGGTAGTGCATCACTTTCTGCAATAGCTCAAAACTGAAATCACTCAAAGAAGTGTGATTACTGTGAAGGGAGAACAGTTAGGGAGGCTTTGAATTGCCGTCACTGGAAAGGCCACAGCACTTTAACCATTGGAACACACAAGATGACTGCTCCCTCCTGAAAAATGTGCTGTACTTTTGCTGTAATACACTTCCAGGCGGTGCAGTTCATTGTAATCAACCATAACCACAACTGTACAATACTCAAAACTCCTGTCAAAAGCAAATTATAAGATATAATACTGGGATGAAAACTGTTTTTTTAAACTGTTATTTTGTTTATATGTAAAAGGAATTTCAAAAATGGTAGTTGGGGATTTCTCCCACTATCACCATCAGAATATAATGATATAGAACAGTGTTTGAAGGACTATTTTTATGCCGTTTTTGACAGTAGTTGGTTGCACATATGCTGTTATTCCATTTCTTTGAAATTGACCGGTTTCATGGCAAAGCAAATGGAATTCATACAAAATTCTTGTCATTTTTTTATTCTTTTTCAGGGATGCTATTAAAATGACTGCATTGCAAGTATAGAGGCATACATAAGACATATAAATAAGATCTCAAGGTGGGAGCCTGGTCTCATGCCCTCACCATTGACTATACAATTACTGTCAACTCGGCAGTCAGAGCAGTTGAAAAGTGCTGGAATACAAGCTGTTCTCAGCTTCATCTACTGGCTGTAAAGTACCAACCAGGGAGGAACTGTCAGTGAAAAACGAGCCCCCCATAAAGCAGACATGTGCTATACGTATAGTTTTCAAGTTCATTGACTCAAATGTAGCCCTGCAAGTAAGAAGTAGATGTAAGTGCAGGTATATGATGATATCTGTAACCAGTAGTACATGTGGAGAAGACACCTGTATTACTAATGTGAGAGATTTTAAAAACGTAACTGATATTTTATGTTTTATCATATCAGTCAGTTTCTTTACATTTAAACAGGATTATTAGGAAACGGAACAGAGCCCATAACATGCCGATATTTGCATTGTTATTTTAACACAGGATATAGTGTATTAGATACAGTATGTGTAATTTCTACAGTCAGGTAGCCTTTGATTTCCATCCATTTTATTATATAATACAATTAGCAATTACTTAAAAGATAAATAATTGCATTTTGATGTAGTGTAACTGATAATTGTAACATCACAATGTGATGTATGACATTGTTAAAATGTTTCAAGTCTTTGCAAGTTGATTACAATGAAAGGAAAAGAAAAACAGATGATTTCAGAGCTACAGCTGCAGGTCTGTGAGCCTGTGATGTTTATTGTAAAGGAAGCCTTCTAATACCAACTCACCTCACAATGCACATTTTTATGTTGGTTTGTAGCAGATAAGATTTATCACAATCGCCAATTTATTCCAATGTGTTAGCATGCTAAGATTTGCAGGTACTTTGAGGGTATTCACCAAAAAAAAATTGTCTGCACTAGAATTCATATCTTTTCAACTAACAATTTGAAGTTTCTAACTAAACTAAAGGTCAACCAGCAGGCATATGCAGATTCTGACATGATGGCCCCCTGGGCACATACAGGGCCCCTCACACCATCAGTCACCACACACGCACACACGCACACACACATAATCACAGCCCCCAACTAACAGTCTAACTCTGACGTTCATCTACATCTCAACAGGATTTACTGCAAAGTCAATCTAAACACTCAAAATGTATAACACAACAACAAGAAACAAGCTTACCTGCATTCAACACAGGATTTACAGCAGGTAACAACAGCACATTATTCACCTGTTAATAACAGGATTCACAGGCAGCGCAGCGCATTCAATTAAGACACAACAAAACATTTTTTCCCCTGTATTAACATTACAGGATTTATAGCCAGTTATAAATAAACTGCCCTACACCAAACTCAAATAGGAGAATACAGTAGAAGTCTTAACAAAATGATTGACTCAACAAATTACAATGCCATACAAGTGTAAGAATTAGCAAACACATATATCATTAAAAAGCCCAAAAATAAAAATAAAATAATCTTATCTTATGGAGATCTTAACCTGTTTTTTTGGATTTGGCATTAAAGTCTGGTGACTCATCAGTTCTCTCAGCTGATCTTCAGTCGATATTATCATTTTAGTCTTCAGTTTGTGTTTAAACTTGACAGTCAAAGAATGAGGCTTGTTCTGTCCTCATAAGTATATACATATATATAAGAAAAGAAGGGAAATATTCATAATAATGTGTGTAAATTGTCTTTTTCTACATGTTTGATTCTTTATTTATAATACTTCCTGTTTAAATCTGAGCGATCCCGTGAGCTTCCGCTTTATGACGATCTTCCCAGAGCGTAAGATTCACGCAACATCTTAGTTGCTTATTGTAATGTTTATGATATTTCACTCCCGAAGTCTTGTTTTTCCCACACATCCATGGCAGCAATGTCTGTAAGTGTCCGTAATGATGTATATTTGTACTTGTATAGAATTAAGCTTTAATGAGCATAGTTGGTAACGTTAACACTTGAGCATGTGTATCAGTATCCGCGTTACGTTGCTAACGTTCGTTTCTTGTTAATGAGCTAAGTTATACTCTGTTAGCTTGCTAGTGAATTAGTAATAAGATATGTTGCTTGTATAAAACTGTAATATCAGGCTCTAATTTTCAGTTTTACTCGATTTTCACCTGCTACACTGGAAATTAAAGGAGCAAGGCGCTCGCTTCCTGGCTCATAGAAAATGAGTTTGGCTTGCTGTGTGGAGTCTGTATTCACGCACGTAGCTTACACACAGATAGGAACAGTACAAGGCTCCTATGTTGCTGCTGATCCAATAGCCTTAGCATTAGTAGTGCTCCCTCGGTGGGCTCCTTAGCTGCTGTCTTTTATAAATAACTGGGAATAAAAGGAATATTTTGTGAAATCCCTGCAACTCTTATTTATCACTTAACTTCCATTTCGTTGGTTGACTAATTTCAAACACGTCATTTTAAATTCCACATGCAGTCTTTTCTTCTTCTGTTGTTTTAAATGCAGTGTGCCTAGTTTGACCTGTGACCCCCAGACAACACATTTAGTACCATCTAACTGCCATCACACTCTTTAGTAATATTAGGCTTTTCTTTCTTTAAACATTAAGTGATAGGATAATAGTAATAATAATATTGTATCTGCAAATATGACCAATAATATACATATATGTATATATCAGGATATACCAGGACACATACAAGCTTCTTCAAGGTTTGTATTCATCTGATTATGATGTTTCCTACATTCAGACACGAAATGTAGACAACTATCAGCTTTGACTACTATTTGCACAAATGAAAAAAAACAATATCACAAATCCCTCTGATGCATGAGGTAACATGCATCAGAATCAGCTCAGAATCAAAATAGCTTATAACAGTGGTATATATTTGATAATAGAGACTTCATGAAGAGGCAGTCCTATTGACAGGGGACCTCTAAATATCCATAAAAATATGGAATACTTTGTTAAAGAATAACCAGGGGCTGATGGGACTATTTGGTCCTGTGGAGGGGCTCTACCTTTGAGGCCCAGGTATAGTGCCCCTGCAGAGGCCACTATGCCTGGGCCAGGCAGGTCCATGCCTGCGTCCATCCCTGCCTGCAGGTAGTAAAAGATGAGAGAAGTCAGGGAAGACATTAATATTCATTGTCTGAGAACCATGAAGGTCAACTTTAAATTTCATAGCAATCCATCATAGTTGTCATCATATTTCACTTTTTTTTGGTTGATTTACTTAAGTGGTGACTCCACCGACCAGCACTATAAAACTCACATACACTTGTATGTAGTTTCAAAAGTGGTCCACAGCATTGAAGACATTAATCATAGTAAATGTATTAAATGTGTAAAAACACTGGCAAGGCCCTCGGTATTGCATTTATCAATCAATATTTATTTTTATTTTAAACACTTTGACTGGAATATTATAATTGAATGCAACATCCTCGCCCATATACTGTTTAGTTGAAGGACAGGTATGAATCAGCACATCAACACACTGGTCTAACCCAGTATGGAGCCATCCAAGAGGAACGTGAAATCGTTTCATGCCTGTCATTTTGGAAAGACAGTGGCAGTACCTGAGGCTGCCTACAGACCAGGGAGTTTCCCCTGGGCTTCCTCCCACCACCTGCTCTCCCAGCTGTGATGGAGCAGCTCCAAAAGCCCTCTTTAATACTCTACCATCCACAAGAAAGGGAAGGGAACTTTAGTCTAGCTCCGTTTCTTCCTGTAACTCAGTAAGTTAAGATTGAAAGGTACAAAGAATAACAGGATTGTCCAGGGAGCCCGAGAATGTCTTATCGGCAGATTATTAGACGCTCCTGTGTACTGACAGGCAGCCAGTAGTCGCCATATCGTCGCAACATCTGGAAATGGAGAGAATTTTATGATTTTGTTGACACAAACCTTTTTTGAGGTTTCACCCAATCCCCTACTGCCTCTGGTTATTGTGTCTCTCCATCCACAGACTCTTCTCCCGAGGGTGCCGGTATAAGCCATCCATGGAACTCATACATAACAAAAACACCTTTTCATGTTTGTTTGTGTTCTCCCATTCGGATGCTTATCGCAGGTGGGATTTCTCCTCTGCTGAGAAACACTGACATTTGACTCGACTTGTTCATTACAAGAAGGAACATGAATATTAAAACACTGTCACAGCTCAGTGTTGCTGACTGGCAGTTCCATTTGGAATTTCCAGTTCTGTCATAAATAGAACGGAGAAAGAGAGCACGACAAAGATCAGTCATTTTTGTCTGTGCTTGTTTAGTCTCACTGAGACTTTTCTCTTATGAGCCCCTGTGATATGTGTTATTCACAGTAGGAACCTAAACTCTGCCTGGATGGCCTATAAACTGCCGGTTTAGTTGGGCCCCATTTCCCAAAAGCATCTTGGCCAAGATAATTGTCAAATCCACTTTATAATCCTTCTCAAGTTTAGGTAGAAGTAATTTCCCGAAAGCATTGCTCTGAGGTTACTTTAATAAATATCAAAGATTAAGTGACTGTTACCGACTCATGGGAGAAATCAAAAACATATTTTTGATCATTTTCAAGTCTTTATTTTGGTTATGTGCACACAAATATCCCCACTGCATTTATTCAGTGACCACCAACACGGTCTACCCTGGGGAAGATTATAAGATGATTATATGGTCTACAGATTCAATCATCATGTAGGGCAAGCTTCTGTTTTTCCTGCACTAAACAATGCTCACACTTTTCACACCTTTTCTATTATCTATTGTCATGACCTTCCAATTTGACCATTTTCACAGCATTGACATGAAATAGTAGGTAAACACAGGTGTTACCAATGATACTACAGTAATTAAGACTCCCTTCCATTTGGTGTAGCTGAGCCTTCCCACTGAGCCAACAGCAGCCTGAACCTTAATTAGTATCATTAGAAACACCTGTGTTTACCTACTATTTCATGTCCAAATGACGGCAGCAGTGGAAAACATTTGTATCTTCTGGTTGAACTGGCAATTTTCTAATGGTATTTTCTTGTAGGTTCTGTATGGTCTCTTTTCTTTTGTCCATGGTGCATACCGTATGTTGTTTGCCACATGCTTGTAAACAGAACTGTAGGTTTATTACTGAAAAGATACTGGGGTGACTTCACTGTAGATGACATGAAAATTCATGAAACCCACTGGAATAGCTACTTCTTCATTTTAGTTTTAGAGTAAATTCTGCCTCATTCATGGGGTAAATTACAGTTTATGTTACACTTGATATATTGAACATTCAAACATTTCTTGTCTCCAATATATTGTCATGCACACATTTTTCTGGGGAGTTAATTTGGTCGTTTTGTGCCAGATGTAGGATGCAATGGTCTCGTTGCTTGGCAACAGTGGGTTTGAAAGTGATGTCAGAACAGAAGCCAGGGTCATGGTAGGAAAAAGCTAGTTTTCCCATTGGCGGAGATGTTGGATGCTCTGGACTGAATATATGTAATATATGACTGTATACTCCTACATCCCCTGTTTATGTTTAAGTTTTGTCTGCGTTAAAGAAAAATAACTGAACTAAGACAGTTGGGACCATGCAAGGATGGACTGCCACCTGCGAGGTAGACTGAGTCGTGAACAGGCCCTCACACTGGGTTAGTCGATCAGCAAGCATCTTGAAATGAGGTAACCTGGAGCAAGCATCACACAGTCTGGCAGCCTAAAGTCTTGCTTAGGACAAATACACCGCCTGAGGAAAAAAAAAGTCACCACCTGGATTTATCTAAATAAACAGAGTTTCATTCATTCAGTCATCTTCTATACCCACTTATTCCTCATTAGGGTGCCGCAGGGGTCTGCTGGAGCCAATCTCAGCAGATTACAGGTACAGGCAGGGATACACCCCAGATGGTCGCCAGCCAATCATGGGGCACACACACCATTCACTCACACACTCACACCTATGGGCAATTTAGTGTCTCCAATTAACCTCAGCATGTTTTTGGACTGTGGGAGGAAGCCGGAGTACCTGGAGAGAATCCACGCAGACACGGGGAGAACATGCAAACTCCACACAGAAAGGTCCCAGACCCAGGACCAAGGAGGTCTTGAACCTGCGACCTTCTTGCTGTGAGGCAATAGCACTAACCATGTGTGGCCCTAAACAGAGTTACCTATTGGATAATTTCTACATGGGTGATTATCCTTCAGGTGTCAATAAGTTATATAATCCCAATTGATGAGTAGCTTCTCATTTCTTAAACAACCATGTGGAAAGACACTTCCTATGGTTGTGGAAAAGATGTTAGTTTGTTGGAGAAGAGTCAAATCATTGGCATCAAGAAGAGAAAACATTTAAGAAGATTTCAGAAACTATTAAACTGTCTGTGCAGTTTCTCAGTCATCCAGGTAATTTTTTTCTTGTGGAGTTTAGACCAAAGTAACTGGACTTCTTAGTTGGTTTGAAGGCATTATTGGCCCATTGTCGGTCCAATACATTATTAAAAACTGGAAGGACAACGGGGAACCAGAGTAATGGAGCGTCAGGATAAGATGAGAAGCAGATGAAGTGAATGAGCAGCACAAGCGTATTCCAAGATGCCAAGATTTATCAGGCTCAAACTGTGATGGAGTGGTTCAGCAAGTATGAGACATCATTTTCACACATTGATTGGCCACCACAGAGTCCAGACCTTCATCCCATCAAGAATCTTTGGTGTGCTTTGGAAAAGATCTTGGTGAAAATGAATGCAACACTGGATGGAAATAAATCTTGTGACACAAAAGGTTATTGAAACAATGCCACAGTGAATGCATGCCATAATTAAAACTAAAGCACTTTTTTCAGCCAGGCGGTGTATGCACACACATCAGCTCTGGGTGGGTCATTTATTAACTACAGTAAGTATTCCAGGGTGTGTGCTGCTACAATATATGTATTTTTAATATATTCCACAACTCACAGTTATACAGCCAACATTAAGAAAAGAAGCTTTTAATGGTATTCACATGCAGTTGCTCTTGAGTATGTGCTCTGGGAAATATGTGTAGAAATTTAACAGCATTCATAGAAAGGTGCCTCAGGCTATCAACCTGCAATAATGGACTCACTGTACACACCGGGGCCATTATTCATATAATGTGAATTACATAATCTCCTTCACACCAGAGTAACCAATCAAAGGGTTGGTCTCGTCTATAAAAGGGTAGAGGATGGATTTTCCATTTGAGACGATAGCAGCACAGAACATGGAAGAGACACAGTAGCATAAATCCTGAAAGAAGCCTCCTTCCTGTTTTCAAATGGAAAAACAAACCCTATACTACTGCTGATATTTTAACATGTGTTTAAGGGATATCAATAAAATACAATGGCGATCAGGAACTATATTACAGACTAGAATGAAACATTCATAAGCAGACATCTCCCAGCGTGTGGGGGATCGTCCACCAATGCAAAAGGAAGTGATGAAGTGACTGGAGCCTACATGTCCGGCTCGTCTCTCTGTTCCCTTTACACTTGCTGTTACGAGGCTGAACGAGGCCCTAATAGTAGCTGAGGGACAGAGCTCAAATAAGCGGGGACACCAACCCCTGTGCTGCTGCAGAGAGCTGGCTCATTATTGAGGGCATTAATCTTTCACAGCAGAACGTCTGGGGTGGAATGTGAGTGAGCTGTTTTGTACTTCTGCCTCAGATGCCAGCTAACCCGGGGAGCAGCTCTGCTTTTTCAGCCCGTGGGTGAACCAGCAGGTGGGTGACACACCTGCTGGGAAACAGTAGGTGGCTTATTTCACAGGCTGAATATATATATATATATATATATATATATATATATATATATATATATATATATATATATATATATATATATAGTTATATAAGTTGGTGTAAAACGTGCCTCCCACCCAAAGACACTGAGGAGCCACTGTGATCTTGTTCAATAGTCACAGTTCAGCTACATTAGTATTCAGACATACACTCACATAGCGGGCCACCTGGAGTGACTGTCCTTCATGAAAGTGGATAGCTATTCATTACTGTACACAGAATTCTATACTATCCGTTAGGACCACTGACAAGAGCCCCGAGAGGAAATGTGAGCATGGCGAGCCTCTACATCATGTCCCCGTCGTGCTGTACGCCGAGGAAGCTAAATGAAAAAAATATTTGAATCATACTGAAAATCATTTCCATTTTCTGTGGTGGATTTTAGGTCTCAACCCCTATCTAGCTTTTGAATTTAATTGTGCGCATAGCGCTACTGGAAAATATGTTTTAAGACAGTTCTGTGTTGGTGCAGCAAGTCAGGCTTGCAGTCTATTTGTCCCGGGGGCCAACCGCAGCACTTAGACTCAAACTGTTGACAGGACACCTCGGACTGCATACAAAGTACATTTTCACTTTTCGCCTGTAAGACTGTGCATGTGTGTGTGTGTGTGTGTGTGTGTGCGTGCATGCATGTGTGTGTAAGCGTGCAGCAATAAAGTTATAGAGGCTGACAAAGAAGTTTGAGGGTTATTGAACCAAGGCCTCTGTCCCTGAATTATGATTTCCCTTCCTGGCCTTGAACTTAAATCCTTTTCCCTATGGGCAGATAAACAGATTATAGTAAGTGGGGACTTCATAAAAGATAACACTCTGTTGACTTTTGAGAAAAGATTAACCTAGCTGAAATTTATACCTATGGAGGCCATAAGCTTTTTTCTTGAAGGACGAAGCAGCTTTGCTGTGATCTGGATTTAAATGAGACATTTGTATGTAACGTTGGTAGTTGTCAGTCTGTATGTTTTGATAGGACAAATTGATTCACAGTGATTCTACAAACTCACATAAAATGGCTGCAGGATTATCATTCAAGGCACTAGCCAGGCCATCAGGAGCAATTCAGGGTTCCTCGTCTCTCTCAGTGACATTTTCCAACATATGGGGAGGAGCTGGGGGGCAAAAAAGTTTTAAGTCTGTTTGCTTGGTGAGAAAAGCTTCCTCTTCTTCCTTCTTGTTGCAACTATCCAGCAAATGTATTCCCAGTAAAAGCGAATCTGAGAGGCAGTGTTTCAAAATGAATGTGACTATGATTTATTGATGTTGCTAAATGTGAAGTTAAAAAAAAGAAAACTCTTAGCAACAAGTACATTTTTGCTGTAGGAGTGGGAATTTTGGATCATTGTGGAAAAAGTAGACTTGCAAAACACAAGAGCTTTAAATTCCAACAAATAAATAACTAAATCTGCACTAAAGTGGCTCAACTGAACTGCAGAGTAGACCATCCAACTATATTTAGTGTAATCTACAACCCGGCAAAGAAGTGACTGTAAATACTGTTGCAATGTTTAATCATCTCCAGTCAAATCGACTTGAAGAGGATTTTTCCATCACAAACATAAAGCTGGTGTTCTCATCCATTATTCAAAAGTGAATTTGATTAATGGCACAGAGAAAACAGGAAATAGTTCCATTTCACTGCCACTATCACTTTGTCAGATGTGGAAAAGCGGCTGGCTGGCATTACAGCCATCTATTATAGATAAATGAAATCGTTATTTGCGTTAAAGATCACAAAGTGACTTTGAGGTGCCTGAAATGTGTTCAATAGATTGAATTTGTTGCTTTTCTTGGAATGTGTCAGCAATTTTGATAGCATCATTTATAGCAAATAACATTTGATTCACGAATCCCTTCTTTAATTCATTCTTACAGTCAAGGACAGAACAATCAATATCTGTGAATATGAACTCTAACTCCCAGAGACAGAAAAATATAAAACAAAAAGAAACCAAGCAATGAAACAATTAAATGTCATCCTGATATAAACTTCATTTTATGCATAAACTTTTTTTATTAGTTGAAAACAGAATAATTCATTATGTAAATGTCCCCAGTCATATTCTCCCCTCTGATATCCTGCTTGTTCTCTGTGTTGCAATATTCTCTACATCAGTTTTGGAACTGATTCCAGAATGAAGCTCCTTCATTACATTTTAAAAATACTTTGGCCTTGACTACCACATCTTTTTTATCATATTGGACAAAGTGTATTCTCCATGGCAAAGATGTACATGGGGGGGCAAAGGGGGCAGTCGTCTCGTCTTTATGCCGTGATTGTTAAAAAACGCACCCTAAAGTGCTCTTTTTTAAACATCTAAACATGCACTAAAGTGCCCTTTGAAATATGTAAATGTGCACTAAAGTGCCCTTTAAACGTCAAACATGCATTAAGTGCCCTTTCTAAATGTCTAAACATAACCTAGAGCACCATTTTGAATGTCTAAACATGCATTAAGTGTCCTTTTAAACATCTAAGCGTGCACTAAAGTGCCTTTTTAAATGTTTACAAATGCACTAAAGCGAACTATTAAACATTTAAACATACAATTAGTGCTCCATATAATCTGAGCCAAAACTTCATCTCATAGAACCAGTTTAGATTCGCACTGACATGGTGTTAAAATGCAACAGAACACAGGAAATGTCATTGACTCCCGGGGTGAGGCAAATATTTCCTTCTTGAATCCATGTTTCTGTGTGTTCTTCAATGTCCTCAAGTAAATCTACACAATTATGATCACTGATCCTCACTACAAACTACCTTGAGGAGTCCAGTTAGATAAAAGTGAAGTTTTAATAAGGTACAGTTCATATAAAATAAAAAAAATATACATACAATACATAAAATACACTGTAGGTGCCCTATTTTTTTTCTTTTTGCCCCCGCCCTTAAAAAATTCTGTGCACACCACTGCTCCATAGCCCAGATATACAGTACCGTTTATTTATTAAAGAAATAAATTGACAACACTTCATATAAGCAAGAAGGTCGCAGGTTCAAGACCTCCTTGGTCCTGGGTCTGGAACCTTTCTGTGTGGAGTTTGCATGTTCTCCCGTGTCTGCGTGGGTTTTCACCAGGTACTCCGGCTTCCTCCCACAGTCCAAAAACATGCTGAGGTTAATTGGAGACTCTAAATTGCCCGTAGGTGTAAGTGTGTGAGTGAATGGTGTGTGTGCCCCACGATTGGCTGGCGACCATCTGGGGTGTATCCCTGCCTCTCGCCGTAACGCGCTGGGATTGGCTCCAGCAGACCATGTGACCCTAATGAGGAATAAGCAGGTATAGAAAATGACTGACTGGCACTTCATATAGTTATGACCTCCCTATTATGAGATCTTATAATAAATAAAATGATTCCATCTCAAAATGCATAAATATGAGATTCAGAGATACAGGTCATGTAATTATGAAATAAAGACTGTCTACTTATTCAATACAGATTTCATGTATTGGTGTGAATGCAGCCTATATACAGATGCTTTAATTATATATTCTCTACCCTTGTGTCCTCTGTACATTCATTAGGCTTCTTATCAGTGTTACATAATTATACATTCATAGTAATAATTTACCATGAATAGCCTTATACATCTTCATGATGAATATATCTTCAATTTACTGTAAGTGACCCGGCAGAGATTTGTTTACATGTAAGAAGTATGATGAACTTGACATTCTATACCTGCTTATTCCTCATTAGGGTCGCAGGGGTCTGCTGGAGCCTATCCCAGCGCGTTACGGCGAGAGGCAGGGATACACCCCAGATGGTCGCCAACCAACTGTGGGGCACACACACCATTCACTCACACACTCACACCTACGGGCAATTTAGAGTCACCAATTAACCTGAGCATGTTTTTGGACTGTGGGAGGAAGCCGGAGTACCCGGTGAAAACCCACGCAGACACGGGGAGAACATGCAAACTCCACACAGAAAGGTCCCAGACCCCGGACCAAGGAGGTCTTGAACCTGCGACCTTCTCGCTGTGAGGCAACAGCGCTAACCCCTGCGCCACCGTGTCGCCCTATGAACTTGACATATTCTTGTTATTTTAGTTACAACACTGACATGTGTTGATTGTGGGTGGCCCAGACAAAGTATGTCACCTTGTCGATAGTGTTGTTATCAGAAAATGTTTACACATGTCATTCTAAAGTGGACAGAAAACTAGAGAGTCCATCCAAAAATCAATCTCTCGCCTCCAACTAGTTGAGAGTGCAGCAGCTTGACAACATCCCCCTGGTCCTGGCTGCTCTCCATTGACTCCCTGTTCGTTTAAGAATTGATTTTAAGATTTTACAGATCACTTTTAAAGCACGTCTGGAGGTGGCTCCGAGCTACATAACAAACATGTTGATCCCATATGTGCCAGGTGGGGCCCTTCTGGCCATTCCAAAATCAAGGCTTTAAATCTAAAGGTGAGCGAGCTGTAGCCATCAGGGCGGCTCAGCTTTGGAACAGCCTGCCTGAGGAGATAGTGCTGCAGAATCACTGACTGAAACACATCTTTATGGACTTGATTCCACGTGATGTCATCTTTTTATTGCTTTATTGCATCTTTGAACTGCTTTTTTTATATCTTTACCATATGTATCTTTCATCATCCTTCTATCTCCTCTCAACTATGGTTTTGTATCTTATAGCTCCTTGTTTTACTTTTGTTTGGCTCCATGTTGCCTGAATATCCTGTATTTGCTCTGTCTGCCAAAGCACTTTTAAACTCTGTTTTTTTTTTTAATGCAATAAAAGTAAATTAAATTATTATTGTTATTGTTATTATAATATTATCAGTTATTTTTTAGCTTAATTTGGAGTACTTGTTGGTTTATCAGAGTCAGCACCATGTTGGGAAATTATACTCAAGGGCTGTTGAGCAGCCAAATCGCATCTGCATGCATAAAGTAATGCATTATGAGATCACAAAAAATATGTTTTATAAGCATTAAACTTCCCAGACAAGTCATTAATATACAAGATAAAATACAACCCAAACTCAATTACTGCTCAGGCTCATTGATGTGTGTGAGAGGTAAATCAATACACATGAATTCTAAGAAGATGTTTAGGTAGGAATCTAATACCATTAAAAGCAAAAACAAAAAGGTGATCCATAATTGATTTAATCAAGGGAAGAAACACACGACCATATTGAAAATGTGGTTAAAATTGGCAATGATTTGTTTTACAGCATAAATACAAATAATATGCCATGCACTCGCATACTGGTCAGCTGTGTATTGTAGAATACACCTCTAATAAATGTGTGAGCAGTTTGGTTTGGTTGTAAGCAGCTGTTTGCAGAAAGAACATGTTGAACATTTAAAGTGACAGAGATTTCCTTTGTGTCATTGTTTGATAATCAAGCATATTTCATTTCACAATTCAGATAAATGATGGAATTATTAGAACACATGTTCAGATCATCACCCTTTCTGAATATATCAGGAGGAAAATGATCCATAAAAGTAAGAGTCTGTCGTATTTAGGCACCGTTGTTTTGTTTGCTGTTTATTTCCTGTTTTACTTTGAAATCTGTCTTTTCTCCCATTTCAGGTGACATTCCCCTTCCTCCTGCATCTCCTGTCTGGATGGTCATATTCTCGCCCTGATTGTTTCCACCTGTTCCCCATTAATTTGTGTCTCCTCTTGTCCTGTGCCAGTTTGTCTTGTTCTGTTTCTCGTGATCACCAGTTCACCTGTTCCTCGCTTTCCAGCCCTTGTTCAGGCTTTGCATTTTGTTTGATACTTTGTTAGGTTTTTGCAAATGTTTCTTTAGTTTCCTCATATAGAGTGAATTCCAGTTTTTCTCTGTTAATAATATTTTGTTTCCTCTGTATAGAGTGGCTTTTAGTTTCCTTGTGAAGAGTGATTTTCAGTTTTTCCCAGCTAATAGGGTTATGTTTCCTCTGTTTAGAGCGACTTCTATTTCCCTCGGCTAGTTTTGTGTTGTACTATCATTAAAAGACTTTTATTTTGATACATTGTCTTCAAGTTGGCATTTGGATCCAGAACCCTTGTCCAGTCTTGACAGAGTCCAACCGGCACAGGTTTGGGCAGATTGCCCAAATTAAAGTTGCCTTTGCCCTCACAAGTCAACAACATTTCAATTTACAAGAAGGATAATGAAAGTGGATTAGACTGAAACTGAAAACCATCTTCATAATGGCAAAATGAACAGACAGACACTGACAAACACAGATCTGCAGTGAGCCAAGTGTGATTACGGTGAAGTGGAAATGAAAAATATAGTGACAGATGACATTTAATATCCAGCGTTTTCTTTTAGGTTGCAAGAATGCTGATGTATTCTCTGTGTGAGCCCACATGAGAGGCAGTACACACAGCAATCAGAGGATATCAAACATGGCTCATTCATACTTTTACGTAAAAGGGTCAGGTCAGCAATTTACAAAAAAAACATTTTCTTAGTGCTAAAGGTTGAAGAACTGCAAAACACTGTCTCTCTGTAAATGGCTCCTCCTCTAACGGAATCATGTCCAGGAGTTAAATATGTTCTTTCAAAGATGAGATGTGAGTTGATACATTTCTGACAAGCACTTTGAAGATGAATACCAGCATATTACATTAAAGTCAGGAGAGGCCAGCTGACCTAATATAAAATGTAGTGATGACTCATTAAAATGTCTCCATTAATGAACAGAAAGAGAAGATCGAAAGACCTCGGGCTGGAGGCAACATTATGGCTCTGAATGACATTCACATTATCCAGATCTGAGAGGATAACCGCTCCGGCGAACCTCGCCCTCCGACTCACAGGGCAGCTGATTTAGTTCTGTTCAAAAAAACAAGCTTCTCCGGATAGGTTTAGTTAATGTATGATTGGACATGATTAGATTAGACATGATGAGGCTCATAGGTGGGATTACCATTCATAACCCAATGATGTCCATAACAAGCTTCATTAGACAGCACCTAACTACTGTTATACAGACAGGTTGCCATGGAGATCCTGATATCCTGATATGGATTATGAAAAATAACCTTTTTCGCCTGCCAAAGGGCTGACGAATATATTCTAATTTGACATATTAATAATTATGGATCCACAATTGTCAAGGCAAACTCTCCCTGTTTATGAGACAATAACAAACCAACAGTGGAACAAATCTCAGCAGCAGAAGCAGCACAGAAAAAGTAGAAATTCAATTCAAAGTTCAGGTGTTGCTGACGCAAGCAAAGTTGAATCCAGTTCAGGATGTGTCTCAGCAGTAGAACAAATCTTCCACAGTACACTTTAAATTTCAGCTGGTCAATGCAACCACTTGCATGTGTGTATGTGTTATGAGTATGTGTGTGTGTGTGTGTGTGTGTGTGTGTGTGTGTGTGTGTGTGTGTGTGTGTGTGTGTGTGTGTGTGTGTGTGTGTGTGTGTGTGTGTGTGTGTGTGAATGCCAGTTAAACACACTTCATTAAGTACAAAAAGTCTTCCCACAGTCCTGCTTGTTACAATACACAATCCAGCTCTGCTCAAAAGGCGAATACCGAACTGGAAATTCCATTTCAGGATTTACTACAAATCATGCAAAAAGATTTATGATCACAGTTTAAAAATACAGCAATAACTGTTTATATAAGGTTTAGTTGTATAGGTAATATAGTGTAGTATAGACATAATATTTGAATGGTTGTTGGCTCAATTTTCTGTAGTCAGTCAGTCTTCTGGAAAAATAAATTAACCTTCCAGAGATTTCTCCTCTGATACTTCCTTGTTCAATACATTAAACATAAATCATTAAAGTTACTTAAAAAAAAAATTAAACAACATGACGAGTGACAATGTTTTAAAAATATTCATCAGACATCCTCATACTGGGCCACATGTCAAAGTTGTCATTGTTTCCATCCCCCTGGTTCCTGTCACGTGGTGAGGTCAAGCTGGGTTTTTGTTTTGTCTCCATGTCTTGTCATTTCCTGTTTTATTTTGAAAAGTAACTCTCCCCTCGTTTCAGGTCACTTGCCCTTCCTCATGTGTCACCGGTCTGATTGTCTTGCCCGCCCTGATTGTTTCCACCTGTTCTCTATTACCCTGTGTATATATTGTCTGCCGTTGTCTTGTGCCAGAGTGTTTCGTTCCTTTTCTTCACCCCAGCCAGGTGTCCATAGTCCTTGCTCTCCTTGATTCCCCCAAGTAATGTGAGATTGTTGTATTTGCCTCCATGTGAGTGATTTTATGTTGTAAATTTCATAGTTTATGGTTATTGGTTTTTTTGTTCTATTTAATAGCATTTTTTGGCTTTTGTCTCCCTGACGGAGTGATTTTCTGTTACCTTTTTCCTCTTTGTTTGTTTATGCCTTTTTTCCCTCTGCGGAGTGTTTTTTCTTTGTAAAGTAATTATTGAATAGTGCCTTTAATTTTGTTGCACCTAGAATGATTTTCATATTGCCTTTCTAATAAAGTTCCATCCAGCTGGTGAAATCTTTGCGTCTGAGTCTTCCTTTGAGTCCGGGTCTGACAGTTCCAGTTTCTCCAATGTGAGGATTTGCTGTTTTCTTTAATTTATATAATTTAATGAATAATCTTTGGGTTTCTAAGACGCAATGAAAATCATTATTCATCATCATATTTATTTTTATTTATTTTTTAATTTTTTTGACTCAACACTTTATAGATAAATCAATCGATTCATTGAATGCATGCAGTTGAGTCCATGACTAATTTGAAGGTTACTAAGCTGGTTCAAAAAGTTTTTAATACATATTTTTGAGTTTGACAGCATTTTTAGACTTTTGTTTATGCTAATTATGTTTATCCCACATCCTGTTTTATTAGTTTTGAATAATGGTTTCCATTTTGGCTTTTTTTCTAGCTGGATCAGTTGTTTATTTTTGACCGCATTTCTCCAGAATGTTGTATTGAGTTTTGTGTGCATTTCTGGTTTAGATTTTCAAACATTTCCAAACAACACTTCATCCTGTCATGTTGGATTGGCAGTTATAGATCTACAGTTCATTATATACGCCACCTCATTCTGAATCCTGCAGGGTTTGGAAAATTAACATTTGGTTTGAGGAGTCAAACGTGTTTTTCTTCTTGTGGCTGGAATCGAATGTTTGAATTCACTGTGCAGAGTTATGCGTGTGCAGAGTCTGACACTAGGAGGCTGTTTTCCCTCAGATCTCCTGAAAGTGGAAAGGTTTCTGATTGATTTGTGACATCAGAGTGAGCTGTTTCTGACCAAATATTCAACTTACACGAGTGTGATGTGGAAATATAAACCCGCCAGTTCAACAAACAACATATAACACTGAGAATGAACTTCATTGTGAAGTAGGAGACATCTTGCAGTTAAACTTGCAGGTAAAATTTTGAGATTAAATATATTTGCATATTTTTCCATTCTGGATTGTTAAATGAGGGAGAATGATGAGATATCATTCGAAGGATATCAACAAGATAATTAAACTTTTATGTGGAAAGACACCAATTATTATTTCATATCCATCTTAAACATGTCTGGAGGGGATCTTTGAATAGATATGTTAAAATCATAACACCACTCTTGAGCTGGGACTAGACATTTATTCTTTTTTTCCATCTGCAAAACAGAGTTGGTGATGTAGATTGAGTCTCATCAAAGCAGTTTTACACCAAGTGATTTATGCATTTAGCAGAACTTAAACTTTCTTTCTCTTACAAAGACGGATGTGGCTGTGGTTGTTATGCAGGACACATAAGTCATATATCGATGTTCCAGCCTCCAGCACCTCAGCCGTGTCCTCCTTTATTAGTACTTTTACATTAGTATCAATTATTGCAGTGTTGGATAAGTGGACTTGTAGTGCAAGTTGTCTTTGTAATTGCTACTTGGAGCATTCTGGGATCAGAGCCACATACTTTATCACGATGAGAGTGGCCTGACTGGAAGGATCAGAATTGGCATTGCACCCACTTAGTACTTTGTTTTTATCAAGACCTCCAGTAAGTCGACTCTACACATGATCAATCAAGACCTATATCACTGGTGTGATGTTTGGACATTTAGTTTTCAGATGAGTTACTTATATCAAAGTATAATAAAACACTCTTTTACCACCTGATACTAATGTACATTGTTTAATGTTACCCAGAAAAGCTATTCAAGAATATGTGAGTTTGATATTACTAAGATTAATTAAACCCTTGTGTAATTACACACACACAATGGCACAATTTGCACTCCTTAATGATAGAGCATTCATTCACACTGATAAACAATGCAAATGCATCATGCATGTTAATCCTGAAAAACAAATGTTGTTTGCCATGTTGTGAACTTTGAAGGATGATGTAAATTATATGACTAATTAAAATAAAAAACTACAAAATTCTAATTTCACTGAACTTTACAAGGAACTTTAACACTGACTCCCCCCGATGTCTTCAAATAGGTGGACTATGCAACTTAATAGTAAAGCCTGTAATGTAATCAACTCTCTCAAGCAGGTGTCTAACCATATGCTGCATTAATTGAGCAAAAAAGTCTTTAATGACTTATAACACTGCTCGTTACTGAGCTACAAGGCAATATGTCTTCTATCCCTTTTGTCTGGCCCTGATGTTATTTATAGCGCATGTTACAGCCTAAATAACCAGGGGGAAGCATGAGTGCCTGGTTTTTAGCAGAGAAGTGAAATTTCAGTGTTTAGAGAGGCCCGTGGAGGGTCGGAGATACAGCAAAACCAATTGTTTTCAAATTATTCCCATGTACAACAGCAAAAGAACAGGCCAAAAAAAAAAACAAATACTCAGACATAATTATTTTCTCCACCACTGTAGTTGGGGGAACATTAGAATGACCTCTATCCAAAGGTGAGGAGAGTAGTCATGAGTCCTGATTAATGACCATGCACTTATTTTCAAAAAAGACCCAGACGCCAGAGGGAAACATCGACAGTCAACACGTCTGCAGACATGTTGAATATGTTGCATATGATTCAAATCAGGTTTCTCGATACATGCATATTTTCAAACATATTTTATGGTGAGACAATGCTAAGGTTAACATGGTTAGATTTAGGCACAAAAAATAACTTGGAAAGAGTGAGCGAGAGATCATTAGTCTAGATAGAAACAGAGGTCAATGAGCACATAGTGTATTTTTTAAGATCTTTGAAGTGTATTTTTTAAGATTCTGACAGCGGCATTCTGAAGCGGTTGAAATAAACGTCCATGGGGTTTAATTTTAACTACAGCAAAATCCAAACCTGAAAAGCCTAAAAAGAAATTGGCATAGCTCTTCAAGTTAACAAACCATAAGACAATTAAATACATTTTTTTACACAATTTTGGGCCAATGAAGTCAATAGAATGGTTATTTTATTTTTTTAGGACATCTTGACTTGATATAGGGACAAAAATTACAAAAAAAATATCTGAAAGTTCTCAAAATTGCACACATTCTATAATCCTGTCCTGGATGAAAGGATTATATTTTGGGAATTTTCCTAATGTCTGAAGTTTGGCTTGGGTTAAAATTCTCAATGCACAACAATCCAACTCTCCCCAGCCTGCTAAGAAAAGTAAAACTTTTAGACGACGAGGAGCGTCCTCTGAACTGTGTATCAGTAGTTTGCAGAAACTGAACTGTCAGCGTTTTTCTCTCCGGAGTACGAGCTGCTCGGAGAGCAAACACGTAGTTGTGGATGTGTTTTTCAGGTCTGCTCTCTCTGCAGGCAGCTACAGAGCATGTAAGAACAGGTGCATGCTGTGTGCATAAAGAGGTTTCGCTGCTGTCGGTGAAGAGGCCTTCAGCAGCGTGGACATCATCACAGCAGGAGGCAGCGGTGCTGTCAGCTGGACCAGACAGGAAACAGGAGCACACCTGGTCCCAGACACACATGTTGGTTTACTTCTTTTAAAAGTAGAGACACTCACTTCTACAGTAAGACAAGAGCATGACAAACAGGATTTGTGCTTACGTGGTAATGAGACTTTTTGGTGACTTTGGTAATTACTGAAGGAGAGAAAAATACAAATGTTAAGTAAAATTTGAGAAAAAGTCTTTGTTCTTTATAGTAAAAATCAATTCCCTAATTATAATATAATAATCTGTGATTATGAAGAAACTGAGGCTACAGAGATATTTTTGACATGAATCTGTATAGCATGTGTATACACTCACACTGACTTACCCCCGAATTCTGGTCCAACAGTTCTGGTCAAAATGAAAGTAGTCCAGCAGGTTTCTGGGGGACACTAAAATAAAACGTCTTTCTTCTCAAAACAGCATGTGTTCAAAAGAGTGGTATATGCATCACAAAACCAATATCCACAAAAAAGTCACACCTCACTTGGCCCTACTTTCTCTCCCTTCGTGTTTCTGCACGCCGCCGCAAGACGACCAGAGCTAAGTCCGTCACAGGAAAGCGATGAAATCTGTGAGGAGGTTCAGGCTCATCTACATCATCTACAGCCTGGGTAGTCACAAGTGTGCCCCATTTTTACACATATGCATTATGTTTATAGCTTGTAGAAGCTGATAAACGCAGAATTCCCAATCTCCCGGAAATTCGGGGAGTCTCCCTGATGCCCGTGAGTCGGATAAAATATCCCAGATTTTATACTATGCAAAGAGTATTTTTTTTAATATACGTATCTTTATATATAATGCGAGTGAGAGAGTGCAGGCAAGACAATAACTCGTGCATCATACATGGATCACTTTAATTCAATTGCACAGGCACGTGCGCGCGAGAGAAGTTGTGTCACAGTCCTATAATCACACAATTTCTTTCATTTGTGAGGTGTCCCGGGGGAGAAAAAAGCCTGGACAGTGAAATATGACAATGACAATGAAGAGATCTGTAGGATAACAATGTGATAGAAGCTCCTTCAGCCAGTGGCGTTTGAATGCCATAAGATATATTTTATGTTTATTAATGGGGAAAGTAATGAATGCAATAAAGAGGTAATCAATGAAACTGCATCACTATAACGTGGAGAAGATGAGTGCTGCATGGGAGTGTTTTTTGTAGCCACAGAGCAGCAAAGTGCACATTAGTCCATAAAACTGCATCAGCCCTTTCTAATAGCCAGTGATTCTTTCATTTCACTGTGGGCACGCCTGCTGTTTCATTATGAACCGTGAGCTTGTCCACACACATCGGATCATCTTTGTGTCTGAGGGCTGGATGAACCCAGGCTGACCCTGAGCTCCAGAGGCCGACCGTGGGGCTGTGGATGTGCTGCTTGGTTCTCCGTCCAGACGTAAGAACCGAAGACTCTGCTGGCTCAGAGCAGGAAGACCAGGCTGACCTCAGGGAACAAAGCACTATCAACGTCTACAGCGCCAAAGGATCAAACGCTGACTTTCATCTTAATTTAAAAGTGCAAGATCAATGTGCAGTGAGTGTAAGAGGCGGCGGATAGCGAGAGATGTGGGAGTAAGACTGTGAGGTCACAGAGGGGTCCGGCGCTGGAAGGAGCCTGTCCACGGGCGACAGAAAAAACGCTGAACACAAATGGAGGAGGACAGATGATGACAACACAGAATAACTCACATTAGATATCGCCTTCACAATCCACAAAGCACGATTCACTCTGTCCTGTAGCTGGAGATTCCTCCACTGATTCAGTGATATAAACACTGGTTGAAAACTGTCACGCAAGGTTTCAAAAATAAAATAAGATAAAAACAAGAAAAATGTTATTTTATCATTTTTCTCCATTCAAACTTGCAGCACCGAGTCTGTCAGCCCACCGTGGAGAGGAGGTGATCATGACTTGTTAAAACGACGTGAAGCCTTTTGGATCTTCACGTTACAAACATTGGCTTCAAAAGGATTAAATGATGAACTTTTATTATTATTATTTATATATTTTATTATAATATTTATCTACTTAACATATTTCTATGGTAATTTCAACTTTTCTATGACTGTTTTTCATATGACATGTATATGAACTGCTGACTGATGTGATGTGTAGCTCTTTTGGATATTTATCTTGCTTCTGTAAGGCTTGATTATTCAATTGACTTGTAACATGTTCTGTGTTTTTCTGTTGGTGCTACACCTTATTCTAGTGATGTTTCATGTACTTTGAATTTATTTGTATTGATGCTTTCCTCTTCCTTCCTCATTTTTCTTTTTTTCACTACCCTTATAATTGACTCTACATATTTTATTGTCTTTTTTGTACTGTGAAAAAATGCCATTGTCTCTGTGTTGATGTGTACCCAAAACTGTATTTAAACTATGCTCTCCTTCCTCCCTGTCAAAACTACCTGTTGAAGTCTGAGTACTGAAACGTCGAACATTAAATTCATTCTTTAGCTAGTGATTGACAGTGTGCAGGAGTTCTTTTCTCTTGTTCCAGTGCAGCTTCTTTGCCTCTCCTACACACCTGTTCTCTGCCTAGGTGCACATACATACATACACATACACACACACACACACACACACACACACACACACACACACACACACACACACACATATACAAGTCCAGGAAAAATAAGAGTGACCAGCCTCCATGCTCCCACATTCCCTCCAACAAGTGTTATTGTGCAACAAGTTGCCTGCTTTTTTTATTTTAAAAGCAAATTAAGAACATAATATGTGTTCACCTCTCCTATTATATACTTACTTTTCCTTTTAGAGCGTGAATGTCATTCTACTTGGGGGGGGGGGGGGGGGGGGGTCATTTAAAGATGAAATAAATGGGGTAAATGTATCCTCCCTGAATGAACATGTATTCTGTTTTGTTAAAAAACATATATGGGAAAGAAAATAGTGACATGAAATTTTCTGTCACTGATTAAGTCTTTCAATGACCAACAGTGTGACACAGACGTCCAGTGACTGAAATCCTTTATCCAGATCATCCAGTTAAATGATGTAGGGGACAAAATATCATGTGGTGCAACCGTAAAAACTACCACATAGTTTAACTCTCTTAACAATTTAAAATACATGCTATCAACACATTTTATTTATATTGTAGGTGGATTATAGAATCAAAAGTTATTATTCTTTTGGGTTACACCATTTGACATTTTGTGTAAAAAAGAAACGCACAAAATCATGATTTTTGTAAAAAAAAAAATATACAAATGTACTTTTAAATAACACAAAAAATATGAACACACAATGTACATTTTGAGAGACCTGATGAATACTTCTTAAAACTGTATTTCAAAAAGTTTTTGACTTTCTCATGTTGCCAAATATTATATTTTATTTGACCTGTAGGCTAAAATAAGTTTATCACAAAAATTGATTAAAAAAGGCTTAAAGCTGGTTAAAAGTGAAGTGAATTCATGACATAGCATCTTCATTTCACAATTTTTTTTTCACATTTTTGGACGAACAGACCTTGATTAATATTATGGAGCTACATTAAAGAAGCTGAAGTATTCATAGACATGAAGGAAACTGCAGAGTCCAGCAATAATTATATAATTATTTTTTTATTAATTATTATTATAATTATCTTTGTCACAAAGAGAGACACCTTTCACATTACACTCATTTGATCCATTGGTGGTGGTGGTGATGATGATAATTAGCAATTAACACAGTATGCATCTTAAAGCCCGTGTTCTGTAGAATCAGCCGTCCCCTGCAGCCTGCAGGTGTACTGACATCTGACTGGTGGAGGTGAAACTCCTGCAGTTCCGGGTCACCACTGAAGCAGGAAAGTCACCGGGGGCTTAATGTTTTCACTTTAACGAGTCTTTGCTGACAGCAGGAAATGAGGAATGATGTAAGGTGAGAGCTTTCTATTACGGGTTGGATTTCACTGAAAAAGGTTCTGAACCGCCTCGGCTCCGCTGTAAGAAATTACCTGCGCTCTGACCCCTCGCTTGATAAGGTGGACACACAGGCGAGGGCCCAATTTATCTCCTGGGGACCTGCAGCTCACTCATGAATATTTATAATATTTCAAAGAGGTGCATGCAGGTCAATAGGACTGCACTTTGTAATCAACGTGGAAGCTGTAGGTTAATAACTGCAGTTTGTTTTTTGTCTAACAGTCTGATCTGATTATCTTAAACTGAATTACCCAGTTGTAGTCAATCGTGGAATCTAAATTGGAGCGGACTGACAGATAATCCTGACATATTGTTTGTGCGTCTCTGACACATTTGCTGTGACTTGTAAATGCGTCATGTAAACAGTTATTAGAGTAACATGTTACAAATGTAATAAATTACTGTAATAACTTGATTTTTGCTGTAATGCAGTAATGTAAGGCATTACAGAAGGAAAAAAAGGTCATATTTTATTCAGTACAAATGTCAGTAACACGCAGTACATCGTGCATAAGATCAGCAGCAGTGAAGCATCCAGGCAAAATGTTTCACTTCCTTTTCCTTGTGGCTCGTCAGACAGAAGATGGAGATGAGTGAACCTGCAGAAACGATGGATAATACATTCTCCAGATGGACATATGATCATTACTTTATGTTAGTGAAACATAAGGATTTGAAGAACATTGTAGTCAAATGCACTTTGTGCGCTACACCTAAAGAAGTGTCCACTTCCTGAAATAGCAGCTGTAATTTAACATTTACAGAGGTGTTATAGTAACATGAAGTTAACAAGGAAGAAGAACTTGCTTCCTTGAGAGTGGAGATAAAACCACTAAACAGACTAAATTAACATTCTCCTGCTCTGAGATTCTTCAGCATCAAGAGGTTAGGAGACTTGTGTTGGAGGACGTTGATAAATACATGAAAACCACTTTCAACAGTGGAATCACCAGCTTTTTGAAAAACATGTCAGCAACATCCCTGTTGTAACTAGCAGCAGTAATGACAAAGGTGAACTATATTCAGATTGACAAATCCATATTTCCAGTAATTTTGGTGAGAGTAACTTAAAAGTAATGCAATAGTAGTGTAATGCCTTACATTTTAAATGCAGTAGTCCCGTAATCTTGTAATGTAACAAATGACTTCGAAATGACAGTATCAAGCAATAAATAACACATTATAGTTTTGTAGAAACTTGCCCAACACTGCGTGTAAATATAAAAAGGATGAGGCAGAGCAGGAGGCGGCTGTGAAGTGATGATAATGTTTCTGTAAATCGTAGCCTCGCTAAGTGGCTGTTCACACTGATCCGCAGTGGTTAGAAAGTGAGGCAGATAGGTCTTCAATAGGTTTGAAGGTGTGAAGTGAGAGGAAAAATAATAGAGGGGAGCACTCTGCTTTGAACACACTGCTCCCTGCTTCCATTGTGCTGCTTTTCCTAATTATCCCGGGCCATTCTGCTGACAGACGGGAAGTGCACTGTGACGCTCAATCAGGACTCCATATTTCATTTCCCCTCTCTCTCTTTTCGTACTGTTAGTATATTAAACCAGAAATCCGGTGGCTGATTTTCAAAGAGACTTGATTAAACCCAGGAAATGGGGCCTGATTTCCCATTTAAAATTCATAACAGTCTAACACTTAAGTAATTTAAATCCCTTCCATCGTTCGAGCTGTCGGTATCTGCATCAGATTGAATAATTTCACCTTAACAGCATCAATCCATTTCATTTTCAATTTGATAGCAGGGAAAACTTGCTTGGAGGACCCTTGTGAGCCTGTTGTCTCTAAAAGGTTTGCCAATCAAGATACAGGCCTCCCGAATGTACCGCTGCCTCTAATTAAATTTGCTTGACCTTCCTTTTCGCTCTAATTGAAAAAGGGCCGTATATGAGAAATGAAGATCTTTTGGTGCATATTAATTTTCCATTAGTGTTAAAAACTTAAAAACTGTTTTCCATTTTCCATTATCTACCTCGTGCTGAACACAACAAAGTAGTATGCTTCTATTTGACAGATGCTGTGTTCCCTGATGAAACAGGAATATTGTAAATGCTAAACCGGTCATAAAACACTTAAATGGGACCTATTATGCTCATTTCAGCTCTGTAATTGTTTTCTGAGACTCCACTAGAGCAGCTTTGTGTGAGTCACAGTTCAAAAAAACTCCTTATTGATCTTTTACTGGCTCTTAATGCCACTCCTCTGTTCAGCCTCTGTCAGAAACAGGTTGTTTTAGCTCCTTCTTCCTGATGATCTCAGAGCCCTGTCCTGATTGATTCGTTTCCAGAAGCATGGTCACAGCCGAGGTGCTCCAGCTCCAGAGGCTACGTAAACCACCATAGGAGCAGGATCTCACTTCCTTATCTCCTTTTTTACTCCACATGCCAACTTCTCAAACCTTTCCTTAAACTTGAGTTTAATGAATATTACACTCATTACATGCTTATTATGCAACATAATAGGGTGAGTTACTTGTGGAAAATGCACTGAAATGGTGACGAAAGTGGAAAAGGTGTGCTGTCAGGAAATAACTGTAACCTAACAAGTAAAATGATATCTTGCTGTCACCAAATGATGACAAGACACTCAAGAAAATTAAATTATTGCATTAATCTGAGTATGGCCAGGTTTCTAAAATGCATGTGTACACCTTAGTCAGGTTGAAATTGGACCAAGTTGGACTTCTCATAATAGTCTAATTAACTTGCGATTGGAATTTGGGTTTCTCCGGTATGTATATAGGTCAGTGACAAAATGTCATGTGGTGTAACCATAAAAACACATGTTATCAGCAAGTTTTATTATATTCTAGATGGATTATGGCTTTAAAATGTATCATTCCTTTTCGGTCACATCGAAAATTATACAAAGGGACTTTTAAATAGGGGTGACACAGTGGAGCAGTGGGTAGTGCTGTTGCCTCACAGCAAGAAGGTCACAGATTCAAGACCTTGGTCTGGGACCTTTCTGTTGCTTCCTCCCAAAGTCCAAAACATGCTGAGGTTAATTAGAGACTCTAAATTGCCCGTAGGTGTGAGTGTGTGAGTGAATGGTGTGTGTGCCCCACGATTGGCTGGCGACCATCTGGGGTGTATCCCTGCCTCTTACCTGTAATGCGCTGGGATTGGCTCCAGCAGACCCCTGCGACCCTAATGAGGAATAAGCAGGTATAGAAGATGAATGACTGACTGACTTTTAAATAACGAAAAACCAACATGAACCCAAAATGTACATTTTGAGAGACCTGATGAATGGTTGTTCAGTATTTGTACAATCTGTATTTTAAAACATTTTTGATATTCTCATCTTTTCAAACATTATTTGTCACTGACACATACGCCTTAGTCCGACTGAAGCTGGACAATCCATGATGCTCCACAACAGCAGAGACCGGCTGAGTAAAGAAAAAAAAAACAAAACGGCATTAGCGTAGATTCAATGTATTTTCACACGGTGCAACCAGCAAGTCTGATTAATTAAAAAGACAGAGAGACAAAAGGAAACCCGTCTCCTATTATCAGCGTGGACAGCTACCCACACTAGTACGTCTGGTCAGAAACTGTAGTTAAGGATTTATTAAGTGTATTAGATTGTTTATATTCAGTTTTTTTACAAGGTGACAGCAAAGTCAACAGATAAACACGTGACACATCTATAGCCGTATTAACCCTCTGGTGACGCTGCATGAGGTGGGGACCCAGTGAGTCATTGGATTTTCTCAGTTGCAGGTAAACTGAGGCGCAAAAATTGAATTTTGAACATAGCTGGATGAAGCTCTGCATGTAAACGTGCTGAGTGACTCCCTGCAGCGCCTGCTGTGCCCAGAGCAGACGACCATATGAAGAAATCTGTCACAAGTAGACGTCATCTGGGCTCTGAAAAACCTTTACCCTCCCTCCCCTCCCTGCTGTGCTGAAAAACAGAAGTCAATGACAAACACTCTGGAAGGAGGCGGCTACATAGATCCAGTTACTATTAACTTCCATGCCTGTTGTGACATCACAACAGGAGCCATTTATTAATGGCTTTTTAGCAGCATTAAAGAAGAGGTCAGACAACAACAGAATAGGTGGGCGGTCTCATTTCACAGCTCAGGATCACCAGGGACCTAAATATTTACACACAAGCTCTTAAAAAGTGCCTCTTATGTGTTATGTGTGGATCATTATTTGGAGCCGTTACTGAGAACAGGGAGAAGAGATAAAACAAGACAGTCTGTCCTCTTCAGTTCAGCTCATTTTGGGAAACAATTGTGGATGAAGAGGCGGAAAAACTGCAACAAACACAATCTGTTCTGAACGAGGAGAAGAAGTCACAGCTGCATAAATCACAGACATCACAGTGGCCCGAGTTCAGCTGGGACACGGTCACCAAACTGACTGTAGTCTATTAGAGTCAAATACAGACTGAGAGGGGAAAAAAGAAAGAATTCACCCTGTGCTTCACTAAAAACTTCTGAGGTTGACAAAAACATACAATACTGCAAAAGTTTTTTTGTGTAAGGAATCAACTTAAAAGTGGATTACAGATAATCCACTTATCTGTACTGGTCACCTCATTTAATAACAGTGCCTGTACAGAATGTGTTAATATTTCAGTGTAACCTTTGTTTGATACATTTCATTTAGCAAGCAGCAGAGAACAATCATTTTTAAGAGCATGTTTTCATCTCAGAAACATCTCCAGAATCTGTAATTCCTTTCCCTGATTGACCCGTGCTACTGCACCAAACTACACTGTGGTGGTCCCATCTCTCGAGACATTAAAGAAAAATACATCTCAAATCTCTGCAGGCAGAATACACACGCAAACCACAATAAAGTCCTCATTTTTGCATCACCATTCACTTTGTGTAAAGGCTACTGTCATAAAATCTTTACGAGGGCAGTGGCCTGCAATATATCTTTGGTTTATTATCCGATAAACCCACATGAACTCTCTATTTAATGGCAACATAAATTATTATTACCCGGTATCCAAAGCAAACAGCTGGGAATTGAAGTTTTCTCTCTCTTTTTCTTCTAAAATAAACCAAAAAAAAAACAAAAGCATTTGTGTTGCAGCATTCAATAGTTCCCGGCGGTGGCTCTGCATTTCCTTCCTTGACTTGAGCTGATTTACAGTTTCAATTTTGTCATTCAGCTGACACTTCAAGTCAATGTGCTTAACAGTGAGGGAGCAAGCAGGGTTCAGAAATGGCTCAAGGACACTTAGAACAGGTCACTAACAACATCATAATTTGTAGCTCTTACAACAAAATATGGTGATTGAACTGGTTTCCCAGTTAGACTGCAGGACGACCTCACCACAGCATCACAGCATGATTTTAGGCAATTAGCCTAAACTATAAAATAAAGTAGCATCAGCCACCACTGGCTGGGTTTAGTGGCTTACATAAGAGATACTTACAGTTTAAGATCCATAAATACTCTATGAGTGTGTGTATTCTCCTCCCCAGCAGTGGACCTAATGTATTTCTTCTGGTGTAAACTCTTGATTCTTGCAGAGACAGACCTCTGAATCCACCAAGAAAAAGCACAAAAAGGTAAAAAGGAGGAAGCTCCTTGTTCCTTTCCAGTGGCACAGCAGGAAGTGCAGCAGCAGAGGCCTCTGGCGAAAAAAGAAGCACAGGAATGCAGCCAAAACCTCTTCCTGCATTGGCTACACTCTACACAGATCTTCCCTCAACCCCATAACTTTCATTTAGTCTTAGCAGCTCATATGAATATTATATCTAAATGTGTCTAAATTATGTCTATAAAGCAAGAAGCGTCTGTGTGTGTGTGTGTGCCTTGTGCATCTCTCTGACTGTTTGTCAGATCAAACTCATCTTTCAGATATAGCTTGTGCATTTGATATTCAAAACATTTTTATCATTGTGTATCATCACAGTTCTGCCTCACGTAGCTTTCCAGCGCTTTTGTTACAATTCAAGGCTCTATTGTCCTGTTTCTTCCTGCACCGATTGTGCAGCCAACATAATGAAAGTATGCAGGAAAAAGTATGGAGGTACAGATTTATAATATGACTGATTTTACTAGATTGGAGGTAGAGCAGTCATCCACCGATCAGAGGGTCAGTGTCGATGGTTAGTTTCCTGATGTGCGGGCGGCACCTTCTATAGTCAGTGTCATCAGTGTGTGAATGGGTGAATGAACGCATGTAGTATAAAGCACTTTGAGTGGTTTAAAAGACTAGAAAGGTGCTATACAACCATTACCATTTACTAGTTGGAGAGCCACATAAATAAATAATTTCAACATAATCAACAATATCATTGAATAGAATCATGTCAACGAATAGTTCTAGTTGGAATCTTTATTGACAAAATGAAGAGTGTCTCACAACCTCTCATCTCTATCTTATCTCTAACCACTATTATAACATTATTATAACATTTAATAACATTATTTAAAACATTTAAACCTGCTCAAACCTGCAAAACAAGTTACAAAGGAATGTTACGGAGAAAGAAAAGGAGGTTGGACCAGATTATTATTGTAGTATGGTAGTATAGTATTTTTTTTTAGTATTAATAGTATTTTTTCATGTCCTCTCTAGAAATTATTCTCTGAAAATGTACTGTTTATTGCCCCCCCCATCAATGAAATGGGATTCTCGCCCCTGATAGCAAGGCTTATCAGAGTAAAATAGGCTTTCTCTTATTCCAGCTGGATGGAATTCCTCCTATGAATTATAGTTAAGGTTCTATAGATAATTAGGTTTATTTGCAAAACTCTGTCCATATTGTGTGGTGAGGACGGGTTTGGGGATGGGTTTTTACACGTCCTGATTCGGTGGATAGTTAAGGCAGAATCTCTTTGCTCTTATATTCAGCGGCTACATTAACAAGGTGTTGCACTATGTCAACAGTCTTTTCCTTTGCCACATGGTCCAATACCTTTACAAGAAAGTACAACAACTTTCCTGAAAGCACCTTTTTATTATGTGCAGGATGGAATCCTTCATCCTTGAAGGAGAGATACTTTGACCCAGGACAACAGAGCAAATCCAAAGGATCTGGATCTGTCAGACTTTTGCACATTTGTTAAAACTAACAAAGTCAAGTTTGAGCTTCTTTTCAACTACATTTTCTGGCTCCATCCTCCAACAGGCTCTTGCAGTTTTTTAAACAAGAAGTCAAAGTTAAAACCCCAATGCAGGCCTCTCCTCTGTCCCCCTGGGAGCATGAATGTCCTCGCCCAGTGAATTTCACAGTCTGCCCACCAGCACAGATGCTGCCGCATGTCTCACTCAACCCTGATTATTTTAGATAATTTATGTTTTTTTTTTACAGACAAGAAAAATATTTTTTTTATCTTGAATTTACAAGGTAGAGAAAAACATAATTTATATTTGCCTGATAAAATGATACCCTCTGAAATGAATAAGTTAATTTGAACGCGTTCTGTTTGACACTGCATTACAGTGATTAAGTAGAGTGATTAAAATGTTGACTTTAAAGGATAACCTCAACAGTAATTGCTGAGATCATAGCTCGCTATTGTTTCTGATTGAGATATGCAATGTCTCTTTGAACAGTTTTATTCAGCTAAGATAGGGATTGATAAAACCATCAGGCAAAACATGGAAATCAGTAAGATCACTAGTGTCAGAAGTGTAGGGATGAGTGTACAACATGAGTGTGTAAGAGCAAGAACCATAATGTTGTGAAACAAGTTAACTACAGGTGAGAAACATCTCCTCTGACCAGCCTGCTCTTCACTCTGCAGAATATAACATTATCCTGGTGTTGTCACAATACTAAAACAAGACTTAAGGTGCAATTCAGCTGAAATATCCTTTAAGATGTCTGATCTATCTGTCAATAGTTTCCTCATCCAGACATTTACAGGAACAACAACAGATCTGTTTGAGCTGCCCAACAAATTTCAACATGAAACATGGGAAGTACAAAATATAAGATGTTCCTGATCCCCTTAAAGCAGCAACATTGACTGTGCACACACACACACACAGAGAACACAGAAGGAGAGGCATGTATCTGTCTATCCTCTGTTGATCCACCATTTCATTGAATACTTTGCATTTAGGCCTTAACACATACAAACAAGTCAACAGTATAAAACCAAACTTGTTAAAACATTAAATAAAGGCACAAAAGCATTTCTTATTATTAAAATTATTACTTCTACAGGCTGGGTTATGATAATGTTTGATTCATGGCCAGACTCGAGTAAACCTTTTATTTACTTATTTAAGACAAAAGCATTGGTGAAAAACAACAGTGGGGATTTTCTGTATGTGTAAGGCTGCCATCTACTGAAAGCTGTGACCTGTCTTCAAACTGCATGTGTGTGTGTGTGTGTGTGTGCTTGCATGAGAGAAACAGTGATGTTCCCTCAGCCAAACACATTTTTATTTTGTGCTTGGCAGTGGTGGCTGCTGGAAGCTCCTGCTGAGGCGGTTAACAAGGTAATTGAATTTCAGTTTGTTAAAAGCTCCTTCTCACACTTTATTTCCAATCTGACCCACGTCTGCCTCACCGAGATAAAACCAGACAGCTGCTTTAACTTGCCATCTCTGCTCATTTCATTTTCTTTTTCTTCATTTTTGCTTTGTTTGCTCTTTTTTCACCTATGGTACTTAGAAAAGCAAAATACAAGTCCACATTATTACATTATTAAGTTTAATTTTCATGCTTGGGAAAAAACAAACAAGTGATTATGTGGATTGAAACCTTCAAGCCTGTTTCTAGCAGTACCCAGATCAGTCATGTTACAGAAGATATTTTTTTTGCCTTTGACAGATGTACGGAAACATCAGCTGTGACATCACTGATTAGTGCAAAGTTTCTCTCTCTGAAAAAAGAGAGGAGTCCACTTTGTTGAGATGTGTGTGAGTTGTGATGATAGTTTGAACTGAATAACACACACCAACTCCATTTCCTGGCCTGTCTGATTGCAGCTGCAGGCCAGAGTGTGTGAGGAGGAGGAGGAGGAGGAGGAGGAGGGCTGGTTGCTAGGTTGCATATTCCTCCAGTTTCTAAGCTCTTTGATACCTGCGTCGCTCTCATAGACACACACACACCTACACACTGATGAGAAACTCCTGTTGAATTATTACACAAAACCTAATGGTGTAATAGTGGTTGTGTAGTCATGTGTAGTAATTGTGTAGTAAATGTCTAATCTATACACTACTCATGACACAACAGTAGAGGTTTGTAGTGAAACAGTCCAAGTAGTAATCATGCAGAGTATAAAAAATAACTGTTAAAGCACTACTGCCTCACTACAACAGCATTTAAATAATGATGCAGTGATTTTACTAATTGCTTGTGTAGTGAATATGTGTCAAAACACATCAACACTATATATTTTATATAGTAATCAAGTAGAGTTTTTCACTACTTGCTCCAGTAATGAATATGTAGTAACAACGCTACAGAAGCACTACATATATTTTAAATAGTCATCAATTAGTTCTTAGTAGTCAATTATATCAGTGTTAAAGGAGTACTGGTAGCTCACCCAAAAAATGACATATTTACTATAAATTTCAAACTCTTTGTTTTTTCACTTTCCTAAGCTAATAATTTTTAAATAATTAAAAAAAGAATTGATAACATCTAGTGCGGGAAACAGTGGTTGAAAATATGACGATCATCAAATTATTGTCTTCAGAATGTACAAAAACAAACAAAAAATATCCATGCATTACAGTCTCTATCTCTAGGAATCTAGAAAAAGGTCATTTTGGAGGTGAACTATCCCTTTAACTAGTAGTATATAATAATAAAAAATATAATAATAATGATGTAAAGGAATGAGTAGTGATTTCCCAAAAAGCCAATAGTGAGGCTGAAGCAATTAAGTATCAGTCATGCAGTGATTTGAATAGGCATCATGTAGTGATTATCAGTAGTGGTCAGGGCCAATCCTCATTACTATTGAAATTACTACCTAAATCACATATTGCAATAGCAAACAAGTAATAAAATGTTAGTTTTTGCAGATATTTAGTAGTACTGATCAATAATGATTGAATAGTGCTTTTTCATAAAGGACGGCTCAGGATGGTCACCTATACACACACACACACACACACACACACACACACACACACACACACACACACACACACACACACACACACACACACACACACACACACACACACACACACACACACACACAAGACCCCACACACTCACGCACACAAGGACGTGCCCCGGTAGGCAAGTCTTGTTTTCTCCAAATCAGGTGCAATAACAGGCGCCCCTTCACCCAGTGAATATCAAGGCGGCCACTGCTCCGGGCAGCTAGACAGGAGCCGTCTAACTACACTAACAAGGCGAGCTGACAGTGTGAGCTGATGTGGAGGGGTGTCTGTGCTCCTTCAGGAGGAACCGTCAACAACCGGACTGGCACAGCTAATAAGGTGTCAGCGCTGCTCTGCCCCTCGCTGAGAGAAGCAGCCACGACGCTCTCGCTGAGGGCGTCTGACCAGGATCCGCATGTTAAAAAAAAGGCAAGAATCTTTTTTTTTTTTTAACACAGCACACACCTGTCTCATCAGCCCCAAGTTGAATCACAGGCAGGGCTGCAGCGGCGTCCCGTTCTCGCTGCGATAGGCCCCAAATGAGACGGAAAGGAGAAGGAAAATCTCTTTGTACAGGTAGTCGTGTGTGGACACGGGACGGCTGTTCATCATCTCTGCACCAACACACTCAGGAAATAAACTGAGGCCTGGGGAGAAAGTTTTGCCATAGAAAAGGTTCTGTCTATGGGTCAGTGACGAATAATATTTAGTCAGTTGAGAAAGTCAAAAAATGTTTAAAATACAGTTTTAAGAAGCATTCATCAGGTCTCAAAATGTACATTGTGTGGTCCTATTGTTTTCTTGTCATTTAAAAATACATTTGTAACATTTGTTTTTTTGCAAAAATCATGATTTTGTGATTTTTTGACACAAAATTGACACAAAATTTGACGTCAAATTGTCAAACCAAAAAAGAATGATAAATTTTAAGTTTTTAATCCACCTAGAATATAAAACTTATTGATAGCATGTGTCTTTACACTACCGTTTAAAAGTTTGGGGTCACCAGACAATTTTGTGTTTTCCATCAAAAGTTACACTTTTATTTACCACCATGAGTTGTAAAATGAATAGAAAATATAGTCACAACATTGACAAGGTTAGAAATAATGATTTGTATTTGAAATAAAATTTTTCTTCAAACTTTGCTTTCAGGGCGACACGCAGGGCGACACACAGGGGGTGACATGGTGGTGCAGGGGTTAGCGCTGTTGCCTCACAGCAAGAAGGTCGCAGGTTCAAGACCTCCTTGGTCCTGGGTCTGGGACCTTTCTGTGTGGAGTTTGCATGTTCTCCCCGTGTCTGCGTGGGTTTTCACCAGGTACTCCAGCTTCCTCCCACAGTCCAAAAACATGCTGAGGTTAATTAGAGACTCTAAATTGCCTGTAGGTGTGAGTGTGTGAGTGAATGGTGTGTGTGCCCCACGATTGGCTGGCGACCATCTGGGGTGTATCCCTGCCTCTCGCTGTAACGCGCTGGGATTGGCTCCAGCAGACCATGTGACCCTAATGAGGAATAAGCAGGTATAGAAAATGACTGACTGACTGACTTTGCTTTCATCAAAGGAAGGTCAGTTTTATAGCTTCTCTAACCAGATAAACTGCTAACATGATAGCATTAAGTGTTTTCTACTCATCCATTAACCTTCTGATGCAATGAGCAAACACATTGTACCATTAGAACACTGGAGTGATAGTTGTTGGAAATGGGCATATATACTCATATAGATGTAGATGTAATGTAAATATGTACATATTATGTAAATATTACATTAAAACACAGAAATCGGCAACAAGAATAGTCATTTACAACATTAGCAATCTATAGAGTGCATTTATGATTAAAGTTACAGTGTTTTCTTTCAGAAAATAGGGAAATTTCTAAGTGATGCCAAACTTTTGAACGGTAGTGTAGTTTTTTAAAACCTTTTTAAGAGAGTTAAACTATCTGGTACCATGTTTTTACGGTTACACTACATGACACTGTCCCTATGTTATAAATACCTGAATTTATTGAGCACAAATTTAACTTCTCTCTTTTTTTTAACAGTACAAAATGTTAGCTCTTTCAGCTGTTGAAGTGATCAGTCAACTCACTAATGAAGATGGGTTTTGCGTCTGTGCTCAAAGATCATTGTGAGAAGAAAAACCTCCCTCTGTGTCGACGGAGTCCACATTAAGAAGATCTTCATCCTTGTTCCAATGGTGTTGGTTCAGTGTCCAGTTCCTGGAGCAGAGACCTATTCAGCTTGGCTCACTCAGACTGCTGATGAATCATATTTGCTTTAGGTGGGAGGGCTATAGCATAAATTTTGGTTCCAATCCAATATCAATTGGAGCCAGAATCACTGATAATGATAAAGACTTTTACTAATTAAAATGAGTTCCTGCATTATGATGAGTTTTGTAATTCATTAGTCTGATTACTTATTTGCTACACATGAGGTTTTACTCTTTACTGCTGCCCAGTAAAGAACATTTACTGAAATAATGCCCATAAGTGCAATCCTGAGGTACTTGAGTATTTATATTAGATGCCATTTTATGTTTCTCCTCTATTACATTTATCTGATAGCTTTAGTTCCTTTTCAGATGCAAATTTGACACAATGAATAATAAAATAAGTTTTGCGTCCACTGAACTAGCTAAGTGTATATAAAGTAGTTAAACAAGCTCCACCTCCAGCAGCTACATCAGTAACATGCTGCTAAACACTGATGCTGCATATTAATAATCTAATGATGTCAGAGAGAAAAATATATCAGTCAGAAACAAAACCAACAGTTTAATACAACACATACCTACATCAACTCATAATACTCATGCACAAAACTACAGTGTGTTTGTTTCACCACTGCTATTCTCTGCTAATTACTGAAACCCATGCTTGTTTAAACCCAAGACAGTTTTAATGGTAAATGGCAGATGAAATGTGATGTGATGTTTCTGTGCAGCACTATGAAGAGTGTCATTAATAGTAGATACTCCCAAAAAGACTTAGTATCAGTGTTTTCGGTGATTCTTTAGGATCTATTCACCCACCTCAAAGAGAAAGTGTGATTACAGGAGGAATGGTTACAGAAACACACACATGGTGTTTGAGCATCATATTAACAGCATTTTTAAGCAGAACTAGAATGTCAAACACTAAAAAAAATTGAGCGTTAATGTGTATTTATGTAAGATGTTAGCATAGCATATATGTCATAAAACAGAGACAAAAGCGAGTCTTCTGTTTCCTATAAAACATTAGAGAAGGTAAAGATTAAGCGCAGCCGGCTGCTTCGCTATCTCCTTTTTTATTAGCTGTTGCTGCTGTGCTGAAGCTTATTTTGCTGCTTGAATTCTAATGAGAGAGAAAACGAAGTGGGAGGAGGTGGAGGGGTGGGGGATTGTGTAACTCTGTGTTACATAACACAATGTGCATGGCCTTCTCTCTCTCTTTTTCTCTCTCTCTCTTGTTCAGACCCAGCAGAGCGAGGGAACGCGAGCAGGAAAGAGAGGATGGCGGCTTTAAGAGCTTGCTGGTGTTAATGAGGGCGATCTGAAGAGCCGCATGCCTCGCTGGAAAATCATACCTCATTACAGCAGCGTTTCTAATAACGCCGGTGATGAGGATAAGCTATTTGGTAGGTGAGGGGATGCAGAGAGCAGACCCCCGGCTTGTCCTAGATTAAAACTCAACATTCAAGTGGCGTTCACGTGGGTTTACTCAGTAATTGAAGTCGATATGACCTTATTGCTTTCACCCACTTTTCGGATGGTTGGGGATGAACTGGCAGACGTTTGTCGGACATTTTGGAAGAGAACAGATTACTGTTGAGATTTAGCTGTGACACTGATGTAGCTGCTTTCGTGCCCCTTCACTGATTGCGAGATTTGTTTGTTTTCTCCTTTCATTCTTGCATCCTTATCTATCCTTTTCCCGCATCTAAATACTTTCAAGGTTAGTTCTGCTTTTGTAATTCTGTAAACTACAAGTTGCGTGCAGGTGTTTACAGCTTTTCAGAGAAGGTTGCATCGCCTGCTTGTTTTCCTTTCCATAGATTCCATGGTTGAGATGTGACCTCATTTCAGTGAATCACCAATCATGGAACCAGCATAAGCCTCATTCATGTGTTCTTCTTATTCATACAGTGCATAAAGACTGAAAACAAACAAAATATATGATACAAAAAGTTTATTTCTGTCTTAAATAACACACATAAAAACATTGTAGCTACTTTTTTACTCATCTGAGTTTCATGAGTAGCTGACTTTCACGCAGAACGTCTCCTCTGTCTTCTCCTCCAGGTTGTTGACGTAGACCAGGATCTCCACTGAGCCAGGACTCTGGCTGGCGGCGAATCGTAGTCCGATGGTGTAGCTTTCCCCCCCTCCGATCTGAATATAGCCAACACAACAAACACAGCTCTATCAAATCTGAACCCAGTAACGCGTCAACCTGTGATTTGATGTCACAAACTGATCTAAAATTTATTAGGAGAATATTTGGACATTCTCCATAGAGCCTGGACCGATCTGACCTCTGACAGTGAGACAAAATTGTTCATAACACAATTTTAACCATATATTATAATCATATAATAATATATAATAATTTATATTATTTATATTATAGAATAATTCAAACCTTTCCTGCTGTGAAACTGAATGTATTATTGTGAAATGGAATAATTCTACTGTGATGTGGTCTTAATATTATCAAGTCAAGTTTTTCATTTTTGTTCTTCATTGTTGTTTGTGTGCTTTTAACTTCCTAAATTAAATAACTGAACCTGTCATAACATGTTTTTACTAACTTCTTTTTGTCATTAACAAAGGAAGGGAACAACTTATTCATGTCATCACATGAATATGGAAAATAAGGATATTACTCACAGTTACTGTTAAATATATATATATATATATATATATAAAGTTAAGGAAAAAGAAACACCTGTTACAGCAGGATCTAGAGATATGATTCCTTTTTTATTTTCAGGCAGACAAGAAATCAGATCTGGGCCTTCACAGTGCCATTGGAGTTCATGCAATTTAAAAAGTTTAAAAGTTTGTACTGTGGACTTGAAGAGGAAGCCTAAAATGGAGTAACACTTGCAATAACATAGATTTCAAAAACAGAAATCATTAGCGAAATATCAAAGTCCAGCCTGCTGCCCTGAGAATGCTACAAGTACAAAGTAAAGGTTACGTTAGAAGCTTTGGTGTTTACTTAATATATTTAAACTTTAAATGTTCCTTCCTGTTTCATCTTGTTTGCTCCTTGCTGCTTTAGCTTTTTGACTTTTTCACAGTAGCCATATTGACAAGAAACAGCAGGTAAACAGGTTTGATGATATTAATTAGAGTTCTGTTCCGTTATGGTCAAACAGGGTCAGGCTGCTGCTGTTGTGCATGTCGGCTCCCTGCAAATACTGCTGCACTTAGTGGAGCTGAAGCTTCATCGGTGTCACTGGTAACACCTGTGTTTACCTGCTATTTTTACCAAAAAAAAAAGGTGTCTTGGCAGACGCAGTGTCTAGTCCTTTAATTGACAACATTTATAGCCTTGTTTCCCCCTCAAACTGCTTCTCTATCAGTGACTTTGGTGCAACCTTGTTATACTCTAAAACAGCAGACCTACAGATTTATTGTCATTACTAAAAAAGACATTTTCAAACTTTTTCAAACTTTTCAGCCGGGCGGGCAGCCAGCCACCACTGCTGCAGGCTATAACGCTGTCTGGCTCTGCACCATTACAATACTGACATCCTAAACTGATTTAATGTTTTCTTTTTAACTGCACTGTAATAAATGTGGATTTCCTCACTATGGGTTTCCACCGCCTAATCCTGAGGGTTGTCTGAAAGGAAAAAAAATTATACTCGAGGACTACATGGCTTGCATTCCTAATTGAACCAACCTCCTCAACATCACACTGTTTCTGTGCTTAAATTACCATCTCTCCATTCACAGCACAATTTGATTATTCTTTTGACTAATTAAAGGCCAACAACGCTTAAGAAGCAGCAGCAGCAGCAGTATTTTATCGATCCCCGCGGGGATATTCTCTCTCTGCACTTGACCCATCCTGAACACCAGGAGCAGTGGGCAGCTGCAGAGCGGCGCCCGGGGACCAACTCCACGTCTTCTACTGACGCCTCGGTCAGGAGCGCTGACCCGAGTATTAAACTTAACGCACACAGCTTTGATGGTGGGAGGAAACACGGCCTCCAGAAACACACACGAATATGGGAGAACATGCAAATTCCACACAGAAAGTCTTTTCTTGCTGTGAGGCAACAGAGGTTTTGTGTAAATATTTAGGTCTCTGGTGTTCCTAAGCCCGCCCACTCATTCTGTTGGTGGTCTGGCCTCCTCCAACATCACTACACCAATCACAACAGTGTGGTTGTTTTTGTAGGAAGCATGGATGTATTATAGACTTGGATAGAGTACTGCCTCTTAGCAGCACAGATTTTTGCCAGTGGCCACTCATGGTACTGCAACAAAAGAATTCCATGTGACCCAAAAAGCATTTTTCCCATAGACTGTAATTATAAAAGAGAAGCCTGTAAAACTGTTGATAGGACACCCCAGCTATAACCCTGTTAATTACTGACTTATTTATAAATTAATTAATTATTGTTTTTTTTTTGTCTCTGAGTGGTTTTTAATGTGATTTTGTGATTTGGGTGTTCTCATCACTCCAGGGCCCCAGTGCATCATAGGGGGTGACTCTATTTTTTTTTATAAACTTTATTTAACACAAAGAATGTACACAAAGAATGTACATATCAACAATGGTGAAGATAACAGATTTTCATAAGAAACAAAAAAACTAAAAAAAAAGCACAAGGACAGCAAGGTTCAGTAAAATCAAAAGAGCAAGGATTGAGTTAGGGATGAATACAGTTTCTTGGCAACCCTATTCATATGATCAATCTTTTTCATAGATTTAAAGTAGTTAGTAAAGAAATGTAAAAATGTAGTGAATGGGGGAGTATTTCCACTCCACTTACAAGTGTGAATATGATATTTACCCAAAATAATCACCAGGTTGATAACATCTGAATATTTAAAATCCAGGTTATCCATAAAATAAATAATATCCTTGCAAGTAAAAACAGGAATTTTGTCAATTTTTAAAGATAGCCAATTGTGAATGTCAGACCAAAAAGATTTTGATAAAGAACAATTAAAAAAAGATGTTCAATGGTCTCTGAAGAACAAAATATACAAGGTTCGGGGGGTGACTCTATTGATCAGTATGGGTCACATAAGGGGAAGTAAACCCAGAAGTTAGGAACTTTTTTAGTGTATGTGCCTGGCGAACAACTTCCATTAATATGGGGGGTTACAGTCTTTCTCAGAGTGTAAGAAAACATACTGCATTGCTGCTACAGGACTAACTAGGTCCATAAAAACAGATATTTTTTTATAGGTAGACCATGAGAATAAAAATATTAAATGTTTTTCCTTTTCAGGGCTCTCAGTGTGCAAAAGTTCTTCATTTGGTCTTTTTGTTGTCGCAGTATTTCAATCAGACTGTAACTGTTTTTTGTGTATTTTTATGTAATAGCCAGCAACAGATATATGGATGAATTTGGTGGATTTATACTGTAATCTTCAACAAAAGCCAAGCTGTATTGATCCTCTGCTTTGGCTTCTCTACTGACAGCTGGTTTTATCATGACCAGGTAATTCCCCTATGTCCACAGCAGAGGAAAACCTTCACATTTGTGTAATGCTGCGGGCACATTGAATTCGTTATTGGACACCTGGAGCGTTGCTGGCAGGATGGAGAAATAACAGTGGGTTGTTTTTCACTCTGCCCACCTCCTTCTGTCTAATTGATGCGCTGTTGTCTGGACAGCAGCAGCGAGACTCTTTTAGGTGGAAACAGACTCCCCTCGTGTCTCATTCATTTATTTGTTGATTTAAAATGCAGGTTTTTTCCATTTGTTTTGACATTTTATCACACCTTGTGATGCCAGTAAACTGGGAAATAGCTATTACATATACTGCAGCTCAACACATCATAACAATAAAACATCAGCAGTGATTACTTCATTACTTAAAGTAAAAAAAGAAACATGCACTTGTCTAACAGCTGAGGAATGGCGAGTCAACAGGAGAGGCCGCAAGTAATTGATGTGAAACCTCTTAAGCTGAGGGGTCATTAAAAACATTCCTTCATAACTGATTACAGTTAATGGTCCAGTGGTGAAGACTGTGATGGCTGCTGACACATGCTTATTTTCCACAATCAGTCAATTTTTTTTTTCCCCTCAAAGTTTAAAGTGTCAGTCTGCATGTAAAGCTTAATCAGTGATGTGGCAGCAGTGCCTACTCATGATGTTAGCCGCAGGTGCACGGAAACTGCTACCAGGCGAAAATAACAATCATGACATGGTTGAAATAATCCAACTGAAATAAACCTAACACTTCTAACCCATCACGTCCCGGGTGCTTCCATGATCCATCAAATGTATGATGTGGTCTAAATGTGCGCTTGAATTTTGTTGAACCTGAGTGTAGTAGCAGCCACATTTCTAACATTGTTTAGGTGGATTTTTGCAGACATTTCTATCCTGCAGGCAGCATGGCTCTATGGAAGATAGTGTCTGTCCACCACTTTGGTCCAGACCAGGGGCACCAAAATCAATTTCTTCCTGGGCCACATCAGCATTATGGTTTCCCTCAAAGGGCTTGTTGTAAAGATTAAATAAATGTACTTGTCATTCATTCTACATAAATGCCTCTCTACTTATAATAATGTCTAAACTAATAATTGATGAATTACAATTACAATAGAATTTTATATATATATATATATATATATATATATATATATATATATATATATATATATATATATATGTAGAAATTAATGTCATATTGTTGCTATGATTTTGGTACCTAATTATTTAAAATGCTGTTGTAAAATCGTTGAAGATATCTAGAGACTCATGCAAGAATATGCTGATAAAATTTCTAAAAGATTGGAATCTGTTTTTGTGTTGCGCTGCAGAACATTAAACATTCTGCAGTGAAAGACCAAGAAAGTAATGACAGATGTATTTCAAAAAAGGTAAATAAGGAAATGGTCAATTGAGATTAGATGTCTACGGATATTTTTAGCAAAATATTTTACTTATAATAGGTTACTATGTATTTAGGTTCAGATAATTTAGAGAACCTGTGTAGAGAACTGGGGGAATTGGATTCTAATATCTTTGCTAAACCCTTGACCTCCCATCTATTGCCTCCAGTTGGACAAAGTTTTCACTAACATCTTGTAACATCTCTTCTGTGGATGTGTGCTTACACTCCAACATTTAATGTAAAGAGTATTCTGGTCTGTGTTGGAATTGCCATGGCTCTCTGATGTTGTAGAGGGCATGCAGTTGTTTGACTTAGTTGAACAAACAACATGCTGCTGCTCTGATTCTACAAGACAGACCCTTAAGGGATGAGTGCTTCTGCAAAGAAAATTTTGAAGCATTGACAAAGAAAGTGACAGCTCAGCTAATACAACACCTGTTAACAAAGAAAATGTTGTAGATGAACAAGGTCTGAAGATGTAGATGATGTGGTGATACTTTAGCTGCTTGAAGTCAGACTCAAAGTCAGTTTATCAGCTGAAACAATGTCAGCCATTGCAGCGTGCAGAGTGTAAGTGCTTCCTGTCACTAGCAAACCCAGTATAGCTGCTCTGAGAAACAACAGCAACTAACTTTCCTGTTTGTGATTTCTGTTTCTGTTTTTCATGCCTGATTCAAGAAGCTAATGGGGGTAATGAACCAGTAATCTGAAAGAAAAACACTTTTGGAAACCCAAGTTTGTGTAATTGTACTTTTTAGTGCCCTGTAATGCTTGAACGATAGTTTACTTTGAGAAGATTTAAGGGCAACACTTGAAGGGTGAGTTCATAATACTTTATTCATAACAGCTGTCATTAAATGGTACATTAAGTGATCATGCCTGTTTCATGAGACATGAGTCGACATTCATACCAAAATATTTCTTGAATGGGAAGACAGAACGACAAGAACTTGCCAAAATAAAAGTCCAGCAATTGTAAAGCAGCAGTGATGTAGGTTTATTTTGTAAAATTTCTTAATTTAAATACATTTTCTCTTTGTAAATCAAATCATTCTTGGTTCATTTTGTTACTTTCTAAACACACTTCTAAACACAGCTGTAGCTTCTGTTAAAACTTTTAAGCTTGTTTTTCTTGTCTTTATAAAACACTGTTTTCCCATTTGCCAGTATTTTTAAATAATTTTCATTTCTAACTTCGTTACATAAGAAGTAGCTTCTGTAGATGATAGAATAGACACATTAAAAATGATTATTCTTTCTAAATGTATTCCTTCCCATAATTCTTGGTGTGTGTGTATGTGTGTGAAGAACCTAATTCAGTAGTAGCGCATGCTGCATTCTCTCTTGTGCTCTCTTTAATAGAGAGTGAAAGAGGAGCCAAGTGTATAAGACTCTTTCTGCCAGAACAGAGTGTCTGACCCACCATGACTCCTGCAGTGTGCCCTTGGGCCTGCTCATATAAACTGTGCATCTCGCAGTCGCAAGCTAATCTACAGGGGATCTTGGAGCAGCAGTGGCCCCCAGAGAAGCAACAGTCAGGCCCACCACTTTGTGGACAGACCCTGGAGCCTGGAATTACAATTCATGGCTGTGTTGTTATAGACCTCAGGCAAAAGAGGCTACAAAAAGAACAATGTTTGGGGTCAACTTGCTCAAATTAGACACTGCATGCAGGGATAGTTCTTGTGGCCTTTATCTGTTATAAAGCTGCTTTGTGCAAAAAAATGGACAAAGTGCAACAAAGTTGGTCAAACAGGATGGACACCACTGATGCTAATTCAACCCGATGAAGCAGCTGTGAGCAAACAGGTGTGATCAAACTACTGTATGAACATTGGAACATGGATTAACAAAGTCTACAAGCAGATTGCCAAATATATTGTAAGAAATGCACAGAAGGACAGAAGAGAAGTTGAAATCTTTGGAGTCAGAGAGACACACTGGAGACTCAAAAACCAACACCCAACAGGAAGAAAAAAGGAAAATAAGCAGTTATCATAAATAACAAAGTAACAATAAGTACAATAAAGGAATGAGACAACATCAGCAGCCCTGTGAACATCTGACATTCACATTCCTGACATTCCAAACGTATGTCAAGTGATTATTTGAGCTCAGATCTCCCTTCCCTGCTCTATATACAAATGAAGACCTATCATCATTACATTTGCAACTTGTAGAGCTTTTCTTGCAATTATAGAAAGTTGCAGTGTTGTCTCTCTCTTGTATGCTGTGTGTGTGTGTGTGTGTGTGGTGGGTTAAGCCCCACCTGAGAGCAAAGAAGAGAGAAATTAGCTCATTCAGGCTGAGTGAGAGTCTCTACTGCGTTTTGCTCTAATTTCTGGTCATCCTGTTGATCCTGTTATGAAACAGCACAGCTGTGGACAGAGGGTGCACAGACCAGGAAGCAGCACCACTTCCCTGCGTGAAACTAAGATCAACAAAACAAAACAAAAAAAAAAATGTTGCTCCAGCAGCGGATAAAGAATGGGCTATAAGAGAATATATAATAGGAACAAAAAGAGGAAAAGATTGTGGTACCTTTTGGATCAGGATGACATATTTGTTAAGTGTAAATAGGTGAAATAGGGAGTAAAGGAACTTTAATTAATTAAAATTTAAATTTACATAAATAATTGATACATAACATTAAAGCTGATATATGAACATGAATGGGAAGAGAGTGAAATACACAAAAAAAGTTGAAGATGAAATATATGGAATAAAAAGAGAGAATGCGAGCAAAAATGGATGAAAGACAAAGAGTGTTCCATAAACCTAAAAGAAGATATACTACAAAGTGAAAGAAGAACATTTTAACAACCTGTGTAGAGAACTGGGGGAATTGGATACACAGCACAAGCAAAGGTTTCATCAGAAGGTGAAAGATTTAAACCCCTAAATAACAAGGAAAATAGTTCATTGAAAAAAATAACAATTGCTTAAAAGATGGGCGATGTATATCGAAGAACTATAGATCAAAGGACTAAAACACCAACAACTCAAGAGGCAGATTCACAACCAGTATAGAAATAAATTAAATTGCAGAGGAAAGAAATCAGAAAGTGATAAAGAAGCAAAAAGAAAAGCATGTGAAGCAGATGGTATCCCAGTGGAATTACTTCAAAGTCTAAGACCAGAAGGAATAAGAAACATCAAAAACATCATAAACAAGATGAAATACCAGAAGCATTTCTAAGGAACAACTACAGGAATTGTGTGAGGAGCACAGGCTATTAATTATTATTAGTCACAGGTCAAATATACTGTTGCATATAATCAAAAGAGAAGAATAACCAACATCAGCAGCAGCATTCTAGAATGCTAGCTGAGCTACAGAAAAGGAAACAGAACAAGAGAGGGCATTTTCACACTAAGAACAATGAGAGGACAATACTAAAGAACAAAATAGTTCTGGTAAACCATGAGTGACTATTTCAGATACTGAAAGAAAAATTCCAGAAAAGAATTCCAGCACAAATAAGAACATATACACACAGCCATTAATCTGTGCATCGCTGGCAACGTGACTACACCCCTGAGTGAAAATGTCCAAATTGTGCCCTAAGTGTCATTTTTTGTGTGGCTACATCCTTTTTCCATCACTGCCTTAACTGACTTGGACATGGAGTTCACTAGAGCTTCACAGGTTGCCATGGAAACCTCTTCTGCTTCTCCATGATGCCATCATGGGGCTGGACACGTCCTCTACCTTCCATTTGAGGATGTCCCGCAGGTGCTCAATAGGGTTTTAGGTCTGGAGACATGTTGGACAGTCCATCTTTAGCAAGGCAGTGGTGGTTTTAGAGGTGTTGCTACCCTTCCATGTGCTAATGTGACTTATTTCTCTGAGTGAGTTTTCAGGTACCTGATTAAATCTGACGTGGCTGATGCAGGTGTCCTTAATGTTTGAACTGCAGACTTTGCAGTCAGCCTTTCTTTTCAGGGTTTATGCAGAGATTCTTAAGTTGAATTAACTACCTTTTTTTTCCCGACCTTCAATATATTTTTTATAACCAGCATGACTTCAAGCTTCATCCATAACTGCAGCGTAAAGTGTGAAGTGACAAGTAAAGTAATGAAAAATATCTTTCCAAAACAAATTAACTTTTTTTCCCAAAACAATTCAACAAAACAATTCAAACAACTCGAAAAGCACGTTGAGAGTGCAGACCTCCACCAATCATTATTGTGATTCCCACCCAACATTGCTGTCCTTTACTATGCACGTGTCAGATATTACCACCAGGTGGCACCTGTTTGAAGGTCTATTTACCGCAATGTTAACAAACAACAACAAATTCAAAGTCAAATTCAAAATTTAGAAAATTTGAGGAAAAACTGGCTAAAACATTTTTAAGTTATTTTGCTCACAAAAGGACAAAAAGCGGCTAAAACCTAACCTCCTTGGTGGAATAAATTATAACTTAACTTCAACACAAAACTCCCAAAAAAAAAAAAAAAAGAAAATAGCTCTGACAAGGACCGCTTTGACAAAGTTAGATCATTGCTTCTCCATATTTGCTCAATATAAACAAAATTCCTATAATATACGTTTTGCTTTATTGGAGCTCAACATTCAGATTAAGCATAACAGTTCGACCTTAACACTTTTTGATTACTGTAAATTCTCTTATATAGGCCCGGACCTTTCTTTTACTCAAGTGCATTGAGGCACAGATTAAAACAAGGCCACAATTAGAGACAGGCCTCTATTTCTATTGAGCAAAACTACTACCAGTAGAATGAAGCAAAATGACATTTTGTGTCTATTTGAACATATAAAATACAAGGTTCATTCTTGAAAAAGTACAGTTACATTTCAGTTTGTAAACAGAACATTAACAACATTAACAAAAGGCAACTTACTGGTTTAGACAGCTTACCGCTCCAAAGTTTAACCATCTTTTAAAAACATCCTCCAATTCAGTTTAATCCTCTTTCCCTGTATTCTACTCTTCATCATTCTACAGCCTCTACAACAAGCTCCACAGCTGCCATGGTATCATTACCCGACCAGTGATTTGCTGTTTCCAGTGTATTTTCCCCTGTACTTTCCACTGTACTTGACTTAGGACCAGGAGACAGTAGCCATGGCTTGATATTTTAATGCTTTGCTTTCTAATGAGCTAAACAGTCTTGTATAAATTTGCATTCAATTACATATTTTGGTTGGTTGGTTCTATATTACAGACCGGACATATCTAGTCTTTAAACATTGAATCCTCAAGCCAAAGTCCTGAAAACATGCATTTGCTGAATGTTGTCAATCTTACACAAAGTTTTGGCACCAAACCAGCTGGGTACGCAGACTCAACACACATGTGAGGTTCATGTGACATCATTTCCTATCACTCAGGTCCTATTCGCAATATAAAAATAAATTCACACAAGTTTGGTAATATAAGGAGATGAGTCCGCACAAACGTTACACAAATTGATAAACATAACTCCATTTGATGGATGGGGGTTCTAAAAATTACGACCTCGTCAGATGATGTTTATTACTTTTTACTGGCCTTACTGTAATTTAATTTACTATCTTTTACTACTTTTTACAAGCGGCCACCCTGCTTTTTCTGGTGGGTCTTATTGTTTGAAGTTTTTATACCCAAAGAGTCATGCACCTGATATGTAATGTGGTTGCCATGTAACAAAAATGAAGTAATGACATTGAGCTTGTCAGTCTTTTCAGTTTCCACAATATCATTACACAAAAAAAAAAAAAGACATAGACCTTAAGACCATAAGCATAGTCCTATATCTGCAACTTAAGGGCAACTCGAGTCCAAGTCACAAACTTGAGTCCCCATCTCTGATATCAACTGAAGATTTAGGTATGTTTTGAGTTTGTGAGGCACATTCTGAGAGGGTCCAGGGGAAGGATGATGAAGAGGGTTTTGTAAGAGATGATGGAAGGGAAACAAAGAGTGGGAAGGCAATGCATGCATATTGTGGCTTGATGACATAAAGAGATGGAGCAGAGAAAGAAGATGGCTGAAATGAGATGAGAAACAATTCAAGGACCATGAAATCTGATTTTCCACTTGAAGAGAGCACAAACAATTGACTGTTTGACCACTATGAAGTTTTGAAAGGTGACACCAGCATATGTGTCGTTAAAGTTGACCAAAGATTTTGTGAACCTGACCTGTTATTTCCATTATTTTATCCTTATCAGGATTTTAAAAAGCTAATAAAAAAGAGTTTAACCAATCAATTGCACTTTCCGTTAAAGAGAATGCTAAATTAATAATTAACAAAGTGCTGAAAACACAGGGCTCCTTAATCCAATGAAACCAGCTGCACTGATCCGAGTCTCGATTTCCTTCAAAAACAAGCAAGCTTTTGTCAGGGGGAAGAGTGTTTTTGTCTCGGTGTTAATCAGAGTATTGATTTGACACCTAATGGGAGAAAGAGATCTGCATGACTTATCTCACCTGGAATTTATCCTCTTTGAACTGCAGCAGGTCTGGGTGGTCGGAGCGAAGCAGGAATTTTCGGCTGCTGGTGTAGGGGTTGGTGTAGGTGATTTTCCTGGAGCTGCCACGACCACCACCGACTGGAACACACACTTCAAATGCCTGTGGTGTATTAATAACATTAATATAATATTAATAATATTTACAGACATGGAGACATTTAGTTCCATTACTGGTTGGTCGCTAATTAATTAGGTTTAAACAGCTTTAAATATATATATATACCGTGTGTATATATATATATATATATATATATATATATATATATATATATATATATATATATATATATATATATATATATATATATATATATATATATATATCACACCCAAAAAATGTGTTTTGACAATTTTATATCAGTGGTTCCCAACCTTTTCCAACTCATGTCCCATTTGAAAATCTCAAAAATGATTTCCGACCAAATAAAAATGAGGCTTTAAAAATGTGTTTCAGAGCATATGTTATTTGAATGGTAATGATGGAACGTTCAGAACTGAACTAAATGAATGCAACATACAAATCAAAACTGCCTTGAAAGTTAATTTGTAGTATCAGATTTAGTGATGTACCGATCCAGGTTTTTCCGATCCAATCCGATACTGATCCATGGGCTGAACATATCGACTGATATCCGATACCGATCCAATACTAGTGTTGAATGAATTGAACTGTTGTGTGGACATGAGGACAGCCTTGGTTTGAGCCACTGACCAATTACAAAGTATTTTGACAGTGTTAACCTTTGAGGGGACAGAGACAAAAAGAATCCAAAATGGAGAAGTCATATTTGCCTGGACAAACAATTCAATTTAAATGTCACCCTCCACTAAAAAATATATTTCACCGCTTGTTCTTATAGTTGGATGTTTCAGCTTTACTGTGCAGAATGTTGTACAGATTTAAACACTAGAAAGCTGTTTACAAATTCATCTGCTCAAAATGTATTGAAAATCAATGTCAAGCTACAAGCATGATTTATGGCAACACGACTAGTTTGGAAGTCAATTGTGATCCAATATTCAACTTTCACCAATTTGAATTGGAAACTTAAAGCCTGCACAAACACTGAGACTTTACTTTTAATGAGGGATAAGGAGTAGATGCCATTTTAAAGCTAATCGTGTGTAACTTTTGTTTCGCCCTTTTGCGAGCGATAGAGTAATTACACAAACACGTTTGACATATGCCTACATTACAGGCTCCACTGTAGCTGACTCACATTACTGTTGTGGCTGTAAAATGGTGAATTAATTGTTTAGTCATCACAACTGCCGCAAATGACTCGTTTCACTATCAAAATTCGATCCATTTGGTCCGATAACATTTGCAAAGAAGAGCCACACGATTAATTTACTTTTACTCCAAATAGAGGCTGTGTGGGTTTCTCTGTGGATAAAGCATTTTCAAACATGGGACAGTATTTATAGAAGACCCTTGACCTTCTTCTAATCAAAAAGTGATTAAAATGTAGCTTTCGAAGATATGGGACCATGTGATAATGATTCCTTTATGGAAACACCATACCAAGAACACACCAAGTAAGTATTTATACACTACCATTCAAATGTTTGGGGTCACTTCCTGAGAATAACTTTAAACTAAACAGAAATACACTCTATAGATTGCCAATATGGTAAATGATTCTAGCTGCAATGTCTGGTTTTAGGTGCAATATCTACATAGGTGTATAGAGGTCCATTTCCAGCAACTATCACTCCAGTGTTCCAATGGTACAAAGTGTTTGCTCATTGCATCAGAAAGCTAATAGATGATTAGAAAAACCCGTGTGCAATCATGTTAGCACAGTTTAGCTGGTTAGAGAAGCTATACAACTGATCTTCCTTTGATGAAAGCAAAGTTTTAAGAAAAAAAATATTTCAAATACAAATTATTATTTCTATCCCTGTCAATGTCTTGACTATATTTTGTATTCATTTTACAACTCATGGTAAATTAAAGTGTGACTTTTCATGGAAAACACAAATTTGTCTGGGTGATCCCCAAATTTTGAACAGTGATGTACATTTCTACTTGTCTAGAGCGGATCTTTAATTATTAAAACCAGAAGAAAATGTCTCCTACCTTGGACAGCACAGGTCGGTGGACATTAAGACAAAGCAACCAGGCGGTGACCAGCCGCTTGTGCTCCACGTCTACCGCGTTCATGTACAGGAAGCGGCTTCCTGCCCGCCATGGCTGCACCTTCAGCTGCAGCTCTTGAACTGCTCCGGCAGGCAAAACGAACAAACCCTCCGGGTCCACCTACAGACAAGATACAGGAGAATGGTTGGATTGGGTTTGGCTGTAGGCTGTGTGTTTGGTCGCGGTTGATTGGATGGCTTTTTGAGAATGTACAGAAATTTTAAAAAAGGTAAAGAAGAGAGGTAGAAGGAAAAGAAAAAGACAGCATTAATGAGAGAAGCTGGTTAAGATGGGGAAGCGTACAGATTATAGAGAGAGTGTGTGAGAGAACGGCGAATGAGGTTCAACGAAAGGAGCAATGAGAAGGGGGCACACAATGAAATGAAAGTAGAGAAAACTGAAAAATGACAGCGAGACAGAAGGATGAGAGAATGAGATTTACTATGCAGCTCTCAATCTGTTGTGAAAAGCCAAGCTATTTTCTGGTGGTGAGCTTTATCCTGTTTTATAAGACTCCTCTGATGCATTCCACAGTGAGCTAACCTGCTGAGAGTCAGATCAAAGCAGCCGCGGATGCATACGGTGAAATCTTTTAAAAATACATCTGTCGCTTTTTTAGCCAGTACCCCATTTCTTCAAGGAAAACACGTTCGGGTCGTACTGTATGCAACCGCGTTGGCAGTGACAGTCCATCACTTTATTTTATTATTTGTAGTATGGGTAATATGCAATGCACTGCAGTGAGAAGCCTGCACCTCTCTTGCACCCAGTTATGAATAAGAAACAATCAATTAACAATTGAAGGCAATCTGACACTCCTGCAATAAATTTTCATGTTCAGGGAGCATACAATCATTACTAATTTAAAATTGTGGCCCGACATGATCTGACATGATTGCAGGAAGTAATGGGGAAACCAATAAAATTAAATGACATGAAAGTACCTATGATGCTGTCAATCCGCGTTTGCACATTTTCCTGATAATGACTTAAATACTAACATGAGGTTATTATGAAAGAGATGTCTCTATTCCATTGTTTCCTGCTGCTAAGAGAACAATCCTGTGTATGCTCCATGAAAATGGCTAAAACTTCTAATTACGTAAAATTCTGAATTTGAGCTGTTTTGGTTCCACTTCTTCCAAGTTCTGCATGCTGCTTCTGATTTGTGTCAGTTGAGTTTTGTCCAATTAAATAAAACAATCAGTAAAAGAATGTGAAAGTGAACAAGTGATTCGCTCCATTCAGAGCCCATTGACAACCTATCTGGAAACTGACACACATGTCAATTTTCTAAAAGGGAAATGAAAAGGTCTGGATAGAACTTGGATAGACTCAAGGATCTGCCTTGACATATCCAATAGACCAAAATTGAGAGAAGACCAACACATGCTTCATCAATTAACGAGCAGCTGCTGTGCAAAAGAGCAGCAAAACATGTCCATTTAGAAAAGGTCATCCATGCTTTTAGCTCTTCTAGATTGGACTACTGCACTACCTGATTGGCACTTGATTGGCAGCACCTGTGAGCATGATTTCAATAAGGCCTGTGTGATAGGGCAACTTCAAGCTGGCAACAAAAGCAAAGATGTGGCGTCATTTGAGTGGACTAGACATTTGCAAGGTCAAAGCAAGGTTGCTTGGAGTAGAAAGAAAAGAGTGCAACATAACTTGATTCTCTGCAGGAAAAACATTATTTACTGGGACCAGAATCAATTGATGGTGCAATAAAGTTACAACACATTTAATTTACTGAATTTAAAGTGAAAGGTGTATACCTCGATCTCCTGTGGGTGTGATGAGAAACACTTGACCTTACGGACAGCCTGCTTCCCCCTCAGCACCACTGATTGACAGTTCCGCTGGCCGCTCACACAGCTGACATTCACCCGCTCCATGAAATGCACGTAGATCTGCCAGATCTGGGAGGGCGCAGCCATCCACTGATCGCTACAGAGGAAAAAAAACAACAACATCAGGAACAATTAAGCTCAGGCCCCCCTGGAGATGCAGCATGAGCAGGAGGAGAACAGAGATGAGTCGGGCCGATCTACAGGTGCGAGCGTTTTAATCAGCAGCAACATGATCGTAATCATCATCCCCTTCACTGCCGAGACTGAGGGAATTGAGTCTGTGGCCTTAGCTGGCTCTGAGAGCTGTGAGAGGAAGGATGAATGTACACACAACAGCACTCAAGGAACATTTGGGGACATTTGGATTCAAGTGTTTTGACACAATATCACTAATGTTAGATTGAGACTGCTGTTGTTTCCAGATGATACTCAGCATTTTCTTAATAATTCCCTTATTGAACCACAGACACTAGCAAGAAAGGGATGAAGTAACAACTGTTTTTCCAACAGTAAGTATCACATTACACTGTCTTGTTAATAGTGGGTAAATTTATAGTTAATTAAACTCTAGTTAATAGCTATTTTAATGTTTGTTTGTGGTTAATGATTGGCTTGTAAACCATCATTATTTGGTTTAGGATATCTTGTTAAATGGATAAAACATATAAATTATTATATAAAGAACATATAAACAGAATTTTTTAAACATAGTTAATGTTGTCATGGAAATAGTGAAAGTGTTGTTGGCACAGAAACAAACATAGCTGTTCATTTATGAGAAAACCCCCCCTGGGTAACTTTCTAATAGACAGCCAATCTAATGCAGAGAAGTTCTGTAGTACATATGTAACAGATCTAAACTTCATCATGCCAATCAAACAGATGAGATTCATCTGATAAACTCTTTTTAGACTTTTAATGAGAGGGGAAAATTGGCCCCATACATTATCAAACCTGCACATTGGCCTAATCTCGATGAGGTAAATTCAGGCAGTCAGACCACCAAACCCCCATCTGATTAGTTAATTAATTCAAGCCTGCATGAACAATTTAATTAGACCAAAATAGAATGCTACTTCAGGCTAAGCTGCGTGTGTGAGTGTGTGCATGTGCGTGTCTGTGTATGCTTGTTCAGTAAATAATACATACGTAAACACCATCACAAAGAACATTTTCATGTGTGGACTGGGACTCCCTGGTACTTTCAAGTACACATCCTGCGGCTCCCCTGGCACCTACACAGCAGCAGAGTAAAAGGCAGAGATATGTTAAACTGGAAGGGCAAACGAAATAAAAGAAAACCCCACATTAGCACTTTAAAGTGTATGGCGTGGTGTAAGGGCCTTTTTGTGTATCAAAAAAGCTAGAAATTTACGCAGAGTGCCAAATAAAGCGATTTCCACCCTTGAACAAGAAATGGTCTTAAAGCTATCAGTTCAGTAATTAATCCCCCGCTGTTGATGTTAATGTGGGCTGGAACATACAGTAGATGAAAATAATGTCATTATCTCACCAGCATCCTTGTCTGGCAGATGATGTTGGGGTCACTGCAGCGTACGGAAATGTGAGTCCTGGCATCTGGGTCTCCAACTGGTTCACCCATTAACAAGGAAGATTACAAAAGGCTGATTTATGCACAAGAGGATCAAAGAAGTTGAGCTACATGGTGTATTCAGGCAGTTTCTTTATGAATGGAATCATCCAAATCTAATATGATACATTTTATATGTACATGCATATATAAACACACAACTCTACATGACAAGCTGGACATGCTGGTCTAATGTTGTTATTACCCCTTTTTTGTAATTGTGAATTAATTATATACGCTTTTTTTTTAATATATATCTTTTGAAACACAAAAAAATGCAGTACAATTTATCATTTCTTCTCATTTGCTAAAGTGCTTTGTATAAAAGTTATTATATGTGTAAGGGAATGTGCAGAGTAAGTCAGTGTACTTGTTGAAGATTTATTCACTATGCAAGAAACCTGAACAAACCGAAATACTAGAAATGCAATAAAACGCAACATATCCCATATGAAAATCTAATCTCGTCGTTATCAGGGACACAGGGACGGGAGCCGCAGGATGAAGAGTAATGGCTGATAAGAGGAGTAGCCTGCGTTACCCGTGAGGTTGTGCCAGGGCGGCAGGCGGATGGCCTTCTTGAGGAAACAGAGCTCCGGGTGGTAAAGTCGGAAAGTCTGGTCGACAACGTGGGGAGTTGGCTCCACGTTGACCTGGCAGATAGCCACGGGCTTGCCGTCATCTGTTTTGAAAGTAACCTGCAGGGAGAAGGTGAAGGAAAGGTCTGCAGTATCAGCAGGATGAAAGTTCTGCATTATGAGAGAAATCCAGCACGATGAAACAGCAAAGGACAGTGAAATTCCTCATGGAAAGTGTAACATGGCTGTAGCTGGGTTAATCTATACAGAGGAAAATAGATTATTACAACTCAGGTTTTATCTTCATTATTTATCCATTATTGATATCCATTATGATAACATTGTACTTGATGCAGTAAGTGCTGAGAAGTGGGAGCACAGTAAGATCACTACAATGAGGTTTGGTTGGGCAAAAACAAGAGTGTGAGATTTGTTGGATCATTTAATAAAGTGGTTCTTAACTTTTTTGAGTATTGTATCTCTCTCTATATTTAGAGCATTAGCAAAACACCTTGAGAAAAACCTTGATAAAACATATGTTTCCTTCCACTCTAGTGTCTGTCTCTATTTAAGAAATATGTTACTATGGCTATAAAGGGTGGGATCATTTTAAATATATTAGTGCTATCAAAATGAACACATTAACTTTTAGGATCAATTTGATATCAGTAATGTGTTAATTAAGATATTACTGTATTTCAGAAGCTGTATTTAGCTTAAAGCTAGAGTAAGTATTGTGGTATCATATGGAACTAGATGACCTGAGGCTTTCATTGAAACTAACTAATGGTAAATTGTCTCTAAAGGTTCTAAAGTTAGGCTACATGCTGCTAAGTGAAAAGCTTCTTTTGAGCTTTTCCTTTTGTCTTCATGGGTGAATCAGAGTCTTTCTTGTTATTTTTGCATATTTACAGGACTGTTGTTAGCTTGTTGAAATTCTTGAAGGAACACATTAACTGTTGTTGATTATCATTTATATTACTGCAGATGAGAAATTATTGCCCGTTTTGAAACTGAGCAGTTTAAAGGCTTTAAAGGTTTTGTTATTCTTCCCGTTCAAGAATTTAGATCAGAACTCAGCCTTTTCTGTAGTTCACAGAAGCAAATCTGTGTTCAAAGTTAAACAAAATATTATTGAACAGTATTTTAATTTGAACATACTTCCTTTGTGTTCATTCTCCATTAATGTTGTGATTTTAGATTCAATTATCCATTATTACAAGCTTCAGCCATGAGAAGAAAAAAAGCAATTCATTTTTGTGATTAATTAGTTCATTTTTTTTTTTTAATCGATTGACAACCCCAAAATATATATTTGATCATTTCACCTCTGTGACTCCTTACAATTACACCACGGACCATACAATGATCTAAAACATCTAAAAATCAATATTTTTCTCTGACCCTTTCAGACTTTTGATTATGGTGTTGCCGTATTCCCAGATGCTGGAGTCATGAGCAGCTACTTATTATAATGGGTTTAGCTTTTGAATGTCATTTATTTAATGATCTTATTTTGTTGTATTAACTACATGTATTTTAAATGGCTCCAGATCTGTTCCCACGTCTTTAGACTGTTTCTTGTACTGCATTAACATGCAATAAGACGCAACTTCTCCTCTGGGGAGGCTTATTTCATTTTATCTTAGTTACACTGCTGAGTTACTTTCAACAATTAACTTCCTTACTTCATATGTGCACTTTCTTCCCACTTTCACGTTTGTGTGTGTGTGTCATTAGACTTTTAGAGAATACCTCCGTTCTAATTCCTTAACTCTCTTTAGTGAAGTACAGAACTGGAATTGACATGTTTTTCTCCTCAGGCAGTTTCACTTCTAAACAACATGCACGGCATTTTCAAAAAGCAGCCTTTGAGAAGTTTTATTTAAAAATTCGCCAGAGAGTATGATGATGATGGAGCACACTGTACACTAGAATATAAACGTTGGCTTCAATCCGACTACTGAAACCCCCCACAGACCTGCTGGATGTGCTTTGAAGTTTGTTGCATTAAAATAGCCCTCAGGATCTGTGCAAATCAACACAAATGTGTTCTTACATACAGTGTGCACTAATTATATATGGTTACACATGATAGCTTGTATATACACATACATCAACTTAGCAAACACACTGGCATTACTAACCCTCTCACGTACCACCGTACTCTACAACGTGTTAATCTAGTGTTTGCTGGCTCAATCTATATGATATAATGATGCTAAAGAGGAGGTGAGATATTATAGCTTATACAAATAAAGAATATCAATTTGGAGTTCATAAAAATGCTGCCGGATTATCCCTCTTCAAAATTATAGTAATACAAAATTCTTCAGAGTCAGAGATGAGCAAGTTATTTGGCCTAAATATTTCAATGTAAGTAGTTAATTATTTTTGGCTCATATTTGGTTCAGTTATCCCACCAGGCAGTGATGAAATGTTCAAAAGTAATCTGAGTACATTGTACTGTAGGTCATTGTTGTTAAAGGACAGCAAACATCATTCTGGTCTCAAAATCCTGTGAACCAGGAATGTTTAAATGTGCACAGTAGTGGGATTATGGACAATACTGTGATTTAGACAACAGTGCGATTATTTATTATTATTATTATTATACATGATTTTAAAAGGTACAACTCTCTTTAATATTCCCTTCTAACATGTGCCATATAGTTAGTTTGATTATCTAGACGAGTTGTGACATTGAATATTTATCTAAGAGCTTTAGTTAACCCAAATGTCTTATTTATTCTTCCATGCACATCTCACAACATGAACTCTGTCTCCTCAAACATCCAGACATGCTGTTTCTTCTCTGGTTCACTTCCATTATCACATATCAACACTACGTCATATTGAGCACTATGCCACCAGTTACACATGTGCAGCTTCATCAGAGTTTCAGTAATTGGACTGAGGTGAGTACACGCTCTGACTGGTCCCAGATAATGTGAGTAAAATTGGATAATCCACATATTTTACTGAGATTATGCTCACTTTGACTATGAGCGTAATCACATTAACATATTCAGAGAATGTTGTTTATGTGGGTTCTGCCTTAATCGCATTATTATAAAATTATGCAGTGCATGGAAAAGAGGCTACTAAGTCAAGATCTGTCCTCCAGGTCTGCAGGAACTTCAGACTGTTCCACAGTGAAATCAGCTGGATAAAATCTCTTTGTACGCAACTCGACAGTCTAAATAATGTTAAAAATGAAGGTAGAACTCTATATCAATATATGCTTTTAATATAAAAATGATTTTTATTTTGAACTTCACCTGGCCTGCACATAGCCTGACACAAAGTGCACTTTTATTGTTTTGTGAATTAAATAATTAATTCACATCTGGGTGAAAAGATCAGATGCTTTATTCAGTCCACATACTTTATTCAGGTGTCCACATACTAAAGCACACTGTGTTTTAATGATGAGAAAATATAAATAAAATAGGTCCTAACCCATCAATTATCTCCTACTATTTAATTATAAATTCAACCATTATTTCAACTGCATACTAGGTGAACATACTGTATATCAGTGCGAACTCAGCTGTGAGTAATGGGCTTCACTCAGAAGTTAACTTTCCACATTGTGGTCATTGATTCACAAACACACAGAAGTTGACTCCTGCCAAACAGCAGCTGTCCAAACCACTGATGCGTCAGAATTGCGGCCCCATGCTGACCAGCAGGAGTGGCCTATATCTGGCTCTGCTGATGTGCGCTGACTGACAGCGGTGCCAGAGTTGGCATCCTGACAGCTCTGCTGTTGGGGATTGTCAGTTTTGGCGGGACACAGATTTGATCCAGACCTGACCTCTTTGACCTTTTGACAGGATTTTAGCTCAGAGCAGCAGTGCTGACACGGACACACAAATACACACAAAACATTGGCAGAGGTACACACATGCGCATGCATGCTTGGCAAACATTACAGAGTACTGTAGTCTACACAGACAAAAGGGTTACAGCGAGGTCTTGCAGGTTGGCCAACAGTGATGGATATCTTGTTTGTAGCAGTTTAAAACCGTGTGCCAATATTGTCAGCTTAGATTCAAGTTCTTGTCTGTGCAGAGAGGGATAAAATTTCAATTTGACTGGATTCGCAAGTAACAGAAGTTAATTTTGGTGACAGCTGTGGCATACAGAAGAAGATATAAAGCACATTGTCTTATCTGAAGTACATCCAAATATTCACATTTTTTCCTCTGAACTTCTTCCTTATTATAAATGACTGAATAAGTGAAAACAACTTCAGAGTGATACTTTATATGCATGGTTCATTTAAAGGAGATTAGCCAGACGTGTCAAGCTGTACTCCAATCAGAGATAGTTTAACTCTTGAGTCTGCCATTTGCCATTTGGAAAAGATAAATAACGTTGAGTAAGATAAAAGTGATTTCCAGCATATAATTTTGTTTGACAATGTTGTCGGGCTAGTGTAACTTTTTTAAATAGTTGACACTTCAAAGTGTTCTTTGTGTCTGGGCTGCTGTGTGGGAGAAGGAGGGAGGAGGCGGCGCAATGCCACTCCGCAGAGGGCTGTCTGGGAGTGTGTGTGTGTGTACACTAGATGTTGTTAGACTCAGGGATTAACTCCAAATCAAAGGCTTCCTACTATACACTGACTTTAGGTGGCTTTATCATACTCTACTCTCCTGAATCCAATATACCATAAGATGCAAAAACATGTTTAAAAAATATTAACGCCCTTATCGTGGCAAAAAAACATCCACGGTACATTCACATTGCACTTCAAATCCGTAGCTTAGTATAAGTCCAGCCTGGAGACAAGCAATCAGGGATCGAGAAGCATCAGACTTCAGCTAGAGATAAAGATGATCGACAACAAGGAAAATATTGTATGAAGCACAAGTAGCACGCTCTGTACCTTCATGGTTTTGGCAGCAACAATATTCGGCAGATTCTTCTTGGCCATCTGAGATTCTTTGCCTGTAGGTAGGAAGCTCGGTCCCTGTGAGGATTTGATAAGATTTTTTTTTTTTATCAAAATTGATCATCTATCAAAAAAAAAAAAAACACACGACGACTTCAAAGAAATTATCGCATCTGCACACTGGGAAGGAAAACTACATAAGATCAAAACAAGCAGAAGAGAACCAAAGGGTGTGAAATCCTTCAATCGTGTAGGAGATTGGAGCACAGTCTATGTAAATGACATTTATTTCAAACCGTCCTTTTGGCATCAGATCAACAGTCAAGCGTGAATTGCCTTTGCACATGTGAAACCTGCCCTTGGAATGATTGACTGATTGAATGCATCAGCTTTCTTTAATAGTCCTTCAGGTGTAGTGACATTTATATCTATGAAATTTCAGCTTCTCTCAGCATCTCTAATTCCCCACGGTGTTCTCATGCCAAAAATAGGTCCTCTGCCACCAGGGCAAATCAATTTCAAAAACGTTTTCTTCAGCTGGAATCACTAAGTAGACTTGTGAAATTGTAAAATGATATCGCAAGTTCGAACAAGAGAGCTACTTTGATCTTGTGGTGACAGTTTCTAAAAACAAATCTTATCTTTTCAGGGGTTCAAGTGTAATATTTTATGCTAAGCTACAACCCAGCTTGTCAGAAACACACACTTCTTGGATCATTAGCATTCCTAAAACACGGTCTTTGTGGAAAATAAGTTGCCAACACTTGCATCAGCATCAACCTCTGGACCAAACTGTACCTGCAGGGCCGTGGAGTGGTCGCAGACGAAGCTCTGGTATTTCAGGGGAATATGGACACTCTCCTTAGGTCTGAGGTAAACCCTGGGACCTGGGGCACCCTTGTCCAAGTGGAACATGTTTTCCTCCAGCGAGGTGGGAGTTTTGGTTAGTTCTTTGAAGTAACGCCACTCCTCTGTGTTAGTGATGACACTGGATAGAAAGATTAAAGGACATGAGTGAGATGAAAGCTCTCGCTAACATCTTTAAGGGATCTGTGATCAGGATTGAACTCGTCACTCGATCAGGAATTAAGCTCTGTAGCCACACTGCCATGTTCATTACAGCCTTTGATAGGTGATGAACAGAACAAACAACATACCCATGTTGCTTGTCTATTCTTCAAGCCTTAAAGGGCTATTTGTGTACCTGTCATTCAGGATATGCATATTAACATCATGGTCCTTAAAAGAAGTCACAATATAATAAGAGCATGGGTATTGTATGGTAGGGCTGAACAGTTGCATTTGCAATAATATCGTGATATGATAACACAACATGTGTGATTACAACTTGATCATGTGACGAGTGAAAGAGTGGAGGACTTGGCTGCATCAACTTTTCATGCTGCTCTTTAATCTGTCACGCAACAGCCTCTGGCTCAACAGAACAGTCAGAAACTGATACAGCTGAGACTTTAGTCTCGTAGAGGAGCAGCACATTGGTGTCATGGAACTACTTTAGTTTCAAGAAAAGAAGATGCTGCACTTGTTCCAGCACTCAAAAAAATAGCACATATGACAGTTGTATGGTGTTATATGACAGTTGTATGGTGTTATATGACAGCTGCATGGTGCTATATGACAGCTGCATGGTGCTATATGGCAGCTGTATGGTGCTATATGACAGCTGTATAGTGTTATATGACAGCTGTATGGTGCTATATGACAACTGTATGGTGTTATATGACAGCTGTATGGTGTTATATGACAGCTGTATGGTGCTATATGACAGCTATATAGTGTTGTGCTATATGACAGCTGTATGGTGCTATATGACAGCTATATAGTGTTATATGACAGCTGTATGGTGCTATATGACAGCTGTATGGTGTTATATGACAGCTGTATGGTGTTATATGACAGCTGTATGGTGCTATATGACAGCTGTATGGTGTTATATGACAGCTGTATGGTGTTATATGACAGCTGTATGGTGCTATATGACAGCTGTATGGTGTTATATGACAGCTGTATGGTGTTATATGACAGCTGTATGGTGCTATATGACAGCTATATAGTGTTGTGCTATATGACAGCTATATAGTGTTATATGACAGCTGTATGGTGTTATATGACAGCTATATAGTGTTGTGCTATATGACAGCTGTATGGTGCTATATGACAGCTATATAGTGTTATATGACAGCTGTATGGTGCTATATGACAGCTGTATGGTGTTATATGACAGCTGTATGGTGTTATACGACAGCTGTATGGTGCTATATGACAGCCTATTTAGTGTTGTGCTATATGACAGCTATATAGTGTTATATGACAGCTGTATGGTGTTATATGACAGCTGTATGGTGCTATATGACAGCTGTATGGTGTAATATGACAGCTGTATGGTGCTATATGACAGCTGCATTTTGCTTTATTTGAAGTCATACATCTTTTAATCAAAGAAATATATAAAACATAAGAACATTTTTGGAAAGAAAGAAGAACATTTTACACTAAATGTATCTAATATTGTGTCATGTTTGTGTGTGTCCTATTTAAATCATTCATTATATTTTGTTGAGAAAAAAATGAAATAGTGGATAAAATATGAAATAAATAAAAAAAAAATGCATATAAAATCACAATTGCAATATTGGAGGAAAAGACCACAATTAGTTCATTTTCCCAAATTGCTCAGCCTTATTGTATGGTGCTATCTTAAAATCAGACAGCTTCCACGGCACAAAAAAAAGGTCAAAATCGATGTACAAAGATATCCTGACAGGATACTACACTTCCCATGTTTCAACGGAAGACAAGACATCATAGAACAGTGTTTATAGTCAGAGTAGTAGAACTATTAAACTGACTTTCATGTCAGTCAGAGCTCCTTTAACATTCAACTCATGTTGACCGTGTATTATTCTGTACTTGTGTGTATCACTCTAACTTCACCACCATGTCCGTATTGTGTGCTGTGCAACAATGAAAGGCTTTAAAAAATAACACAGCATCAATGGTAGTGTAGTTTCTCCACTAGCTAAGGCAACGCTTTGAGAATAACAGTGATATTTTATGCCATTTACTTTAAAATTCAATAATAATAAAGAAGATTTAAGATGTTTAATATCTGTTAAACAATATCTCAATATCTGTTCTTCATTTGGAGATAAAAAATGAGTTTAATAGTAGACACCAAATGATTTCTTTTTTGACACTGAAAGAATGAATCGTGTCATTGAGAGGAATTGAATGACTTAAAACTGCAGGGTAGATGTTTTTAAGAACCCTATCCTTATATCAGATCTAACAACATGAGATAATGACATGAAATTGATGGCCATCTTCTCATCTCATTACTGGAAAGGAAGCAAATGTGCTTATTTCCCAAATTGTTATTTCAGTTGAGATATTTTTGCATAAAATCATTATTCAGATGTTGTTGTATTATGCTGAAGGTCAAGCAGTCATGACACAAAACACACTCATTTCTTTTTAAAAGCAAGTAGACGTTTTCATAAAGGTGTAAAAAGGTCAAAGAAATCCCCCAACAACCACCAACAAATGGATTTCCAGGGAGAAATGAACAGGAGCAGATAACGCATTCCAAAAGAAGGAAGGTTCCACTCTCCTCTTCCTTTGAATGCAAAAATTTCACGCATAAATGCATAAAGAGAAATGCTGCTTCAAACTTCAAAGGTTTCAACCCATGGGCACAGAGAGGGAAATTTCTCTCACCTCGCCGACATTAGGGCGAGATGCAACAGCCAATTCCATGGAATTTATTTGGAGATCCCCACCTGTGCATTTGAAAAAACAGTGCCTGTAGCACTGTGTTCTGACTGACCCTCAGTCAGAATACGACCAGAGATTGACCTGTTTTTAAAGACAGAAAATAGGACAAGGTAGAAGGTGAAGAAAGGATAGACTAAGACAAATACAGAAAACAGAGAGAAGGATGAAAATAAAGATGATGATTAAAGGATATCAAGAAAGTGAATTAAATGAGGGTAGCAGTTGAGAAAACACATAAATGCAGAGAGTAGGACAGCTAATGAGAGGGAGACATAATGAGAGCAAACGCTGCAGGACAGCAGCAGCAGAGGAGCTGTACAGTCTCCTTGTTCTTTCTGCTGGCAGCCGTGGCTCACGCTGGGCTCGGTGACTCCGACTGTAAAAGGTAGCCATGCAAAATGGATGGCAGCAAACGTGTCCTTCACATCAAGAGCCTCTGAGGTCTAAACCACTGCAAACATCAAAGCTACAGCTAGCCTAGCCTCTCTGTAAGCACTCCCCCTTCAAAGCCTGACACTGGATTTTAAGGTTGAGGTTCGGACTTTTTTGTCTGTTTGTTTCTGCTGAGCAGGGAGCTGTACCCAAAGCCTTGTTTGTGTTCCCAAGAAAGCCCCTTGTCAAATATTGGTTGAAATATTGACAAGGAAGTTGCAGCCGCGTAGCTCCGTGCACTGACCAAGCTGTGGTTCATGCAGTCCTGAATAACAGAGGCACAGGGTCAAGTTGTGTTGTTTGTACATGTTGTCTGGCCCCACAGAGAGTTGCCAGATGGTCGGTGTAAGAGAATAAATTGTGAATTGTATATAAGCTGAATGGCTGAATAGTAGAGGGATTTCTCTGCAGCTTTCAACAAAATAAACCTTCAAGCATTCCTGAAGTAACTCAGGATTTTTAGCAAATGAAACACCTTTGTATTGGTGTACCGTTCTAATACTAATCAATCAATCTTTATTTGTCATATGTAATCACACTGTAATCACAGTGGAATGTAATCCCGTTAGTGCCTTTAATTTGTGCAACAAACAGCCTACAAATAAATAACAATTTGCAAGAATGTATGTGCATGATTAGCAGGCACTGAAATAAAGACCTCAACATGCTACCATACAAGTGTCAGTTAACACTTAAAGTAGATTATTAAAGTTATACTGCATTAATAAAGCTTCAGTTGATTTTTACAAATATTTGTCATCTTAAAACACCAGATAATAGTTCAGTTTTCTGGTAAAATATTCTTTAATAAAGAAAGTAGGACAAAACACATTACACAAGTAGGACAAAAATTGTGAGCTGTTCAACAAGCGAATTCCTCAGACATGCAGGCCTCCATCCTCCATCCCTCCACAGATGGGGAACAGTGAAGTGTTCAGATTGTCCTCATGATACAACTAAACACTGAGAGATCCCCGGTTTTATTCTTGCTGCAGTGCCCATGTTTAAACAGTAGAAAGAACTAAACTGTGTCTGTGGAACACTTACTTACTTGTGCTGACTGCTCAGTCTGTCTGCATTTTGTACTTGTGCTGTATGGGGTAAAATCTCCTATTGATTGATCCATTATAAAACTCTCTCAGACCCAACTCTTTTTCTTAGGTGCTTTTTCCTTGTTTCCTTGTGTGTTTGGATATGTGTTACCTGCATTATGTCTCCTCTCCACAGTCACAATATTAGTATCACTGAAAGATTTGACTGTTCTCTATTTGATTATCTAGATTAGTTTCATATTATTTCGGGCACCACTTAGTGACCTGTCACCTGATCTTGACTCTTGAAACACAACGAATGCAGACTTCTTGCTCTTGGAGGCAGACAATTCAGCGTAAAGCGTCACACTGCCTGATCTGAAAATAAATTAATAACGGGCCACTAAGCTGGGGAGAGGACAGATGCAGGGATTGATGACTCTCAATTAGACCTGGTATGCCCGGTAGCCGGGATAATGCCATAATGATTCATCCATGGCACACTCCAGCCTTTGTTGATCAATGTGATATGTTAATCTGAAGCTCAGGCATGAGCAGAATTCACAACAAAAGCCTCAGTGTGAGGGGATTAAACAATGACACTAACCGAAGGAAACAAACAAGCGCCGTGGATACAGAGAACGGGTGACCCAGGAAACATCACCATAATGGCTGTTATGTGCGGATTATCAGGGGTATTTAATATGTCGGCAGCATGATGTCTACATCTGTTTCAAGGACAACTGATTGTGTGGTGGAAGGAGCTAGAATGTTCTATGTTAATAAGCCTACATTATGTGTGTGAAAAGTGAGAAAAATATTGTGAAATGTAGCAACAGAATGCCAGGTGGATGAAATAGTTCTGAAAAAGCCAGAATTTATCTTATTTATTCATGCAGACATGCAAAATGAGTTTGGACGTGGCTGCTATTTGTACTGGAAGAATAACAATTTATCTTGTTTATTCATAAATAAAAATACACACGGATCTCAAAACTGTGAAATTTAAATGCACAAGCAGTACACACAGACACTCACACACACAACAAGCTGTCTTGGTATTAATTAGAAAATTCAAAGACTAAATAATGCAGCTGAAAAATACAAGCGCAACATACAAAAGACAGTTGGTTTTGGTTACTGCTTTTTATACTTACTTACACTTGTAAAACTTCTTTTGGGTGATTTTGTCTCAGGTAACTAAATGAAAGAAGCTCCATAAAAACATGCTGTTTATAACTTATTGTTTCTATTGTACTTACCATAAGGATAAGACGTTTCATACGCAACACAAGCTTTCCTAAAACTAAATATAAATGTGTTAAGGACATCATTACACATTTTAAATATAAGGTAAGTATTTTCAGGGCAATTTTTGTTTGTATATTCAGTGTTTGCTTGTAGCTAATTTCACACCATGTGCTTATTATTACTGCAGATCTTTGCACCTACATGTGAATGATTGGTGGAGTATAACTCTACATTTATGTGTAGCTTAAGGAAATATATCTCAAGTTATATTGAGGGTACCTTTTGGTTTCTTTGTTTTTCCACACATTTTCTTTTCTTAGTCTTTCTTTATTTTCTGAGCTGCTGTAATGAGCAAATTTGAGCAATTTTCTCCATACTCATTCATGCAGCCTGGCTATAGGAGGATACGATCATAGTTTAAATCTACTCAATCTACTCACTGTAAAACTTTTTTTTTTTTTTTTTTTAGCAGTGTTTTAACTGGGCATCATGAACGGCTCCACTGTGAGCTTGTCTCAAAAGAAAGCCAAAAGAAACTATACACAAATACTCAAGTCAAGGGTGTTTTGATGTTGGGTTTCATATTAGGGGATCTTTCTTATTCCTCTTATGTTAATTAATGGACCATATTAAAGATAGCCTAACTTTCTATTGTTTGGTCTTTTTATGGAGCTGCTATAGTCACAAGATTCTACCTGCAGTGCTTAATACAGAGGCTGGTGGTCAAAATATGTGAGGAATAAGGGGTGTGAAAATCACCACTGCAAACAGAAAAAAATCTGGATTGGATACATCTGATTTTGGGGAGGGTTAGGTGTGAAAAGTGTGTGAGCTTGTCAGCTTCTTTGAAAATATACCATCACCTTTGTGAAACACTTTCAGAAAGTGTAATCACTGTTTGACGGCAGAGCACTTGTTACGTTCTTGTAATGGAAGAAAACACTGAGACACATACAGCACAGAAACATGCTCACAGTTAGAGTGTTAGACCGAGGACACACCTACAAACTTGTAAAATCCACCCAAGTTTAAAGATGACTCACAAACACAAGAGGTTATTTCCTCTCTGTCACTGGAAGAACTAACACTTAATGACTCACTGTCAACTCAGGGCTACTTTGTGCAGCAAAACTTACCTGAGTTCAGAGTCATCACTGTGGATGGTGACGGTTTGGGGCACGTTAAAGGGGTTTTTAAGGACAAACTCCATGTACTCAGCAGAGCCCAGGCTGGCGTAGAGCAGGTGCTGGGTGGTGATGGCCTGGCTCAGCATGTTGGCGATGCCCTCCATCTTGTTGCGCTCTTCAGAGGGTTTGATCTGCTGAAGTTCTCTGGCCAACTGGGCTTCCTTAGTTTGATCCTAACACAGAGGAAAAACATGTTCACACCAGGCAAAACAATATCATAATGATGTTGCAAGTGCTGGGTGATTCACTTATGCTTTACGTCAGATTGAAGTGTTCGATCCTCTAGTTTGAAAAGATTCATACTAACTTTGTTAAGCACAAAGTCAGCAAAACGGACAGAAACAATAGACAAAAAAAGTTCTTTTACAAAACTTAGTTTAAAAATAATGTTTGTATTTTTTCTCCATGACATTTCAGTGAATTTCAAAGCATATAATAACAGATTCTTCATGGCTACTTTGTAATAACATGTATCAGTGTGGTATAGTGGGAATGAACGCTCTGCAAACTCAACAATGCACACTTTCCTTCACGGTCAAGTATTGATATGACCTTTTTAAAAGCCTTATGAGACTTTCAATATATTACACAGTGGTTTGTGAACAATATTTTACCATCAGCCATGCAACACTGAAATCTGTTTTTGGAAGAGAATCAATATATATATATATATATATATATATATATATATATATATATATATATATATATATATATATATATATATATATATATATATATATAGAGAGAGAGAGAGAGAGAGAGAGAGAGAGAGAGAGAGAGAGAGAGAGAGAGAGAGAGAGAGAGGGGTTTTACTACCTTGTTCCAAAGCAGATGGTAGAATAGAGAACGTGGGTATGCCTTTATTTTTAAGACAATCATTAAATCTGTATTGCATAATAAATATAACTGTAGTTTAACGAAATTAGAATCTAATTTATGAGCATACTGTGATATGATGAGCTGGACTCAAACCCTTTTAATATTATAACAAGTAGTATAAACCACATGATGCCAGGGATTCTGGCCAGTTGGTACACTTGTCTTAAAAATAAATTAAACACCAAATTGAGTTTCAAAATCAAAGCAGTGAAGCCAAGTCTCACTAAAAAAAAGAAAATAGAGATTTTCCACAGGTCTAGCGCACTGATATTATGCCGGGGGAATTATGCTGGTACAAATTACATTGTGGCTATCAGCCCAGAAAAGTCAAATCCAAATTGAATTGCAAGGCAACTCTAAAAAGCATCTTCCTGTGTGAGCAGGACTCATTATATTCCACATAGGCAGAAGGAAATAATTTAGCATACTATTGGTTGTTAAGCAGGTGTGAAACCACAAAAACACAGGTTGTACCAGAGAAACTGTAATGTGTAAAATGTCTGAGACAGACATGTACCACAGCCAAAATTACACTTAGCATGTGCACCCATGGGTGAAAGTACAAGATGTGCCTTCAGGTAGAAGAGCAATTAACACCTTCTTGTACAGTCACTAAAACGGGTGAAGGGCACGTCGCCACAGGAATTGTAACACTGGCAGGCTGTGTGAGAGACGCTCCTCGCCTTTATGAAAGCTCCCTCGTGACATCTTTCACGGGCCGAATCAAAGCTGTTTCACTGTCTCTGTTGTCCATTTGAGATGTAAGTGAAGAAGACACGGACCGGCGTAGCTAGTGGCAGCTATTCTTGGATCCCAATTGGCTTAAGTGTAAAGTTTGCCCTCACCCTGACCTTAGTCGGTCTAGCGTCTTCCTTTCTCTCCCGCTGATGGACAGCGGCCATGCAGCTGAGCTTGCGGCGCCCACCGTCAGGCTCGTTTAGGTCGTGCTCCGCGGGAGAAATGGTGTCAGCTCTGATGCTGCGTCTGATCAAGGGTGCGCAGGCCTCCTCTGTCTTCAATCTCTGTGCTTGTGCAGCGTTCCTCGCTGTGAAGGAGAAGCAGACCGCCCTCATGAATTTACAGTATTTACTGAACAAAGTGGAATCTAATCCCTCTGCCATTTTGGCCATATGTTTCTGAAAAAACCCTCTGAATGTAAAAAGGGAGAGATGCGCTAATTGATTAAAGTATTGTTGGAGCACGAGAAACAACAGCTTGTACACAGATGAAGGGTCCTGTCAAACAACTGGAACAGCTACAACTGGGTCAAAGCCCTACTGTTGGGAAAACAAACTAGTGTTCTCTAAATTATCTTTCACCTCCATGGCTACGTATCCTCTGCAAGCTGTAAAATATCTAATTAAAATTCCTGATTTATCTATTAGTCACAAAATAATCTGTCCTCATTTGGACTCGATCATGCAAATTACCCGTGTGCTTTAAAAGCTTTGACAAGAGAATTTGCCTAATCCTGCACTTGAACAAGACATCAACAAAGTTGAAACTTGGGGAAGCCCAAATCATATGTTTGTTATTTCAAAGGTCCCATAATCACAAAAATATCATTTGTGATTATATAAAAGTCTGTCTTCTATGATCACAAAGTAATGCACACATTATTCAGAAACTGTGTCTTAAAAATAACAGGAAGTCAGGACTTCCATTAAGTATTGAAGTCACAACTATACAGCCCCTCTCCAATTCAAATCAGCCAATTAGAGGGGATCCTCATTAATACTAATGAGAAAGACAACACAGCCTATTCTTTCTAGAGTTCCAGAGAGGAATTTTAGAGAGAGAGATGCAAAATTATACTGAATGATTTTGGTACGTAAAACCACAAATTTATCATGTTAGGGATATCAAAACTTCAAAAGAAACCCAGGAAAAGTAAAAAATATGGGACCTTTAAAACCTTGGTTTTGTAGCTATGATATGCAGTACACGTTGCAGCAAGCAGGAAGATAAAGTGTCCACAACACGGGCAAAATGAGCAGTGCGGCACAGAGAGATAAATGAGTGATATGTCAGTGAAGTGAGGAAGAGAGAGATGATGAGACAAATAGATGATGACAGAATATAAGATGTATGAGGCTTCTGTGAAATACCTTTCTATTTAGGAGAGTCAGGAATATTAGCTAATTTAGGGCCGGACAACAGGGTGTAAACAAATATATAATTCAGATATATGAATAGCTCTCAACTGTTTTGTAGTAATACTTATGTTAAAGTGGTAAAGTTGTTTTCTGTAGCTGCAGTGTGTTGAGCTCTCTTAGCCACCGTAGTACATAACAACAACTGCAACAATCGAGATGTTTAACCAGCCAAATATCCTATTTTCCCTGTTCAAATATCCTATATTGACAACAGGACAATTATATAAAAAATACAGGGTAAGGAAATACATGCAGACATTGCATTTATGCACTGTGTAATTGATATAACTTATCTTGACAGACACTTGTATATTCCCTTCGCTCTCTATTTTCCTCTCCCGGTATCACTCTTCATCCCTGGACATTTTTCCTGGTCTCTTTATCAAAGGGGCACTGGGTGACTGCCAGTCACCTAACCAGATAGTGTCTGAACTGTTTCTTTCAAAGCCACAGGAGTGGAATGATAGTGTGACTGAGCGCACACACACACGCACACACAAAACAGACCTGCTCAGTACTGTGTAGCTTACTGTTACAGCCTGGACTCCAGAGAAAGCAATTAGGGGTACTGTATGTTTAAATGGCATAGGAAAGTGTAGTGGGGCAAGAGAAGGGTTCAGTGTGTAAGAGAGAAATGGGGAGTGGAGAGAAGGAGGAGGTGATGGCTGAAGAGGTGAGATACATAAGAAACAATGCAAACATAACAGAATGTGTTTGCACAGTAACAAGAGCTGCAAATAAAAGATTGCAGCAGTTTATGGAATATATTTGCAGTCAACCTTTTCATGCATTGATTTTTAACCTTTGCATTCAGTTTTATACATGTTTGTTCCCATATGCCTATTTTCTATCAATGGATTAGTATGGCATGTATGGATCCGCCTTGTTAACCTGCCGTCTCCTCTCTACATCCCATAGTAGCAGGGAGTGTAGGGCAGAGGGGTTGTTTAGATGAATATGTTAGTCTAGTCAGCCTGATTCATTGATCCTTTATTTGACTGGGGTTTGCACAAGTTATAATCTATGACCCTGACCATGGCTCTGAAATATCAAGAGCCACTGTAACTGTGCTGCATATTGATGAAACCATGGAGCTGTCCATGGTGCTGAAGTAGTACACAGATTTCTAATTATACCTTTTTCTCTTTGTCTCACCCTTCTGTCAGTTGTGTTATAGATCCATTTTATTCTCCTATAAATACTCCATATAGACTTTATATTCTAAAGAGTAATGTCACTTTCATGATCAAAGTGACAATTTGCAACATGTGGTCTGTTGTCAGGGAAGAGCAAAAGGATCATAGAGACACACTGCTGCCTGTAGAATTCCTATAATATCCCTTTAATATTGCAATGATCATTCGGTACCATCTTTGCTGCTGTAAATACACCTCCACACCAAACCACCACTAGGAGCTGAATATTTTTCAGCAATTAGAGGAAGAAGAATTATTAAATGTCTACACAAAAGTTGTACTCAGCCTAATAGCAGTTCTATAGAATCAAAATTATAATTGCAATTATAATATCATATAATATCCCTGTTAAAAATGAATAAATCACTGACTGGCTACAAGCAAATGCTTTTGAGGAGTAATTACATGGCGAGGTTTGTTCTCAGAGTGTGGAGCAATTCTAGACCTGCCAGACCTACTTTATATCAGCATAAGTAGTTATCTGCTTGTTTTAGTTCTTGATGATACCTCATATATGTGTGTGTGTGTGTTTCACTCATTGTCTCCATTGGAGGACACATTTAGGAATACGCACCAGTTGACTGCCGATGGCTTGTCTAATTGAGGAAAAAATTGGTTTCCCCAGTGTGTGTAGCTCTGCTTGGACTGTGAATGCACACACACGTCCACATGCAATACAAACAGGGCTGTGGCTGGCCACCAGAGATGCTTCTGCAAAGCTCAATTAGGCTGAAAATTGAGTGGTTCAGTGGTGCAGCCAGCAGGCTGATTGTGAAATGGATCGGGTTGACTTGATCAAGGCAGGGGCACGGTCACACAAATGAATGGCACTAATTGCTCTGTGGTGTAGAATACACATGTACATGTGCTTAGATGTACATCAAAGGGTCAGTAAAAGAGTAAAGTGGATTGGTATGTTAGAAGATAAACAGACACATTTCAGTAGGCTGTGGGTGAAAGTGCTTGCCGTTGAGTTGGAGGATGTTCCTGGAGGACAGGCTCCCTCCTTTGAAGATGCCAGTGACTTTGCGAGGTGTGATGATGTGAGAAGAAGATGGCGTCGCCTCTGATGGCCTCCTGCTAGGACCAGCGGGACACCCTGTAGGAGACACAAGCAGCTTACAGCTTAATATTTAACTTCACTGAAAGAGCAACCTGCACGTTAGAGATGCCAGTGAATCAATGTGTAGGGATTTCAATGTGTAGTAGATTTTGTTTTTTTATACATTTAAAATATATTTCAGGAATCATTTTTGGGGAGGAATCTTATTTCCACATCCATAACAGCAAAACTGGAAATAACATAGCGTTAAGAGAAGATAGGTCAGTTTGAACAATAAGAAAGGAATGGACCTATTTTTGACACTGAACAGGTTGTAAACATTCATTCATACAGCATATGATGGTGTAAAAATGTGTCATTATAATCCTGCTAAGTGCCCAAAGGATCAGAAAGAAACAATAATTAGGAGAAATAAAAGCCACTGGCCAGAAATTCAGTTATACCAGAATTTATAGTGTCAGAATCAGCAGGGTTAAAGAGAGAGAGAGAGAGAGAGAGAGAGAGAGAGAGAGAGAGAGAGAGAGAGAGACACGTTTCTAATCTACATTTTTAATAGGATGTTACAAATGGTTTCAATGGCCTCATTAAGTTGACAATTCATAAAAGTCTCTTCACGTGCAAGAAAACTAGCTGCTGCCTTTCCTGCTAGGAAAGTGGACTTCAGGTCTGGGCAGGCTGGGATGGAACGCAATTATTCAGGAAAATAAGAAATGATAATGTTAAGCCAGAACCCGATGAGTAAACCTAAAAGTTGCTCTTTAAATACATTATTTTTAGCAGGAGCTTTTTGGCCTTTGTCAGGCCAGCTCTGTAAATATAAGTATATATTTTCTGCATTTTTATTTTGACCAAATAAATAGCTTAGAACCTCCTACCTCTCAAACCAAATTATACAGTAGAACAGAGGACACACAATGACACCTTCAAAGTCTAAACTGCTCTTGCGTTTAAATTTCTTGTCGACAGGCCTGGAACTGCAGGTCCAGAACTGCCGGTTTGCAACTGGATCTGACCTGGGTGTGATTAATGGAGCTTTGGTTGGTTGAGCCTTTTTTCCCCCAATAAAGAACTTGTTAAAATCTCACCTGACTGTAACTAAGGTTTATTTATGAGCGAGCTCCCCACAGAAGTTTCAATAAGGTATATTATCCTGGCCTGTGTGATCATACATCACGTCTGAGGTGTGCTCATCTCAGTATCAGGATCATAACTCATAGAAGCAGTTATCTCTGTAACTTGACTTTTTTCCCCGTTCTATTTAAAGTCCACATCTATTCTAGTGGTGGCTTTGGTCATTTGCCACTTCTTCAGAGTAACAAGCCAAAGCACAGATCTGAGGCCACATTTGGCCAGTTTAAATGAAATAAAAAAATGTTCTAGGCCAAAGTTCTCTTTGAAGTCAAATGTGAAACAATACATGTCCATTGGAGATGGCGCCAAAATAAACCCCCTCCAGAGTAAAGCCTGGCTTCCAACACCTGAGGCGGGATCAATACGTGGAAACAAGCCGACAGTGGTTAAATTGTGGTCTGTAATTGCCAGAGAGATCTGGATGCATAAAGCTGGCGTCGTGATGAGTCTCATGCTGAGTGATGGTTACTGTTGGCCTCTGTCCACATTGGCTGAGTGCTGGGTGTGAGAGATGCAGTAAGACACATCAGCATAAAAATGTTGAATATCATCTGCATTATCACCTGATTGGAGGGGCAGAGCAGAACATTTAATACAGTACATTGTATATTGTCCTAGACACTATTAGACCCATAATTATAGAAGCGTTTTATTTATTTTATTTCGTTTTGTTTGTATGGTCCTGCTGTCACAAAACTCTCTTCTCGACAACCAGCCTGCCTTCAAGCTTTCAATCTTATTTGCTTTGGTTTCTGTCTCTGAATAGCAAACACGTAATTTCTTCCCTCTTATTTTTAAAGCTAAGCTTAAACACTCTAGGGTCACTTGTTCTGACACAGTGAATCAATATGAGGTTTTCTTCTAACTTCAATTCATCCGGTGCAAAGCCGGCTGTGGAGTAGCTGTGGAAAAGCCATGTTTACCTTCTGAATAGAGATTTATACACAAAGCGCCTGGTGATTGACGTTTGACACATAATTGCTCACAGAGCCACAACAACAAAAACAACAACAGCCTGCATCCAGGTCCAACCGTCTAGGAACATTTTTAAATATCACAGGTCAAAAAAAATTGTTTTGCGCAATTTGCAAGTATACAGAGTCCAGCACTTAGAATCCATTAGATACAATTTACAGCTGACTGGAGAGGTAATTAAAACATAAGTTACTTCCGAATACAACACACTTTGACACAATGCTCACATTAGTTCCCGAGCTTTGGAACATCTCAGCATCCATAACCGAGGTGTCTAATTGAAGGGTGAGAAGTTTCAGAATTTCCCGGGAGAGGCTCTGGGACGCCTCATCCAGGACAATTTCGCATGAAATATGGAGAGTGCAGCAATTAAGTGGCTTTACCGCCTAGAACTGACGGCTCAGTGAGCTTGTAGGAGTTTCAGAAGGGGAGCCAAAAGTACCCTCCAAATCTTTTAGAAGCAAACTCCTTCATCAACAAACTGATAATGGGCGGCAGCTAAATGAGTAATGGGGTGGTGGCGTTGCCAAGCAAACAGACGCGGACAGCGCAGTTCAGCAGATTAATGGCGGAGGTGTCCGCCGTCCCAATCCATTCCCCTCGTCATCCATCACCTTTCCCCCGACCACACGACTCAGCCGAATGTATTTGTTTGAGTTATATTTCCCAAATATTACTGTGAAGACATTATTTCTGCCATCGCTTTCGCATCTCCAATCAATAATAAAGCCATAGAGATCTCATTCTCAACAACTCATTATGGGCCTTTTCAGCTGCTTTCTTTTGTGTAGAAAAATGCATCGATGATGGATTCAAGAACACAATGAGCCTGCAAGGATGAGATAAGATGAACACCCAGCGCTACTTGCCCACAATAAAACAAATGGGACTGTTGATGAACCCAATTATAACCCTCTGATTTAATCATTCCATCATTTTAATTAATCGGCTATCACTGGAACCATCATTAGGCCCATCAGATAATACCTGCTTTAGTGCTAATCCAGGGTGATGTGGATGTCTTGCTCTCGGTCACATTATCTGTCCCTAGCTGCTGAATCACTGGCAGATTGTTTAAAGCAGAGCTGATGATCTTCGAGGCTAAAATGCGAGCCCATGCTCACAAACCGGTCTGTGTTGTGGAGAGAAAGCACAGCTGTAGTAGCTCAGTGTTGTCTGCATGGAGCAGAGTAATCATGAGTGCTGGGGGGGGGCTAAACTCTCTCAAATTTATTGCTACCTCTCAATGTTGCATAACAACAGCCCTGCTAGACACCATAGCACCTGCCCGCCCTCTTTGCTCTGCTGGCAGTTCTTGAGGTTAAGGCCACAACAAACCCCTGATTTACTGGCCTCCAGAACAAATGGGCGTGAGCACCAGAGGGGTTTTTAAAGTGGTCTGCAACATTTGATTTCTTCTGCCTCCTAGTTCCAGGCCACTGACCTTTCAGAATAAGCAGATTCTCTCCTCTTGACTCAGAGCTGCAGTAAAGGAAAGGTTGATGAAGTCGAGCCTTAAAAGAGGTAATTTGTTCATTTCAACGTCACACTATTTGAATTAAGGGAAATAGTGTGAAAAACAACAACAGTTGGTATTAATGTTCTTTGTGTCTCTAGGGCAAAGCTTCAAAATCTGTTGACATTATTGGTTCTTGGAAGAACTGAAGCTAATCAGCTGTGTCTGTGGCGATGCCTTTGAGGACAGTAAAATCTGGGTCAACCAAAGTGAAAATCAAGACACTAAAACCTCATATTGCTGAATTCTTAAAAAAAAAATCATATTTGAAAGCTAGATTCATGATACAAGGCTAATTACCACTTTACAAAAACAAAGCAGTTGTGGACTCTAGATGAGAACTTAGCGACATTACAGACACTAAAAAAAAAGCTTAATTTGAGTGATGTGATTTATCCAGAACAAAATCTAAAGTTTGACAAAAAAAATTAACTTCTGCTTCACAATATAATGTTGAGCAGAGACGTAACACCACTACTACAACTTATAAGGCCGAACATCATGCTGTGGAATCAGATACAAGTGTAAAAGGGACTACATTATACCTGCCGTTGAAACAGAGGAGCCTGCAGCATCGACCAGTGCAGACAGAATAGAGGCAGAACAGAAAACTGTCTGCTGCTGCAACAACTGCACTGTTTGACTTTATTTTGTGATAGATTATTAGATCAGTCTTTGCCACCTCTGAATACAAAACAGAAGTACAGCGACTGTGTTACCTGCAATTTAAGCAGGTGCTCTGCACAGCAGGGTCCTGTCTCCTCCTCGTCCAGAATAGATAAGACACAGTGTTTGCTTGCGGTTTTTCCATCGATTGTTTCCCAAAAAAGTTTAAACAAAGACAACAGACTCCTCTGGTGCAGAAGGTTTTGCAATGATCCACATCATCCACACGACCTGCCGACTCCAACTTGCTGTTTGACTTATGACCCTTGCACACCGGTACAATATATCCAGAATTGAGGACGAAAATAAGCCTCAGCGAAAAGATACAACGCTGCTCACTGACTTTGTTTCTGAAACTGTACAATCACTGTAATTTATGCAGCAGCACTGTGGTCCCATCATATCTCCTTTTAGTCTAAAACATAAAAAAGAAACCAGGTTTGCTTGAAGCTTTTCACCTCTTGGTCTAGGATCCTTTCCCAAAAAAACTCTGTCGAGTTTTGACTGTCCACCAGCACCCTGCAGCACTCGATAATTGCTCCACATAATGATCCACACTGGAACTGACTACAGTGCAGGTTGTTTTATGATCCCCACACATCTGTACGATATTTCCAGATTCCAGGAGAAAACAATGAACATAAATGTGAGAAAATAATGAAAATAAGCTTCAATAAAGAGATAGAACGCTACTCACCAACTTTGTTTCTGTCTTTGTACTCATCACACTGCAGAACATAAACACGCCATCACTAGTAGATTGGAAACCGATTGGACAAAGAGGCATGCAATGCATTCTGGTTGTTGAAGTAATCCCATTAAGAGCAGTATGGGGGGTTTTCTCTAGTCATAGGGTACCACCTGAAAAAATTATTGCCTATTTTTACTACAGAGGTGTCCAAGTATTAAATAACCATTGTATTGAAAGTGGGGAATTTTACCTTTAATGAGTGAGACTTTCTCTTAGGGATGCCACCTAGCTTAACTAATTGTTAAGTAATTTCCCTGATATTTTGTTCCACTTGAGGCAGCTTTAGGGATGGTTCTCTCCACTCTCTCTGTGCAACAGTCAGTCTCTCCAGGGCTTATCAGGCTGCTGCAGATGAGGAGCTCTCTGAAGTCTGGAGATGGTTCTAATCTGTCTTCTTTACTGTGCTGAGGCAGATACATGCTTTCTGTTTGTGTGTCTGTTTGTGTGTATGTGAGTAATAGAGAGAGAAAGAGAATGCGGCAGAAAAATAGAAAGTATATCGACACAACTCAGTCAGCAAAACAATTTTATATCAACTAGGGCAGTGGGTGTTCGGAACGAGCCGATAGTTTGGATCCTGGTGTTGCTTCTTGCAGCGTTGATGGGGGGGACATGCTCACTCAGAACAGGTGACCCTTCGGAACATGTGTCCATACTGAGTGGGCTGATTGTCAGGATCCTGGAAGTGCTGCTTGCACTGTGCTGAGAACCAGGGTTTGGCTGCTTGTAGCAATCTAGTGAACCACTCATCCGATCGACTTCACCCTTGATTCTGCACTTACTTGGGTAATAAACCCACCAAGTGTGAAGTCAATCAGATGGATGATGTTTAACTGAGCAACAGTTTGCTAAACCTGTTCACTAAAATCCCCCTCCTCTCAAAGATGTGTTTTCTTCTTTCTCTGAGGGTTGAATATTTGACACAAAAAATTTCAAATTAATTTGCTGCAAGAGGAAAGTTTCTCTGAGCTTACTAAACATCCAGTTTCAAAGGGGGCCGCCCACAAGCAAGATTTGTGACATTACAAATAGTTTAGAGCCAAACCTTGTGCAATATTCAAATTACAAAAGGGAGATGTGGAAACATAAGGCCTCCAATAAAACACTAAGACTAGACTTTAAGGTCATAACAATGTAAGGTTAACAATGTAATTTAACTTTTTTGTGTGGAAAAAAAACACATTTGACAGGCATTGTTATGTTGTTATGAAGTTTTTGCATGAATATGCATTTACTTTTAAATACTGACCAGAACTAATGATGATGAAGTTGAAAAGTTAAGTAAGATTATCTTGCTGGGACCATGAATATCAAATGACTGACAGACTGATGCTGTCATCACCATCCTGTATTTTTCCATGATTATTGGTGCTGAACACTGGTAGACACATATTCTAATATACATTTAGGGCCCAATAATTACTGTTAATAAGCCATCTACCAGTCCACAGAATTGGTCTTCAGAAAAGCTGAAGACCAATTCTTTACATCATAATAACATCTTGGCTTTACATCATAATAACATCTTGGATTACGAAGATTATTCACTGTTTTCGCGTCAGCTCAGAGGATCCCTCACTAATATATTAATAAGAGTTACTAGATTTTATTGCAGCCATCCAGACACTAAGCTCTCATAAAGTTTTCATTTGTGCTAAAGTTAAACATCTCTCTTTATTGTTTCTCTCCAACTGCCTCCATCTTCATTTCCCCTTCAGAGTTCATGTGGATTCAGCAGATGAAATCAATAAAGCAACGTTGCTTTCCTCTGGATTCACCAGCCGATCGGTTTCATGGAAGGAGCAGGCGGCCGTCATGGTTTATACACTCCTCATCTGCTCCTGTGGTTCTCTGTGTGGGAGCGCTGTTTTCCTTCCCTCCAGACCTCAAACCGCAGCAAAAGCAAAGCCCCAGCCACCATTTCACCACTCCCTATTATTCTGATTAAGCCACTTCCCTTTGTCCTTTACGACGCTATTAATAAAAGCTGCTTCATAGAATGATTGAATAGGCCTGACAGCGTATATCATTACCATTTAATTAATTACTTGTCAGTCCCACCTTGTGATAATTAAAAAGGATATAATTTGGTGTTTCACTCTTTTTCATTTGGAAATGACAGTCTGCCACTCATTTTCTCCAATAAAGCCTAATTCAGATGAATTCCCAACAGGGAGAATTAAAGACATGATTAATAGCATGCATGACTGCAACACATAAAATTGGAGAAGGGAGAGATCAGGACAGGACTGTTTGTGAATTATAATAACAAAGAATTGACAGGCATGATTATACAAACTAATATATATATATATATATATATATATATATATATATATATATATATATATATATATATATATATATATATATATATATGTGTGTGTTTATATAACTAATCCATTTTAGGGTGACTATGAAACACATGGCTTAATACTGAATAATGTATATTTCCACAGCATTACTTCCTACAGTAATAGTCTTATCTCATCACTACTCTGAGTTTCATTGTTTCGCAAAAGTAGCATTTTCATTGCCTAATTAATTTAAAGCACTTCTTCAGCTTCTTTGAGTGCTGTTAAGTTGCTACGAACAAATCTAGACACTTCCTCCAGACATATCAAATTAAGAGTCCATCGGGAATAGAAGGGATTATGTCCTGTGAGTTAAGGTGTCTACAGGTAAATAAGGACGCCCCAGATGCTATTGGATGATTAATGAAGCACATTAGACTTACAATACAACATTATCATATGATCATTAGAGCTGTCAGTTAATAATAATACTAATTAATTGCAAACTTTTTTTTCTACTCAAGACTGAAGCTTGTAATGATGGATATTTAAATGTACAATTAATTAAAAATGATCACATTTAAACAGATTTCCAATAAAACAACCAAGACCTTTGACTCAGCATGGAAGACAGATTTCTGATCTGCATTAACTAAATAATATCCAAACCTTCAAAGCCTTTGAAGTGCAGCTGAATTTCATAACACATTAGAAGTCAATTATGTCTCCTCTGCACTAACATAAATGATAATTACAACAATAATAGTTTTCCTTCAAGTGCCAGTTGACTTTTAACAAGGTAACAACAGTCCTGAAAAAAAGATTTTGATTTCCACACGAAGATACATGAACAAAAACTTTTCCCTTCAACAAAACAGTGCATTAGATCACCATATGAGACCAGTATTGTCACTAAAAACTGAGCCTGCTCAAGCCTCTGAAAGACATAAATGTGTTAATCACGTTAATTTGTTAACATGTGAAGTTTGGCAGCACGACTAATAATAATGCATAGCTAATAATACATCAGCGTATGAACAAGTTCTTCTCAACAGTAAAAAAAGGCGTTAACTCCTCTTCCTGTGTCACAAACCTCTGCGTCATCAACTGTTTTAGAACAACCTTCCTTCACCTCTGGAGTTGAAATGCAGGAGAGGTGTGTCTGCACGGTGTCAACACAGTTTCGGCTTTGGGCCGGCGGGGATTTAGGAGTGGTAGGATTTTCTCAAGCCGTTGCGAAGCCATGTAATCCTTCTATTGAACTTGAATATCACGAAAAAAGAAAAAAAAATTGGAGTAGCAGGGTTTTCACATGATATCAGTGATATCCTCCGCCTGTCATTTCAGCCATCCCCCCTCATCACACAACCTGTCCACGCTCGGCTACACCTGCCTGTCTGTACGTCTGTGTGTATGCATGAGCGCATGCCTTCTTGGCTTGTGTGAGTGATTTGATATGCACACATGCTTGTGTGGGTGTCCTTCCCATCAAATCTCTGTCAAAGTCTCCTTATAGCACATCCATCTGTCGCACCGAGGGCAACTTCAGCACCTCTGCAAGTAATATCCTGTCCCACCCACCAAATAATAGCACTGATTCATTATACAGACACAGGGAAAGAAAGAGAATCGGAGAGGATTTAAGAGAGGTGAGAGAATAAAACAAACAGCCTGTTTGTAGATGGAAGACAGAAAGACAGTGATGAAGGGAAACAGAGAAGTGCGAGAAAGGCAGCAACAGATGGAAATAGAAACAAAAGAAAAGTGCTCGTGAGTTCTCCCTCCCTAAATTGATTCTGACTGTCGGCCAGGCCGCCTGATGGATATCTGAGCCTTGATTGGAATTTACATGCCAGACACAGCGCTCCCCCCTTTCCATCCCCAGCACACCCAATAACCCACTGCGCTCTCAACCTGCTTTGAGTGATAAGCGTGATGAGAAAGTGCTGGCATATTTAGCCCCAACAATGGCACTCTGCAGAGTTTCCGAGGGCCGGGTGAACGATGCATTCTTTATGAGAGGGCATATCGTTCTGGCCGTTGATTAATGGTGGGGAAGATATCGTCGGCTTCCATCACGTCGCAGGGACACACCGGGCCCAAATTGGATGAGTGCAAGGGAACAGCGAAGGTGTTCGGTTGCTAGACAGAGCGGAACTATCACATCAAGGCATTTCACTTTGGCACATTGTTTGAAAACACCTTCAGAAAATAGGAACTTTCAACAGCAGCACTGTCATTTCAACTCTACACATCAATCACAAGACTTCATGATCTGTGGCTCCATATGTAATCTGAATGGAATATAAAACTCTCTTGTAAATGTTTCATAGGTAGAGATTTAGGTGATATTGAAACTAGGCTTTCTTTTGAATTACCTTTTGAAATATAGTGCAATTCTTGTTTTCCTGGGTTTTCTTACATTGTAGAAGCACCTCACCACACCTCTTCACCTCTCCTATTCATCTTCCTCTAACCATCTTCTCTGTCCCAAAAGGGGGATGAGACAATAGCAACAAAAAGTGAAGTAAATGCAGCATTTCGATTCATTCTCCCTAAAAATTCTTCCTGTGAATTTATCATGAAGAAACTTGTTCTCATTTAATGTTTAACTATTCAGGCGGGAAACATGTTGCAGTACTTGCCTATGTTTCCTGTACGTATGTGCAGCCGTCCTCTGAGAATAGTGTGGACCGCCATGGGGCTGGAGGCTGAGCGTTGGTCAGAATCTGCACCCGTCAGCAGGGTGTCCTCGCCCACATAATCAGTGGTCAGCACCTCCAGCTCGTGAAGAGCCTGAACTGCAGTTTTACCATGACGCAACATGTACTGGGGATGCAAATAGGATTGAACATGAAGGAATGCACAAATTCAATATTACTAAACACAGACAGAATGGAGATAAAAACATGTTAAAGTAGAAGTAGACAACTTTTCCCTCTCTAGTTCATAAACCTGCACCCAACCTCACCTTAACCCTGACCAGTTACCTGCTGTAAGTCCTAAGCCCAATCGTACCAGTGGTGCCACAGAAAACACAATTCTAACAGACATTATTTAAAGAGGTAACAAACTTTGACACAACACCTGATTGCTTTCCCTTTTCCTCAGAGCCTAGCTATTATAATGATGTGCAGTGTGTGGTAATAGCATAGTTTGTGTAACATTATTGCTTTGCAAAACAAGCAACTACATGAGGGTTTGGCATCAGGGCGGAGAGGGAGTAACGATAGAAGAAAACATTAGGAGAGGGAGCTTGAGTTTATTCGTTCATTTAGTCTACTGTCTAATCTAATCTTGTCTAATCTTTTGCCGTAAATGGAGCCCTCATTTTCCTGGGAGATGGTGCCCGGTGGCAGAGAGAATTACATAGTGAAAGTGAGAGTTATATGGAACCAATTTAAATGCCAATGGTGCCATTATTCTATAGCCATTACACTGTGCAATCTACATTCACTACATAATGACAGGTTAAAGCAAAGAAGTTGTCTACTTCCACTTTAATGGTTCAGAAATTGGTTGGGAGTTTTAGTTATTGCTGAGTGAATAAGCACACAACACTAAATAGTACTGGGTTTGTTCAAAACATCATGGAAAAGCTTAACAAACAAATAGCTCATGTTCTATCATTGTTAATGAAATCACATATACTATGTTACTGGAAACATCATGTGCACTTTTCTCAAAAGATTGTGTGGCTTTTAATTGCAAATCATTGTGTTTCCCATTGTTGATAAAGTGAAACCATTTCTACCAACTCAACATAACAAACTAAATATTTGTTTTGTGTATTTTTGAGGAAATCTGGTTTAATATGTTAAGCTGCTTTTTTTATTTCACATTCTATCATCAGTGACAGGTTTTTCTGCAATGTCTGGTTCACTCATTTAAATGTGTTAAAACAATCTGCAAACGCTGCATGAAGCCATGACAGACGCAGTGCGTTGCAATGAAGGTGTGTAAACGAGCAAACACATGTGCAAACAGATGTATTTTTGGTCTTGTTTGATGCTTTTGGGAAATTCTTGTGACTTGTTTTTTTTTTTTTCAAAAAGTACAACAGATAAGTGTATCTTCGGTCTTTTACCTTGAGCTCAATGGCAGTAGAACCTATAAGGAGGAGAGAGTGGCTGTCCCAGATGTCAATGTGCATGGTGTGGAGGGCCAGGTAGCGCAGGAACCAGCGCTTCTCTCCTGGCCTCAGGAATCCCTCGTCTACTCTGAACTGCACCTGCAGCCCCGGAGAGCCTGGACAAGGAGAGAGGAAAAAACAACACACTGTTGACAAACTGGAATAATGGGCATGCCCTAGAAACGTCCATGGTTTTAATTGCAGCAGTTGACATTTGCTGCTTGTCACCTCCTCATCTCATGAATATTAATTGTTTGCAATGAATATAAAACCATAAAACTCCCTATGAAATTACTAAATTAAATAAAGATGCCCTATGAATGCATTTCTTCCCTCAATAAACATTTGAACACCTTAATACCTGTACTACCCTGTACCTGTAATACCTGTAATACCCAGATATATACACACAAATGGAACATGATGGCTTATGAGATGCTTCTTTACCACCACCATCTGTGCTGCTTTTGGATGTTCCAAAGCGAGAACTGGCAAAGAAACAGGAATTGAAAAGTTGTTTTACAATATTTAACTGTCATGATTGTGTTGAATTGTGTTGTGTCTGTGTGTGTGTGCGTCCTGTTGAATGTGTTGAAAGGAAGTATCCTGTATCATAAATACATGCATCTTCATAAACCGACTCATTCATAGGTGCAGCAAGACCCTGGCTATGCTGATGCATCGTGCCAATGGACAGCAGTGGCTACAGCATAGGGCTGCACGATTATGGGAGAAATGATAATCACGATTATATTTGGATCAAAATTGAAATCACAATTATTAATCATGATTATGCAACAATGAAAAAAATAATTTTATTGCACTACTTTAAAAAAATAATCAATTTTCAGTGTAGAATGAACTGTGTTTATGGGAGCCATGGCTTTGGCTAAATAAATTGCTATTGCGTGTGTTATTTCCTGGTGTCTTGTTGATGTTGATGCATATGATGCATATTAGTTGTGTTCCCCTGCGGTGCGGACACAATTCGTCCAGTCTTTACACAGCACCTGCTTTTGTTTGACATCGCTTTTCCTGTATCCAAAATAGCTCCATACAACAGACTTGTAGTCCTTTCGTTGGACGAGCTCACACTCCTCACCTCCAGAAGCTTGATCAACTTGGCCCTCGGTCTGTTCAGTCATTTTCACCACCTCTTTTACCAGAGCTCATCTTTATCTTCACTGACTGTTACTACCATACTACCAATCCCTGTCACTCTCTCCACTTCAATTTGAACGTCAAAGCTACACTGAAGGGCTGCGTTTAGCTTGCTTGTTAGCTACTTAAGTGACGCGGTATGCGCTAATGAAGACGGTCGCCCCCTAGTAGATGGTGGACAAATCTACTGTTTAAAATGGTTTGATGCTGGATTCAGAAGAGCGCCCACCTATAATAATAAATACATTTCGATTTCAGTTTTTTATAATCGTGGCAGCCAAAATCGCGATTTTGAATAAATTTCGATTAATTGTGCAGCCCTACTACAGCAGCATCTACATGTATACATCTATAGTAAATATCCATGTTTGGCAGCTAGTGGTATTCTGCTTCCTGCTTTGCTGGCATATTGTTGTGTTTGCCAGCACATCACTGCTGAAAAAAATAAATCTGCTGGCAGGAAGGTGTAGGCCTATGTCGTTACCATGTCCATGTGGTTTCAAATGTATGAATCACTGGCAACATAACTGGTTTATTCAGTGATTCAAATTCTTTGTGCAGTGCTGTCCCAATATGAGCCTCCGAAACAGCTTCAGTGCTACTCAGCATCTCGGCATCTACTAGTGGGCTCTACTAGAGGGATAACAATTATTCTTTTAAACGACATTCCAACATTTGTTTTTTTTATGATGTCAGTGGAAAACTACACATCTAATATGTCAAATCTAAATCTCACATTGGTATTCAACTGGGTATTGATCTGGTGATTGTGATGGCCACAGATTATGATTCACATCATTTTTCACATTTCTCAGTAGATGTGGCTACTGTCATCCTGAATAAACCTCTCCCATCGGGGTAGAAATGATTCATCACAGGATAAAAGAGATCATTCAGAATAACTGTATTGATTTGGAGTGACCCTTCACTCTAAGGCAACAAACTGAGCCAAATAATACCAGAAAAATGATCCCTCACTGGATGAGAGCCCCCTGGGACCTTCTCGTTGTAGGGATCATACATTCAGCCCTGAATACATTGAGAAGTCTTTATAACTGAAGGTTCTGCCATTCACCAAATAATAATAAGAATGAGGTATTTTTATGAAGTCTCTTCTAGGTGACCTGTGGAGTGTCCTTGTAAATAAAATTTATGTTTCTTTGCATTACCACCAAGGGAAGGTTCCTTTCCCTAGCTCCAGCAATAAAATGCATTGCTTGCATGTATGAGGTCTTACAAACATGTATCTTAATTATTTGTCTGAGGAAACATACGCCATTGATGAAAGTCTTCCATCCTCTTCGATCTCAGTTGTTGCCATAACAACCCTCTCACCATCATCTCCTGTTTTGTAGTTCTTCTCCGGGTGGTTCTTGAAATTGAATTGTATTTCTTCTGAGAGTATGACCTATCCAATTCCATTTTAAGGTTTGCTTGGTGAGTTCCCATAAGTTGCAAACGCATTTGAGATGGTGTTGGGCCATGAAATTCCTAGGAGGCATCGCAGGCAGCAGTTAAGGAAAAGTCTACAGACTGTTGAGTATGTTGGTGGTTATCTTATGGTCTTGGATCTGTAAACTTCAGTGGATTTGACATTTATAGATTTGTAGTTTGGTCTTGACTGATGTGTTTTTTGTTTTTTGATTTTAAAGTGAAGGATCCCGTGTTTTTAAGGCTTGACCCATAAAATGGAATAAAAGGCAGGATAGCTCTTCTTTTATGGAAGCACAGTTCTCTACAATGTACTACACTTGTGAAGAAAGACAATGCTATTCAACGCCACATGAGTTCAAAAGCTGAACTAGTCTATTTGTCTCTATTGATAAAACAAAACACATTGAAATGCACAACCTAGAGAAAAAAGTCTAATCATTATTTTGTGTTTTTTTTTCTATCCAGAGTAGTTTAAATTTGAAAGAACAGCTATACTTTCTCTAACCAGCTGTCAACCTCGTGGACAGATCTAAACTGGTACAATAGCCTTCTACTGGGTCATTAGGCCTGATGATTGCGCTGCATGGGAGTGCAATAAGCAGGGAGTATGAAGCCATTTTACAGAATTAGGAGCACCCTAGGGTTCTCATAATTCAAGATGATGATGATGGTGCCTTCAGGAGCCATTTCATAAACGGCAGGATAAAGTCACGGCTTTAATCAGCACATCTGCAATTGACACGTGGAACTTCAAGAGGAGTCGATTCATTCACTTAAAAAAAAGATGTTCCTCTCTGAAGAAAATACAGTACATGAAAGGTCACACACATCATTTTGATTAAATCAGTCCAGGGTATAAGCGCAGATTCAATTTGAGAATGTAAAACGATTGCCTTGTGATTCTCTGATGAAGGCTCTGCTATGTGCCAACTTGGAATCTGACTCATTCCGCACTGAACTCTGAGCAGTTCAATGAAACTTCCCCTGTCACTGATCCACCTGAGCTGGTGAGTGGTTACAGTGTCGACTGCAGCCCAATCGCCAACCTGCAGCAGCATGTTAATCTTAAGTTGTGTTTGCACTAATAGATGTGAGTGTTGGTCTTTGTGCTAACCCAAGTGCCAGATTTACCCCTACCCAGCTCCACTCTAACTCCAATTCGCTGGCTGGATAAAAGTGAAGTAATGACCTTTGGTTACAGTCCAGCTGTGATAAAGATACCAGTCCTCCTGACTCTCCACACATGAACTACAGAAAAACTTCTTACAGTATTCCCATGATGTATGCATGTGAAAAAGCAGCCTATTCTGAGGCCAGTGGGGTACCTACAGATGTAGCTCTATGGAATGAATCTTGAATAGATTTTTAGAAAATAAAACCTTTCTGAATCCATTTTCCACAGTAAGATTCTCCAAAGCCTCTGAAATAGCATTTGGATCACCACGAGAGACTAAAACTGCAGTGAAAGGTTTCATAAAACAAGCTGAGGTAGGTCACAGTGTAGGTTTCACAAACTGCTGAGTCTAAATGCTACCCACACTGGAATTATATCTCCAATCAGATATCAGGAAAAAAAAGAAGAAAACCATTCAGAGTAGGGAAACCTTCAAATCTATCTAATAAAACACAGTGAAAATTTTTTACCTATAAGCCAATAATGGCATGTTTCAAAACACTCGAGAGGAAAAGGAAGAGTTTTGATATGATTGCATCGGAACTTATTTTCCCTTAACCTAAGCTATGAGGATGTATTCACTTCTCCCTTCACACACCCACCACTCAAATCTCTACACTTGGACCATTAATTCTGCCAGCAAGCTCTGGGCTTGTGTGCAGTGAACAGACGGCGATGAAAGCACAGACAGAGAGCGAGAAGGAAAAAGAGAAAGACAGAGAGAGAATGCGTTTGTGCTCACGAGCGGGGAAGTGCTGACAGATCTGGCCTGAGGGCTGCACCGGGTTGTGTCTGTGTGAGTGCGCGGCTAAGTCTGCAGACAAGGAGCGGCATCCAGCAGAGTCTCCCTCCTAACCTGGATGGCCTGCCTGGTGTGCACACAGCAGCAAAGGCAGGCTGAAAATCCTGCAGGGGATCAACAACTCTCAACAACACTCTGAAGGCTGCAGGCAGAGAAACAGCGAGGACACACAGTGCACATGGATAGATGTAGACTGACACAAGCTGGAGCATCATGGTAGGCTACAGCTATATTTCTGTGTATATCTGCGGGAAATTGCCTGATTATTGTTTTAATATCATAGATATTGTGTACCATATTGATTTCATGTTTTATATTTTATTATATATATTTGATGAATCTGATTTCTACAGAAACAAAATGAAAGCAATAGTATTGACAACAAAACATTTCCATTTTGCCTCACTTAAAAGCAAAAAAAAACCCTGCACATGTTTATTGACAGTATGTGAGTGATCTGCTATATTATCATAAGATGATACTGCATACCATAATGTGTATTTGTAAGGGGGCATTGCATTTGCATTCATGAATGAATGGCTGAAGCAAATGCTCTATGTGCAGTGAGTATGCTGAATCTAAATGAATGAATATTTATTTTGACCATGTGGGAAGTGAAAAAAATAGTTAAACAAAAAAGTTGAAACATATATACAATATGAACTTAATATGATAAAAAGCAGTATTCAAGTTAAGAAACTTGCTTAACTTAAATAGTTCCTCCCCCACTACCCAGATATTAATAACTTCCACATCCAATTGGAATATAATCAATAATCTAATTTTCACACATACACTGACTTTTGACTTGATGATTTTATCTATTATATACATACATACATATTTTTCATATACATATATACATATACACACATCTATTCACGTTTATAAATTACATACATACCCACACAAACATACTATCACATTTCCATTTCTATATGTATGCACCCCCATACCCATTAACAAACCTATCTGCATAAGTACATTTATTCAACAAAAGAAAAGTTAAAAAATAAAAAGTAAAAATAAATGATATAAATAGATAAATTAATAAGCTACATAAGCACCTGGTGATTGTCAAAGGCATTTTTCACCTCTGTACTGTGTAAAAATTATGTCCTTATAGTTTTTTTTTCTTAAATTGGATCATGTTTGGACTTTGCTTTATCTCCACAACTCAGACTTTTCTATAGCCTCACTACTCGGATTGAGATATAAAAGCTTTTCACAGTAGTTTTTAAATTCAATTACCCCCTCAAATTATAACCTGCTTCTCTATTAATGAATATGTTTTGAATATCTTCTGGTAGTTGTTTATTTTTTGATTTATACATTATTTGTGCAGGTTAGTGAATTGTAATGTTTTTGACTGTAATAATAATGAATGAAGTGTGATCTTGATATCCGTCATTATGAATTATCCTTATGGCTCTTTTTGAAGTAGAGATAATGACTGCAGTGAGGTTTTATATGTATTGCCCCAGACCTCTTCACTGTAATTTAAATATGGGAGGACCACTGAGCTGTAAAAAAAACTGTTGATTTATGTTCCAGAACATGTTTTTCTTTGCTTGATATTAAAATACTTTTTGACAGTCAAGTTTATATATGTGTATTTTCATAATCTCTTTTAATATGTCAACACAATGTATCTGTTTCTGTACTTGAGTGTTTCTTTTACAGTTGCTTAATAACATCAACATGTATGTTTTTGTTTTCTGCTATTTTGTTTTTCGGGCAATCATATTAAAATGTGAATGTTCTTAAAAAATGTTACATTATTCAATGTACCACTATTTAATTGTTAAATGCAGCCAAGGCTTTTTCTGTCCTACTCTGTATTTAAGTTTTTCATCTGGCTGATTGTTCTTACAGTTCCTGCACAAAGGAGGAAGGAAGAGTATAAAAGGTAACATTATTCCATCTTTTTTATTTTTTTAATGCCGTTTTGTGTGAGGATGTTTTGTGCTAGCTTGCTAGCTATGTTGAACCAAAGCAACACTGATATTATATGCTAACAATCAAAATAATACTGATATCTGGCTAATAATGAGACGGTTCTAAATAGAGGCCAAACGCCCGTATGCATCGATTTCAGCTGGAGATGGGATGATAAACTCACTCGTGATCTAGCTTAATATAGTTAAAGCCAGTGTCACTGTTGCTGCTGCATAGTTCTCCTCCTCCTACTGGCTATACCTTCTTCATGGTTTGATATTGTGCTGAAATTCAGTAGCCAAGTGATGAAAATGCTAGCTGCAGTAGTTGTGTTTATTCATTAATTTTTGCTGGTACAGTAATAAATATATCTTCTCTATATTTGTTTAGATGCACTCAGAAAATATTTACAGGGGCCACAAACAGCTGCTGGAGAGGAACCTTCTGATGAAACACAAACAGCTTGAAGCAGGTGAGTTGTGGAATTGATGCTACAGCTGCAGTGACATTATTGAACAATACTTCTCTTATTCATAACTTATGCTTCAGACATGTTTATGCCTAATGCCCTATAATTTGTAAATTATTTTGCAGCCTTACTAAAACTGAATGACTAATATTTATATTTGCATATATATTTGATTTTCTTGCAGGTGAAAGAACAAGCATAGCATGCACTGTTCAACAGCCTGAGGACACCTTGTCAACACATCCTGAATTACATGATGAGTCTCTCAAGACAGCAGCTTTAGACCCTGCTGACTGGCCATCTCTGTCTGATAAGGTGAGGGTGGAGTTAGTCCACAGAGGCCATATCAGCTAACGCCAGACTTTGAATTTCCATTGATGCCTTTGCTGCCAGGAAGTCCAGAAAAGTCCAATTTTAGCCGATAAGATATGCTGGACCAATTGTTGAGTTTGTTGTTGCCTTTGATGTGTAAATAATAATGTAAATAATGTCTTTGGTGTGTAAATAAGATGTGTAAAAAGTTTGTTGTTCAAATTAAACAGCTGTGTTTTGATTTCTTATTGTCATTGTATGATTACGAGTGCGCTGTGTGCTTAGGGGGGGGCACCAGGGTATGATCTTGCCTAGGGCACATAATAGAGTAGAGACGGCTCTGCTCTAAAGATTGGTAGTAGTTTACTGATATCATAGAATAATATTCCGCTCAGTGTTAGTTTTTTATGACATTAATAAATATGATATCTATTAAAGTGGCACTAGAGGATGTTATTCTGCTGGGTCTGGTAATTTGTTCAGACTACTTATTTGCTTATTTGGATTCAACAGATCAATGTTTAAATCCCCACAGATGAAAATTACTTTTTCATTTGTTTTTGAAAATATTTATTTCATCTGTGTAGGTTTCAATTGCTATACATTCAAATATGTTGTCCTTGTTTTACCACCTTATAATACAAGTTTTTTTCCACATAGATAGCCACTCCTGCTCCACTCTTTTTTCTTCTGTTTATATAGTTAAATTCATATTTATCCATTCCATAATCAGGGTTGATGCAAGTTTTAGATATGGCAATAATGGAGAAAAATGGTCCCTAACAAGTGTTGCCCAAATTTCGTCAGTGGGATCTTCCTTGACCAATTCTAAACCTTATAGAAACCCTAGAAAATCAACCCAGTAGTTGTTTCGGTAATTTTCACAGATAAACAGGCAGATAAATGGCACCGGAAACAAAACCTCATTGGTGAAGTTAACGACATATACACTTATTTTGTGGTGAATAAACACAAGATGAATAACTGCTCATTTTGAATTCACCTTACCAAATGCTACAAATGAAAGTCAGAAATGTCAATCAAGCACAGTTTGTACTCACCCACATGCAAGTTCTCATCAGGATGCAAGAGAGATGCTGTGTGGGTGGAACATGACTGTTATTATTCCTATCCTGTTGAATAATTTCTGAAAATGACACAATTTACATATTGACCTGTTGTTACTCAAAAACCTCCGGTTTGTCCACTGTTGCCACAATAAAAGCTGTTGGGGCCTAAACATAGAAAGTATGACAAAGGAAACAATTTGCTTTTGTTTTTCTGTCTGGTGATTTTTTTATTTGCTATTATGAAATACTCACCATATTATAATAGTTAATGTTACATATACTGTCTAAATACAATCTGTTATGTATGTTTAACAGCAGGATCAACAGTAAAAAGGAGAGGGTTAGAAAGTGAAGGAGTGGATTTGTCTTAAAGTCTATGTATCATGAAATGGGTGAAAGATTTTGTCTTTAGTGGGAGAAAAAATACTGAAACTGCAAAATTATTTTATTCACTGTGATTCTTTTCTTTTTCAAAAATGTGCAATAGGCAAATTTGCATGTTCGGGACTTAAACTTCAAAATTTTTGAGTTGCTATCAAGTTTTAAAACGTATCTTCTAATATGGAAGTGATGCAGGTCTTGCAGGTGAAATATACACAGTGCCAAAAAGACCTAATATTTGCTTGAGGAGACATGAAAGGGTTGTCCATCCTCCACCTAAAAACATGCTTAATAGGAGCATCTGCACAGCAGGACACAGAATCACAACGCTAAGTAACTGCCGCAGCTTTGAAGCAGGATCAACCCTTCTGCCCGTCTCTCACCCTCACACACACTTGCAGGCAATTTCCAACGACTCAAACTGAATGACCAGAGCAGTCAGTGGATTATTGACCTTGTACAATAGCCTGATCATTCATATCTTTATAGATCATATAAACCACAACCACTAAAGAGATTGTGTAGCTTATAGGGAGTAAATAATAAGTACAATTTTATTGGGTAGGGAAATAAAATTCATTTCCTCAGTCAGGATCAGTACAACAAAGTAGATTAGTTTTACTGGATTAAACAGTATGTATTTCTTTACAACAGTGCTGTAAATTCTATACAAGAACATATCATTTAAATCCATGGATAAGTCACAAAGTAGTCCTGAAAACACCTTATATTTAATAAGCCAGTTGCTCTGCATATTTTATTCAGAGCTATTAATTTGATGATCTTAAATCATAGATTCGACATGAATAAAAGTTTAACTGGGAGATTCAAATTAAAACTGATGTGACGAAATTGTTTCATCAGAAAAGAAGGTTTCATTAGACTGTAAAAACTAGAACATGCAGTAGCAACCAGACAAGGGGCAAGAGTTCAGCCTCTTACTGTAGCACTAACTTTAAAGGTCCAGTCTGTGGGATTTAGAGGCATTATTACAGAATAGACTTGGCAGAAATGGAATACAATATTAAGAGGTCTGTATTATTTTGTATGTAATTCATTCAAAAGAAGAACTGTTACGTTTTTATGACCTGACCTTAGATGAGCGGGTCTCCCTCACCACAACAGAACTTGGCCCTATATGAAATTATGTTGGGTTTTTTTTCATTCTAGAGAAATGCACTGTGGATGTGTGCGAAGGAAGTTGACAAGATATGTTTTTCACATCTCACATGTCCGTTAAAAGAAAAGCCACAGAGAGAGAATGTCAGAGATCCTACAGTTAACAGTGTGTGGTTGAAGTTCATTAGGTTGGATGGGGCTCTGCAATCATTTTTACAGATTGACACATGAAAGCAACACTGGACAGGAGAGGAGTTTGTCAATGAGCATGCCGAAAGAAAATGTTATTAGAACAAAAACAACAAAACCGAACAGGAATACCAAACAGCTTGTGTCGACACTGAGGCATGGAGGCATCAGCAGATAGTGTTCCACCTCAGGGCAGGAAGACTCACTACCACTGAAAAAATATAACTATCAACTGAAAATGATACATATTTCAGAAGTAGAGAATTTTGCCTGTTTGTGTAGGTTGAGACACAGATATCCACAGCACAATGTGACACAAGGGCTTTAAAATGATAACAGAAAAGCTTAAAAATACGAGGAAAAATCATGATCCTAGATCTATTGTAGCAGGGTTTCCCTACATTTATTGAAGATTCAAGTGCATAGCAGGGAGTTTAGGGTTATTTTTCCACACAAAAATAATTTTGGACCATTATTATAACCATATTTGTGTACAAAAAAACAAAACATGCTAACGAATTCACGTCAATTTCAAAGTCCACATGCTATCTATATAAATACACTGTAGATGTATTTAGTCAGTCATTCATCTTCTATATGCACTTATTCCTCATTAGGGTCGCAGGGGTCTGCTGGAGCCAATCCCAGCGCATTACGGCAAGAGGATACACCCCATGGTGATGGTCGCCAGCCTATCATGGGGCACACGATTCACTCACACATTCATACCTACGGGCAATTTATAGTCTCCAATTAACCTCAGCATGTTTTTGGACTGTGGGAGGAAGCCGGAGTACCCGGTGAAAACCCACGCAGACACGGGGAGAACATGCAAACTCCACACAGGAAGGTCCCAGACCCAGGATCCAAGGAGGTTTCGAACCTGTGACCTTCTTGCTGTGAGGAAACAGGGCTAACCCCTGCGCTCCTGTGTCGCCCCATAGATGTATTCAGTTAAGTATAATTTTACAACCTCATATAAAGAACAGCTCTTCAGAAAATTGGAATGACACTTATGACAATGGGGTGGATTTCCCTAATATCAGGTGGCAAGGGGAAATCAATGAGTCAGAGTTAAACCAATTTTTACACACAACACCTGTACCTCTTGCTTCTTACAGGAATAAATCTGAACCAAGAGTCAGGAGGTAGGATCTGAAACTGAAAGACTAAATAGGGTGAGTGGCATCTGATAGAACGGACTGAGCCTTCTGCACTACCTGTGCTTTGATGGACACCTAGAGTATTTTACTGATGGCTCATTATTTCAGAGGGAGCAGTTTTGGCCTTGAAAAGAAAAAAAAAAGGTCATGAGGGTGTTATTATAGAGTCTTGCCACTTTCTGTGTAATTGTTTGCTCAGCCGGTGTTCATAATTTGAAACATGAAACTCACAATTTTGGAGCGATTAGGATGTTGGTAAACCTCTCTCACTACTTTACGATAAAGATGATTCAGTGTTACAGTTGAATTTCCAACAGATCTAATCAGTTTAGGGAATCTTACTGAGCTACTATAATAACATCTGTACACATTCCAGATTGTACGGCATGTACCTTTTCATGGTTGAGCAAGTAAAGACTCACGTTTGAGGAAAAAAATCACCTGGTTAAAACATCGGGAGAAACAATGAAGCTAAAACTCTTAATCCTTTAAATGAAAAAGGAAAAAGGACAGCTTAGGATTTCAGAAGTTGTCAAAAGGTAAATAGGCCCCCAGCTATAGAATATATGGAAGGATGTGTGAGTGTAGGAGGGCACGCTGGATCATATAGACTGAGACAGACACAGCCAAAGACAGAGATATTGCCTGAGTTAGACTAGACCATGTGTCTAGGGAATGGAGAATATGGGTAGGCGTAGGAATGAGGTGGGGGGGGGGTGTTGTTTGTGTGTTCAATATCACGCTCTGTCAGAAGCTGTAATATCTCTTCCATTTCATTAGTTGCTACATGAATAGACTTGACATCAATCAGTGCCCGCTCGGCTGATTGAAAGAGAAGTGCCTAAGCAGAATGTTCACAGAACATCATGGAACATCATGGAACGGGTTCCCAGTTTGTAGGCCCCTGATTGTACCACATTAACCTGGAGAGCAGTAAAATAAATCTGTGGCTTATATATGGGATCTGTAACAGATATATACGACAGTAACATTGTTGTACTCAATAGCAGGGACTTACTAACAAGGTACACACACACACACAGAAACATGTTGTTTCATCCATATACCTCTGCATTGTTTACTGCGATACATTAGCTACCTCAAGCGAGTTTCAAACCTCTGCAGCTCCATCTAACATTAAAGCAAGACATCTGTCTGCGTGTGTGGCTGTGTGCGTCCATCCGATCAACGTCACATTTGGCAAGTGTATTCCTGCAAACCAGGAATACACTCACAGAGTACGAGCTGTGATGAATTAAGTGCAATTTGATTAAGATGGAGGCACTATAACAACAAACTTTATGATTTGGTCTGCCCCAGCCTCAGAAAAGAAACTTCACTGCCATTTTCTTTTTTGCCCAAACCAGTTTTTTCATCATTCCTTCCATTCTAAGCAATTGTGATCAAATTGTAGAGAGAACATCTCTTGGATCAAGCCGGAAAAAGATACTATTTTGGATTTTTGCTATTTCATACATATTTGCTGTAGGTGGCCCTCAAATTATGCTCAAGTGCTGTGGGAAAGGGTTATATTGCGAAAACTATCAAACCCCTGAACACTCAGTGTTATTGCACCATGTGTGGTAGTCATGTGTGAACATGATATCTGAGTCATTATGACAAATTTGCATCATCATTTAACTCTGAAGAAGGGCATCAATGTATTGATTTTAATGTTAGAAATGTTTGTATTTATGTATGACTTCCATTTGCAAATCTGTAGACCCATTCATTCAATCGAGTTTAGACTTGGGGGTTTATTGCTGAGGACCCAAAGGGAGGCTGAATATGTTGTATAAAGTTGATTGAATTAAGGTATATGACATCCAAACTGTTGGGAGCCAAGCACAAAAAAAGCCGTCAGAAAGGACCGTTCGGAGAATATTTCCACAGGGGCGACACACAGCTGGGAATTGTGGGAGTGACTCTATTTCAGAGATGGAATAAACAATATCTTTTTTTTTGCTCCAGATCCTTACCAGAGTTGACATTGCCATCTTTGTTGATGGAAGCCAGGACACAGGGAAGCGGTTCACTCGATTTCCACTGAACCTTGTCATTGGTCAGAAGTTTGAGCTGCTGCGAAGTGACTGGTGGAAACCGGTAGAACTGGAAGGTGAAATAGATGTTGTCGGGCCAATCAGAACTCACTCCAGCAGTTGGTATTCTTTCAAAGACAAGAGAATGATAATTAGTCAGATTGCATAGGAGGTCATATTTAACAGTGATATGGTAAATGTTGCAAGTGTTTGATTTACTAGCCTGAATATTATCAACTGAACTGTGATATGTTTATTACATAATTTATGTGAAGAGTGGTTTGGCATGCATATTTGAAAATTTATGGTTGAAAGCGTCATTAAACTTGAAAGAGTAGATCACATGTCAACTATTGATTTACCTGACAGTTTCAGGAATAAAAAAAAATCAAATATACATTTCTTTCCACAGCCGGCAATTCAGCTTTACAGCTATATAAAAATAAAAACCTAATAATCAAAATGAAGATAACAACTTAAAGAGTCTAAATCCCCACCTTAGATGTGGCGATAAATTAGACCTCTGATTGAGGTACAAACTACAGTATTACACCTTTGACTTTTTATGAATGGACAGCTAGAGTAAATACTCCTTATATTAAATGACAATTATGTATATGCACAATGTATAGTGTATTCCTATGGTCATCTGTTAAACAAAGGGAATCGTTGCATGTATGTTTTTTTAAGTATGACTCCTATGGAGAAAAAAAAAAGTAAGTAAATAACAGGCCCTCCTGGTGTTGTGTCTTTATTCAGTTTTACAAGAATACCACCCTCTGTGTGTGTGTTTTACACACACACACACACACACACACACACACACACACACACACACACACACCTCTGTGTTTGTGCCACAAAACAACCTTGAGCTTGTACATATAAGCGTGTGATTCAGCACCAGAGGCATTGAATAATGAGCGAAGTTCAGGGTGTTCAGGTACTTATAGTTTCCTGGCTGATCAATAGATTAGCAATCAGTCATGGGTTTATTCAATAATGAGGAAAAAAGAAAGAGGCATTTGAAAACAAGTGGAGAGTGCTGGGCAGCCCCCCCACGGCCGCGGACAGGCTGTCAGAGCGGTTGGATTCAAAGTGGAATCTAATAAGAGCAGAGTGTGACCTCCCAGTCAATCACACACTCCGATATTCCGCCGTTAAAACGTTCCATCTTCACAGAAGAGCCAGCATTAATATTCATTCTGTAAACAGACAAGATTGATAATTATGGCGCCTGGGTAAGAAGTAGAAATTACACTGCCTCTCCACAAGCTCCCCGCTCTCCTAACTGCTGCTGCCACCGCCTAAACCCCCTACCTGCCAAACCTGTTTGTCATAATTACGATGTAACCCCTGCACCACGCTACAGCAAGCCACAGAGACACGCAATTCATGTTCAAGTGTCTGTCTTCAGTACTTCAGATCGCCTTGAAGAGGCCTTGAAATGAAACCAGAAGAATCAAGTAAGTTTACATCTCTCTCTCTCTCTCTCTCTCTCTCTCTATATATATATATATATATATATATATATATATATATATATATATATATATATATATATACTGTATATATACTGTATATATACTGTATATATAAATATATACCCACACACACTACTCACAATAAGTTAGGGATATTGTTATTTACATGAGTTCTTTTACTATTTGGTCTGAATATAGAGAAATAAGTAATAGATGAGAAGAAACACCATTTTCATTTTTTTAATATTTATTACGCCAAAATGTATGAAGTCCAGAGGCAGATTTGTTCCGCAGGCATAGCAAGCAGTGGCTTGGGGCCCCGCCCACAAGGGGGCCCCCTATGGCTGCCAAAGTACTCCACAGAAATGACAGCGACCCCCTGCCACCCTTTTTACAGTCAATGAACCATTTGCAATGACACCAAACCGCCGTAGGAATTCCCTCGTGGGGGCCCCATCTCAATGTGTATTGCCTCACCAACACACAGCATAGCACGCGGCGCTCTGCCTGCTCACAGTGTGCAGGCGCAACAAAACAAAACACAAAATGTTTGCTTCTAGTCCTGATGTCCCACGAAAATAAAACCCGACTAGAACACACACACCAGTAAGGTGAGTGAAGTGAGTAAAAAGTAAAAAAAAAATCGAATTCAAGTTGAAAGATTATTAAAATACAGACAAATAAATGGCAAAATGAAAAGAAGCTATCCCTCTGGAGCCGAGAAGAGAAACAAGAAGAAAGAGGAAGGGGGAGAAAGAAAGAAAGACAGTGGTAAGAATGCACATAAATAGACTACCATTTACTTATACTATATTATATATATAGGTTCACAGTTAAATGGTTAGTAAAAGCTTTTTTCTCTCTGTCTATTTAGCCACTAATTGTTGTTGGGTTTTGCTGGTGGTGAGAGAGGTAAATCTCATGTCCATTTTACCAGCAACTGGCTGCTGGCCTGCTAGGGTTATTGTGTCCTGTTTTCATAGAATTCAACCTAGCCTCCCTTGGCTATTTAGCTACCTAATCAATAGCAGTGACAAAGACACAATTGTGAAAAGGAGTGTCTTTTTTATTATAAAAAAAGACACTCCTATAATAGTAAGAATAATCATAGTTCAACTGTAAACATGTTTAATGGAAAGTTTTCTGAATTTACTTTATTAACATGCTATGTATCACATGTATCTCCACAGGAGAAATTAAGCTCATTATTCCACTTTATTATCCACCTTTCCCACCTCTGGGAATGAGCAGGACGATGCACCCACAGAGGCAGGTGATATCCGAGTTCAACATTGATATAAATAAACTGATCATGATAGAAAAAAATAATTATATTGCATTAGCAATTTTCAAAAATAGATTAGCATTGTTTTATGAACACAAGTGGCCTTATGTAAGATATTTTATAATATTTGGAATAAAAAAAATAAAAAAAACAGTTTACAATTTGTAAATTTTTGTTTGTGTCAGATTATTTACAACATATTGGCAATGAACATGGTTAGGGGAGCTCCCGGGAATTCTTGCTTGGAGCCCCAACAGACCCTTGATCCGCCTCTGATGAAGTCTCTCACGATATCCCTAACTTATTGTGAGTAATCATCCTAAGCCTAATTGTGATATCACAACCTCATCAAAGTCCTGACAGCTCAGGCTAAAGCCCAGTAAAGCACCTAGACCTTCGATAATCAAAAGGATATTAAAATTGCACTTTCTACAATATGCCTAGCTTTAAAGTATTTTTTAATATTAAAAATATCTGATTTTTCACACAGACACTTAATGATAATATGAAAGTGTTTTTACCCAGAGGCTTTAAATGTTTATGGTTATAATCTCATACCATAACTGGGTCTTCCTTCCAAACTTCCTTCCAACTTGTCTGCAGAAAGGAAGCGACTTCGATGTCAGCCGCTTTGAAACAAACACAATCTCTTCACACACACGGGACGCGGAGCGTTGAGGTAAGTATGCAGGGAAGTGGTGGTGGCACCGCGGCGAGTGTATGATGAACAAGACAGATGTGAGTTAGGTTTATCAACTTCCTGACAGCACAGATGACAAGACAGACAGACGCAAAGGGGTGGCGTGTAGTATCCCCGTCCTTCAGCAGCGCCCCCCCGTCAGCCCCTGACAGAGGGGGACAACGGCTCCAGGGGCTTTTTGTGACAGGCCGCTGACAGAGGCGCAATTTAGCCCGCGCTGACAGGGAAATGTGTCTATGCGTTACTCTGCGACTGTGAGCATATGTGCTGTATGTGCTGTGTTTGAGTATGTAGCACCTGACATGTGCATAGAGGATGAGTGGCAGGACGTTAGGCGTGCATTTGATACAAAGAAACAAATAGAAATCTCAAGATGAGCTGAGCGGTGTCCTTGGCTGTCAACCGGAATGCATTCAAGGATTTTTTTTATATTCCTGTATATGACCAGTGGCTCAGCACACAGAAACATGGGTAAACTGCTGTCAAATCAACAACTACTCTTTTGTACTTACAACACAACAACTTTGACATCCCTGGAACCATAAATAATTGGATTTACTGTAATATTTCACTGCTGCCTAGCACTACGAGCCTTCACCTGGTAAATGCTAGAAACTGGAACACCAGCAGGTTGCCTTGCAGAAGGTCGTTCTCTTCACGCTGGGGGTCGAAGGGCACCGGCTCCGTGGGATCCAGGACTTCTGCTACCTGCCCGTTGCTGTCCACAATGTTAGGGAAGCCGGCAGCATGGATGTGGGCCAGCGAGCTTCTGGAGCTGACTGTGCAGGAACTAAAGGAGAGAGGTTAAATTAGAGGGAGGTTCAGGCAGCATGAACACACATCAATCACTCACCAAGCAGAAAAGACTTCAGCAAATGCTGCTTCTGACGCTTCAGCATCAGCGGGTAATGTGTTTGGTTTCGCTGCTGCACTGGCCTCACGTGGGCGACTTTGCTTTTAAATGAGGCAGAGAAAACGTTTAGATCTGAGAGGGATTCTATAATACTTTTTTTTTTATCATTTCAGACCCAGCTCTGTTTATCTTGGATCAGCTCCATTCTGGCTCAAGATGTTTACCTTTTGGGAGATGCGGTGTAACGTCAATTTGCGCACTTCATTCCAGCTAAGCATGCTTGGATTTTTCCGAAATGCGATGAAACAAAGATGAGACAACATGAGGATGTCGGTAATATCCGTTAAGCGGTGGCACTGTGAGAACACTTACAGGGGAGAGACAACCCATTGCCAAAGTGCTCCCGCAGGACTTCCGAGCATAATTGTCAGTTATCTCTAATCATGGCGGCCACCTGTTTTTCCGCAACTGTGGTAACATTCATAACTTATACTTTCAACACTGACACCAAACACTCCGGGTTTGATAAATACAGTGGACAGATGGCTGGCTAAAGCGCAAGTGTGGGAAAATGAACAATAATGTTTTGGCTTATCATAGCAGTAACATTGCCTGTCTGCGTCCAATAAACAGTCAAGTTTCACAGTGACACATTTGTGATTGAAAGATCCCCTGAAGAAGACAGTCGATTTCTGCAGCGGATGTTTCAATTTTATGCCCCTTTCCCTCACTCCCCCATCGCTTAAAGTTATATCTTAATTTAGCCCCTGTGGATTAATATTCAGGCCATCATTTTTAGCTCAAAAGGGGCTCAATCAGATATGCGCAGCAACTTCAATTAAACCTCTTTAGACTTCATTGTTCTTCCAGAAGAAAGTGGGTCAATAGAAAACAGTCAAAAAGATGTTTTGGCTTTCACACTCCCGAGTGAAGAGGCAGAGATGTTTCAGCCCACTGAACTGAACAGCAACATGTCTGGATCCAAACCCTGGGACTGTGGAAACTGTTTTGATGCCAGCTGCTTATTTACAGACTTTGTGCTAATGCGATGCCTTGTTCCACGTTACTGTGCCCATTATATGAAGAGTGTACTAACATCTGATGTCCCACCTCAACAGACCAGGCTGCATCGCTGCTACGATTAGGATATTGTCTTCAAACTCTATTATTAGCTGCAATGTAAGCTCCACTCCTCATCACTAAATCAAAGTCAAAATTGCTTCTTTACAGCTGCATTTCCTAATGAATTGTTCACAGTAACAAAACAATGCTGAGCCCATTACTCAAAAGTGGCATGTAAAGACTGACAAAAACGTTTCTTTAAATTGGCTGAACTGAATCCTCTTTACTGACAGGACTGCTAGAGTACCCAGTGCACAGGCTGCCAATTAGTGAGGCGATCAATATCCCTCTGTAGATAGCAAGACAGTGAACTTTGTGGTAATGAAGTACCGTACAAGGTTTACACTGAGATACCGGACCAGATAAAACGGTAACATGTTAAAAAGATGTTTAAAGTAGCTTGATTCAATAACATCTCCTATCAAACACGAGTAACACTCACGCCAACCTAATGAGCTCCACTGGAAAGGTTAACCACTCGAGAAATTAAAGAGAGAACACAAAAAAGGACAAGGAAAAAAATGTTGCAAATTTGAGCACTGTGTATATTTATCTATTATCTAACTCTCTCCATATATATATCCTTTGTATACCGAGAGGGCTGACCAACAATTCAATTCCACTCAAGTATTCGGTTAATGAGTTTTCAAGGCTACACATCATGAGCATCTATAATTATGTTGGCGACTGTTTACAAATTCGTATACAGCTGGCCTCTTATTGTAATTCATGTTGTGCAGCTGATGCCAACACCAACATGAGTCCTTTCAGACCTTTCAGATGTGCTACAACCCTGAAATTATCAAGTGAGATCTGTATGTGTGAACATAAATGTCTGAATTAGCCAGGTCATAATCAAACAGACTTTAAGTAGCCAGCCCTTTGAACTGTAGAACAAAGTCTGCCTCACTTCGTACCGGACATTCACAGTAGTAAAAAAATCACCTGCTGGAGAGAGGTGGAGAGAGAGTGGTGATGTTTCTATTATGCAGCTGGAGCCAAATTCAAACATTGCTGCTGCAGAGGAAGAGTCATTTTCAACACAAAAGACGCTGTCTAACTGGTGAACTTCTGTCAGTCAGGGCCGAAAAAAAAAAAAAATCATAAAACAGGTTCTGCAAGACTCGTTATGTCCTGCCTCCTGTATGCTCTGACCAGGCACCAACCCCTTAAACCAAATGGAGGGGCCAAAGGGGCCTGATTCATTGTGAATATGAAGTGTATATGAGAAAAAGGCTATGCAGTGACATTTCTTTTACTTCTCATAAAAGATCAAAAGCAGCTTTGGGGGTCAGAGAGCAGAATAAAAAGACCTGATAGCAAAAACAGTCCATTTCCATCTGATGAGTAATGATGATTCAAAAACCAAAGAGGAAAAAGCATGAAAAAGATGCCATGAAATTAAATGTTTAAAGAAATAATGTCCGGCAGCCTTTATGCGTGTCTTCTGAAGCTCTTTTCATCAGCAGACAATAGGAGTGGCTCACCTAGGTGCATTCATCCCAAGAGTGATGACGGGAGCATGTACGGGGGTGAAGGGGAGTTCCTGGAGTTGGTCTCCTTCATCCTGAGTTGAAGGTGACACGTCCCGGTCCGGTTGCAGATCCATCTCTAGGTGGGCAATGTTGCTGACAGCTGAGCAAGCCTAGAACAAAACAGGATGATATAGATGCAGGAAATGTCAGTAATGCATAAATGAAAAGACTATTTGAAAAATAAATGTATAATAAATGTATTAATATAGTATAATAACAGGAATAAAATAGCTCAGGTGTCAAAAATAATGATCAACATGTTTTTTTCAATTCAATTTCAAGTTCTCAGGAGAATGGAATCACTTCATCTGTCCGATTCAAAGATTTACAAACTTTGAATTATGGCCAAGGCAAATTAGAACCACAAAAAGATTTCTTCATTTAAGTCCATGCAGGCTGTTAAAAATGGCACAGCTAGTGCAGAATTTTTTCCTCGCCTGCCAACTTGAAGTGCTGCTCAAATCCAACATGTCTGTTTCCTGCCAAACGCAGAAAGAGCCAGGATAATAAAATACCTGCACATTGCAAGGATGTCATAATTGTCCATATTTAAAAATAAAGGTAATCTCATACAGCTATGGATCAATAGTACCAGATATATCAATTTGGTCAAGTAGTGAAATCCAGTTTATTCAAATGTATTAATTGGATTCATAACAGGGGGCATGTTGCGGTTTGAAATCAGCCTGATATCTCCTCTAAAGCCTTTGTTTGGTCTTTGCTCCCTATGTAGATAAAAATGTCAAAATCAATCTAAGATTATAAAAATACACCAATTCTTATTTTGAATTATATACTAATTAAAACAGTATGAATATGATTCTATATGATTCCATTTCTTCTGTTATTTCAAGTCTGTTCTAATAGATTCTTTTAAATCTTACACATTGGACCTTTAATAAAATGAATTTTTTGATTGCCTCCCATCCAATGTATTTGTATTCATCTGCCTGACACAAAATGCCATATAGCGTGTGCTTCTACAACTTACAAGTTTATTACCGGAAATGGATCTGCATGATGTGCACCAGTCCGCACGCATGAACACAAAAGTTTTGTATTTTTATAGTCCATCTCTGACTTTAGATCAAAGCTGAAGATAGCTAAATATATAAGATCAATATGTTGGATATATTTTAGGAGCAAGGGGGAAGAGGAGCATAGAGAGAGAGAGAGAAAGATGTAGTTTAAAGATATCCTTCTATAATGACAAATAGGCACTTGAACTCTGGTTTTATTTAATTTATGATAGGACTGCGATGATAATGGATAATACATGAAATAATGAAGAGCTGTATAACACAAATAGCTGTAGCCTACCTGATTTATTGAAATACTCTCTCACTATACTGTGTATAGAGTGCCATTCCCCAGATAAAAATTGGACAGAAAAACTACATGACGCGTGATGGATGCATGCACATGCACCACACAGATCAACTTCTGGTTGTGTAACATCAGAAACTGCAAATACATGTATGTGTGAACATTTAACAACATTTTTCAAACAGTAGCAAACAGGTGTGCACACGCTGTAAGTTCAGGGTAGCTTCCTGTTGCATGTGATATAGCCTGCATATGTCATTTCCGCATGTGAGCATGTGATAAAAATGTTCAATTATCTTCATGCATGCATTTGCTGGGGAAACTATTCAGTTAATACTTGCGCATGAATTTTGAAATGTATGGGCCTTCATACACATACACAGGCTGTTAAGTGATCATGGTTGCTTGGGAAATAGAAACAGAAAGTTTTTTTTAGCTGCGAAACAGACTTTGCTACCTTACAGCCGACTGGCTGCAACACCACTTGGTTCAGTGATCGCAGACACCAACAAACTCCAACCACAGGACCCTGCAGAGGAGAGACTTTAACCAGCATGTTTCCCTTGGGACGGCAGCGCTAAAACCATGTGCTGGGACATTGCAGGACAGCGTCAATACCAGAAAACCTGAAACTCTGCCAAAGAGAAACCTAACACAAGTCTGTGGTCCAATTGATTGTTGGATGGGGTTAATAAAAGATCATTAAATTTAGTTAACTGGAGATTTTTTACACTTTACATTGGGCATTTTACTGATTTCATCCCGACCATGATCTTTCTCCTTGGGAGGAGCTCAGAGTAGAACTGCTGCTCCTCCATATTGAGAGGAGCCAGACGAGGTGGTTCTAGTGAGGAGCCTCCTGGATGCCTCCCTGGTGAGGTGTTCTGGGCACATTCCTCCAGGAGGTGGCCCCGGGGAACACCTAGGACACGCTGGATAAACTATGTCTCTCAGCTGGCCTTGGAGCACCTTGGGGCTCCCCTGGAAGAGCTGGACAAATTGGCCAGGGAGCAGGAAGGCTGGGCTTCCCTGATGAACCTGCTGACCCCAAGACTCAACCTCAGATAAGAGAAAGAAGATGAGGCAAGACCATAATATTTCCCCTAAACACGCATTTTCTTGTGCCTAATCCTAACTAGACCTGAATCACAGTGTCGTCACATGGAAAATGTGATGAGGAGGAATTTGTCCCATCCAGAAATGAAGAAACTCTGGGAGGAGAACATGTTAGTTTGGGTAAGGAACTAATGTTCCAAAAGGATCATTATTTCCTCCCAGCATTAAAACTCTAACCTAAAAGGGAGGCAGTGCCCTAAACAAGTGCTAACATGTGCAGGAGATGCTGGAAGCTGAATAAGTGAAGTGAATAATCTCTCCCTCCCAACCTGCCTCATTATAGAGTCATTACTTTCTGTAAGTTGGTTTCAATTGTGTGATTTGATGTTTGTCCTCGTGATGTAACATTACCTCAACACACAGGTTTCTTTTGTGTTCTACATTTTTATCACAAGTGTTTTATGAGGCTGTATTTGATCTGCATTTGTGCCTCTTGTTTTCTGCAAAGACCCCCCTGACAGACCTGTTTCTTAAAAACACTCCATAAATAAACTTGACATGGAGACAATAACTCACCAAGAGAAAGTGGTAAGGTGCACCAATGCAATTTCTCAAGCTATCGAAAGGCAGAATAGAATAGATTGTAAGGACATGAATAAACTCAGATAGTATAACCCTTTGGAAAACAAACAACTCAAAGCATGCATGTCTCAATCTAATACTGGATGCATCACAAGCAGCCAAGACTCCAGTGGCCTGCTGTCACTTGGATTCTACACACATCTAAATCAAGTCTTTTACAAATAGCCATCACATAGTCCATCACACAACCACAGCACAGTAATGGGATTGAACAATGTTAACCTGCCTGTTTTATTTCATACTATTTGTTCTATTTTACACATTCCATGAAAACTCAAAAATCAAAAACATATACATCTCATGTACATGTTAATTCTCAGTGTTCTTTTCCAACTTTCCTAAGAGTTACATGTTTACCGGTAGTTTTTTTGTTGTTTTTTGAGATTTTAGCTAACTAAAGCAAATTACTCAAAGAGTGATGGATAGTACATTTGGTGTGATTATTTTCCATAAGAGCTACAACAATTAGTTGATTAAACAAGTAGATGCCAACTATTAAATTAAACTGTTAATTCAGTTTGCAGACTATTATCAAAATCTTATCATATATCATATACTTATCATAATTGCAAGTTTTAAGGAGAAAAATTCTCAGAATCCAGCACCTATATATATATATATATATATATATATATATATATATATATATATATATATATATATATATCTTCTATCTTTGGGTTGTGGACTATTGGTCATGACAAAAGAAGATACATGGTCTAGGGATGTCCCGATCCAGCTTTTTGCACTTCCGATCCGTAACCGATATTGTATTTGCCCTTCCGATACCGATACTGGTTGCCGATACCGAAATAGTCTTTTAACTCAGCATCAGTACTCTGCTCTTGTGGCAGGTGTAAACCAAGGCTTTAAAAACCAGTGCAAATAATATTGTTAACTATTTAAAAACAAAAATGCCCTCTACTCCCCAATCTCCTCCACCCTTTTTGCTCCATCTCTATCTACATACTGCCTTCCACTGTTTGCCCTGACTGCAGTCCGAGCACTCGGGGGTGCGCAAGCTAAAAAAAAATGTAATGGCGGTCTGGAGTGTTTTTAATAAAGTTTTTTCAAAGTGGGATTTTCCCACAGAATAAAGACGTCTAAATAAACGTTTTATTTGTCACATTGAATGGATATTCAACATCCTGTTATACATCTTCTCTCTGTTTAGACATGCTGGTTTAACACTTTTCATTTATTTTTTTGGTGCGTCGTTATTCCTGCATCAGGTGACACACAGTCGAGTCCAGTCACCGGAGTCGCGCTCACATTTCCGCAGATTTGCGGAGATGCGTTCCGTTAAAAAAGGAGAAGAAGTCAACATCCCATGTTAAATAAAGAAAACGATGTACTAAAGTCACATTAGTTACATTATCTGAGTGCTGGAACAATTCCAGTGTGCTCGTTTCAGTGTAATCTACGCTGTTTCGGTGTCTGTGCCGTTTGCCACGGAGCGACAAGTCTTTTACCAATATCTGTGACCGATCCGATGCCGATATTGAATCGGGACAAGCCTAACATGGTCATGGTATTTGGAAAACAGTGGTGGACATTCTTCACTATTTTCTCTCATTTTAAAAAACAATCGTTTGAGAAAATAAACAACAGACAAATCAATAATAAAATTATAATACTTGTTAGTTGCAGCACTAGTAACTTACAAGCAATTTTCAAATACTATTAATAACAATATTAATTTTAATTTGACTAACTTTATTATCCAGCTCAGTGGAAATTAGTCTTTGGTTTCTCCCAATAAATGCATATACACTACACACTATGACAAAACCATAAAAAACATAAAACATATACAACAGAGTAGTGCAAATAAACAGGAGATTGGTTATACAAATAACACCAGTACAATCATATGGAATAATACATGTTCTCTGATGAAGTCATTCTATGTTTAATGCCTGTATTTCATAGGGAATTATAGGAAAAATAGGGGTAGCATTTAAAAGGAATTATTTCATTCAAATTTATAGCTAGCACACTGTTATAATCAGTGTACAGCAGATCAGCTGAACCTGAGACATTTGGTCCACAGGCAAGCAGACAGTTCAACTTAAATAAATCAATACTAACTGAATATTTATATGGGAGATTTTCTTTCAAGGAAATCCTATATCCCTGTAATTAGAACTAAATAAAAAGTGGAAATACCTGAAAAGCAAAGCTAAAGTTATCTTCCTTTTTTGGAGGTGATCTTTTTTCGAGACTGTCCCAAAGTGACAAGTGAAAAGTCTTTAAAGCTATATTTTGCTAATGTTTTTGAGGCATTGAGGCAATTGTGCATTTGAACTGTTTTTCATTTACTCTGTTTATCAATACATGTTTTCTTCAAAATTTTTGAAATTTAGGAAAAGACAAAAAAATAAACTGTTAATGTCTATGGCCCAGGTCAACATTTCAATTTTTGTTGAACATGAATCCCTTTTTCATTGTCATTGACAGACACCCAGCTGGAGAGGTACATAATTACCTAAGAAGCACTAATGGTGTCATTCGCCAGTCAGGCGTTTTTTTTTTTCCCCTGGTCTTTGATACATGCACAGCTCAGCTGGCCTATCAGAGGACAAGCATGGCTGTGCATTATGAGGTTTTCCATCACACATGCTGGTAATAACCTCGACCAAAGTCACGCCGAACATGGGTACAACATGCACATACATGTCCCTCTTATGATCAAATGCTCCGCGAATTTAATAACCTAAGAGGATGCAACGGCATGCTGTAGAAGCCTTAGCATGTTCAAAAGACCCAAGTAATAGCTTTATACTGAACCTGCTGCCATCAGGCCTATGCTGCGTGATGACTTATGAGAAACGGCTCTTCATATGCAGGTGTGTTCAGGTTAGGGACAAGGACAAATGGAGTTTGAAGAATGAATTATGCAGGCTGATTTAATGACTTGATACATACAAAGAGAAACACACAAACACACTTACAGTTCCATAACTGAAAACTAATGGCAGCCAGTGTACAAAGGCTGTAATGAATCATATTTATGTATGACTTTAAAGTTGACCAGGTTTTTTCGAAAGCACTTGATAAAATTCAAGAGTTTTCGACAATATCAGCTACAGAGAATGAAACAAGCAACTGCGATCAAACAAATGTTAAAAACTGCTTCAGAATATATGTCCCGTAGAGTCTCTGTAACATCTGAAAGAAGAAAACAGCACTTTCATTCTCTGACAAATGACATGTTGTATTCAGGAGCAATAAAACACAATCATGTGTTTCACCTCTACGTGTTTTGGTGTGACAATTTCTTTAAATCAATATGCAATAATTCCAATTGCAAATATACTACAGCTGTAACAGGCGATACAACCATGGTTGATAATTTAATGTTTATTTACAAATGAATGTGTCAAAGCCATTTACATGTAGGAATAGAAAAAAAGCCCATGAATAGTGATTCATTTAGACAAAGCACTGAGTAACTTGCACATGTTACTTTTGATAATTATTCTATACGTAGGTTTTTTTTTACTTTCTGGCACACTAATTCCTTTTGAGAAAACCTACTGTCAAATGGGAAATTTGAGTTGTTGCACTCTCCCTAACTATTTTTTATCACTGGAAGTTAATGTATAGCGAAAAATGTATGAGAAATGTTCTTAAACCTGAGGTGCAGAACATTTGCATATAATAGTGAGTGCCCAGTTCATTCAAGTCCTTGTTGCCAAACGAGTTCAATGCTGATTAAGCCTGTCAGTAATTCATTTTGCGTCAGTGGTGACATTCCCTGCTTGCCAGATGAATACATACTGCACATCCTCAATGGGCAGAGCATGTACACCAGAGACTTCCCACTTGCTAGTTCCAGGTCTCTCTGAGAAAATAAATCAAATTCTTATAGTGAAACAGGTAATTTTGCTAAGGTTGTTTAACACTTTTATTATGATTTAATTTGATTATTAATCCACTGATTTACAGCCCCAATAGTAATGAGGTTGGCTACAGTAGAGCCTATGATGTAAGCACATGTCTACAGTGGGATTACTCTCTCACCACCAGCACATGGAGACAAAAGTCCTGCACAGCAGCTTTAACTTTTGACTACCAATGTAGCTACTGTAGATGTAAATAAAACATACAAGATGTTCTGGCAGTTTTTTTCCACAGCACTTCCTTGACATGGTGTTTCAAAACTAAATTGAATTGTGCGTTTTTAAGCCATATTGTGCTTCTGATTACATTGTTATCGCCAGTAAGCCTGATCCACAGTGCCTGGATTATTGCTGCAATTTGATTCATAGCTTAAGCTATATGGATTTTGAGCAGGAAATATAGAGAAACCCATTAAAGCTACTGCTGTCTAGTTATGAATTTTAGCAAAGTCCTTCTTAGCCGTGCTGAGGCGAAAAACAAGCAGGTGAAACGGCCGGGACAGCTCCCGCAATCTGCTGTGATAACAGAGGGAGGGTAGAATATAAAACAGACCATAATAAACAGATACTTTAAAGCCATGGCAGCATAAACAAATGAGACAGTGATTCACTGTAAGCACATGGAATGTTCCATATCTTTTCAGCTACCGGACTAAGATTTAATTACATTTAATGTTCTGTCCAAACCCCTAGTTCCTCATGTCTGCGAGACGCCTCAAACTATCTTTGTGCTGACGTAAAGCTGCTGACGCTGGGCCGAACTGTCATGGTGAAGACAGAGATAAGAATAAAGGGAAAACTCTCCATTCATTAGTCTCTGGTCATGAGCTTTTGAAATAGAAAGAAATATATAATTGTTACAAACAACCAAAGTGAGTTTCCTTTGCTGGACGTCAGGGTTCAGCTTTAAGAAACAGAACTCCTGCTCTTTTGCCTTGAGCGGACCCCGTTGAGGCGGTTTGGGCAACTCATGCCTCCTAAAGTCTCCCTGTCACGGCCGCCGCTGGCAGCCGTTTAGTTATTGTGTTTCATAGGCATTATCATCATTATCATTATGGTATTTCAAGCACATCAAACTAGGGGGAAAACCTGGGGCAGAGCCAGAAAACACTGGAGGGATTATACTGTATATCTTATTTGGCATGGGAACACCTTGGATACTACAGGAGCAGTTGGAGGAACTGCTACTGTAGCAGAATCATTCTGAAAAGAACTCAAGAGAAGAGAAACCGTACAAGATCAAGATCTCTGCAGTAGTCATATCCATGGCAACGATTAATGTCTCTTACTGCATTTTATCCCCTCGCAGCACAGTGTCCTTGCAGACTTTATGTGATGACAGCGAGACACACACAGAGTACTGTAGAAACTAAGGAAGGTAGACGTTTATATTCAGCCAAACTGGTAATTGACCTGTAGGACTTTATCTATGTCCCACAGCTATTTGTTACACACTTAATCTTTACAACACAATCAAACTAGTGTGTGATTGAAATCTAGACTATGAAAACATCAGCAATTTATGTTGATGGTGTTTCCACATCAAAGAGACATGCTACATATCATAAGGGAAGGTGCAAAGTGATTCTGAAGCAGAAAAAGATTCAGGGTTGATGTCAGGATCATAGCGTTTTGATATATTCTCTGTTGTTTTGTGCAGCATAACGATTTCAAACCACACCGTATGTACCTTTGTGGGTTAATATTTTTAAAATTGCAAAGAAAAAGCAAAATGACTGCACTGCTTGCTGATTCTCAACAGCAGACACCAGAGGGAAAGTACTCAGATCTTTACTTTCCATCACTGGGAACAGGTTACCTCTATATCATTTTAGGAAATTATTCAACAGAGTTAATCAAATTTGCAAAGTTAATCAAATTTGCAAATAACAGTGGATTTCCTCTGATGTCATTCTGTAGCAGGCTGCAATGATCGGACTCTTTTCAAATAAATAACACTGATTAATTAAGATTAATATGAGGGCCTGCACAAAGATTAAAAAATAAAATAATTTATAATAGCACTAAAATAAAGTCTCACTATTAGTTATTGTTTATGAGAATAAAGCTAGAGCATTATGACAATAAATTATTATATTACAACAATAAAGTTGTTATTTTATGAGAATAAACTCTTATTACCAACGTTAAACAGAGGAACAGTCTGCCGCCTTGCCTCAATGGTTTTAAAGTGCCCTATCATCCAGGTAACTGCTGTGACACCTGCTAAAGCCATGAATTACATTTCGAAACGGGGGTCGAAACAGAAATGATATAACTGAGTTCTGAACAAAGGGTCAGTCGTTAATAGGACAAGGTAAATTAAACATATTTTACCAGAGGGTAAAATGTGATGTTATGCGGTGTCTGGACACCATAAGAAAAGGGAAAAGTCTTTTGTAGAAAGGTTTGAAAAGCCAAGTCAAAGAAAAATGTTTCTTTTGATTATAAAGATGAAAAGGAGCAGCTCCAGCACCTCCAGCAGCTCCAAAAACAAAGAGTGTTGGAGTGTGTGTGTGTGTGTGTGTGTGTGTGTGTGTGTGTGTGTGTGTGTGTGTGTGTGTGTGTGTGTGTGTGTGTGTGTGTGTGTGTGTGTGTATGGGTATGAGACTGGGAGCAGAGTAGCAGAGTGCTATAGAGGTGAGTATGTCTTTGAACTCAGGGAACGACTGTTCTGTATATCCTTGGAGATGTATAAAGGCTTGCGAACCATGTTGTGTGTTTTTTTGTGTTGCTGCGTTAGCACCTTGTACATCCAGGAGCCCCCTTTTGCTTAATACTTGTGTGTTTTGTGTGTGTATATGTGTGTGTGTGTGTGTGTGTGTGTATGGGGGTGGATATCTTACGACATGTGACAGCTGGTGGGCCGATGCCAACAGGGAAGGATGGAGCAGAGAAGGAAACGACTGTTGCCATGGCAGCGCTGAGCTGGAGTGGCTGATAGTTGGGTAGCGTGAAGTAGCTGCCAGCTGAGACAGTGAGAGCTGCAGAGAAACAATGCAAATGATTGGCTGTTATCATTATGATTATGAACAACAGGGCTAAGGAATATACTTAATGCCAGAGAGACACATGTGTCGTCTCAGATGAAAACAACAGACCATTACATTGCTTTGGCACTTATAAGTGTTTTATTTTTCACCCCACTCGCTTCCCCATCCACCGTTCTTCAACACTGTCAGCTCTCAGCTGGTCAAATTAATAACTGTCTGCTCAAACAAAAGAGAACGTAGCATGTGATTTGAGAGGTTTTTTGTTCCAGATGTGTTGAAGATACCCTCCAGGCAAGTTGTAAAGCGTCAAGAAAGACCTTTGTATTATGGATTTTCTGAAAAAAAAAAAGTTCCATGACCTAGTTTAATAATTACTTTTATTACTCTTAACTAACTTCCTTCTCTCTCAACGAAAAGACTGAATTTATTCAAGCTTGTCCCCGACTCTACATAAAATCCATTCTTCTTCACTACACTTGTATTTGTTGCATATAAGATCATGATTTGGGAGGTCACAAAACCCTATTCGCACGTGTACAGGTGCTAGTCATATAATTAGAATATCATGAAAAAGTTGATTTATATCAGTAATTTCATTTAAAAAGTGGAACTTGTTTAATGTATACATTCATTTAACACAGACTGACATATTTCAAGTGTTTATTTCTTTTCATGTTGATGATTATAACTTAATACTTTTACTTAAAACTTAAAACCACAAATTGAGCATTTCAAAATTTTGTGGAAAGGTTCAATATTGAAGACATCTGGTACCAACACTCACTCTAATTAACTCAAGACCTGTAACTCAACACCTGCAAAAGCCTTTAAATGGTCTCTCAGTCTAATTCTGTAGGCTGTTGTCAGTTCTAATCATCTGAATGACTAGAAATAAACATTTAAAATATATCAGTCTGTGTGTAATTATAATATACTAGTTTTACTTTTTTTAAGAGAATTATTGATAAATCAATTTTTTCATGATATTTTAATTATATGACCAGCACCTGTGTTAAGGTAAATACAAAGGATGAATGTGGAAACAGCATTGTGTCCATAAATCACTCTGCACAGCAAAGATGAAACAGTCAGTCATTTTCTATACCTGCTTATTCCTCATTAGAGTCGCAGGGGTCTGCTGGAGCCTATCCCAGCACGTTACGGCGAGAGGCAAGGATACACCTCATATGGTTGCCAGCCAATCGTGGGGCACACACACCATTCACTCACACATTCACACCTATGGGCAATTTAGAGTCTCCAATTAACCTCAGCATGTTTTTGGACTGTGGGAGGAAGCCGGAGTACTCCGTGAAAACCCACGCAGACACGGGGAGAACATGCAAACTCCACACAGAAAGGTCCCAGACCCAGGACCAAGGAGGTCTTGAACCTGCGACCTTCTTGCTGTGAACCTGCGACCCCTGCTCCACCATGTCGCCCAGCAAAGCTGAAACATCCAAGCAAAGTAACAATAAGCCAAACACGTTTTTGAGTGAAGGGTTATTATACATGAGTGGCAAACAGATGTATTAGTCACTCCCTATTATGGATTTTTATTAATAATGATAGAAAAACAGCTGAGAAGTATGTTCATGTGTGGCTGAGCGGTCCCGCTAAATCGATATCATTCAAGCTTGAAGTGCAATACTACTGCCACTGGATGCACAGCACAGGCCTTGTATAACACTGATCTGGGACAGATCGAAACTCTCATTGTGGCTAGGGACTACATTTACCTCAACAGCACCATGAAGCAGACCTTTGTTTTAAACAGGATTATAATAAGAGACAGATCTTTATTTTAAATTGCCATTTTTTACATATAAAGTATATTTTTCCTTCTTTGATTTAGCTAGATTTAAAATGTTAAGCAGAGATCTTGGGAGGTCCTGGTAAGTGGATTTTTCTACTGTTGGACAGAGACAGACAAGCTGTTCCGCTTGCTGCTTTCAGTCTTTATCCTAAGCTAACCGGCTGCTGGGTGACTTCATATTTAATGTAGGGACCTGAGAGTGGTAATTATCATGTCATCTTACTCTTGGCAAGAAAGTCATTTCCATAAGTGCAACGAGTCATGTCATACTCATTCTGCCGTTCCGACTTTGTTTTTTAACAGAAATACCGTTGTCATTTGCCAAGTCACAACATTTAGGATTAGGAGACTGATGCAGATGTTTTACACGAAAAGCCAAAGTGGGAAGCAATGCACAATAGCATCTGAGTTGCTTTTAAGCTTTTAAGGTGAAAAACAAGTGCTGATTATTGCTATGGATATGTACTGTACAGAATGCTGAATTTAATGATTGCACTTTTTTTTTTATTTGTATCCATATGTACAATGAATCACTTTTCCAGAACAGTAATTTTTTTGTCCTGGCCATACTGCCCATGAAGAGATCCCTTCTCAATGTGTTTCCAATATAACAGATGGGGAAAATATCCACAGCTTGTGGAAAAAAAGCATTCTACATTTCAGCTGCAGCTAATATGTGATTTTAGCATTCTATTCTAGATAAATCAGGTGATTAGCTTCCAAAGATACAGTCTTTACAACAGAATTCCTTCCTCATCTCATATTATCACTTAAATATGAAAGAATATAGCTACAGAAATCAAGATAGATAGAAGACGTGCTTGTGACTTGACAACTCCCTACTCTCTATTTATAACAGACACAATAAACGAACATCTCAATGTTCGCTGAAAATTTGTCTGCCTGAAAAAGTATGTTTTCACAGGAAATATCTCATGTGTATTCCTCTAATCCTCCTTTTCTGGATTAGATTAGCAGTGGCAGCGAAATAAGCAGAGGATCTTAGACATCCTTTTCCCAAACCACCTCCAGCTCCTCCTAGGGGATCCCAAGGCATTCCCAGGCTAGACAGAATATATTTTATACCTCTGGTGTGAGTCTGCCTTGAGGTGGATGTCCGTAGGGAGGGATCCTGATCAAATGCCAGAAACCACATAGGCTCTCCACACAAATGAACAGCACTTCTGCTTTGCGCTACTTAAGTCAATCTGAGCTCTTCACTTTATGAACAAAGAAACTTATATAGTCCTTTTGAAACATAGAATTATCTGACAAAAATAACCGAATGTTCCAAATGGGAGTTATTGGGAGTGCTATTGATTTGAATTTCAAGGACTGCAATAATTTTGTTTAGAACAATTTAAGTGACGCCACTGTGTAAAACTTGTAAGATTCATGACTTCTGACTGGGGAAGAAAAAGCATCTCATTTTTTTCTGATCTAAACCACTTCACAATTTAGGCTACACTAACAACAAGGTTCTTCTTTGGATTAGTTGTGTTTACATCTACTACTCAACAACAACATGTTGAACATCTGACAGTCAAATCTCTCGTCATACACACAGGAACTCTTGATGTTGTCAAGCATAAATCTGAGCTATTGAAACAAAACTTTATCGATCTGCTGAACAGAGTTAAAACTCTGAATTCAAAGTGAACCACTACCAATAGTTCAAGGAAGAGCTGTGAAATTCAACAGGCTGATGATGCTCAACCGATGGCTCAAAAATACATGTGCTACTCAAAAGGTGAATTTTATTGACAATTTTAACATTTTTGGGGAAAAAAGATACCTCTTCAAAGCAGATGGAATTTACCTCAATAAATAAGGAACTCAACTATTGAGCATCAACATCTTTTATCATGTGCGTCAGGCACAAAGTGCCCCAGGACAAGGGGCAAGATATTCCAAAATAACAGGAGAAGAGCTGCTGTCACCTCTATGGATTCCCCACTCCTGGACTTCATGGAAAGGATGAATGGCCTTGTCTATCTCCCAATAAAGAAAATGTCAATAATTTTTTAGTTACACAAAGCCTTTATTCAGCATGAATGACTTTGTGCTTCTGTTTGAGATGGTTAAACAGATTTTATGTTTTGCTAAGAATCATGGATATCATCTTATACAGATGCTCCCATCGGATTCTTGGAACCAGAAGTGTTCCCATATAAGAGATCCATTCTGACCTTTTTTCTCAACCAAAATATTCTGCCCTCCCTCAGCTGTGTGAGGCGAGGCCCGCCCTACAACCTTTCATTGAAAAAAAAATCATAAATTTATTGATTCTCATAAAAATTCTCACAAAGCATTACAGGAAACAAGTATCGCTATTACCATCAATGGTAATAGAGATAATGCAATATATGATCAATAATTGATATATGGACAATAAACGGTCAATATTGGATCTGTCCGTATTTTACAAAACCCCCTGAAATAGACACACGTTATAGGGTGGACAGAAAACCTTCTGCATGATGTGCAATCACACAAAAGCAGCATTGAAATGGTGCAACTGTTAGCTTTCAGCCTAAGGTCAGCCTCTTTTAGAAATTGTGTTTAAAAACACACAAAAAAAAGGTTATAGGAGTTTGGAGGTCAGTTAACATGCAGATCGAAATCACAATTTGAATTTAAAAAAAAGGCAAAAACCATGCTAGCTAGTTAGTTTGATTATTCCAAATTTGGTCAAAGCTGATTTTGTATCGTATCAGAAACAAGGCTTCACTGTTAAAACTTATTATTGGAATGCACCTGAATTTTATTCCTCAATAACCTGAGCTTGCTTTTCACAGTTGGCCTCATCTAACAGGCTGTTTGTGAGCATTATTGAATCAGCTGGGGTCAAAACTAATGGCTCTCCGGGAGACAATAAAGATTCTGCATTGAACCATATTGAGTAGTAAAAGAGATGTTCACTCCCCCATTGATCTTTTGGACACACACACTCATGATTCGGCAGTGCTTGTGTGGACATTATATTGATTTACACTCATTCCCTTGGGCCTTAAAATAGATTTAACATTCCCACACACACCAGGCACTTATTTCACTGAAAATTAATTACAAAAAAGAAGTAATCACACAATGCAAACTTGCATAATGTATAATATTTTATGATGGCCCACAAAATGCATGGAGCATAAGGAGACATTAAGTGTGTGACTATAATGTAAAGTTGAACACCTTGGAGAAATGAGATTCAGATGAAATATTTCAGATGAGATTACTTGAATATGTCTTTTAATGGCAAAGGATGCAGCAGGACTATGGTATCCATAGCAACAAGTGTCAACCTGTTCCTATCATCTTTACTTTTAGTTCTGACAGCATCTGCTGGATCAGCCTCTTCCACATTAGAATTGAAGACGCATGCTGTTTAAACTGAGTGAAATATTAAAATCAAAGACGGCATGTTTTTGATGACTGCAACATTCTATCTAATGGAAATATTCTACATAGCAGTGCATGTCTGGTTTCCTTGGAAACGATGTCAGCTCAAATTGAAAATAATGCTCTGTGGGTTTGAATAATGGTTTTCTTTGCACAGCATGAGTTTGTACTCACCGACCCTGATGGCAGGTCAGTGAGGTTGAAGTACTTTCAGAGTCCAGGAAAACTAACTGGGTCCATCCTCCCAGTGGTGGAAAGTTACAAAGTACATTTAATCCTATACTGTTCTTATGTAAAATTTTGAGGTATTTTACTTAAGTATTTTTATTAGATAGTACGTCATACTTTGTACTCAACTACATTTATCTGACAGCTTTAATTTAATTTAGATGCAGATTGGACACAATGTATAATAAAACAAGCTTTTAAAATACAGCACAAAGTTAAAGATGAAGGCAGTGGTTTCACCCTTTTAGTTTTGTGATGTCTTACAAACAGCAGTGTAGTCACATTTTATGTCTGAGTTGTTAAGAGCTAGAGAATTTATTTTTTTTTTTCAAATAACGATTTTCCCTCTAAACTTTTCATATGGTTTAATTTCAATAAATGTTCAAATGATCCAATATTTCATTCCATCTCACAATCCCTCACATTTATCTGTTGACCCTTTAGAGGAGCCTGACCACTGGACTAACTGTATAGAAAATGGTTTAAACGAGTTCCACCCTCAACAGCTAGAACATTAACATGCTGCATGTATTAATAATCTAATGATGCCACATAAAATACTATATTAGTCAGAGGACACAACTAATAATGGCAATACTTTTTCTCTGGCTTCCTCCCATAGTCTAAAAACACACCTAGGTTTCCTCCGTTTTAATGTTATGCTATGTGTTAATGTTAAAAAAGGAAATATCTACAGTACTGATCAAATGTTTGGCCACATTTTTGACTGCACATAAAATATCAGATTTTCTTGAAATTATTCTTCCTGAAATATCTTGAATGTCACTGAAACAGAGGTGAATATTTGCATATTTGGTGGTTTTGTCGTCTGAACACTCTCAGAGCGGGTATCATAATTTACTCACGATAGCCAGTAAGATGTTACGTAGGAGTAGGAGTAACCTAAAATGAGCTGCTCTGGCTGCTATGCTGGCCAAAAATGTCCTCACACTTCAAAGTCTTGTAAAATGCGTGTCCATACCAGACACACACACACACACACACGATTTCACATTGAGTCACCACGTCCTGCACACTAAGACATCAGACACACGCTGTGTGTGGGGATCTCACACACACACACGCACGCACACACATACCAAGAATATGCACAGCATTGCAATTAGTAGTGGCATTGCTGTGGCTGCCAATGTTCTGAACTCAGCCTGTTTGCCCAGATAGCCAAGAAGATCATTTGTTCACGTTCTGGCTTCATGGAACCTGAGAGAGAGAGAGAGAGAGAGAGAGAGAGAGAGAGAGAGAGAGAGAGAGAGAGAGAGAGAGAGAGAGAGAGAGAGAGGAGATAGATAGATAGATAGATAGATAGATAGATAGATAGATAGATAGATAGATAGATAGATAGATAGATAGATAGATAGATAGATAGATAGATATGCATGCAAGTATGCAAATTCACTTCTGACCTTTATGAATGTGGCCAATCATCTGTGTGTGTGTGTGTGTGTGTGTGTGTGTGTGTGTGTGTGTGTGTGTGTGTGTGTGTGTGTGTGTGTGTGTGTTGTGTGTGTGTTTGTGTGTGTGTGTGTGTGTGTCTGTCTGTCTGTCTGTCTGTCTCAAGATGGAAAGTTAGAGACAGGTGTGGTTTAAAAGGAGGAGGATTAAAAAGGAAAGCCAGTGGAAAAGATGAAGAGATTAGAAGAATTAAATATTGAGAACGAAAGCTGGTGGAGTCAAGCACACAAACGAGGAAAATAGGAAAATATTAGAAGTGCAAAAGAAAGAGGGGAATACTATAGCATTAACAGTGTGAATGGGTGATAATAGTATGTCACAGTGTCAAGAGAATATTTAAAGGAGGACATGCAGGACAGAATGTAAAGCTAGAAAGAATAAATGAAGAACAGTGAGTAGAACTACACGTGCATAACAACAGAACAGAATAAATACCATCTGTTTTGTAATGAGTTGGAGAATGCTGCAATGTGTACTCACATGTGCTAACTGTTGATGGTCAGTATAATCTCTGAGGAAAAACTCCTGAATTACTACACAAACCCTATTGGTGTAACAGTGGTTGTGTAGTAATTGTGTAATTTATACACAATTGACACAACAGTAGAGTTTTGTAGTGAAACAGTCGTGTTCCAAGTAGTATTCATGCAGAGTAGTGAAAAAAACTGTTAAAGCCCTACTGCCTCATTACAAGAGCATTTTAATATCGATGCAGTGATTTTACTACTTGATTGTGTAGTGAATGTTATCACAACACTACAACACTACATATTTTATACAGTGATCGAGTAGAGTTTTTGCTACATATTCACTATTGCTCCAATAGTGAATATGTAGTGTATGCACTACAGAAACACTACATATATATTAATTAGTTTTTGTAGAAAATGATATGTGTTCACGACTTATTTTCTATCAATTTTAGACTCCAGTGCATATCCATGCATTCCAGTCTCTATGGATGATTAATCTATAGAAAAAAGTCACTTTGGAGGAGAACTATCCCTTTAGTATATAATAATAAAAAATATAATAATAATAAATGTGAAGGAATGAGTAGTGATTGAATATTTTTTTTTTCATATGGCATAGCTCCAAAATATTGAACACTAGTTTCAACTACATGGTCATAATTATATTTCCCTCTTGACTTTCTAGTCAAGACAGAATGATTCACACAGACCAGCAATGGCTGGAGCGATAAAATAGATTCATACAAACACTACACAGACCACAATCCCATTCCATTATAAACACATCTGATACAAGCATGATGCTCTAACTGCTCAGTATAAAGGAGGGCTGAGTGAGCCAGTGCCAAGTGCCAAACCACAATCTGTGAGCAACAAACATGGCCTCACCTCCGGCCCACTGACTACAGCAGAACACGAGCGCGACCCTGAAACACGACCGCAGCACAACGCGAGAATTCATCCTCAACACAGACAAACAAACTCAGCTGCTCTCCCAAATGTTTGGCTATAAATAACACAGGATCCTTAGCATTCTGCACCGCAGCAAGTGGAGAGTGTCAAGGATCAATAATTTATTCAAGCAAGAGAAAGTTGTCAGATCCAACAATGCCTCCAAAGACAGAGCCGGAACATACAGCCTGTTTACAGAGCCATTTCAGGAAGGGACGCCATTCATTAATCAGCACTTGACAGCCATGAAGAGGAGGAAGAGTAAATAAAAGAATAGATGAACAGGGAATATTGTGATTCCAACAAGTGTATTTTTATAACAATAACTGAAAGGGTGGCAGACGGAGAGACTGTATTTATGAAGCAGCAACAGTAGAGCTGTGAGGAATTGTAGTGTGGCTGCCAACAGCAGTGGCACAGCTTCACATTGCTTTCGGATTCATTTCTCTATGCAAAGTGCTTGGATATAGTAGAAGAGCCATAGAATTTATAACTGCTGCTTTACATCCTTATTAACAAAATCCCTTATATAAGTGTATCTGAGAATGTATACAACATTTACTGCAAACTTATAGCTGCATTGATTGATTGAAAACACATATGACATGTACACTTGTGTATTTATGCAAACAGCTGGGCATTATATTGCAAAAATGAAGACAAAAAAGATTAATCAGGAAAAACAAACATTCACAAAAAGGTAACTGAAGTAAGACTGGCTGCATAAAAATGATGTCTGCTCTTACCCTGCTGAATCTAAACTGGATACAAATGCTGGCATTTTTTTCATTATTCCTCCTACCAATTTTGAGCAATCGTCACCAAATTAGGTAGAGAACATCTCTGGACCAAGTTGAAAAAATTTACTTACAGGGATTTTTTGATATTTTACTGTTTTCACACAGTTGCTGGCCCTCAAAGTTTGCTCAAATGCTGTGGGCAGAGCTTACATCACAATAAAATGTCATGTCTCCTGAATGTTTTGTGCTATTATAACCACATTTGGTGGACAGGCGTGGATATGAGTTCTCAGTGACCACAACAAATTTGATGGCATTTAGCCAATAGACGGCACAGCAGCAGCATAAAGCAAGGAAGGACTGTCTGTCTGTACTGTCTCTACTGTCTGTCCTTCACATAGCTGAGATTTGTCAGCTGCCTCCTGCTGTTGAACACAAGATTGATGAGATAGAATCAGTTGTTAAACTAACATTACTAAATCAGTTTCCATACTTTGTTTCCTGCTTATGGTCTGTGAGTTTAACTTTTGCCACTGTGATACATACATAATACAAACATAGCTTATTAAACTGGCTATGCATTTTTCAGCCTTTTAATACTCGTTTGACCTTTGGTGTAAATTGAATTGCTCCTTTAGGAAAAATGTGGTTGAACTTTAACCCATAAACTTTGAAAATATGACAGAATGAACTACTAATAAACCACCTAAAACAATTATATATTTTCCTTTAAATTAATTCTATCTGTTTGGTATGAGTTGATCAAAGACAACAGTACATCCGGTTAAGCACCTCTTCTAATGTCTTCCCCTAAGAGCTGCCCAGTATGACCACAGTTGTCTTGTTAACCTCTGGGAGCTGCCCACTTGCAGGATTCTACCGCCTTAGCCACTTAATCAAAACGAGGGTCAATTTGTCCAGTTCATGGGTGTAGCACTCCCACGGCTCCCAGCCCCTGTTGGTTCAATTTAAAGTGAGTTGGCAATACAGACTGTGGCCCATGGAGCTCACAATGAAACTGAGGTGATGTCTTTCCTCCTCCACAGTTCCACGGTGTGTGTGTGTGTGTGTGTGTGTGTGTGTGTGTGTGTGTGTGTGTGTGTGTGTGTGTGTGTGTGTGTGTGTGTGTGTGTGTGTGTGTGTGTGACCGGTCTTACACTGAAAAAGAGCAGCATACATCACAACTCCCAGTCTCCTCAACTCAGGTTGAGGAATGATGGTGACGCCCAATAGGTTAGTTCAATTGGAATGAACAGACACACAGAATACACACATGTTGCAAGACAAACAAACATGTACACACGCACGTGTTATGTATGTCGATATTTTAGCAAGAATGTGATGAGTCATTGTTGCCTACCTCTGATACGATGGCTGGATGATTACGGCGCAGTTAAATTTATTATACAGCTATTGTAGAATTGATCAGTGGTATATTAATTGCTTGTGGGCAGCCACTAACATTAACTGATGCTAATTACATTAATTCTGTTTTGATGAACTAGAAGCATGATTATCAGTATTTCTTCTGCAAGTTTCATGGTAATTTTAGAGGATTCCGTGACGGACACATTTGGTTGCCTTTTAACAAGAATCACATTTTCAACACACATCCACACACTCCATTTCACACTCGCTCCAAGCCAGTTGCATACATATTCAGTGAACTGCAGGGTATTTTCACAGACCCAGGCTTTCAAGAATCTTTTAATGGCCAGTTAAAAGATTGAAAGATCAAAAGACATTAAAAAAGCATTTGTATCCATGTTCTCATTCTGGAAGATAATACATTCTTTCCTAAGATAAAAAGGAAAGACTTGACCTGTGATTTGCGAGTAGACAGACAGCGTGACTATGGTATGGTCAAGATTTATGATCTTTGTCTAAAGATTGTGGAACAGCAAGCTGTACCCATGTAGGAAGAACTGCTAGAGGGCTGATCCTGTCATCCAGCCAGAAATCACAGGTGAGCTCTGAACTAGAATCCATTCATAGTGTTTTCCTTTAAAAAGTACAGACAAGTAAAGCATTCGCACATTCGCACACTCAAAAATATTTCTTCTTTACTCAAGAGACCAGAAGAAAAGACGTATTACTAGGTTATGATCAGGGTTCAGAACATAAATCATACTTTTTCTAAGCAGAGTTTGCAGCATCTATGCTATTTTTTTCTATTCCTGATCTATAGAACAGCTCAATAGCACACAAGTGCTGTACAATTAATCTATATTATATTTTTATGAAAATTAATTTACCCTATTAAGTAATTAATTTTTTAAATTTACACCTGAACAAGAGGTGAGTTATTGTTGCTTTATTGTGTTGCTTTATCATGTAGACAGAGCCAATCTACACTGAATACATTATTTCTACAGAGCTCTACTAACGAAGGATCAATTAAGAGATTTTAGATTTAGATTTATTACTGAATTTAATTAGAATCTGGCTTTTACACACATTAGTGAAACATGTAATTGTGTGTCTAAGTAAGGGGGCAACTAATTATTATTTATTACTAACTAACCTTTTTTCAGGGAATCTAATATTGAGCCAGTGTAATGTGATGATCTTTCATTTATAATAATATGAAAGACATGCCTTCATATACAGCTGTTCATTTGATAAATTTCTTAACTAATCAACGCTTTCACAATGGATCAATGACAACATCATTACATAGCACTCGCCCCGTCATGACCAAGTCTGAAATCTTGGTCTAGTCTTTGATCCAGCTTTAAAATCTGACAAATAAAACAAACTTCGCTGTGAAAGGCCGGATTACTGCCACATGCTGTATTTCTGAATCAACTGGTAAATGTCGCCCCACTCACAGCTACTGCAGAACACTGCTGTTAGACTACTATCCTGTACCAGGAAGAGAGACATCTCTCTCAAGCTTCCTTCTGGAGCTCCGGGAGGAACATGTCTTTGTTTGAGCCTTTCGAAACATGGGACAGTATCACTCCTGTTCTGGAAACCCTGCATTGGCTACCTGCCATGTACAGTACTGAGTTCATGTTTCTATTATTTGTTGCCCCCCCCAATACATCTCTGAGCTCTGTCCCTTTTTCCAATACCAGATCTCTCAGATCCACCCAAGCTGTCCCTTGTTCATGGTTAAGGTGGAAGGGTGATTGTACCTTCACAGTAGCTCACCTCTTTAGAACAATTTCCCTATTAAGTGGTCCTCCAAACTCCAAACTAGAAACTTTTATGGTTAATGTGAGACCCACAAGCTCTCCGGTGTCCTTAAAGTTTTATGCTACACTATTTATTCTTCTGTATGTGCTACAACATTTTCTTTACTTATTCATTTTTGTATACTTACAGCATAATATTGTTATAGTATCTCATCCCCATGTCCTTCGGCTGTTACCATGCTGTCTTTTATTCATATAATTTTATTTATTTTGGTCAACCTCTATTGTTTTGCACTTTGGTTTGATCTACCGTTATTTCCAGACTATGCATTCCAGACACCTTATATTCAGGTGCATTATATAAATGCACCTGAATATAAGCAGCACCAGCTACATTTAGGGAAAAACAAATGTGTAGAATATAAAAGCTGCACTGGACTATAAGCCGCAGGTGTTTTAATGTTTAATTACCGTATATAAGGGTTTGTGCACAGAGGATATTGGAAATGAGATGGCTATTCAGGAAAGCTTCCATTTATTCATATTTATTAATATCTCAACAAACGCACTAGGGCTGGGTATCACTGGGTAACTTATAGTACAATACTATCATTATATTCAGCCCATAATAAGGATATTATAAAGGTTGATATATTGCAAGACAATTCTTCTATGATATTTTTTCCCACTTTTTACACTTGCATTAGTTTATTGATATCCAATATATTGACACAAACAACAATTATTGCAGCTTTAAATGAGGGATGATTATATAGCAACAGATTGTAGCCATGCACAGGTCAGAAGGACCCGAGCAGACACTAAACCTGCATGGACCCATTGACTATAAGATGCAGTAAAATGTTTGCTCTCTTTTAATGAAAAAGTGGGAACTTGAGACTTTTTTAGGTGTCAAGGTTTAGTTGCCTGTGTGGTTGAGTAGCTGACAAGGTGTCTTACCCCAGGGCCTTGAGGTGATTCTGGAGGAGAAGCTGATGGAGTGCATCTTTGACCTGAAGAAAAGACAAATTTATACATAAGGTGAAAGCTCAAAAAGTCCAACTGTATATACAACCGTAAACAAAAATTGTAAGTGTAAGTAACACAAAATCTATAATGTTCTGCTGCCCAGGGTCTCTTTATTAAACAATGACAAAAGATGAATTGTTGACAAGTAGGATGGGATAATGGGAATTGTCTTCTCTTAATTAGGAGCCAAATTATCACAAACAGACCAGTGACTAAAACCGATAACACTGAATAAATTAGCTTGTTTCTCTGATAGTTTAAGATCCAGATTAAAATACTTCATCTGGTTAAAGATTAATAAAAAATGTGGCTTAAAACTGGATTTAAATTTAACTGATGACGGTTTCTTCTGGACAACCACCACATGATGTCATTGAGAGACAGACATGCCCCATATTTAGATTCAAAGTAATGTTTAAATTATGGATTTCTCCAAGGATGAAAATATTTTGGAATAAAATGAAAGCAAAATAGTTAACACGGTTCTAGTCATTATTTTACTTTTTTACCTGGAAAAGTTGGGTCCTATCCTTTTTATGTTGTTTTTTTTTTTGATGCCTCCATCTGCCTATCACTTATGCACAACTCAATTAACAACAATGCAATAACTTCACTGTTCTCTGTGTACCTGGCAGCATCGAAAACTTTTTACAATCAGCAGCAAATCTCTCCAGTTCCACATAGATCAGGAGGCAGAGTTAGACTTAGATGTCACACTGAGTTTAAAGTCTAACTTTCTGAGGTTTTCTGCTTGGTACCCATGGTGAAACTGAAATAAAAGGTGTCTCTTGTCCTCTCCAACTCGTTCTCGCTCTCACTGTGCTGGTCTTGATTGGCCTTTTGGAAATTGTTTCATTTGTCTGGGGTGTCTTACTGTGGGGCCCATCTGTTCATACTACATGCACAGAGTGGACACAGTGCAGGACTGCCTGGCAGCTCACCATCCATTTTGCTTTTAGAACTTACCGTTTTCTCAACGTTTTATGTCTAGACTTTGAAAAAAGTGCTTCACCTCATTAGCTGCAATTGGCTGTTTATTCATGGTCAATGAGAGGCCCGAGCAAATAAGCTGACGAAAGAACCTATACAAGCACAATACGCCAGAGATTAAGCATGAATAGATTTAAATATGAAAAGATAATGTATTATTAAAATTCATTAACCATCTGAGTCAAAACAGAATGAAATATCTATTTATCTATTCTAACCCTATCACAAATGCAAATAGTGACGAATCATGTAGCTAAATTATAGATTAATAAAAAATCAATGGACTTGAAGAGAATTTTCACCCCTTTAACTGGAAGTCACGTCGATGTCCATCATGAATAACTTAAAGCCTCATTCCGAGAGGATTGGCCAAGTGTGTCGTTCTTTTTAACAAATAACTGACACAAAGGTTTTGAAAACACAGCAAGCTCCTTCTGTAATAATAAATATGTATGCATCAAAGGTGCAAATTACATATTTCAGACCGGTCATGAATTTTAGATGCATCTAAATAGGCTATCTGCAATGGAAAGCAGCACACTTAGGCATACATGTCCCCACCGCCACCGTCCCAGACACACACACATACACACACACTCTTAAACAAAGTCAAGGATGATTAAGGTGCTAAAGTCAAAGATTGACAGAGATACATGATATCGTTCTCAGAACCCAGCTGAAATCATTCAGGCTTTTTGGGTGATCCTCTGAGGACACTTGAGCTCTGATTAAAATGACTTTTCCAAAAGCCCTCCCTACACTACACACAGTGTTTATATATATATATATATATATATATATATATATATATATATATATATCTGTCATATGTGTTATTAAAGTTATTAAGTAGTCATGTCAAATATTTTCTGGATTTTATTTAAGGAAATCCACATCAGATGACAGCGGGACATAAATATTAAAGGTCCCATATCTTAGAAGATTAGATTTTAATATCTTTTTGATTATAAGAAGGTCTAGGAGTTATATGAATACTGTCCCATGTTTCGAAAGGCTCAAACAAAGACATGTTCCTCCCAGAGCTCCAGAAGGAAGCTTGAGAGAGATGTCAAAATATATTGAGATGATTTAATATACTTAAAACCATCCTGTTAGGCATATGGAAACTTCAAATAAAACCCAGGGAAAGTGATATGAGACCTTAAACGTATACCTATTTCCAAATGCGTCACATTTTATAATCGTTCCACAGATTGTGAAATTAGATTAAAGGAAATGTTCTTATTAATAAGTATTCCAACTCCTCTGCTCCTGGATGTGAAGGTAGAGTCAAAGCTCTCCCCCTCCCGCTGTCTTTTAAGATATTATTTACCCAGTTTTGAAATGAAGCTCTTGAAGAAGGAACTTGATGTTTTTAACACCTTCTTTTGGTACATTGATATTCTGTTGGACTCACTTTCTTAAGGAGGTGACTGAACACAAGGGCTGCACTGAACGAGTGACACACACCCTCACACATACACCAAAGCACACACCTTCATTCCATTATTTTATTAATTTTATGTCTGTTTGATTTATGCTGCCTACTTCATGTTTACTCTTTGATCCTATGGTTGCTTGTTTGCCTATTTGTGTGGATTATATGATGTTTGTATTTGCTTATAAATGCGTATTGAGGTGAGGTTCCTTGTATAAGCCTCAAGCGTTTTTTCTAAATCTCACTTGCACCTTTTGGTTTCTCTCTTCTGTTGTTTTTTGCTGCTTTGTTTTATCATGCAAATAAATACATTCACATGAAAAAAAATTAATACATTTATCAGCTAGACTTTCCATATTTGTTACTCGTGGCATTTGTCCTTGTTATCTTATTTGTTATAGGATGCATTGCTGCTTCAGGTTCAAGGCAAACCCCAGTAGAGGTCAAGCATAAAAGTATATCCCAAAAAACATAAAAGCTACAATGTCTGGATACTATAGGCTAAGAAGAAGAGAAATCAAAAAGAGAACAAAGAAGAGACCAAAATTACTTTGCAATACACTGTCTTTCCATTACAATCTTACACACAAAAGCAATATTGTTATTATTATATGTTGGTTAGTAAGAGATTGTGAGCAAAAGATCATGGTGAAAAACTTGAAATGAAATAAAGATATCTAGTTATTTAAAAAAAAAGAAGTAGACCCTGATCAACGCTGTTCTTCTCTCCCAAGATAAACAACATCATTTGGGCGAAATCGAGTGCACAGCTGAGGTCCACTCAAGTTCTTTTTGCTTTTCTGGGATAGAGTGTCTGTTTGTAGTGTTTACTACACTTGTAATCAATTAACTGCCAGATACTGAGCAAATAGCTGTTTGGCTTCCAATAAGAGATGCGGAGAGTGACACGTCATTTATCTTTAGCTGTGTGAGCAATGTGGAATATTTAGTCTTGGTTTCAGCTGGACCTCTCTTCAGAGCTCAGGGTTCAGCTTCTGTTAGAGAATTTCTGCAGCGTACACTGATAACCCCCTGAACGTTTGGAAACAAAAAGAAGCACAGGAAGTTGGATCAGGTTCATTCTCACATTATTAATGCAAGGAACAGCTGATGCCTGCATGGTTAGGGCGACAAAAGATGCTGATGTGTGAGGCCATGAAAATGTTGGGGGTTTTTTTGTTGGTTTTTTAAAGCACACTGTGCAACAATGGTGTTCTCCTGCAAAAATCAGATTATGTCATTGTCACTGGGAATCACGTAATACATTCAGGGATTTTAAGAACTGTGCTGATTTTCCAGCACTCAACAACACTGCATCACATTTATTGATATCTGGAGAAATTTGAGAACCAACAGCTGGTTAAAAAGTTTGTGGATTGTCATACTTCAAGGTGCATTCTATACTGCAAAACCAATATAATGATACTGCCTCAAAACGCAGGATTGTGAAGTTACAGTAATTGAAGTGAGTAATGAGTAAACCCTTCTGAATGGTCCCAAGGTATGTCTATCCCAAACAAAGAGCTTTTGTCTAGATATCTGTAAACTTGACAGGCCAAAAGAAGCATGTAATTGACCCCATGGGAAATTTTACCCGTCCTATGCATCAGGAGCAGTGGGCACCCACAATGCAGTTCTTTTTGTGAGCACCTTGGTCAGGGACACTATTCGGGGATACAACAACAGTAATCTATTTAGAAAGTCTTAAATAAGTTAAATAATTCATCTTTGGATTGAAAAAGAGTGATTTAAATGTAATCTTGCATGATGAATGATGAATGATGAATGGTATCCAGCAGTGTAATGATTGCAATCCAGCCCACTTCTATTGATTTTGCGGAGTTCCTAGATTGAATTCAAATTGAATACGGGCCTGTGTTCAACCAGTGCACTGCCCACATTCAAATGAATGAGAGGGCTGTGTTTTTCCATGCAGATATAATGTTGGTCTAAACACCACTTACTAGTTTTAAACAGATAAACTAAACAATTTCCCCTAAATTATTAAACATATTTGTAATAGTATTTACATGTAAATGCACATTTTAATAAGAACCAAATGAGACCATGAGGACACAATGTAAGTCAAGAGGCTCTAATTTTGGACAGTCAAAATCATCTCCCAGCGCTTTGAGTTTATCCTGGTATTCCCCTCAGACCCCAATCATGGAGCGTGCTAATCATGCAGAGAGCAGGTGGTGCCACTGAGATAACACTGCAGAGTTGGGGGCTGCATTATATGCAGAGGACAGGCTAGTTTGATGATTGTTGTTTAGAACTTTGGCTGATTATGCCTTGGTGTTACCGCATGCTTGAGGTGCACCCAGCAAAACAAAACAATTTGTGAAAACATACCACAAACTTTCTGATCCAATAAACTTTTTTTGTCATTTTGGGAACAACAATTAAGTTATTTTGATGTGACATGGGCATGAACCTCTCATTTCCTGGAGAAAAAAACACTTTGATTTGCGATGCTAAGTAAATTATTTAACATGTGGTTAAAAAGCCATTACGGATTACACGATATTTACCCTTTGAGGGCGATGAAGGTGATCTTCTCTGACTTGACACATCCTCCTGCTTTGTCTTCAGAGATGTCTTTGGGCTGGATGGCTTCCTTTCCAGACTGGATGACAGCCGGAACATTATCATATCTTTAGCCTCCGAGACCTCAGTGAGAGGAAAAAACAGTTTTAGATATTTCAGTAACCCCCCAAAAAACAGTTGGAGAATGAACAGTTTAGATTCTGTAAAGGGAAAAACACAACTGGAATCAATGGGACAGCAGACAGGAGCAATTGTGTGGTCATTTCCAATTACTGGAGCTGTGTGAAAATTCACAGCTAATGTGTGAATTTTTTTAAATCATCATTGGGCACCTTTTGCAACCTTTAAGAAATTTTGATACTCTCTCTAAAAAATATGGGTGCTCTAAACGGTGATGAAGTTTAACTTGGCAGAGCTTTGAACAATGGCATCATCTGACCTTGTACAGTTGATTTACTCTGACTAACATGAATTTCAATCGAGAGGTCTGGTAAGACAATTAACAGTGCTGTGTGTAGTTTCTGGCGGCATCTAGTGGCAACGTGTACAGTAGAAGAATCTACAGTGGGTGTAAAAAACATAAAATGCCATCCCTAGAGCCATTGTTTGGTTTGTACATTATAAAACAGCTCAGTCTAACATAATAAAAATACAAAAACACTTATTTTGATTGGATTATATACTACCTAAAACATAAGTTTTTAAGTAGTACTACTTAATACTACTTAAAATATAAGTTTTTAAGTAGTATATAATTGTATTATATGAATATTATATTATATTTCGGCCAAGTCATTTCTGCCTGATGTTGCTAAATGCCACTTCTTATAATCTTGCACAATGTAGTTATAATGAAAAACATAATGGCAGAAACTATTTAAATTATGTGAAAGTTTGTGTGACAGTCTGTGTGAGTTGAGCCAGCTAAACACCTTGTGGTACAAGATGCTAAAAAACAGCATCCACTGTTTTCCACTTTTCAACATATTTTTACATATTGTTCTTCCGACAAAGACTCTCCTCGGTGCTATTGTTTTACCTGAGCTGTGTCTGGAGCTGAGAGTGGCACAGGACTCGCAGTTTTGGCAAATGTTTCTGTGCTGTAGACCATGACTCCATGAGGGTTTGGCTTTGCACCTCCTTGCAGAACAAGCTGAATGTCTCCCCCCTTCCAGTCAGCCAAATCCTGGAAGGGGCACCAAATCCCCCATCGGAGGCACTGCAAGAAGGCCGCTCGAGATGTGGAGGTGGCAGACAGCTGCAAAAACACAAGAATAGAGAATGTTCAGACATTTATTATTGTTTTCATATATGGAAACCTTTGACAATTTTTTTATAGAGAATAATTTTAATTTGAAGTACCGTAACTCTTGTACTTATTTTCTGCTTTCAGACCCTGGCCTGCAATCCCGACGATACAATCCTTAATATGTAAATCAAATATTTATGGATAGCCTCCCTTATTTTGACACTTTGTCAAAGCAATCCATTTTCATAGTTTGCATGAGCAAATAAATCTGCTTTATGTGTATTTTTACTGAAAACATATTTACAGCCTGTAATAAGAAAATCACACTGCTGTGTAAATATAATTACAGAAAAACAACAATACAAACAAACAGCTCTGCCCGCATGTTGTTACCATGGTCAAAATATGGAGTTTGTAGCATGCTGCTGGAGTAATTATGTACAATTTCACACTGTTTATTTGTAATGATTTAATAACATAATGAAACTGATGAATTGTTGCATTTTATAAATCAGAAACTTAATTCTAATGAGACTATAAAAAAATGCTGCAGTATATATATATATCATTCAATCAATCCATCCATTATGTACTAATCAGTTGTAGATTGAAAAGCTTCACAGGAGTAATAATAACAAAAATTGAAATTGTAACCAGGTGCACGGCCATAGAATAATGAATGGTTAAAGATTATAGCACTAAACATACGAGTAGATTGAATCTGAAATTTATACTCCACAAATACAAAATATACATTTTTGTATGCATAATTGTATGTGTTTATGACTATAAACACATACATAGAGACACAAAGTATACACAAGCACCAGTGCATGTACCTGTACTTATGTATGTTTGCATTTTGTTAGTGCTTTGGTTTAAAGACACAGCTTGTATGCAGCATGTATGCAGTCTGCCATCAAAAATTAAATGTTGAAGAATTGCAGCAGCTCTAATTGAGCGGCTGGTATGTTGGCAGGAGTCATGTGCGCGGTCAGTGGCTCACTCCAGGCTCCATATCAAAAAGCCTAAAGATGCTAATGTTTGGAACATATTGAACATATGGCTCACCAGAGGAGAAGCGGATTATGCTGCAGGGTGGGTTTGATATGGATATTTGACTTTTTTTTTTTTTTTTTTAATGCCATGACTTTCGGCCACTGGTGGAATTCATTGCAACGACTCGTCAAAGCCCCCTTTCAAGTCTACATGAAGCAAGTGTTTAAAATTGAAAAGGATACAGTACATTTTATGGTGAAGTATTCCTGTAAGCAATTACCTTTCCCATACCATCCCTGTCATACAGACCTACATAGACCCATGCAACTAGCATTTCTAGGTTCCTACAGAAGTAGTGTTGGAGTACAAAGGCATTATATATTCCTGGTGTGCAAATATAGAAATAAATATTTATTCCCACTATAACCTATTTAAAAAAAAGCAACATGAAATTCATAAAGCATTGAAGTGCTGAACTGGGTGGCCTCAGCTCTGACAATTCTATACAGTCAATACAATAGGAGCCTGAAAAACTAGGTCGCACGTACAGTTTAGGAGCTTTGTTGTGTTTTATCATGATTTACAATGTGTCCCAATGCACCTCTACATCAGGCAAACCAGGAAAAGTATAAAAAAAATATATATATAAAAAAAAAATAAGAAAAAGGCTTTAGCTTTAAATCATCCACAGGGAACTCTCAGGAAGTTTTACTGAATCGATTAATAAGCTGGTCAGCCACAGATGAGTGTAATCAATCACAGGTACAGTATAGGACAGTACAGAATACACAAGGAGTCTGCTAGTCTGTGTTATTTCAAGATAAAGTGAAGCATATAATGGTTCACTTAATGCTTACAATTCCCCCGAGCATATTTTTCTACAATACTAGGTCAATATAGGCTATCATTCATATAAGTAGCATCTTTATTCTAAATGTCACGCAGTGCTCATTGGGTGGTATTATACACATATATCTACTGTACAGCAGTCCTGTAGTGCCAACAGAGATGCTGTTTACAGTTAGTGTGGTTCAAGCATGACTTCCTTACATAATGGAATATGATGCACCCCAGGGCTGGGTTTTGAGCCCCCTGCTGTGCTCCCTACACACACAACTGTAGGGCTTCGTTGCCATGGTAATCGAACAGTAAAATCCATTGGACTGCCGGCACTGAGCCGCACCCCACCTCCCCCTCTTCAATTCATGTTCCAAACGTGCTTCTGTGACCTGTCAATCAAAAGCTACCTACCACTTTGTGAAACGATGGCTTTTTTTAATCTCTTTTCTTTTTCTGACAAACTGGCATCACGCTCATTTCCCACACCCCACAGTACAATGTTATATTTAATAATAGAAAATAAGCTGCAAGGATATATAAGAGAGAGATAAGAGATATATAATGAGCTTTGACCAATAAATCCTTTTGGTGCTTTACGCACCATTCCTACAGTTTGCAGTTTCTATCAGTTTATCCACTTATAAAATGCTATATAAAGGCAGAATTCACACACAAACACACACACTGAGTATTTTATTTGGTAAAATGATGTTATGAATTTAAGACATGGTTAAGTCTGTGTTTTCTCCATAAATTTTGACTCAAATCAGATTTACTATAAAGAGTATGATTTCAGTGATCGTAAATGTTTCCATGTGGCAACCCTGCAGTAAATATCATGAAACATTCAAGCAGCAAAACAGATGCTTTAATCATTTTTTAGACCACTGATGGAGCTCAGGATTTATAGGCACATTCTGCACCTTAAATAAAAGGCTTAAACTGCAGAGTGCTCCAGTGATCTTGCTCCTCTTGTTATATACAATAATACTCTTTCATGTTGTTTTTAGTTTCTTGACCATGTTTCTGCTCTGCTGCACATTCCTGTGTGTAAGGAGCAGACTGAACAGGCTTTGTGCACCTGCCTATTAGCGCATCTCACTATCTGCACTGCTTAGCATTAGGTATGTGGCAAGCCGTTTAAACATTTAATCAGTGGCAGTAATTCTAGATATCTGAAATGCAATTGTACATATTCATAATTACATTCTTATTAGTCACAATACAAATAAATAGAAATAAAGATCTCTATAAGTGTGCTTATATTACAGTTATCTTAAATTAAATTGTAGATATGTTTATTTAGAATTGGGACTGCTAAGAATGTAATTACAGCTATCTACAATTTCAGCTATCTTCCAATATCTACAATTGCAATTGTAGATATCTGAAATGAAATTGTAGACATGTCAACTTGAAGTTGTAACATGTCAAACCACATCGTGTAAATATCTGAAAGTGATTTTTGAATGGAAGTCAATGGGACATTTCCAGTAATCTGTATTATATTGTAATAGTTGATGTATAATGATATCTTCAATTAGAATTGAACTAGTAAGAATGTAATTACAGAGATCTACAATTACATTTCAGACATCTAAAATCACTATTGTACATATTTAAATTTCAACTCTACATATCATTAATTAATTGTTGTATCTAGGCAAGGCAAGGCGAGTTCATTTGTATAGCACATTTAAAAAAAAAAGGTAATTCAAAGTGTTTTACATAAAACATTAAAAGCATCAAGATATAATTTTAAAACAGTTTGTTAAAAGGGGAAAAAATCCAAAATGTAAAATTAAAAATAAGAACAATCATAAATTAAAACTGAATTAAAATTAAAAAAGATTAAAAATCAATAAATTGAAATTCAAAACAAGCAACATATAATTTAAAACAGTTGATTAAAAGGGGAAAATCTAGTCAAAATAACATTTTGCCAAATCAAAATTTTACTAGTCAAACTAAAATTGCCACTAGTTTGCGCACCTGATTAAATGTTTGTACAGCTTAGCATACAAAGTATTTCTGCTTTTGGTTCGTTTTACTGCTCACACATTAACCTGTCATCAAGTTACTGTTGCATTTAATACACCAGGCCCCACCTAAAGCACACTCAGTGGAAAGAATGCATTAAAAAGCACAGCTGCATTAACTATTTACACAATGTGAGTGCTCGGTGTGAATCTGACACTTGCACCAGTGGAAACTAGCATTTACAGCTGTGTTTCAGCACTACGACTGATAGCATTGTCAAAATAAGGCCCTAAATGTCTATTATGTACATCTGAAAAGAACCTCTCCAAAGATTCACACATTTCAAGTGAACACAGATACAGATCAATATCCCATTCCTCTTGAGAGGGAGTTTGTTTCAGACAATAATTTTACCCCCAAGTAGCACAGATATTAACAGCTATTTCTTTGAATTACAACTCCAGAAATATATGGCAGCCATAAAAAAGGATAGCAGTATATTCCCCCTTGAGGCATTGCCTGTTTTTCCATCTCATGGGGTTGAATTAATAAAATGCTTTATATGAAACATTAAATCAAACAAGTCTATCTCCAAAGTGATGATTTTGTAAAAATGATCCAACTAGAGAAGGATCATTTCATGGCACAGGGAGTAGCCAGTAAAAATGGTGGGGCAATTTATCTAATATGTCTCTTTTTTTTTCCTCCAAGCACTCTGTGTTTCTAACATGTCGGCACTCCTGCAGAACATGAGGGAAAGAGCAAAATGAGTGTCTAGCACATGACCGAACACTCCTGTATTATTCAATGAATACATTCGGGTGGGGGAATGATTCAGGAGCAGAGATGCCGGCTGAGCTCTGAGAGAATGAGAGAGACAAAGGACCAATCAGGGACCGTTTCTACAGGGACACTACAGCCATGCAAAAAGCTTTTATCTGTCCAGCACTTATCATACACTTTTCAGTTCTCCAATCATAGGAAACTGAGAACTTTATGTTCAAAACTGCAATGAAAATCTGCGAGTGAGGATTTAAAAAAAAAAGGAAAACACTACATATCTCCCACACACACACTACATGAACATCCATAACTGGAAACTAGTAATAAGCTATTAATAGTTAAAAGGAAGATCTTTCAAAACAGATTTACAAAGTGGTATCCTACAGTAGGATCAGACGATGGAAATAAAACATGAATAAGAATTGTTCTTTTATGACACACATCTGCTAGCTTAGCCACAAATCGCTATCATGGTTTCATTGCAGTGGTTTTGAAGTTCTTCAGAACGGTGCAATCTCCATATGAACTGCATGAAGCGCTGACAGCTTGTGGTGGTAAACAATAGGATTGAAGGAATCTCAAAGAGACTCCTTAGTTGCGGTTTGAGTAAACAAATAGGGATAATAGTTTTATTCAAAGCCAGGAAGAAAATTCTCATTATGCATGTAATCCTGGTACACAAACACGTCTCAGCCTTCTGAGACATACATGGGCTTAAGAGCAACAATAAAGCAGTATGTTTATTATATGACAGCAGAAATTGATGTTCCATCAACACACATGGGTGTAGGTGGTGGAATCATTGTGGGCAGGAAGCAGTACTGTAGGAGGTAGTTGGCTAATGTATTATATGCATGTGTTGAAGGCCTCCGGTGGAAGGAAGTTGCCTAAAGATTCAGACACTGACTCACCACAGTAACTCAGTAATTCCTAATCAATTGTAAAGCCTGCTGGTGACATCAAAGAGACATCCAATCAATGACATTATTTCCCAGTGGCAATAAATATAACTTTTTGCTCTTGAACTGACTTGGGAAGAAACATGTGAACTAATAGAGGAATCTGCTATAGTGACACCAGCTTTACATTTTTTCACAGCACATCTTGCTGCTCAGCCCTGCACTCTCATGGGATACGACAAAAAACAGTGCTGCGCAGGACAGATTTTCAAAGCTCACTGCAGGTGTGGGACTGAAAATTCTGTCCAAGTCTTACCAAGTCGTAACTTAACTAATTATATATGTGCATGTTTTTTCCAAGCCAATGACAAAACCTTTCGTGAGAAATAAAGCAAACGTGTAAGCTACATGTTGAATATCTAAATTTCAAAATGTTAAAGATTTTCATTAAAAAGAGAGAGTCCTGTTCACATGCACACATTTATTTACATTTAATTGCAAACCACAGTCTTATGTGATAACATACTTGCATAGAATGAACATCATGATTATGATTCAATTAATTGTGCAGCACTAATGCTACCATCTACTTATGGAAATTAACGGTTTTTATTGTCCAAAGCACCTAGTTAGACCTGCACCAACAATGAAGTCGGCCTTCTCACACATGCCCTGTTTCCCCCTCCAATCCTAGACTATGTCTGTCTACTAGGCTTGTCCCGATCCAATATCGGCATCGGATCGGCCACCGATATTGGCAAAAATATGCATAACGGTATCAGCGCGGCGGCACGGGAAAAATACGATCCGTTAAAAAAAGTCCGGGTTTTCCAGCACCTATTCAGATAATCCATTCCAGTTTTTTTGCTGTGGTTTCGCTTAAATCCGGTCCGCATTTTCCAGCACACCAGCATTAGCGTCTCCCCACATTTGTTTAGCTCGCCTCGCGTTGCATAGCAACCAGAGACGCGCTCAGACTTGACGCTCTGTGGCAAACGGCACAGACACCGAAACAGCGTAGATTACACTGAAGCACACCGGGATTGTTCCAGCACTCGGATAATGTAACTAATGTGACTTTAGTACATCGTTTTCTTTATTTAACATGGGATGTTGACTTCTTCTACTTTTTTAACGGAACGCATCTCTGCAAATCTGCGGAAATGTGAGCGCAACTCCGGTGACTGGACTCGACTGTGTGTCACCTGATGCAGGAATAACGACGCACCAAAAAAATAAATAAAAAGTGTTAAACCAGCATGTCTAAACAGAGAGAAGATGTATAACAGGATGTTGAATATCCATTCAATGTGACAAAAAAAATGTTTATTTAGACGTCTTTATTCTGAAAATACCACTTTGAAAAAACTTTATTTAAAACACTCCAGACCGCCATTACATTTTTTAGCTTGCGCACCCCCGAGTGCTCGGACTGCAGTCAGGGCAAACAGTTGAAGGCAGTTGAAGGCATGTAGATAGAGATGGAGCAAAAAGTGTGGAGGAGATTGGGGAGTAGAGGGCATTTTTGTTTTTAAATAGTTAATATTATTTGCACTGGTTTTTAAAGCCTTAGTTTACACATGCTCAAGAGCAGAGTACTGATGCTGAGTTAATAGACTATTTCGGTATCGCACACCAGTATCGGTATCGGCTCGGAAGGGCAAATACAATATCGGTATCGGATCAGAAGTGCAAAAAGCTGGATCGGGACATCCCTACTGTCTACTCTGTTGCCTTAGCAGTCAGAAATGTCAGTAACAGCCAAGTTTGTTATAAAGATGTGGCTTAAAACTGGATAAAACATATATCTATGACTGTTAGATTGACAATCACAATTAAATTGAATATAAAATTATAAATCTCTCTAGGTAGGAAAATAATTGGAAACATTTGGGATTATGAAAGTATACATCTCAACAAAATATAATAACAAAGGCCTAGTAATTGTTAGACATTTTAACACAGAAAAGTTGCATACTGGGTCTTTATCTTTCACTCAGAGAGCAGCCAAGCACTCCACAGTACAATAATGTACTTCGAGAGAAAGAATGGAAACATCAGCCTAAGGCAAAAACAAGGAAGCGGCGAACTTATTCATAAACTTGCACTGAAAACAACAACAGGCGATGTCACTGCACACATAATTGCTGCACACAGGCAAAGCGTTTTCCAAGGGAAGAATCCATCAACCTTGTTTAGAATGTAAAATGTGATGTTGCAGCATCTAGAGACAAATAATAATAAAAAAAAGTGTCAGTTTCAAACCTACAGGGTGGAAATGAAGTTCTAATGTCTGTTACCTGGAGCAAGAAAAGTAATCATCAAGGAAAGCAGAAAAAAATAAATCCCCAAAATATAATAATAATCCAAAAGGTGACAGATGGAAAGTTTTGAAAATCAAATCCAGCAGGCTGGAAGAAACAAAAGCAGAGACACAACCAGTCCAATTCACGGCCTACAATATTTATTGAAAAGACTAATGTAGTATGAAACTAGGAAAGGCTTATTTTTTGTAAAAGTTAAAAAAAGACATTAACTTTAACAATTACCATTTAGGAGCTGCTATTGCTATGCTCGTGTCTTATGTCCTGATATAACAACCACATGTGTGATAAGCAAAGATGAAGCAGTTTATAGGAACATAGTTTTGGAGACGCTCAAAGAAAATGGCAAGATGTTAAGAGACTCAGGGCTTTCTAGACTAGAGCAGGAATTAATCCTAAATTAAGGGGATGTGAGCATTGATGGGAGACGGAGTCTGACAGTTATTACTATTACCGCAGTCTGTTGGGCTGTTCAAGTCATTATTTCAGCCAAGACCCTGTGACAGGCACCGGCCCACAGCTCCTGCTACTTATTCTCCACAATGAGAAGCCCTGGAGGAAGTGAGGGAACATGCGCTGAGATCATTAACTTAAGAGCACTAAACCACTCACATTTTCATCCATCTGCACAAGGAGTCCAAATGAACCCAGCAGGCTGCCGTGCTCTATTCAAGCACACCAAGGCCAAATACAAAAAAATATTTTCTCAGATCTTGCCTTTCGGTGACTGCAAAAGTTCAAGGGGATGTTCATGAAAGGAATGTTCACTGCTTGGGCCAATTTACTGTGAATGTGCACGTTTTTGATCAGCAGTTGGATGTTCTGATTCAAAAAATAAAAAAGGGAAAATTAATCAGGACAGCAGACATACACAACTGACAGTTAAACTGTTCTCTGCCCCAGATTTAGGAATAAAATTCTTAATAAAGAATTTATATAGAAAATTTATAAAGAAAATAACATTTTACACACAGGCTCAAATAACTGCTCAGGATAGGAATAACATTAGAATATCTGTAAAAAAAATATGGGATGAAATACCATACACAATACCTTTGATACCATACATGATATCTATAAATATATATTGTTTGGAGTATCAAAATGAGTAAAATGTGTCTAATTCTATGGCTTATTACCACAGACCAGAAGACTATTTCCTTCATTCCTAGTTATTCTTTGTGTTTAGTGTTTTGTGTTTGTGTTTTGCATGTTAAATGATGTTAGCATGGTAGCACACTAAACAGAGACATTGGTTCTAGCTAAACATGTGCAACTTTCAAACTCAGACTTCAACATTTGAAGCTGTACAGAGCCACTAGCATGGCTAGACTGCTGAAGTCTTGATGGCCCATGTCATCTAGTTTATGTCCTATAAACTAGATGACATATTCACCTTTAGACATACACCTTATTGGAGTTTGGTGCAGGCAAACTGGTGCAGGTATGAGCCAGCCTGTAGAATGATCCTGACATGTTCAGACTGAAACAGAATGTGAGTTCATGTCATCAGGACGTCTCTTCTCTTCTCAGGCTAAGCATCAGTAGCTTCCTCATTTAAAATAAGTTTCATTTCAATGGATTCATTTATCTGAGAACAGTAATATAAACTACCTGAGATGATTTATCATCTATTATCCTCATGGAGGGTGGTCATATATACCTCCTAGGATGAAAATTAAAATAAGATAATGACAACGCAAAACATGAAAAATGACTGATCAATAACTTAACTGGAAGTCAATTATATTATGTGCACATGAATGAGTTACAGCAACAAATGACTTTTCCAAACAGCATCTGTCAACATGACATCTTCTCCATGCAGTCTCAAAATTAATCTTGTGATGATATTTTCATCTTCGATGCATGAGTACACACAAAACATCAAAGCTCTGTCAAATGTGACGTCTGCAGGTTCTTATCTGGTCTGCACATGCAATCTGACTTGACACATTGCAAAGAGAGTAAGCAGCAGCTCTGTACCGTAGCATGTTTGGTCCAACCAATTTAACAGTCTATAAATATCTCAAGGAAAAAATAAGAAGAAAGTTGGGTTACTGGGTGAATTAATAAGCAGTCCTCTAAAGAAATATGCAGTATAAAGAAATACATAAATTGAACATTACAGACCTTGACTTAAATGTTTGTGTATATTGCCTTGAGGGTCGAATTGAAACTGTTAAATCACACCATTTCCCCGAGTTAAAGTGGATGCTGGAGGGAAGAAAGAACTGCTATGTTACCAACGAGCAAATGACAAAACTGTAATGAGTTTGGGCAGAGGCGGGAGGAGAAAAAAATGTACAAAGGTTTTTTGTCAAATATCTTTGTTCAGTGTCTAACAGTAAAGCATGAGAAAAAGCAAAAGGAAAGCATTACCAAGGCGTACCACCTGCACTTGCTGTGGGACGGAGGATTGATGGTGGAACGGAATATTCTACAGCTGCCGCCTCTCGCCACTTTATACAATTGCTGCTTTAAATGAAAATCATTCAAGTCTGGGCCTACACTCCTCTTTGGTTGGAACAGGGCCTCGGTCAGTGGTGGCCATCCGCATAGCAACCATTAGATGTGCAAACATCATCGCCCTACCTCTCCGGCTGCCAGGGTGATGCATCCGTCTGGAGAGGGATGGCACTGCTGGCAGGCACTGACAGGGTAAGACTCACTCTGGGCCTATCGCAGGGGGAGATTGATGCACTTCTCAGTGGGGGGAGAGCTGACATTAATTTTAATTAGGCAGACGAAATATTGTCTCTGCGGCATGTAGCCTCTCGTGCCTTATCCTCAACTTCTCTTCCCGTTGTAAGTAAGGGAACAGGGCCACGGGGGAGATATGACCTTCAGAATATCAGCCACAAATCATCTAAATATATCACTTCAAAAGTCCTGATGACATTACTGTGCTTAAGACGTTTGATTAACATTTAATTAACATTTGTATGACATTTCAGATCAGAACCAAACAAAAATATAACTGGTGTCTTTGAGGATGAGCGCCACACCAGTGCACATAGCATTAACTTAACCCCGCCAAATACGAGATATCTCATGTTTTGGTGTTTTCATTGTTATGTAACAGATCTATGATGTATCATCTGATGAAGTTTGGTCACCACAGGAAGTATATAAACTATTGATGCACCCAATATTCAGTAACTGACACATTTGGCCTTTGGTGGAGTGGGTTAAAAGCAAGGCTGAATGAGTGGCGTATGACACAATCAGTGACACAGTCATCTGGCACCTTCGTTAAAATCTCGGCAGTGTTGCAACGAGTGTTCAACCAAACCAAAGTACAACTGTGTGGAGGGGGGGGCGTGGGCTCGGCTGCAGGGGAGGGACGTGTGGGAGTGGCTCACGGGAACAGCGTCAGGTGAGACAATTCCACAGCTGTTGAGGATCTGCTAATGAGAACCTATATATACACCCACAGTGACAGCCGGGGGGGGGGGGGGTAAGCGGCGGCGACGGAGCGGACAATCAAAAACCGCAACGGAACTGATTGTGAAAGACGCTTCGGCGTAAAACAGCCACCTGTCTCGTGTCCTGCCTGTCCGTGCTGGGAGAACCCCGTAGCACTCTCGTGCTACATTTGGCGCCTAAACAGGGACCGGCACAGGCAGTCGGGACATGTCCGAGCCCCAGCAGCTGCAGCCGGTGGCTGCGCTGGCCCAGATGCTGGGGGAGATCGCGGCCATGCACCGGGAGCAGGCGGCGGTGAACCAGCGGCAGTTGGCGGCGATGCAGAAGCAGGCGGAGAGGCAGACCGAGGTTCTGCAGAGTCTGCTGGCCCGTCCAAGCGCGTCGCCGGCGTCTCCCCCGTCCCTGCTTTCCGGGATGACGCTACAGAGGGTGTCCGCCGCGGACGACCCCCAGACATACATCGAGATGTTCCAGGCCACGGCGGCGGCGTGCGGCTGGCCGGAGGAAGAGTGGGCGGTCCGCCTGCTCCCCCTACTGTCCGGGGAGGCTCAGACCGCCGCTCTCAGCCTGCCCGCCGCCGCACGGGGGTCGTTCGCGGGGATAAGGAGAGCGGTCCTGGAGAGGTTGGGGCTCTCTCCGGAAGACCATCGCCGCCGGTTCCGGAGCACCAGGCTGGGGCCATCGGACCGCCCGTTCGTCTACGCGCAACAACTAAAGGACGCAGCGGTCCGGTGGCTACAGCCGGGAGAGTCCGAGGGGGAGGGGCGCATGCTGGAGCAGATCGTGCTGGAGCAGTTCCAGGAGGGGCTGCCAGGGCGGACGGCGGAGTGGGTGAGGTGCCACCGGCCAGTGGACCTCTGCGCGGCCATCATCCTCGCGGAGGATCACCTGGCCGTCCACTCCCGGAGCCACATACCGGCGGCTCAGACTCCAGCAGCCACCCGCCCGTCTCCGGCCCCCCGCAGGAAGTCACTCCCCCCGGCGGCACCCCAACCTCAACCCCGCTCTAACCCCCCCTCTTCCTTCTCTACTCCACAGACTCCAGCTGTCACGGGCACTGTTCCTGACCCACAGGGGGCTCCTCAGACGCCAGGGCAGGAGTGTTGGAGGTGCGGGCGGCCCGGACACTTCCGTCGCGAGTGCCCACTGATGGAGGTCGGCCAGGTGATCCGGGTCGCCGGCCCTCCGGCACCCTCCCCCGGTTCAGGGGGGACATAGAGCGTTCCGGTAAGGATCCAAGGGGGTGTACATCAGGCGATGGTGGATTCGGGCTGCACGCAGTCCCTAATCCACCAAAACCTGGTTCGCCCCGGGGCTCTGGTGGAGGCAGCATGGGTGGATATAAGGTGTGTGCATGGGGACGTTCACAGATATCCCGTGGTGCCAGTGGAAATTAAGTATAGGGGCAAAATGCATAGAGTTAAGGCCGCGGTTAGCTCCCGCCTGGCGCACCCCCTGATTTTGGGTACCGATTGGCCTGGGTTTCATAGCTTGGTGGGGCAATGCGTGGGGGTGCGCTCACGACCGACAGGGACATGTGGTATGTGCGCCGCTCTCAGTGGTGACGCGAGGTTGTCCGACGCTGCAGACGGGGAGGGGGAACCAGCGGGGCCTTCACAGGAGGCCCCACTGGCTCCTGTAATACACTCCACGGAAGATTTTCCACTCGAGCAGTCTCGTGATGATACTCTACGCTTTGCCTTTGACCAAGTGATAAAAATTGATGGTCATACGGTGCGCCCTGGGGCGGCGCAGACATATCCACACTTTTCAGTGATTAGGGACAGATTATACCGAGTGAGTCGTGACACTCAGACAGGAGGAGAGATCACCCAATTGTTGGTGCCGAAAAGCCACCGGGAAATAGTTTTCCGGGCGGCTCACTTTAACCCAATGGCTGGTCACATGGGATACGAGAAAACACTAGACCGGATAATGGCCCGATTCTATTGGCCTGGCATTCGGGGAGATGTACACCGCTGGTGTGCCTCTTGCCCAGAATGCCAGTTGGTAAACCAACCGGCCATCCCCAGAGCGCCTTTGCGGCCATTACCGCTTATTGAGGTCCCATTTGAGCGCATTGGTATGGACCTCATCGGGCCATTTCACCGGAGTGCACGGGGATATCGCTTTGTGTTAGTTCTAGTGGACTATGCAACGCGATATCCCGAAGCAGTGCCCCTGCGCAACATCTCTGCAAAGAGTGTGGCACAGGCACTGTTTCAGGTCATCTCCCGAGTTGGGATTCCGAAAGAAATCCTAACTGACCAGGGCACCTCGTTTATGTCACGCACACTGAGGGAACTGTATGGATTACTGGGCATCAAGTCTATTCGGACCAGCGTGTACCACCCACAGACCGATGGCCTCGTGGAGCGGCTGAATAAGACTCTGAAGTCCATGATTCGTAAGTTCATACATGAGGATGAGCGTAATTGGGATAGGTGGCTAGACCCTCTGTTGTTTGCGGTGCGGGAGGTACCCCAGGCCTCCACGGGATTTTCTCCCTTTGAGCTGCTGTTTGGCAGAAAACCACGAGGGGTGCTGGACCTAGTTAAAGAAAACTGGGAGGAAGGTCCGAGCCCCAGCAAAAACGAGATTCAGTACGTCTTGGACCTTAGAGCAAAACTCCATTCACTTGGGCAGTTGTCACGGGAAAATTTGCTCAGGGCCCAGGAGCGTCAGCAGCACCTGTACAACAGAGGGGCTAGATTGAGACAATTTTCACCGGGAGATAAAGTGCTTGTATTACTCCCTTCTTCCAGCTCCAAATTACTCGCGAAGTGGCAAGGGCCCTTTGTGGTCACACGGCGAGTGGGCGATGTTGACTATGAGGTTGTGCGTTCCGACAGGGGAGGAGCAACACAAATCTACCACCTCAACCTCCTAAAAGCATGGAGGGAGGCGGAGTCTGCTTCTCTGGTGACCACGATCAAGGAGCGAGATGAGTTGGGGCCTGAGGTGCCAAATTCCACCAATCCAACCTCGCTCCTTTGTGAAAACCATCTCACTCGGTCCCAGAGAGCAGACGTTGCCCTGTTGCAGCAGCGGTTTGCTGATGTGTTCTCCCCCCTCCCGGGACGCACAAACCTCATAGAGCACCATATAGAAACACGCCCAGGCGTGACTGTTCGTTCACGGCCTTATCGGCTGCCTGAACACAAAAGAAAAATAGTTCAGGCAGAATTGGCAGCAATGCTGGAGATGGGAGTAATAGAAGAGTCCCACAGTGCCTGGTGTAGCCCCATTGTTCTTGTCGTCAAGAAGGATGGGTCTATACGGTTCTGCGTGGACTACCGCAGGGTGAATGACGCGTCACGTTTCGATGCCTACCCAATGCCCCGGGTCGACGAGCTCCTGGATCGGCTTGGTACTGCTCGCTTTTTTACGACACTGGATTTGACGAAGGGCTACTGGCAGATTCCCTTGTCTGCAGAGTCCAGAGAGAAAACGGCCTTCTCCACTCCGTACGGGTTGTACCAATTCGTTACGCTTCCCTTCGGGCTGTTCGGTGCCCCGGCCACGTTCCAACGGCTCATGGACCGAGTGCTGCGGCCACACGCTGCATATGCTGCCGCCTATTTGGATGATGTTATCATCCACAGCAACAGCTGGGCGGAGCATGTGCGGCAGGTGGCCTCGGTGCTCGAGTCACTGAGACGGGCTGGGCTCACTGCCAACCCGGGGAAGTGTGCAGTTGGACGGAGGGAGGTACGGTATCTGGGGTACCACATGGGCGGCGGGCAGGTGCAGCCTCAGGTGGACAAGACCGCAGCAATCGCAGCCTGCCCAAGGCCCAAGACAAAAAAAGAGGTGAGGCAGTTTTTAGGGCTGGCAGGTTACTACCGGCGGTTCATGCCCGACTTCGCGGACCTGACCAGCCCACTAACTGACCTGACCCGAAAGGGTGCCTCAGATCCGGTCCAGTGGACGGAACAGTGCCAGCTGGCGTTTGAGAGGGTTAAACAGGCCCTCTGTGGGGAGCCACTTCTCCACACACCTAACTTCTCTCTCCCCTTTATCTTGCAGACCGATGCCTCGGGCAGGGGGTTGGGGGCCGTCTTGTCCCAGGAGGTGCAGGGGGTCGACTGCCCAGTGCTATACATCAGCCGGAAGCTGTCGGAGAGGGAGACACGTTATAGCACGGTGGAGAAGGAGTGTCTGGCTATCCGGTGGGCGGTCGATGCCCTGCGGTATTACCTCCTGGGACGCCCGTTCACCCTCTGTTCGGACCACGCCCCGCTCCAGTGGCTCCACCGCATGAAGGACACCAACGCCCGGATCACCCGTTGGTATTTGGCCCTACAGCCATTTAAATTTAAGGTGGTCCATAGGCCGGGGGCGCAGATGGCTGTGGCTGACTTCCTCTCCCGCTCACAGGGTGGGGGGGGGGAGTTGGTTAGGCCGGATGGCTCCCGGCCTATATCGCAGGGGAGGGACGTGTGGGAGTGGCTCACGGGAACAGCGTCAGGTGAGACAATTCCACAGCTGTTGAGGATCTGCTAATGAGAACCTATATATACACCCACAGTGACAGCCTGGGGGGGGGAGGAGTAAGCGGCGGCGACGGAGCGGACAATCAAAAACCGCAACGGAACTGATTGTGAAATTACCAATAAAGACGCTTCGGCGTAAAACAGCCACCTGTCTCGTGTCCTGCCTGTCCGTGCTGGGAGAACCCCGTAGCACTCTCGTGCTACAAACTGCTTTAAATTTAAAAGCCAAACACCCTGAACAGCATGCTGAGTATGAAAGAGAGAAGGCTGCAGCAGCTAAAAGGAAAGTTTGTCACAGGCCCACTCTGTCTGTGGCAAACATCTTTGAAAAGTCAGAAAAGTTCACAAAAGACAAAGCCAAAGCAAAAAGGATCACAAAGAAGGTGATGGAGCTCATTGTTTTGGATGATCAACCATTTAGTGTTGTGGACATTGGCTTTCAGAGGCTTGTGGAGCCACGTTAACAATACCAAGTAGACAATATTTCTCAGATGTTTGCTTACCAGAGACATATTTATTCTAGATAAATTATGCAATATAAAAAAATATATATAATGAAAAACAAACCACATTTGATATTCGGTTCAGCGAAGCGTTAAATTTTATGCAGCTTCGGCCACCAATGTTCATTTCGGTGCATCCCTAATATAAACATTTTTTTAACTCAGCAAGTGCTACATGCAACCATTACATAATGCCTGGAGGATTTCATAAACCAGCCATACCCTAAAAAATGTCCATCAAAAGGCACACGGCTGAAAAATTCCCAGCATCGCACCAGCATTTATTTTTCAATCAAGAAACAAGACCTAGAGCAGCTGCAGCAGGACAGGCTGCATCACCCGGGTCACAGGCAGTTGTTGTTGTTGTGGTCACTGTAGCGGGCAGAGATGCAGACGCCCGGTTTGTGGCTAAAAGACACTAACAACTATGACCTCTGGATTTATATTCCGATGCCTGGTCAAGCGATTCAAGGGCCAGTTGTGTTTTCCATCCCCTTTTTCCCGAGGTGACAGCAGTAGGAAAATATCATTTGAACTTGGTGTGGTTGTTATATAGAAGCGAGGAAAAATAAAAGTCAATATTCTGCCTGACAAAAATGTGTCAGCTTTTTGTCTGGAAAGTTGGGTTTTTTGTATATAACTGACCTACATTCAAGCATTTGTGAAGGTAAAGAAGAAAAGTGACTGCATCTAGGCAAATTTTTTTTTTTTTGTGTGTGTGCTGTGTACTAGAAACTATTTTTTCTATTTATGTATACTGTGTTTACATATTCATAGACTGAAAATTCTGGGGTTGTTAAAGATCAGCGAATGCTTAAAAAATGTTGGCAGTAGCTGGCAATTTTACTAAACTACTCTGGCAGGGAAACAGTTAATACTTTGTCACTTTGTCTCTGTCTTGTATCTGATTTAGGATGCATTTGCTTTGTTTTCTTTATGGTTTATTTTAGATATTTAACTAAGTACTGTATATTTTAGTTATTTTAGACAACTCTTGAATTAATGTTTTATCATTTTTGTCTGTCTCATAAATATTCATGAGCATCTCTTCTGATTGGTTGATTTTCATTTGGAAGACATGTCACAACAAGGCAAGAAACAACATTTCTAAATCAAGGCAATGTGTTTTAATTGAAGTTTCGAAGCTTTATTTGTTGCCGTGGTAAGTGACCATGTAGTCCATGATTTTTTTTTTTTTTTGTTAAATAGTGTGCATGCGACATAGACATAGACTGACACTGGTTCTCCTCGGCAACCAATATGTTGAAGAAGTCCAGTGTTGAGTCTATTTATATGGGAGGAATTACCATGACACTGCGCACACAATGGTATTTGCAAGTGACTAGTTTAAATTTGTGCATCCAGACATCATCAGCCTATACACATGGGTTGCTGTGGTAACATCGTAGGCATCGGTACATTGCTTTGGAAAAACCTATTACTGAATGAGTGACGAAAGAGGCTGGTATACATCGCAATGTTTTGTGCTGTAGTCATGGCAGGCCTCACTGTGAGAGATGCTGAAAAGTAATGACTGGTGGGAGCATGTAGTCCTGGGGATCTTTGATGGTGACAGGTGGCTGGCCAATTTCAGAATGCACCATGAAATATTTGACAGGCTCTGTGGCCATCAGGACCAAGTTTGCCTGTCAAGGATACAGAAACAGTGCATACATATTTGGAATGGGGAAAAGCAGAGTGTGTGAGACTGTACATGGAGTTAGTACGGCATTGCCTGCACTAAGGAATGAGTTCATCAGGCTTCCAGCGAGTGATCACCTGGAAAGCATCATTCAGGAGTGTGTCATTGTAAAGAGGGCATTTTAATGAGCATGTGATTGGGGAAAGCTTCACAGGATGTCTTTCATTCAGAAAACATCATTAAAACCGGCAGGGGCCCACGATAATCATGCAAATGCGCGCACACACACACACACGCACACACACACACACACACAAACTGCACACATCAACACACAAACAAGCACTTAAGGGAAGTCACGAGGAAAACACACAACAATCTATACAGCATGTACCTGTCGCTGAGCCAATTAAAATCTAAAGAAGAGTCTCTGTGGCACAGAGGAGACGCTGTACACAAACACCTTTAATAAACCTCGCCGCTGGCCATGTCACTGCTTCCTGCTTCTTTTTATCCTCCATCCCCCAACAGCAACATCTGACACACAGCAATGAATAAATAGATGCTCAAGAGAGTGACATTTGTTGTACGTATATCATAGCTATTGAAAAGGTTTTCTGATACCGAATGATACACAATGAATCCAATGAACCACAAAGCAGTCAGTTGAATCATGAACATGTACTGTATATAACTGTAATACTTACAGTGCAGCTAAAGTAGTCACATTACTATTTACTGAAGCAGTAACTTAATTCTTCTGATATATATTTTTAACTGTTTTTCCAGGCACTGTCAAAAATCAGGCCAAGTGTTCTTATTAACACTTTAAACTGTGATTTCACCTGTTCCAACATCACAATGTCAAGATGGAACTTCATTTGTCTCCAATTGTGGGCACATGCCAAAATATAAATGAACATAGAACAGCAGTAACAGAGTCATGTATAACTCACCACCTCCTTTTTGGAGTTTCATCTCTTAAAGTGGGATGGCTGTGGCTCAGAGATAGGGCAGTCATCTACTAATTCAGTTACTGGGCAAGATACTATACTCAAATGTTACATGTGATTTTGATTTTGTCCTCTAAACCTCAGATGTATTTTCATTTCATTAAATGTTGATTATTGATTCAATATTTCACTAAAAGTCAGAGATTAAAGAAAAAGTCCAAAAAAGAAATACTGAATTCCCAAAATATACTCAGGTAATGATGTTATTGCAGCATTTATGAAATAAAATTTATTTCCATTAGAAAAATATTCCATTAGAGTTAATAATAATAATAATAATAATTTTATTATGTTTTCAAAATGGCATGGTCTTCTTGAAGCCTGATATCTGTATCAATTGTTTCTCCACACTCTGTCCAGTCACACTTCAGTATACATGAACGTTTCTGGATCCACAGCATTCATCAGTCTCAGTTATTCGGAAATCAGTTCCTGCCGCCCCGCTGACAGAAGACAGATGCTTTGGATTTGTAGTTTTAAATCAAACCACAGACGGAAAATATTGTGAAATGATATTTCTGAATGCTACCCAGTGTGTTCTGTAGATAACAACCACCATCTCTAACTTCGCTGCTTATAGATGACTGTGGTTTCTTTTGAGCTGGAATGTTACCTTATATATGAGAAGTGGTGTGTTCAGTCTTGCTCCTTCATATATCCAGATAATAGCTCACTGAAGGGCAAAACAGTGAGTATTTTTAAAGGTTACTCATTAATTCTTACACGTCTACAGCTCACTTAATTGACTCTTCCAGTTGCCAAGTCCAGTCAGGGTCAAAGGTGACACAACACAAAAATATGATGCAGTTTGACACATTCATTACAGGTTGTCCACTGGCCCATTTACTCAAATAGAGAAGCCATATTTCAGTACATGACACCTATCAATATTGTCAACATACTTTTTCAACAACACAGGTTTGCTGTTGTGTAACAGGGAGAGTTGCTGTGTGAGGATGTGCATCTCGCCAGTCCATCAGAGGTGTAATAGTGGTTAGTGAAAGGTTGAAACACAGGATCTCCTCTCTACACGTCCCTCCCTTCTCCTTAGTCTATCCATCTACTGTATCTGCTCTTTGCTTCCACTCTCCTGTGGCTGTGATCTACAAGCAGTCACTCATTCCCTGTCAGTGTTTTGGATGACTGCAGCTGTCACGCCTCCCTGGCAAAAGGACAAAGATGCGCCTCCTGCCTTGATTTCCCCTGGACTGGCCCCTCCATTAGCAATGAACTAGTGCTTGTCAGCAGAAGGAGGCAGACAACAATGAGCCCCATCGTCTTGTATTAGGCCATATGCAACTGCATTACATGGCTCAATTGACGAGCGGTGCCAAGTGGTTGAGGAAAGGAGGCGACAGGCGAGCAGGAGCGGGGCAGGGACGTCTCAGATGAAGTTACGGCGGGACTAAATTGGTGCTGACAGACCACAATTAGGAGAGTCATTGTCTCCTTACGTCAGTTGTCAGTGACCCAAGTATTCTCACAGCAAGTACATCATGTACTGGTGGAAGGCATCCACTTAGACTTTTAAGTGGATAACTGAATGTCTGATATGCTTTGATGGATATTTTCCCTTCCCATGAAATAGCTGAGTAAGCCTAGAAGCTGAAAAGAAGCTCTTTACGATCTCTTGCTCCTATAAAATGGCACTTTCATGCCACTAGTTTGATCATTTGGTCCGCACCAGGCGATAACATTTTTATTATGTAGTGTATAAACTCCAGTGCGGTCCACTTTCACACCTGCAAATGAAGCAAAATTGGTCCGATTGACATTTCATCAATGTTTATCTATAAACAAACAGGACATGAAATAATTAGTCTCCACTCCCAGCCTGACTAACACCAGACCCCATATTAGATGGATATTCGGTTTGGGAACCATACGTTCATTTGTTCGTATTGGAGGTGTGGCTTATAAAAACCCAAAGCCATTTATTGGGCATTACAAATGTTGAATGCGTCTGCTAGACCTGAAGTTCCTCATTTTCTAAAATAAACTTGTGGTCTAAATTATAGAAAGATAAATTGCCGTCTGTTGGTACAGTTATTATCAAAGTTCTGTGTTTTGTCATCATCTTGCTCCAGGCTAATCCCCTCCCATGATGTATCTTGAATAGTTTGTTTGGACCCAAGTTCACATTCACACCAAAGGGAATGGACTAAAGTTTGCCATTTGCAGAGTTGACCACCTTTTTTTCCGGAGGTCTTGGTCTACTTGATTTAGTGTGCCTGATTGTGACTGATAAGTTCACAACAATGAAAACAAACCAAACTAAGCACATTTGTTATTTGAATGGACCATTTGGTGCACACCAACTGCTGCTGGTGAGAAAGCACCCTAAAAAAGCATTGTTGGTCTGGGGTCATGAACATGTTGGAATTCAGCAATGAAAATAAATAGTTTGTTCACTCACCACTTCACACATACCTTTTATAGCAGGGATTTCAAAAGTCTGAGAGTGAGCAACTTCCTGAGATGCCGTAATACTACTGTTTGACATAGCTTTAGACCTTTTGTCATAAGGCATTTATTAAGTTCGGGCTCAGAACTTATCTCCTTAACCAAATCACATACATTTAGGCTATTGTGATCTTCTTTTGATAATTAATATATTTTTTACTACCATTCACTGAGCCTACCAAGAAACAGTTTTGAGCCATGCTGGAGGCCTGCCAAACAGGCACAGAGGCAAAACAACCTAGCCTGAAGAAAATGCATGAATTATTATACACCTTCATGAAAATAAAGCCTATCTAAACACACAAAAGTAGAGACATTTTTTCATCACATTCATTCCTCGAACTTCTGATTTCAAGTCTCACCTGTTCCTGAAGCAACATGGCTCCACCAGCCCAGCCCCTTAGGTTGTTTTAAAGGTACCATGTGTAAGACTTCTCCCTCAAGAGGCGATGAGAAGTCACCTTAGCATCCAGTCTGTGCAACGTGAGAGCGTCAATTTTCTTAAGTTTAAAAGTTTTCAGAAACAAAAATGTAAATGAAAATGTTGATATGAAATTAACCATCTCCATTCCCACACTTTATTGATAATGAACTTACACATTTTTACACTTTGTACCTTTGATACAGGGCTGATTTCAGTTTGAGCTCCAGCTAAGTTATCTGTATCTGTGTAGGTGTAGCTGTAATATTGTATCATATCTGACTAATACCATGTTTCATACCACATCAATACAGTACATAAATGAGCAATTACAGTAATAATATGGTAGGAGATGCAGGGAATTAATGTTGCCATCGTCTTAATATTTTGGGGCGTCATAATTACTGAGCACAGCAGCAAGCGGAGCGACTAATTATCTCGACATAGTTTCACCCTGCCATTCTTTTTTTTCCATAGCTTCTACGGGTTTCTTCTTCAAAAGGCAGCAAAGTGATGTGGAAAACTGTGGCTGGAGTGGACACTGAAGAACAGAGTCCCCCCTGTGCTTAGCCCATCAAGGCATAGGCACTGAGAGGGCTGGTGAGTAATACTACAGAGCTCTTAATGAGGTAGGGGACAGAGAATGAGGCAGCGAAATAGCAAAAGAAAGCAAGAAGAAAAATGGAGTGCACAGGAAGTGGACAAAGTTTATTATTTTAAGTTTGTCAACCCCAAACACCCTCTGAGAACAGTATATCAGGCAAGTTCCTCTCCTCTTCCCAGCCTCCTTCATTTAGATTGTTATCTCTATCCCTCTGATTGCAGCTAAGCAACATGAAAGAAGTCTGCTCAAAGGCTTTAAGAGAGCGACAGCATGTGACACAGACAAGACAGAAAGAGCACGCCATCATAATGCAAATCAAAAAATACCAAACAGGACAAATGACGAAACAGTGCTATTTACTTTTTTTCATAACTAAAGGCAATGAAGGAAAGGCAATTTTTCAAAAGGAGGCCATCCTCGTCCTTTCTCTCACAGTGAGAAGCAGAATGGCTTTTCAGCACAGTGAGGATGAGAGATGTAGGCAGCCGCAGAGCACAGAGTGATTGCTTCTGAATTGCAGCGGTAATGTTTTGAGAGTGAAGGGATTTCGACAAAATTGTTTTACACTTTTCACACACCTTAGCCCCCTCGGAATACATCAAAAGACATAATTTTAATCAGAGGGAAAAACAACAGTGAGGCTGCACAGACTGCATGGCTCTGCCCTCCGCCCATCAGGCTCGGCCCTGTAGAACAGGAGCAGAGGATTGAGGCTTCCTCAACTTGCACTACACAGCACCATCTAGTGGCAAAACATACAGTCAGGACTCTATAGAATAGAGGTTTATTTTGTGCCCATTGTTCAATATCAAAAGGTCAGTCTGCAAAATAACATAATGTATTCTAATCAAATCTAAATTTAATCGGATTTTTATATATTATTCCTTTAGGACTGTAAACTATTATTCAACAGTTCTGTACTATATTGCATGTTGTATATAATTATACATTTAATTTAATTCTATTTTATAATTTTTCTCCTTTCAGTGCTTGAACTTCATTCAAATAAATAAAAGTGATAATTCAGTTCCAAATCAGCCTATTTGAGTAAAACTTAAAGTAACTGCTTCATTTTACAGCCATTTGATAGTCATATTAAGCCATCTAAAAGGGTGGGACTTGATATAATTGATTCTGGAAACATTGCCTAAGCACCTGTAAAATATCCTACAGCATCAACAGGATACTTACTTCATATTTTTATCATCTAGATTGATGTCTAACAAGTTGTTAAGGTACTTTTCGTAACAACCATATTTAGTTTTGCACAGCGATTTCAATCACTAAACATCGGACACTGAAAACAAAACTGTAACTGCAAACTCACAACAGTGAGGACCTGTGCCTATTTTATGATTATTAATAATTACAATTAATCAGTTAATTACTTTACTGTGAAGATGTGAAGATCAATGTACTTCATTATGTCATTATAATGTCAATACAATTACTGTACAATTATTTCAATACATTTTTACTGTAATATACATCATGTTGATTTATTTATCTTTATCATTTACTTGTATCAATCTGTCATTCTGATTAACAGTGTAGTTCTACTTATGTTTTTCTTTAATCTGCTAAAACTTATCTGTATCTTTATATGCTCTTTTTGTGATGCTGTAAAACAATTTCCCCACCTGGAATCCATACAGACTTATCTCATCTTATCTTTAATGCCATATTTCCACATAGGAATCCAGCTGTACAACACAAGGCAAGAATATACAGACACTGCTGTTCATAGCTATATTCCAAGTACTGTTTTTGGCTGAATGGCCTCAGAATGCACCAAGGTCAAAGGCCGAAGCCTCTGGTGCCTTTCCAAGAATATAACTGCAATTAAACTAAGTCAAGGGTGGTAGTAAAAAAATTCCATTAAAATGATAAAAGTTTAAGAGCCAGTTCTACAAGAGCCTGAAAAGTATTGTGGTTGAAAATGTGGTGGCAATCAAACGTGAACCTTTGTGAATCAAAAGTGGTGTCAAGCAGTGTGAAGTGTTCTTGACAATACACAGCTGCCAGCCCTGAAGGCACACCTCAGTTCAACACAGCTATAACACCTCAGAAGCATCACATGTTTGACAGCTGTGACACAGTTCAGGGACATGAACGCTGTCCCATAGCAATCTTCCCGGTAGCTGGAGATGCATAGACTTCAGTTTCAGCAGTCAGCTGACTGTTAGTGGGGCCTTAAGATGCAGTGGGTGGCTGGGAGAGATTTGAGGTTTCATGGCTGCTGCCAACTCCAGGAGGCAGTACTTATCAATCCCTTATCAGTCAACAACCAAGACGCATCGAGCTCTCTATTAACACTCACAAACAACATATGCACACATCAGCACACACACAACAAACACACACACACACACACACACACACACAGCACTCCCACACACAGACAGAAATGACTATTCACCTGCTAAATATCTCACACCTCATCAAACATTCATGCCAGAGAAGGCGAAAGTGGTGACATAGAGTGTGGTAAGAGATCGCCCTTTTTTTTTCACCCACACAACAGTTTTCACCAAGCTATTCTGAGGTGATGTAGACAGACATTCATTTGATGGTTCTATCAGGTTTATAAAAATTTCTCAACTTAGGTGAATTTTCAATAAAAGGTGTGGGATTTTATCACATTAGGAGCACTGGATGTTCTCAATACGTTTTATAGCAATCTGCCTATTAGATTAAGAGATATTTTGGAACAGATAGATCAGTGTAAAGGGAAACTTAATGAAGCATCCAAAATGAAAGGCTTTTTCCTTGGTTGGCATGTATACAATCACAATTTCATGACAATCTGATTGTTAGATGTTAATATTTTCTGTGTACAAAAGCAAACTCAAACCCATTTATGGTACAATTGGAAAGATCATAAAGATGTCAAACATTAGTCTTTATATTCGTGTAACTTGAACATCCATGTCATTGTTTACTGTCCAATAAATTACCAAGTCCCGAGATAAAAGCGAACGAAAAGCCAAACAAACTGAAACACCCATAAGTCCAAAGCTGCGATTTGGCCAATGGTTCCGCCTCTCCAGCGCTCCACAGGGACTCGTCTATTGAATGCTGCCATAGAAACCACAGTCTGCTCAAATGTGACTGGTTAACACTATACTAGACTACAAACAGCCTTTGGAATTGTTTACTGTACATGGCATGTATGCAAGTGGAAATTTCTTATTTTTATTTTATTCAGGTCAACATTTTAATCTGTCAACGAATTCCCACAAAGTATCGTTGGCAGCAGGTCAATAAAATTCATCAAGTACGGTATGTCTTCTCTTTCAATTTTCACTTATAAACTGTGAAATTTCAAGCATTTGAACAAAATAAACTCACCCTCAAATGAAGGGGTGTAGAAGATAACAGGCAATATTTGAGGCAATTTCAATAATTTTTCTATGTTCCTGTGTCTTCACATATTGTGAGTTATGTTTGACACAATCATCAGATAACAGGAATACAGCTACAGGTAACAAGGGGATAGTTGTAGTTTGTGCAAATTATATTATTTGAGGATTATTGTCATAATGAAATCCCAGGAGCTTGCAGAATGGTAACATCAGGATTTTTTTGCTTTATGTCTGTGTTGTCTGCAAGCAAAAAGGATGTTGCGCGACTCCTCATTTAAGAGGTGATATGTTTCATGCTCTTCTATGTGAACTGTTGTTTTTTTACCCCCAAACAATATCCACTATGTGTCAACAAGTCCACAGAACAATCACTCTCATCCACAGTTTAACAACACTGTGCATTTAGGAGAGACTGTTTGGCTGTCAAGTGTTTACAGAGGCAAGACTGGTTTAATTATTACATAAACGCAAATATGCAGCAGCGCTTCGAAGACCGAGTGGCTAGTTGTTTTTCTGCTGCTTTTAATCAGTGATCTGGTAACCCCTCCATATACAGTATAAGGGACAACAGACAGAAAACACAATGAGAGCCGAGCCTTGGATTGTAATAAGTGCTGAAGGCTCACCCACACACATAATTACAGACTTTCTGTGGTTTACTGTGGCATGAGCATGTTAAGTGGTGGAGCGTGAATTTGGAAATTACTTCTGTGGGGATGTTTTGCCTGTGCCAGCTACTGCTCTATGTAATGTACTTAGAGTATCAGTCACTAATTCCCAATACTCTATGGACGTCAGACAATTTAATATTAAAATTTAAAATGTTTAAACTTAGCATTTCAATTTTCAAGCATGGAAATATGATTGAAAAACTTTGGAGAAACTAATGAAAGACCATTCAACGCTTAAAATTATCAAACAGAATTTTACATACAGTAAATAATATATATCAAAATACCTCGTTATGAAGAAGTTGAGTTACTGGCGGTCTGAAAACTGAGCAGAAGAAGTGAGATTTCTCCTTCTGGGGTGACCAGTCATGGAAGATCCAATGCCACCATGTCTGACTGACTAACAAGAATGAATATTCAAGACTGACTGTCTCAGTGAAGGCACTGTCACCTCCAGGCAGTAACTAGCAGTGACAGAGAGGTCATTCACAGAAATGCCCCTGAACAGAGGTAGATAGACATCAGTGGGAGTCCCATTTACCCAGTTGTGAATTGATTTTGCACATTGAACTTTCACAATGTTTTACTACATACAAATAATACAAGCAGCAGAGAAGCTAGCTCGTGTAAATTATGTTTACAAACCAAACATCTGCTTTTGGGTGCATCACAAGCATAAATTTCACTAGACATATTCCAGTCTGAGTGAAGCTCTAATGTTAAACTAGGATTTACTGTATTATGTGTGTGTTTCTTACCATAGTCTCACGGCCAATAGGAGCAGAGAAGACATACTCCAGCTGAAAGATCACTGCTAGAGCTGGATGATTGGTTAGCTGGAGCTCCAGGTTACTGCGAAGACCCAGCATCTGAGGGAGGGATGATGTTACCAAGCTAAGGAGAGAGGAAACAGACACACACATAGTGAAGGTGTCTAAGTAAATAGATGGTAGAAAAAAACAGCTAGGAGGGGGGACTATGTGGTTTGAAGCGATCACTAAAACGACAATACCTCACTAAAATGTCCCTTTGTTTCTTTAAATATGGTTATTAAAGGGAAATAAATCAATGTGTTGGAGGATTAACACTTGTTTGCTAAATATTCTCTGGCAAGCATTGGTCTCCTGTGTGAGCAGTAGAACAGCACTCTGGGTATTCGTCATTCACAGTTTGCATAGACACCATAGGCGGGAGCATACTGTGGAGCGCTGGCATGTCATGAGGTGAGGCCGAGCGCCTTTTCTTTTTTATGCTTCATGGACTCTCTGGAGAATGGAACAGGTTTTTGTGTTTATTTTGTATGTATTACTTCTCTCTTTCTGTGCTGTGTGGATCCAACAGGCATAGCGATGACAGAATGGATGCTTTCACCAGCAGGGCCACCAAAAAGGCAAAAGGGAAAAAAATGCTTATGCTGGTGCTGTAACACTAAACACCTTCTTCAAAGGAAACACATGCAGAACATCTAACATTATGAATTATTTGGACAGTGGTGATGGTTTTTGTTATTCATATAATACAGCAAATGAGTACAGATTGTGAGTTAGTATGTGGTTGTGTTGATTATGTATTTGCATGTTTTTGAAAACATGCTCCTGACACTCACAATCATCCACATAATTAACACATCAGCTATAGTCTTGCTTGAAGTAGCAAACAATACATTCTGATTAGGATGCACAATGACAAAGGGAATCCTTTCTCACCAGTGTCATGTGAACTGTTGAGACTCAGTATACATACACATTTTTCCTTTAAAAGCTGACCAGAAGCATCATAAAACACATCCACCATGTATGCCTTTTATGAAGCGGGCTCTTCTGCCATAAATGGCCCTTGACAGTATGTGTCTGAACAGCATTATGCTTTCAACCAATTAGATATTTTGTAGACAGAACTGTCAGCACAAACACATTTATTCAAACCCCTTATAGTGGACATCATTAAGGGAAGACACATTTTTGAAAGCAGAACATCATGGTCATTTTTTTGATAGATCAAACTTTTTTCCACTAAATCAATATCATGCTGAAACTCTACTGAATGACAAAGAATAGCCTGTATCACAGCTTGAATTAGTTATTGTAATACACTGTTGAGAGGCTTTGTGGTATTTTGTCTGTGGAGTCACAAAGTCTCTTTCAATCACCTGCAAGAACAAAATCTTCAACTTAGAGGCATAATACATCTTCACAATATCACTAAAACAATATTCAAAGCAGTTATGCTTGCACGGCTTGTCAATGGAAGTCATCCAAGTCATTGAAAATGTTGGCTGTTATTAACTTGTGTTAGAAAAAGTTATTTAAAGGGGTGTAATATGGCATTTTTAACAGCTGGCATGTCCACAGCCCAATGTTACAAACCACAAAGGTGCTGAGAGCATTTTATTGTCCAATAAAAAAAGCAGTGACAGCCCTGATCTCAAATCTGAATCTGTGGATACATGAAGTCTAAATCTGTCTCAAAACAGTAATCACGGAACCTTCTAAAGATAAGCTTGTTCTATTCCATGTTTCATCACCTAATAACCTTATACCCTATAACCTTATACAATTCTGCTTAATGCCCCCGTGGTGTGTCCAACATGCTAAACCTGTCCAATCCAAGTGTTTTACTGCTGATCCGAGGCCAATGCTGCTGACCTTACATCAGCAGATCCACTTTGACTGTTAGCATTGAGTGTCATGTTGTCCCAGTAAAACCCAGGGACAAATGCAGTAGGAACCATATCTCATAAGGGTGGCGCCTATATAGCATGGGATAGGGTTTGAGTTATGAGGCCGGGGTTGGGTTAGGTCATGGGATGCTTATCTGATATACAGTAAATGGTCCCTGAGCAAGGTCGATGGATGACTTATGATGTGAAATTCAAAATATAAACAGCATGTTATTGTTCCTGCAAGATTAAATTTTAAAGGAGCCCCATTATGTAAGAAACACTTTTTTCAGTACTTGTGTATAAATATTTAGGTCTGGTGTTGCTGCTAACACATAAACTGTGAAATGAGACCACCTACTCATTCTGTTTTCTGTTGTAGTCTAGCCTCCTCTAATCTAATTACAACAGAGTGAGCATTTTCAGTGGTGGTGGTGGTGGTGGTGGTGGGGGGGAGGGGGTCTTCAGGTCAATCTAACAGGTCTAACATCCATAAAAGCATGCTAATTTAAATATATAGATTACATACATCCGTTACATTCATTCTTTATATCAAACTGTGAAAATAGCTAAATATATATATATATATATATATATATATATATATATATATATATATATATATATATATATATATATATATATATATATATATATATATATATTATATATTATTATATTATTATATTATATTGTACTTTGAGTAATATCCTCAGTTATTACATGGTGGATTTAATAGAATAATGACTTCAACTGAAGGCGTCATACTGTGCAATTCTTGTGTCTATTCTTTAATCACTCTTCAATTTAATCCAAAACCATATTCTGAAAAGTTCCTACGCCCTTGAAAGTTGACATTTATTCAGATTATTATTATAAATTACAATAGGATTAGTGCCTGAAGAGACTGATAAAGTACCATAATATTTCTGCACATCTGGATTCTGTCTAACAGCAGAATTAAGAGCCATCAGCTCCTGTAACCTAAAGACATACATCGTTTCCTCTGCCCACCTGTCCTTGGCCAAGGTGCTCTGTTTGGAGGTGCCATCTGCTCGGCCTTTGACTCCTGAGGCGAGGAGCTCTAGAACCACCACTTGGGGCTTGTCAAGGAAAGACCAGCCATTATGGACCCCAACATGGAGCCTCCTTTCCTGAATGACAACTGTCTTCAGTGTATCCTCTGGTCCAGGCTGTTTCTGAGAATTAGAGAAAAGGAGAATGTTTTGTAATATATAAACAATACACTAACTGTCCACATACCTTTGGCATCTTTTTCATGGTTTGGGCTACACCACCTAGAAGATTTTACTGGGGAACTCCACCAATTTTACAAATCATGTCTACATTACTACAGTACTACATTATTTGTGATAGCCAAGTAATATCACTTGAGGCAGGAATTTTAATTTTATTATATTGTATCTAATTGAACAGGTATAGTACATATTACTGAATAATTTCAGAGCAAATATAAATACGGCAGATTGTAACCAAGAGCTAATTTTTCCTGCCTTTCCTTAGGGCAGGTTGATATTACTTCATAACGGTGAATATGCATCACACACATCTCAATAGATAAATGAGAAACATATACATACACAATGCATACAGGATATATCAGACATACAACATACATACATATATACTGCACACACACGTATGTATTTATGTGTGATATAACCTGTATGTGTTGTGTGTGTGAATATGTTTCTCATTAATCTACTGATAAATGAGCATGTGTGCGATACACACACACTCTGTATGAAGACATCGCTTCCATAGAACTCTTCTATGGCAATTAGAGGAACTCAATAACAGCTCATCCCAATTATCTCTTAACACCATGCTCAGGTCATTTTGTACCCTGATAGACTGTCTGCCAGTGAGCACATACTCCCTCTTGTATCATTCTCGCACTTCTTCCTGCCACACTATTAATGAGTTACATCTTAGAGAGGTTTAGCATCCCACCATCTGAATCCATTAAGGCTCATTTCTATTTCAACCAGAAAAATAAAAAGAAAACTTCAACACTTTGGCATTGACATTGTTTACAAATATGAATATTTAAAATTGAATATGGTCATCTCAGCCTCAGCCATCAAAAAGACAACTCTTCCCATTCATGGTACAAGTGAACTTGAGTTTACCATCATGATAGTGTTAATTAGCCACATATATAATTAGAAAGAAGCAAAAGCCGAATCATCTTTTCATGTCTGCTGGGTGTGTTGTTTGCGATGGAATCTTTATATGGTGATAATATGCCAGTATTGTGTTTACAGCCTGCTACACTGCACCCCAAGTACATAAACAAAATCCATTAATGCTGCTTCAAAAGAAAAAATATCTTTGTATGTCTTAAAATAGGTATCAGGGGAAAAAGTAGTAAAATAGTAGTGAACAATTTCAAAAAACACCCATCCCTACCTGGTACCCAGCAAGTTAAATGCTGGGATCTGGGAACACAGAGGCATCACTAAAAATAAGTCAGAGGGGCCTGAAATATGAACGTTTAAGAAAAGTAGTTTAGTTAAACTTTAAGACATAAGAAAACTGTCAACTACCAAACTATCTATTGTAAACAATATGTACTTAATGAAGTTATGAGATCCTGGATTATTAATGACATGTTTGGTATTGACATCATTGTTTTCCCAGATTACTATCGATTACTTTTGTGAGTGCAATGTTATAATTAGGGCTGCCCACTAATAGTTGACTAAATGTTAGTCAATGAGAAGACTTAAGCCCATTAACACCCTACATAAAAGATAGCTATAGATACGTGTGGAGTGTTTCACGCGCCCTATTCATTCATTTTGTCCGTACTTTGACACGAAACTGAGCATCAAGTGGGGGCACTATTGAAATTATATTCTGAAATGTGCATTAAAATCACAAAGAAGATTATTTATCACACAATATCAGGAATTGAGGAATGATTAACAGAGCTTGTCCGCAATTCACCTCATAGTCATGATGCAGCATGTCCTGGGTGCAGGGATAAATGGCGGGTATGCAATAGTTTTGATGAGATTGGGAGGTTTTTGGTATGACAGGGGATACAGTGATGGTTAATGGCCTCACATTCCACTGCCGGTTATTTATTATTTTTTTTTATTTAAAATGTTTTCAAAATTACATACAATAATATTGGCTCTTGGACAGTCGCCATTTTCATTAAAGGGATAGTTCTGTATTTTTGACATGAATCTGTATAGCATCCCTATCATCAGTGTCGTACACTCACACTGACTTACCCCCGACAGTGTCCTGTGAGCCGAGTTCTGGTCCAACGGTTCTGGTCAAAATGAAAGTAGTCCAGCAGGTTTCTGGGGGACACTAAAATAAAACGTCTTTCTTCTCATACAGCATGTGTTCAAAAGAGTGATTTATATGCATCACAAAACCAATATCCATGAACAAGTCATACCTCGTAATCACTTGGCCCTACTTTCACTCCCTTTCGTGTTTCTATGTGCTGCCGCAAGACGACCAGAGCTATGTCCATCACAGGAAAGCAATGAAATCCGTGAGGAGATTCAGGCTCATCTTTGTTGCTACAGCCTGGGTAGTCACAAGTGTGACCCATTTTTACACATATATATTATGCTTATACCTTGTAGAAGCTGATAAACCTGTCGCTCTACTTTTCTCAAACTAGCTGGTTAGCGTTGCTGATATCAACGCATGAACACCGCCGAACAACTTAAAAAAGTTGTCTTGACTAGTGTGCAGCAGTCAGTAGGATGACAGCGTGCACTGATAGTAATTGAGAGAAAGTAGGGCCAAGTGATTATGAGGTGTGACTTTTTCATGGATATTGGTTTTGTGATGCATATAAATCACTCTTTTGAACACATGCTGTTTTGAGAAGAAAGACGTTTTATTTTAGTGTCCCCCGGAAACCTGGGGGGTAAGTCAGTGTGAGTGTACGACACTGATGATAGGGATGCCATACAGATTCATGTCAAAAATACAGAACTATCCCTTTAACGCTGGTAATTGGTGCCCAGCACTGCCACCTCGAGGAAATATTCTGTATTGTGCACCCAAAGGTATTAAGAGATAGAACATACAGAAATACGGATGAAACTGACACATATAGGGTAGAAATGGACTTTTAGTTAACCATACTTTCATTGGTCTTTTGGTCGCAGGATGAAACAAAACAAAACAAAAAAATCTTTTAAATAAAAATGATGGGCACATGACGTGGCAACAGTCACATGTAGACTTTTCACAGCTGGTCCCTGTGGTTATTAGATATTAGGTCACTATGGTTGCGTTCATAACCAGAGCACATTGATACAAACTGAACTGTTCATAAGTTCTGAGTACTGTTGGAGTTAATTTAGAACAGTGGGGAGACAAAGTGCATATAGTCACAGTATGAAAGTCATGGCAGTTAACAACACCGGGTTGATGGAATTAGCCAAAACGCTCCAAAACTTAGACTTGTATCATACATATCAACGCCAGAGAAGTTTTTCTTTTAACACTCTCACTATCTCTTTCAGAACTGACAGTTGAGCCATGTGTTAATTCACACAGAAAGAGTACAATATGATTCTTGGAATGACCACATTCATTTCAATGTAGAGCACAGTGGTGGCCTTAGGCATCTGGGTCGGGTTAAATTTCTTTCTTTTTCTATTTCAATTACTTTCTTCTTTTTTTTGTAACAAATAGTCCCCTTTTAATTCATTTTTGTGCCTCCCCCAAACTGCCAGGGCTCATTTCATTTGAAACAGTTAAAAAAATAGGTAAGACCACCTATGGTAAAGCATTAGAGTGAAAGAAGAAGACATGCAAAATCTGCAGGAAATGTCAATGTCTGAAACACACAGGTAATATTAGCCTAAAGTTATAAGAGAAACTAAATTAAACAATATACTGTTTGAAAAGTAAGAAGCTATATTTGACTTATACACCATTAAACTAGTTGGAAATACTACAATATTTCTCACAGCAGACTTACAGAAAACTGTTGATATTACCAAAATAAAACCAATTATTAAGTAAATATCATAAACATGCGCACACTACTGTCTCTAACTGATGACCTCTGGTAGAGCAGGAAAATCTTTGGTCGGCGTTAGTCCTAGAAATTGTAGCTGTTGCATCTTTTATATTAAAGTTACCCTATATAATTATGTCTTATATCGTAAGCAAGTCACGGTCACCAGCACAAGACAATCAACACAACTTTACACAAAATGCAAAAACAGCACTAGTGTAGCTGCTGCCAGCAATGCAGAGATGACAGACAAGTGCTCAGTGATTGACTGTACACTTTCCAACCCGAAGTGCAGAGCCATGCTGAGCTCGCCTCACATCCCACTCTCTCTCTCTCTCTCTCTCTCTCCGTTCATTCTCTTCTCTCATCACATCTCTCACTCCCACTCGCCCTTTCTTTCCCCGTCTTTTCTCCTCATTCTCTCTTTCTGTCCCTCTCCCTGCTTAAAACCTTCTCCATATCCACCCACACCTTCTCAATCAAATTAGCATACCAATTCAGCTTTAGGTTTGTTTTTTTTTCCCCTGTTGAAGCAGCAACAGCAGGAGCAGCAGCCTCGTAACTGTACAGCCCACATACACCATTGCTCGCTGCTGCTCAATCCTCATATTAAATCTCTGTACTAACACTTCATCCTTTTCTCTGTCTGGCTGTTATCATCTTTACTGTATGAGCAATGGCCAATATGTGCTCCCAATTGGTGCAACCTATTTTGCTATATTTTGTTGAGGATTTGATTTTCTTGTCATTACCTCAAGAGATTCCTTCCTTTCACTCCTTACTCATCCAATGCTGGCATTTTAACACAGGAAATGGGTATTTGCTGGTTACATGTTTTGCGAACAAAGGCAAGATACAGTAGGTAGGAAATCAAAATTGATATGTCAAGTTGTCATAATGAAAACCCAGCAGACCTGGTCTACAGGGTCACTGTGCTGTGTTTGTGAAAGTTTTGTTTTTATTTACACGAGAGATCAAGTGATGACTCACTAATGCAAGGCTCTATGTATAGTCTATTTAAATCCTGTCAGCTCTCATTTAGCTTGGGAGCATTACATAACCGTCATCCAGCTGGATCATATAGGCTAAGACTCTATTCAATTAATGGTTGCCATTTGAGTGCCAAGACTACGATGTACCCTCATAGAGGAGCATTTCAATCCAAGACTCATCCGCATGCACTGTAACAAGCACGATAATTACTAATTACCTGAGAAAATAACCTCTGTGTGATTGCACTACATAGCTTAGGTGAGATGTTGCAAATGAAAGAGGGAAAAAAAGAGAACTATCTTGTTGACAACTGATTGTGTTGAAAAGAGACACAAACATGGCTTTAATATTGGGACTTGTCACTTATTTATATACTCACAATCACTTATTTACATACCAGATTAACTGACTGCTTTCTGAGACTGATCCCAATGAGACGTCTTGAATAAATAAAGCTAAATAATACTTCATCAAGATGTTCAAATTTTTCTTTAATTTGTCTGGTTGTTTTTGGTCATCAAAGCTCATCACATTGTGCGTTGGTATACATGTCAAACTGTCTACTTTTGGATTGATTTGACAAACCGCAATTTCTCCAGGTTCCTCTCATGACTCCCAACTTTTGTCTGAGGGGTTATTTCAGCCGAGCCAATCATTAGTGAATGCTACATCCGTCTGTCAATGTCATGCTCAGTCAACACAGAGGCTGCCGTAGCGGTCGATAGCGGTCTTTTTTTTGTTGTTGATTGATAGAATGTTTTAAGAACCCTGCAGGATGTAGGGGAGACCCTGATATCACACATTATTTCAAAGGTCACAGGGCTGATGGGAACGGATCTGTAGAGAGGTTGACAGTTTGTCAACATTCATGCATATCTTTGTGAGGTACCCTAAAGTTTATAGCAAACGGATGTTGTGAATTGAAGCCTTTATGATGCACTCTGCCACTGGGTGTTGTCAATCATTCAACCCAGGAAAAAGCATAATAATATACAGTGGTGTGAAAAAGTGTTTGCCACCTTCCTGCTTTCTTATTTTGTTGCATGTCTGTCACACTTAAATGTTTCAGATCAGCAAATACATTTAAGAATTAGTCAAAGACAACACAAGTGCAGCCAAAATGCAGTTTTAAACGAAGGTTTTTATTATAAAGGAAGAAAAAAATCCAAACCTATATGGCCCTGTGTGAAAAAGTGATTGTCCCCTAAACTTAAATCACTGGTTGGAGCAACAACTGCAATAACTTGAGTCAGTGAGTCTCTTACAACCCTGTGGAGGACATTTGGCCCACTCATCTTTGTTGTAATTCAGCCACATTATAGGGTTTTTGAGCATTAACCACTTTTTTAAAGGTCATACCACAGCATCTCAATAGGAATAGAATTCATGTCAGGACTTTGACTAGGCCACTTACAAAAGTCTTCATTTTGTTTTTCTTCAGCCATTCGGAGGTGAACTTGCTGCTGTGATTTGGATCACTGTCCTGCTGCAGAACCCAAGTTCCTTTCAGCCTGAGGTCACGAACAGATGGCTCGACATTTTCCTTCAGGGCTTTTTGGTATACAGAAGAATTCATGGTTTCATTTATCACAGCAAGTCTTCCAGGTCCTGAAGCAGCAAAGCAGCCCCAGACCATCACACCACCACCACCACCATATTCTACTGATGGTCTCTTATTAATACAATTCTTCATTTTAAAATGCATTTTGTGTTCCTTTGTGGAATCTTTAACTAATATTTCAATTTATTTGATCTGAAACATTTAAGTGTGACAAACATGCAAAGAAGTTCAAGACCTCCTTGGTCCTGGGTCTGGGACCTTTCTGTGTGGAGTTTGCATGTTCTCCCTGTGTCTGCGTGGGTTCTCTCTGAGTGGCCCGGCTTCCTCTCACAGTCCAAAAACATGCTGAGGTTATTTGGAGACACTAAATTGTCCATAGGTGTGAATGTGTGAGTGAATGGTGTGTGTGCCCCATGACAGGCTGGCGACCATCTGGGGTGTATCCCTGCTTCTCACCTGTAATGCGCTGGGATTGAGGAATAAGCGGGTATAGAAGAAGAATGAATGAATTAATGAAACACTCAAAGAAATAAGAAATCCGCAAGGGGGCAAGCACTATTTCACACCACTGTATATAGCTGCTTTAATCTTGCTTTTATTTAGTTTTGCCAGGAATGGAATCTGGCTCTGGTGAAAAAAAAAAAAAAAAGAAGATGACTTCTCCATTTTAAATGATGCAGATGAAAGCTCTTATTGGCTCAGTTGTTCCTTCAACAAGGAAAATGTTCATCATTGAGTATACACCTAACTTATTTGAAAAGCCATGTGGCTCTGGAAACAGGGTGCAATGCTAAAATAAGATAATTATCATCTGTTATTACAACATCCTATGTCTAAAGATCAATCTACCGTTTCAATTCTTATTCCTCCTATTTTCATTTTATTCACTCTTCAAAATTTAATAAAAGTATTTATTGTCATATGCTCAGCATGAAGCAGCCTGTATGATGAAAGGCTGCAGGGGTATTTAAGCTCTATGTTTGGCCTAGCTCATCATGTCTTACAGTATAGTCTTATAATAAGTGGGCTCACTGCATTTCATACAGCTGGTGTAAATCAGCTATTTATAGCTTTGCTAAGTTAATCATTAAATTGTCTTTAAAGTGTGAGAACATATCTGTAAATAATTGCTTTCAGTGACATCCAGATTTTAATTATGATTCAGTCTGTCTGCCTTTTTCCTTCCACTGCAGCCAGTGCTGGGGAAGAAGATGACAGGCTTCGTCTCTTGTTGGGACAGGTTTTGCCATGAAGTGTTTCAGAAAGAAAAATGAAAGAACGACAGTTAGAAAGTTGTTTATAAGGGAACATCTGTTAGAAGTGTAGTGTTCTGTTCTCTGCATCCCTCTCTTCACCCCCCCTCCTCCTACCAGTTTCTCTTTCATTTATTTCATTGCTTTTTTTTCCCTCACTCCGTCAGTTTCGCTCTCTCCCTACCACTCGCGCTCACTATCCTCTTTCTTCTCCTGCTTGCCTCTGTCTGCTGCCGTCACAGATTTCTTCCTCCCTCGCCTGAAATATGAATATTTTAGAGCTAAGAAGCTTAAAGGGAACAATGAAATGGCCCCCAAGTTAAATTATACTCCATTTTCAGAGTCACGGAAGAAGGACTTTTCTGAGTGATGAGCGCACCGGTGCCACGTGGGTGTGTCTTTCTCACTTTCACACACACATATATGAGCTTGTTGCCTGCTGCTTTTATGTCATATTTGTGCTATTCCCCTGGATCTTGCTTCCAGAGGTGCCAGACCAGGCAGCGGATGGGTAACCAATCAAACAATCAACCCTTTAGCAATAATTATGTACAGTACACCCTGGTTGGAAAAAGGGGTTGTGAGTTCTTTGGGGTTCATATGCCTAACTGATGTTTGCATCATTAAAGGAAAAGGAAGGGGGAGGCAGAACGATACTAATTAGCATGCTTTTGGAGGCAGTTTGTTTTAGAGTTTTGTTAACACAGTAAACACAAGCAGAGTATTGGAGAAGATGAGTTGGCGGTGGAGGGTTTTTTTTTTTGTCTCCCAATTAGAGGAGTCACCCAATGTGTGGGCGTTTGAAAGGGGAAACTAAACATTTTGCATAACCATCCATTTCCTGTTAGAAGAAACACTATAAACTGAACGGAAAAGCATGGAAACCAGTGCATCTCTATCAGCTATGATGGTTACTCTCTTGGCTGTTAGTCTTCAGTGCATCAAGAGCAAGACAAAACCACTTTTATTGCAGCACGGCCTTGAGGGCTCAACAGAAATGTTTCTTAAACTGCAAAACCGGCATTTCTAACGTGTCTGCAATCTCGAAGAGAAGTGACCATATTCCTTTTAAATCTGTGTTGGGGATAAAGTGTTTGCCAGCAAGTCAAAGATAACTGTGCTGGGGAAAATATATCTTATCTTGGAAAGAAAAACCCCTACATAAATAATCTCAATAATAATTCTATATTTGGAAGATTGCAGTGAAGCTGTAGAGGTTTGTCTTTGATTCTGGTCCTCATGAATGGTATTAATAAATTTGTTTGTTTTTTTTACTTTTGGAGGGTTGTTATTTTTTCTGAAGTTGAATTTAAATATAACATCCAATGACAAAAACATCTGTGAAGTACAGAAGTGGACTAATATTTACTTAGTTAAGTATTCACACCTGAAATTGGTATTATAGGTATTGTAATCTTCACACAGTAAAAACAAAGATTCTTTTAGATTCAATTTAGCAGTCCAACTACTGGGAGAGAGAGAAAGAGGCTGAGGATGAAATATTAGTACACATAATTGATTTAGTTGGGCACACTGTCATTTGAATATAATGAAACCGCTGAAAAAGAAAGAAAGTCATTTAGGGTGAATTTAGAAATAATAGTGGTTGGAAGAGAAATGGAAAGCAGGCAGCAGCTGCCTCATTGTGCGAGTTTGGGGGAAAATGAGGGTTGATTTTCAAAGGAGGGTAAATTAGTTTCTGAAGGTTATTTCTTTGTGCTCAAAGGGCAGCAGATAGAGTGAGAGACCAAGCTCCCTTTAATGACTCCAACTGGGACATGTGGAGCTCGACACAGCAAATGGTCTTGACCCTGTAATCACAGGGTAGGGACTTCATAAACGGTCATGACAGGCCTTTGTGGCACTGATCAATAACAGGGTCAAAAGTCCCAATAAGGGAAACATCTTATTGCTGTTTATATCTCAAGACAGACGAAGCAAAAATAGCATCTTTGTAAAAAAGCTGGTTTTAGAGATGCAATGATTAGTTTATTAATTGATTGGACGAAAAGTAATCGGCAAAGATTTGATTATTCCAGGTCCTTAAATGTTTTTCTTGGCCTTAGTTATAGTTAATTGAATCCTTTGGGGGTTTAATGACATCACATTGTGCTCTAGGGTATTTTGATGGGCAGTATAAGAGGCCAAATGTTCCAGGTCTGAAAAACTGATGAGTATGTTCCTACAATAATCTTTAATTGATTAATTAAAATCAATATTAAAGTGTCATATAAATCTCAACATTGGCCATTTTTGTGCCATAAAATGCCTCAAAACCTCTTTGCAGAGAATTGTAGCATTTAGAAAATTAGAGGATAGTAAAGACATGGGTAAAATAAGCTACTATGGTTTGTACCATGTCCATTAGAATGTATGCTTGAAACTTATATACTTGAAACTCTTTACAGTGTTTGTTTATAAATTCAACACCTTTCTGCTATTTCTTTGAAGGAAATAAAATCAAGTCATAAAATATGGAGGTTACACAAATGCAACTACACATCTGGCCCAAACATGAATTACACAGTTATCTTGTGGCATCATCATCTCATTAAGAGGAAAATGTTTCCTTGTTCATTTCTGCCAAAGCAGAATTCAGCTGAAATATATAATCATTCTGACTCACAGGCTAATTACATCTTTTTATACTTATCTCGACAACATAATTAATAATGTTCCCTCTTATTTCTGATTATCTCACTTTATATTTTGTTTTCCTGGTCTCATGCTGATTTGTGTGTGAGTTCACACATATGGGGTCCATGCACTGTGTGTGTGTGTGTGTGTGTGTGCGTGTGTGTGTGTGTGTGTGTGTGTGTGTGTGTGTGTGTGTGTGTGTGTGTGTGTGTGTGTGTGTGTGTGTGTGTGTGTGTGTGTGTGCGTGTGCGTGTGCGCGTGTGTGTGTGTGTGTGTGTGTGCGCCTCCACAAACCTGTAGGCTTATGCATATTAGGGAAACTGAGATCTGTAACAGCCACATTTACCTCTCAAATTATTAGAAAATTTTATTTTAAATGGGCAGCATTTATACAGCACCTTTATTGTCTTACAGTGCTTCAAAGCATTTCTCACAAGTGTACAGGTTGTGTTCACACAAAAGTATTCACCCTTTTTCACACATTCTTACGCTGATCGATTGCAGATCTTCCAATTAATGGATGACTACTCTATCATCAGCCACAGTCACCCCAATTAATTTTAATTAATCTTGCAGTAAAATAGGCAAGCTCCAGTCTAAAGCCGAAATATCAGGGATTTTATTCTGCATGCGGCAAACACATTGAATTAGGTGCCAACTACCTGTAAATTCAAAGGTGAGCTGGGCTTTTAATTGTATCAGAATAAAAATAAAAAACTTCAGTACTTGTGTAAGTACTTCAAAAACTACATCATCAATATCTGTGAGAACACAAACAACAAGAAAGTAAAGGCAATGTTAAAAAAAACATGAGGATTGACATGAAAGAGATAGATGTTGAAGGATTTGTCACAGGTCAAGCAAACAGATGATCTTTATAATATTTCACAACAATTGCCATTTATAAGTAGTTTAATTCTAATGTCCATGTGATCATCTGATGTTTTTTTTTCATTTAAATAAATTCCTTTTTCCTTCATAAAATCTATTACCATGTAGCTATAATTTCTACAAAAGACTTTGTAATAAGAGATAAGAGCACCTGTGTTATGGTGCTTCATAAGTTTTTTCAAAGTAAAATAGCCGTCAGCTATTCATCAGTAAGTTAACTCTACAGATGGCAACCATCATCTCAAGGGGTGAGTGTGCAAGAGAATGCGAGAGAGAGAAAACAGGTGAAATAGTGTCCCACATGAATTTTGTATATGCCAATTACACAACTAGTTTAACAACTCTGGCATGTTTCTCTTTTCTTTAAAAAACAAAACAAAAAAAACGAATCTCTCACATGGAGAGGATGATGGTTGGCCGTTAAATTTGCAGTTTTGATGATGCAGCTGAGAGGACAGTGACCTACACAGCAAATCTGCATCAGACCGATGAAAGCACTACATGAATGTATTAGGTTTTAGCCTACTCATACAGGGGAGGTTAAAGTCATCTTGCTTCTGATTTTTCTTCATCTGCATCCATGTCAAGACAGGCGTGTGTGTGTGTTTGTGTGTGAGAGAGCGTACATGTGTGTATGTGCTGCTACCCACACAGTGGATGTTAGCTCCCCCATATTGAGGGTGAGTCATCCATGGCAAGAAACAGTGGCAGCATCATTAGCATGCCGCTCTCATCCTCCCACTCCCCTACTCCTTAACAGATTTTAACTGGCACAGCACTTCCACCGATAAATCACTGTTGCCCTACTGCTGAAACACTCCCATAAATCACAACCCAAAATATTAAGTCAATACACACTCGTACTGCTGCTTCCCATTCCCTTCTTATTACATAGCGTTTGTCCCAGAGTATGAGGCATGTCACTTTGATGTGCTGCACATACTACACCACCATCAGGGTATTATGTTGTAGTGGAGTTGCTTCCGCTAAGGCTGGAGACCATATTGCAGTTTTTATTGTCAACAAATTCCATGAAAAGACCGACAATGACCTTCCAACTTCATTACTGTTCATGGCACACTGCGGAATGTTTTATGGGATGGACTCGAAATAAGTCACAGATGGAACATGCGACATGGTTTATTTTTTTTCTATTAACAGATAAATATTTAGTAAAGCCAGTTCATTGGTTGTTTTGGTCTGTTAAACACACTCCAGAGGTCTCCCAAGGTCTCTCATAAGTAGTGTGGGAACATGGGAGTTGTTGTCTTCATTGCTATGCAATCAACTTCTCCCCGATCTAGCATTCCTTCAGCCCTTATCATTAAGGAGATTTTTAAAAAGGCATGGTGATGATGGTGAAGAATTTTTATATGTGACTGTGGTTCTCTGCTTATCACCACTTGCAATGTTTTTTTTTGTTTTTAAATGGACTTTTGGATATTGCAAAACTTACAATATTCAGGTTTAAATCATAGTGATTGATGCATCCTGCAGATACAGTAAATACTGTATACGAATGCTGATACTGAAATCTCATGGGTTTCATTGGATACATTTTGGTCACATTTTTTTTAAAGATACAGTGAGAAGTTTATTTTTTATCCAGTGAGGTTTCAGATTGCAACCAACTGTGTCTACCCCATGCATATGCCATCAAAAATATGAAAGGCCATCTCCAGATCCGTTCTGTCCGGTCTGTCTGTTCTGGGACTACTACTGTAGAAATATGGGAGTGCAACATAGCAATACTTCTCAGAAGGAGACTCGCTCCACATATAGAGGAAAAACATCTCAATCCAAGATAGTAAAAACACAAGAATTTTTATTCTGTATTAATGAAAGCACACTTAGGAATATTATATTCCATTTCTGCCAAGTCTGTTTGCTAGATGTAGCTAAATGCCACTAAATCTTGCAAACTGTACCTTTAAGACATCAATCTATAAAAGCAAGCAGAATCTGTGTATCTGTGCCTCGTGTATCTCTCTGACTGTTTTGTCTTTTCAACCTCAGCTCTCAGATATAGCTGTGCATGACATGATAGTGTATATCATATCATTTTTTGTGGACTTCTTTTGATTGATTAAAACATCATTATCATTTTAAGTTAAAATCCCATCGACCCATAGCAGCACTTTTGTTAGTGTAAAGCTTCCTTACAAATCAAAGCTTCCCGGTTTCTTCCTACACTGATCATGCAGCCAACGTAACAAATGTTTTGTAAAGTCTCTCAAAACCCACATGCTAAGACATTAGCTGGTTTAGCTGCTATTTTATTCCTTGTGCTAATGCAGGCTACTGTAGATCATAGCCTTCAGATCTTACTTCAAATTGCATTTGCAGGCCTTCAGGAAATCCCAATACTATCACCTAACAGAACAGAACCTGGGCCTAAACTCATTTATTTAGACACATATAACAGTATTATGCCCAGGTTGTTATACTATACAGGAAAAGATACAAAGTAATAAATTTCAGTCCAGTTTTACTTGTCCTATCAGCACAATTTCAAAATGGATATGCAGATTGGCATCTGCATTTTCAACGTAATTTGTAGCCTTTTTCTTATAATAACTGTATTTGCATGTCTCTCCTCATTTCAATGTATGTTCATAACCCAATGTACAATTTGTCTATTAAGACTATGTAACAGTCCAACACATCCTCATTTGGCCAAACATGAAGAATCTACTTAAGCTACCACTTTTGTATAGGAATACATACTTCCTACAGGCACTGCACTAGTTACTACAATGGAGGAATAATAGGAAAAAAATCAGTGACTCCAAGACTTTTAAAGTCACAATGAAGCTATCTTTCCTCTTTCATCCGCTGTACATCCTCTGTCTCATCTGACTTATAGGGTCGCAGTCGATTCCTATAACCAGTCGCAGTCTATTTCATCTCATCATTGGATCATCAATCATTACGAAGACCTGCGTTTCATGAATATTTGATGTGAGCCAAGTGCATTAAACCCCACTCTCCTTTGTACTGCATCAGTTACAGTGGTTACAGACCTAATTATGATGAGGAGGCACTCAGCTGGCACATTTGGAGGTGCAGCCAAACTCAGTGTCCGAAGAGAACACCACCTATTTCTGAAATGTTCAACCTCCTTTGTCTTTTTTATAGTACAACATCCACAGGGGCAGTCCTACTTTGAGTTTTATTCTTTTAGAACAAATGAAAACTTCCTGAAGGTTTGTTGGCAGAGTCTTTCTCCATTCATTAAATCAGCCTCAGGCGTTTAATTCTGCCTGCGGTGTGGCAATGGTCCTCAGCTGCTTTCACTCCTCTTCGTCGTCTTCTGTTCTTTCCATTCTTTTGATCACAAGCCAAGATGTTACATAATATCTGACAAGATCTCAGGCCTTTTTATCAAGAGTAATAGATTCCATTGAAGATGTGTAGGTGAACGGTTGCTACAGGTCACTTGAGGTGATGTAGCCTCTCTGGCTTACTTAAACTTTGGGAAAGCAGACATTCAAGCAACCCTAAAGATGAATAATTTTTGCCGTTTTAAATGGAGGTCAGAGTGCGTTTGGAGAAGAGTTCAAATTAGCCTTGTGCTCATTAAAGTATAAAGCTATGGAAAGTAGCTACGTTATGGTTCACATGAAAAGCAACTGGGGCACTTGCTCTGTAATAGATGGGAAAGTGAACTGTAAAAGGAATCCACACTGATAGTTTGTTGAGCTAAAAATAGAAATACTTATGTGGAGATTATGTGAGGACTGTATGTCAGACTAGCAGGTCACATAAAGGATTCGTCTCATGCTGTACTGCACATTCATCTGCCACCCCATTCCTCATTTTTGTCACTCCATTTCTTCCTCAATACCAATTTAAGCACACACACACACATACCATGATAAAACTGAGTTGGCACGTGAGGTGTCACATCACTTCAGAGACAGCTTGATGACAATCCAGCTGGAGTCACACTTTGAAAGGTCACACACAGATCACACACACTCTTTTTCCTTTCTCTATCTGCATGTATGTGTTTCTCTCACAGGCACACTTTAATTAAAAGCTGCAATCAAGCCGACTTCTGCATGTATTAACACCTCTCTCAGACCTGACAATGCCGTCATACCACTGAAGTTATAAAAGTCTGGAACACTTGAGGGACACTTGATTTACGCAACTTAGGGTGGTTGCGAAGACTCTGGAAGTGCGTCTCACAGAATATTTTTTTTTTAAACTATGAACGCCAAAGTGAGAAAATTACTCACACTAATTTGTCACTTACATCACAGTGTCAGTTTACCTCACAGTGGAAAAGGAAGGCAAAGTTGTAACCTACTTTCCATCATTTGTATTTAATAGATATGGAGGCAGTAATTATGTATACCATACCCCACAGCCATAACTATAATTGAATATCCACGCTAAACATCTAAATGTAGTCATGGTAATAGAGTAATGACACTTTTTGACAAAATAATATGTATTTCTTCCATATCCTTTAGATCACATATATAAATAGAAGGGCACTCCGAGAGCAAACCTTTGCCAAAGCTAACGGTCATCTATCTGATATGCAAAAAATGCCTGGGATCCCCAACATTTAATGGGCTCATCTTTGAACAACTCACACCCTAATACAAAGTTTCAAGAAAATCATCCCAGTATTTTTTCTTTAATCCAGTTAACAGATAAATAAATAGACAAACAGCACTGAAAGTAATTCCTCCTGAGCAAGGATAAAATACATTTTTTTTTAAAACAAAAACTCCCAATCGCAACCCCTAGAGCTTTAATTGGCCATTGGTGGCACTGGTGGTAGAGTTTGTTATCCCAGTTTACTGTTTGCTTGCTTTGTTACGAGTCTGGCCTTTTCTCCTTCCCACCCATTTTCAAAAAATTAAAACATAACCAGATCAATTACACTGCATAGTTGACAGCATAACCAATCAGGAAATACATGGTAGTTAATGATGTAAAATAGAGTCTGTGGCTTCCAAAGCGATGAGCGCTAACATTAACAATAGTAAACAGCCTTAAGTGCAGTTATTGCAGGACTGAATAATAACTATTCAACAAAAACAAATTACATTTTGTAATTTGTTTTTGGCTGAAGGAGTTCCCAACCATTAAAACATTTGCAACAGAGAGAAGTAGAAGAAGACTGAAACGCAGAGCAAAAACAACGTGAGCTCACATGTTCAGGTTGGTTTTAACTAGGCTAGAGAGTTGTACCCTCCTTGGGAGAATAATTTCACAAAATGGCAAGCTGCGATTTTTAGTGTGTTCATTTATCCAATAGTCTCTCTTCCTCTTTTCTTAGTCAATGAATCAGTCCTGGACCCTTCTAGAGACAATGATACTGCTGATTCTCTGCTAAATTGGCAATATGGGGATTCACTGCACTAGAGAAGGGCAGCATGGAAAGTTAAAGAAGGTTGATTCCCCATGAAGCCTCTCTTTAAATATAATGATAATGAAAGTAAATAGTTGTGCTGTTCCCCGGAAGAGATGGCATCTTCCCTAAAGGATCTAAAGGTGGTGCAGTGTGGGGTCAACATTACATGCTCAATTAGATACAGCACCAATATTTATGTTGATTTTTTTAAGTAAATTATTTTATGTCAACACTTTCATTTTTTTCCAAGTGATTAATTATTTTTTTTTTTTTATTTAAATCAAAGAACACCGATACACCTAAATTCAGATAAGAATTCATCAGGGACCAATGATCAACAGTATTCTTTGGAGGTTTGTGGCTGCTGCATAAGAAATAGTAGATTGGAATATAAAACATGAATAGGTGCTTACACTAGCACTAGCAGTTTTTTTTTTTACATTTTGTAAACCTTGTCTGATATTATACTGTTCTGAGTTATTCTTTATTACCAGATTTTACCAGTTACGAAGTTACTGAAATATAATTACAAAACAATGAACCACATTTTTAACACTGCAAATTGTAAACTTTAAACCACATTTTTATGGCATATACAGTTTTTTCCTTGCATTTTGTAAGCCCAATGCTCCCAGCAGTTCAGAGAGCAAATATTCAGCCAGTTATTTTTCATCTTGGATACACTGAGGATATATTTACAAGGTAGAGACTCAAGTGCCTAGAGTGTATCCTCTAGCATTTGAACAATAGACAAGCCTTTTTTTGGTCTTGAGAAGCTGAAGTATTTATTGACTGGTACACTGTAGCCTATAATGGACATTTACTGCCAGATTGACAACTTATTGCTAACCTTTTTCTCTTGCTGCCCTCTCACACTCACTCAACCACACTCACTCTCGTACACACACATTACTCTTAGAACAGTACCTTTCACCTAGATGTCCTTTGAAGAATGAGGAGTGGGAGGATTCTGGGTTTTGCTGCAGTCGTTCATAACACAAAAGGAAATCCAAGATAACGTAGAGTGTTATCATGCTCTCACAGTGTGCATGTGAAGATCATTAGTAGCCCACTGATATTAATGATCATGTGAAATCATATCAGTGGCACTCATAATTCTGAGTAAATATGATGAATATAGGGGAAATGCTGGCCGACCATTCCAATAAACTCTAAAACACTCCCCTGATTCTGTGTGATTGAAACAAAGGATCCAGCCCTGCACTCAAAGAGCAACGGGAAGGAGATACAGAGCGACAGCATTGTCATATTTCTTATCCCTACCTAAGACACATCTCACTTAGGCTGAAATGAGCAGATAGGAAACGTGCAATGCCACTGTACAAATAATTGCTAGTCCATAGTTGCACCTGTCAAACACAGTTAACCAAGTGGGTTTCCATGGACAGGAAAAAGGAAAAGAATAGATAAGCTCCATTTAGTTTGGGAGGTGATGTGTCTTAAATTGCGAAGGCAGCTGTAAAAGGGCTTGTGCTTGCAGGCTCAAGAAACGGCAAGTGAGATAAAGGAAAGCATCAGGCAGGGGAAAATAATCTTTGGTGGAGGCGTGTCAAGGCCATCATGGCCATCTTTAATTTGAGGAGTGTACCTCAGAAGGATAAAATGTTATCAGAATGTGTATGTGCCTTTATATCACAAAACTGTAAAGTTTCTTTTTCCTGTGTAAGCACATCATATATATTTAAAGGATGTTATATGATGACATATTTTCGTTACGAGTAGTACTTCAATATTTCTCTTCACCCCATAAATGTAGTATTCCTGAATCAAACGTCAATGTTTAGGTGCACAAGCATTTTAAATGATCACATGTAGAGCATAAATATACTGTAGATCATAAGATAATTAGACAAGGTTATATAAAAGAGGTCATTCCTTCACTTGAAATGGACTTTTCCATGATGAACTCTCTTACTATCCCTAATCTAGCATGTGCAAGGCCTATCAAGGCCGGGTGTTTTGAAAGCCGAGGCTTACTGTGTTATGGCAGTCCTCATTGATCAGCTGCAGCAGCTGGCTCTCAAACTTCTCCAGGGACGGCTGGAGGGAGATGGTCAGTCTGGTCAGGGTGAAGGGCAGGATCTTGAGCAGCTGAGGCCTCAGCAGAGCATCTCCTGAAGAAAGTGCCAACATAGCATTAATGACTGTCCATGCAATGTCATTTATAGTGCATTACAGGCGAGAGGCAGAGATATACCCCAGACGGTTGCCAATCTATCATGGAGTACACACACACCATTCACTGTCATTTATATGATCTTTTTCAATTCGTTTTAGAGCTCTTAAGATATTATTCTCTGTTTTTTGTTTATTATGTTTTTTTTTGTTTTTTTTTTACCACAGTCCTGTTCTGTCAGCTCTACCTGTGATAAATGGGTGAAACAGGTGTGAATTTCGGTATGTTCCCTTTTGTGAACCATTTGTAAAATCGTCTGAAAATCGCCTTTCCCCAAAGAAATTCATCATGGCATCCCAGAAGTGGAAACCCTAAAGACAAAGGTAAAGTGGAAAATACATGGCTTGATGTTTTATACCCATGCTGACTGTATGTGTGCTTTATCTTCCTGAGCTGAACATCTCCATATTTATCAGCAAAACAGTTTCCAGGAACAACTGCTGTTTCAAGGTGGTTTTACTTATTAATGTCAACCTCACACTGGAACCCAGAGACACCTTACTTTAAATGTTATATACTATGAGAATAAATGCTCGACACTGACCTTCATTTATGTAGTTTGTGTTTTTAGCCACCTAGCACCAGCCTCTACGGAAGGCAATGCCAGTCGTTAGGTCCAGACTTAAATATTAAACAACAATGAATTGGCATGTAATGTGGTTGAGATCCATGGTTCACAGATGATGAACCTTAATAACTTTGGTGATTTCATTGAACATCCATTAGATGAACACTCTAGCACATTGCTGTCTTTACAATAAAAAACCACAGAATCACACAATGTTACTTAATCTCGTCTCTTACTCTAAACAGAAAACTTAACAAGTTATTTTAACTTAATTTTGAATAGGTTAAAAATGTATTCAATTCCAACCCCATCATTTAGATTGTCAGCTTGTAGCTCCAGTGTCTCGTAACTTTGCCCCGACTGTCTACACTGGACAGGTTCCAGCTATGTTGATGCATAGAAACAATTGGTAGTCATCTAGAATTCATATAACTATATTTTTATGAATAACTTTTTAATTTAATGTCTGCACTGGCTGTGTAGTTCACTCACACAACAGGAAGTGTTTCTTTTACCAGTCGACAAGGAACGCTGTGATGGTAACTTGGTAAGTCTCCTGCTTTCACTGACGGCCAAAATGGTGTTTCATCGATGTACTTGTTTTAACTGATAACCTGATGAGGCACCAATAGATACAGCACACAATCCTCTGCTTGTGACAGCTGAACAATTGGCTCTTTTGGGACAGCGAGGAAGTGAGTGGGAGCTTAAAGAGAAACATCAGGCATGGCAACACACTGATCATCCTCATAGATTAGGTTGATTCCTGTCAACTTAATCAGCAGCCGTGGAGACTAAAATAATAGGGGATAAACCAAAAACTCAGCTTATTTTTTAATACTCTACACAATATACATCCCATCAAGCACATTCAATCAACTGAAAGACAGCACCTCCTCCTCAATGACTGCTCCATTGATTTGTGGTAAGCTGCCTAATACCAATCACTTGACTATTTATACCACAAAGAGAGATACCGGTGATGGTGTCAAACAATCCAACAAAAGCACAAAGTTGGACTTTTCTGAATGTGGCGTGAATATCAAACCGGAGGCTGTGGTCTTAAAAGACAGCTTAGGTCTCTGCTGCTCACAGCCCCAGAACATGAAGAGGATTAGCTTGCTACCAAACCTCCCACCGACTCCCAATGATTATAGCTCTGTACTGTCAGACTTCATTACACTCCCCCTTTAGAAACTTGCTTTCTAAGTACTGCAGATATTTAAACTGCTGATAGAACCAGGTTCCCACAATTAAAAATCATAATGAATGTCCCATTATGTTATTTTAACAGCCGGAAAGCTGAAAAGAAGTTGCTGCTGAAGTCTGCAATGTCAAGTGGTACCTGATGTGTGCAGGAGATGTTAGTGGGTAGCTTTATCTATGTAAAGTGACTTTTGGTTATGTGAAAGACCCTTAAAATAGAATGTAATACTTGTTTTTTAATATTTGGGTTTATTCATGTAGAGAGTAAGGGTAGAGTTAAAGGTAAATACAGTATTCGGCAAAGCACAAATAGTGGATTTTTATTAGGAATACCTTAAACATTCAACTAATTCTGTATAAATGTGTACTCGGAATAAGGCTGTGCAATTGATTGATATATATATATATATATATATATATATATATATATATATATATATATATATATAAATAAAATAACGTGTGAGATTTGAAATAAGAGGATATCTACCTGGCAACACAACAAATCTGTTTAACCATCTCAACAAAAGGACAGCCACTCATATCTCATATGGTGATTTCAATATTGACAAAAATAATCATGATAATGATTTTCTCCGTTATCAAGCAGCTCTAGCTCAGATCATTTTCTACCTGCAGATTGCAAAAAAAAAACGATCAATGACATAAGCAGCAAGCAAAACAACTGGTGGTTAATGAGGGACTCTGTGCAACAGGATCCATTCCATCTCTTTCAGTACTAGTTCAGCACCATGGTACAGTAAAGTCACGAGCTGACATCAATTTGAGTACTTCACCTGGTTCACGGTCTCACTGCTTTGATGAAGAGTAGAGCACAGTTTTAGAATCAATGTGGCTCCAATATTGATCACTGAGTCTTATACATTACCTTAAGCTGGACAAAGCGGCACTCTAACCTAAGACTAAGACACAATAAGAAAACAGACACCCTACATATGACTTTTTCTACCAATGTAGATGAATGGTTTGCTTTTGTCAGGGAAAAACAACAGGGTGTCTAATTAGAACTGTTGCATATATTAAAAACAACTCAAATCTTGCAAAAGCATCTGCATATTGTTGCCTTGTACCTCTGACATGTGCAATGACAATAAAGTTAAATCTAATCTAATCAAGGATGACCAGAGTGCGGGGGGGTCCGGGGGGGTCCGGGAGGGTCCGGGAGGGTCGGACGATTAACCCTTGAAAAAATTTGTTTAAGTAAATTAAATAAAATTATTAAAGTACATATTATTGTTGTTACAATAATCTTTACAATGTCATTACAATGTTTTCTGAGCTCATGGTGCTGTGTGGGAGAGAGAGAGAGAGAGAGAGAGAGAGAGAGAGAGAGAGAGAGAGAGAGAGAGAGAGAGAGAGAGAGAGAGAGAGAGAGAGAGAGAGAGAGAGAGAGAGAGAGAGAGAGAGAGAGCACCCGCCGTGGTGCTGTGTGGCTTGTTGTAGACTGTCTATCATCCACTGTGTTGTTTTCCACCTTGAGTTTGTATTTGTAGAAATATATATCTTTCTAAATGAAAAATAAATTGCAATTGCTAAATGGGTGGTTAAATAGTGTCATACAATTGGTCATAGGCTGTAGGCTTTCAAGTTCACCAGCTGCACAACGAAACCATCATTTATTCAGTTGCCTTTTAAACACGCCAGATAGGTGGCATTTGTTATTGTGTCTGCACCGTAATTTACAACTTTGCAGCAATTTATCTTGAAGAGGCCAAGAAAAGGAGGAAGAATTTTAGGGTTGCAGCATGGTGGACTTGAGCTGGGATGTTTTTGTGAGGAGTTTGCATGTTCTCCCTGTGGGTTTTCTCCAGGTTCTCTGGCTCCCTCCCGCAGTTCAAAGACATGCTGAGGTTAAATGGAGACTCTAAATTGCCTGTAGCTGAGTGTGTGAGTGAATTGTGTGTGCGCCCTACAATAGACTGGCGATCTATCTGGGATGTATCGCTGCCTCTTGCCCGAAGTATGCTGGGAATGGCTCCAGCAGTGTCCCTAGTGAGAAATAAGCTCATGGTGGATGGATGGATGGATGGATGGATGGATGGATGGATGTTAAAGTCACAATGTGTAGTTTCTAGCAGTATCTAGTGGCAAAGTTGTAGATTTCTAACTCTCGTATTAAAGTCAAACGGTTTTACAGAGGGAATTGTGTCCTTTAATCTGAAAATACTGTCGACAGTCAAAAAAATACTTTTCAAGCTCACAGTGAAAAAAACGTTTTTTAAAAAAAACACTGTTAGAAATTAAATCCAGCAAAGGATACTTCAAGTTTAACTTTAAACTCCCCTTTGTACTTTCATGATTAGTTGCTAATACAGAAGAATATTGTACATACATATATGTATATACCATATTTGGATCTGACAGATTTGTGCAGGAGAAAAGAAGCTTTACAGTGACACCTCATTTGACATTGTGCAGACAACACTCACAGTCCTGCATGCTGCATTAAGCAGCTGACTTTCAGTGAAGTAGGGACAAATCTACAGACATAAGGACACATGGACAAAGGGAAGTAAAAAATACTTACCTGAATATATATATATATATATATATATATATATATATATATATATATATATATATATATATATATTCATTCAAGTATAAGTAAGTAAGTAAAAAGTTCTTTTTAATAAAAATCTGAAAGAAGACATTCTATGGAAGAAAATATCTCAAAATCTGATCAGTTAAACTAGGTTTTTACCCGCTGTGACTTGCCTTAAGGCAAGAGGATATTTTACCTGCTGGAGAGGCTGCGAGCCCTGGAATGTTCGCATCTCCAGACACAAGGATATTCTCTGGAAGGAGGTGCATCACGGACACCAGTGCAGGATGGCTTTTTAGCACACAGATCAAATGTGCCCCATCAATAGTCTTCAGGAGACTGCTGTCTGCAAACAAATAACAAAATAGTGTAGAAACTTTTATTATTTCACTCTTATTTGATGACAAACAGGAAAAGTTCTGCACTAAATACAGTGAGTTACTTATGATATTCCACTCAACTGTCATTCCCAACCCACCCAAAGAAATACCATTTATCTCCTCGTGCATTACAGTGTAATAATTTCTCAGAAGCAGTGTGTCACCTGACAACAGCAGACACATCCATTTTTCAATATTCCATTTAGCTGTTGGTGACCTAGGTGCAATGTTCCATTACACTGCGGGCATCGCTTTCCAGGCCTTAACCGAAATGACAACCATCCGACTTGGAAAACACATGCTCCTCCATGAAAGCGATGCGGCGTTGATGAGGCGCAAGGTTTGAGCAATGATGTAGACATCGTCATCTTTCAGGCAGGTCATCCAATGACAAGTGACGACCCACAACTCCCGCCATCAACACAAAGCACAGACCATTTAGGAAGGTGGACAGAGTTGTGTTTGATGCGCTGCTGCGTATGTTGACTTCCTGCAAGCCCCAACAGCATAACCATCTTTCACTTTGACAGGGTTAATGATTGCACCTTCAACAGCATCGCTGACAATCAATACAGGAAGCTCCATTTATTCCTATAGGCTGGTTCAGCAATCTGAAGGGGAGTCGTAAATGATGGGATTTGTCCAAGAACTTTTAAGTGACGCATTATACTTTGGTTCATAATTATCCTAATCAAGTGGTATGATGGCTTATTGTAGAATTACTTGGGTACACAGACTGAAGAATAATGGCATGACCACAGTACATTTGCTCTGAAGAAACAGATAGTGTAAACTCTTCTACCCATAATATAACAAATTTATTTGTATAGCACCTGTAAAAGCAGTGTCTACAAAGTGCTTCGACAGATGCAGCAAAAGCAGGAAAGCAGAAGGCAATATAACAAAAGCAAGAGAGAATTTAGGCAAAGTTTAAACAAAGTTAAAACAAGACAAAAGATGCACAACACAGTAGAGTAACTGAATGATGATGAAAGATGAAAACGGTAAAGAGATAAAAGAGGTAGGAAAGGAAACGTTTTTAGTTTTTTAATGTATGTAAATTCAAGTAAACTGAATAAAAGCTGTACAAAAGCAATAAAAAACAATAAGAAAAATGATAAAAGATGATAAAAAGACAACTAAACTAAACAGATTTTACAAAAGTGGGACAGATACAAGAGAGTTTGAGCATAAGTGTGTACAACCACAGTAGGAGATAATCAGGAAAACTGCAGTATTGGTCATTTATCCAAACACTATTAAAAAGGTGTTCCTCTACATTTATTAAATTCCAGCTGCCATGGCTCCCTGGAGAGCCTGCCACCGCTGCTGAAAAAAATACTAGAGGAAACACTATGTTGATGTTTTCGATTACCGTACTTGCCAACTACACTATTTTAATAGTCATTTAATGGATTTGAGTCATTTTTAAGAAGAAAATGTCCTGATTCTCTGGTCCCAGCTCCTCTGATCATTTTCTGGTTTCTTTAGTCTTCTATAATATTAAACTGATGTTCTTTTGGTTGTGGACTGTTTTTAGGTTGAATCTCCTCCTTAGGGAAACAGTGATCAACATTTTACACCATTTTATGAACCACATGACTAATCAATAAACGATGGATTAATTAATCATGTTCATGAGTTGCAGTCCTACCTGACATGCAACCTGCTGAATAAGGTACATTGTTAGAATGCCATAGACTCTCTTTTGGAGGATATGTCATAATAGAATATCATCATGCAAAGCCTCCAGCTAGATAACCAAAAGTCATTTCATCTTTTACAAACACCACAATCTTTCCTAATCGTATATAATTAGTTTCATTTTCCTAAATATCGCAGCATTAATCATTGTGTTGGCAGGTCAGAAAATGCACACATAAATAATTTCCAAAACAGTAATTTTTTAATCAAATTTTAATCAATGTATCTTACATTTATTGTTATTCTGTTAGGCACTGGGTTTAGCATTTTGCATTTACTATGTTTTTATTCTAATATTGTCTGTTTTTTTTAAAAAGCCTTCTCTGGCACATGAATTTCCTTCAAAATTAAAAAGTTCGACTTTATCTTATCTTAACCAAAGAGAGCCTCTACAGAGAGCTGCACCCTCCTGGCTTCAAGCTGTGTTGAAAATTATTCATTTTGCAACTGGACAATCACTGTGAACATGCATCAAAGTGATGGCAGATCTGTTTGAAGTCTGAGGAAGACGAGAATTGCTGACTTGCAAGGATTCCCTCTCAGTCACCAGACCTAAACCTCAATAACATTTTAGATAAAATATAAAATGAGAAGAGATGAGATGAGACACACTTTAACGTCACAAAACACTGCTGGATCCTCTGAAAGACTGCAACAATAACTCAGCATACACTTGGAGGGTTGATATCAGAAAAGCAGAAAATAAAAAAAAAATTGTTTGATTTTGTTTCCATGTTGATGTGGCATCAACAGAATTAGTGTATCCCTGTCAATGTCTATGTCTGTAATTTAAATTAAATCAAGGCTAACATAACAGAAGAGGCTTTCAGGAGACCAGGGTGTCTTGAGTTAATTTATTGAATCTTGACCTGATCTTCAGAGTTCCAGCATCTCTCTGTGCGACTGCGCTAGGATAGACACTGGACCGCTTTAAATTTGAATTTACTTTTCTCACCATTTAGAATTTTGTCCAAATCTGTTATTTCAAAAAAACACTAAATAATCATCACCAAATCTGGTACAGAACATTTCTGGACAGAGGTGCCAACATAATTCCCTTTTACAGATTTGTTACAGCTGGCCAAATTAAGGAATTACATTACAAAAAGTGCCATATCTTCTGGATACTGTTATTGCAACCACACATAGTGGACATGTTTAAATACGATGGCCAAGGGACCATTATAGCCAGAAGCAGCCACACTGGGGTTCTTGACAATGCTGTAAGCAAAGCAGTTGTCCCACTCTGATCTAGCACTGCATAAGTTATCTTAAATCTAACTTGGCAACTGCTTTCACGGTGTCTGCTTTGGAATATATCATGTGTAGTGGAAAACCAAAGTACTCCTTAAGAGCAGTCTGAGAAAATTACTGATTGTAATCAACCAGCAGCAGTGTTTTTCTTCAATAACCTGTAAGTGTTTAAAAAAAAAAAATCAGTGCATTTCATCTCGTCATTTTGCAGAGAAAAATGTTTAGGACCTGTAGTATAGGACTACACATTGGATGCCCAAATAAATGCAAGGGAAAGTTGAGACAGCCTCAACTCTTGCAAAAACAGAACAGATGTCATGCTCTGCAGCAGTTGAGTGAATGGAGGGAGCAAGAGGTGCATGATTACACAGCCTTTATCACAAATAAACACGCCCACACGTCTCCCCACACTGCCGGACACCTCCTGCTCTTTGTGCCACACCGCCTGATCAAGTGTGAATGCAGCCTAAGAGGGAAAGAAGATGATGGATCACACCCCGTGTTTTCCTCCCCTCCATGACTCATCCCAGCCGAACCCTTTAACTTTCTCAAGCAGTTAACTTATTACACAAAACAAAGCTATTAAAATAGTTTGGGGAAATCTATGACGTTGCAACACAACTTCAACTCTGTTCTATATGCAGCTTTTATTGAAAAGATGTTGTTCCTGAAAGAAAGTAGGATAGGTATGATAGGAGAGAAAGGGTGGGGGGAAATCAAACAGAACTTTCTTGACACAGATGGTGGCCAGGTGTTGGCAACTTTTTCATCATTTATTTCTTGTTATTCATTATGCATTACATTTGGGTTCCAGTCAGATGCTGTGCATAGATTAGAAAAATGCCCCAAAATTTCATTACAGAAGTGGTGTAGTACCTCAGAGTCAGTTGAGCAGCAACTTGGCAAGAGATGTGAAACCAAGGAAGTGGCTCAGCATCAGACAAATAGAAGCAGTGGTTTTGGGAGAAGGTTGAGTGGGAAAAGAAGAAAGTGATAAAGATGTTTACAACAAGGTGATTTTTAGTAAAGAATTTTACTGCCAACTTAGATAGGAGTGAAGGTATTTGAGGCAGTGACTTGCAGGATTCATTTGTTACCAAGGTAGGTAATAATGTGCTTCTGCGTGTCACTTACCAGAGATCATTTGTTAAAAGTGCAGCCAGAATACAGGACAGTAAGCTTTAGGCTGGCTTAACCTTCATACAATTAGATGCAAATTGCAAGTGGCATGACACATTATTTCTGTGGAATTTGCCAGTTACACAAAGCTATTCAGAAATAATCCAGTATAATTCTTGGTAATTATTCATCCATGATATAGGGTTTTGTTTTTTTTGTTTTTCTCACTAGATTTAGTAGGACGTGTAATTTATTGACATGAGTCAGCTGTTGAGTAATACCAACCTTGCATGAAGTCAATGAGGATAACCTCCTTCTCTCATCACTCACACAGATTATCTATTGGCACAGCTATCGGAAGCAATTTGGGGACAAGGACACATCGACGTGTGGATTGGAGGAGCCGAGGATCGAACCGCCGATCTTTTGGACGACCTCTGAGTCACAGCCAAACTAATTTTTGACATTTAGTGCTGCAATTTCATATCATGCCCATCCCGCCAATCGTCCAACGTACTGTATATGTCAGCACTGATATCAAGGTAATGGGCTCTAAAAACCATCAAACGGTGGTTATGGGTAAGCTAATTTTACGTGCCTCAAATGATGCCATGCCGTCAGATGAGAGAAAATGTCACTGTCAAAGAGTCAGCGATGAGTCTCTCACATTCACGAGGTGTAATCATACGGATGTAATTATGCGTTTTCCTTGGATCATTTGTGAAAGGGCATTTCTGCTTATTAAAACTAGGGTCTTAGTTTCATAGCCTTGACCATGATTTCGGTCAGTTAGAAACAAACACAGAAGTAAAGAAACTAAAACAAAGTCTGACAGAAACAAACATGAGCAATCAGATAGTGAAAGTTGATGGAAGTTGGTCTGTAAACCGCCTGAAACTATGAAAATAATAAACCAGCACTATCCTGTCAAGTGTTTTTTTTTTGCTCTCAGACAATATTACACATCTTTGTGAACCAGTTTTCTTGAGGAAAGAAATTTCCAAAAAAGATTTTCAAACACTGGGTAGTTTGAATCAGTACTGTGGTAATCAATCAGTAATAGAGATATATCCTATAAATAAAACCACTGCAGTGTTTCTACATTATTGCAAAGAAAAGTTTACTCGGGCTGAATATAATGTTAAAGGGCTACAGGTTCCAGGTGGAGGAGCCACAGCAGGGATACTTTAACTTCATCATGTTTATTGGAATTTTTAAGTTCATCCAAATAGCAATAAAAGGTGATATAGGTGGTGAAAACAAATACACGCCTTCGAGTTATGCAGGAAAACCCCTGTAGAGTGCTGTACTAAACCTCTTTATCTTTGCCATAGAATGTCTTTTTGACAAAATTCAGACAGACTTACGATATATTGATGTTGTGGTGTTGCTTCACAATAGAGATGAGCTAACGTGAACACAATGTACCATCCGTTTGTCCTCTCATCACACTAAGAAGGCCCCAGAGCAGCCCTCCATATCTCATTCCACTTTTTCTTCTCTCTACTCCTTCCTCCATTCTCCCAGTTGATAGAGAAGCGAAGCTTAGATCAAGCTGACGAGCATACTGCCTCCCTCCGTGCTCATTTCCTCCTCTTCCTCCTCCTATTTTGGCCTCCCATCTTTCAAGACTTTCAAAACCCCCAAAGCAGCTTCCTGTCCTCCATCCACTTGCCTTTTCTCATTTCCTCTTGACCCTGACTCCAGCTCTGAAAAGTTTTCACTTCCCTGACACAAACACTCAAGTTCTTTCCATTATAGTTTTACTCCTCTTTTTCGGTTTCAATCCAAACTGAATTGTCTCCCATTGATCATCCTGCATTCAGTTTTTCTCCATAGATCTTATATCTTCTCTTTGTTATGTATTTTGTAGGATAAAACTGATTTTTTTGCTCAAAAAGTGTAAAGCGTGTTTGTACAAAACATCTTTCTTTTCTTTTTTCTTGGACAAGCTTTGTTTTCATGTTCATAGCTGCACAGATCTAATTCATCCATCTAATTATCTAGTCTGGTGATGCTCATTTAAAAACATAACAATTACCACAATGGAGGTTATGCAAATGTGCACAAGCAATGCACATAGCTTGCATCCCTTTCTGTTGTCCTTACCAGACAAACACTTTCAATAATCTCTCTTCTTGCTCTTCTATATATATTCATTTCACCATGGCCAACCCTTGGAGGCAGGAGTGTGTGTGAGTGTGTTACTCAGCCAGTGGCCCGGAGCCTGAATAGGCAGTAGAAAAGAGAAATGCAGTGTTTGGCAGCCACCTACAGTATAAACCGTGCTGTGATACTCTGGCACTGAATTGCATGTACTCTAACACATACACCAATCTATGCATGTAATTGCATGTACTCTACACATACCACTCTACACATGGTAGAGAGACAAAAGCATGCTTATACCCAGGTAGTGGTACCTTTCTGCAATGAGTTAAATATTTCCAAAAGGTTTCAAAGCTTATGCAAAACTATATTTTCTGTTTTGATAGAACTGTGGAAGATCTGAACAAACATTTACATTGAAGTCTAATTTCTTTATAAACATACTATATAATTGCATATGAATGCTACTTTTTGCCTCCCCATATATACATTTATAGGTTCTTAGAGGCATTATTTCACATACCTGAAAAAAGATAAGCTTGGTGCTATTCAAAATTGTTCTTACCATCACCAAAGCTGAAAAAACACCAAAACCAACAATGAATTAATCTCAATTCCTTCCCACTTCCTGATCATGTAGGATTACACCAGGCAATTTTATTCGCAATTCAATATGTTGAAAACCAGGCCCTGTCTCCAGTATTTACTCAACTCCAACGTCTGACAATCTTTTCACTCCAGTTTTTAATCCATTGAAATACAAAATGAAACATAACAGGCAGTAAATCTAACATCTTGATTAGGGTCTCTCTGACCAAACAGACAAGAGCCGAGAAAACTGTGTGGGAGTTTGCAGCCTTTTTATACAAAAGGGTTAGGGTTATGGTTGGGAATCAACTACAACAATTTAGAAGCATTTTCTGGACTGCTGCTGGTATGAAAATAATGAAATGCAAGCTCAATTTACTGACTACCATTGGTGTAAATGTCTTTAGTAGAAACAGAAGTTGGTCTAGAGTTTCAAGCAACAGACTGTGGACCAGGGCATTTTCTGTGCTTGATCAGATGTATTAGTTTTATAAAGTGGTGCAGTATGTTGGTTGGCTGCCTCATTTAGTGGAGTTCTATGCTATGTTTATGGCTTTTTCTTTAAAGAAGAAAACTGTACACTGTAAGCCTCCAGTTTGGTTTCTGGCTTTTGCTCGTTCCATCAACATTACTTTATTGAGGCCATTCAGAATCCATATCCAAGCCCTCTTCTCTTTTCTACTGGAATCAGTTTATTTTTATAGGACTTTCAGACAGAAGGAAAAATACACAAGATACCCAGCTTTGTTCTTTAAGAATGTCTCGCCAACTTTTAGTAGGAGTGATGTGGGCTGTACTTCCTCAGCAGGAAAAGGCAACATGCCATCAGGTGTGCCAGGAGGAACTCCTAGACTTTATGGACTTAAATATGGACTCCTAGATGCCTGGTCAGCTGACTACCTTAACATTTTTAAAAACAAAAAACAAAACAGCCAATCCAAAAGAAAAACAACATAGTGGAGGTACATTCACTCAGAACCATCAGCAGTCCATTTGCCTGCTTTCAACCTAATGGCAGGATCTGTACCTCTCATCATAGTGAAGCGGTCTCACACACACACTGCATCAGTACAACAAACGGACAATGGAGCTGAATGAGAGAGGAGGAGAAAAAGTGGAGCAGAACAGGAATGCATAAAGGAAAGAAAAACATACATTGTTACTTTCTTGTTCTTTCACTACAGCATTTTCAATAATCACATAGCAATGAAAAAAACATATTAATAGATTCCATTCTTCATAAATCCATATAATAACTAAAGCAAATTGTTAATCAGTTGTTATCAGCATATTCTTGTACAACCAGTCTAAGAGTAATCTATCTGTGTGACAACTTTTGATAATCATTTCACAATACTACAAAAGAAAGATTGATTTTAAGTTTGCCTTGATCTTTAGAAAGTCCTGAAAAATAAGTGACCTGGTGTCCATGCTGCCAAATACCCACATGACACCATTCCCTCATTATTGTCACCTGATAGTAATATTTAGTGGCATTCAGCAGCATCTAGCAAAACAGAGTTGACAGAAATGGAACATATTATTCATACAAGTATGTTTTATTAATATACGATTAAATCAAAATTGTTGAATTGTTGCATTTGTATTCCTTTGTATACAGTTGTTTTTAGCCTCAAGAAGAAGAATGGTAGGTTATGATATTTCTGTATTGGCATTTTTCAGCCCCATAGGTTAATGGTTTGTAAAGATTCTATGCAAAATATATTATAAAACTACCTTGACCTTTGACTTGGTGGGAAAGCATTAAGTCTCCTCTCTGACCTTTTCTTTTTATCGGCATTTGCAGAATGTTGTGATGCAGATTACAATTCTCAGTGGAGTGTGAAGCAAAGACCACAATTTGTCCTGCAAACATGCAGACAGAATGCTGACCTACCCATGTCCTCAGACAGAGTATAATTGCTGGCCTGGACGGAAAACAATGCATCAAAACCACAAGGGCATAGATACTGGCTCATGCTACAGACAGACAGTCAATATTCGCTTCTTTTGACAAGTTTTTCAATGATTTAAAAAAATCGAATAAAAAAAAAAAGTCGGTCTGGAAAATACATTCAACAAGAGAAAAAAAACTCTCAGGTTTCCCACAACCAAATTGTAAAACAGTAAAACAGAGCTACAGAAGAGTGCTCTGCCTGGCCTCAAGCAATACGTGTGAAGTTGCCTCAGACAAAACAACATCTTCATACAAACATTTGCAGCACATCTAAAAGAACAGATTCTTCATTTAATGACTCCACTGTGGGGGGCCTCATGCAGAAAGCTACATTAAAAAAATATGCAGATTTGTATATGGAGTGAGAACTTGGATTTTCACACTGTGCTTCCTTCAATTAAATATGCTCTTGTGATTACTTTCCATATCCTAAGACAAATTGGTATCCACTACAGCACTTAAGATTAGAAATTGAATTAGAATTGAAGCGATGTTCCATACATAAAAACGACAGCTCCCATGGAAATTTACCAGCACTGCAGTGTGCTTGCAACATCTTAAGTGGGTCATCAAGCTGTGATGTTTGACCTCCGATGGTCTGGGGCATATGGGAAATGGTGTTCGCTAAAGGCCCTCTAAAAATAGTAATATGTTAAACAGACATATTGAATAAACAATTAATTTTTAGACATATAGAGTCAACCACACTATTGTTTTTTTATAGTTAGCTGCTGGAACAGAACCCGGGAATTCTGGTTTTACTTCAGAGTCAACACTTATCTATACCAGGCACACAATGTAGAATTACGAAACTTGCATGCATGACCATTTTTTGGATTATCTGTCCGCTTTCAGCCAGCAGCTTGTGTGTTTTATGTGTTTTATATGTTGCTTGCTATCACTTTAATATGGTGGACATGTGAAAGATACAGCTGTTTCATACTTGATTGACGTCAACTTTTAACTCCATCTTCATTTGCAACTCATTATGAAGTAATGAAGAGATTATTGTTACCCAGTATTTTCAAAAACAAAATTGTGGAAATGCCTCCAAGGCAGGATTTCTCATTATAATTATTTATCATAATTCAACAGGAATGACTACCAAATGTACTAATGACCTAGACTCAAAATGCTTCACTTTAAGCAGTAGAAAGACTGTGTGTCTCTGTTACAGTGGAAGAGGATAAAAGTGAGATAAAGAAATAAAAAAGGGTTTTTGAACAACCACAGCTAGAGTGGCAGCTATATGGCCCTTAAAACAGAAAAGCGATGTTCCATTAAACAACAGGCATGCGGTTAATAATTCAGCAAGCATAAGAGTCCGTTTGAGAGCAGCTTTTCTAATATTCATGTGACATGATAGCCAAGACAGGAACTCTGGCTCTCACCGGGCGCAGTGTTATTCATACTGTGAGGCACTACAGTGTTTTGTAATTCATAGCCTTGGTTTTGGGCCAAGTGAGTACATAACCAACCCACAGCTTCAGTAGCAAACTCAATAATTCAACAAGATTTGTTCTCAAATGCTAAACTAATGTAAGCCTCATATTCAAGGATAATCCAATCAGTAGTTTGAGAATGCCTCAAAATAATCCTGCTGTGGATCTCCAGCAACAAGGTCCTGGCAGGAGTTGAATCAATCAATCAACATTCTACTCGTCTGAAAGCCTCTGTGACCCGTGGTTACCCAGAACATCTTTCTCTGTATCAGTTCTTAGAGATGTTTATGTGCATCATTGGAGAAGCACAGTTCAAGCTGCACTGGTCCAGAAATAAACGCTGCTGAGCTGCACATGTACTGAGAATCTCTCAGCTTTCTTCCAGCAATGTTCAAGAGATAAATAGTTAAAAAGGGACAATGTGTAAGAATTAGGAGCTTGTGTGCATGCGTGCATGTCACTGAATATAGTGTAAAGCTTGCTGTTTACAGTGAATCTGATCTATGGTGTTATCAACTCATCAAAATGCTATGGAGATGTTAGAGACAGAGGCAAATTACCCAAGAGTTGCACAGAGTCACTGAGAGATCAGCTGATCATACCAGCTGCTCAGACTCCTCCGACTAACTTTCCAAACAGGCATTATTCGGATAAACTGGTAAAGGCTGGGAAGATGAAATGACTTAAATCTATTGCTTTACATAATATGCGTCGACACATCGCAAAAAAGGATGCAAGATGGCTGCACTTAGTCAGAGCAGGGATTACACCGAAGAGCAACCTAAAGCGAAAAGCAAATTGCCCACAATCATCTAAAGTGTGGAGTATTTTAAGAAGAGACAGAACAACATGATTCTCTGCAAATTAGAAATAGCTTATCACAGCAGTAGTACCACCGTGCTTGAGCACTTGATGCGGAAGCAGCAAGACAGCGGCGGAAGCAAGACAGCACTAATGGCATGCTATGCATATGTGTGACCCGTTTCTCCACAATTTATGCTCCAATGTGCGCCAAATTTATTTTCAACAGTGTTACACCTCCACAAATAGTCAAAAGTATGTATCACTCTTTAATACAACATTAATAGCACAAAACATATTCAAACATTTTGTGCGTTCTGACCGTAATAGTCAAATGTGATTTAACTGGTTTAAAATTGGATATTTAACGCATATTCCATTTAATGCATTTTTGTCAATTCAACAATCATTTTCAAACAACTTGTATTTTGTAACTTGCACTAAATGAGCTCATAGTATGATTTAATAATTACTGCCTTTTATATATAACCTGGATGATCATGAAGATGTCGCAAGTTGCTGAAAAGAATCAGTAATACACATCATAAGTGTAAATGAGTGTTTTAAGAAAATGCATAGCTGCTCATTGACTCATTCTAGCTCTCCGATTGGTTACACAGTACATCCGTCTACTTATATTACCAGGTGATATACCAGTATAGAACTGGTGATATTCACTCACCCATTGATAATACTCCAGGAGTAAAAATGTTTTCACAGATAGAGAGAGCCAAACAACAGAATTATGAATTTCTTTGCATTTTTTAAATGATTTTATTTCCTTTTTGAATGTTTTAAACAAACTTCTGGACCAAATTGTATTATACCTTTAAGGGCCAACAAAAAGTAATATAATTGGCAACAGATGCCTAAAGGTATGATAAATGGGTACTTACAGTCAACAGTGCCCTTCAGCGAAGGATGGAGGAGGCTCCTTGGAGATCCATGGTATAGATTCAGTCTAGGAGACAAATTGAAACCAATTTAAATGTCTGAATGAATAAATGGAACTGCCATAAATATGATCCTGAAACTAGCCTCTCTTAAACAATGAACTATAAGACCATGTCATCTAAATTCAACTGCTGACAGGATATGAGACAAAAAATCCTGGTCTTAATTGAGCACATTTCTGCTAGCATGCAATAAAAGTTGGACATTTGCAATTATGTTACACATTATTAAAAAAAAAGTTTAACAAATAACAAATATTACATATACAAAACCAAACAAGCTATTTGCTCTTGTATGTAATTAAAGCAGCAACTGCTTTACTATAACACCTGTCCTATCTCCTTATGAAAAAGAACTCATTAACCCCTGGAGAGTGTAATAAAAAAAAAAAAGCTAATCACCTTCTGTCCCCATCAGCAGCCTGAGCTTCTGGCCCGTTGGTAAAAAGCTCCAAAACAGTGAAGCCTCGCCCCAGGGCCTGCTGGGAGCCGTCTGGCCTGGGTGACAATGACACCAGCTCCAGAACCACCACTGTGCTGGGCAACTGCAGAGAAGTATGGAAGTACAGGACCTAGAGAAGCACATGGGACATCATGGAGTAAAGACCAACCTAATACCAAGAGACCTTACAAGCTTCCCTGCAGTGAAAGAGAAATTGATTTTAAGTTGTATGGTCTAAACAAACAAAAGGTTTGGCAAGGTTAGCAAGTACTCAATAATGGCATCATCATACTGACATCCTAACAGATGAGGCAATGCAAACAAATGTACCTTCTTAACAGAGAAACATGGAGCTGAAGTGACTTTTTCCAGCAAACAAACTGGAAAATGCAAAAATATTAATATAAAAAGTGTGCCTTTTTCAAACATTATTCACCCACCTTCAATGGCCTCTGTGGATTCACTGCTGCAAATCTTGTCATATAAACCAGTTTTCATAATCTCTGATATGATTGAATTAGATCATGAGTAATTTATTGATCACCCTATAAGCTTGACTATGTTGGCACAGACCCAAGCTATGGTAAAGACCAGTTCAAAAGGATTGTCCGTCCACTGGAGAATAAAGTGGCAGTTTTTGCTTGTCCTGTTCTAAATCCTTTTTTGCAAATATACCCAAACAGTAATTAATAGTTAAGTTCTACAAGATAAAAGTGTGAAGGTTTGCATCTGTCTGTATGGCATTTACAAACTGAACTGGTGGAAACTTACCCAACAAATAAAGACCCCTAACACATGTCACACTTGCATGGGTGCAGATAGCACAGGGGACATGTCCCCCGCACATTTCCAGTGACACCGATCTGTCCCCCTCTCCCACACTGTCCCTACGTAAGTCAACAAACAGGTTAAATAAAGGAGAAAGTGATCGCCGCGGTGTTGCAACGAGGTGCGTTCAGTTGTACTCTGTAAATTGGAAGTTTGAAGTCAGAGAAGCCCTGAAATCTAGCATCTATACAAATGTTGGGGTTTTCCTTTCAGTCCATTAATAGCCTTTCTCTTGTATTCTGTATTCAATGATATCCCAGCAAGCTGGGAAGTGCTCAGTTCTGATGTTATGTTGTTCAGAACTCCGAGTTCCGACTTCCAATGACGCATCATCTCGACCCATGTGTGGTCCTACAAGGAGCTGGTTCTTTTGCCTGTGCCTGATTCAAAAGGGATTCAAATGGCTGAATAATTAATTCAAAGAGTAAGTGGTGATTTATCTATTGAGCCAGAGAAGGAAACAAAGAAATCACAGCGTTTTTTTTTTTTCAAGAAACAAAAGATATAAATATCCAATGCCTGTTGCCTTTCCTAGATGTGGCAATACTTGTTTTAAGTAGCTAGTCTGAAAATAATATAGCGGCATTTGGGCTTCGGGTAGGCTAAATGTAAAATACCAGCATTCTAGGCTGTAGGTGAATATCTATAATATTTTATTTTGTATGTATAATGTTATATAATAATGTTGACGGCCACTGCTCATTTAGTTGGAAAACTCATAATTAGAATGTATATTGGAGCTTCAGTACACATATACGCGTGTGTGTGCATACGCGAGTGTGCACGCACGTGTGCGCGTATTTGGTCCCCCTCAGTTCCAAAATCCTATCTGCGCCCGTGCACACTTGCAATTGTGACAAGATAATAATGAGCACGTACTCTAGCATGTACCTTACATGACAACCAGCCTTAATGCCTTTAATTATTAACAAATCAATACTTTACTGCACATGACTACAAGAATACAATTACCTAGTGTGAGTGAGCAGAAGACATCAGGACAGAGAGCAGCTTAGCACCAGTGGAAGAAACTGATATTATGTGGAATATATGCCTGAGAGAAATATGGATAAACAATATGTTAACTACTTTGGATAACATATGCAGTATTTCACCCACATTGCCTGACCTTGTCTGTGCTCTTTGTCCTCTTTCAGCGAAAGAAAGTAAACATATGACAGAAAGAACTATGATGGAGGTGAAATATGTGACATACACTAGAATAATGACTAATAAACAGAATGTTGAAAATCACCTCAGTGAAATTAACTACACACAAGTGCAGATTGTGCACTGTCCCATGTCACCTAGCTTGGCTTGCAGAATCAAATGTTGCTGTTATTTCAGTTGCTGCTGTCCAGGGATAATAAATAAATGAAAATCCATAAAAATAAGAACATCACACACAGTATTTGGACATCAACCTTGGGAAATCCAGGTGCACTGAGAATAAATGGAAGAAAGGAACACAAAGAATGCATCAAATTTTACTGTATTTTTTCCCACACACAAAAGATCATGCTATAATAGCCCGAGGCAACACAAAGAAAGTAAACATGTGAAAGATGCTACCACAGTATCCTTAGTAACACAAACCAATTTAACAGGGCTCCATTCTCCATATATTCCAGCTAATTGGTATATCAAATTAAAGGAATTCAGCTTCTCATGGCCACAAATATGCCACATGTGTACTTTCATAACCTGAAGTGTTAAATATTGTATATTCCAATATATAGAAATTGGCCCAAATCTAGTTAAGGTTGAGTGAATGAAGCGAAACACTGAAAAGATTGTTTGCCTCTATCACAAGCATGACACATGCACCTTGTAGTTATTAGCTTTTATGGAAAAGATGAACCCAACCCTCTTTCATTGAGGTATTTTGCTGCTTTTGATTCACTATGGTTGTGCCAAACACGTTGGTGTCGTTCCCCATGTTGCAGGTCTCGAAATAGAATGAACCAAATATCCAGGGTTGACAGGAGGATCTGATTGGTGAGGACTTGACATTGAAATTCTCACACTCAAGAGGCGAGCATGTCCCTCTGGTGAGGATGCTCATTAGGGTCATGCGGGGGGTTTGACCTCACTATTTTTACACAATTTCAGAGGGAGACATTCAAGCCCTTTGGGAGCTTGTTTGTAGTCTGTGCCAGGTAGTTGCAATTGTGTACAGACTCTGATCTGCCATTCAAATTGGAAATAATAGCCTACCTACAGCCGAACCACACTGATTTACATGCACAAAGGCCTGAATATGATAAAGAGACCCACAAAATCTCTGTGATCCACTGGTCCCCAAACACAATAAAACCTGTTATTTTTCAAAACTATAAAGAAGATGACAACAACAAGAAAAAAAATGGCACAAGTAGACATGAGCTTCCTTGAAATACAGTACGAAGACAATTCTTCCTGGCCCACTGTGGCAGAGTCTGTTCATCTTAAGACCCGGCTATCAGCCACCACAGAGCCTTATATTCAAATTCAAAACCTCAGAGGCATTCCTATTCTGCTATATCAGTCTGTGCACGGCGAGTTTAAATTACTCGTCCGAATGCAAACTCCACTGAATACAAATGGAAAATGTCGGAAGCAAGTTTGATTTATTTATTTGTCTGTGCTTGTTTTTTTAATATGTTCATTGGACTTTTCCTTCACTGACAAGGATGTTGAGATTCACAGAATAGCTCCCAAAACTGCTCTGGCTGCTGAAATTCAAGTTTCCTGCTGGAAATGATTCAGCATAAATAATTTTCTCTGCATGATCTTGTCAACATTGGGCCAACGATACAGAATGGAATGAGCAACAACGTCCAGTATCTAAACACTGAGGAACTGAGTATTGTTCAAAATGTTCATTTTCGAGCTTTCAGTGGAAACTCAGAGAAAAATTATTCATGAAATTTGAATAGATTTTTTCCATAATCTCACATCTGCATTTGTCTCAGGTGTTGAGCATTGATTCTGTTTGTTTAGTTGGAAATCAGATATTTTAGCAGCAGCAAAACCTAACTGTGATAGTAAAAATATCCCCTTATCCCAAGATGCATGCCATTCAGTATTCATGGCCTGAAAACTTTACTTTTTCTCTCTGTTAATTTATTTATTTCCCACCAACCTTAACTCTCAAATCAAAGCCTCATCTATGAATGAACTTCTTTTGAACCTTTTCCCAAACTGTATAAACAAGAGATGAGACTGAGGCAGGTGGCTCCATATTTTCTATCATGTTCACCCAAGTTTCCCCCCACCGCTTGTGATAATGTGGAATTTGCATTGTGGTCAAAGACGTAGTCCCCAGTCTCAGAGCAACCCAAAAGCATGGACATTGTGTGTGACGGATTTCCAATTCAAAGGTAGAATTTCCTTTTTCATCTGCCTCACTGCTTTGATACACCTCCAAACTGATTCCTTTCCAATCTATGGCAAAAAAAACACAGTGTCCCCATGGAGCAAAAATATCTCAATTTGCAATAATTCCATTTTACAGAAGGATGTAGTCAAAAGCAGCCATGACTGGTTCTGAATGTTTTGAGACAGACAGGCTGAATGAAATATAAAATAGCGTTAAATGTTTGGAGTTAATATTTGTACACATATGTTTTCTTCAATCATGGGAATGCAGCATCCTTTAGCCGTACCTTATCCAGCACCAAAGTGCTTTTATCTTTTTTTCTGATACATATTTACAGCTTGACATTTGCTGGTTGACCTGTGCTGTTAAGATCCAGGCTCAGTGCAGGGCCACAGCGTGATAATACTTTGTCTTCGACCGATTGTAATGATGGAGCAGCTTGTCATAGTCAACGAACTTCAAACGTGCACTTAAGGTATCTTTAGCTCCAGTAGTTGTGTGACACAGCCATGTTTCTGTTCTTATTATTGATCTTATCTAAAGAAGCGTGACTGACTTCTTATCCACACCTTTACAATGATTCGTCAGTGAAGGCAATTTCTCCCTTGCTATTGTTGTTCATCACTACCTGCAACTGTAATATAGCAAAAGTCTTCAAAATGAGGAAAGATAATGTATTGATCTGATTTATTGAAGGAGCGTGGGATCATCTTCATTGCTCTGCAGGCAGCTTCTCACAGATTCTTTCAGGGTTCATTATTCAGGAGGTTTTTCTTTTTTTTCCCCCACAAACTATTCTCAGAGGTCTCACTCTCAAAACCAATGCAGCTGCTGATAAAAACTAGTAAAAATTAAGAATGAAGCAGTTTAACGCTAAAAAAATCTGTTTCTATGATGTTGTTCAATGCAGAGTGCTAATAAAAACACTGCTCATCAATATTACACTTGATCTAGGCAGCCAATCAAATTAAGCGATAGGCTTTACTACTTTCCCTTTACCTTCCGTGCTTTATGGCTCAGTTGGAGCTGTTTTGCCTGAGCACTTACGCCAAGGCGTATTTAAAGTGGCCTTTAAATAGGCCAAGGCATATTTAAAGTGGCCCCATCTGTCGTGACGCTTTTCTGTGTGATCATCACCAGCAGCAACTGACCACTCACTGGTCTGCAGAGTTTTCACATCACTTTTTAGTATCAGCTCAGCTGAGCCGAGTCAAGGCCATGTAATAGAAAAAGGCTTAACATAACATATGATAATAGGATGGCTCTGCCTGTCTGCAAGCCTGTGTTTGCTCTTCACATGTTCTGCATTTAACTGTGCTCATATGACTGTGTGGATGTATGAATAAAGTCTGTCATCTTACAGCATTAAAAAGACATATAAATACATAATGAAGCTTGTAATCTATTATAAGTGTATGTATAACTGGAGGCTCTAACTATTACTTGTTGTATGCTGTGTGCTTTCATCCATGAGACTTTGTTGTTAAAAGCAAACTCTCAAAGTCAAAGCTCAGCTCATGAGGTTCAGTGAAGCTAAACAAGCACATGCACTCAATAAGATGCTTGGCTGTAATACTCTGATACTAGTTTAGTCATACAGTAAGTCATTTGACAGGCACAGAACCAGCGGGTGTCGGTATCACAAATCCTCTCAGTGTGAAATTCTATGATTGTCACCAGCATACGAGAGATGAGAGATGGCACTGAAGATGATAGAAAGAAAATAACAGGGTCGAAGCTTCCAAATATTGCCAATGAATGCCTGTGTATGTGTGACAAATGAATCGAATGGATTTAGAAGTCCTCAGTGTTCTGGAAACTAACCTGTTGAAAACATCTACAAGGAAGACCATATCCAGAAAGGTCCCACAACAGTTGTAACCCGTTCATAGTAGATTAAATTATAATTAGAGCAAAAGAGAGAGAAAACATCACCAATTAAGGAGCAGGACAAGAGGATGTTGCAGGCTGGTTCATGGTTATGCAAACGATACACAGCCCTATGTGTCTACAAAGCACAGCATGCCTACATAACTTACAAGTCTGGATGACAAACAACTACCAACTATCTAAAATAGTAAAACTGAACCACTCTAATTGGCTCTAAATGAACACTCACAAAAGCTAATATTTGTTCACCATACTAGTCTCCACACAGGTTAAGGGCCCCAGTACCCTCTTCTTCTCCAGTTACATAAACAACAGCTTGTGAATTTTGTTCTGTCACTTGCAAAACAACCTGCTTAAACACAACACTCCACAGAAATAATTAATAATAATGAACAAACTCTACTTCAACTCATCCACAATTCCGCAGCATGGATAATTACACAATCAAGGTCCACCGAACAGGTCACTTCCCGGCTGACTCAACGTCAATGGCTCCCTGTGTCTCAATAAATTAACTTTAAGATTCTGCTGTTAACATTTAAAGTTCTTCATGCTCTATCCCCTGCATACCTCACATACCTCTTTCAGCCCTATGCACTCCTTTAGGCTCCCTGTGGTCCTCATCAGCAAGTTTATTGACACAGCCAGTCTTCAACCTCAGCACAATGGGTGCCAGGTCCTCCTCTTTGCTTGGACACAAACTTTGAAACTCTCTTCCCCCTCACATCACCCATTTATCCATCCATACATTACACTGAACTACGCGATTCAAAACAGCTCTTAAAACCCATTGTTTTAAACTTGCTTATTCACTTCAACATCAACTTATTACAATAGGTATATTTACTTCATTGCTTTTACTGGGGTTATTTGCTATTTGTGTTTATGGTATGTATGTAAATTATGATTTTATATGATTTAACTTGTTAAAATCCAAAATCCTCTGATACAGGGGCAACACTGAGTTTTATTCATATATCGCATGAAAAATCCTCAGCTACAACACAATGAAGTATTTTTATCAATAGTAAAACACAATGTTACTGTTACAGCATCAATATATATCGTCAATATCCACATCATCAATACAATATACAATAATAGTTTAATATAATATCAGTAGTAGGGCTGCAACTAACTACTATATTGATATTTAATTTAGATTTGAGCTTGTGTGATTATTTATTTGGTTCCTATATAATCTTTTTAAACATCCTACGGAATATATTCTTCTTGTTCTGTAATGATCCTCAGTGTGATTTCTAAAATTTTATGGACAAATAATTGATCTTTGACCTCTTATTTTATTAATCACTATACTTTGAATTGCAAAGTATTTTTATAAACATTTTTGGTTTTATTATTATTGTAATATTCTAAAAATATTTGCTTTGAAACAGTAACATAAATTAATTCTGACACAACTGTAGCTACCTCACATGTAGATTTCTTTTGATACCAAGTACATCATTTTTGTGTAGAGATATTCCATATTTATTATCAGTTATGGCAGGGAAACCGAAGAATAAGCCTGGGGTTTAAGTGGTTAAGGTGACCTTGAGTGCCATGAATAGCAACATTAAGTAATATTGTGATTTTTTTCTTATTTTCCTTTGATGAAATGCATACATCATACTTTCTTGTTCTTTTACTGCAATTTCAAAATTCCAGCAAACCTCAGCAAATACTTGTACAACAGCAGTCTTTTTGGATACATGTGATGATGCCTGGAGGCCCCTCTCTACCCCTCAGACAGCTACCCCAAATTGAATCTGAATCTCTGGAAAACACTATAATACACTCCTGGATCTCTATAAACTCTATAAGAAGGCCCATTTTGTTGGATCACTTAGAGTGAGATGTAGAAAGGTGAGGAGGCAGCTACTGAAAACCAAGAAGCATGACAGGTGAGAAAGGAACAAGAAGTGTATTGTAGCTGATGGAGCTGAAGTTGAAAGCAGAAAAGGTGTTCTTTTTTATCAACTGAGTGACTGGTGCGAGAGAAAAAAAGAGGAGATGGTAAATACTCTGTTCCATGAGGTGTGCAATGTGGCTGTTTTTTTTTTAAGTCGTTTGACATAAAAGTTTATCATGAGGACAAAAGAGAATGAAAGAGCAGATAGAGGACAGGGACAAGCTGATGAGCTAAAGATTAGAGGAGTGCAACAATGGCTGGAGAAACAGCCCAATTATGTGGAATCCCTCCAAAGAATGACAGCTGAATGCGATACGATTCTCTACACAGCCAAGACTTTCATAGAGAAGTAATTCAAATTTTTCAGAAATCTCCATCTCAATATGTTTGGCAACAGAGAATTTTAAACAGCTTGTAAACTATTTAGAAATGACCAACCTTCTAGTTCCTAGAACTACAAGACAAACCTTCTAATTCTATTGAAAATGAGGATGCTGGCATGCATGTACATATACAGCTGAGCTAAACCTTGATGCTATTCTGGCACTTCATTAATAGTATTGAAACCCAACACTAAATGTCGCATTCCGAATCTTGTTTGATTGTTTGATCAGATAAATTCAAATATTAGTGGGTATCCAACTTGCTAAAATACATAGGCCAGTAGAGAATATAAACATTATGGTTTCCAATAGATTAAATGTGTAGGTAGAGGTATCTGACATGAAAATCATGTACATGTACCTTACTGCTTGTCTATCACCATCAATTAGTGAACAATGATCACATTTAGTGAACGTTTAACTATTTTCATTCATAACATTTTAGGCCCTTTATATAAAGAACTTATACTATTGTCTGAGTGAGATTTCAAAATAAGAATAAATTCAAGTCAAATTTGACCTTAAACATATTGTATTGCATGTATGCAATTGAAATTAAATCATCATCAATATTTGTTGTTTTATAATAAAGATGATATAAATTGTCCAATATTAAAAAAACAACATTTTTCTCACTAAGAAGATATATATTTGTGGTTTTGAAAACCAAAAATTATCTCAATATAGTTTTACATCTGCTCTCAAGTTTCTGTCTGGAGCACTAGAAAGAACAGGTTGTTTTGTCTCTGTTTCATTAATATTAATATTATTAATATACCGGTAAGTATTTCCTCTGATTGTCTGATTTGAATGGTTGTAAAAGGTGATTGGCAATCACTGTACAGTTGTGACATCACAACTTCACTGACATCCTGATGGCTGGTTTTAGGCATAGTTTCTGAATACAAGCTGTGTATGTTTCTGTCTTATCTGTCAGACCTTAATATAGAAATCTAATTTTCTACCACATGGGACCTCTAAGCTTTCAATCATATCTCCTGATCTTTTTTTTCTTTCTATATTTATTGAACTCCCAACATAATATTACTACTTTTTCCACTATCTAACAGTCACATTTTCCTTAAGTTAGTTTGCTTTAGTAATGGTCCAAACACATTGTCAGCATCAACACACAACTACCCCCCTCCCCCCATTCCTCCTTTTTAGCTTCAATGGCTCTGGTGTTTGCTGCCAAGAAAATCTAAAGATCCTGCATTCTACAACACCCCCAGCTTTGTCAACTACAGATCTCAGTGCTCACTGTGTTAAAGTCTTAGTTTGTCACCCAGGTTTTGGTCTCCTGATATATTTGTATTTCCTGCCTTATACCTTACTAACAATCTGTGAACACTGCATGTGAACAGTGGAGATGCATCACAATAAGGCAGGGATGCAGGAAAAACACACAACGATGAAAAGGACTGGAGGAACACTGCCAGGCTTCAGATTAAAAAAAAAAAGTTAAAGTTGGAATTGACATGTCAAAAGCTGGAACAACAAAGTACAAGACAGACAGAATATCTGCAGACGCCAGGGAGAGCTGTGCATGTGTGCATGGAAAAGAGGGAGAGATACAGAAAGAGAAACAGGAATGGGGAAAGAACAGTAAGAATCAAGTCAATATGCACGCAGACACACGCACATACCCAACACCTCCACACGACTCTCATCTCTCCCTACTGTCACTTCAGCAGTAGCTCTTGTGGCCCTTAAATTCCCTCGATCACACACGCGCAAACACACCTACAGTATATTACGGGGATGTGCCACTCCAGTGTGTAAAGCTGTTAAGCAGCAGCTGCTCCACTAGATGTTTGGTCCCCTTGGAGCTGAAATATTGATCAGTTCTCAGGCGAGGCAGCCGTTTCGCCCCCACCGTCCCCATGTTTAATTGAAGTGTATATCTCTTAGTGTGGCATGCCAGTTGGGAGAAGGAATTAAGCACCAAAGTAAGCTGAAGGCCCGTCTATGCTGCCATAGCAGCTCTTTTGTCCATCAATCATATGGCTTTTTTACACAGAAGGATTCCATAGCCTTGCTACATTTACTGTAGGAAGTGCCATGCCTTATAAAAGAAAATAAAGAATAGAAGATGGAACATAACAAGACTCAATATATGTTCATGTTTTACTGCTGGCCATTTATCTCAACACTTAGTGCCTCAGAACAAGGCATGCATGACTCCTTTGGGCCGTTTTGGGCAAAGTGGTTCCACCCACTGTAAAGCGTCTAATCTGCCAGAAATGTAACAGGAGAAAAAGTGTTTTGCTGATTTGTGACACTTGATAATACAAAAATTGTGATATCACAAATCAGCCTCGTGCGGGCAGGATGTCGGCAGCAAGGGCTGCAGGTACCTCCACCTGGCTGTTCTCCTCGCTGATCACCAGCCTCTCTACACCTTCTACTCTCACTGCAGCAGCTTCAGTCAAATTACTGACAGAATGAGAGACAACAAGGAAGCAACTGTGGGTCTGAGGAGGAAGAGGAGCACGTTATGTTACAGAAGACTTCAGCAGGGAATGATGGGTTTACAACTCTGCACATGCATTATTCTGCACACACTAAAGGTCAAACATCCAACTGAAATAAAAATAAGAAATGCAGTGGGCGGGCACTTTAAGGAGTATTTCCAGATTCATGGGCAAAAGAAAATCCTTTGTCTGTTTGTATGAAAAGTCTAAACCTTATAATAGATCTTCCACATTGATAGTACTGTTTACAATTTAGTTTATGTTAACATGTTATTGTATGAAAAATAAGAAATGAATGAGACACAGTGTATATACACAGCGCTGGCAGTTCCACAACCAAGCAACGAATGCCTGTCGTCAGGAAATGCAGCAAGAATACTGAATGGAGAGAAGGCTGCTATCCCATAATATTCACTATCTACACAACCATCCATTCAAATATAGAAAAAATAATAATACAACAATGTAGTAATACAAATAGATGGGCGTGATGCACAATGTGAGCCCAGTAACAGTCTTGACACTGGCGGAGCAGAAATGTGTTTCACCCACAGCAAACATTCTCCAAACATTCTGCTTTAAATGTGATGGTTTTCAGACAGATGCCATAATGGAAAACTGGCAAACATCTTTAAATCAGGCGTGTTGCAAAACTGAGCATATACACAGTGAGGTAATTTTCTATCCATAATTTATCTAAAAATAATTAGCATGCATACGGTTTATGGCAGGAAAATGTAATGAAACTAATGATATCACCCCATTTGGGCTTCCACATTAAAAAAATGGCTATTAAGAGTACAATCTTAATCAGTCTTTTTTATCAGATCTCCCCAGTTAAGGCAGTTACGTAAAGCTTTAGCAACAGGTTGGAGAGCCCATAGGCTGCAGTGTGTACACCACACATACAAACTAAAAGGTGATAATTGCACCATCAAAGCAAACACCACCCACACAGTTTCACATACACTTAGTTATCCTAATAAAAGGTTCATTTATTAAAACAATCACACTGTGCTAAATTGATTCAAACAGCCTGTTTGAAAGAAAAGCAAATGGTGTGTTTTCTAAATGACGGCGATAATGGCCTTGAGTGCATTTTTATATATGAACACACCATTATGCTGGTGTTACATCTCTAGTCAAAGGCTTTACTGTCTCATTCTTTGCAAGTTGCCTGACATCCTAAAAGTCAAAGCTCCTTTAGGCTGTGAGTTACGATTGATCTAACTTTTTCCAAGTTCAAGAATGAACATCGATGTTGTGTATAATAATTTTTTGAGGCACTACTATTAGTTTTTGTCCAGTGTTTAACAGTTAATTACTTCTGATTAAAACAACAATTGTTAATTTTAAGTGTAAGTGAATTTTTTGAGATTTAAACCCTATTTTAAGGATTTTCTCTGATAAACTAGAAACATAAGAACCAAAAACTCAGACGTCAGTCCAGTGGGTATCCAGGGTTTCCCACACATGTATGTGCTGTGCCACACACCACTTTGCTGCTTCTTATCACTTTGTGACGTGTTTGACGTCATACGTGTCACGAAGCGTATAGAACCAGTGCCCCCTGTCTCTGCTCTGTTTGAAACATTACATTGTATGCTGTTTTTGAAGTCATTACTGAACCAATTTCAAAAACGGTGTTATGCGCTTCACGATAACACTTTAAATTGGTAGCAGTTCCTGATGCGTCAGAAATGTACCTCTCCAGGGGGGTTGGTGCTGCTATCAGTATCAAGTACAGTGTGTAGTTCTGGCAGCATTTAGTGGCATCAACTAGATGCCCCAAAAATGACACTGTACCTTACAGAAACATTTATTTGTGAACAAGCTTGTTCAATTGCATTGCAAAAATGAGTTTTTGATGATTTTTAAAATGTAAACCCTGACATGGTTACCAAAGAAGTCATATGATGTTTATAATCTACGAAACAAAGACAATCATTATTATTCAAAAGCCACCTAAGATAGATTTTACATATCTAATCACTGAGCTCCATCTATCACAGATGTTTGTATCCAGGCTAAGAAACATAATTTACTCTCTAACATAATTTACTCTCTAATTGTCTTCTGTGAATTCAAGACTTGACATGAGAGTTGGGTTCTTTTGCCTCTTGTCTAAACTCTGGAGAAAAGGGCAGAGCTTCTTTCTGTGTGTGACAAGATGAACAGGCACGGTTCAACAGATGTGAATAATGTATGCAATCATACGTCAGATAATGTAAAACCGTACATCACACGCAACAAATTATGAGTCAAAAGAAGAAGTGTTCTTCAGTGTCTGCTCTTAAAGAGCAACACAAAAATTGGATCGGAAAATTTAACTTCTGTTAAGGAAAGACCTTTACAAGACGAATATGTCTACTGACACAAATTTATTACTGAGAGCCAATGTTTGAAATATGAGATTCTTCACTTTTGAACCAGTTTTCTTTTTAGAGAACAACTATTCAAGAAACAAAAGTAGAGGAATTGTATGAGTGGTATTCAAATGTTGCCCCATCAATGAAGCAATGAATGAATGTGTCTTCATTTTTTTAATCAGATCGCAAGGACTCAAACACATGGATGGTAGTCTCCTTTGCTTTTAGGTTCTCTAATTTAAGGTCAGGGTAAGGATGAGAAGGTTCTATAATGGTTAGTTTGATATGTGGACAAGGTGAAGAGAAGGAAAGGGAGGAATGAAAGATAGAAAAATCAAATATCTATGTGTATGTGTGCATGTTACTCTGACATTTTGCCAAACAGCATGTAGAGACCTACAAAAACAGAGGTTACACGTATAAAGGAACAAAATTTGGCCTTTTCTCCAAACCTCAGCTGTCGGCCTGATAATGTTGCACATATGAGAGGAACCATGAGAAGGGAGAGAGTTCAAATAGAGTGATCCCAATGTGAGACAATGCAGAGGGATGCACATTCTCTCTGTCTCCTCCAGTCTTTCAAAGCCCCTGCTCTGTGCTGTCTGAGGCACAACATTGCCCTCTACTGTCCACAGCTTCTACTGCCTCAGACTGAGCAGCCAGGAGAGGTACCCAGAGGAAAATATACTGCAAACAGCTGTCAAACAATCTGTGCCATGATGCGAGAAACCACCAACTAGTGACAAATTGTAAATTTAGTCTGAGTAATTTAGGACATTCTGGACTTTGTACCTGGATAAAAATAGACGATAAATAAGACAAAGAGGTCGAGAGGTATTTTCCAAAACAGAAGGAAAATAAAGGAAGAAAAAATGTACCTTAAGCACAATATCTGAAACCTGTCAAACATCATTTCTTTTACTACCAAGCAACTGAAAGGCTTACATTGTTAGTGTGGATTTGTCACTTTTGGACTTTACTGCGTCACACGCATAAAAGCAGCTTTCAAAAGATTTGAGCGCTGTTAAATCATTACAAATCCATCAAACTGTCCTCAAAACTGAACTCTAAATTCAAAATAAAAGCTTTCAGCTTAATAAGTCAGACTCAAGTCACAAACAACAAAAGGTGGCAGACATGATGAAGAAGAAAGAAATATGGGGGACAAAGCGAGAAAACTGATTTAGTAAAAGCTATCACTTTCTCTCTTTAATCACTGCGCATCTTTGCTTCTCACCTGATATTAAAACTAGGGACGTAACAATCAGCCATTTTAAATTAAGTATCTGCTGATAACAAGTCACAATCTGACACTTGTATTTTCTAGATAATACAGCTGCAAAGTGCACACTTAAGGTTCAGTACAGTTATTAAACTCAATCCAGTGTAAATGTCTGACAACTGAACATCTCTGCAATGGATTAAAGGTACAGTGTGTAAGATTTAGTGTCATTTAGCAGCATCTAATGGAACAGACTTGGCAGAAATGAAATATAATATATATAAGTATGTTTTAACAAGTATAGTAATTATTCAAAGAATATTTGTGTTTTAATTACCATAGAATAAGACGTTTTTTCTACATGAGGAACCGGTTCTATTTGGATTGTCAAAAGAACAGGTCACGATTGACAATCTGGGCTGCAAATTACAACTATTCAATGAGGCTTCTTCCTAATGATAACATCATCTGGAGTTAGCATTCATGCAGTCATGTCATGTAATGTAATAGACTGTGTATATAATGTATGTCATACGACATCTGTATGTGATATACCATTCCGTACAATTAAACACCAATTATTGGGACCACTAAACACAATTAGAAAAAGATGAAAAACTATGATTGGCGACATACACCATTTAGTGTCCCACTAACAAACTAGCTACGGTTTCAAAATTGCCTATAAGTCCAGCCATGTACTAGGCTTCACCTAGTCTTTTTTGTTGTAAAGCTATTAAGTGTAGTGTGTAGAGGGTGTGCTGTGGCTCCAAGAGAGGGTGATCAGTTAAAAAAAATTCCTTGATTGGTCCTAATAATGATCTTTGAGATTGAATCGGGAGATCCCTAATTAAAACCAATCCATCATGGCTGACTGGGGGTGGGGGGCTTGCAATTTTCACAGAGCTCAAGTAACTCGGGCAAGGATCCCCCTCTGAGATTATTTGGATATCAAACAGCAATTTGCCGCTCAAACACCAGCATGAGCGCGAGTACATCAGGCCAAATCCAATAAAAAAAAAAAAAAAAGCAAGTGCAGCTCTTGCGGCACGACACAGAGAGGGCCAGGCGTACTTTATCATCCTGATAGGATATGATGTGGTATTATTACCCTGAGTGATAATGGGATTTGGATGCTTATTGGGATACCAACTGGGTTTTTATACAGGCTAGACTATCATGGTGGATCAAAGTAAGGTCATACATTGTGAGAGATTGTTCGATTAAAGAACATCAAGCTGAGGAAAAGGAAGAAAACAGACGGTGACAAAAAACGGGAATCAGAACGTGCCATAACTGTGACTCATCGGTGTCTCTGTCAAAAGACTTATATAACACTCTGCATTTTAACAGGCAGCAACAGTTCACTGTATTCTTTCCCTTAAAATGAGCTCAAAACATCTTGCACAGCAGCTCACGTTATAAGCAGATCAGGCATCTTCGACACTGGAAGTGGAGCTTGGCAGCGCTCTGACATGATCATGTAACTGTGAGTGACTGCTGGCCTCCAACCAGGATGTACAGAAACATCTGTACTCGGTTGAGAGAGAACACAGACGCCCAGCTGCCCTTCACATATCTTCTCTGATCCATAATCATAACTCTCAAACGTGATGCCAGGAGACACATTTTCAGGAGCTGGGATGACATTTTGTAGTTGGTCCAAACTCATCTTTCAACTGGGAGGGTTGAGGTACTAGCCACGGAACAAGAATGCCTCCTGAAGTGCAAGATGACAGACATGATAAATATGCTTAGATGAAATATGGCTGCCAATTCAAAAAAGAGAATTTAGTAAAAGCCTTGCTTGTTCCCTCATTATGTCTCTCTTCCAATGCAGGTTCAGCGTGAAGTGTATTTCATCATTCACCAGGACAGAGTGCAGTAAATCCTTACCAATAAATTATCATAAAGAAAATGAGGAGTGTTGCTCTTGAGTGCATCGCCACAAAGAATGTTTAAATGCTGACGTTGACATTTAAGGACACTTTTCTGTCAGACATTTTAAAGCACTTTGTTGACTTGTGACCCTTCCATTGCTTTGATTGCTATACCAGTTGACTTCATGTCCTTGTTTCCTTTCTGAGGATCAAATACACTTCTCACTTCTTGTTGTGTATATAAAGGATTTTTTCAGTGAGGCTTTATAAGACATGGTATATAGCGTAAGAATTGTTTCGATACGAACCAAAACAGTAACGAAAATTGTCTGTTAAGATTTGTAATAATTCTCTGATAAGATGCTTCTGCAGCCACTTCTGTTGCCAAGAAATTAATATCAGTGATAGAATCCATAAAGTTGATGCATAAAGTATAAAAGCTTGCCGAAAAGGGGAAATTTGGTCTGTACATTTAACATTTACAATCAAATACACTTAACAAGTGGGAAAACATTTCCAAAGGTCTGAACTTGAAAGTACCTATAGATTTTGATTACTTCCTCTTTACCTCAGATATTAGCATCACAGCCTAGCTATAGAATAATCTGATGAAATAAATAAGACAAAGTTTAATAGAAACAAGACATATCTGAAATTAGGAAGTTACCTGAAGTGAAAATAACTCTATGATAAGAACACCATTTGTTAAAATACTGGTTTGGACATTTAGCAGAGCTCATCTCCAGAAATCTGACTAGAAAATCACTGCACTGCAGAACTGCTGTAAGCTATCAACTTTACTTACTTTACATGGAATAAGTCACCAAACCAACACGGACATAACCTGACCGGAGGGGACCCAACTAAACAAAGAAATCATTTCAAGTGGAAACGGATATCATGGAGATAATCTGATATGTGTAATATTTTATCTGTTGAATCTCAAGTCCTTTTTCTTTTTAGCAGTTTCAAGATGTAATTGGACATTTCATCATCAAAGAACATCTTTCAAAGAGTACATCACATAGTTTGACATGAAAAATTGTTTCTTTGTTCCCTTTATGATTACGGAGAAGAAGCTATTGAAAGTACAATGGTTCAGAAAAGTAAAGAATGGAAAAGGGTGACAAAGTGGGGCAGTAGATTCTATGCAACTTAGAGCCAACATTACAGTCAAACCCAAGTTAATAAAGTTCAGGAAATTCTCTGTTTAGAGAAGCTCAACCACAGCTGAAATACCACCACTCACAAACAAGGGTGTGAAAATACAATAAATAAAACAGAAAGTATGTGTAATTGTGCCAAATGCACCTTCTAGCTGCACTTTATCTTGATTATGTAGCCAACAAACATTGTTTTAAGACAAGTAATCCGCATGTAAACACTAATATAGTGCTTAAAGTGATGAGATGAGGAACCAAATTTAAAATGATCACCTCATCACAGGAGGAGCTGAGCTTCAGGGTCACAGCTGGCAGTTCACTCTGTAGAGATTTTGTCACAGAGAAAAGCACCTTCCTGCAATTAACACTTTTATTATTATTTACATGTTTCAGTTACTGTTGATCGATTGATCATAAGTTAAGGCTTAAATGTTAAACTAAGTCGGATCAAGACTTGTCACAAGATATCCAAAGTGATGTCTTATATGAATTTGAAAAAAGCTGGAAATGTACCGGTATCAATATTAAAAAATAAAAACCATTTTCTATTATTTAAAATATATAAATATTATCTGATTCAGTGTATTATTAAATACATGGGATTAACAGCTCAGCACTGGTCAAGGATTCCTGATTTGTTTTAAGGCACTATAGATTATTCATATAACCTAGTAAATATTGACAATTAATAAAAGCACTCAATTTACTTAATAACGTCTTGCTAAAGTAGAAAGCTGAGAGCAAACAGCATTGTGTCATCTAAACTGAAACCCGTTATGAATTCATCTTACCATGAATCATTTTTCAGAATTTCCCTAGTATTGCAATGTAAGGCAAGAGAGAGTTTTGTACTGAAGACTGATGTATAACATTGAAGGCTACAAAGAAACATGTCAAACATAGAGTATGTGCTCAAAGATAACAAGCCATTGCATCAGTCAGCACCAAACAGGGTTGTCATTTATTTTCAGGCTTTTATTTGACTGCATGGTAAAAATGGTCAAATTTGACCGTAAACTTGCTCTCATAGCAAATAAAACCTTGAAGTTACATGAAGTTGTATTGAAGGAAAATAGTGGCATTCCACGTTTTAAGTCTGCACATCCACTAGTGTTAGGGTTACGGTTAGAGTCGTTCTGACCAATTACACCCTTACTCGGATTGATTTGAGGGGAAGCTACAGCTACAGTGAGTATTTGGTTATCAATGTTATCAAACTCTGAGAGTGAAGACAGATGTCAATCAGGTAGTCTGTTCAGTCTCAAGAAGAGATCTAATCAAATCAAAATCAACCATGGCTTTTAAAAATGCACATTTTCTTTTCTATTATATATGATAACACCTGTTTTGATTGTTATACATCAAAATTACATTTTTAACTAAAATCAGACTTGAGACAAATTGAAGAACATTTTTAAATGTAAAACCAAGGCCTAGAGAAAACTGCTTCATCCCACTGAAACAAACAAACTACAACTGCAATTTCTTCCGAGCATAGTTAAATAGCCATGGAATAAATCTTCAACACACAATTTCCCTGATTACTACTGAGACTTAGCAATATTGCACCAGCAATATGCCTACAATAAAAGGGAAGATTAAAATGAACATGTGTTGGGATGCCTGGCTGCCTGCCTCCGTGTGCTGCAGTGCAGAACGCAACTTCACAGGAGCAAGTTGTGATGATTGATTGATGCAGTTAAACCAAATGGTCCATTTTTAATTCACTGGGCTTCTCCCAAGGTTTGTGTATCTGCTCTTTTGACGAAATAGCAGAGCTACTGAACCTGTTGATCATGAAAGTTAAATGAGCATGTTTGCAATGAAATAATAATAATAATGTGAAATAATATCAATCATATCTTGTCAATCACATCTGTCCAGCAGGATTGTGAAAGCTGAGAAACTGAAAGAGGTCAATAAGGTATGTTCATGGTTAATCCAACAATTATAGAAATTAAAAGCCAAGAACAGATATAGCACAGCTCATAAACAACACTATTTGGAACACCACTACCACAGGTTCTACACTACCATGGTCCATTCACACGTGTTTTCATTCATTCTGCCCGATTAGACCTTATGTAAAGACCACAATAGTCTTCCATTCAATGAAACTGCTCCACATGCAGTGGAGATGTCATGGTTTAGATGTGGGTAATAAATATTAATCGGAATAATCACAAACTGCAAATTGTGTATCAAAGTGATGATACAGTTTGTTGTCACTTCTTGATGAAATGAATAATAAGTCTTGCAATTCTAACCACATTGCATCAGTGTTTCTATGGAGACCTCACATAAGTCTACAAAATAACTCTACCCAACCTTTAACCGAGCAGAAGCGTAATTAGACAGAATAATTTCATCACTTTTTATAAGTTGTTACTTCATAGAAAAATGTGTAGTGATTTATCTTCTGGGGGGGGGAATAGACAGAAACATGTATAATAAAGGGCTAACTGGATGCAAATGGAATCACTTATTGGCAATCAGGGTAGTGTGTAACTTGCTGTATTTAGGCTGACAACATTCTCAAGAGCGTAGCAGAAGGCAGTCCAATCATCACAGCTAATTTAAAGCCTCGAGTGGTAGAGCTTTTGAGTTGACTCTAATTAAATAATCGGCTGTGCTAAATCCATGATACTGATGATTGAATTTGTATTCATTTTCCTATATAATGATCAATCAAGTCCTTTTCGAAACAACATGAGAGGAGTTTCAAATACAGACTACGAACTCTATCCCAACGTAGAGCAGCTGTGTGTTTTTTTTTAATGATATAGATACCTCATTAAAGGAGATCTTGTTGTTTTTCATCCTCTGAGGTGGGCTCTTCCATGTTTTCCCAAAGAAGTGCAGGTGATTTCTATCAAACAGGGTTACTCGCAGCTGGTACGTCAGATCTTGTTCCACATCTGGTACCTCCTATGGGTGAAAAGTGAAGACATCCAAATTCAAAAAGTCACAATAAACCCCCAGACCTGAAACATTTGAGAGTATGAAAAAGTTATTCTTCCACTGTAACGTTATCTCTGCAAACCCTCATGACTCAGTTTTACAAAATTATGTTATAAATCTAGTTCACTAATTAACACTAATTTATCCACTAAGAATTAGATAGCTTGAATATGTTTTACTTACAACTGACTTTAATAAATGGAGGCAGTAGGTGTTAGAATTAAGCATGTAAGGATTTACTTCTTTGCAATATTTGTAGCCTATTTACAGTCCAGAGTAACAGCTTCATTTGTAGATATTCCTTTTGTATATTTCGATGATTGTTATGTTGTTCTTATTATGTGTATGTACATTGAGAGTCAAATTATTTGTATGCATAAACATATTTGGTCGATAAACATTATTCTGATTCTGATTACTAACTGCTATGGTGTTTGGAGATTTATCACTAAGGACCCATAATATGCTTACTTGGGTCTTTTGCATTTGTACAAGTTTGATAGTGCAAGATCCAGTTGAGATATTGTATGCACTGTGTATAGAGGTGGTATACCGTATAAGTCTTTAAAATATCTAGTATTCAGATATTTTATTTAAGTAAAAGTAGCAATACCACACTACAACAATACATTCTTATGAATGAAAATCATGCTTTCATATTGTACACAAGCAGAAAAATATACTTCAAGTAGCAAAAGTAAAATGACTCATTATGCAAAATGTCCCATTTTAGAATTATATTGAACTGTAATTATTGATTAGTATTAATATGTTCATCGCTTTAATGGTACAGCTGGTACAGATGTAGCCATGACCGTTTCCACATATGAAATAGTCAGTACACACAGGCGTTACCGATGACATTTTTAGTGTGGCCTGTTTAAAGCAGCAAAGGCTGCAGGGTTCAGTTCCATTTAGTACAGCAGAGCCTTTCCAGTGAACCTAGAAATACATAATAACAGCACCTCTGTTTGACCTTAATTAGAATCACCTGTTTGCCTCCTAGCTCAGGTCAATGTAGCTGCCTTGAAAAAAGGTCTTGTACGATTTTATATACTAATGGGTAGATTAACCTATACAAATAGATCTTAATGTATCAGTTAATTTGTAGTTTATATTATTAATTAACTAAAGTAAAGCTGTAAAATTAATACTTTAGTAGAAAGTAAAACATTGTCCTCTGAAGTGGACGTATAAAGTGGCATCAAATGGAAATACTCAAGCAAAGTACCTCAAATGTCACTTTAAGTATACTAAGTAACTTAAGTAAAGTAATATATGTATATCTATGTAATGCCAGTGTTCAGTCGACAGAGTTCACGCCACACATTAGAAATTACAGAGCTCCACCGCATTTCTGCTACATGTCTATGAAGCTAGCTGCGAGCTGCGGGGCGGGCTGTCACCTCCGGCCGGGGGGGAGCTGCGCTGAGGCGGCTGAGGACGAGCTGGAAGCCGCGGGACCGAGCGGAGTGTCTGTCCGCGGCCAGGCGCACTGTCTGGCTGAGCGGGGGCACAAACCGGCTGCTCTCGAACACTTCTCTCCAGCTGTTCGACGTGTCGGAGATGTCCTCTGTTTTCACCATCTTATTTTTTTGGCTAATATAAAAATGAAGTGTGTTTGTCAGATTTTCAAAACCGCGGCCGCCATATTGTAACAGGATTGTACCACTTAATGCGCAGGGTCGAACCGAAAAAACAATTATTCCAGTAGCAGTATACATGATTAGAATAATAACACAGATAGTACCTGTATATTAAATATATAGACCTTACATTAAGAGAATCGTTTTACCCCGAAGCAGTTCTTTTTATCAATATTTCGCTATGGCGCTATTTAAAATTAATACCCTTTATTTGGTATCTCCCATCCGGCTGCATCAGTTGCTATGGTAATGTCCAAGTTGCCTTGCAGGTCTTCTCCCTACATGACAGCCGAAGTAGACACATTCATATCTGGTAGTAACCAAAAATATTTAGATATGGATTGATTGTTGGATTTTATAGACCTTGGATGCATTCTGCTACTACATATTTATTAGCTGCAGATTAGAAATTTAAAGGGTATTGATTTTCTTTTGTATTTTCTGTTAATATTATACAGAAATGGGTGAAAATCCTTTAGCATACACACAGCCTTCAAATATTCTCCTTAGATAAACAAAATGTTCTCACTCTTCTTCAAAGGCAGTGTTTCCTCTTCCTCCCAGTCTGCAAAGATTGTTTTCAAGACTCTTTCAAGGACTTTTGGTTCGTTAGTGCTCCAGCATCAAATTCTCCCAAGTGTAACTGGAATCATCAAGACGTGAAACACAAACCCCTGCTGTGTTTGATGTCTGGAGTGGCCTCAGCTAGTCTGAATCTATCCAGCTTTGAAATTGCTCTCCAGAAGAATCACTGGACCAGAGTCCTTCACTGACAATACAGAGGTTCTCATCTGTCTGTAACCGTGGCAACCGGAAGATCACCTCCTCATCAGCCCTCCATCACTACATTAACAGTAAACTAACCATCTGACATGCAGTCTGTCTGAGAGATGACGCAAAGCCTGTACATTGATTTTTGTATTAGTTAGAACCATTTGCCCCCTCATTGCACTTTTGACTCATTATTGATAACCCTCAGTTTTAATTATTCAATCTGTCAGCAATAAATTGGTATTTAAATTTGTTCATCCATTCTATATGTAGCCTGTATGCTCATTTATTCCCTATTCATCCCTATCCATTAGTAGTTCAATAAATGTCCATTTATTACCAAATTTAGTCTGGGAATGTTTCTTCAAAAGCAGAGACTAAAGATCCATGTATCTGATGACTTTTAATTTCAGATATAAGACTGATTAATTTAATTATGTCCAAAATGTCAATTTTCAAATGTAGTGGTAATATTCCTTCACATTAAACTTGAAAGGGGGCCCATTACAATAATAAAAAAGGGTCTGTGGACCATTTCATAGCAGTGTGAGATAATTTCCTGTGACTGGCTGTTAAAGATTAATGTGCATGTTCAGACCTTATCGGTCTTATTTCCCCTGATGGCCCCACTTTATCTGCCTTCATTGTGTGTGGGATGAGGGTGAATGGATCGCTTGCTGTGTGAAATGGTTGGCCTGCAAATGAGACAATTTCCCCAAAAATGTCTTGATTGAACAAAATGGGATAATGCTTCCTTGAATGTAAATGTACTTCCTCCAAAAAGACATTGCAGATGATTCAGAAGAAGCCCATCGAGGAAGTCAAGGGGTTAATAAAAGACTGGGGGTGATGGTAAGAAAAGCACAACTTTTGTATTGCTTTAGGTTAGAAACATTGTGCACTATGAAGGCTGACAGGAATGTAAAATCCCATTATAAGGTTGTTTATCCTGTAAGAACAAGATTGGATTTTGTGAGTAGAGGATATATAGTCATATTGCTTCATGTTGTTTTGTAGAACAAAACATAGGATTCTAAATGCAACAACAAGACATTTCTCATCAAAAGAATTTTATTTAACACCCAAATGTGTCATCCACAAATATACTTTTTATGAAGTACCTTATTATTAATGGCATCCAAAACATTAGCTTTGGCATAAATCTTACTTTCACAAAGCGTATGCATATTATATTTGCTGTTGTTTTTTTCTGGCATTATCACAAAGCATACATACATGTATATAAATAAACTGGACCAAATATAAAAATCTTCAATGTAACAACCCAACTACAATACAATATAGTGACTACAATATAATAATATATATCAATACACTCCAGTACAGCACCACAAAAACAGAGTCCCAAAAGGAGTAGGTAGAAGTAAAACTTCACTTTATTTTTTTAAATGCAGGACTTACTATTCCTAATATCTTCTCATTTACAAACTATATAAATAGTTTATATATAAATACTAAATATATATATATATATATATATATATATATATATATATATATATATATATATATATATACACAGTATATATATATATATATATATATATATATATATATATATATACACAGTATATACACTCACAACAGGAACAGGAAACTGAGGCTACAATTTGCACAAGCTCATCCAAAATTGGACAATAGAAGATTGGAAAAACGTTGCCTGGTCTGATGAGTCTCGATTTCTGCTGTGACATTCGGATGGTAGGGTCAGAATTTGGTCAACAACATGAAAGCATGGATCCATCCTGCCTTGTATCAATGGTTCAGGCTGCTGGTGGTGGTGTAATGGTGTGGGGAATATTTTCTTGGCACTCTTTGGGCCCCTTGGTACCAATTGAGCATCGTTGCAACGCCACAGCCTACCTGAGTATTGTTGCTGACCATGTCCATCCCTTTATGACCACAATGTACCCAACTTCTGATGGCTACTTTCAGCAGGATAATGCGCCATGTCATAAAGCTGGAATCATCTCAGACTGGTTTCTTGAACATGACAATGAGTTCACTGTACTCAAATGGCCTCCACAGTCACCAGATCTCAATCCAATAGAGCATCTTTGGGATGTGGTGGAACGGGAGATTCACATCATGGATGTGCAGCCGACAAATCTGCACCAACTGTGTGATGCCATCATGTTAATATGGACCAAACTCTCTGAGGAATGCTTCCAGCACCTTGTTGAATCTATGCCACGAAGAATTGAGGCAGTTCTGAAGGCAAAAGGGGTCCAACCCATTACTAGCATGGTGTACCTAATAAAGTGGCCGGTGAGTGTATATGACATATTCGTCGTCTTTGTTGGTAGGTTTAAGTCTGGGGGATCTGATTGGTTGACGTGAGGCTAAATACATCCAAACAGCCAATCAGAGGCGAGTCCATCCGTCTCTGCCCTATCTTCGAGCAGCGCCGCTAGGGGGCAGCATCGCTCCTCTGCTGCAGGAAACACCCTCAACAGGAAGAAGAAGGAAGCGCTACTTACAAACTGAAACACTGCGATGTTTGGACTCTTCATGAAAAGCAAACCTGTGAAAATTAGAAGCTGTAATGAAACCACAAAGTACGGAGTTGCAGCAAAAGACGTGAAAGAGTTGCTAAAGAAAGGCTGTAAATTGTTAAAGGTGAGTCCGTGCGATTTAGTTCGTTTTGAAATAGGGAAACAGGCTGTTCCGCTTCTTCTTATCTCTATGTTTATGGTTCAAACAACAAGAGTCTGAAGGTGAAACAAAAGAATGTATATTTATTACATCTGAGCCAATGGTGACAACAGCAGTAAGCAACATTTACACAATTTATCACTGAGAACATATGAGCAGTTAGATTAAATTTATATGTGACAAACCTCAAAACATTCTGTCCATACAGTTTCTGATAGTTATCTGCATATAAGATAAAACTAAATAAACAGGATGGGAATTTATCTTTAAACAGACAAGCCAGAGGTAGGGGACACAACAATGAGGCTAAATATAATATTTATATACGTAATAATGCATATATAACAACACATACTTATGTAATAAACTGCATTTGTATATCACTTTTCAGAAATAAGTTTCAAAAGTACCTCACAGACATAAAAGCAAGAAATAAACAATGAAAATACAGATTTGATTAATTTCAGTGCAATCAAGAAATAGATAAAAGACAAAGAATATAATCTTTAAAACAAACAATTGAATAAAATAATAATACACAAAGAAAAAATAATCAAAAAAAGCTAAAAGCTATCTTATACAAATATGGTTACCTGTGAAACTACTCAGGGGTCAGGTGCAGCTATTGTGCATGTTTGCCCACTGCAGAAGGCTCTACTACACTAAATAGAACATAATCTATTTAGTATCAATAGTAACACCTGTGTTTACCCGTTTTATGTCACTATGGCTACTGTCTACCCCACAGTTCTAGACAGTTCTCACAGTTCTCCCCTCTGTCTCCAGCTTCACCAACTGGTCTGCAGATATATGGTTTATACAGTATTGAAAATCTTCCTTTATGACCGACCGTTTGTCCACCAGCCAACATTTCATCTTCATTCAAAGGAAATTACCTGCCCACCAGCATATATTGAAAAAAAACTCATTAAGCTGTACCTCAAAAAAAGGAAGCCTTAGGAGAAAAAAAAACATCTCTGAGGCCACAGTTGTTGATTTAGTTTGTTCAGTATGTGCTAGGGGGCTGGAAAGAAACAACAACTTGTCACAAAACACAAGATAAATACAGAATGTCTGGATTTAATCTGAAGAGACTGATGTGAGGCAACATTTCATTAAAAAAAACAAGATACATAGAGTACTGTGTATAAGAAGACCGCTAGTCTGTTTTATTCTTTGTCTGCACTGTTAACCGTGCTCATTACTTACGGACACCACTAAGCCGACTAATAATCTGTCCTTAGTCCTTCCCTTTGGTGCACTGAGAACCACTTTACTATGCTTGAACTGTGATATCTGTTTTTATGTCTAATATGTTTAATTAACCAAATCACCCTTCAAGGGAATAAAGTGGAGTAAAGTGTATTCTTTCATTGTGTCTCCACAGCGTCGGCACATTCTATCTATATTCATAAACTATTGATAGAGATCACAAAGAACCATGAATCTGAAAAGTATATAAAAGGTAGAATTGAATTGTTATGCATCTTACTCTGAATGCATGTTTATTATTTCCCCCTGACTCTGTGATGTACATCTGTGATGTATGTAGCCTTCAAGAGGTTCTTTGTCCACTTGCCTCTTGTCATTGTAAATAAGAATGTCTTCTGAATTGACCTGACTGTTTTAATAAAGTTTAAAATAACTAAGTAAAAAATCAAAACAGGGCCCTAAGTTTGGGAAATGCTGCATTTGAGCAGTGTGAAACTTTGAAAAATATGATCATACAAATCCATTTTACTGAAAGAAAGTTGAGGATACATTTTCCTTGAATTTAACATGTTTTATTATTATATAATATTATATCCTCATTTTTTTCCAGTTGCCACTTCCTGGCGCACATGTGTGTTTGTATTCGGACGGGACGACAGTGACGGAGGAATTCTTCTCCACTCTGCCTGATCACACTGAACTAGTTCTTCTCTCTATTGAGCAGACATGGAGTGGAGGTGGGTAGAGTGACCCTGATCTGCTGCAAGTTTAGAACCAGACTGACACGTCTAACGCTTACAATTCTGTGCTTCTGATTACAATCAGTGGTGTGCGACATCGGTCGGTTACTGAGCCCGGACCAGCACTCCAGCCGCCTCATTGAAGCAGCGAAGGGGCTCCTGTCTGATGAGACGTCTCATAAGAGGCGTAAAATCCTGACTGACCTGCTGCTGAACCTGGAGGACAGATCTGAACTGGAGGGCAGGGATGAGGATGAAGACTGGTTCAAAGGTACGAAGAACTTTAAACAAGGTGTTTCATCGCCCTTCTTGTCACAGAACTGTAAATGTATTCTAACATTGGTCCTGATATGATTTATATTGTAGATACACTACAGTTCAAAAGTTTTAGAACACATTTTTACATTTTTATTGAGATTTAATCAGTTTAATTCCAATGAATACCTTGTAGATTTATTAGACCTATATATATATATATATATATATATATATATATATATATATATATATATATATATATATATATATATATATATATATATATATATATATATATATATATATATATATATATATATATATTAATTCCAATGAATACCTTGTAGATTTATTAGACCTATATATATATATATATTACTGTATATATGACAGGAGAGAGTGTATTAATACTATCCCATGTTTAAAAAAACGCTCAATCCACAGAGAAACATAAACAGCCTGTATTCAGAAAGTGTGCCTTAAAACAAGCAGTCATGACTTACGTGAGGTTGTGATGTCACTACTATACAGTCACCACCAACACCCCCCACAGCCATTTAAAGAGGAGGAGGAGAGGCTTAGAAAGAAGCTGGAGAAAAGAAGAGTAAAACTATACTGAGATGATCTTTGGTACTTCAAATCTTGTCAAAATTCTGTATAAAAAGAGGAAAGTGTATAATATGGGACATTTAAATGGTACAAAAATAAGCAGTTAACTACCCAAAAGAGATGTCAATTATCAGGAATCAAGTAATAGTCAACAACTTAGACTTACAGCTTTTTTGTAGTCAGTCAGTCATTTTCTATACCTGCTTATTCCTCATTAGGGTCGCAGGGGTCTGCTGGAACCTATCCCAGCGTGTTACGGCGGGAGGCAGGGATACACCCCAGATGGTCCTTTTCTGTAGTAATGGACTTAAATAAAGTGTGGAAAGTTGATCCAAGCAAGTTTCTCTGGTTAATTAACCCCCGTCTGTATATCAGCATGGATGAACCTGATGTCTGGGTCTTTTCTAGGACTAGAGCTCTAGAGCTACAGAACCCCATGATCTAGACCTAGTTAGTCAGGAGTTCATCCTACAGCAACATAATCCACATCAGACCTCTGGGCTGTCACATCATCATCTGTCACATGACACATTATACTAGGACAATTTATATAAAAACTGAAAAATCAAGGTGTTCTAAATCTTTTGACCGGTGGTGTATGTTTCAAAACAAGCTTGGTACAATTTGAAAGTCAGTATTACATGATTAGATGAATCTAAACTCATCTTGTAGCTGAGTTTGTTGTTAAATGTGCCTTCATTTCAGGTGTTGATGCTCGATTCAAGACAAAGTCTGCCTATATGAAGTTTAACTGTGAAAGCAGGATACGAGGCTATATGAAGGAGGTAGGCTGACTCATACATGGCGGCTTTAATGTCTTATGGATGAATCTTCCTCAGTCAGGCATCAGGTGTAACGTTGAAGTTCTGTTTCTTGTCTGTGTTCCCAGGTGGACGACGCTGCCAAGTCCGTACAGACAGCTAAAGCCAGGGCTGAGGTTCTGAAAACATCAAAGTGTCTAGGGGAGATGTTGAAGTCAGCAAAGTACAACGGCTGCTACTTCGACAGGACTGAAAAGCAGCCAAATCGCCTCTGTACTCAGGAAGGATGGTTTACCTGCCAGGTATAGCAGGGCATGAAAGAGCCCAGTGAATAACAAAAAGTCTAGTAAATGCTCCAGTCATGAATCTCTCCTGCAGTCTGGGAAGAAAAATGTTGTCTCGTAGCATGAGCAGTGATTCAGAGGCTTTGAAAGTTGTGATAACTGCAGTGTGCTGGGATCATTCATTGTTCAATCTGAAAAAAACATAGCATTAGGAGCATTTACATCCCTCAGTTACAGCGTCTTGCATGAAACATTTAAATTCACCCAGGGGTATAAGGCTTGTTGATTTCAGCTCTCTTCTTGTAGATCATTCCACACCCAGTGTGCATAAAATTAATGAAAATTACAATCTTAATCTTATACCTCTGGGTGAATTTAAACGCTTAATGTAAGACACTGTAAAAGTATCCAGGTCTCTGCACTTTATCCACTTTAAAATCCCATTCTTATTCAGACCATATTGACATCTGACTACTAATAAATGGACATTTTCTCTTCACATACTAAATGAATAAAATAGTGTTAATGTTTCCTTTTTTTGTCCTCCATGTCCATGGAAATGTAGACATTCTTATGCAAAAAAGATGTTTGCTTTTCTGGTTATAAAATCATTGTATAACTCATAAATGTTCAGATAAGCATAATATTTTGTTATCTATGTGCAATTCTAAGATATTGCTGCATGGTGTTGAAAGTTTAAGGAACATTTTATGAAAATGTTGAAATTCTCATTTTCACATTTTAGAAAACAAATAAGGGCAATATAGTCTGGAAGCACGAATATTTTCATACTCTCTTTTTTCTGTATTTACTCAGATTCAAATTCCATACTGTGTAGGAACCCTGCAGACAATATATAGCACAACTATTAGTCCATAAAGTTAGCGTTGGACTGAACAACGCTAGAAAGAACTGGACCTGCTTTTGACCATGTTTCACTTCTACCTGTCTGTTGCCTCCTCAGGGATCCTTTGACCTGAAGGCGTGCCAGTCTCTTCACTCCATCAACCCGTACGGCAGCAGAGAGAGCCGCATCGTCTTCAGCACCTGGAATCTAGACCACAGGTTAGAGAGAAAATCAAGTCCTGTTATGGCTCTGTATTTTACAACTTTTTGACCACATTTCTGCCCCCTATTATTTTCAGAAATGTAGGCTGCAAGGTGTAAACTCAGTAAGAGTTAGGTTGGAAAAAAAAACACTCATGCTTCGTACATGTTCTATATCCACATTTGTATGATTTATGAATAAGAAATACATTCTTTCTGAGGGAAATGGAAGTGGATGAGCAATTTAAAAGAAAAATACTGTAAATGTAAGAATAATTGAATGTCATTTCTCCATCGCACACCTTAAAGTTTAGATTTTAGTGTTTGGAATCCACTTCTGCAGAAGAGGCTTAGAGCCAGGCATAAAATAGAAGGGTTTTTTTTGTATTTTGGTAACAAAGTCAATATAGTATTTTGGCTTTGAAAAATGCAAAAGTACTCTTTCATACACTTTGGTATATTAAAATTATATGTAGATTTCTGCACATGGGCATCATGTTGAACTGATTCGAATCTTAATGACTGTCAAACCAGCTGTGATAATCAATGTCTTCTCAAAATGCACAGAACCCACACTTCCTCACATTAACTCTAACATTTCTTCATGTCACCAACAGGATTGAAAAGAAGAGGACGATCGTCCCCACTCTGCTGAACGCTCTGCAGAATCACAAGAGCAGCGACATTGACCTGAGCTACTTCTACCGCCTGCTGTTCACCAGGGAAAACCTGAAGCTGGTGCACATCGTGTGCCACAAGAAAGGAGCTCACAACCTGATGTGTGACACCAAGAAGATTTTCAAACAAGCCAGAAACACAAACAAAGGAAAACAAACAGCCAAAGGGAAGAAGAGACGCTTGACTTGACTACTTTTAACTCACTGATGAATTATAAATTAACTGCCATCTATAGCAATACTGAAAGGGTAATTACAATGGTATGCTATAATGATATACTACTTTCTAATTTAATTACTTAAACAGCTCCAAAGAAAAAAAAAGGGCAAGACCTTGAATCATGAAAAACATTTAATTGTTCTTTGTGTTGGCACAGTGATGAAAAATGCATTAAATGATTACAGTGACTGCAAAGCATTCACTCAGTCAGGAAGTTGCATAGTATGAAAAGTGTTAAATAAGGCATGAATTTAAAGACAGTAAAAAACAATTGATTGGATGATCAGAACAATCAGCTATATACAAAATACTACAACACGTTATTAATGCTAGTGCAATTGCTCTTAACGTCAAAATCAGATGACTGGATTAGAATTCGAACCTAAAACATCCAGAGTTTTACTTAAAAACACAGGGACCTCAATATGTTTACATTTTTTTTTAATGTTCATGTTTTTAAACATGAACCTCTTCAGGGCATTTTGAGCTGCATTGCGATCTATATATATGTATATACAGGACAGAGGTGTTTTATTTTGATAAGCTGCCAAAATGACAAAACTTAAGCACAGAAAGATGAGTTGAATATTAGACACTTGGTGAACAAAGAAAGAACCCTGTTGACATGACATTCATCAATGAGGAATTCTGATTAAAAGCTCTCGTTTTGAAACCACTCTTTGGCATGCGTATCTACATTTATACCTTCTGTAACATAGCACTATGATGTTTTTACCAACAGTCCAATTTTGCATTTTTCATTTGAAATATTGTAGATTTGGAGGGGAATAAGCCGTTGTGAAATGTATTACTTGTGTTTGGCCTCTCAAAACTAATCTCAATATGCAAACTTGGCACTCCAATTCAGAAGCATTAAGTGGTGTGGACGGATTTGTCCACATAAAGTGCTGCATTAACACACTCGCACACTTTACCCACTGGACCTGGGGTCATGGGAGCATAAATGCTGAAATAAATAAAAAAAAGCACCTCAGAGCAGGCCGTTTTAATCCTATCACTGTGGCAAATTAAATAATATTTGGGCATCAGGTCAAATGTTACAGGTATAAAACTAAAGTCTTACTTTCTCATGATTTAAACTGCTTATGATTTTTTTGTTTTTTGTTTTTTTACAAAGACACGATAAACACTGGTGAGAAAACTTGGACATATTCTTGGGATGCTCGAGTTTTGGAGCTCGAGGTACCAAGTTTATAAATGCAACCACATAATGTTTGCTTTACTTTAGTCTGGCAGCCGACCAACTGCTACAGCATGTTCATCACAGGAGACCATAAACACCAGAACTCCTGTCAGACAGGTGACCATCTTGTGATTTTAGCCGTTGATGAGGGGCCGATGATTGAACGCTCTATAGGTAGTTTCATTTGGCCGCTTCTTTCAAAGTGCTGAGAGGTTTTATGTGCTCCCACAGGTGTGACTTGGAGTCCACCACAGTTGTTAAGTGCAGTTCCTCTTCACTAAGTGTCCCCTCTGTTGTCTCCCTGTGTGCTGCTGAGGTCCACTTCCTCTTCATCGCTGTCGTCGAGCGCGTAGTAACATCGCCTCCTGTTCTCCCTCCGAACACGGGCAGAAGTCACTGAAGATCTCTGAGGAAAGTCCTGTAGGATGAAAAAACATTTTGTAAGTAATTCAACATGACGTCATTTCATCAGTTAACCGTGGTATTATTGATGGCATCTTTCCAGGAATCAAACTCAAAATTTAGCGAGTGTGTATCACACTATTACACAGGATGTGCAGGGTAGAGTGTTTTACTAGTGTTCTGAGTGTTCACTACAGTAGACTAGAACTGAATTGCCTTTGCAATAATACCACGTGATAAAACCATGACATGCACGATTACAATGTGATCATGTGATGCAAGCAAAAGAGTGGAGGACTCAGCTGCATCAACTTTTCATGCTGCTCTTTAATCTGTCACGCAACAGCATCTGGCTCTACAGAACAGGTAGAGAATTTAGTCCAGAAGAGAAGCAGCACATCGGTGGCATGGAACTACTTCTTTAGTTTCAAGAAAAGAAAATGCTGCAGCATCAGGTGTTTAGAGCATGGTGTGTTCCTGTTGATACTTCATACCAAGTAGTGAGTGGCAGCCGTACGGCCGAAATGCACCAATGCACCAGACAAGCCAAATACCTCAAGACAGGGATCACTAACAGATGTTTCTATAATTAAGCAGTTAAATAAAAATGTCATTTATTTGAAGTCATATGTCTTATTTTAATTTTAACAAATTGAAAAATTTGAGAAAGAGGATTTTACACTAAATGTACTGACTATTATGTCATGTGTGCTATATTTAAATTATTTGTTATGATTTGTTGAGAAAACAATAAAATAGTGGATTGCATATTAACTCGCAATTGCAATACTAATGGAAAAAAACAAAATTGTATTATTTCTCCAAATCATTCCACTCTAGAATAACAGGGAGGGAATTCATGCATGGAACTGGCAGAAGTTGAGCCAGGCAAACATTTAATTTCTCCATGGAGGAGCATCCACAAGCATTCAAGCAAATTACCTTTTAGTTTCATATTCAAACATAATCAAACACCTCACCTGGACAACTTCTAAGTTTCCAAAGAACTGCTCCACGGGGAGAATCTGGTTACTGTCTTCATCTGGGTAAAAGTTCTTGCTTGTTTCTTCATAATCCATTAGCTCAGGCTCCTGTTTGTCCCGGATGCCGTTCAACCTGCAGCTGTCTGACTCCGTCCTCAGCTCGTTCTCTTTACCCTCCTGTCCCCCGAGCTGCGGGGAGTTGCTGCATCTCTTCCTGCCAGATGACTGGTGGCATTCACAGCTGATGCAGGAGAGTTTCTCCAGAGCGGGACCGCCAACTACTGAACTGCTCTCTGCTGCCGAGTGTGTCTTTGAAGCTTTTAAACATTTCCTTGTAGAAGAAGCCTGTGACAGAAAGTCAAGTTAATATATAGTGGTTCAAGAGGGATGATATTGCACTAAGCAGTAATGAATATCCTCTGGTCTTATAGTCTTCATCATTATTATTAAAGAAAGACTGAATGCAGACTAGAGAGTCCAGTTGTCCAGTTTCTCAGTTCTATTTTCAAGTTTTGTTTCTGTCAAACAAACTGGTTTGCTGGAGGTGACTGAAATCTTGGTTTCATTACTACATACATGCAGTAGACACAAGTCTGCAGAGTCTTTCTTTCTACTGATTTAATGTTAATAGTATGATTTTACCAACTGAACAGTTATAAAATCATATAGCTGCTGTAAAGTAGCAGTAGGACTGGGCAATACATAGTTTTTAATTTATATTGATATTTTCTCATGCGCAATATAGGATGACATATTGTTTATATATCGATATAGCAGTCAGTTCAGGCTGCTTTGTAACATGGTTCTTAGCAGGAGCTGTGAAGTTTCATTTTGAATCAATCTCACCATTTCTAATGGTCAATTTAAAGAAAACATCAAACCTGGACCTTTCACATGTTATTTAAAGACATGCATTATATAATCCTGCAGATACTTTCAGTTGGAGACAGTTCAACATTATAAAAGTAACAAACCTTTTTAGAGGTTTTGCTGTCAGATCCACTCTTCCTCTTCCTGGGCTTCACATTGCCGATTTGACCAGGCATCTGCAAAGCAACACAATGTGATTTATTCAATCTATTGTTAAAATACTTAATTACCAACCAACAGGGAGTCAGCAATTATAATCACAACAGTTCCAAAGCTCTTGTTGAGCAACTATACAATAACCTGCCTATATGATAAAAGTAAAATAACAAATTTTGTTAAAATGTGAATTTAAACTATCATATGTAATGTGAATTTTCCTAAATTTAGTGATATGTAAGGCCACTTATCATCATAAAAAAGTCATCTGTAAATTACCAAAAAAAGAAGTTACCCAAGAACACAAAGCAAGTAGAGCTGATACAATGCAATTAAAAAAAGAGGCATTAGTGTTTTAACTTTTAATTGTATGTCTGCCAACTCCCTGAGAAAGGTGTGTATGTACAAAAAAAGATACATAAATATTACAGAAAAAGTGGCTCGTGGTTCATGTTTACAATAGCAGACACTGGTAAACAGGTGTTACCAATGATAATAATTAAGGTTCAGTTCCATTTAATGTAGCAGAGCCTTTCCAGTGAGCCACGCTGCACAATAGCTGACTGACCTGAAGGGAACAAAACCTTAATTAGAATCAATGGTAACAGCTGTGCTTATGTCAATATGGCTGAGGTATAAAGGTCTATTGGGTTTAAATAATAAAAATCAAGCCAGAAAAGGAACCGTCTTCACTCTATCAGAAGTAAAAGGAAAATTAGTGAGGTTATATTTAAAATAATTCACTGTTCACCTACATAAAAAGGTTAACTTTATTTTTGATGTATTGAACAATTCAGTAGAATATCATTTCTAGCAGTAACTTGCATTTCTGAAAACCATAGAAATATATATATAGGGAAATAGGGTCATAGGGAAAAATATATATTAAAAGACAAAGTGTCTTCACATTTCAGCAGTTGTTTTTGCACACAGCTAAACATATTCTAATACAAATCATCTACACGTTGAAATAATAATTTACAGAGGACCCACGTGATAGCAGAGCTAATTAAATACGTCGCGTCAAAACTGTAAACACTGCCGCTGTAGCGTTAAACGCTGCCGCTGTAGCGTTAAATACAACCGCTGTAATATTAAAGGCCGACCCTGTGGCGTTAAACGCTCTAGCGATAAACGCTGCCGCTGTAGCGTTAAATACAACCGCTGTAATGTTAAAGGCCGCCGCTATAGCGTTAAAGGCTGTAGCGTTAAACGCCGCCCCTGGAGCCCTCCGCCGGCCAAACTCCTCCCAAAAATACCCCAAATTTAACGTCACACCAAGCTGTCACCTGAAATGAACCCTGGACGTTGTTTCTCTAACGTTATTCTCGCACTTTATGAGCGGCTCCACGTCGGGCTGAACATATGTCAGTTAGCTAAACCTACAAAATAAGACGCGAATACGTCGCTGTAGCTAATCGCAGCGTATCAGCTACAAGCTAATAAAGCTAATAGGCAGCCACGAGCCACTGGGTTTCTATCTGTCGGTAGATTAACCAGCTTTAGGTCAATAAAACACTTACATTGGGTACTTCATCTATCGGTGTGACGACTGTTCTTCTGCCGCGGGTTGGACCGTCTTCCCCGTTAATAGCTTCGCCTGAAACGTCGTCTCTTCCTGCTGCCGCGGCGGCGTCTGTTCGCGTTTCCGTCCCTAGAGGTTCACCGCTAGGTCGCAGTTCCTTCGTCACGTGTTTCACCCGGAGCGCTGCGGTGTAGCACTAGTCACAGTGAACTGAATCACACGGTTGATGGTCCGTGACCCGGTCCCTGTATTTTTTATCAGCTTGATATTTCATTTTTAAAATAAAACGATCTGTCGGAAATATGACCCGCCAATTTGATTCTTCCTTTTCAAAATAAAACGGAATATCGGAAATACTTCCGTTTTTCGTTTCAAACGAAATAACAGAATATCAAATTGGAAAATAATGGCCGATTTTGGTTTCTGCAAATTGATTTTTTTCTTCGCTTGTTGATTTTTGTTATTATAAACATGAAAATGACGAACCGGAAGCGGACGTTAAGTGGACCAACTTCAAAATAAAACGTGTGTGCTGGTCATAGATGTATAATATTGGTTTTATAATACATCCATGGTGCTGGTGCTAAAACAGCTAGTTCACGTTTATTTTACTTCTCTGAAAGTATAATAGCCGGTTGTTTGGAAGAACGTTATAGTCAATGAATTAATCATAATTATCATTTTAGCTTGAGCGTGTTTTGTGGAAACCTTTACATTCTCTGAGCATCTAAAAAGTCACCAGCAGACGTCCCCATCACAAACCGCCTAGTAGAGGCTAGGAGCCTATTAGGAACAATAAGGAATTTGCAGAAAACAAAATCGGACTCCTACCATTATTTCGTATATATCGGGGAAAAAAACGAAAAATGGCGAAACTGTTCCGATATTCCGTTTTATTTTGTAAAAGAAATATCAAATCGAGAGGTCATATTTCTGCTATTTCAAACGAAATATCTAAATGAAAAAAGTAGTTTATAGATGTGGAACATGTGCATTTCTCCCCCAATAAAACATAGAAGAAGTGGGAAATTTTATTTTGAAAAGAAAAAAAAGCGTAAACTATACCTGTGTAAGTCCAGAACTCCATCATATCAGTGCAGGCTGTTAAAACAGTATTTAGGATAACATACAACAAAAGGCAGGTTTCAATGCCCAAAGCAAACAGTCATTTCTCTAATGCAGCCGTTTAAAGATCAATGGAAATACAGCCTTATTTCTCATAATTGTCAATGGTTAATATTAAACACAGAAATCAATGTTTAAAAAGAAAGACCGGGGAATATATTTCTATATAATATATATTTTAAATAATGGCCTAAGATATTTTTTAACGAAAGTGAGTTTTTGTTCTCATGATGATGCTGCCACATCTGATAAAATCACCGTAATCCTGTGTTGAAAGGATCATCCTCTTTATGTCCTCTAGGACAATGGACATTTTACTTAGGACATCATATTTTAGCTTAAGTCAAAGTTTTTTTTTATTCTTTAGGATGAAATGCTTTTAATTTTAATTTAATTTAATTCTGCAATTTAAGCGTTCATGATGACGGCTGCTCATGACGCAAGAAGAAGCTCTACACATAATTCTTTAATAATTTATCCTGTTGAGTGATCAGGTTTATTATCATAAAGGTTTCAGGCTATAATGTTTTATAGTAATTTAGTCTTATTTGACAAGTTATAATTCAATAATAATTTAATATAAAGTATTATGCATATCAATAAATTCAATAAATATGTGGCCAAATATAAAGAAAGAAAGTTCCAGGATATTAAAGCATATTGAGTGTCATCGCTTTATTGAAAATTTGCCACATCCCAGGTTTCAAAAAGTCATTAGAACCAGATTCAATTTGAGTTATGTTTATTTAAAAAATCAGGCCAAGAAGATCTGGGAAAGTGATGAAAAAGAAACATGATTTCTGTTTAATTTAACTCCAGGTAATGTTATTTTTGAGTTTGCACCATGGAACACAAGGAAAGTTTAAGCCAGGTTTAAAATTGCCTAAAGTCACGTTAGAATGTTCAAAAATTGTCACTTTATTCGTTAATGTTACATAAGTGACACACAACATCAGCCACATTGAAATTTTAACTCATAATGCTAATTTTAAAATAGATTGTTGCTAATTGCCGTGATTTAAATGTTAAATGTATGTGTTTTATGTTGATTGTAATGTTTTGTTCTTAGTTTTTTAATGTACATTTTGAATGTAGAAAACTAGCTGTGCTTTAGGGCAAAGCTAATGAAGATCCTGACATTTAAACAGTTAAACAAATGTATGCTGATGCAGCAAGTATGATATTATATGAGAGTAGTTAAACTGCAGGAGAATAAATATTATAAAGCAATACAGAATTCTGAGAGCTTTACTACATTACATTTCATTATATGAGTCATACATTTCATGGCATGAGTTGTGCTTATTCCTTTTTTTGGCAACTCATGATGTATTTTTGTTCGCTTGGGTCCCAGAGAGATAACTAATTTTTCATTTGGTTCTCAAGATGAAAAAAGGTTTAGGAAGCCCTGCTCTAAGGGAACAACCACTATCTATGTTTATTGCTTTACACTGTGACCATTGTGAGTGATATGATAGAAACCTTTAGTGTAATACAAGCCTTCCCAGAGATGAGAAAGGACACTTGTATTTTCATGAAAGATGTTTCCTGATTCTTACAGAATGTGCAGACACTCTGGAGAAACAGGACTTATGATGAAAGAACACAATGATATCTTGTTCTATCTTGTTGAAATGAAATGTTGCCTTACATCATAGAACCCCTGTGACACACTCTGATCAGATTGAATCCAGAGATTTTCTATTTATCTTGTGTTTCGTGACACGTTGTTGTTTCTTGCCAGGCCTCCAGCACATACTGAACAACTGTGGCCTTAGAGGTGTATTTCCCCAACACTTCCTTTTCTTTCTGGTAAAACTTAATGAGATTTTCCAATATGTGCTGATGGGCAGGTAATTTCCTTTGAATGAAGATGAATGTTATGTCTGGCTGACACACGGCTGGTCATAAACGAAGACTTTTTAAAATAATTTTCACTATAATATACATAGATCTGCAGACCAGTGGTTGTCCTTGGTCCTCAAGGAGCGGCTGGAGACAGCAGGTTCCATTTTGTCTAGCAGAGATTTTCCTGTGAGAAAACATGCGCAATAGCAGCATCTGACTCTGACTTAAACAGAACAGAACCTTAAGTAGTATAATTGGTAACATTTGTGCTTACCTACTATTTCTCTTGGGCTGTGATCTGGTAAAATAAATTGCATTTAATTTTATTGTAGGCGATTTTATATGATGACCTGTAAAAAAACCTTTGCAAAAAATACCTTTGTAAAAACCAGAGAAGTAAAATACTAATTGTATTGGTTTGATTAAAATGAGAACTTGGACTGAATAGCAAACTATAGGCTTGTTTTATTACACCTGGACAGAATAATACACATATGAAGTCAGTATATTTGATGTAGGTCATTGCTGCCCCGCGTGACCCGACCTCAGATGAAGCGGGAGAATACGAAGACAAAGGTGGAAATTGAGAGATTGCCTTTCTATTGATGCAAAATACTATATTGATATCAGAACACAGAACCTTTATTTGAGTAGTTTTTTTGTTGTTAGACATAATTTAGTCAATCTAAATATATCAATATATTTCAGCATTATTTAGTTGTTGCCTACTCAATCCAAGAATTTATCAACATTCAGGGGGAAAAAAAACATTTGAAAATCTACAGGGAAGCTGTGCAGAAATAATCTAATGGCTAGAAAAAAGACACAATGCCCCAAATCAATCATGATCCCCTTGGAAGCAAGAAGTGTTGAGGCAACAGTGTGAAACTCAGGGGGCACCACAATAAGAGTCTGTGTGGAGAGCGTCTAAGTCTAGATTTTATTTCTCACTAATCCAGTTATTTGATCGTTCCCACTGCTGTGTGATGATGAGGAAAATCGATGGAGGATCCTGAAGGGTCTCTCTATCTCTCTAGGGAAGACAATCATTTTTCCTCTTATTAATCAGGGTGTCAGCTTCTGAAAATCCTTCACATTTACTGCATTTTATGGTCCAGCCACTAGTTTATGGGTATGGATTAAATCCGGATGTTACAACTTGTTTTAGGTTAATTTATATCCCAAAGAGCACAAACTGTGCTCTGCTCTAGCGACACTGCGAGCCAGAGGGAAAAAATGGATTCGAGGCCCACCCAACGGTCAGTTTCCGTAGTGTAGTGGTTATCACGTTCGCCTCACACGCGAAAGGTCCCCGGTTCGAAACCGGGCGGAAACATATACTATTTAATTTTTTTATTTCTTATTTGTAAATCGCACACTTTGAATAATAATGAAAACAATGGTAGAAATCCAAAGCCAAGCGAAGTAGTGGCGATTTGATGTTTTTAACATTCTCGGGAACAGTCAAAATAGCCAATCTATAGATCGATAGAAGCCATATATTTTCCATTTGCTTTTGCGCCCTCTGACTTAAAACGATGCTGACCACATTACATGTAGCGACAGAAAGAGAGTGTGAATGTGTGATAAGAGAGAAGTTCTACTTGTTTAGGTTCTAGTTTAACTCGGTAGAGAGAGAGTGAAGAGGAGCGAACAGAAACTAAATTACAGTGTAATTCATAGAAATGTCCACAAGAGGGTACAAGTGATTTTCTAATTTCACCCTCTGTGGACAATGTGGCCTATAATAGTTTACTTTCTTCATACTATAGATTATAAATGTTTTGTATTTGTTAAATATGGCTACCCTGTTGAGGAACATTTGATATACTTTTTAAGAAGCACTTTTATACTGAAGGCTTTAATGGTTTGGTAAATCCTTGAAACAAATATAATGTTAAGCTTTATCCTTTCAGAATTTCATGCAGGCTGTACATGACAAAATAATAATACATGCCCTTAGTTTTTTTTCTTTCTTTATATGTAGTGATGACTTTTTGCACTGTTTATTATATGAAAAGCAGTTTCCTTATTTCTAAGGAGAAAAACATTACTTTTGACATCGTTGGTATAGACATGATTATTATAGATTACTAGATAAAGTGTTTCTTTCACTGCATGCTGTGCATGTATCTGTCTGAACTGTCTAGTCAAGTTGTATCTAGTTATATACAGGGGAGCCAACTTCAGGTCAACATCGGGGGATCAAAATATATATATTTTTAATAATCTTAAATTCAAGTAGGAACATTTAGGCCTATTTGTATTGATTATACATAGTGTTCATCTCATGTTGCAGGGGTCTGCAGGAGCCAATCCCAGCGCATTACAGGCGAGAGGCAGGGATACACCCCAGATGGTCCCCAGCCTATTGTGGGGCACACACACCATTCACTCACACACTCACACCTACAGGCAATTTAGAGTCTCCAATTAACCTCAGCATGTTTTTGGACTGTGGGAGGAAGCTGGAGTACCTGGTGAAAACCCACGCAGACACGGGGAGAACATGCAAACTCCACACAGAAAGGTCCCAGACCCAGGACCAAGGAGGTCTTGAACCTGTGACCTTCTTGCTGTGAGGCAACAGCGCTAACCCCTGCGCCACCGTGTCGCCCTACATAGTGTTCATGTTTGATTAAACAGTTGAATGGAAATTAAAAATTAAAAACAGAAAAATAAACTAAATGAGAGAGAGAGAGAGAGAGAGATTTCAACAGAGCTCACTACCCATTTCACCAGTGTCCAGGGCCAAGCATATACCCCAATTAAAACTTTGAAGGGTCATAAAATGGTTATTTCTATTTGTATGTAGATATAGACCATTTACAAAATAGATATACCAATAACCCCTGAACTTTAGATAATTCTAACACTGAATATTTATCATATTCATATTTTTGCTTTATTTTTATGTATTTTATTTCTCTCCTCCATGCACAATGTATATTACAAAATGAATCATTAATTACAAAGTAGTGTTGATAAGGTTGTGGTCTTTAAACTATAACAGCTATAATGATGGCATGTTTTATTTTGATAGGTTATAAACTTTGCTTACTCTGCTTGTATTACTTTTTAAAGCAATACTGTAATTTACTATGGACACAGAGAGAGAGAGAGAGAGAGAGAGAGAGAGAGAGAGAGAGAGAGAGAGAGAGAGAGAGAGAGAGAGAGAGAGAGAGAGAGAGAGAGAGAGAGAGAGAGAGAGAGAGAGAGAGAGAGAGAGAGAGAGAGAGACATGGAAACCGGTCGGAGAGTGGATCATCAGAGGGAGGAGGTATCGGGGAGGGAGGGGGGGTCAGGGCGGTCCAGGGTGTGAGATGTGCGTCGCCTGCAGCAGGTTCCAGTCAGTCTGTTTAGGGGGAGGTCAGAGACAAAGACGGAGACAAAGACGGAGCCAGGAGGAGCAGCTCGGGGCCATGCTTCGCACCGCACATTAACGCACCATTGTCCCGCACCCAGAGGCGACCTGAGATTCCGCCGCGCGCCGTCATGGCCACAACCTGCCCCGGGGCCACTCCAGAGTCAGCGCGCTCCCGTTGCCTCGGACGCAGCCTCCGACGTGTGAACGAGGCGGAACGGCGGCGGTGGACGCAGCTGTGAAACGCTATGAAGGCGAACGCATCCGAGGCTCTCTGGCCGCCGCAGTGACAACCATGGATCACTTTTCCCGGAGGAAGCGGGTCGGGCTGCTCAAGCCCCTGCTGAGCCTGTCGCTCGTCTTCGCGTCTTTTCTGATGATCCACAAGCTGAAAGTGGCGGAGAAAGACGGAGCGGTGGTGAAACACATGCGGGACCCCGGCTGGTGCGGATCGGAGTGTTTCTCCTTCAAGAAGGGTGCTGTGAAAACTAGCTCGGGGAGCTCAAACTCTCCGGTGCTAGGCAACGACGTGGATGCGCAGCGGGTCTCCAACGGGACTGAGGCGTCCTGGGACGCGCAGGTTCTCAACTGCAGCGAGGATGCCACGGTGAGGACCAAGGACTGGTTCCGGCGACTGGACCCGAGGTTCCACCAGTTCGTCCTGCACAGACACTGCAGGTACTTCCCGATGCTCATCAACCACCCGGAAAAGTGCCGGGACGGAGAGGTGCACCTCCTCATGGTGGTGAAGTCCGTCATCGAGCAGCACGACAGGCGGGAAGCGGTGCGCAAGACCTGGGGCAAGGAGCACACGGTGGACGGGAAGAAAATCAAAACTTTATTCCTCTTGGGAAGCCCGACGACCGGCAAAGACACTAAGAACCTGCAGAAGCTGATCGAGTACGAGGACCTGATATACAGGGACATCCTGCAGTGGGACTTCATGGACACCTTCTTCAACCTGACCCTGAAAGAGGTCAACTTTCTCAAGTGGTTCGACGTGTACTGCTCCAGCGTGCAGTTCATATTCAAAGGGGACGACGACGTGTTTGTGAACACGCACAACCTGCTGGATCTCATCGGCTTCAAGGTGGAGGATCACAAAGAGGCCGACCTGTTCGTCGGGGACACCATCTCCAAGGCGATCCCCATCCGAAACCGGCAGAGCAAATACTACATCCCCAAAGAGCTCTATGATAAGCCATACCCCCCTTATGTGGGAGGCGGGGGGTTCCTCATGTCTGCCAAGCTGGCCCGGAGGCTCTTCGTGGTTTCAGAGGACCTGGAGCTGTACCCCATCGACGACGTGTTTTTGGGGATGTGCTTGCAGAAGCTGCACCTGACCCCCGAGTTGCATCCGGGCTTCAGGACCTTCGGCATCACCAGGCGCAGGGTGAGCCCCATGAACAGCGAGCCCTGCTTTTACAAAAACCTCATCGTGGTCCACAAACTGAGCGCGCAGGAGCTGCTCCGGATGTGGAGCGTGGTGCACAACGTGGAACTGGTCTGCGCACAGAGGGCCTCCATATGATTCTTGATTCTGAAAAATCAATTCACCAAAGCTGAAACTGATAGTCGGAATATGCGTGAGATTTTTTAAATTGGTCATACTTGATGATTTATTTTTATTTTGTTTTTTACAGTTGAATCAGTTTTACACTGAATCTGCTCAGTCATTTAGTTGAAGCGGGGAAGGGGTCAGGAAAGAAGCATGATAAAAACACACATCTCTGGTTGAATTTCCTCACTACTACTGTACTGTATGTCCTGCTACTTTATGATGTTCCATTGTGTGCAACCACTAAGACACAAGCTCCACAGTATCCAAGAACCCGAGGAAGGTATTTAAGTTTGTTAATTGGTGCCATTTCAGTCTCATCAGGCTAGTGTCTTAAATCTGAGGTACAGCATTGATTTAAAGGTCCCATATCAGAGAAAGTGAGATTTCAACTGTCGCTCAATCTGCAGAGAAATGCACACAGCCTGTATTCAGAATCAGAGCCCTAACACCAGCCGTCAGGACTTCTGTGAGGTTGTGATGTCACAACTACAGTCACCACCCACCCACGTATTCACAAAAGTGTTGATATGGGACCTATAAAAGAGAGAAAAGATATGCGGTTGTAATGGTTTTAGGTGTGTTTGTGCAGGCACGAGTAAGATTACATCCAAATGTTCCACTGAAACTACTGAATTTATTGTCATGTCCTAATTCTCAGTCACAGTGAACTACACCTGCAGTATGTAGGAGACTCACTACACCTAACACAGAACAAACTGGTGCATTCATAGCTGGGTGATTATTTTGTAGGGTGCTGAAATTATAACAATCAAATGATTTTTTAAGCGAATATATTGTTTTATCTCACTTATTTTTAAAGTGTCTGTTCATTTGTGTATGATTTCAGAGGCAGCCGAAACAACCAAAGAAATTAAAAGGGCTGCACAGCAATACTGTAGATTAATGTATAATAGTGTAAATAAAACTGGGGCTCTCTGTCAACTTTGTAAATACTCAATGATTGTTGAAACACTTAGCAAATTACAATGAAATATGTTGTTGTTAAGCAGAACTTCAACATACGTGTCTTTATATACTGTATTAGTAGCACCTGATTGCAAAATAGAGCGGCTATTAGTGCGACTAGTCACAGCTTTAAATAGCATCCAGGATGTGAAACCACATCTGCAATGGTCAACTTAATGTAGCTTTATTTAAACAAACATATAGTTGCAAAATATACATTTATTGCTGCAAAATATCCACTGTCGCAGAAGCATATTAAAGCCAACGTGATGAACTAGGAAGATAGACATCATCTATATCTAGGTTGTTTAATCTATAATAATACAACAGATAGTGCTATCAAATGCCTGAAATAATACACACTCCTCATATAGCAATTTCTATAAGTATATCTACAAGCTTACAGGGTTTCCCACACAGTGACAATTGTGTGGCGCTGCACCACAGAATGGGACCCTAGTGCCACACAATACTGTTTTGTCTGTGGGAAACACTGGACTTTTATGTTTCCATCAGTCTGGAAATTCACAGATGTGCATTGGATGGCTTTAGATAAATCAGTCACATTAGAATCAACAATTGTCTTTATAACACTGTGTAGTACAATATAAGTAGCAACTGATACAAAAATATACAGCTTGTCAGTGTAAAGCCACTTAAGTGCTTGAAACGGTTTCCTGGAGTCCACCATTGTCAACAGAATCATCTTCACTCTGCTCCTTTTTATTTACATTTGAAAATATCATTTTTAGTAATTCTGTCATCTCTCTTGCTAACATATAAAACGGTGCTATCTGTTAAAGATTGTCAGTAGGCATATGGCAGGGAAACAAATTAGGCCGATACTGTTCTGTACAGTATGGACTGAAAATTCAGCAGTGAATCCTCTTCCTTTTTGGCAAAGTGCTACATTCTTCCTTCTGAAATACACAGTAGACTATAATTTAAGACAAGAAATGAAAAGAAACATGTAAACAGACGTGAAGCTGACAGCAAAGCTACAATCAGGTCGTCGATGTCTTTGGGGGATAAAGCTTTATTGGCTGCCTTGTTGCCGTGGGAGACAAAAGTCTGCTTGTGACTAAACTTCAACCTCAGCACATCTCCCCTGTCATTACTACAAGGAGCGTTAATCAATCACTTTTATTTCATTATACTCCTCAAATACGATTTTTTTCAAGAACAGAGTAATCGTATGCTGTTGGTCTATGGGAAACTCTGGAGCCGTTTTGCCAATCTGAATTGGGAATGCTTTTTGGATAGAAACATTTTAATTTCTTTTTTTCTTTAAAAAAAATGTGCATGTTTTTAACATGTTTTATCCAATCAGAGATAATGACTACCTGAGGATCATGGTGGTGCGTGGGCTTGGGCGCACATAGAACATCTGTGTTACCAAACGAAAGTCTGGAGTTTATAAGTTGTGTGTCCAAAACAGACACTCATTATTTCACTCTTAATGTGAGCAGTAAAATTAAAATTATTTTGCATCATCACTGCATCATCACTGACAGCTGTAGACTTGTGCAAGTACATTTTGTGCATCTTTAAAATGTGAAACATTACATTGTGGGATTGGAGACTAGTGTTTATGTCACAAATTTAGTGCACTATAGAATTAAAAAAACACACAGGCTGCATTATAAAAACTGTAGAATTCATACAGACTTTAAGTAGTCTATCTCATATCAGTGTCCCGATATTATGTAATTAAAATACTATCTCATCAGACTCTCGCCGTTTAAGATGTACAATTCCACCCAATCAGAAATGTTGAAAATCCAGAATCTCTGTAAGCAGATATCAGTAAACAGCAGGTGTGCTCATGTTTGTTTGCCCAGCAGATGTAGCTGGGGGCTAAACCTTAAAGATTTAACTTACACTACACGTCTCTGTGTGGACAGGACAGTAAAAGTAAACCAACCGTGTCTCATTGAGTGAATGTGACCCTATTGTCACTTCTTTTTTCTCAACAGACAATGTTTTTTTCTCCTTACAATCTCAAAAATAGCTACTAACACATTGGTGGCCTTTAAATAAATCTATATCATACCTCGGAAAGCTATCGGATGTCTTTTCTAAAAGTGCCTCTATGCAGGAAGTTGGGAGCAGGAGATGTGTGGATTCAGGTTGGGTGTTTACTGCAGACATGTTTGTCGCTCCTCCATCTTCACCGTTTCCCCGGTGTGTGTCCTCTGGCCAGCGGTGCCAGCGCTGGGATCCTGCTACCGTTCCCCATGGGCCGGGCTCTGGCTCTGGCCCCGACCGACCAGGCCTGCTTCAGCTTGGCTCCACCAGCAGCCCTGCCTTCTCACAATAAACATTATGTCACGATTTGGCAAACTTGAAGCAACTGCTCCGTCAGAAATGCCACAGGAAACTTCAACATCTGTACTTCTATGCAAAAAAAATTCATACAAACTTATACCATTCAATTTGTATTAATTAACTATCCAAGCTACAATAACTTATCCCAGTTGTGATATGTCATTAAAAACAGATAAACAAAACACATATGTTGATATTTTTACACACTTCGTTATCTGCTCTGAGGCAGGAAGCCATAGTGGATAAAGCTGCAACATGCAATGCTACCAACAGGCAGCTGCATTTTCTCGGGCTCTCACACTGAGCGTTGGGGAGGTAGGTGTAAGGGGACGGGTATGAATGCTTTACCTTGTGCTGGCTGGGTTCTCTGGGACACCGCAGTCCTGCGTGAGTTTTGTTTACAGCCCTCCCTGCCCATGAGGTGAGCCTTCCAAGCCTGGAATGAGGACAAAGTAGCTCAGTGAGTCGGTTCCCTCTCTCCCGGGTACTTTCTCGATTCGGGAACCGCAAGTGACTGTGGGCCCAGTCAAGGCCCAGATGACGGCCCTCCCTCCCACTAACACTGCCGTCTTTCACTGGTTCCACACTTAGGGTCTGGCAGCGGTGGCAGAGTGTGACTTTTTGGATGGGTTTTTTTTTTTGGAGGGTGTGTGAGGTGAGAGACTGTGTGTTTCACACCAGATCATCAGATTTTGAATGAGATCACATAGTGTCACTCTACATTAGGACATCACGTCATTATGTGTCACATCCTGATCTGCTGGCACAGTCGTTTGCAGTGATAATGGCAATAAAACAATGTAATGCTGCAGAATATCATTGGTTAATCTTCAATGATGTTTTTGTTTTACCTAAAATTGTTTTCAGACCAACAACATTGCAGATAAAGAGACATATTGACTTTTGAGACAATGACAAAAATGGAATGTGATGTAACCTTAAAAACTTAGTACCAGATAGTTTAACTCTCTTAAAAAAGTTTAAAAAAAAATTAAAATACATGCTATCAACAAGTTTTATATTCTAGGTCAATAAAATATTTACAATTTATCATTCATTTTCGGTTACACCGTTTGTGTCTTCTTAAAACTTTTTCATCTTGCCAACCATTATTTTATCACTGACCTTTTTACTAAAGCACAATAGCAGATTATACCTTTTTCACAACAGACATTATGTCATAACAGGAAAAACACAGGTAATGTAATTACTATCATCAATTACATGTGCATCTTCTGTGAAAGAGGAAGGTTCCTGAAGGAGTCTGGTAATGTTTCATAAACAGCTTTCACAATTGAAAGTAACTTGCTTTCCCTGTGGCCCTTTAAGCAGCACAAAAGTGCCATAATTTGATGTATATGTGGATCTTTTATCAGTGACTAATGATATTATCTCCTACTAGAAGTTCCATAATGTATCAAACTGAAGCTGGAGGTCTTAACCCCCCAATTGGATTCTTGTATAAGACCTTTACCCCAAAGTTTTATTTCTCAAGTGCTGCTGCTAAGTGGGACAGACAGAGACATGGCGGGTGCTGGCCAGACTGATTCTCAGAGGACAAGCTGCATTATTTACACTCCACAATGACAGAAACCAGAACAAGAGACAAACAAGAGAAACAAAAGGCAGCTCAATTATAAATCTTTTAGTGGGAGCAGACAAATCTCGCACACTACATATCGACTTCATTCTTTGCTATCACATAGAAAGTAAACAGATACTAAGGATTAGTATCGGCTTATCAGCTCTTAGAGGCGCCGAAATACGAGCAGATTAATTAAGTAAGGAGAATAAACATTTCTCTCTGGTTATATTAAGTAACAACATATTTATGTTATCAAGTGAATGTCAAAGAAAGAAACCTGTACACACTTATTACCTCTGCATTTTTTATTAACAAGAGTCTAGGTTTCTTTCTCAAGACATCACAAAGTGACTCAGCTGTGTTAGAAGTGTGTCAGATTCCTTCAACTGTCAAAGCCTCCACTATCTACAGTCCTACACTTTTAAAATCCTTCTGTATCCTATTATATGTGACCATGGAAACACCTGCAACACAATTGACTATTACGTATTAAATATGAGCTTTTCTACAAAAAAAATTAGGGAAAGCACTGCTATGAAATATCTATAAGTCTGTTTCATATGTAGTTAATATCTCAACATGTTAGTCTTAATTTTCCCTAAACTTAAAAGAATCTGAGGAATGTGAAGGTGTTTTCTTCATCTTGAGACAACAATGGAACTGCCTGTTAGGAACAAAGGTTTTTCCTCCTTTGAAGGCCAACACCAGCGGTGTTTTACCTTGACACATGTTTGCTGCTCAAGTCTTGTATTAGATGCTTTCGAGTTTTCTGTATTGGTAGGAAGATAAAAGAGGAAAAGCATGCAGCATGAAGTTCAAGCCCATGTTTTGTGAAAACCGTAAAGTTCCCATATGGTAAAAAGTTTTATTTGAAGTTGTGATGCTTCTAACAATATATATTTTTGGTTTTGGGAACTAAAAATCATCTCAATATAGTTTTACATCCCTCTCAAGCTTCTCTCTGAAGGTCTAGACAGAACATGTTGTTTTGTGTCTGTCTCATTAAGACACACGGGACAGTATTTATACACTTATAACAATTAGACCTTCTAATAATCCAAAATATATTAAAATCTCTCCCAGATAATATAGAACCTTTAAAGGACTAGTTTGATAATTTTAGCAATATGCTAAAATATTCTATTAGTCGTGTTGCCAGCAGTTAAGATTAGAAGATTTAAACCACTTTTTAGCCAGCTAATGGTTAGCTTAGGTCAACATAAAAACTGGAAACAGTTAACCTGCATCTATCTAATGGAAGAAATGGCATACCTTTAATGCTCACTGATTTACACATTATATTAAAAAAAAATGCAAAACAACATGTGGTATGAAGGGCAGTCATTTGCTGGATTAGAGACTAAACAAAGTCACAGTGCTTCAACAAGAAATAATGGAGCACGTAACCCACACTAAAAAAACTTTCTATTTTAACATTTTGTTTGTACAGATTAAACAAATAATATATGACATGTTAAATAAGTGAGTTTAAGTGGTGCTGGTAGATGTATTTTGTTACTTATGGACAGAGTCAGACCAGCTGCTTTCAGTCTTTATACTAAGATAAAATGTCTACTGCCTGTAGCATATCACACACACACACATACACACACACACACACACACACACACACACACACACACACACACACACACACACACACACACACACACACACACACACACACACACACACACACACACACACCCCCCCCCCCACACACACACACACACACACACACACACACACACACACACACACACACACACACACAAACAGGATCCATCTTCTGATCTAACTTAAAGGATTTACTATTCCATTCATGGAACCCAGAGTTACCATCAGCTTCTTTTCCCCATTTGACTATTAAAACAATAGAGGACTATTTCATTATTATAGGAAGCAGCTTTAATGGCTCAGTGTGGATTTCTGCAGCAAAATGTTCATTCTTTAGATTTATTGATGAAAGGGACACAGAATCTCACCTCCTCTCCAGGCGTGAAGTTGCTGTGACACAAAGGGCAGTGGTTGGAGCCTTTCCCCAGGGTGGGGGCTGAAACAGAAACACAAAACCTTTAAGCCAGCCGTTATGCACAATTACAGAAGAAAAGGTTCTCAAAAAACTCAAATGCAAAACAAGAGATAAAATTACAATGATTTACGAGTGAGTTTTTTTTAAACCAACAGCATACCTTTGAGGAATAGTAGTAATACTTCCAAACTCACAATTCAAACTTTATTGACTAATTACTCACTTATAAACAACAGGGGTAATGGAGACTTGAAGGAAAGACTCTCTAGTGTCAATTATTCATGCAGACATATGGCTGATGATTCAGATGTAGTGCAAGCTTGCATAATCTCGCAATTTATTGTAATAACATTGAAAGCAGTTGCTCTTATAATATGTGCTGTTTGTCAGTGATGAAGCGGGCTAGTTGCTCCAGTTAAAGTAAACTGGTTATACTGGGGAAAAAGAAGCTGATCTCAGCTTTAAGATGGTAAATACTGGCAACAGGATTGTGCGGTTCCCAGAAAACTTACTGAGCCACACAGCAGCTTTTAAAAAGCATTAGGAAAACACTGAGAGGATATTTTCAGGATCAGGATGTTTTCAGGCAGTGTTTAGTATTGTGGGATAATCTAAGGTCAGCTTAAGGCTGGGAAGAAGGTAAAGATCAAGGTAAAGATCTAGGAAGAAAAATAGAACAGGGGAAGGTTATCCAAACAAGGTGATTCATTCAGGAAATGAGTCTTATTTTGGGATGAATCTAATGGTTAATCTAAATGGGTGAATTAAGCTTTTGTTTTGCATGTTCTGTGAGAAAAAGAAGCAGAAAAGAGAAGGAGTTGCTGGTAATCATCTAGGGTCACATTACAATCAACAGCAGTTAGCCAAGGTATTTCCTACAGACCAAACTAATAAAAAAGTCAACTTGCCATTTAAGCCAACTCTCTCTCCCATTATCTTTCTGGTCTCAATCTACATTGTCACTTGTTAATAATGACAAGTAAATAATTCTAAAAAAAAAAAGACCAATCAATTCAGTGATATTAAACCCCATAACATTTTCAGAAATTTTGTTCAGCCTGAGAACTCACGGCTGCAGTCGGGACCGTGGACGTGCTGAGGCAGATCTTCAGTGACCACAGCCTCGGAGCAGCTCGGACACTGGCTGAACTTGGACCTGCTTTCACATTCACCCAGCAGGTGCTCCGTGAGGCTGGCTATCTCCACTACCTGCGAAACACAATGCAGACCTGTACAGTCTTCAAGGACTAAACATGTGGGCATTAGTCCCCTGCTTTCAAGGAGGCAAAATATGCACCGACCCTTTTGAAAACGTAGCAAAACTACCTGTCTACATTCATCACAGCGTCGCAGCATAGGACAGTGTTTCCAGTAGTGAAGGTCCAATCCGTCCTCTGTGAATGACTCATCCTTTTTACCGCAGAATATACACAAGCTGAAAGAGAATGTGTAGATCGTATCACAAAATAAACCATGAAAATACAGGCCTTGCTACTGGAATACTAACGGTATGATTATGTCTCCATTATGGGTTATGATGAGTTACTGACTTGTCGAGAGAAGTGATAGATTGTTGGACGTCTATAGAGGATGCCATCTTGTTCTGGGGTAATTTTGTGACAGCTGTAAATTAGGAAAACAGCATCTGTTACAACATGACTGCACTAGTTGGAAGCAACAAAGTAGAACATTTAAGTAAGATTAAGCACTCCTGAGCAAAAAAAACAAAAAAACTCTTGCAAGCAGCATAACTGTTTATAGAGCACAGTACATGTGTATTTATTGATATTTGATGACATTTTTTTAGCTGTGAGTATATAGAGGAAAAGGTAATAATAAACCACAAAGACAAAACTAGCACAGAATCAAAACCTTTTAAAAAGAAATCCAAATTAAGGCAAAAACATTGTTTATTGACACACTGACATTTTGGGATTTTTTTGCTTTCATTACTTTTCTTTTTTCAGACTAGTGAAAAAAGCTCAAACCCCACATTTATGTGTTTATTTCACTTCACTTTACCCATGCTGTTGGCACCATAAGTCAGCTGTGTAATAAGGTATCATTGTAAAGCTCCTTTTCTCTAAAATCCCTCAGATCCAAATCTGGTTATCTCCTCGTGAAAAAAGAGGGTTTTAAAGCTAAACTCAAAATCGTATTGACTGGTGACGATTTCTGAAAATGTTTTTTTTTTACTCTGAGCCAGAAATCTCCACTTCAGTAGCAACAACTCACACCAAACTTTTCAGTTTTAATCCTAACTTAATTCTGAAGGCTTTTTACAGAGGGGTATGTTGATATATCATTCATAGCCTAATTTATGGAATATTCTATTCTGAAAAACATGGTAAAATGGATATTTACAGTGTTTTTAAATTATGATAAAAAGGCATGTTCAAAATTCCCTCTATAAAAACCTTTGACTCTAATATTTTAACAAACTGAAACAAGAATATTGAACCTGGACCCCACATTAGTGCATATTTACTTACATAATGCTTCATTTGCATATTTAAACCTGAAATACGACTAATACAAAATATGAAAAACAACTGTCCTAATGTAAGTAATCAACTGTGAAAGTTTCATAATATCTTTTAGGTAATTGTTTTTCACCTGCAGCTTCTCACAGCATCTCATGTGATGTTCACAGGTTTATTGGTGTGGTTTGGCTGGACTCTTGTTTATAGCTTCATGTAAGCAAATAATTGGAAGTCTCATGATCATGCCTTCTATGTTATTATCCTGCCATCAAATGTAACATTTGTCTGTATTATTGACATACTAAAACCTGTGCCATACTTGGGGTTCAAGTAGTAAAACTCTTGAGGACACCGTTGCTGGGAAATGACAACAAAAATAAAGGGCCCCTTCTGCTTGTTGAAAATGGTCAGTGTGTTATTAGCTTCTTTTTCTGCATTTCAATGCCATTCTGAAGAAACAAATAAAAAGGACAGCATAAGTCCTGTCCTTTTTATTTGTTTCTTCATTCATTCAGTGGCTCTCTCATTTGCGTCACATGTTGTGACCTTGAAGATACTAAGTAAGTTTTTACTTGGAAAGTTGTTAAATGGACCGACGACAGTGGAATTTAGACGCATTAGTGTTTGCATAATTCAAAAGACTTAATTTCCGCCATATTGCTGCTTTGTGCCATAGAGTAGATACTGAGAAGGTACTTATGAGTAGGTACTCATGTCTGTCTGTGCACATACTTGCTTTACCAGACTTTTGGGACTCTTTCTCAATTTTAGGAGCTTCTTTCTTGGCCATTTGTCCTTTGGTGCTTTCGTTGCCTCTTTCCTTCACAAGCAGACAGACAAATAGAAACAAATATAAGAAAAGACACACTATCACACTTTCACACGACTTGTTCAGCCAGTATTGGGTTAAAAGTGGAATGGCTCTTATCTTGACATGTGAATAGCTTCTGACCACCTTCAGAGTAAGTATTCTACCAAGTCTCTGTCAAGTCATAAATACGAATTAGCCATTATAAGAGGTGATGTAATTGCAGCCTGATGACAGCTCCACCTACTGTGATCTCTTTCAAAGCAGCCAGCTGCTCCTGGAGAGCGTGGATCTCCTCCTTCTCCCTTTGCCCGTCCTGTTGACCACCACCCTTCTTCAAAGTCTGAGTGAGAAGTGACAAGCCATTATCTTCAAAGTCAAAGTCAATTTGTCTATCATTCCCTCTTTCAGTTGCTTCCTTTCTCCACTCTGCCCCCCATTCCTCTTCGTTCTAGTTAGATGTGGTGTGGTTGTGTTGGCAGCAGATGAGACCAGACATTTTAGAAGTGGAGTGCTACTCAACAGCAAGGCCGTTACGTAATGGAAAAGGCTCTTATAATGCCAGTAAGAAATTATACTCGCTGGGTGACTCAAACTTTATGGTAAAAAAAAAATACTATTGCACTGTGCCAGCATTGGCACACAAGCTGACCGGTTTACTGACTACATTAGTGATAAATAGCATACAACAACAGATGCTTTCCATTACCATATTTTTTGTTGCAAATATGAAAGCTTCAGGTTTGCTGCAAGTATATTTTCATATAGTTGGTGAGGACATTAAAACTATAGTTCATGATTCTAACCCAATACATTTTTGTCAGCAATTCAGCAAATGCCTGCCTGAAATTTGTCTGTTCTGTCTATGCCTGAGAAAAAATCTGCTGTGCTCCATATACACATTATTGTACTTTAAATTGCAAATATATCATGTTAGGGGTATCAAATTTTCAACTAAAATGCAGAAAAAAGCTAAATGGGACATTTAAGGTTTTAAATAAGATCACTGTATCTACATTATACCATCAATAGACACATATGGTTCATTTGTTTAACAAATTTAAACCAACTCATTGGACACATTCTACTTGGTTCTAAAAACAGTGTAGAAGTATATGCATGAAAACAAATCCAGGTCAGGAGGAAGTCTTTGGGAATTAGTTTCAATTTGGCAAGTTGTAATAATCCTTTCATTGTGTGTTTCTGTTGATCATGTTTCCTGCTGTCTTAGAAATGCAGACAAAGAAATGCATATTATAGGAATGTGTGGGAAAATACAGCGAACAGACACAAACTGATTCATCACGTGAGATAATCAAGCTAACATTTAGTGAACTCTTTTTCAAAAAGGCAACCTTTTCTAATGCGATAAAACAAACGTGCATGAAAACACGTTGTTGGAAACGCAACTAGTGCTGTTTTAGTGGAAGAAATGAACATGGAATGAATGTGTGTAATGTGAAACCCCTCCTCCTCTTCCCTGTAGCTGTCGGCCTAAAAAAAAAAAAACATGACTTAATGTATTCTCTCTAAAAACTTGACTCTTTTCACCTTGAGAGATGCTTGCATCTGCCATGTCTCACAGTTTGGCTGTCCACCTACCAGCTGCTGCTTGCTGACTGCAAGCTGTTGTGTGAACAGTGGGAAGTCACACTTTGGGCAGCAGTTTGATGCAAATACCGTAATTTCAACACAGTGAATACCATGTACATCAATGCTGCAATGATACATGTATATATATATATATATATATATATATATAGAGAGAGAGAGATAGAGAGAGAGAGAGAGAGAGAGAGAGCGAGAGAGAGAGGGAGAGAGAGAGAGAGAGAGAAAGAGAGCGAGAGAGAGACAAAGATGTCTTATGTCATGTAATGAGAGATTAAGGTGCAGTAAAGAAAGAAATAAAAAAAACACTTCTTGCCTGAGTGTCCATCAACCTTCCATCGATCTTGGCAAAGCCATCAAAAAGGGTTTTATAGATGAAGTTCTTCCGTGTAGAAGCGTTGTTGGGTGGAAGGAAGCTGAGAACAGCACTTCTGTGCTGCTGGTACATGGATAAGATGATGCGCACGGCCAGCTCTCGAACCGCCATCGCGCTGTGCTCCAGTGCTGCTGTACAGAACTGACAGAAGACGAAAAGGCTTTCTATTAATATATAGAATATTCAGCATTGATCAATATCCTGAAGGCAGACACAATGTTAAAATACTTTGTTTAAAAAAAAACAAAAAAAAAACATTTATAGCGTTTTTACATATTTGGCTTCATGTACAGCAGTTTTCTCTGCCTTGTGTTTGAAAGGGGGCCATAATTAACCTTGCCTTGTTGTTCCTACTGTATTTCAGAGAAACTATGCAGGCTACAGTCAGTAATCACAGCATCTTGCTTTTAAATAGACTTTATTTCCACTCAAGTGTCTCATGAAGCAATATTTATTCCGTCGGTCTCGTTTCAAGTGCATGAGAGCAACATTGTTGAGAAGGCCCTTTGTGAGAAGTTCTCATCATGACGTAAAAAGAGCCCATTATGCGACATAATCTCTGTGAAGAGAGTCGCAGCACAATGGCAATCCTTCCAATGGAGAACATTAACATCCAAAGGTAAACTGCGCACAAAGGCCACCCATCCCTTGTTCAACAGGATCAGGGACAGGCTGCCATTATTCTCTGTTGTCTCTGCCAACCACTTCTCATTTTAATTATAGGAAATTCAATCACCCTCCTTTTTTCACCCCGGCTCTCGACTCAGAGCCGATCACCATGGTAACAGTGGAGGAAAAAGGAAAAATTTCAAGCCATAGCCGGTCTAACACTGTAGAGCTGTCAAAGGGGCTCATCAGATGAGCTAAAAGAGGCAATGAAAACAGATCACAGTGACAGCATCTGCTGCAAATTTAAGGATCCAGCTTTATTTAATCAATTAAAAGTTAGGACCTGTTGTTCTTCTCATTTCGACATGATGATGGGTATATGCAGGTGCCTATACAGTTGTGTTCAATATAATAGCAGTGTGTTTAAAAACGTGAGTGAAGCCAAATCCTTATAATAATTTTTATTTGGTGCATTTGGCACATTACATTTTATACCAAATCAAATCAAAATCAAAATGTGAAGAAACTGTGTCAGTTTTTGAAATATTTTACAGAAAACGAACAAAAATTAATTGAGAAGTTCAAAGAAAGAGCAGCGTCTGAGTGTTTACTGTATGTTTACTGTATAAACTGAAAAATCTTCAGGATTATACTCTTTTCTTTGCATCTGGAAGGGAAATTTGAAAATCAAGGGTTAACATTTTAACCTAAAATATCTTTTTTTTGAATGACCTCAACCAACCACCTTCAATGGAACATTCTATAGTTACCCATCTAGTATATACATCTCTGCTACCTGAGAGGAATCTTTTTCTCTCTCCTCTCACACACGCATGAAACAAGTTTGCCCTGTGTTTGTATGTAAAAATGAACAGAAAATGATGGTTGGCATCATCAAAACCTCAGGGATTTCCTAAAGGTGTTCATTTACTAGCTCTGGTGCCTAAAAAGGTTTATTGATATACAAAGTTAATAATAAATGAAAGCTAAACTATATCCTATTGGCACAGTAGACATTGAATCCCAGTTATGCTGATCTCGCTGGTGGATGATGAAAATACAAGAATCCAGAACTGAACCTCGAAACTGTTGTGTGTTTTTCCATCAAACCGTTGAAAGTGACAGGAGAAATGGCAAACCGCTCTGTCACATCTCAATCCGGACTCAAAATGTTTTCCAAGCAAACTTGGGATGGGGCCAACACAATGGCGGACAGGCACTGAGCAAGCATGCACAGACATGCAAACACAGGCCACCCAGTGGTACCTGTGTGGCTTCGGCTTTTGGGGGGCGGAGAAATTGAGAGGACAAACCTAACAATTTGCTCTGACTGATAAAAGCCATGCACGGAGGGGGAGGGGGATGGGTTGTAAATCAGAGAGAGCAGGAGCCATCGTTGGCCTGTTCAACCTCGGTCAACAGTTGGACAGTTTGCACGTAGATATTAGGTCACTGTTGGAAGCCAGAGGAGTAGAGGGGATGAAAAGTGGATGCCAGCGGTGACAACATTGACTCAGCTGACTGGAGCTTAGTGGCTGCCTGTTTGGATGAACTGAATGGCCACGGCAAACCAGGGAGGAACCGTTCCCCTTTCAGTTAGTCACAACATAATTACTAAGCCAACTGTAACGGAAAATCCACTTGATGGATGCTTCCTTTTAAGAGGAATAATACAGGCATTATACCGAATGCATCTCAATAAAGTACACATGCTGTAGAGGCTGTAGAGGGTGTGTTGTAATTGCTAGGACCAGAATGAAGAAGAATAAAGAGCATGAGTGAGTGGGGAGATGGAGATGACACTTTGACAAAGGGAAAAAAAATGTAGTTATTAACAGCTTTATTCTATAAACTGACAGTCGCCTGTTACCTTTTTAGCACTTTTAGGATGCTGTTGCTAATATTGAGATTTGAAGTACAAAAATCCCCTAAAATGTTTAGTGTGTCTTCTGGAATGAAATTTGTGATGATTTTGTAGCTCTCTGATGAGCTTTAACAGAAAAAAAACTTGTAATGGGAAATAATAAGATATATAAGCATTATAATTTAGCCTAAACTTTGCTTTGTTTCTTTTTTCTATTCTGGGTTACCTTAATGGATTGTATAGGACAGGAAAAATAAAGCAGACTAATCCTTAATCCTTGTTAAATGTGAATTTATTGTGTGAATGAAATTATTTTTAACCCCTAAAAAGTATTTCTGAAACCAAATTTACCACAGACCTTTCACAGTATGGAAGACAAGAGCTGCCATTGTTGCAGTATTTTTGCTTTGTAACGTGATGAGCATCTTGTTAATTCACACTTTATTTCACACGATTTCTACGATCTGATACCTTCGGATAAGACAGAATATGAATGATGAAGGACTGATTCAGAATCAGAGACTGCTAAAATAAAAAATAATAATAATATGTTTTAGGTCCTTTACCGTCATGACATTGTTCAGAGTGAATCCAGAGTTCTCTGTACCAAGTTCAGCTAGCAGATTCTCGAGCAGCTCGGCCCGACTCTGAGCCAGGCGAGAGGGGAAGTTGGACTTGAAGGGCTTCACCAGTTCACCAGGGATCAGCTGCAGGGCGCGTACATCCTTCAAAACAGCAATTTCCTAAATGGCAAACATTGCAGAAACAATTGGCATTGTTGAAGTCTTACAACGTCTTTATAGACTTACAGTATGCACCTTCAAATTAAGTAAGTAAACACTTGCTGTAAGTCACTGACAAATCTTTGCAATGCTTCACATGGTGATTTGTCATTCGACACATCTGGCAGAGAGACAAGTCATGACAGAGGATACAAGTGTACAGTTAAAGTGAAGCAGAACGGAAAATCTTCTCTAAACTGTTTGGCATTTTAGCCTCATCAGGTGAGTGGAATGCATGTCGGAAATATACAACCAGCACAGTACACAACACACCTAACATTTGTATTGATATACAGCGAGGTATTCAGTCATTGCTCTAATGGACCTCTGAAGAGACTCAGAAGGGCTGGGCGATGATTTCAGAGGGCTGAGTCTACTAGCCGTCACTGTGAGTGACCTAGATGTACGTCCTTGAAACAGCAGCTACCGTCACTCATAAAAACATCCTGTTCTCCCTTTTTCACTCACACCCATGCATGGGTTCACTGCCCAGACGACACCGCATGTTCATGCAGAGTTACACATTTTCTTCACTCGCGCTGCTGTGCATCACCACTCAATCCACAATCATTTCCTGTAACACTTTAGGGTCTCAGCTGTCAGAACATGTACAATGGCCACCCTCCACTACAGTGAACAAAGGACAAACACACCTTCTCCTGTACTGGACCTGCACTAAAGCCTTAACTCTAATTAAAGGCTACAAGCAGGCAGCTCAGAATGACAATATGGGGCTTGTTTGAAGGCTGGAGCAACTCAGACTTCTCATTGCACCTTTAAATCAGGATATTTCATATCTAAAATAATAATACAACACTGTCTGGTCCAAATTTTGTGTATATTATCATGTAGCATGGCAAAAGACCTGCAGTTTTCTGGGACTTTTATTCCAGATATGTGGAGCATAAAAATCTGAAATGTAGCTCAGATTCGCAGCAGGGCAGCCTGTGCAAAATTGTGCTACATCACCTATATACTAGTAGCTACACTAATAATAATAATCTCATCTCATCTTCTATACCCGCTTATTCCTCATTAGGGTCGCAGGGGTCTGCTGGAGCCTATCCCAGCGCATTACGGCGAGAGGCAGGGATACACCCCAGATGGTCGCCAGCCAATCGTGGGGCAAACACACACCATTCACTCACACCTACGGGCAAATTAGAGTCTCTAATTAACCTCAGCATGTTTTTGGACTGTGGGAGGAAGTCGGAGTACCCGGTGAAAACCCACACAGACACGGGGAGAACATGCAAACTCCACACAGAAAGGTCCCAGACCCAGGACCAAGGAGGTCTTGAACCTGCGACCTTCTTGCTGTGAGGCAACAGCGCTAACCCCTGCTCCACTGTTTCGCCCAATATTAATAATAATGATAATAATATTAATACTATTGTTATTAATAATAATAATAATAATAATAATAATAATGCATTGGATTTATATTACTCTTTTTGCGACCCTCAAAGACTCTTAACAATTAAAAGTGGATATTCTAAAATTAGGAAAAGGCCCGTCTGAAGAGATGGATTTTGAAAAGAGATTTGAAGCTTTGTAGAGTCTGAGTTCCTGATGGGTTGTGGGAGTGAGTTCCATAGTTTGGGAGCATGATGAGTGGAGCCTGGTTTCCTCCAAACATGACACTTGGCGTTCAGGCCAATAAGTGAATTTTCTGATTTACTAAATCATAAAATTTAGTTTCTCGTAGAGGTCTGATTGGTGGATTGCTGCAGAGGTAGTTGTCCTTCTAGAAGGTTCTCCTCTCTCCACAGAGAAAAGCTGGAACTCTCTCAGAGTGACCACCTAGTTCTTGGTCACCTCCCTGACTAAGGCCATTCTCCCCTGACTGCTCAGTCAGTAGCCAGCTCTACAAAAAGTCCTGATGGTTTCAAACTTCTTCCATTTACGGATGATGGAGGCCACTGTGCTTATTCGGACCTTCAATGCTGTAGAATTTATTCTGTACCCCTCAAGAGATCTGTGCCTCAATACATTACATACAGAAACCAAGTCAAACCAACTTAATTTACTACAGATGGACTGCAATCAAGTTGTAGAAACATCTCAAGGATGTTCATTGGAAAAATTATGCACCTGAGCTCAGTGTTTCAGTCAAAATATACTCAGTCAAAACAAATGTAAAATCTGTTTTGAAATAGTAGTTTGGAATAATACAAGTCGCAGTTATTTCAAACACAAAACTTAGATACACAGAACTCACTTCACTCACAAGAGCTCAATTTGGAAACAGAATCATATTATCCTATTAAATCATCTTTTTTCTGATTTTCATATTTTATTAATAGAATACTTAAATCTAAGAATACAATTCATATTTACTTTTAAATATGAACTGTGGTCTCATATTTAAGGAGCGTCTCTTACATGAAATGTTAAAATGCCATAAATTTATAGAAACATGAGGGTAATCTGTTGCTCTGAGGTTTTCTAAGATCACCTGAGATACTGTCCTTCTTTTGGTTTGTGTATTTTAGCAGCACAACTTGTTTCTATTATTACTATTATTTTGGATAATTTAGATTATAAATAATATTTATGTCTTACTAAATTACAATGCAAGTAGCAGCACAGTAATGTAACATATAATAACTCTGCTCTGTAGCCACTAATGGAAAAGGGAGGGGTTGGCATTAAATAGTAGCGTGGGTATAACCAACTTTCCCTGCACACAAATTCATTTCACTCTGCAGATTAAATCTACACTGAGATGAAGTCCGCTGTTATCCAGGCTAAATCAATAGGAAATATTTTTCATAATAATTTCAAAAATGAGTGTTTGGATTAATTACACAACATTTTTATTTACTGAGATCAGTTACTCATATGCCAACTGTGAATTCAGTTGAAATTTCAGTTCTTCCATAAAAACAACCAGTTATGTTAATTAATTTTTGGGAGGAATTTTCACCAACTGTAAAGTTGTTTAATTATCAAAATATCCATAAACAAACCTACACCCATGCAATGGTAATTCTCATTTCCAGTGATGACAGGGACAACATGTATCAGCAAGAATGCAAAATTAACAAAGACCACACAAAACAACACATACAGTACAGATACAGCACAGTGCAGAAAACTGCAAAACACAGCATAGGTGACTAAATAGATCAGAAATTAATCATCACTATGGACAAAAGAAGGTGAAAAATAACGGTGGGAGAGAGAAAAGCAGTTAACTATGACTTGTCGATTTTGTTTTGACATGTTAAGTGATGTGAGAGCTGGGAGTTTGATTCTGTTTTGTACTAAGTTCCAGTACAGCATCAAAATAAAAGGAATTACAGCCAAAGACAATACAGGGTTTTCAGATGATCTGTTCAAAAGGGACACTAGATCTTAAACAGGGACTGGTAGGGTAGCGAGCTGTCATTCCCAGATTAGTTGCAGCCAGTGTTGTAGCTGCTTGGTGTGAAGGGAAGGCCAGCTCACCGATCTATAGAGATCACAGTAGTGATGTTCTAGGGTTTGCCGTAACGATGTCCTTCATGTGTCCCACCCTTGAGAGTCTTGGGCCCGCCTCATGGGATAGGGAGGGTCGGTTTTTAGCTATGACGCTAACATTTGCCTATCTTTACGGAAATACTAACTTTAAACAACAACACATGTTTTTCTAACCTTAACAAAGTGATCATTCTAATCAAATCAGGATGTTTCCTGAAACCTAACCAGACCATAATGTTGTCACACCATTAAAAAACACATTTTTTTAATAGTGATCTATAACAGTTTTGGAAAGCAGAAAAATTTATGTCAAATACCATTAGGGGCTCCAGATCACAAAATGCTCCTATTGACGTATTTTGGCATTTAATATGGAGAACTCGTTGGTAGAAATAAATAAATAATAAATAAATAATAAGAAATCAAAACCACTTCAAACTTTGATATAAAATAGGTATTTAGAAATGAGATTATCACCAAGAACATGCTGTTGATTGTTAAACCAAATTGTTTACAGATGTCATTGACCACCATTACACGCTCCTATGTAATGGTGCGTAGGAGCGTGTAAGCCAAAGACATGGAAAATAATGCATTCATCTTATAAGAAGATAATTAGTGTTCCTTTTATTTATCCATCAGAGCATGAGCAGTGTTCCTTTCTCTGCTTTCTTTCTCTCTCTGAGTTTACCCCATTATTTAACTGTTAAAAAGTGATATGCAAAAGTTTAGGATGTTCCTCTCTTCAAGAGAGGGAAATTGGGGATTTTTTACTCGGTCAAGCACAGAGGATGGTCTATAGAGGAGGAAAGAGGTGGAACACAGCTGAGTGTGATGGCTTTAAGGACAGAGCAGAGAAGCTACTTTACTCTTTGACACCTTTCATCTGAGCACTCTTTTTATTAAGAATTTCCACAACAGTAGATCAAATAATACAAATTATTTGTTATTATTATTATTATTATTAATAATTATTTATAATTATATTTTGACTTAAAGGTAAATGACCTCAGGTATATTATATAGTATAATGGGTCAAATTAAATACAGGTATCAGATATAATTAAAAAATGACAATAAAAGGGAAAAACTGTTTTGTTACTAGATATATGGTTAAATGATGTGTTTTCATCTGCTTGTCAAGTGAATTAGAAATCTCGCAAACTTTTCTAATCCAATACGACAAAAACATACCTGAAAATAAGTTGATGGAATCATGTTCCTTGATAAAAAACTGTTGAAATCGGCAGCCCCATATACTGCCAGCTTGCTTTATGGGGAGGTTTTCCAACAAAATCAGACTAAAGTTTTCATAGAGGGATGTTTGTGATGGGAGCGAAAGCAGATGGAAACATTTAATGCAAAGTCATCGTCTCTTCACTCAAAGCGAAGCTGCCACAGAGGCAGAGGGGAAACTTGTTGTCTAACTGTTTATACCTGTATGAAGGCAGTGGCCGTAATGCGGAGGCGCCTGGCTGAGTCCCCGGTTCTGGCCAGTAGGTTGGGCCAGGTCTGCTCCAGGCAGTGAGTCACCTCGGCCCTGCTCAGACCCAGAACCGGAATCAGCTGGCTCAGCAGGAGCCGCAGCAGCTTCAAGGAGGCCTGAAAAACCTGAGGAAAGAGGACATTAATGAGCTCAACATTTAGTGGAATTTCCATGAAAAGCTCACACCAGGGTGCCATCAATTATCACAGAGGCTTGACTTGGCAATATTAGTTAGTTTGAGGTTTTTTTGTTTTTTTTTTTATAAATGCTCGCCAACAAGAGTCGAGATATATCCACTAGTCGAGTGCACATACATACATGTATGTGTGTATATACACACACACACAAAGAGATAGATAACAAACACTCCAGGTTACATTCACACTCAGGATGTAATTAAATGACACACAGCCCAGACCACTGTATTACCACAGAAGGGTTTCTTAAAACCAAAACTGAGGCACACTTGTAGAAAATTAACCAGTTAACATCTTAAGTGAGCATTCTGTGTTAAAATGTGGCTAGGAAAATAAATCACTAGAATTATTGGGCTGCTACTCTTTTCATTAGTAAACGGACTGTTGATGGTTTCCAGAGCGGGGTTACAAGGCCATCCTTGTCAAAACTGTTTGTTCAAGGATGCCAACTCTGGGAGAGAGAACTGGGGGTGCATGCGGTACAGGGGAAACATTGTGAAGCGTGTGCATGTGTATGTGTTTATGTTTTAATAACATGACCATTAGTTCTAGTTTGTAACAGGAGCCTGGAGAACATGATTAAGGGCTTGACAGTGACAAGGTAAATATATCCATAACGGTTTTACGTGCAGCAGTTTCTGTTCAATTAACCTGGACATTCACACCTAGACAAATGTCTTGTTGTGACAAATGACTCACAGACGACACTTTATCCAGGAGAGCCCTCTTAACAAGGAAGACTGCAGCTCTTATCATGTTTCTCAGCTCCTCTTTGGGAATGCTGGATGTTGTTTCTAAAAGCTTCTTGTGCACAGTCAGGAGGGCATCCTCTCTGCAGGACCAGGTTTTAGAATATGCCGCAGCTACCTGAAAAACAAGGGGATAGAAATATAACACAAACTGTATGAGTGACATACAGCAGATGTGGAGAGAGGCTTGTATATACACTGGGTTATGTATAGAGGTCATACATGGGTCAGTGACAAAGATGAAAATGGACTTTTATATATCAGGAATCCAACATTAACATACAATATACTTTTGAGAGACCCGACAAATGTTTCTTAAAATTGTATTTAAACATTTTTTGGACTTTCTCATCTTGCCAAACATTATTTTTCACTGACCCACATATACCCACTGATATTGTGTTTTAACTATAAAACATTTTTTAACTTAATAAAACAGGACAAATGTATATGTGTGTTATATTATCGATGATATGCACAAGGATATGACTAGTACTGAGTACTAGGGCTACACTAAGAGGACAATAATTTTAATATTCAAAATTACACAGGAATAAAGTCACAATATTATAGAGTTCCTCTTTTATTCAAATCTGTGTGCTTCATTGTGATGGCTATTTTGAGTCAGTGTTATCTAAAACAAACTTACACTACACTTACAGAAATAACATGCAGATGTTTTATTCTGAGTAGATAATGAATTCATGATGTGTAATATTTCAATGTAATAAAAATATATATTCAAAAATATGTACAAAAGCGGTAGCCTTAGATAGTCCAGAGAAAAGGTTAGGTTCACAGGCTCAGGTGGCTGTGGTAACGTAATTTAAACCGAGTCAGAGTTTATGTTACCGCTCTTTCTGGAACTGAAAACCTGGAGCTTCCCCTCACCTCAGGGTTTAACAAACTTTACACCTCTGAAGAAAATTAAGGAATGAATGAATACTTATTGAGTCTTATTGAGAACATGGGGTAGTGGTGCACTTCATCCTCCTGTGGCCAAACAAAAAAATCCCCTGCCCAAACTTTTTTTTCTGTCTAATTACACATATTGAAAAATAATCTATAAATTAAAAAAAAAAATCCAGACAATTTTTCCCCACATGGCAATACTTTTTTTCACCTGTTTCACAGTTAGGGAAAAAAAGTTCTTGCCTCTTTGGGCTTCCATATGTGTAGAATGAAAGGAGTCACTCGTAGTGTCAAACCCACAGAGATTACCCATCTCTGCAGTTCTCCTGAGCGCGACGGAGCCTTTTATCCACTGTTAGCTGACTGCTTTGATTTCCAAGCCCACAAATTCCACTCTCAGCAACCCAGTTTCCAGCAGCTGCAGGCTACTGTTTTCAGTGAAAAAAGCTCTGATAAATCCCACTATAAGCCACCTGTCCAGCCTTTATGGAAAACAGGATGAAGTTATCTGAAGAAACTAGCTGAGTATTGTACCAGTAAAGAGCTGCATTTGTTTCTCAGGACTTGATGGACACCAAAACAGAGCTCAAAGGAAACAGCTCATCAAATAGATAACGTCAAAAGTTGCTGTGTATGTTTTCATCTTGTACTTCCAAATACCAATTAAATCAATGAATGCAAACAACCTATGTAATCTTAATACTGTTCCTAACCTACCTCAAATATCATTCAGTACCATGACTCACACCTATGGAAAATTATCCTGAAGGGATACTAAAGAGTATTTATCTGAATAATCCAAGAGAAAATAAAACCTTTAGTTATCTTAAGTAGCCATGTGTTTCTCTTTTTCTTACAAGACTTTCTCCATAAACCTCTATGAGAGGACCAGCCTCTCTTTGGGCCTTCTCCGTCAGAGGTTCTGGCTCCCCACTCATCTCGGAGCAAGATGGACTCTTTAGGGCATCGGGTTGGGGTGAGTGCTCTATTGCGGGGCTCTGAGCAGCCTCCACTAGCCCGTCGTTCCTCTGCAGGGCGGGCAGCGGCCTCTCATCATACGGCACGCTGGTTACCTGACAAGAAAACAACATTGCACTTAAAACATAAAATATGATAAAGATTTGAAATATAATTTCAAACAATTTCAAGAGATTCCTTGGTTCAAAGACTCTGAGAAAACCTGATCTACACAAGTAAAGCCATCCTTTTGAAAAAACAATCATTTCTACCCTTGTTGTTTTCACTATCACTAGTCTTTGATCGCTGAATAGATCGATCGTTCAGCATCATGACAATGAGTGTTTGATCCATTCTACACAAACCCAAACTCCACCCAGTCAGTCTCCTGCGCCCCTGGGCCAACTGGCACCCTGCTGCCTCCTGCAAGGCTCAAAGCCCTGCCTTGAGGCCAGGTTGGCGGCCGCTGAAGTCAGCCAACTGTTGCACGCTTTTAATTAAATAGTGAAACTTAAACCTGTAGTAGGGCTGCTCTCAGTAGGTGGTGACTAAAGCAGAAAAGCCCCTGTTGCTCATAATGTCCCTGTGTCCTTCATGTTTCAACAATATACAGGCTTACATTAAAGCAGGAAGCGTGTTTCCAGGGTGCCACAGTGCAGTGGATTATTTTTAGTCATGTCAGAAATGACAACGTCAAACCGTCAATCTGTCAACCAATCAATCAATGTCAGATAAGATTGCAGTGTAATCCCATCAGCTGCTTTAATTTCTACAACAAATAGTCAAAATAATTATCAATTTAAAGTAATTATCAAATTAGGAAATTTGTGGTTAGTGAAATGTCTCAACAAAGAATTGTTGTGAACTTTGGTAATCCAAAGCCCCCCCTGAGGATGAATTGTAATCCTTTTAAAAGGTCCCATAGGATAAGTTGAGATTTTAATCGATTTTTGATTATACGAAGATCTGGGTGATAAATAAATTACTGTCGAAAACTCTTGATGCAGCGAGAAATGCATACGGCCCATTTCAGAAACTATGCCTTAAAATGAGTCATCACGACTTCAGAGGAGTTGTGAAGTTACACCTATACAGTCCCCACCCGTCCCCCATTCACAGCTATTCAAATTCACCAATTCACCAGGTTCATTAATAACAAAATGGACACAAAAGGATCTGTTCTTTTTAGAGCTCCTGATGGGAGAGAGGAGATGTAAAACTATATTGACTTGACAATTTTTTGTTTCTTAAAACCACAAAAAGCATGTTTCCCACTTAACACCAGCATATTAGCACCACTTTACACCTGAATCCAGCCTCACAGAGCCACTGCAGACTTGTTTTGATTAGATCTACTGCTGTCAGACACATTTCAAGCTTCATGTGAAGGTGAGGCATATCCACAAAGTGCTCATGAGTAAACAAAGTAACATGATAAAATAGCACCTACATCTATCTTGGGCACAGCAGATGTAGTGTAGAGTGATTCGGGTTGGCTCAGTTTAGTTACAACATTTTCTGCCTCTGATAGTTGGTTCTGAGGAGCGTTCGATTTCTTCTCCTTCCTCGATGTGTCTGTGGTTACAGGCGGCTTGGCTGGGACTGAATGGTGACCCGGAGAAGGCAGAAGGGAGGGTGGATCCTGGGCTGGGATGGTGTCTGTTGCCCTTGTGATCTGGTGATGAAGTGTAACATTTACAGAGGTGTCAAGTTTTTACTTTGATTCTACACAGGTCAACCATCGGCATTAATAATTTGTGACTGACCATTGTCATGTCCAGCAGGTTGTGGACCTCCAACTGCTGGTAGACGCTCCTCCGATACTCCTCCATCTGCTCTTTTTTCTTCTTGGCAAGATCATAGTCTTCCTTCTCGATGGCACATCGCTTCTCCACATCGTATCGAGCCAAACGCTCCCCCACCTGGAAGAGTTCAGAAAAGGAAGAAGTAAAAATAGGGCTGTTATAGGAGTCAACTCCTGGTCTTGAGTTCCTCGGTCTTCTTCTTCTTGGCCTAGTGTTTTCTTATGGATTATTCAAGTTGATTGCAACTTGGACCCAATTTTTATACTTTCAGCAATGGGAAAGTCATGGCAAAAGACACATAAGAGTTCTAAATAAACTCCAAGGTTATCCAACAACCAAGACAGACAAAAAAAATGATTGAAATATTACTCAAACTATCACTTGCTACAGTGTGTGTTCCCAGATCTCAGCAATTACTTTGATTAACTGAGTCCAATGAAACATTGACTAAAAACTTCCAATAATATCCATCAGACAACTCTGCTCTGCTCAATAATACGGAACTTATCCTGGTACAACACAATGGTTGGTGTGCCACATGGTGAATCATTTAGATTTAGAGTCTGTAAATTTAACAACTTCCAGTAAGTCAGACATGTAATTTATTTTTGAGGAATGCCATTAAGCTGAATTAAGTTGCTAACCAGGTGCCAAGCGACACAGTCTGACCAGCAATGCATAGTGATTCTTTACTTTCTCTGGACAACATGAAGCCATGCAAGTCACACTGCAGCTATTTCTTCAATTAATAATTTGGTTCCACAGCATGTAGAGCTTCTGAACTCTGGACCCCTACTCAGTATTCCCCTGTTCTTAATTCTCATTTTCATATATAACTTAATACTATAAAATGATGCTCGGACATCCTGAGGGTGCAATGACAAGGAAGTTCCAGCATGATCATGGCAACTGCTTTGTCTGTGATGCTAACAAGGTGCTTGTGTGTGTTATCTGGTTACTGGAAGCTTGTGGTTGCAGGAAGAAGAAGACACACAACCAGAAGACCATCGCTGCAGCTGTCAGCCTCATTAAGAATTCATGGTCAGCATGGTAACACTGTATACAAAGGAGGTCAGTAACAGGAATCTGAACAATGTTTAACAACTACTGTTACAAGCAGTGGTGAAATTACACTGGATATCTGTTAAATGGAGTGGATGATAACTCCCTTAAATATATATTCAATCTATCTATCTATTTATTTTTTTGTATCCTTAAGGCCTTTAATTTGAATTATTCTTATTCTTATTTGAATTATTCTATAATTAAGATGTTTTCAAACTGCAAATAACCCACAAATATTCTGAAATGCTCACACTGCAGTGAAAACACTTCCTGGTATTTGTGGTGTAAATATTTTGACCGAATGAACAAATATTTGCGTCAATGTATTGTAGTCCTCCAGTGTGCCTCACAGCAGTTTCTGTACCTTTTGCAGGTCAGCGATGGCCTGCTTCAGGTTCTTAGCCTGCTCGTATTTCTCCTGGCGAACCACGTCCTGCTTTTTCTGGTCCAGGAGTCGGATGATGTGGGCCACTTCCGGGTCCTGGTACATGTCGAAGGCCAGGTCGTCCAAAGGGGACATGGACTCACATTTTCTGGATGCGAGGCAGGACAGAAAGACACAAAAAGAAATAAACTGAAACAGTCATTTCATGCTTCAGTTTCTACACATTTTTCTACAGAATACAATCGTTGTGTTTCTTTCTACAGAAGTACATCCATATTGTCAGATCAGATTGTGTTAGACTTATGAAACATAACAGTTGATTTAGTGTGTCATATCAGTTAAATAGGTTGGAAATTATGCAATTTATGTTCAAAGCAGAAAAATACTGACCAAACCCCCCAAGGACTAAGACCTTGAGGTGAAACCTCCCTTGGGGGTTCATATTAAAAAAAAAAATAAAAAAGTGTTTTCCCCTTTGCACAGATCGCCACCTGCATTATCTTCCGATTCAAGTGGCCTTGAATGCCTTATTGGTTGTCTTCCAGACTAAATGGCTTTGTTGAACAATATTATTGTCACAAGACAAAGAAACCAGGGTTCAATGGCCTCGCCTCACCCCATGAGTGTCGTGTCCAAGGCGGCTTCCAGCTGGGTACTGTTGAGGTAGTGTTCGATCAGCTGCTCTCTGCTTGGCTGGGGGCAAACAGATGGACAAATCACACACACATGCATATACTATACTCTCGTAATGCTGTGCTGATTCCATTGACTTTAAAGTGACCCTTAATTTTACCCCTTACCTTCGCCTTTAACTAACTTTAATAACTGCCCTTTTAAAAGGTAAGGATCAGCCAGAATGAGTTAGAAAACAGTAGTAATACAAGTACACACACTCATAACCCAATCACTACTTAGCATCTTCAGGATAATGCCATATATGGAAATTTGACATCCACTGTGTAACCATTCATTATTTAAACAGAAAACAGTGTCTACTGGTGGCATAACTGTCATAAGAGATAAAATGGTCTTGCAATATTTTGTGAGCACCAAATAAGCGAAATATGTTTGCAGACAAACTTCCTGGTGGAGCAAAGTAACACTCCCTGACAGCTCTATAACAAGTAGGAACAAAAAAGACACGTTTTCATGGATCACAGTTTCAGATAGAAGAACATTATTACAATAAATCTAAAGAATTGGGAATTATAGTGATAAATAGTAGTATAAATAGTCAGAATTAACTGATGTAATATGTTATTAACCCTGTAAATAAAGTGATGTTACATTCTCTTCATTGATCATTGACACATTAGATTTAATTGTTTTTGTTTTCTACTGTCAACAGGAGGTTTCAATATTGTTTTATACCAAAGAAACAGCTTTTATGAACAACTGAGCATCTCAAAGTTCACAGAAAAACAAATGTCTATGAAACAATCATATATGAACTCCAGGAAAACTCGGTTTACAAAAAAAGGTTAGAAAAGAAATTGTTTGTTATATAGGTTTACCGCAGGAAAGAGAGTAGGCTGCCAACAAAAGCCAAAGGATGACCTTTACAGCACAAATGTACACAGTAAAAGCCCTGTCAATCATCACTGACAAAACATAGCTCCTCCACCTGAGTTTGAGTCGCTCCCCTGAGGACAACACTATAGAATACTGCTGGAAAGGGAAAAGACCTGTAAGGGTTCTTTTATCTTAAATGCAATAATGTGATCAACAAACTACCATAAACTTAACTTAGGCATTGGTGTTTAATTGAGAAATCGTTGTTGCTATTGTTTCTCGCTTGTTTCTGTTTATATTTTTCTGGGGAGACCAAGGATAATGCCTTGGCTAGACAATAAAGTTGATTCTATTTAAGAGAAGATGTTACACTACAACTACAAAAAGGAAAATAACACCTTGATTTGAGCAATAGATTTAGAAATAGACTAAAGTTTAAAGAAACACTGTAAATAAAAAAGAAAAAAAACTATAACAACAATATATTAATAATAAAATAACTGAGGATGAATTGAAAAGTTAATCAATAGCCTGTCATCAGAATTATTTAAAGTATGGAGACCATCATTACCTGCTGGAAAATGACAGAATTGAAAGTTTAAAACACCTCCAAGAGACCTCCAACCTACAATTTAAAAGTACAGTGTGTAGTTTCTGGAGGCATCTAGTGGCAAGATTGCAGGCTTGGCATAGCAGGCTTTGTGAAGGGAGATGTGCTCCCATTGTAGGTAAAAAGGAGGGTTGGTAAGGGTAGGAATGAGGTTCATGAAGGCAGCTTCAGCTTCTTTATGATAGTTTCAGTTTTGGCAGAGATCTAAGAGGTAGATATCTCAGAACATGGAAGAATAAAACCGAAACATCCTGCATGGCTGCGTAGGTTTATAGAGATAAGTGAGTAAATATGTTTTTCCCCACCAAGAATTTGTATGAACCAACCCTTTAAAGCAGCATAGGCTTTCACCCCTGTATCCACACCAAAGTGTCCCTCCACAGGACAAACATAACTCCCATCCATAGAGCAGATATGAGAGAACAAGATCCAGCCGACCCTCCAGGCAAGATCACCGCTGTGGTGGAGGTGCTCAGAGTCGGATTAGCGGAGAAACAATGTGCAGCCTGTTCGCTGGAATCTGTGCGAGTCTGTGTCCGTGTCTTTCCGTGTCTCTGTGTCTGTGTGTGTGTGTTTTAAGGTGGTCTCTCTCTCTCTACTCCAGGAGCTGTCCATCTGCAGGACTATCTGATTACACTGGCTAACTAAAGGCCTCCTGTGTGATTACATACTACCCTCCCCTTGTGTCTCATTACTACATTCCTAACACGTACACACACACACATCATTCAGGTAAACACGTGCGCATAGAGTACACAAAGTGTCTTAGGATCAGTATAACACTAATGTAATATGGTATAATGTGATATAACCTTTCTACCAACAAACACTTCCTGAAAACTTGCTGGTGAGTTGAATTAAAAAACTCTGAAGTCTTAACAGATCTTTCTATTCAAGACTATTATAATGGATTTGGATCATATCGTGTAGCTGTTTCCATGTTCCAGATTTTTCCAAGAATAATTATACCTTGAACGATCAACAAGGGTACAACTTTGCACAGAACAAAAAGTGAAAAAATAACTGAGGTTTATATATGTTTGGGGTTTTTGAAGATTTAATGAATGATGGAGAATATGTGATAATTACTTGTTCAATCCGTATTTGTTCATAGTGAATTATCAATCAACTCCACTCTGAGCATCTGATGACAGATAGATGTCTCTACAAAATCTCAGTGCAACAGCACCACCAGCTGCAGTGCAAAGGTAAGTTCAGTGATGGGTGATGAGGCGAGGGTGCTCACTTACAATTGTGTTAAAAGCATTGCCATCCAAAGAATCTCCCAGAACATTAATGGCAACCAAAGCAACCTGAAATCATAAGCAGATGTTGGTGATGAGAATGAAAACACAACCACGAGAGGAAATTAAAAAAACAATGCATGCGAAGAATGGATGAGTAGTGGAGGTTAATAGTGGATCTGATTTACTGTGTTTGAAGGATAAAGCTGGTGATATTTTTGTTTGTTAAAAATTGCCCAGCTGATTTAGGAACTTACATTACATTTGAAAATTAAACAACATACTTAACCAGCCATGACCTATTTTTAAAGAGTAGGATCTTCAGTAATTAACAAACTGAGAACAGACTAACACATGGTTAGTTTTAGTCTTTTTAATAAAAAGGAGTAAGAAGCTTTAACAAATTAGATATTGGTACCTGAATTAAAGAATTAAACAAATTAATTCAATATACAAATCTGTAAATAGCTGCGTTTAAAAGTTAAAAAGGATCTGCAATTAGTCAGTCCATTGATAATTACACTATTGATTAATCTTTTTAATAACAGTTTAGTCTCTAAAATGTTAAAAGCTGATCACGTTATCAGAGTCCACAGTAATGTCTTGCTGTGTCTGATCAATAGTATAAAACCATAAAGAATTTAATTCATGAGAATATGAAGTGGAGAAAAAAGAAATGATCACATATTTTAAAAGCTACAAGTAGAAAATATGTGGTATTTTTTTATATTTGATTGATTTATTGTTGATCCATTACTTCTGATGATTGACAAGTCATTTCGGCGCTTCTAAAAGTACCTGATCATAGTGATTGTGCTTGTTGACATGGTTCCTGTGGAAAGTTATTCTCAGGTATGTTCCGATGGCGTCTACATGGACTGACTTCAGCTCCCGAGCTTTGAAACCTGTCTTCTCGTTGTCCGACAAAGGCACGTACCTGTGGTGACAGCACGGTGTACATTTGAATTCAGTGATGATATACTGTACAGATACCAAACTACACTCGTGTGCAGTTCAAGTTAAAACACTAAAAGGCAAGAGTAGAGAATCTGCGGCCTTACCCGAGTCTGCGAAGCTGCCCCTGGTACCCTGGGCTGCCGGTTTCAGGTAGGGAGTCTCCGATGTGGAACTCCACTTTGGCAGGGATAAGGTACTGGTGGGCCAGCAGCTGCAGCTTCCTCACCCTGCATCTCTCCACCAGCTGCAGGGTGATGTGCTGAGGGTAGAGGCAATGCCTGTGGGATAGTTAAACATAGAATACTGAGTTTCTCAAAGAGGAAAGTGTGAAAGGAATGTGTGAGCCATCTGAAAGACAAATAAAATCAAGGGGCTTTTATGTTTTTAAATCTGCCAATTAAAAAAGACTTTCATGAATATTTATGAGGCAACCTGTGCTTTCTGGAGCTCCAGTGAAGTGCATGAGAGAGCACTGTAAGACTACACTGAGTTGAATTTTTGTAATTTAAATTGCAAATAGTTATATATTAGAGGTATTACCAATTTATGACATAATGATGCATGACATGAAACCTTTATTTTGCCATTAATCAACTCTGGCAATGAGTTAATGTGTGCTTTGATGTAGATGTACCTGCTGGATCTCCACCCATTAACTGTGGGTGCATGGACCATGAGCTCCTTGGCACAGAAGTTGTCCTCATGACTTGAAGAGCTGACCACAAGGAATCCTATCTTTCTAGGCATCCCTCAAATGGACACTAAAAGAAAAGATCAGTGAAAGGAAATTCAATTAGAGACTATGACTATGACATATTTATTTCTTGGGACTACAGAATCCAGTATTTGTTTAAAAACATCTGTAACTTCCAGAGTCAAACTCTCATTACACTGAAGTAGCAAACTGTAGATTTATTTATTGTATGGTTGTTCTTTATTTAATAAATGAACACTACAAATTATAAAATTCAGAAAGAGCTTCATCTTTAGGTCTGTTTATAGACCACAGTACTTTTGAAAAAAAGTGAATTGCATCCAGGTCTCTGAAAATTGAAAACTGTAAAACTAGCATTGGACCACTAGCATGGTCTGGTCAGATTAATCCTACATGATGATGCTTCAGTGTTAATTATCTAATGATGTTAGATATATAGAAATACATTAGCTGGAGTGCAAAACATCTAATTTACTGCAAAACTGTATGTAGGCTACATCTTGCTGCTAATACTAATATGTGTTTTTACATAAGTAGGATTCTTCTTATAGAACTTTTATTTGTAGTGGAGAATATATACATATTGATACATTAAGTTAAGGACGTGAATACCAATTGTGGAAAGTAACTGTATATGTACTCATGTACTGTACTTAGCAATTTCCTGTTACTTAGGCCTACCTCACTTGAATTTTTCTCTATTCTATGTTATAATACACTCCCCTACATTTTAGAGGGATATATTGTACTTTATACTCTACTCCAATTATTTGACAGCTATTGTTACTTTCCAGATCAATATTATACATTTAAAACTGGTGATTATATATATATATATATATATATATATATATATATATATATATATATATATATATATATATATATATATATATATATATATATATATATATATATAACTTCTAGTTCTGCAGAGGGCAGTAATGCAACTTTTTGCATTCATATAACTTTCATATATTCATATAACCAAGTGCACAAAAGACAAAATATACACATTTGCATGATGAGTACTTATACTTGCAATGCTTTAAATTAATTTTGCAACTAATACCTCTATACGTTTACTTGAGTAATACTTTAATACAGGACTTTTACTTGTAATGGGTTATCTTTTTTGTGGTATTACTACACTTACTCAAGTAAAAAATCTCCATACTTCTTCCACCACTGAATGTCAGGTTAGTATTAGTCATGTTAGCGACAGTATATAAGAGTGTAGCTTAATTTGTTGGGAGGATTTTGCCATGAATATAGAAGAATATATTAAACGTCCACTTTCTTTACTGTATGATGTTTTTAATGGTTAATAACCGTGGACGTTACATTTGCAGGACAGAGAAGCCATTCTTGCTGACTTGTTGGGCGGGGGTAGGGGGTATTAGCTAAATGACTAACCTATTGTGACCAACGTTATTCCATCAACATGGCTAACATTACATTAGCGTTTAACGTATTTTAACTTGTTAAAATGTCGATAAAAGAGACGACAATCGTCATTTATGTTGTCAAAACTTTTCGTCGGTACCCATCCTTAAGTAAAGATAAATTCTCTTGCCTGTATTTCAAAGATTTCTTACCAGGAACATCACCGTAATGTTGACAGCTCGTAGACGCATCTCCATAACCACCAATGACAACAACCCAGCGCAGACATGCGCAGTAGTAGGGTTGCTGTCGGTCGCAATGGTTAGTGGTCAATGTAGTTTTATAGGCGTGGTACGTCGTTTTTAAATAAAACTCCAGCGGTTATTTGTTAAGCTAACTCGCACCGAGAAACAACTGTAGTTATAAAATTGTCTTGTTTTCATTTTGCGACAGTAAGTGTGTGGATAAACATTCTAAATACGTTTTCATGCTTTTCACGATTCTTTCCTCTCGTCACAGTGGACAGGAGCTAACCGAGCTAACAGTCACGTTAGCAACAGCACAGGAAGTAAAATATTTGCTTTCCAAAATAAATGCATAACAAGCATATACCTTTCAAAATATCACACTGACTTTTAACTATTGCAGTCGCGATATCATGACTCAGTAAGATACCTTAAATCTATAATAACTGAAGTTTCTGTATGTATTTGTGGCCCTTCCACGTTAAAGTTATGTTTTATTATAATGATTTGGCAGCGACAGAAAGTATTTTACTGTATATAGGATAGGATAAGATAAGATAACCCTAACCCTAGCAGCAGGTTGAGCTGACTCACTTATCCTCCTGCACTGCCCCTTATTATTGAGTTGTACACAGGTGTAACACACAGTACATACTGTTAATACAATTAAACAAGTTCTCTTCTGGGTTCTTTAGCTCCCACATTTCAGGTTTGCTCAAACAACCTGAATTGGAACTGAACAATCCACCTTTTGACTGCAGAGTGACTTATCTAAACCATTACCTGATGTTAAATGCACTCAGTGCTATATCTGCAATTCACTGACGTTAAACACCTGAAGACTAGGATGCTGGTTGCTTAGCAACATGTGGAAGTAGAAAGTATTATAATTTAATTAAATATTCAAGTAAAGTGTCTCAAAACTGTAGTTTTGAGTAAATGCACGTGGTTACTTTATACCACTGTGTAAAAATCAGAGCTGTTGGAAGAATAAGTACTTTTACTTTAGTGCTGATGATATACAATACAGGTCAAAAGTTTGGACACAAATGTGGAGTTATATAGTTAAAAAAGGTGAAATAACTAAAAACATGTTTTACATTCTATTTTTATATAGTCTGATTGATAAAGCAAGAAATTTCACTAATTAACTCTGATAAGGAACAAGTTTGAAGTGAAAACCATTTCAGGTGAGTACCTGAAAGAGTGTGCAAAGCAGTGATCAGAGCAAAGGGTGGCTATTTTGAAGAAAGTAGAATATAAAACATGTTTCAAGTACATAACACCATAAACATGTGTTCATTCATAGTTTGGATGCCTTCATTGAGAATCTACAATGTAAGTAGTAATGGAAATAAAGGAAACACATTGAATTAGAAGGTGTGTCCAACCTTTAGGCCTGTACTGTACATTTTTATTTATTGGCTGCAAAATGGTAAACGGACATAGGTGCCATCTGTGGGGGGCATGGGGTTTTATGGTCCTCCAAAGTTTAAGAGGAGGAGTAAAAACCATCCAAATATGCCTGGTCCTGAAGACTGAACTGAAATGTGTGGTGAGCTTTGTTGGAATCCGTAACCAACCAACATGATAGAACTGTAATAAACCATAACTCAAAGTAAATGTTTGCTCAATTCAAAAATGCATGATGGTAAGTTTTTATAAACATCAGGCTTCACTTGGATGTGATGTAAAAATCAATACTTTACATGCATTAAAAAACATGAGAGTGAGAATCATCACTGACAATCAGTCAGAATCAAGAGAAATGACAGAAACGCATGAAACTCAACACATTCTTCACATCTCTCCTGAAAGCTGTCATTTAATGTGATGAATCCTTGGCAAAGTGTCTGTTTCTCATTACATTTTTGTGTGAGTTTTTTCTTTTTCTCACAGCTCACATTGTTTATAATCAGCATGTCTTCCTCTTCAAAACCTGGACATTTTTCTGTTTTTTTTATTTTTATTTTAGTATTGAGGTTATTATACCTTATATAATATTAATATTAGACCCAGCTAACATTTCCTCCCTTCATCCGTGTTTAATCACACATTAACGCTGTGTATGATCAGTACAAATAGGCCTAAATGTTCCTACTTCAATTTAAGATTCTTAATTAAATATAATTAGACTCCCTAAAGTTGGCGCCCCTGTAAACGGGATTTATTTTGAAAAGCCTAAACGGAAGTCGCGTGTTTCATCGCCTCGTGGAACTTGACAACAAACAGCGAGCTCAGCAGCAGCATGGATGACTTGAGGAAATGGCCTGAAATAGAGAAGGCGGCGGCGGAGAAGCGGCGGGAGCTGGTCCTGCAGGGTCCGGCCGTCGATAAGAGGGTCTCCGCTGACGGGGGTCTCACCTCGGCCGTCTACTCCCTCTCGCTGCTCAATTATCTGGAAGTCAGCCAGTGCCCGAGTCTCATGGAGATCCACGAGGACGTCCAGCATCTCCAGAACCTCCAGAGCCTCATCCTGTGCAGGAACAAACTCGCGTCCGTCCCGGACGTCATCGGCAACCTCAAGTCCCTGAAGGTCCTGGACCTGTCGGTCAACGACCTGCGGGTTTTACCGGAGGGCATCACCCGGTTGAAGGAGCTGAACACGTTCAACGTGAGCTGCAACAACCTGGAGCAGCTGCCGGACGGACTGAGTCGCTGCACCAAGCTGTGCACCATCAACTTCTCCAGGAACCGGATCAGCGGCCTCCCCGCGGACCTGTACTCGGAGCGGCTGGAGCTGCTCAGCAGCCTGGTGGGCTCCGATAACTGCGTCCAGGAGCTGAGTCCGGAGGTCCACATGCTAGCTGCTCTGAAGGTGTAGTGGGCCCACATCCAGCTCCATAGATGCTACTGTATAGACAGTGAAACCTGACTGTAGAACCAACGATGTAATGTAACGTAAAGTAATAATACTCAAGTACTGGAGTTTTTATGTTTGTATAAAACTTCACTTCTACTACAAACATTTTAGTTCATTTTGCACACAAACTCAGATGGGAAGGGTACTAGTTAATATTAAAATATATGATTTAAATAAGGCATGTAAAACTCAATCTCATCGTGGGCCATATCAGCTCTATGGTTTGCCTCAAAGGGCCAAAGGTCATACATATGTATCAACGTATTATTATATGTTATTATATTCGATAATTGCCTCTCCACTCATAATAGTGCTGGTGACAATTTTCCAAGTTTAATTAAACAAAATATGCATAATGTTGTTAGCATCTAATTATTATAAATGCTGCTGCAAAATGTGTAAAATCATCACAGATATCTAGAGACTCATACAGGAATATGCTGATAACCACTATTAACTATTGTATTTATTTAATAGATTTTTCAAAGATTAGAATCTATGGTTTTGTGTTGCTATGCTAAATATCAAAGAATAGAAAGTACAAGAAAGTAATGACAGATGTACTTCAACAAAGGAAAAGAAGGAAAAACAGAAACTTTCCTGTTTTTAAACAACCTTTGTGGCCAATTGAGAAAAGATTTTGGAGTTAATGAAATCATAAAAAGACAACATGACCAGCGTGTCTCAGTTTAGTTCAAGCATATATTCACTTTCTATCTCTATAAATCACACAGGTCTGTGAAGCTCTGGAGGGGCCACAGAAAATGAGGTGGTGGCCCGGATTTGACACTTGAGTTTGACACTTATGATTTAAAGAATTGGCTGCTTGCTTTTTAAAACATTTACTTTAGATTTTTTACTTTCAAAAATTAAATAAATTTAATCACAATGTTTTTGATATTTTTTGATAAATATTTGATCACTTTAGACTTTTACTGAAGTCATTCTCTACCAGGTGATATTAACTTCTACCGAATACATTTTCTACTGAGATATCTGTATTTTTAGTCAAGTGTGGCATTCAGGTACTTCATACACGATTGTATAGAACACAGTTTTCTATTCAGCTTATACTCTATACTCAAGCACCTCTGGTTTACATATAAGCAATAATGTCATGTGATGAAACCCTTGGTACGAGATAGGTTAACTCTCTTAAAAAGGTTTAAAAAAATAAATAAAAATCACATGAGATCAACTAGTTTTATATTCTAGGTGGATAAAATATTTAAAATATATAATTCCTTGTTGGTAACACCATTTGACATTTTGTGTCAAAAGCACACATTCTGTGTGATTTTTGTTAAAAAATGGACTTTTAAATGGCATGAAACCAACATGAACACAAAATGTACATTTTTAGACTTGATGAATGCTTTTAAAACAGTATTTTAAAAAGGTTTTGACTTTCTCATCTTGCCAGCCATTATATGTTACTGACCCATCCATCCCTTTAATAAGCACCTTCACATTCTAGTAATTGTCCCTCACAAAGAGAGTATGCTTTGTATTAAACTATTTTTCTTAACTAAAACGATTTCTAGTTGCATCACAGTGACACTGAATTAAAGAGGCTTTTAGGTTAATATTTTGATGAGTATCTGAAAATCTGGTTGGAAGTCAGCAAATAGTCGCTTTGATCCTTTTGACAGAGGTGAATGGTGAATGCCCCCCCCCCTTCCTTCCCTCAGTTTAAAGTGTGAACAGGTGAAATCAGTGTGTGCAGCAGTCAGGTGATAGCTCCATCCTCTAATCCAGCACATGTGTGATCAGAAGGTCACAGGTTCGATTCCTTGTCCTGGTGTGATCAGAGCCGGTGTCTGTCAGACCATAGACTCAGGTTTATACCACACCACAGAGCAGCAGGAGAGTGCAGGAGTCCAGATCCACAGCTGTGTCTGGACCAGCATGACCTCCAAACATTCTCTATGTTTCATACCAGTCTGCAGCCAGCAGGTTACTGTCTGCCCCTCAGTGACTACATTTCTATTATACTGAATATAATTGAACAATTATGTTTAGGTGTGTTAAGTGTCAAAATTAAATTAAAAAATTCTACTGAAGTATACTTAAAGTTGGAAAACCACTTTAGCAGGAGAGTACACTAAAGTACTGATTCAATAGGCTCTCTGTTGTATTTAGTACAAACATAGTTGTGCCAATTTAACACAGATTTATTATATGTATTACAAGTATACTTGGTAAATAGTCTGTTTTTAGTGGAATAGTTTGGGCTCACACAGAACAGAATGAGCTATCACCTCACTAATAGCTACACTTATTTTACCCATTGACACTTTAAACAACCTTGAACCTTGAATAACCTTAAACTAAATAAAATTAATATAACTTAAAACTTTATTAAAATTAAATAAGATTAGAAATCTAAACATTGAAATTAAAAACAAAAACAAACAAGATAAATTTTAAAAACTGTTGAGTAAAAGGAGAAATTCAAAAGTTAAAACAAGAACAAAGTTACAAACAGAAAAGTCTTCAGCTCTGATTGAAAAACATTGAGAGCTGCAGCAGACCTGCAGTTTTCTGGGAGTTTGTTCTAGACCTGTCCCAGATGATCTGAATAAAACAGTCTGTGCCATTTTTGTGTGTAGTATATTCTTGCTGTAGTTAGTCTTAAATCCTTTATGGGTAGATGCTGCTCTTTTCCAGAGTGTTTTATCTCTAACTCATGTGCTTGGTTTTCGCTGCCTCGCCAGACGCTGGATCTCTCCAACAACAAGCTGAGTGAGATCCCTGCGGATCTCGGCGACTGCCCCAAGCTGAAGGAGATCAACTTCAAAGGCAACAAGCTGAACGACAAGCGGCTGGAGAAGATGGTCAACGGCTGCCAGACCAAGTCCATCCTGGACTACCTCCGGGCAAAAGGAAAAGGACGACAGGGGGAGGATGGAGGCGAGGCCGATGGGGGCCGCAGCACCGATAAAAAGAAAAGGCAACAGCAGAGGAAGAAGAAGAAAGCAGCAGAGGAAGAGGACGAGGTGGAGGAGCTGAATAAGATGGTGCTGAGGGTTCTCCACGTGTCGGACGCCTCTACAGCCCTCACAGTCCAAGTAAGCGCGGAGGTGAAGGAGGTCCGGCCGTACTTGGTCTGCTGTGTGGTCAGAGGGATGAACCTGAGGTCTGGGAATGCCCTCAAACGCTTTCTGGTGGCTCAGGTAAGGTGAAAAGCATTGAGTCAACAGCATGAGCCTAATGGCACGACAAAGGCCTAGTCCACACCAACGCGGGTATTCATTATTTTGCTAAGTGATTGACAATGTTCCTTTTCCAGTGTGTCTTTTTTGCCTCTTCTACACACCTGTCCTCTGCCTAGGTGTGCACAACCTTCTCTTTTGAGCTTCTACCACAGCCCCTGGTTAAAAAAAACAATTCCTGTCCACATCACCGGTGTGATAGCACCGCAAAATCGATTTCAGACAATGACATGCACATGTCGAAGCAGTAGGTGGTGATAGCACTAATAAAAGGAAGTCCATTTTAGCCAATCATAAAGCTTGAGCGTGCCACACATCTCCATGGATACAACTTACTGTTTACCGGCGCACAGTGTGACGTCAAACAATGTTGAGAAGAAATTGTTGTACATGAAATTATGTTGCAAGAGTTTGGCTTGGAAGAGGAATCTCTGAAAAGCATTTTAGGAATAGTGTCAAGTGGGAGGGGAAGACAATATTTTCTCTGGATTATATATATATATAATAAACTTCTAGTTCTGCAGAGGGCAGTAATGCAACTTTTTGGATGCTGGCTGCCTTAAAACCTCGAAGAAGAACAAACTGGGATTTTCCTGTCCACACATGACTGCTGAAATTGGACTTTTGGAAAAGGTTCCTACTGGAGTCTGGTTAAAACTACAGTTACGTGTGGCTGAAAGGCCCAAACTGTGCAGAGAAACACGCGTTTTCAAAAATACCTGTGTTGGTGTGGACGGCCCGTAGTCCTTTGAGGTCTGCACCAAGAAAAAAGCAATGGACACAATTTTTCTTAGCGTTTTTTACTCACTTAGGATAACAATAACAACAATCAACTGTTTTTCCAAAATAAAAATAAATAAATAAATAAAATAAATAAACATACTGCTCAAAGACACAGAGCCTTATAGAGGATTTTTTTAGCATAGCGCAACTAAACCAAGTGGTAGCGATGGCTCATTCAGGTTGAGTTAAGCTCAATGCATTATTCAATGAGATATAGTGACTCAGTGTGGTCTACCAAACGGTTACACAGAACCTTAAAGGGCTAAGTATGCAGTGTGGTCACCAAAATGTCTCGACTGTTGTTTTCCAGACGAAGCTTCATGACGAGATGTGTGGTAAACGGACCACAGCGACCATCGCCACTCATGATGTGCAGCTTCTCAAAGGACCGTTGATGTACGACGTCAAGCCACCGACTCAGCTGAAGGTACACCCACGCTCAGCCATTACAGACCTTTTCCAAAAAAAGAACGAATACCATGGAAATGTTTATTCATTTCCATAATGCCATTAAAAAAGTTAAACTTTTATAGATTATAGAATCAGGAATTTAAAGATATTAGAATCCCATGAAGAAATCAGCCCAAATTTTGCAGGACATGAATGTTTTAAACTAAGTGTCAAACACTAATAATCTACTAAACCCAAAGCACCTGCCACAAATGGTCATAGCTAAGGAGGCTGGCTGTTCAAAGTCGTTTAAATTTGGGGCCCTGAATCTGTTATCTATGAAAGTTTAACTTCTTAAATGGGATTATGGAAATGAATAAACTTTTCCACGATATTCTAATTTTTTTGGAAATGGTCTGTAGTTAAGCAGTCGCCTTTTTCTCTGCAGTCAGAAAATATCTTCATGTTGTTTTCACTGAAAAGCTTTGAAAACAAATGAATGAGTTTCACATGAGAGCATAATGTGTTAGATTGTGCCACTGGGTAGAAAGGAGATGACGGCTGTGGAGCTGATCCGACATCTACAGCTGGAAGCCGATGAGCTGAGGAAGCAGAAGAAGAGGCAGAACGTGACTGGCCTCCACAAGTCAGTACAGATTATCTTTCATACATGTTTTACTCCTGTTAAGGGAAATGGTTTGAAAGATTTTCTTTTGTTAAACCCTAATAAATATTTTACGGGCAGATTATTAAAAAAATAAACTTGTTAGAAGAAATATAAGTGAAAAAAAATCATCTCAATATTGTTTTACATCTCCACTCTCAAGCTTCTCCCTGGAGCTTTAGAAAGGTTGTTTTGTCTCATTAATATTAATGAACCTCTCCTCTGGTTGGCTGATTTGAATAACTGTGAATGGAGAGGTGGGCGAGGTGTATACTTATGTCATCACAGTTTCAGGGAAGTCCTGACGGCTCGTTTTACGGCCATCAGTTTCTGAACACAGGCTGTGTGCATTTCTCTGTAGATTGAGGGCTATTAAATCATGGGACAAATTTTAGATTAACCTCAGTGTTTAACAGTTGGTAGTTGTAATGTGTGCATAATAAACAGAATATGCCCCAAAATGGATTTAAAAACATTACTGATCAATACCATTTTAATAATTGATGATAACAGACATGACGTTATGGGCGACACGGTGGTGCAGGGGTTAGCGCTGTTGCCTCACAGCAAGAAGGTCGCAGGTTCAAGACCTCCTTGGTCCTGGGTCTGGGACCTTTCTGTGTGGAGTTTGCATGTTCTCCCCGTGTCTGTGTGGGTTTTCACCGGGTACTCTGGCTTCCTCCCACAGTCCAAAAACATGCTCAGGTTAATTGGAGAGGTAGGTGTGAATGTGTGAGTGAATGGTGTGTGTGCCCCATGATTGGCTGGCGATGTGATGGTGTATCCCTGCCTCTCGCTGTAATGCACTGGGATTGGCTCCAGCAGACCCCTGTGACCCTAATGAGGAATAAGCAGGTATAGAAGATGAGATGACATGACATTATACAGCATCATACAGCTTGCATCATAGTGTGTTTGAAGTCAAGTACAAGACAAGATGAAGAACAGCTGCTTCAAAGTTCAATCTTTCCCCTTTTCAAGTTATTCAGTTAAAGAAGATTGTCTGCTGCACGTCATCCCAACCATTTAATTTCACACAGATACCTGCAGCTTCTGCAAGGGAAAGACCATTACCCCTGCCTAATTGATGCTGATGGACATGTGATCTCATTCCCACCGATAACCAACAGTGAGAAAACCAAGGTGTGCCTTTTTCTTTCTGCTTATCATAATGTGTGTATTGTATTGATATAATAGACATATTTACATAAGCAGCTGATTGTATTTCACAGATTAGGAAGTCAACCAAAGAGTTGTTCTTGGAGGTGACGAGTGCAACCAGCCTGCAGACCTGTAAAGATGTCATGGATGCTCTGATTGTAGTAAGAGTTCCTTAATCTCTCTATTAGTTCTGTTTCTTCGTATTATTATTTTTGGTGCATCATTATGTTTCTTAACCCTCTTTTGCATGAAATATTACTTAGACATGGTAAAAGGTGTTTGGAATGTTTTTGTTACTTAAAAAGACCCAAAATAATAGATATATACATAGATAGATATATTTAAGAAAAAGTTGTAAACATCATTTCAGGATAGTTTTATGCTATTTAAGTCAATGGGACTCCATTAGGTTGTATTCACTAGGAATTTTCCATATTTTGCATATTGTTGCCATAGGGCAACAAATCTATTTTAGCATATTAGAAAAAAAATATAACTTCAATATCAAAATAAATGTAAACCAAATAAATAAATGAATAAAAGACAACCTTTGGTTGTGAGACAATGATGCTCACGTCAAACGTCCATGAGCAAACAGGATATACTGCAAAGTGACCTCATAAATTGTATGTCCTTCAAAATAAAAGCCCCCTTTTTACACCTAATTGTAAAAACATAGATTTTATATCACCACTTGTTAGAAAAATTAGGATAAAGTAATTATCGCCATATGGCAACACTATGCAATAGAGGGTTAAAATAAAACAACATGATGATATTATCTCATTGATCGATGCTCTGTCACTCTGGGATCATCTGGATTAGTCTGATGATTGTTGGGTTTAAATTGACCATTCACATCATTTCATCATTTCCTTTCTTGATAAAAGAGTTCAGTGTCTCATTTTTGTGCAAACTGTAAAAACAGTGGAACTTAAACTCAGATCATCTTGTAAGCACATTTAACATTTTGCCCTAAGGGGGGCGCTACTTTACAGTTTGTGGAAAATTCAGTGCTCCGTAAATTTCATGGCGATGCATCTTGTGAATAAGTGGAAATTTCAGTCAGATGGAGTTGTTAGATGAAACAGAAGGTCACTAAGTGTATGTTTACACTATGCACCAGTCATTTTACATGACATATCTCACATCTCAACTGCTGGATGTTCAAAAATATTCACACAGATCACACACAGGTTTTAAATTGACATTTCCTATTTCATGACAGAAAATGGCAGAGTTAAACAAGTTCACAGCCGAGCATCGGGAGGAGGCGGGGTCAGACGGGGAGGGGAACGGCCCCCCGGAGCCGGCCACCAGCAGCGAAAACACCAGCGAACTGATTGTCCAGCAGGTCCGAACAGTCGACCAGGACGGGAACCTGAAGGTGGTGTACCCGTCCAAGACCGACTTCTCCAAAGACATCAGCAACCTGACTGTCATTTGGTAGCAATGTCATGGAGAATCTGATGTTTACTCTCACCCACATGCTACATTAAGTCATTTTTAACAATTCACATTGTGGGAATTTTTTTTTAACATTCAACAAAATGAATTGACCAGGAAGAGCTTTGACATGATCCTGCAGCAGTTTCATTTAGGGAGAATCTAAAAATTGTTGCCATTTCTGATTCACACAAAACTTTAACCACATGTACTTAATTTAATAAATTCTTTTACCACTCTTTGAGATCACGGTTAACATGACGCACCATATGTCTGAATACTCTTGTTTTTGTCTTTTTTTTATCAATTATGGACTAAAGACAAGTGGTCTTTTGGTAAAGTTAATTTTATTTGATGGACATGTAGCTCGATGCATTAAGACACAAGAATGACTTCAAGCTATTGAAGTTCTGTTTGCCAGAATAATCAGGAGCAGAAGATCTGAATTGAGATGGTTAAAAGTTACTAAAAGGGGGAAGTTAATATGACTATGTATTATTTTACAAAAGATATGTACTTTAAATAAATACATCAAATCTCTGGTTGTACAAAGTGTTGATACTAAGCAAGACGAGTAATTATTTATATAAACCATCAAGATACAATTAAAAACAGTTGATTAAAAGGAGAAAAAAATAAATAAGAATAAAAATCAAGAAATTCAAATTAAGAGCAAAACTAAGCAAGATATAATTTAAAAACAATTTTACAGTTTATCATCATCACAACTGACATATGTATTAAAAACTAACACCATGAACAAATTAAATTGCACTAAAACCTTGGATATTTCTCAATAATAGAGACAGAATTTTAGCATTGCAACATTTATTTGATAAAGAAGAATGACAGAAATTATCAATGCAGGCTGGCAAACAAACTCAAATTACATAAATATAGAGTATAGTAATTTGATAATGGTTGTATGTAATACAATTAAAATATAAACACCATTGTGGTCTGACTTGAAATCAACCACTTTGAATTAGTTTATACATATTAGAGAAAGAGAGTGCAGGATTCATTTTAGAAAAGGAGGCTGGTGCAGGAAAACCAACTTCAAGAATACTCAGCTCATGATGTTTTTGTCATAATGACTGGAAACAACTGCAGGAATGTAGGAAAGGGAGCAAAAAGAGAGCAACTCCCAGCTCCAAACTCAGAAAGCAAACCATGATGTTATTGTATTGTATGTTATCTATTATACCTTGTACCTGTACCTTAACTGAATTATACTCTTCTTTGCTTTGTTCTCACTTTCCATCTGTTCTTTGAGGCCATTTTCTGTGACATACATATAACATTTGTGACAATTTATACCACAGTTATTCAGATTATATTATTATATTTGCCATTTTGCACTGGATAAATAATTATTTTGTTAAAATAAATTATATGTTGTGAAGAGTGTGAGAAAAGCTATACAATTTTAACAAACTTTGTATGAAAAATCTATAACTTATAAAACTATATTTCTCTCTTTTTCTATAGCATAACATAATGAAGCAAGTCTATGGCTGAATCAATTAAAGTTTTCCTGAGACATTAACAGAAATTAGAACAAAATGACTCCAAATGATGTCATGTCAAAGTCTCCCAAATGTACACTACTATTTGTTATGTGAAATATCATGGTGATGTTTATGATTTGATTCAAAGTGAATTAATTATTTGCAATTTAAGATAAACTTAAGTTTGAAACTGTTTATAGATGTGAGGTAATTAAACACAATGGTACCATGTGTTTCACATAATTCAAACCTTTGGTAATATTTTCAACACATTAAGACAAACGTACAGAAACACATGATCATGTCAATAAAAGCACAGCAACAATTTGGCTAATTAATTCATATATCTTATATCTCTAATGAGACACAATCCTAAGAACAGTAATGCTGTGTGGCCTTTAGGAGGGACAGAGTTATGTCAAGCTCAATGTTACCTCTAATTTTTGGTTTCAAAGAAGATACGTTTGCGGAGGGTGTCAAAGGTAATAGGCATTTGCTTGAAAGGCCCCTTTGCACAATATTGGGAGACTTCATTGTTCACCTGGAAATGAGCAGTCAATAATCAGATGATATGGCTCCAGTTAAAGTTACAGTTACAGTATCCAGCAATGATGAAACTCACCATCAGCAAAATTGTGTTCAAGTCTTCAGTCGCTGCATATTGCTCGAGGTTGCAGACCAGAGCCTCAATGTACAAGGAACCTGCCTGACGGTCTCTCCAAGACACGTAACCTGTATTTGTCACAGAGGCATCAGGAAGACAGACACAAGACAAATCTATAGATATGTGACTTACTTCTGAACGACTGTTAGTAACCAAACCCACCAGGAATGGTAGAGTAAGACACCAGAATGTCACTCGACGTGGGCAGCGAGGCTCTGGCCTGATTCATTATGAAGGGAATCTGACAGTTGTCCGACTGGTCGTCTTCTCCACCAATGGATGGTTTGAACTCTTCGGCTGACACCTCAAAGCCTGTGTCTTTTTTAACTTAAGGATCAAAACAAACAGGGCTCTATGAGTCTACTCTAAGTGCTGTGTAACCTGTTGAATGTAGCATGAGGTAGTTTAAAGTTATTCATTAACCAAAAATTGTGATCGATGGTTTGAACTGAACACAAAACTTGCTACTAGCTTAAAAAGTCATGAGAAATTTGCAGACATAGTTGCTAAATACAGTTCTGTTCAATATAACAGTGTGTTTAAAACATGAGTAAAGCTAAAGTTTTTATATTTTTTATTTCGATGCATTGGGGAAACTGCAATTTATATCCTAAATCAAAATGTGAAGAAAATGTGTCAAATTTTTAATTACTTTACAGAAAATGAAAAAAATGAACATTGAACTGTTCAAAGAAATAGCACTACCTGCAGCTTTCTTTACAAACTCAAATATATACTGTATAAACTGAAAAATCTTCAGGATTTAGCATTCCTGTGGATCACTAAAATAATATTTAGTTATAACCACAGTTTCGTAACTGTTTCACATCTATGTTGCATAGACTCAACCAACTTCTGGTTCCTATGGACACATATTTCAGCCTCATAATTCCTCTGAATTTCTTGGTTTTGACTCAGAAACAGAAGTTTTTCATAAGATTAATGTCCAGGGATTGGTTTGGCCACTCCAGAACTTTAATTTTGTTGGTCTGGATCCAAGATGCTGCTGGTTTACTGGTGTGTTTGGGGTCATTGTCATTTTGAAATTCACATTTCAACACATTTCATTTCTTCTTTGGCATAAGGCAACATGACCTCTTCAAGTATTCTGATATAGACAAACTGATCCATGATCCCTTGTATGCAATAAAAAGGCCTGACACCACAGTAAGAGAAACATCTCCATTTCACGATGCTTGCAGCACCATGCTTCACTGTCTTCAGACTGAACTGTTGCTTACATACATTGTTTGGTGGTCGTATGACAAACTGTGCTACTTGGACCAAGAAAGAACAATCGTACTTTCATCAGTCCACAAAATGTTTCTCCATTGCTCTTTAGGCCAGTTGATGTGTTCTTTGGTGAATTGTAACCTCTACAGCACGAACACAAGGGATCATGGATCAGTTTGTCTATATCTAAATACTTGCAGAGGTCATATTGCCTCATATGGAAGAGGAAGTACACTTAAAATGTGAGTTTCAACAAGACAACGACTCCAAACACACCAGTAAACCAGCAGTATCTTGGTTTCAGACCAACAAAATGAAAGTTCTGGAGTGGTCAACCCAATCCCCAAACCTTAATCCCATTGAAAAATTGTGAGCTGACATAATAAATGCTGTTTCTGAAACAAAAACAAGAAATTCAGAGGAATTATGAGGCTGAAAGACCTGTTCATAGGAGCCAGAAGTTGGTCGACTGGATGCAACACAGATGTGAAGCAGGTCTCAGAAACCATGGTCATAACAAATGAATATTACTTTAGTGATATTTAGTGGTTTATACAGTAAATATTTGAGTTTGTAAAGGAAAAATGCAGCCACTGCTATTTTTTTGAACAGCCAAATATTAGTTTTTCTCTAAAGTAATTAAATATTTGACACATTTTTCTTCACATTTTGATTGAGGATAACACACTGCTATTATAGTGAACACAACTGTCTATGCCTGGAAAGTGTCTTAGTTTCAACAAGATTAAGCAAACGAGGCATGTCTGTTAATGTGTAGAAAGGTTAGCTCAGGTTGGCTGGCTGACTCAACCGGGAAAAGAAACCTGTTGCAGTAGGAAACTAGGTTTCATTATGTAGGAGTCTACTTTTCTAGGTATTAGTCAGACCCCCTGTATATTTCCTTGGATACAAACATGACACTAGAACGATTGTATTTATTTTGAGAGCAAATTGCCCAATAATAGGAATATGTTTTGATTAAACCTTTATTTTGTTGGTTATTGTTTTTATAGTCACAAAATCACACTCAGGGGTTTGAGTTCGAGGATTTCCTTCAGCATCATTTTTGGTACTTCAGTAATGTCCTGACCACATCGCTGTTGTGCCAAAAATGAAGCTAAAGGATAACCTTGAATGTAATATTGCTTAATTTAAGGTTACCTCCTCCACAGGCCTGGATGAAGAAAAGTTTGGGTTTGCATTGTAAAGAAGGACATTGTTCGCCGTTGAGGGAACTAATAATGTCCTGAACTGAGACAAGTTGTCCGTCCACACCAAACACAGCACCAGGGAAGTGGCTATGATGCACCTATGTAGGAGATATGAGTATATGTTAGATCTTAGGTCTGAACTCTAGTAGGATTACAGCATATTAAAACAGCAAAGAGTACAGTTTATGACTCTGTGGACACTAAAGTTGTTACCCTTCAGAAAGAAACTAAAACGAGACTGTCTGTAATTAAAGTATTAGACGCCTCAAACTACTAGATCCTACACTTCCCATAATGCAAGTTGATACTCTTATTTTGTATAAAATTTCTAACGATAACAACCTGTTCCACCTTGTAGTGTAGGCTTTGTATTATAAATCAGTCACAGAAGATGATGAACTGAACTGTCAACTGAACTTTATGTGTAAAACTGGTGATTAAAGGGGCCATATCTATCTAATAATATCTATAATATTACATATATTATTAACTATATTATATTACATATAATATTAACTCCACAAGCTGGGTGTCTACAAATATGCATGTGATACAAAAACTTTTATTGTGAAAATCAATGTGATTATTCTAAAAAAAATAAGAAAAAAAGCATCTTACCTCAGTCCCATGGGACAGCATGATAACCACACAGCAGTCGTACTGGTGATGGTTCTTCTCAGATAACAATAACAGTTCATGAGTGATTTCCTGAAATGTGGTAAAAATAATCATCACAGAGTTAAGCTCAAAATTTGAGCTTAACTCTGAGACATAATCAGAGACATAATCCATATGTTGAGCCCAGTCGGCTGCACCTGTTGAGGCTATGGGATAAGCTACCAGTGGTTGTTCATGGTCATTCTGTGCATTAATGAGGGCTGGACCATGGCCATCATGAATATCTAGGGTGGTGGCATTTAAGCTGCTCTGAAACATGTTACAATCAAACAAAACCAAAGAGGCCACTCCTTCTGGATAATGTATACACATTCAACGTGTGGAAAGAATGCTCGACTGTCTGAGAAGGGTCAAGTCATTGGCATCAGGCAGAGAAAACATCTAAGGACATTTCAGGAATTTCTAAAATGTATTGTGGAGTTTAGAGCCTTCTTAGATACGTCTTATTTGGTTTGAAGGCATTATTGGTCCATTATTGGTCCAAGGCATTATTAAAACTGGAAGGACAACAGGGAACTAGAGTGATGGAGCAGAAGAAGTGAATGACCAGGTTATTCCATCATTGGATTGTTTCTTCCGTGATGGCATAAGGAATCCTTGGGCTCAAATTGTGATGGAGTGGATCAGCAAGCATGAGAGGTCATTGTTTTACACATTGATTGGCCACTGCAGATTTCAGACCTTTATCACATCAAGAATCGTGGATGTGTGTTAGAGAAGACGTTGTGCGGTGGTCTGAGTCTACCATCTTGGTGAAAAATGAAAGCAACACTGGATGGAAATAAATCTTGTGACATTGCAGAAGCTTATCCAAACAATGCTACAGCAAATATGTGCCATAATTAAAGCTAAAGATAGTTCAATGAATTGTGTGTGACCTAATTTTTAGGTGTGACTTTTATTTGGCAAGGTAGTGTATATTCACAGGATTGCTACTCAGTGCGAAGCCACCACAAGGGATTGGTTCGTATACGTAAATGTCAGCTGAAGAGACAGCCTGTCCACTCATAAGTAAAAAGTAGAACTGATTCTTACTTTTTGTTTCAGGTTTGTCCTCACTTCCACAATAAAGTTCAGCACCTTGAAACTTTTCTGTAGCCTTTCACAGTCTTTGTGGGACCCTTCACGATTGCCCAGTTTGCTTTGCTTTTCAAATTCTACATTGTTTATGATGAGACAACATCCACGTGGGTTGGCATCCATTTTATAGCACTAACACACAAAAGCAAAAGAAAGGCAAAAGGTAAATATGTAAAGACAATTATGTTGTACGTGAATATTGCAATACAGAACTACCTGTCTGTCTTCTTTTATAGGTTATGAAGTGAATAATCATTAGGTACATGGTGCTTACCGGAACTGGTTGTCTGGGCTTTGGTTCTAAATCCATTGGAGAAGCTATTAGAGATGCAATGACAAATTAACAACACCGAAGTATTAGCATTAAAAAAGTCTGTATTACCCCAGCAAAGATTAACTTGAACAATAGTCCTGATATAAAAGATACAGCATGTAAGATGTGGGCCATTTGAAAATGGATTGGAAAAATTGAAAAAAAAAAAAAAACATGTTTACAGCCTGGTGTAAAGAATGATTTTGGTCTATTTAGGTAAATTCACTATTCATAAAAGTCTCCATTTATACTCACCATTTACATTTTATTGAGGCTATAAATTCAGCATAAATCTGCATATTTGCTAGCTAGCTAGCAGGTCTCTGCTGGGCTAATGATGCTAACAACTCAGCTAATGAGTCAGTGAACTTTACCTCCGTCAGTTTCTGCTTTTCGGGTCATTTGATGAATATATCAGACAAACATTATGCTGCTGATAATTCCAACAGAGCTGCAGCTATATATGGTGTATTTACTAAAAGTAATAAAGAAAAACACCTCAAAGGATATATTATTTAATAGGAAGTTATTATTTTTTTTTTATTCTGACATTTCCATCAAAACTTTCAAATACAATTCACATTGCATCAGATGATGATGATGGAAACACTTCTAAGTAGAAACACACTTCTTTTTCATCAATGGTGGCTCTTTAAGGTGCAATAACGTAATTGGTTTTGTTTCATGTATATTTTTAAGGTGAGGATTAACCTGAAGAACACCACTGTGGCTCCCTCTATTTTCTCCAAGAATAAGTTGTGTTGCTTTAATTCTTTTCAGTTATTATTTATTTCAAATTATGTAAAATTGACCCAGATTCAGCACCATAGACAAAGCAAGGCACATTTCAATTCAAAGTGCTCTCTATAAAAACATGACAATGCTATTTAATTTAATAAAATAAAGATTCAAAGGCAGCAGCAAACATAAAAGACACATGAAACACACAAAGACACATCGACAGGCAACAGCATGAAATTAGAAGTGATGATGTTCTTCAGGAGCAAATTTCAGAGATATGGGTTAATCAGCAGTAAAGACTCAGCTGCTACTTAAGCTGCTACTTAAAGATGCTGCAGTGATTTGTAGGTAAGTGATTCACTTACCTACAAATCCTATTATTGAGAATTCTAATCTGAGAACCAACCTTGCTCTATCAGAGGAGTTTCGTCTAGTGTGGATCTGTGTTCCTGTTATTGAGATGTAGTTGTACTATCATGAGGTATCTGTAGAGAGGAAGTGGTTCATGTTGCTGCGTGTTTATCTGTTGCACATGCATCACTTTATCTACTGTTTAAAATAGCTTAACATACAACAAGGAAATGTTGCACAATTTAAAGTAATAATAATCTTTCTTTACAGAGCATGTTTCAAAATTCATGATAGAAAGTGCTTCCCAAAGTCATAAAATCATCAGGATTTAAAAGAAAACTTGTGATATAAAATCCAATACTAATACTTTATTTTAAAGAAAATCAGAGAGTTGAAAGAAAGAGAAAACTATTAAAATCAGGAAAGTCTCCCAGATAAGTATATTTTAAAAAGGCTTCGGGGTCTTTATTGATCTTTTTTGGGAAATTTGATTTGCAGTCAAAGCCAAAAACACAAAACACATCATACAGGAGGACATGTTACAACAGTTACAGCAAACAACCATCACTATATCTAACCATTGGAATTATAGCCATTGCAGTCTGGGTTTAGTGCATTTATTGCACTTGGAACAAATGAGAATTTAAACCTATTATTTTTTCCCTGGGGGATATGTATTTCCACCAAAAAGGCAGAAGAATAAATTAACCTAAGAGTGGGTGATCAGAGCCTTTACAGCCCTACCTATACCTCATGAAAACCACCTGTTGTGCTGTTTTTTAAACTGGGTCATGCTTGTATTTTACTTGAGCTCCACACCCAGTCTGTACCATAACCTCTCTCCACAAACAGAAAGAATTATGAAAGCTTGCTGATGATGTTTTAGGCTAAACTCTGCCTTCAGATTATAAACCTCGTCCTGCTAACAAAAAACAAAAAAAAAGTTAATAAATTCTGAATATTTCCAAGAAGTCGATTTTTTTACTGTGTTGCGCATGATTTGGTGGCCATGTGGAGTGAATTGTGTTATGAAATGTGTTTTGCTTTGCTCAGAATTGAAATGCTTCTTAATATATTGCTTTGGGACTTTAAGTTCATTTTATTAACCATAATAAACATGTTTTATATAGACTTAAGGCAGTCATTATGTGTACTTAGCATACCCAGGTCTGGATCTAGGTATAAAGGGCAGGTGTATCTAGTGGTCATCAGCACAACAATGAAAAGAGATGCCCTGTCTGTGAATAATGTGTCCAAGGGGAAGAATGAATACAGAAAATTCTATTTGACCCTAACAGGATCAAATAGAATCAGAATAGGTTTTGTTTGAATATTGGAGGGAGACACTTTAAGTCTGGAGATCCCCCCTTGAGTATCAAACACTTAATTTCTTGCATACTGTTGAATTTTATGCATCAATTGGTGCAGAAAAAACAAAAATTCAGATGATTAAAAATATTAAAATATAGTGCAGTCAAGCATTCTGTATTGCTTTTAAATATTTTATCTTCTGCAGATCAACTGCAAATGCTTCTGCTCACAGTAATGATTTGATATGCTTATAGGTCAATACACAGCAAAAAAAAGTTATTTGCACAGAAAAGCAAGGAGTGTTTCCCTTTCTTCCATTTAATGGCCGTATGTAGGTCTTGTGAAAGAAAAGTCTGTCATTGTCCCCTTTATTCAACAAAGACACCACAAAATCCCATTTTGTTAACAAGATTAGTGTTTTAAAGTGACTTGGAATAGTAGTCACAGTGAAAGACATGATTGTAAATCACATTGCAGAGTACAAATTAAACAGCATGTTGATTATCTGCTCTTGAAAATTAACAACTGCAATGTGTCGATAAGACAGCACGAGTATAGGAAAAACTAACCTGAATATTTTCACAGTACGTAAATAGATTTTTTCAACATGACATATATCCCCAAAAAAGTTCATTTAGAAAAGTTGCCAGTAAGACATGACAAACAATAAAAAGTTAAGACATCATCGTGTCAATAAAAGCACAGCCACAATTTAGCAAAGGCATACATACATCTCTGTGTCGACATAATCCTAATAAAATACAGTTATGCTTTAGAACCTATAAATAGACCGACATTCCCTGAAGGTTGAACAGATCTATGTCAAGCATAAAACTTGCCTCAATTATTGAGTTTGAAAGTAGAGAAGTTTGCGGAGGAAGTTAAAGGAACCAGGCATTTGCTTGTAGAGTCCTTTTGCAGAGTTTTGGGAGACTTCGTGGTTCACCTGGAAATAAGCAGTCAATATGTGGGATGAAACCAGGAATGTCCCAATGGATTCAATATGGCTCCAGACTATTTTATTTGTATGTAGTAATAAGAGATGCTCACCATCATCAACATTGTGACCAAGTCATCCGTAGCAGCATTTTCCTCCAGGATGTTGTCCAGAGTCTCAACGTACCAGGAACCTGACTGAGTGTCTCTCCAAGACACGTAACCTGTATTTGTCACAGAGACATCAGGAAGACATATACTTGAGACAGATCTATCAAAATATACGGACTTATTTCTGAAAGACTGTGGTATTATTAACCATACACACCAGGAAAGGTAGAGTAAGACACCAGAATGTCACTCGGCGTGGGCAGTGAGGCTCTGGCGTCCGTTTCGTCCGACATGCTGAGAGAGTCGCTGCTGGACGACATCGGAATCGCGTCCGTCTGGTCGTCTTCTCCACCAATGGGTGGTTTGACCTCATCGGGGGACACCTCAAAGCCTGTGTCTCGTTCACCTCAAAGAAAAAAACATTTCCCTATGAAACCATGTTAACTGCATGTGTGACCATTTAACATTGTAGGATTTTGCCTTTTACACATGCTTTGAGTTATCCAGCATTCAGAGTTAGTTACCTCCTCCACAGGCCTGGATGAAGAACAGTTTGGGTTTGCCCTGTAAAGATGGACAATGCTGGCCGTTGAGGTAGTTTGTGATGTACTGAACGGGGACATGTTGTCCATCCACACCATACACAGCACCAGGAAAACGGCTGTGACTCACCTACGTAGTAAATATGAGCAAGAGCATACGTTAGGGCTTAGATTATGGAAACAATCATTAGCAGGAATATTTTGGTCAATTAAATTGAAATAACAAATATTGAATGACTTTGTGCTTTGGTTTGAGATGGTTAAACAGACCTGTTTGCCAGGAGTTGTGAATATCACCTTATCGCAAATCCTGCACGTTACGTTGCTCCTAGTTTGGATTTATGGAACCCAACGTGTTCCCATATAAGAGAAGTTCCCGACCAAACATTCTGCCCTCCCTCTGCTATTTCACATGCTATCTCACTCACTGTCTCACATGCTCTCTTTCAGAAAATGTGTAAGGAAAAACATCAAAAATCTTTTCAATCTGATTATATGAGTTTGGAGATGTTTCACAATTAATTTGCACAGCCTAACTTTGCAGTCATCGAACGAGCACTCCAGCTATTTGCTATTACATAAAGTTGGTAGTTGATAATGTTATTTTGTTTATTCATCCATTTTTTAGATGGACAATGCACAATGTCTGACAAAAATTACCGAAGATGATGAGTCATCTAAATTGTATGTGTAAAACTAGTATTTAATAGCTGGTATAATATTAATTCCAAAGGCTATGTGTCTAGTAATCTGCAATGCAGCAACTTTTATTATGAAAATCAATTTTGATTGCTCAGAGGAAAAAAAGCATCTTACTTCAGTCCCATGCGACAGCATGACAACCACACAGCAGTCATACTGGGAATGGTCCTTCTTAGACAACGCTGACAATTCCTGTTTGATTTGCTGAAATATGGAGATGATGACTGTTACTGTCACAGATATGAACTCAAAGATTTCAAACGCAAAAAAGACCATTCTTACTTTTTGTTTCAGGTTTGTCCTCACTTCAACAGTAAAGTTCAGAGCCTTGAATCTTCTCTCCAGCTTGTCACAGTCAATGTTGGACCCTCTGCGATTGCTCAGGTCGCTCTGCTGCTCAAACTCCACGTTGTTTATGATGAGACAGTGTCCACATGGGTTGGCATCCATTTTATAGCACTAACATACAAAAGCAAAAGAAAGAGGCATAAAGTTCATATGTAAAAATAGCAGCATTTTGATGTATGTGTATACTGTGAAATAGAACTGCATTTCTGTATTTTTATTGGTTGTGAAGCGTATCATAAAACCCTGATGCTTACCTGAATACTGTCGCGCCGTGTCCTGCCTTGTGGCCTTGGTTTTATGTAGTCCCTCTCAGGTGCTGAGAAGAATTAATGTGTTAAATATCAAAGAACTAAGCAGACTATCTCCATACATGCAAATAAAATACATACACTTACATGGAGTGGGTGTAGTACTGGGTCTCTGTATTGGATAGACAGGGGCAACATCTTTTCTTTGCTTATCAATATCCATTGGAGAAGCTGTCAAAGAAAAAGGGAGAAAGAAAAATCACACCAATGTATCATATTACAACAGAAATATAAATGACTGAGCATCTGTCTGCAGAAATCAGCTTTAAAGACAGTTCTAAAAAAATATCATAGTACCAAACACTTACAAACTGGAAGAGGCTGGAGAACAGGGCGGGTGACCTGGGTGGGTGTTGAAGGCTGGAGCTGAACAGCAGGTGGCGCTGCATTTAGTAGGAGCTCTGCCAAACTGTGCTGACCTGCTTCCCGAAGGCATTCCAGAAATAAAGGAAAAGCCCGACTCCCGCGGGTCTCCAAGTCCTGGACTAACTGTCTGGCCTGATCACGTCGGGTCCCTGCGCTCTGATAGGAGACAAAGTAACTTCATGTTTTAACAGCGTCACGATAAAACTGAACATTCCACCATCATCCCACAAACACCGTGATGGACCGTAAATAAATATATTTAGTCAAGTAGCCATGTTGCGTATGAAAGCTGCCAATTGTTTTTTTGATGTAGTACCATACGATTAACCCATTGAAGCCTGTATGTCTTAAAATAAAAAATGAAAATTTTATTCATACAGATTATTTTCTTAATGGTATGATATTAGACAACTTAGACAAAAAGTTTTAAGCAAATAATTTAAGTTTCCAAGTGCTTCCTGTAACACAACATCATTAACTTCCTGCTCCTTCCTCCTGAGAACATAGTGAAGACAAACCCTCCAAGAGGTCATTTTATTTAGATTATTATGATTTTCAACCCTGATATGTATGTATCTGTTTAATCATTCAAGTCTCTAGAATAACCCCCCAAAAAATAATTTTATACATGGCATACATTGATTTTTGTTTATGGGCAGATTTGTGCAAGCAGCAATTATAATAGCTATTTTCTGAAAGAATAGCTAAAAGAACAAAATGGGAAAAAACAGATACATAACATGATTTTTAGTAACTCAACTGATATACTGTAATTATATGCATGAATTCTTTGAAAACAAATCTGGGCTTAAATGGGTTAAGTATAAAATGACAGTCATAGACTTAGTGGCTCTTAGGCTTAAATGGTTAATCTACCCAAAGTATAAAAACCAATACAATTCTCTCATTGGGTTAAGAGAAGATCAATTCATATGCATTCTTAAGCAATGTATCTGCATTTCAGTTTGTTTTATTATTTTATCAAGCGATCTATAATATATTCAGGTAGCCAACACATGTTGACTTATGCACTTTGCACCTCATACTGTACAGTTTTATTACTACTGTTAGTACACTTTTGTATGAATTGCAATGTTTTAGTCGTATGTCATGTTATCTGGAAGGGACATGTCTGTTTTATGTTAATGTTCAATAACATGCTCAGGCACTTATAAATAAACATCAATATAATTAAAACAAATAATGTAATATACAATCATAATATAACACATGGTTTAATGATTACTCTTTTTTATTGATATGTACTCTGTGTACATGTACTTTTTGCTGATACTATTTCTGTACATGAAGTAACACTTTCAATTCAGGTATTTGATGTCATTGAGTATTTTTCAGTATTTTTAAGTATTGCATTATTATAATTATTATTATTAACATTTTTTCTGCTTTTACTGACATAACGGATCTAAGCACTTTACCATTATCTCATCGATCATGTCTTGGGTGAAAACTCCCTTTTCAAGAAGGCCATCACAGAGATTTGCTGGGTCCAATTGTCTCACGAGATTAATTCTGTTGCGCTGAAGAATCTTCTTGTGTGTTTCTTCCATTCTCCATTCAACGCTACCAACCTGGCCGAGGAAAACACTCGAAAGTTGTTCACTAACAATCAGCAACGCTTAAAAATAAAGTCGTGAAATGTCAAATAACAACGTTTTGTTTTTTGTTTTTTTAAAGAAATAACACTTCGCTCATGCGGAAGTGTCAGAAGTTTCTTTTGTTTGTGCTCGGTTGCCTTTTCTATTTCCTTGTTTACATCGTCGTCGCCTGTGATTGGTCTGCTGAGAACGTGTCGGGGGCGGGGCTAAAACAGGTGACGTACGGTTTGACTACCACGTGATTCACAAATGGACAAAACAGAAAACGTCAGAATGGACAGCTTCTTTATCTAAAGACAAATTAAAATATATTGTTATAGAAACGAACTCTGTTGAACTCTGTAATTATATCGTATTGTTTGATGCGGACTATATTTATTCATTTGGCATTAACCATGTAAAATTATGCATATTTTAATATAATTTAGTTCATAGTATTTCTATACAAATAGTTAATTAGTAAGCGAAAAGTTAAATATACAAAAATATAAATGATGCTGAAATATGAAAAATGTGGCTCATTTTCGAACATGTTCCTTGTCTATTTATGGTGGAATGCCGCCTGCATTTGTCTTACTTGTTTGTCTTATTTGTTTATTTGCTTTTTTTTTTTTTTTTTTTCATTTTTTGCATGTTCGAAATAAACACATAATATATATGTCCCGACAATGTTTTCATCTCCTAAATGTGTTGCTTTTTTGATTGAAGTTAAATCGTAGCTGAAATCATTAGAACTAAAGAAAGAAGCAAAACAAAAAAAAAATAGATGTCATTTAAAAAGAATTTACTACTAAGAAAACAGCTACAATAAGACTATTTCCCCCTCATGTGATAGTTACTTTCTGTATAATTAAATTAAAAAATTAAGTTTATTAATTGTATATAATAATAATATAATATAAGATAAGATACAATAAGATAATCTTTTAGTTGTCCCACAGTGGGGAAATTGTATTAGCAATAGCAGTAGAGACAGTACAAGTGAAATGCAAGAAAATAAAAGATTGGACATAAACTATATATATATATATATATATATATATATATATATATATATATATATATATATATATATATATATATATATATATATATATATATATATATATAGTTTATGTCCAATCTTTTACAATACAATATAATATAGGATAGATGCACCACCTATACAAGATAGATACGATACATTGAGTAGGATTGATTATTTCAATACAATTTCAGTAAAATTTTGCACATGTATTGCACAGTGGGTATATTATTGCACATGTATTGCACAGTGGGTATATTATTGCACATGTATTGCACAGTGGGTATATTATTGCACATGTATTGAACATGATAAATGATTGTACAGCAGCAGTAACTGTAACTGTAACAGTGGTTTCAGACGTGTTTGTTGTAGAGTTTGAGGTAAAAGCACCTTTTGTGTAAATTATATTAAGATGACTCAATATTGCCATGATTGTTTGTTTTGTACATTTTCAATAAAGTAAAACAAAAAAATATATATCACGCCCCCACTAAGCAATCGCGGCGCGGCGCACATTAAACCGAACACACCCACACAGACGAGGCATAAGGTCTTTCTACGCTTTTTAACGCTCTATGAGAAGGTGTCACGGAGCGCTCGTTTCGACGCCGGGCGCCTTCCGCCTTCTGCTCCCAGCAGCAGCAGCAGGTTGTCGGCTTGGTCCGGAGGAGCGGGGCGATGCTGCCATACACACCCACCGCATTTCACCATCTTTCCCCCATCAGCGCCCACCGAGAAGCCGAAGAACACCGAGCCGGTCCCCGGTAATGTGGCGTAGCGCCGGCTGCTTCAGGTGCCGTGGGAAAGCGGAGCTATAGCAGCGTTAGTGATGAAAAAAACTGCGTGAACGTGTTTTATCCTCGATGAATTACGGTAATGCAACAACCCGGTGACATGTCTGCATGATAACGATATTGTTACATTCTTCATTAATAATATCACGTAACGGTATAGCATTTTCACCATATTCAGCTCCATCATTTTTGCATCATTAGCGTTTCAGGGCTAATGTCAGTCTGGTGTAAAGGGTGTGTTTGATTTGCAAAGCAGGTCAAGCTGTGGTGTTATTTCAGGTCTGGTGGTTTCTTGCAGGTGACGCTGATGGCGGGGTCAAAGACGTCTCTACCGCTGGCTGCGGTCCTGGTCCTCTCGGTCCTGGTCCTCTCGGTCCTGCTGACAGGAGCAGCCCAGACTGGGCCTGACGTGGACCCCTACAAAATCCTAGGAGTAACCAGGACTGCGAGCCAGGCCGAGATCAAGAAAGTCTACAAGCGTCTGGCAAAGGAATGGTCAGTATTTTCACTGATCTGGAAAATTATGTATCTTCATTTATTATAGGGCTCATATTTTGAAGTTGTAAAATGTCTTTACCAAGATTTATGGTTTTAAGACTCAAAAATTATAATTTTACATCTGTGACATCACAACTTCACAGAAGCTCCGACAACTGGTTTTAAGGCACAGTTTCTGAATGCAAGCTGTGCATTCTGTGGATTGAGCACTTTGAAACATATTTGTATAACACTTAAACCTTCCTTATTATAAACAAATTATTAAAATTTCACTTTATACAAATGACTTTTAAAGAAATGCTAATTCATGATTTGACCATGTTTATGCTGCTCAGGCACAAATACCATATGGTCTCAGCAGGTAGTTGGATGAGGCTCCACTCAATCTACAGAGCTTTATAAATATATTATGAAATTGTTTCTTCCAACATTTGACTCTCAAGTAATATCTCATTAATGTGTTTGTTGTAATGTCCATTTTGCAACATTAATTATTTAATAAAAATAATTTGCCATCCAGTTGAGTTTCTTATCCTCCCAACATTTTCATAAGACTTGTTATCAAGAAGCTAATTAACCAGAGGGCACTGCAGAGAAGGGAATTACAACAATTGAATTAATAAATGTCTTCTTCTTTTCTAGGCATCCTGACAAAAACAAAAATCCCGGTGCTGAGGACATGTTCATCAAAATCACCAAATCATATGAGGTCAGAAATCATCAACATTCTGTGCAGCTGATGTGAACCCGTCGATATCATGTGGTACATCAACATGTGTCACATCCAGTAACATAAGAGGATAACGTCTGCTCATATTAACGCTTGTTTTACTCATCTAGATCTTATCCAGTGAAGACAAGCGAGCCAATTTCGACCGTTACGGGCAGACCGATGACACCCAGCCGTACGGCGGTGGTCGCTATGGCAACCGCCACGACAGCTTCTACTTCGACGAGTCCTTCTTCAACTTTCCTTTCAACAGCAAGAACCACAGGGACTTCGCCGACAGCAAGTACACGCTGCACTTCAACCAGTACGTGAACGACGTGGTGCCCGACAGCTACAAGAGGCCGTACCTCATCAAAATCACCTCGGACTGGTGCTTCAGCTGCATCCACATCGAGCCCGTGTGGAAGGAGGTGGTGCAGGAGATGGAGAATCTAGGTGTGGAACGAACCTGCCGATCACTCTATGAAGATGTTTCAGGGGAATTTAAAAGAGGCTGACGTGTATCTGAAAATCCTGTCTTTGCAGGTGTTGGAATCGGCGTGGTGGACGTGGGCTACGAGAGACGTTTAGCCAATCACCTCGGCGCTCATCGCACCCCGTCAATACTCGGGGTGATCAATGGAAAAGTCACATTCTTCCATTACGCTGTAGCCAAGGAGCACCTGAGGCAGTTTGTAGAAGACCTTCTTCCTCAGAGACTTGTGGAGCGGGTAAAACAAAGCTTTACATATACAGTAGTGTTCAAATTAATAGCAGTCCAATGTGACCTGCCAGAATAATCCAGGTTTTTATGATATTTTTCTCAGACATTTCTCAGAAATTGCCCAATCACAAAGCCTTAAGCATGTACATATCATGAATGCTGGGTCTTGTTGGTTTTCTGAGAATCTACTGCACCTACTGGTAAATTATTTATAAAAATATATATTAAAAACCTGGATTAATCTAGTTAGTCACATTGGACTGCTATTATTTTGAACACTACTGTAAAATGCAGCACAGATGAAGTGATTAATAATGTATACAAATTGTTAACACTCTTTTAGTTTATTCTTTTAGTTTGGTTTTGAACATGTAAAACCAAACTAAAACATCAACAAAGATGAAGAGAAAATTAAAAAAAGGTAAAATAATACAATAATTTAACACTGATTTATACATATATATATATATATATATATATATATATATATATATATATATATATATATATATATATATATTTACACTTCAAAGGAGTAGGAAGAAGTGTCCACTTATTTAACCCTACTCCTCTATCACTCATATCAATATGCAAATAATAGTAAAAATGATGTCATTTTAATAAAATTACAATAATATTAGTAATAATAATATTATTAATGTAATACTTATTTATATTGATAAATAATAACATAAGTACTATTATCAATATAACTTAGTATTACTATATATATATATATATGTAATAGTCAAGATATAATAATCAGAATTCCACAGTAACAGCAATGTCAACTAGAATAAAACAGTTAATTAATACAGTTTTGCACATTTAAACAGATCATGTAAAATAATACAGCTGCTGAGTGTTCTGGCTCTTCCTTCCTGTATTTTACTGTGAATATATTGTGTTTATATCTGTTTTTAAATTTAATCATGTCCGGACATTGTTTTATTTCCCTGATAAAACTATTCCACAGTTTAACCCCTGCAACTGATAGATACTTTTTCTGGTAGTATGAATTTTTTGAGTTTTAAAGTTTTATAGCCTCTCTCTCTTTCCTGGATTATTTTTTGTATGTTGTGTGGTAAACATTTAACATTTTCTGTATTTCAGGTCACTGACAAGAACGACCTCCAGTTCTTGAACAGCTGGCATGAGCTCAACAAGCCTCACGTGCTTCTGTTTGACCAAGTGCCTGTAGTTCCTCTCCTCTACAAAGTAAGCACTTGTCCTGCAGTTTTTTTATAATGTTAAATTAACCTCACATGCTACTGCCATGATAATTTCATTACTAACACAAACATGTCAATACTTTGTCTCTCCACCTTTGCAGCTAACAGCTTTTGCTTATAAGGACCACTTGCAGTTTGGTTATGTGGACCAGGGCCTTTCAGAGACCACCAATCTGCAGAAGCAGTTCAATATCAACACATATGCTCCAACCATGTTGGTTTTCAAAGAAAATATAGACAAGCCAGCTGATATTATACAGGTAAACTGCTGCAATTTGGAATTTGAGGCTTTTTTTAGTTAGATTTTATTTTTTGCTGTTTTATTTTCAATGAAATTGTTATACTTACTTTCCATTAAACAAACCTCACTTTTTTTTCTGTTTTCTCTGCAGGCTAAAGGAATGAAAAAGCAGATTATTGATGAGTTCATGTCAAACAACAAATTTCTCCTTGCTCCGAGGCTGGTCAACCAGAAGCTTTTTGATGAGCTCTGTCCTGTCAAACAGTTTCACAGACGCAGAAAGTAAGAGAACCTTCTTTAAAAGACTTCTGTTCATATCTATCTTGCCTGTACTGACCGATCGTCTGCTCCTTCCCTCAGATACTGTGTCCTACTGATTACAGGCGATGAAGAGACCTTTTCTTTTGGGAACCAGGCGTTTCTCTCATTTGCCTCAACACATATTAAGGAAGTTGTGAGATTTGCTTATGTGTACCAGCGGCTACAGCAGCCGCTCTGTGACATCCTCATGCAGAACAAGGACAGTGCACAGTCACCACCACAGGTACAGTGTAATATGTTTAACTACCACAGCTACTGTTACCAGCTCAAGGTAATGAGTCCAAGAATCAAACCGAAGCAAACCACTGCGACAACATAATAACGGCTGATAACATAATACATTTTATTCTTTAAAGTGTAATAGGCCAATAACCTAATAATTGGCCAATAATGTAATAAATGTCCTGAACTCATAAGGTGATAACTTTCTGTCAATAGTGTAATGATTTATTCAGTTATTGGCTCCGTTGCAATTTTGCATTTGCAAAAAATGTATTTCTTCACCGGCCAATAATGTAAAAAAGTTATTACTTTATTGTTTCAGCCCTTTTATTATGTTATTAAACAGTTATTACATTATTGACCTGTTACATTTTAAATATTGAAAATTTATTACGTCATTGGATGCTACAGTACTTAATATTCTGTTTCTATGGTGAAGTATTAAGGCCACACAAAGAATAATATAACAAGAATATCACAAGAGTAAAGTTATAAAGAGAATAAAGTTGTAATATGAGGATAAGGATATTATGAGAATAAATTATGTCAAAGAGAGGTTCAGTTTGCTGCCTGCAATAAAATGAGGAATGTGGATCATATTGTGAAGCTGTACTTTGTTTCTAGTTTTCACAAATGACAAAATTCTAAATATTTTTGGCACATCTACACCAAATTAGTAAGTGTATCAAGACTAAAATGATTTGGCAAACAATGTTGTCTATTCTAAAGACAGAACCACACAGGCATAGAAGAATTAGCCTCTTTTGTGGATATTATATTACGACTTCATTCTCTGGATATTATGACTTTACTTTCATATCTTTAAATAAACCTAAAATTATAAAAATATAGATTTTCATTATTTAATTATTTTTTAAATGTGGCCATATTTTGTTGTAGTTTCCTCTATTGATCTGTATAGTTTGAGTTGTCACTGTCCATCTGTACATAATAAAGTGTCATTTTAACAAATCTCGTGCTTCCATTAAAAAGTAAATCATTCAATATTCCCATCCCTATGAAACGTTCCCCTCCTAGTGTCTACCTGTGTGTGTGGCTGTGTGCAGGTGGTGATCCTGGAGAGGCGAAACGCTGCAGGAAAAGCCACATTCAAGCCGGTCACAGCCTGGAACGGCAGCGAGGAGGACAAGCAGTGTCTCCTGGAGGAGCTGGAGCGTCTTCAGAAGGACCCGTCCATCCTCGTCCATGACGCCATGCTGCCTGAGCTCAACAACGAGTTTGCTTCTGTAAGTCCTCTTTAAACAAAACTTCACTCTTCAACCAGCTGTGTGACTGGTGGAAAATTAAAAAAAAACGGAATATCGTTCATTAAATATCAACCACCGGTCCTGTTACTAAATGTAATACTCTCACTCTGTAGATGTTTGTAATTCGATGGATCTATGCATCTTACGATTACCTCTCTGAAGTCATTGATGATATTCTGCATAACAACTGGTACGTGGCAATTCAATTCACTCTTAACTGAAGCTGAAGCAGATTTGTTGCATTAAAACATCTGTGATGACTTGCAGGCGTGAGATGATGCCTCTTCTCTCCCTCATCTTCTCTGCCTTGTTCATCTTGTTTGGAACTGTGGTCATCCAGGCCTTCAGGTGGGTCATTTACTATAAGTCTGTTTGACTTTGCTTTTCTTATTTTTATTTGAAAAATCATTCATTTCACATTCATCATTTTACATATTAAAAATACCACTGCAAGAATGTTCGTATAATATTATATTCATTTAAAACAAAAGGTGTTGCAGTATGTTTGATAACTATTTCACAGCCTGGCTCTTACACAGCTTTTCTTTTATAATGTAAGGTGACATTTTTTACAGGTGAACACTTTCATCCTAGGTATTACAATAAGATAAAGGTGGAATACAAAGAGTGAAGTATCATAAAGTAATGCCGGTACAAACATTACTTTTTTCAGTATCTTTGTCACGAATTTAATCCAAGCCGTGTTTGCAGACCCTCAGGAAATTAGGAGGGTATAAAAATTCCCTGCTAAGTTGTTACTTTTAAAGTGGAGTAATTCAAATCTAACTCAGTTATTTGGGGAACTATAACAGTAGTAAATATAAGAAAATACTTTTTTACAATAACATGCCAAGCACTGAGCAAATAGTTCAAGTTACGTTCATTTGTTCATCAATGTTGTACAGCTCTGGTTTTTGCCACCTCCTTGTGACTACATTTTTACTTGCAGCCAGTGATATTTGCACCAGTTCTTATTAGTATTCCACCTTCAAATGAGACAATTTTTAGTATCAGTATCACATCAAAAGGAATTATCACAACAAATTTGTCATTATTTTTGTTCTTGGATTTCCTGCCAGTAAGGCATAATATGTCAATTCCCAAAAATATGGTAGTGATTGGCATCATTTATCCTACATGGTCTCCAGCCGCTTTTCTACTTTGACCATCAAACACCGTCGATATAGCAACATCACCTTCTCCTGGGATTAGTTTAAGACCACCGTACACCATAAAAAGACAGCTTAAAATAAGAAAAGACAAATATGGATGACTAATGCTATTCAATTTACTCCTTTATATCTGTACATCACCTTTAGAAAACAACTTTCTGTGTTTGCAGTGACTCAAGTGATGATAAACAGACAAAACCAAAGGCAAGGGATGGAACAAAAGCAGAAAATGGGTCTCCAGGGACCGGGAGTGCTTCAAGGTAAAAGTACATTAAAGACCTAGCGTGGTACCTTAGCGTGGTATATTTGAGTTATGTTTATAGCTTTCTTTTTTTTTTTACTATTGTTTGCAGTCGGCCTCCGAAGAAGAATTTCGTGGAGGTGACGGAGCTGACAGACATCACCTACATGAGTAACCTGGTGAAGCTGAGGCCAGGACACATGAACATCGTGCTGGTGCTCACCGACGCTTCCAAGAACATCCTCCTCAGCAAGTTTGCCAAAGAGGTCTACTCCTTCACAGGGTGAGTTAACCACCCTCTTTCCCCTTGTGTGAAATAAGTAAAGCCTCCCAGAAAGAGGTCATTTTATGTAGATTATTATGATTTTTAACCCTGACATGTATATGTCTATTTAATCATTCAAGACTTTAAAATAATCCCCCAAAAAAGAATTTTGCACATGGGATAAATAGGTTTTTGCTTATATGTGTATTTGTGCAAGTGTCAACTATAATAGTCATTAAAATGCTATTTTCTGAAAAGAAAATGGTACAAAATGAAAAAAAAACATGATTGTTAGTGACTCAACTGATATAATATGCCTGAAAATATGGGATTAAATGTCTATGACAGTCATAGACTTAGTGGCTCTCAGTCACCACCCACTAAGGTATAGTTAGGATTTTATTGTAACTGATACTCATCGATACTCTTATTAATACTCTCAGTACTTTTATATCATTTGTTAAGCAGGTCATAATTCCATCTCTAATATATATTTTATATATACTGTATCTATTCAAGTTTTGTTGCCTAAAATTGCAACTGAATACATCATGAGACATTTCAAACATTTCATTTATCTTCGTCTAATACTCATTTTACTGAACAGAAAGCAGAATCTCCTGTACTCCAGTATTTCCAATTAGAAACTGGTACAAGAAAACACTGGTTCTCGATCCCCACCAATACCCTAAAACATACTGAGGTGATTTTTGGCTCTTGAAGACAACAAATATATCTTGTTAACGACATCACAAGTTCAACTAAATCCCAGGAGAAGTGTGGGACCTTGAAGAGCATTTGTGTGTGTATTAAACTATCACGATGATTGATACAGATACATTGCATCCATTCCTCCCACACTCTCCCAGGAGCCTGACGCTGCATTTCTCCTTCCTGAACATCGACAAGCACGGCGAGTGGATGGCCACGCTGCTGGAGTATGCCCAGGACACCATGCAGATGGACGCAGATGAAGACGAGGGAGGCAGCCACAAGGTGGACTACACCGGCTACGTGCTGGCACTCAACGGCCACAAGAAGTACCTGTGCCTGTTCAAGCCCGTCTACACCGGCGAGGAGCTGGACGGGAAGTCCTCGGAGGACGAAGGAGCCGCCTCGGGGGGAAGGTCCAGGTCCAGATCCCGCGACGAACACGGGAGGAAGTCGGCCCGATCTCGCAGCACGTCCACCCTGCAGATCCACCACAAACTGGACCGCCTGGGGCTGTGGATGGAGCGGCTCATGGAAGGCACTCTGCCTCGTTACTACATCCCTTCATGGCCGGGACTCGACAAGATCACCTCCGGTAAATAGAGCGGGGGCAGGTCAGGAGGATTATTTATAGACTGTCGCACTGAAGTGGCTCCCTGCCTCGTGTCCTGCTGGAGTTAGACTAGAGCTGCCTTTTTTGCACTCGAGATATTTAATAGTTACAGATTTAAAAAATGGGGTCAATATTATAAAATCGGCTTAAGTGAAACTACTGTGGAACTGGTCCTTTAGTGTTCTCCTCTTACACTCATCGCCTTCTGTTTCTAAACTGCTAAACTTTATATTTTTTTTTTCATCCAAATGCTGCTGCTACAGCCTCGAGAACAGTCACTGTGGCCAGCTGTACTCCTGCCCGCACACACTAAAGGAGATGGTACAACTACCTTAGTCTTCATTGATGAATACTGTGAATAGAGATGCATGTCTCCTCGCACTAAATGTCTTTGCCTGTTTCATGCATCTCAGTCCAATTTTCCTCCAGCTAAAAGATTATCTCCTGGCTGCTGACTGGTTTGTGCAATACGCCGTCCTGCTGTGCTAACAATGCATTTTATCCTGGACTCCGAGTTTTACTCCATGTTCTTCCTTGATCATGTCATTGCGTGAAAAGAAATATTTTTTTTACATGGGAGCTGTGATTTAAAATATGTTCTCTACAAACCAGTTATTTATCAGCTTTGGTCTATGTAATAACTTCTGTTAGCCAGTAGCTTTATGTAGCAAACATAATAAACAGGCTGTTTTATTTACTAATTATTTTCCAAATGGCTATGATTGATGGAGAAATGACCATGATATATCCTCTTGGGTAATATAGACAAACACATGATGCACGTGATGTTAAACTTAGTGTGCGCTTGCTTCGTTTCTTCATCCGTGTTGTGAACATGAAGTTTAAAAATGTCAAAGTTTGTCGGTACTATGTGATGTAAATATTGTAAATAATCATGGTATAAAAAATATATATGTAATTTGAACGATAAGGTGAATGTTTTACATGGATTTATCAAAATGCTGTAGTCATGGTTTTTAGTTTTCAATAAAGGTACAGTGTGTAGTTTCAGGCAGCATCAGAGTGCTGATGTTACAGATTGGAACCAACTGAGAATCCTACGTGTGTAGAACAGTGGTCACCAACCCTGCTGCTGGAGAGCTGCTGCTCTGCAGGTTTTATTAATCTCTCCCACTCTGACACACCTGATTCTATCTATCTTGATGGATTCTAACCCATCAAGCAGCTTGGTAAGGGCTTCATAATCAGTAATGATAAGATTCAGGTGTGTGGTTAATGGTTAGTCACCATTGGTGTTGCAGAACTTACGATGGCTGTAAAAAATACGAACGGTGATCATTGTTTGGTTTGTCCATTCTCGGCTACTGTAGGAACATGGTTGTGCAACAGATGGGATCCATGGAGGGAGACCTGCTCCTTGTAGATAAAAACAGCTCAATCTAAGGTAATAAAAATACAATTATTATTTTAAGTATATACTAACCAAAACCAGGGCTGTCAAAATAATGTTTATTTTGATGAAATATATAAAAAAAAGACATTTCAGTTTATAATGGCTGTCACTTTTTTTAAAAAACCAAACCCTGTTGAAATAATTGAAATATTAAATGCTTCTCATGGAAAATATTGATATATGCAGTTAGATTAATCACAAAGCATACAATTTGATTTATTTGTATCACTTGTCAGCAGTAATTACCACATTATATTCCATTTCTGCCAAGTATAGTCAGAATAAATCTTAAACACGACCTTTCAAATTTACTTTTACAAGGTAAATGTCTATTTATTTATGGAAACCCTAAACAAACCAGTGGCAGTGTCTAAAAACAAACACCCTAATAAAAATCCATTAAAATATCAACCATTAAATATTATATAACACATGCAGCAGTCAGCTCACCACAGAGATGTGAAAACAGAATGCGTTAAGTGAAACAAACCTGGAGCAGCTACAGGCACCATCACTAGAGCCCAGGGAAACAGCCTGCTCAATACAGCTGAGGCAGCAGCTTTTATACAGGCAAACAGATGGAAATCAAGGTTGGGAGGTCTGGCCAAAACGCTGTGTATGGCAGCCTGGGAGGGACAAAATACCTGCTACATTTGGAAAGAGGTCAGTTCCACATCCAGGCATTCTCAATGAAGAAAAGACCCAGATGACACTTTAAGCAAGACTTTTATAGTTGAAAACCGTGCCACCCAGAATCAAACAAAGGCCCTTTGATCCCACTGACCCGACACCTTCTGTGACCCTGACCCTGGAGTGACGTTCACACTCATAACACCCTGTCTTACTGTACCTGCAGTCAAGGGTCTGGATGGAGCCACAGCTTGAAACTGCAATTACAATTCCCCTATTTTAATTATTGATTAGTCACAAAAAATAGTAAAAACAAATTATTAAAAGGGACAGAAGGAAGAAAAAGATGTAAAAGAAGGACAAAATAAAAAAAGTATTCACAAATCATCAAGAATCTGGAACTGGAGTAGTTATGGGAATGTGGAATGATGTTGCTCTGTTTGGAGTCAGGGTTTTGTCTGTAGCAGCAACGATCAAGTGCCAATTGTGTGGATCGCAGAGTTCTCTGCCTTTGCACTTGTCATATTTGGAGTTTGTGTGTGCATGAATTTGACCTTGATCATCAAATTTTAAGAAAAGCAGTGCAGTAGTTATTCCTTGTGTTGTCCTCACGTCTTTTGTCGCATTGTCTGTCCTCCCATCAATAGCTGAGTTCCTCCATTGGCTCTGAGACCTTCCTGCTGTGTCTGATCCATGTTGTCCTCTGTCGATGCTTGTCCTGCTCTTTTTCTGCTCCACCGTTGCTCGGCCGTCTGCTGCCGGAGTCGTGCAGGAATCCAGATAACATTCTCAGCAGGTGGTGAGGAAGAGAGCTCACAGGATGAGGAGGGAAACCCCAACGTCTGTTCCATGGTGGAGGCATTTGAGCGTGGACCCATGTGGGTCGACCCTCACACTTAACTACCCTGTGGCTGGTCCACAGTTTCCTGACTGTGTTCAGTCATTAGCAGGAGACTGAAAACAGCTTCTTGTCTGAATAGCAGAGGTCAGAGCAGACTGGACTGGTCTGTCCCTGACAGCAGTGTTCATTTTGGTGTTGTTAATTAGATTCGTTGGTCCAATGAAGTACTACATCTGTACTGAAAATAAATTGTCTTAAACAAGGTTTTCAAAAAACAAATCATCTTGTATGCTGGGTTTCTGCAGGCTTCTGGAAACTTGAAAACATTGTCGAAAATGCATAACGTTATCCTAACCAGGAAAAACAATTAGTGCTGTCAGTCGATTAAAAAGATTTATCAAATTAATTACAGGATTTTGTAATTAATCGAATGAATCACATTTTATTGTCATATCTGCTAAAGGTCTCCTGATAAAGAATTTGAATTCTAGGATATTAATAAATTGTAGTGCATGACTAATCAATTGAATACAGTAAGAAGAGAAGATCTGAAATCCAATTTTTTATTGGTGAACTGTGCTTCCTGAATTAAATCCAAAAGTAACGGTCCAGCACATTAAACCAGTTAGACCAGGTGCATTATTCAGAAATGTAAAACAAATACAGCAATACAGTTAAATAAATAAAATAAAGCTGTCTTCAAAAATGTAAAATAAATACAGTGATTCAGTTAAATAAATACAATTCTGAAATAAAACAAGGCTGTCTCAAATAGGTACTTAAGCTCAATATAGCAATTGCTGATAACGTGACCATCAGCCAACCAGAAACACATTTGATCAGCTCGGCTCGCCTCGCGTTGCATAGCAACCAGAGACGCGCTCAGACTTGTCACTCCGTGCCAAACGGCACAGACACTGAAGCGTAATTACACTGAAACGAGCCACTGGAATTGTTCCAGCACTCGGATAATGTAACTAATGTGACTTTAGTACATCGTTTTCTTTATTTAACATGGGATTTTAACAGGGAGCTTCTTCTCCTTTTTTTAACGGAACGCCGTTCCGGTCGTGAATCTTTTAACGGAATGTAGTTCCGGACAGTTCCGGATCACTTTCACCCCAGAGTCAGTAGCGATTTTAGGCGCGGGTGAACCGGGCAGCCGCCCAGGGCGCCACTTCGAGGGGGGCGCCACGAGCGCTTGGGTAAAAAAAAATATATATATATATATTGCTGCAATCGGCACATTGGCGCCCCCTAACTGCAGGTGCCATGTAACTGCAGGCGCCCTTGCTTGCTGAGAAGGTGCCATCCACAGAAGCCAGTAGCGGTTTTAGGCACGGGCGAAAATGTTCTGTCTATCATATCACTGTGTGGGCAATTGGCACATTGGTGCCCCCTGACTACAGGTGCCCTTGCTTGCTGAGAAGGTGCTGTGCACAGGAGCTGTGTGTGTGAGAAGGGGGAGGGGAGGGGGTGCGGGGGACAGTTCACCTCTGCTCTGGGTCTCCAAATGCAACGCAATGCCAAGGGGATCTACTGTATAGAGCAATACTCTAATGCAATTAGTGGGCTAAAGTCAGTCACACATCAACTTTCTTCTAAAAAGGCCAAAGCCATCAGGGTCCCAATTTAGAAAAAAAAGAAAAGAGGAAGAGGAGAAACGCTCAAAAGATAAAGGTATGCAGCTATGTTCCCTCTGTATGATTACGGTATCCATGCCATTAAAGAAGGGCTAACGTATAACTGGAGGTGTAACTCTTATGTTTGCTAGCCTTCTAGCATTGGTGCGTATTACACTTAACATTAATTCGGTCTAAAAACGAGATCTAAGCTCAGAGGTGGTCTCACCCAGGGAGTAAAACAGTCTAATAACATATGTACAGGAAAAAGAAAATGATTAAAATTCCCAAGATTCAAGGAAAAACATTTGCATTCCCAAATCTCCCTTTTTAATTAAAAGAAAAAAGTTCAAAAGTTCACATGGGAAAGGATGTGTCAGGATGTGTGCCAATCATTAAAATTTATCTACATATCATTTCTTTGCTCATATGTGAGGGGGCAGGTTACATATGAGTTAGATCCAGAATGTTGGCCGGCTGCATGGTCAACCTAATTTATCAAATCATAATAATTGATAGTATTTCAAATGTATCATAAACATTCAAACACACAAAGCTCCTTAGGGGTCTGTAAACACTTAGACCTAACTACTTGGGCAGAGCCTCAGGGTGACAGGGTGTGGTGCTTTGAATAATTTTATAATAATAAAATTGAATAATAATAATTTGCATATTACATGTTTGTTCATAGCCAACGTTATAAATGTAGAGATATAAGAGTATGGCAGTGTGTTGGTATATAATAGTTATATCCTAGTTCCCTGTTTAAGTGACTCTCAGCCAGAGCTACTCTGGTGGTACATTGGTACATCTGGTACATTTGAATAACAGTCCTTTAGTAACTAATCTGTCATAAAGAGTCAGGAGATAGGAAAGAGGAAGGTGGAGTCATGCTTACACAACAGTATGTCAGCTACAGTTAGCAGCATATATTGGATTTCTTTTAATGTCACAGGCAGAATTGTCTTAGTCGTTTTGTTGTAAATTAAATTTCTCACCACCGTGGAAGGAAGTCCCTACCCTTTGTTCCAGGGGGCTTTGTCCAAGGTGTGAAATTCCACAGTGTTCGTCCTCTGCTCTTCCTTTTTAGATACTCAGAAAAAATTAAACTCTTCCTCCAAAAATATTGAAGAGGACAAATACAAAAATAAAATAAAAAAATAAAACACAAACAAGATAACAATAGTCTGCTGTAGAGGTGGTGAAGATGCTCTGCACAGTCATATCCCGCCATGGCTGCCCTGCAAGAATCCATACTGAGGCAGAGTTTGTCAATGAAGTAAGCCACTGATCAGAATTGGTCATCTTTGGAAAATGACTTAACCACTGGCTTCAGTGTTGTCAACAATGAGGCTGCAGGCATACATGTCTGAGTGGGTTATTTACTAATTAGTTGTGTTTGCCTTTTGAAGCTCAACACAAGGCTCAGTGATATACTGAAAATAGAGAGCAGGGTCACAGCAGCCTACCATCCACCCACATGGTCTGGATGAAAAGACAAATGATGTGCTAAAAGGTATGTGCTATCATTTTATGTCACATCCAGATGACTTTCAAAACGACTTCATTTCTTGTGTGCCTTAAGCCTAGTTTAGTTAGCGCAGTTCTTCTGCGTACATACCTCAGGCGTTGATGCAGACCCCTCCACCATAGGCCAACGTACACCTCTGGCCTTTTAAAATATTTGTTCTTGACCGTTTGGTCATCTCTTTGGTCATACCAGGTTAACTGTTACTGTTACTGGGGTTTGCATGTAACAGGTGGTCCATGTTTAACCTTTAAGGCTGAATGTTAGAAGGATGAAGGGTCTAAAGCAGTGTGCGAAATATGGGGGGGTCTGGGGGTTGGACCCCCCCCCCGTTTAACCCTCGAGACCCACTGAAAGCCGCAAATGAAAAATTTTCATTCATTAAAATAAAATTATTAAAGTACATATTATTGTTGTTACAATAATCATTACAATGTCATTACAATGTTTTCTAAGCTTGTGGTGCTGTGTGGAGAGAGAGAGCGAGAGAGAGAGAGAGAGAGAGAGAGAGAGAGAGAGAGAGCACCCGCCGTGGTGCTGTGTGGCTTGTTGTAGACTGTCTATCATCCACTGTGTTGTTTTCCACCTTGAGTTTGTATTTGCAGAAATATATTTTTCTAAATGAAAAATAAATTGCAATTGCTAAATGGGTGGTTAAATAGTGTCATACAATTGGTCATAGGCTGTAGGCTTTCAAGTTCACCAGCTGCACAACGAAACCATCATTTATTCAGTTGCCTTTTAAACACGCCAGATAGGTGGCATTTGTTATTGTGTCTGCACCGTAATTTACAACTTTGCATTGGCTAGCCTACTGAAGAAAATTTTGATCAGTATTGCGCAACAATTCAGAGATGGGGACTGGTCTAAAGGATGTTTGACTCCATAAAATATAATAATTATAATATAAACATAAACTTTATGGAATGTCAAAAACCTTTCACCAAAGGTTAGGTCCATGGGCCTTGAACTATTCAACAGAAAACACTGTAAGACTGACATTACTAACATAAATCATAATTTTCTGAGTACACAGGCTTTGCACAGCAGAAGATGGGGATGTGGAAGCTGTCAATGGTTCATACAAACTGTAGGATATGTCATTTAGGATGCTGCAGGGCACGCAGTGGGTGTCAGGATGTAAGAGCCATTTGTGTTGTAATTACTAGCTTCTTGTAGCGGTGTTTCTATATTATGTGCTAACAGTCTTTTGCTCACATTTTAGGTACATGATGCAGACCTCCAATGTCTCACTGTGGAACACAAGGAAAGTAAGAATTACTGTACATACTCCAGGTTACTGCATTATTTTCAGGGATGTTCCGTAACCTCTTACGCAACCATGCTATGCCATTGCTCCTATGGGAAACAGTCTGGTTAAAACTAGTGCTGTCAGTTGATTAAAAAAATGAATCAAATTAATCGCATTTTAAGTAAGAAGAGAAGATCTGAAATCCATTTTTTTTATTGGTGAACTGTGCTTCATGAATTAAATCCAAAAGTAAAGGTCAAGCACATTAAACCAGTTAGGCCAGGTATATATGAATATGGCCACAATATGAATGGACATTTCACCAGATGCCTGGCTACATACAGCATTTTCAGGTTAATCCAATTGTATTGCATCTGTAAACTGAGACAGGAGTTAGCATACTCATTTAACATCTGTAGAAAAAGACCTGTGTGACATTATACCTGAATGCTACAGGTAATGTAGCATCAAAAGTACCTGGTGGGTGCACGATTATTCACTCTGTGGTCAGGGTGTACCTCCTCCTATCCCTGTCTGTGATGTGCTTACAAAGGAGTATTCTGTTCCGCACATAATATTCTGGCTCGTGCAGTTTTTGAGGAAACTCTCACAATATACAAAAGTCAGAATCCATCAGGTAGAAAGTGATTACAGCTGCTTCACTGCTTCATAATGTTCTTTTGTCATTAACAAGGAGAACATCACTGACTACCTGGATAGAGCAATTGCCATTCATTTGAAAATGAAGACATGGAAGGAAATACAAATACAAATGTTCACTGTGCTGCAGTAATTAAAGCTGTTGCACAGTCGATGGGGCAAACAACAAAGGACAAAGGTTTGAAGGAGTTTTTAACATTTGCAAGGTTACAAAACAGCACATCACTGACCACAGCCCTAACAATCTTCCACTCTGTGTCTAAATATTGGTAACACAATATGGAAGAAGAGTATAAGGAGAAACGCAAAAATACCCAGACAGTTGTTGGGGGATCACTTTTCATAAGTACATTAAAGAAGGTGATGGAGGAGGTCCAGTGTGATATTGGCAAAAGACTTACACCTGTAGAGGACATCCATACTTTTGAGGACTTGTCTCCTTTCCCTGAGTCTCCAGTGCCCATTAAAACACATAGGACAGGAAAACGTGATGACAACACGTTTGAATAGATTCTATTTTCGTGATATCACCACGAAAAGTCGGTACAATAGACCGACCTTTGTTGCCACAGATGTTTTTGACTCGTCCTAGCAGGAAAAGCCCAGGTGTTCTATTAGCATTAACATGGGTTCTGTTCTATTGAAGCGTCCTAATGAGCCAGTCAGACATGCACAGGTGTAAATAATGAAAAATCAGTAAATCTGACAAAGCAGCTTAATATATATTTACTCAGAGCCACCCTTTTATCAAATAATCACTCCATACTTTCATGTGTTTGACATTAAACTTAACTTTAACTTAACTATTTCAACATGTGAGTTATTTTCCAATTCACTATAAAATATGAAACTTTGTCTTATCGTGCGTGTTGCATTGGAGGTTAACGTTAACCTCAGCGAGTCTCAGCGTTACCGCCTTAATATGGGGAACAGGCTCCTAATATTCCGCATCTACTTTTTCCTTTATGTAGCAATCGTAGAAAAACAGAACTTACCAGAAAGCCGAGGTTGCTATCCGATTTGTCGGTGTTTTCACTTTTCTCAGTATCGCGTATTTTATAGTATAAAAGGAGTTTCATCTCGTGTGTGCATCAATTTCGCTCAAAATCCTGCTTCGGCTGTTGAATTTGGAGTTTGAGCTGCTCCACAGCGCCCCCACTCCCGGTTCACTGTGGTGCAGGTGAAACACGGAATTACACCTGCGAATCAGGATTAAAAATAGATATTTAAGTGATTAAGGCTTGGACTACAGAGTTTATTTGCTTTAGGACACTACTGAGACACTACTGAAAACACTAGTATTTAGTTGTGACTTGTTTTTAACATTCAGATCTTCAATAGGCCTAAAATATCGTTATTTTTGGTCTTTTTCATACTTTCCGTGCTTCAGAATTTAAGTAAAGAGACATGGTCAAAAATTGAAATTATGAATTTTTATTAGTAGATATTTCCCCTGTCCATGAATCTACCAAGCTGTCCACAGTATGGATACAACCCCCTTACAGCCCCCCACCTCCAAATAAATCATCTGGTACAACAATCTCACCAAAAAACAGTTTAAATACTATAAAAATAAATCAGTTGCACAAAATAATATGCCATTTTGCTTGTGATTACCTCTGTGCAGCACTTGTACACATATAACATCAAGAAACACATGATACAGTTCAAGAAAAGGAGGGTAAAACATTTTTATAGAAACAACCAACACTGGAAGCAACATAAAACCTATATCTACTTTAATGACAGAGCATTAGTCTTGTAACAGGTTGAGTTGGAATCAGCACAGATGACTGTGATCATTTTTCATCCATTTTAACCAGCTGGAATTAATTTTACAGTCAAAACTATTTGTTGACATAGACAGTTTGAACCCAACTGCGACAGAGCAACTTGAGTAGTGTTTGTATGATATTTTTTAACAAATTCAGTATTTTAGCAGCCAAAAGACTTTCAACAGGAGCCCATAGTATGTATCTACATACTGTGTTGGCTACTAAATCTGACAAGTGTTTAAGCTGGTGAATGATTTTCTCTTCAGTCTGTTTAGACACTAGGCTCCTCTATGAAACATGAAGAGAACAATTAAGAGCTGTCTGGATTAGCTACATACTGTAAGCAAAACAAAGAAAGAGAAACCACCAAATTCTGCCTTAAAACCTCAAACATTATAAATAATACACATGAATAAAAAAAAGTGAAATGGAAAAAAAGAAACAGAAAATTCCAGGCACTAAGCATGACATGGAAATACATTTTTAAAAAACACACAAAGAAAAGTTAAGTTCATCCAAAATGTGACAAAAGCCTGGATGTAGTGCCAAGTAGTTCAACAAGTTATAATCATTTCCAATTATCTGGAATATATTAAGAGAAACTATGAAGGCAAAGTCATTATTTGGAGGGTGTGTGTGTGTTGTTGGAGTGAAGGGGATGTAAAGCTATTGTACACAGATCAGACACGTACTGTTCATAATGAGGTGCAAAGGTTGCATAGAGTCGTTGTGGAATACATCATAGATCCTAAATGCACTGGTGAAAATGTGTGTATGTGTATATATGTATATATAATCTGTATTTTGTGTTCTGAAGACTTCTGGAAACCTGTTGACTGATGTAAGACAAGTGCTGCAGCGAATTAAAAATTTCTTTTATCTGTTCCATTGTTTGAATAGAAGTTAGTGTAAAAAATGATTTTCTATTTTTAAAAAAAGAAGAAAAAAAAACCTGTAGCTACAGTGAAATTTGCTGGTAAAAAGCCTCATTTTCACCAGTGCAAACATTTCCGGATGTTTTAACATTCTGATGTGAAATGAACAAGGTTGAGCCAGTCCCATTTTAAATCTACCTTTAAATGCTTCCCATTGCTTCAAGAAGAGCAATGGATGATGGGGATTTTAAATTGTATTCATGCTTGGAGCTATAATTTTTGTATCCTTAGCTCTATAATATGGGTTTGTGGGGTTACTAAATACAAATGCAGCAGAATTTAGATTCATTTTACATCCTGCAATCTGCAGGTAGAATTCAATGAAATGCAAAATACTGAGTTACCCATCTAAATATAAATTAATGTAACAAGGAGCTAAAAGCTACAGAGCAGCTGAATATTTCCTGCCTGCTGTTGAGCGGATTTAAAACATGTGCAATGAAAAAAAAAGCAAATCTAAGAGTGCACTTCCAAAATACTAAATATCAACAATCTTATTTATTTGTGCTAAACCTGTATAGCAGATGTGACACAGGATGTGTTTTTCCTCTCATTAAATTTAGTTTAGAAGTGAAACTTCATTATCTGTTGCCTCCTGTTTCGCTATGAGTCTCAGAAGAAAAAAGGCGATGTTCTAACATTCAATCATTCTAGACATAGAGCAGAATATCTAATGCAGCATGTTATATTATATTACATTGACATGAGTAATGTTTTTTTTAAATCATGCTATAATGAGATTAATAATAATGTCAATTTTGAGGGTTAAACATCATCAAATTCCCATCATTCACACTATAATTCCACTCTCTCCTGTCGTTTATATGGCTTTCAGTGTCTGTACATATTTATACACTCATTCACACAATGAATGTGCATGTATCGTTTCTGTTATAATCAATCTCAGTGTATCTAAGTTGGGAATTACACTTATTTACTTTAAATGTCAAAATCATTCAGTGTGAGATGGAACTGGTAAATTCTTGTGTTCAGATTTACATGCAGGCACAGATTTGACTTCGTACTGTTGTTATATTTGGAAAAAAAAAATCTGGTTAGCAAAGTGTTGCATTTATGTCACTTCTCCTTCAGTTTAAATTTGAAATGTTCTCCAGCTACATGATGGGACCTAAACGAGCCTCTGAGCCTGACTAATTCTGTCTACTTCCTCCTCGGCTGTGTTGAGGTGAACTATCCAGATGGTGGAAAAGAAAAAAAAAATCTGATTTTCTGCTCTTGTGTGAATTCTGTCTTTGTCTTAAGATCACTAGGACTTTGCAGCCAGCCAGTTAACTGATGCACAGAAACTTTCATTCTGGTCCCTCTCGAGCTAAACATCCCACTCAACATCCCATCAGTTTTCTAGAAGTTGTCTAGATGCATAAATCTTAATTGATGGAACAGATAATGTTTTAGGGATATGACACATGGACAGTAATGAGCGTATGTCTGCACTGCGTTGGTTCTAAGGTAACCGGATTAATTACACAATACATCTTGTTAGTTTTGATCCTTTAACACATCCATGTTAATATTTGAGTGTTTTTGTCTTAAAAAGTTTCCAAAAAAGAAAAAAATCATCCTCATGATCCATCTTCAGTCAAAGGAGTATTCACATCCCTGATTTCCCCGTTGACTGGGTGTCCCTCCTTGTCCATTATTCACTTATCATGTCGTACTTTCATGTTTTTTTACTTTTTGACGACCCCCGTGGCTGTTTTTAAATGCCAAGGCTTGGCTGGTGGTTCCTCGGAGGAGAGAGTTTGTTTGTAAAAAGACGTAACACATTCAGATCGGATCAACTCTCAGGAATTAAACGGTCATTGTGCTCTAAACGGTGCAGGGACAGAGTGGTGGAAGATGTTTGCTGGTCGTTCATCAAGGTGAGAGCCGCTGTTTGAGAGAACAGACATTTGGTTTCTCCTAATGCACTGGATGTGTTGGTAAGAGGAGGAGGTGATGTTGAAGGCAGTAAGATGAAGGTGGGTTTAAATGAATTCTGAACATTGTCTCTCCAATTTATGATAGGCAGATCGCTGCAGGTTATGGGAGAGGAAGAGGAGGAGAGTGAAGGCTGGCGGGCTATCAGTAGATGTCGGGCAGGTCGTGGTAGTTCCTATTGAAGTAGCCGCCGCTGTAGATCCAGTCCTGGGAGCTGGTGTAGGGGTTGGTGCCCATCTGGAACCACCTGAACAGCACAAAGGAAATCTCTGCTTTAAATGCACAATATAAAATATTCTACCGCTCTGCCGGTGTCTCTCAAATAGAACTATAACAAATGATGGAGTTGATGACATCAGAAAGTGGGAGATGTCTTTGTTGAAGGAGGTTTTCAATTGTGAGCTGAATTATTATTATTACATTATATTAATAATTATTCCTCCTCTCCAAAACAAATGGAGACACAGTGATTAAAATCAGTGAAAATACTGAATAAAGTAGTTAAAAATCTTGCGCACAGACCCTACCGTAGATTAATATAAATTTATCTCAGTTTGAAAATTGTGGAAACATTTGGAATAATAAAAGTACAAAATTCAACCAAATATTGAATAGTAATTTTTAAAAAAGAAAGAAGCTTTGTGTGTGTGTATTTCCTACCTTGTAGTCCACTCTTCATCATTCTTGGCTCTCTCCTTCCTGGCAGCTCTCTGTTTCTCCTCCAGTCTTTCTTTCTCCCGACTGGCTTCATCTGCATGAGAACACCACATTAACGTCTGCTGTTTGTACAATTTAGTTTTCTGAACCAAAAAAATAAATGTGTACTACAATACATTCTCAGTTCCAAGGTAATAAAACTGTTGACATTGTTCTTTAAACACTTGGATACAGACAGTGACACATACAGCCAGCAGGTGGCAGCGTTGTCTTTTTTATTGTGTGTGAGGAGTCATTTTTCAATTCGTGTGACAATAATCTAAATGTCAGCTGTAACTTTAGATTTTTTTTAATTCAGGCAAACACAGCTCCACTAAGCACTGATAAGAGACTTTTAAATCAAATTACCAATGTTGCCGTTCTCCATGGCTCTGATGTCAGGCCTGAAGCGACAGTCGGTGGGAGCTAAGATGGCGTCCATGCCAGGCTCCAGCTCGTTGAGACACATCGCAAAGTTGGTGAAGTTGTACATCTGAGGAGGGAAGAGAAGGAATTAAATTGCCAATATAATACACAGAGCAAAATCAATTATAAACTAGGCTTTTCTAGGATTTTCTATATGTTGAAACACAGATGTCAAATATGTTTCATTTTACTGCTGCAAGTGTGTTACCTTGCTGAATTCTTTACATTTTTTCCAAGGAAGATTTCCCAGATGGATGTGTAACAAACCATTTGTCTGCATCAGGTTATCAAGTCCAAGCTTCATTTTGCTGCTTTGCTTACTTTACTAAGTACTCTGGTATGTGCTAATATAAAACTTTATGGAGAAGCAGGGCTAAGTTTCTATTCTCCACATATATGGAACTAATTCCCAGAAAACGGCAGAAGAAAGCTGCAGAGAAAACAGCTGAAATATAAAGTACAACAAAGCAATTGTTTTTTTTTCCCCATGATATATCTAACCCAGTATTCAACTTTGTGACTGGTATATGGTGTGTTTGTATGTGTGTGTGTGTGTGTGTGTGTGTGTGTGTGTGTGTGTGTGTGTGATTTCTCACCGTAGCAGAGTGTGCAGGTCTTGAGTCTATCCTCCACAGCAGAGTACTTCCTGGCACCACAGACACCGTCTCCTGGACGTCTGGCATGTCGTCTGCATCATCGTTCTCAGCTCCCTCAACCTCATCCTGAGAGATGACACTTCATTTTTACACCTCTGCTTTACAAAGACATGCAATCTAAATTACATCTTACATGTATCACACTGGATCTACAAACTGTCTCTATCAATCTCCTGCAGCTTGAGTAACAGTCTTCGACGGCTGTAATTGATGATTTTTGAACAGTTAAGTGATACATAAAATGACTTATTTCTCTGGACAGGTGTCGAATCACAGATTTTTTATTAGGTTCTCACATGTTTGTGCTTCTTGTTTTCTCCTTTCTTCTCTGACTTCTTGTGGGCCTCGTAGGCCTGAGGATCGACACTCCACATGCACTCAGTCCACTTCCCATAGATGACAGCCAGCTTCTTTTTACTGGACAAGGGAAAGATAAAAGAAAGAAGAAGAAAGGAAATAACGAAGAAGAGGAAAAAAAGGTATAGAAAAAGGATAGATAATAATTGTAAATGAAGAATAAAAGGAAGAACATAATTAGTATTATGTTCCAAAATTTTATATAATCTCAACAAGTGAATGTCCACACTGTAGTAAACTCTGACCTCTTATCCTGGATGTATCCCTCCACTTTGTGCAGCTCTTTGCCAAACATCCCGCAGGGTTTGAAATTCAACACACACTTGTCTCCGGTGCTGCAGGAGAGAAGAAGAACCGTCTCTTTACTATCTGTGCTTTTGTGAATGAATGTGAACTGATCCTAAAAGGTCAAATTAAATAACTGCTATATATTAGAATATTGGCAGCCTTTTTTGTGTTTGTTTAATAAAGACAACAAAATGAAAAACTACAGCCAAACATTTGACACGTCCTGTTGGTAATAATCCTGACAGGCTTGAATGAATGGGTCCTGCTGGTAGCAACAAGCTGTGCTCCACTGTGACTCGGCTGCTTCACAGCAGTGAATCTTTGCAACTGTGTGAATATGAAACCATGCGACTCACAAGGACAACAAAGGCGTTGCCGAGATTCCCAGGATAAATAAAGGTTTTGAGAAAGAGGTAGCGATACACAAGCTGCGTAAACAAGCTGCAGACTTAAGTATCAGAGTAAACACTGACGTTGCAGAGGAATGGAGCCTCACGTTTACTGTACTTTGTTTGAAACTACGGTTAAGTTTTTTTTTTTTTCTTTTTTGCTCCTCTTGACTCTTGGCTGCACCTCAGCTCCCATAGTGACATGTTTGAGTTTTAAAGTGTTTTATCTGCTCAGTAAAAGAACGACAAGCTATATTTGTTTGTATAATTTACCTGTGGTTGACTATTTCCACTGAGCCATACTGCTCTATCCATAGTTTACCCAGGATGATATTGTGTACACAGCAGTACGGGTTACTCCATGTGTACGCCTCATTGTGCCTGCAAGAGGAAGAGATGGAGAGACATGAGGAGGGATGAAGAAGAAGAAGCAGCAAGAGAAAAGTACCAGAAGAGGCAGCAGACATATAGGGAAAAGTATATATATAGAAGAATAATGGAAGCCAGGAGAGGAGAGGAAATATGATGAGGAAGACATTTTGTATGAATTAATAATGATATACAGGTCAGTGATAAAACTGCCATGTGGAGTAACCCTAAAAATTTGGTACCAGATACTGGTGAGCTTTTGTAAAAAAAAAAAAAAAAAAAAAAAGATACAAGTGGATGTTTAAATATCAGGAAACAAACATGAACACACAATGTATATTTTGACACCTGATGATTGCTTCTTAAAACTAAGAACTTTGTCACTGACCCATACACACAAACACATTTCCTCCCACTTACTTTAGTAGCTCTAGTGTGATGGTCCCTTTAGGCTCAGCCTCAACACTCTTGCCCCAAAATTTTAGTTTGGGGTAAATGGAGCCATGGAAGACGAAGTCTCCGACCAGACTCTCTGCGTGGAAGGCACTGACTGGAGGATGATGGGATACCTGCTCCGATACCAGCCGGAAACCCTGATCCTCTCTGGAGTACAGGGACAGCACACGTAACAGATCAGAATTATTGTGCATTAATTGATTCAGCTTTTAACAAACAAGAACACAGGAAAAATACAGAGCAAGTGTACAACAACTCAATAGAACAAAATAAAAAAATGAAGAATTCAGTCCCTAACATAATTTAAATTGAATGTGTGTATGTGTGTGTGTGTGTGTGTGTGTGTGTGTGTGTGTACCTGGTGACTTCATAAGTTTCTCCCAGCAGAGGGTTGAAGGGTTTTCCAGTTCTGTCCCACTGAGACGCAACTGCTGACACAGCAAACGCAGCGACCGCCTGAAGACACACAATCACAGCCCATGTTAGAGAGAATGAGATTTTGTGTGTGTGTGTGTGTGTGTGTGTGTGTGCTCGCTTCTGAATGCTACATCTGGTGGATTTACTTTTTTCTAATTTCGATTAATATGCAATATTCATTAAATAAATTGAACTGAACTAAGTCACAATTTGAAAAGCCTGGTTTGCAATATCTTCAAACCTTTTCCATCAAAATGCTTTTTTTTCTATAACTTTCTTTTTTTTATAACTTTGGTTCTTATAGGATTTTCAAAGCATTAATGTAAATTTGTTTTCTTTTTTCCCTCAATTAAATTTGACATTTTTTAGTTCAGTATCTTTTTGAACTTGATTTGATACACATGAAATAAGGAAGGAAAATAATGAAATCCATCCATCCATGCACACATATTTCATAAGATTTTCTCGGTTATAGTTACCACCAACATGACCCATATAATTTATTGAAAATTAAACTTTTTGAAAAGAAAACATAAAATAATAATAATAATAATAACCAATTAATAAGAGGTTTGCTTTCTTTCAACTCAGTACACAGATGACAGGCTCCTTGTCTGTGACAACTGCAGCAGTTTCACTTTTGCTGCTTCTAGAATATACTGATTATCCAACCATGTGCTCTGCTCAGTGATGAAGCAAAGATGCATGTAGATGACAGAAGGTGGAATGGCTCTAACCTGCATGCGCTCTATGGAGTCGGACAGCGAGCAGGCTCTGTTGATGAGGTAAGTGTGTTCCATGTATTCTGTGATTCTCTGCAGGAAGCTCAGAGGCTCGTTGAAGGCGATGGGCATCGTGATCTTGGATAATTCCTGGAAAGCACAACAGCAGCTTCAGGTTTGACCTCAGAATGTGTTCAACAAATAAATGTGAACATTACTGATAATATAACATTTATCATAATAGTAAACAAGATACTGTGGTAATATCTACAGACTGATGTAACTTTGATTGATGTACTATATCTACTTATTTATTAATAACCTGTCCTCACCATTCCGATGCATTTCTTCAGGATACTCCAGATACTGATATTGTTTCTGGAAAACATGGGAGCAGGTAACGACGTCCTGAAATTAAAGAACAAAGAAGAAAAGACTGAGCATACATTGAAAACACAGAGCGTCTCTGATAACTGAAGGTTTAGATTTAGCATCTTCTGAGTGTCTCAGTTGTGTTGTTGGTGTTGTTGTTCAGAATCACAACAAAAACATTTCCAGAGATGATGGTGATATTCACAGACACAGAAAAGAACTCATCATGTGTTTCAGTACCAGCAGGATCTGAATGAACGTTCGGTCAGAATGAAAACAAAAGGTTCTGAGGTTGCAGATAAGCACAGCATGTGGTATTTCAGGTCTGCTAGCACGCCAGGTATGAAGATGTTCAGAAAAAGATTTATCATGCCAGTATCACTTGACTCTAGGACTGGACAGTATACACTTCCATACCAAATACAAGTGTTTTTTTTTTAATGATCTGAATTTTTTTTATATACCCCAATACTGGAGAAAGTGTAGCGTACAAAACGTTGGGAACAGAGAGCGCCGGAACAATGCATCACAGGCTGTTGTTTGAGAGGGGAACTGTTTGCAGTTGCACCAAACAAGCTGCAAGTGAAACACAGCCTGTGTGTGTTGAGCTGTGAACAACATTGAAGGAGAAATGCCACACAGGAACAGAGGAACTTCTACCAAAAAGAGGAGCAGTATCTGCTGTGTGGAAGTACTTCGGCCTTAAAAACATCTGACGCTGATCAGTCAGTCAGTCATTTTCTATACCTGCTTATTCCTCATTAGGGTCACATGGTCTGCTGGAGCCTATCCCAGCGCGTTACGGCGAGACGCAGGGATACACCCCAGATGGTCGCCAGCCAATCATGGGGCACACACACCATTCACTCACACACTCACACCTACGGGCAATTTAGAGTCACCAATTAACCTCAGCATGTTTTTGGACTGTGGGAGGAAGCCGGAGTATCCGGTAAAAACCCACACAGACACGGGGAGAACATGCAAACTCCACACAGAAAGGTCCCAAGTAGGTCTTGAACCTGTGACCTTCTTGCTGTAACCACTGCAAACTACAAACTACACTACAAACCATAATTTGTAAATGTTGTCGAGCTAAAGTTGGAGCCACAGGAGGCAACACAGGCAGTTTGCTTCGCCACCTCCACCACAAACATGTCCTAGAATATGAAGAATGCATGAAAGTAAGATCTGTGTCCTCTTCCACGTGTGCAGGTAGCGTTACGTTGGCACTGCATGAAAAGCATGAGTCGCACGTCACTCAAAGATATGTTTGCCAAGGGAACCGCCTACAATTCCTTTGTGAGAAGCAGCATTTTGTGGGACCATTCAAACCCGTGTTAATCTGGTCTGGTCATTTTAAGCCAATGTACTGCAGCAATTATTCTCTAAATTATTAGAAAATGGGAATACCACCTCGTCATGCATGAAAAAAATACTGTCAAATATTGTGACCCGATATAATTGAAAAAAATACCATGATATTAATTTTTGGTCATACTGTCCTCTACTTTGACTCTTTTCCAGAATAAAACAAATGACACCGGTGATAAGAAAGGTAACATACATGTTGTATTATCTGTGTGATGAGGGAAGACTCAGAATGAATTTTGACAGTGTTTCCCACACACAGACCAATCTGTGGTGCAGCGCCACAGAATGAAAACTGAGTGCCGCAAAATGATTCTGCCTTTTATATTTCTTACATTCGGGGTCTAGACAATTATACCCATTCACCCAAAGTGTGGTGCACGCACCTCTGGGGGTGCGCGAGCGGCCACTCGGGGATGCGCACGCTAAAAAAAGGTGATGACGGTCTGGAGTGTTTTTTATAAAGTTTTTTCAAAGTGGGATTTTCCGACACAATAAAGAGTCTAAATAAATGTTTTATTTGTCATATTAAATGGATATTCAACATCCCGTTATACAACTTCTCTGTTTAGACAGGCTGGTTTAACACTTTATTTTTTTTTTGGTGCGTCGTTATTCCTGCAGTCCTACACGCAGTCGTGTCCAGTCACTGGAGTCGCGCTCACATTTCCACAGATTTGCGGAGATGTGGTTGAAGCAGAGACTCCACACTGTTATTGATCATGTTGCAGGAAAAAAGACGTTTGTAAACACAGCAGACACAGCAGATGAAGCAGCTGTTGATAATGGTTTTTATTTATCAGTAACACAGAGTGTAATGTACGAGCTGGAGATGGAGAGCTCAAAAAGATCACCTAAAAATGCTCACAGTCAGAGAAAAGCTTTCCGTGGTCCTCAGATCAAAATTAAAATTTGGTGTTTTTTTTTTTCAAACTTGAGTCTTGAAAAAGAGGGGGTCGTCTGATAATCAGGGTCGTCTTATATTTGGGCCAATACGGTACATGTCGAACAACCAACCACAACTCAGACCTCAAGTTAATATTAAAATAATGGACAAGATCTCCTTCACAATCTATTTATTTTAAAAGGTATAGGTCATGCTTTTGAATAGCTCAATCATAGCTTTAATGGCTTCTATAAAACTGACATCTTTTGCATTTTTGCAAATTGCGCAAATTGCATTTGCGCATTTAATGCAAACCATAGTAATAGCCTAGCTTAACATGTACAATTCATAAGAATTTCCCACAGTCTACATACAGTGAATGAATATCTACTCACAAAGATTGATTTATTTGTTACATTATACCATTTATTTTGTTTAACCAAAAAAAATAAATAAATAAAAACAAGTTCAGTATTTGAAATCATCAAAATTTAGTCATATTTTTTTTCTTGTAATTCATTCCTTGAATGTCAAAGAATCTAAAGTTCAGGTAGAAACCAACCTTTAACATGAATTTTCATAAGTAATTGTAAACATGAAATCTTTCAAACTGTACTTGTATTTGTATTGAGCAAACTCTCATCACAAATTTACTTTGTGATGAGCCCTAGCCTTAATTTTCCCACCACCTTGAAAATCTGCTTCCTGTTTACACCGGCGCATTCACAGTGCCTATGAATGCTCCATTGCCTATATGCATTTCAATAAAGATATAGATTGTGTGGACTGAGATCATCTTCAATTAAAAAACTCTATTTGGGGTGATAATGTGTGGATGCAGTCTGAGTCAACTCAGACTCATCATCAGTATTTAACCAGCACAGCTAGAACAACAAGAGAATTAGAACAGCAATAAATCTCTGATAAGAAAATGTATTTATTTTGATAATCGATTGATCGTTGATTAATTATTTCCATATCATAGAAACTGAGATTTTAAGGGTTTTTTAATATAAAAAGGTCTAGGTGCTTTATAACAAGCTGTTAGTACTTATTTAAAGTTGTGGTGTCACAACTAAACAGTCAATGCCCCATGTGATAATTAGACAAAACAAGACATCTGACTAGCTGTGGGTATCTCTAACATATTTTCACTATTTTCACTTTAGTTAGTTGTTAAATCGAGAATCCAAAATATATACACAGGTGCAAATATATTACTATATGACCTAATAAGTTACAAGAATAAAAGAAAAACACCTGGTTTCCAGAGACACATGGGGAGACATTTGAGTAAAATATTCATTCCAAAGCTACCCCCCAAAACAGAATTTGAAACGAGAATTTCAACCCAGTCCAACACATCGTCGCGGTTCCAGTCGGTGGATTCAACGTGTTAAAGAAAAGACATCATGCGTCTGAAAACATACAAACACGCTGCAGATGGAAAGCAGGAATGCAGCCGCACCTGTGTTTCTTGATGCCATTCTCCTGTGGCACTGATCCGTTCTTCTTCTGGCTACTGCTGTCAAACACCAGCGCGTCTTTGAAACTGGCCTCCGACACCCCTTCATACGACTCGTCCGAATCCAGGCCTGCAAGACACAATGTGACATCACCATCAGAAAAGGGATGCAAAGGGATTTTGGTTCAGCTATTATGATGGAGCATCTTAAATGCTAACATTTGCACACAGTTTTGCATCAGGAAATTATTTGCCTTGCAAATTCTTTTGATTGTCTGAAACTGTTTACTGACTCGCCTCATCACTGACACAAGACCACTTTAAAAGATATATATCCTGGTTTTCAAATATCTAGTCATGATTTAATGATTTGAGATAAAATCTACACTAAGTAACATAGTTTCAAAGCTGCAATAAAATGCTGAAATAAGCACACTGTGTGGCATCTATGGTCTAAGTGTTTCTGTTATTGATCTGTAATATAATCACCATGCCTGAAAACAGAGCAGCATTGCAGTACAGAAGCTGTAGCTTATAAGAAGCTTATAAGAAAACCTGCGGTATCACCCTACAATGCATCTGGGCGGCAGCCTGAACATGAACATGAAGGAAAGTTTAGCAGGAATTTACTGTAATGCTGCAGGGTGGAGTTGAGGTGGAGCCCAGACAACAAATAGTCTGAAAGTTGATTATCTTTTAGGAAACACCTCGTCAACTGTCATATTTACTGTATGTAAAATGGTATCAGGTGTTACTGCACGTTTCGTTCAAGTTCAAAATCTATTGGCATGCAAGCAAAGAATTTCAATACAATTTATTTTATCACAGAAAAGCTGTTTTAAATAGTCTGCAAACAGGAAAAGATAATAAAACAAGGCTGTAGTTGGTAATTTACTCTAAGCATCCATGCATTTATAATTGTGTATATATATATATATATGTGTGTGTGTGTGTGTGGTGTGTGTGTGTGTGTGTGTGTGTGTGTGTGTGTGTGTGTTAGTATTTTTCTTTATACAAAATCCTAGTTAATATAACTATTTTCTAAAATTTGAGGTCTATTGAGGTACAAAGCTGGATGCCACCCGATGCTGATCTCAGCTAACCCACTGCATGTGTACTTATGAATAATACATCTGCACCGGCCTGCATCTGTCTCAGATTAGTAAGATGATCGTGGTAATGACACAAAGACAGACACACGCATGCATACGCACACACACACGCGCACACACACACACGAATGACAATAGCGTCAGAACAGTGACCGTACGTCAACATGGATGCTCAGTAATATCACATGACAAGAACACAGCCGGCAGTAAATCCACAAAAACAATGAACACCCTACTCGTCCTGCCCTTCAACCCTTCATCCCTGCAACACACACTGAGACCAGAGATCGTATCCCAGAGTTCACTGCTGTTCACTTTCACCTTCAGGAATGTTTTAGCAAATGTGAAACATATGTTTGGTTTTTGACCAGTTGACACCTGCACCAGATCTGTTCCAGCAGCCGACAGCAGTTGTAGCCACACTCCGTAGTGCAGGTACCTACTTTTCTAATTTGTTTTGTCCTCATCTTAATAATTCATGTTGAGCTATAACATAATAACGCCTGGAAGAGACAGTCTTTATTAAGAGGTGGTCTCCTGTTAAAGTGGGCTCTAAATATCTGCCTGTACGATTTCCCTAATGATTGTCCTGACGGCTGGTCCAACTCTTCTGTATTAGCAGCTTCACCGCTCATAGTAAATCATCATGATGAAACAGGAGCGACAAAGAACTTGTTTGAGTCTATAAGGATTCGTTTTCATCAACTGCAATTAGCTAATGCATGGATATCAGACCCTTCATGGCAACTGGTAACATTAGCATCTCCATCACTGCACTACCCCCTCACCCTGTAGATCAGCACTTTTCCGAAAAACACACTTAGATTTAGCCAAGTTGACTTCTTTGTTCCCCAGTCTGGCTTTTTATTTTTGCAAATACAGTACAAAATGCATTAAACTATAAATTGCTTTACTCGCTCATAAATTTAGGGTGTAGTAGACATCACTGCTCATGATTGCAAGAAAGCAGACCTATGAATTATTAAACTTATCAGGGGGCTTAGGTTGCAGTGGATGCGAATATGTTTCTGTGATGGAGGCAAAAACAAACCATCTAATGAGGCCTGTCAGTTTCTCTCAGCAAAAACAGTATCACAATCCCTGTTGAGAAAATGTGGGAAATTTGGTCTCACAGCATTACTGATCCAACAGCTTTCCATTTTTTGAACTTCCACAATTATCAAAATACAAAATGCTGAAAAATATCTTAATTTACATTTAAAGGATATTTTGAGAAAATAAAATAATTCCGACTGACAGACACAAGCACACAAACCTGTGACGGCGTCGTAGAATTCATCCTCATTGCTCATCTTCTAGAGTCAAAGCCGACCAGTCGTTCAGGACAGATGTTCAACTTCTAGCACATGTTCCTTCTGGTGGCAGCTCCTCAGAGTTCCTCTGGAGGGAGACCTGTCAATCAAGATCCCTCTGGAGTGTCACCACGGCAACAGCACTAGATTTTATTCAATGTCCAGAGAATGTTTTTGACGGATGGTTTCACCGAAGCAGAATGAGCGTCTCTTTTTTGGCCTTTTGTTGAGCAAATTAGAAACCTGTGGAGACAAAGAAAAAAACACATGAGTTTGAGTGTATTATCATGTATTGTAATAACTGAACAGGCACATTTACAAAAGTCAGGTCTGAAAATACAACTAAATTAAGATTAAAAGGCAAGTCAGCGGTTCTAGTCTAATTCACTTTTTGTCAAAGTTAGAGAATATCTCCTCACGGTGAAAAAAAGACAAAAACAAATCCAGTATTGGTACACAGTGCTGGCACTGTAAGTGGGAAACAAACAAAGTAGTTTGCACCGAGCCACACAACACTGGTCCACTATCCCAGCCAATCAGAAACGGGGAGGCTTGGCGAAGCTTCTGAAGGAGCAGTGGAGAGAGGGAGGGGTGCGTTTGTTTGGCTGTTGAGTTCAAATATCTACAATCTCTCTCCAGAATCACTGATTACAGCTCTTAAATCATGAGGGGGGGGGTTACACGATGGAATAATACTTGATTGAGGTGCATTTGAGCAAGAATACGCTACGTCAAAGCTAAACAAACACTAAAATTCTGATAAGTCTGACTCATATCGAGTGATTTCAGCTGGCTGAAACTCAACACAGTCTCACAGGGACCAATTAAGTGTTATTTTATATTGTAATCTTGATTTGCTTAATTTATTGATCAAATATATATTAAATGCTTGTCTATAAGATTCTGCATGGTTTGCCTCCCCCCTTAGTGCTTTTATGAGGCAGAAAACAACTGATGACAGAGGCACTCGGTCTGTGGCAAGAGAGGATTGTATAATACCTGTGAGGAGGATCACATAGACAGTGGAACAGTCTGCCAACACTGATTAGAGACTGTAACACAGTACTTTCATTTAAAGTCATGGTTAAAGAACAATTAAATAAGCTAAAGTGTGCTTTGGTTTATGTATTGTTCCTTGTTTCAAAGTATTTATGGGTTTGTGTTATGTGTTATTGTAGCTGCCCGGAGTGAAAAACAGCCAAGACACATTTACAGAAATGTTCATCCCTGCAACTTAAAACTGTATAAAACAAATATAGATTAAAAAGTAAAATCTTTAATTTATGCACCTTGTGCTACTGGCTCCAGGCAGCAGTTGTAAGATGACACAGAATGCGTAGGGTCATCCCTGGCTCTCTCTCTGGGCAACCAGCTGAAAATCTGCTTAGTCTGGCTGAGCAACAGTCTTGTCTATCATGGCCCACTGGGTGCAAACAGAGCATTTTCTAGTCCAATAGTTACATAATCAGGCCACCACTGTCACAGGCATGCTGGCTCTTTGTTACCTTCTGTGCGGTGCATTGTCTCCACAAACTTTTAAAATTGTAACCTTACATCACCTTTAATTCTCAAGTTCCAAAATAATGAGTTAAGTTTCATCACACTTGCTAAATCATATTTACCCTATGTTAGATTGTTTATTCTGCACTTGATGGCTGTTAAATACTGGACCCTCGTACATTTTACACCTTAGCATCTAATTGGCTGATGGTCACAACTTATGGTCGATCAATGCCATTTTCTCCTCCCTTCAAAGGTCAATGAATAAAAGGTGACAGGATGATGATCAGCGAGGTGGAAGCTGCCAACCAAGAGGCTGTAATTCTGGTTTAAACCCTTGTCAGCACATTATACAGGATGAGATGACACTAGCAGGTTAAAAACTATGTCAATTACTTCAATAAAAAGTCAAAGAGCTTTAGAATTAAATCATTCACTGTGCTGGTAAAAGATCACAATATCATTTTATTTTCAAGACTATTCCATAACAGATAAGATTCCGTAACAGATAAGTATCTGTTTCAGTTGTTCTGAACCTTGTTTTAACAAACACACAAGTTAAAACCATTACATTGCTGTTACATCTGGTTATTACAACAATGCGGTCTTGGGTAAATGCTTAAAAATAATCTACTATTTCTAAGGCTGACAATGTTTTGCATTCAAAAACTGTACTTAACTGCACAAACTGTATTTTCTCCCTGGTTATATCCCCCAAAACATCTCGTGTTACAGTTCTTCATTTCTCTCTCTCTTCAGTTTTTACCTATTTCCATCGCCTTTTTTTTAACTCCGTGGGAGGGTTTTATCTTTTCAGACAAGTAACGCCATGAGCAAACTTTGGCCTCAGCGTCATTGATCGATAAAGTGAACAGAATGGATGACAAGCTGGTATTCATTTATACTAATATATCTTAGAAAAAAATTATCCCATTTAAAAAGGGAGTGGACTGCTTATCAGAAAAGCATATCTAGCCTAGAGATCTACACAACAAAGCCCGATATGTCCTGTGGCCTCACTCCCATAAAGCAGGGAACTCCCAGAGATTTAGTTCAACAGTGCGTTTCTGAATCCAGATTGGAGAAAATGTGATGATTTCAAAAGTGTCTGAAGACACAAATACAGAGTTTCCAAACTGCTACCTGCTTCTAAAGAGTGAGTCGCCGACCTTCATCTATTATAAACCTTACTGTGCATATTTCTGTGCATCAGTGCCTCAGGACTCTATGTCTGTCCAGCCATGTTCTGAAAACTCTGCAGATCTATTTAAAACCAGGTCACTGTAACAAATACCAGTTGTAAATTTAACATGTGCGGCCAATTTTTTTTTAAATCCACAAAGAAGAGACAATTTTGGGAAGCTGATATTTAACCAGTTTTATCATGGCAGCATTATGCGACAGATTAATTATTTAACTACATAATAATTTGTGTCAAAGTCACTTTGCAGCAGCTAATTAGACGGCAACCGACCAAACTAGATTTTGTATATGTTCACGTTTAAAAGTCTGTGCCTTGCTAGAAATACTAGTGAGTTAACCGATTATGAATGTTTCATTAACTACCAAGACAAGTCATTCCGGGAAATACTTCAATAAAGATGAGGAAACAATGTGGTGCTGAACCATATGTGCTTCATACATGTTCATCTTCAACCAAGAAGCAGAACCAAAGTTCCAGATTTTTCCAGTCGGCTGAGGGACCTCCTGTAGTTTTATTAACCCTATGTGAACTATAAATAGAATATGATAAACTTGTTTTCTGTCATTAATTGCATGAATAGAAAGTAGATATAATAAGATATGTTCGCAGTAATGTTACATCCAAACAAGCTGTTCAATAGTCGTTGAGAAAACCAAGAGGGGAGGTCTGTAATCAATTTTGTAGTACTCAAATATTTCATTATAAAGTAAATAGTTATTGATTAATAATTTTCCTTAAGACGCCCATCCCTAGTTAGTAATACATGGTGCAAAGATACACACATATCAGTGGCATATAAAATATAATTTGGTTATTTAAGCCAATCTATTTTCTTACTTTTGATTAATTGACTGACTATTATTCATTATTATCACATATTATTCACTGACTATTATTGATTATTCATAAGGAACATCCCAACAAGATTTTAGGAAGAAAAGTGGCAAGTGAACAATGTTGGCTTTATCTGTTCACTAAAAGCAAAACTAAATATTTGAACATTAAAAATGTAATCTAGGAAACACAGAGTAAAATCTAAGCTAACAACAGCACTTTATACCTGCATGTCTATGTATGGAAACAGCAAATATGGATGAAAACCTGATTTGCATGAGTTATCACAGACTCACCATCACTTAAGCCACTTTACGATGCTACTGCTGCTGAACTGTAGGATCTATTCAGACCAGGAATAATAATGATGCTTTACTGGGCTTCCTTGTTATGTTTTAAGACCTGAATTCTGAAATAGGAACAGTGAAGGTTCCCTCTTACAGGATAAAAAGATAACGTCATGACCGAGGGTTATAGCAACTGGCATCAACATTACACAACACATAATAAGACATAACTATCAAATGATGAAAAAAACAAACAAGGGCTTATTGCTGCTCTGCTCATTTTTTTTATATATAGTCATTTATTTTAACCAGAAGATGTCACAGTTAATTTCTGTATCCAGCTCTGAATCGAGTTGACTCGCCAATATTTCTTGGAACAGCAGCCTGAGCTGATTTGACTGTGTTAGTGACAAGTTAAAAACCTAATTTCATAACATTCCTCTCCCAGCTCAGAGCCAAAACCAAGTCTGGGAGTTCTGTAGCAGCATTAAGCAACAGGAAGCATCGTGTTGCCAATAATTTCTTAAGTTCTTGGCTCATATCTTTTATTCCTCTCAGTGTACCCAGTAAATTAGATACATTTTTAAGATTACTGTGCATGAGTAAACACAAACTATTAAAATAATCCTTTTGACTATGTGGCAACATGGGAGAGTATGCCAGTACTGGTTGAACTACTACACTCATACAGTATTTGGTTTTTCTATGATGTGAAACAGATTCTGACGCTGAGGAGACACAGTCAACCTGAAAACTAACACCACTTCAGTCTAACATCTGACAATGCATTTTGGCGAAAATGTTAATCTCAAGTCTCATTAATCAACTTGATTAATGCTTTGGTCTTGGTTATTAACATTCATTATTCCTCCTATGATTTGTGGAGCTGATTTTACCATAACAGCATCAAAGGGCCCTACTTGATTTGTATTTGAACAAAACCTGTTTTGCGCTGAATTTCAATCCATTCTTTTTTTTGGTAATCTTCTGTTTTTAATTCAACTTTTTTTACTTCCATAATTGTACAAATATATGTTATAAACTCCTGAACACTCTCTCTCTTCTTCTCTGACACACAATCTCTGTGATTGGCTTCAGCAAGGTCTCAGATCACATCGCCTGAGAGCCGTTGCATAACCATGACAGACACGGCACCGTACAGACAAACGTACTCCTCCATACATAGATAATAGCATATCATGAATACCTGATCTAAAGCTCTTGTCCTCATATGTATGTTGGTTGTCAGAGAACGAGGAGAAATGAAGCTTTGGGTATGAACTACCCTTTTGTCCTGAGGGTTTTTTCTGCTTATATAATCCATTTATCACAAACTACAATCTGACCTCTTTTACAGAGTTCATGTACTGGCCATTCTAGCCACATTATTTAAATAATTATAATCTTAAGATTTTACTTAACTTAAGACTTAACTTCTGACGGACGTTAATTCTCACCATGCACACTCCTTTTAAAAAGAGTCCTTAAGGCACCCCATAGGACTCTATATTGGACAAATGATGTATGATGCTCAATGCCGTGAAACAACTTATCGTTTGATTTGTGCCATGAATCACAAGTATTATGATTGTCTTATTTGCAAATCAATAAAGTCACAGTTTGTGGTAAAAATGTGTCTGATTTATATTGTTTGAGACGAGAATTACTTCAGAGTGGTTTTGACACCAGCTTTGTTGATTTACACTTATTTTTTAAAAAAAAAAAAACTAGGAAGCTTTTTCTAGTGATATAAATTCACAAACATTATATATGTGACTGATGGCACAATTCTAACGGGCTCAAAAGAGAAGTTGTGTCTTGCCATTGATTGAAATTATAATTTTTCCGAAATAAGGAGTGACTAGAAGGCGGAAGTACTGCGACTCTCTATTCAATTCATACTGTAACTAATAGCTGACAATGATAGGAATAGAGAAACATCACAGATTGATATAAAGGCGACAGCACATAAGCACAAAGTGAGCACAGTTTTTTCAACAAGTGCTTACATACTCTCTTGTATGCATTCTATTAGACTGTGACAGTGGCGAGATGACAGGAAACAAGGGAGACCGATTAGATTAAAGTGGCCGACTGGATACAAACTGAGACATCGTGGTTCATGGTTGTCGTGTTAACCTGAGCCACACATTTTAATCCATACCAGAGTACTTCTGTACCAACGACTGATTAGACCATTGCGAGCAGTCACAAATAATTTAACAGCCTTCACAAGATCAAACACAAGTTATGCGTCTTAACCAATCATGTTGTGTTAAGTCCAGTGAGATCATCCATGAATTCTGACTTAAACTTCCATATATGTACATTACAGATTCTGTAGACACAGGGTCATTCATTAAGGAAAATAGGATTAATGACACTACAGTAGCTATTAACCATTAACCACTTGTACAATATTACAGCTTTTGTAAAAGGAAGAGATGATCATATCAGCACGTTCCACATTATTACAGCCTACATTCTACCAACTTCTACTGACCCCTCACAGGCTGTACCTATTCATTTTCTTCATTAAACAAACAGGTGTTACAGAAGCTTGTTACTGTGGCAACCACCTTCTCAACATGTCCAACGGCAGATAGTGACCTCTTTGAAAAAAAGAGAAAAAAAATCAGTCAAAAACCTCAGAGACAAACCTGACGATCTTTCATTCATAAGTCCAGCGTACAGCTACTAGCCTAGTGATGTCTCTCTGTGCCGTCTGTCCTCCGAGGGTCGATGAAAACATCCAAAGCCGCAGGGACAAAGAGAGAGAGAGAGAGAGTGAGAGAGAGAGAGAGAGAGAGAGAGCGAGAGCGAGAGACAAAGAGAAAGAAATTAAGGGACGAACGAGAGCTGTTGCCACGCAGGACAGATCTCAGTACCGGGCAATGGCACAGCAAACACACCTCTTTCTTTCTTTCTTTGCACACACCTACTCTTGTTGACACACCTCTGCAGCCTGTGAGGAACATACCACAGGTCAGTTTCACACACACTGAGGCACACAAAATCTGAAAAATAGACCAAATCAACCATTATTGCTACCGACAAATAAGCATTTGATAAAAAGGGAGTGGATAATGTGTGAAAAGGAACACAAATTGCCTGAAACTAATGTGGGACTACTGGGGCTCAGTGACTCACTTATTTAGAAACGTTCCTGGCCGGAGCAGTTGCTTCTCCGAATGGACAATTAATTGTGACGGCTTTCCAGACATGAGTCTTGCCTTTTCTGGGATATTCGTTCTCTAGGGAAACACTGCATTGCATTTCCTCATTTTTCAAAATTTTTAACCTCACACAATCATCATGCAACAGTAAATCACAAAGAAAACAACTCGTGGCAAAGGTCACATTCTTGGATGTGCATGGATTATGTACAATTAAATGGAATTCATAAAGCCTGCAGCACTACGGTTCTATCAATGTGCCGAACAGCTCTTTTAACCACCACACTTGGATTCTTATCTCACCACAGTTTGGTGCACAAATTAAACAAGATGTGACGTAACAAGTTTTTCCCTGCACGTCATTAAGAAGCGCACACACACACACACACACGCACACACAGGATGTCATTCAAGTTGTACCAAGCAAGTGTTTTACGTTGTAGCTGGAAGATGTACGTAATGAGTTTATTCTGCCAATAAGAGGAGAAGGAGTCAGGATTTGAGTGCAGCCACAGAGGATCTGTTGTCCGAGACACAGACAGACCATGTGTCACACAGATATGATATGACACATGCACCGTTTGTGTGATAATTTCTGAAGAAAAGCATATTACCAGAACACTTTGACTTTTGGACAACACTTCTGGGAAGATGGGTGTTATGGGAGTGAGAGTAATACTTTGCAGAGGCAGTTGTGGGTGAACTAAAGCCAAAACAGAGTCCAAGTAACCATTGCCTTTTAAATGTGCACGACACATGTAAAAAAGATGAGGTAATAGCATTTAAATCATTATTTAAATGATTCAAATATTAGTTTACTGATACTTGGAGACATGTAACAGGAATGCAAAGCAGTAGTAAAGCAGAGACTTTGGTTGTTTATTGTTTTAACCTGTGGGTTCAGGCGCTCCCTGTTCGACTTTGTCAATGACCTACTGGCATTTAAATAAAGGGAAAGATTATACGGTCATATAGAGTAGTTGCAGCTGGTCTAAAAACCATCATTTTAAAGTGAGAGTAAAATCTGAAGAAATAAAAGTACAGGAAATCCAAAAATATAACATTCCACCATCTGGTGACAATGAAATACACGAAAAATAATTAATAAATAAATAAATAAAATAAGTATCTATGAAAATGTACCGACACTGTTATGTTACATATAATCAGGATTACATTTACAGAAATGTAGTTATAAATTGATTTTGATCACATATTTTATAAAAAAAAGAAGTCTATATTAATCCATATTTAATGTAATAAAATGATATACCACTGATAAATATATTAACCTTCTTATATTTATTTTTACAGAAAAAAATACAAAAATCATAAATCTGTAAAAAATACAGGTTTTTCTTTATAGATTATTTTTCTACAGTATAGTAAAAGGCAGCAAACAGGTTCATATTATGCCACACTAATGTACAAAGTAGTACATACTCGTACTACTATGTACTACTAGTATGTACTACTGTACATGGAGATTTTCTTTGTGGTGATAAAACAACAAATCCCTGTGGTTTGACGTTTCTGTGTTACTGGTAGCGTTTGCATCTCAGCCCAGTTAATCTTGCTATAAAAAAGCTGCTATTCATTACAGCTGCTAATTAGCCTACAATTAAACCCACACCAGTTCTGCACAAACACTTTAGCAACTTCCTGATTAATCCCACAGTTGTTTACGTTATTCAGATCTGCTAGTTTCTATAGTTTAGCAGCTTAGTGAAGGCTTCTCTCATTCTACAACTCTCTCTTACGTTTAGTCCTCTGCCTCTAAGAACTAATAAGTGTAGTTTAATTGCTATGATGGAGATGAAGGTCAATGATTTAGAAAAATGAATCTACACTATGGCGACCAAATGATTAGCTGCTGTATTTAGCAAACAACATCATACCTACTAGTGACTCAATACAACACAGGTTAATATATGATATGTTAGAGTTCTGGGGAGACTACATTCTGACTGGAGCAGTATGATTGGACAGCTTGTTTTGCTTCTTGTTTTTAGTTGTGCTTTGTTTTCTCCATGTTTCCTATTCCAGTGGGGTTTGTTGATGGGGAACACAGCAGAAAACTGCTGCACAAAATCACTGAAATACTGCAAATAAGATTATTAGAGACAGCTTAGAAAAAGAAAACGTATCCTGTCTTGATAACAACACATCCTTCTGTCTGATTCCCAGCTCCTCCAGGCCTCGTGCTGATGTGTCTTTGGGCTGCACCACCAGTGTGTGAACGGTGTGAATATTTTGCTGCTGCTGATTCACAGTTGGCACCTTGTATGGCAGCCACCGCCTTCAGTAGCTGACAATGATGATTCACACCACCAGTGTGAATGATGAATCAATACTAAGCACTGAGCGGCTGAAAGACTGGAAAGGTGCTACACAAATGCTGCTTTCAAGTTATATTTTTACTAGAGGTTACATAAAAACTGTGCATATACCATGCATCCAAGAGTCAGAAAAACAGAAATGCACACCACCTGGATTTAGAAACTGTGCTGTTTTATAGCTCAGCCAATCAGAAGAGAGGCTCTTGAATATTTAAGAAAGACCAAAAAACATGTGCTTTCTGGAGCTCCAAGAGACCCTCCAGAGAGTTCTGAGTTGCATTTTGAATACTTTAAATTGCAAATATATCATGTTGAGGGGACCAAAACTTGACATAAAACCCATAAAAGTACATATATGTCATCTTTTATGTGGAAGTAATGACACAATCCACAAGGCTTTTAGAATATTTAGTAGTCTTCTTTGGCAGGATCCCCAGAACACCTCAACATAGAAGCAAATATCCAGCTGAACAAGTCACAAGCTGAGGACATTGCTGATTACAAAACTGCCTTTGTGTGCATGTTCTATAAATGCACTCAGGAGTGTCAGTGTTTGCTTTTATTGAGGGTGGTATGAGGGTTTTTAATCCTGTCTGACAGTAATACAGGACCTATAGGTTTTACCTGTAGTAGCAGTTTATTGCTGACTTATCAACACTGAGTGACAGTGACACACACACACACACACACACACACACACACACACACACACACACACACACACACACACACACACACACACACACACACACACACACACACACACACACACACACACACACACACACACACACACACACACACACACACACACACACACACACACACACACACACACACACACACACACACACACACACACACACACACACACACACACACACACACACACACACACACACACACACACACACACACACACACACACACACACACACACACACACACACACACACACACACACACACACACACACACACACACACACACACACACACACACACACACACACACACACACACACACACACACACACACACACACACACACACACACACACACACACACACACACACACACACCTGTAATTTAGCGTAGTATCCTGCACTGAATGACGCGGCATGTTTTGTTCTGGTTTGTTGAGGGTTTCACACGAGTGAACAAGTTCCAGGTGGAGGAACATAAAGAAGACGGGCTCAACACTTCAAACAGAAACACAAAGCACCTCGGTGAACTTTGACTTCTATGCAGGAATTCAGCTTTAGATATTTATTGCAAAAATACTTGGAATATCCTTAGTCTTGTCTGGGAAACAAAGCAGTGTTTCAAAAGAAAAAAAATAGACTTCCATTACTGTAAGGCTTGTTTTCAGGAAAAAAATATTTTTCAGAAACAAGGTTTGAAAAAGTGTGACCTCAGTTATGACTGATTCTCTCCAGCTTTAGCTTCATCTCAAGTAATGTCACAATAAACCAATAAACCAAAATGAAACAGGTTCCTCTGAACTGTAGTTCATGTCAAATATATGAATTATAATATCTGTGCAGTGTTCTAGTGAAATAAGTTTAATTGCACTGAAATTAAATAAAAAAACAAAAGAGACCAGTGCCTGCAGCCTCACAGCAACAAACATTCTCACTATGTGGTCTTTAAATGTCACACACACTACAGGTAGTCTTTTGCGATAGGTTTATAAATCAGGATGAAAATTGAATTTCGGTCCTTCTCATTAGGGTTTTATCCTGGGCCCCAGGATTCCTGAGAAATTCTATAAAAACTATTTCTTGATTCCCGGGAAAGGTTATGACAGGAAACTGGGAAAATAGCCTAATAAAAAAAATACTACTATTACTAAAAAAATTAATAAATAAAAATCAATGGTGTGCATCTAATACAGTAACATTGACAGAGGCCATGGTACCCCTGTAGCTTCAGTAATATAGGCTCACTATATTCAGTGACAGGCTAATACCCATTCTGACATACTGCTATTTAGACTTTGATGTCTATTGTCGGAGTAGCGGCAATAACATTATTTTTCAAGTGTCCCACTACTCAGACATTTTTTTTTCCATTGGTGGAGTAGCAGCACTAATATTATTGTGATAGTCTATTACAATATGTGCTTCCATATGTCATAATGAGGTAATGCACAATTCATAAAAATTAAATGCTATTCAGAAATTACAAATATTTACCTAACAGACGTTCCAATCAAGCACAAGAGAGAATACTCAAAACCTAATGACACTAACACTAATAATATTAATAAATATTAATAATAACCACAATTAACCAGGATAAATGAAGTTCAGAACCTATGTATCGGAGATGACCTGTCGGAATAGTGATACTGAAAAGACATTTAGAATCTCAGCATGAGAAATATCTCAGACAGCTCATTGAAAGGTTTAATGTGCACATCGCACAGAATTTAATATCGCTGTGTTGATGGATATAGACTAAACTGTAATCTTTTGCCCTAATAATGATACAAATAATTTGTGTAATACGATGTTTGGGATTTAGGAATGCTTATTTGAATGATACATATGCATAAAGCCTATATGCTAAAAAATTAATACAAGATCTGCAGCTATTTCCTGAGTTTCCCGGGAAATGGTTTGTCTTATCCCAAGATCTGATTCATGTCATTTTTGGGAAAAAACCCTAGTTCCTATATCATCTAGAAAACATCAGTGGTGCCTGAAGGTAGGGATATGGAAGTACACATCACAAGACCATTTAAATGTCAAGAGTCTACGACTGTTTTTTTTTTTTTTTATAAAACTGTGACATCAAATTTGTTCAACCTCAATCACAAGACTAACCTTGTTAGAGTACATCGACTGGCTGCAGCAATCTGAAAAAAGTAAAGTTAACAGGCTTACGTCAATAGGACTGGTGCCATTGGCTAAATAATGACTGCTCAGCACAATGGGAATAAATCTCAAAAGCCTCAACAGAAATACTACTATATCAGTTAATGGACCGAAATCAGCTGAAATCACACACTGGTGCAACAGGAAAGAAAAAGGTGATGAACGGGGGATGTGGGAGGAAACTACAAAACTCTCCTTATGCAAAAGATCCAAAGATCACACCGTGTATATTTCAGCCTTATCGCTTTACTCTGAAGAAAAAAAAACTTGCAGATGGATGAAATGAGGAGGGAAAATTAAAGATAATAAAAACATTCATAAAACCATTTCTTAATAAAACATGACCACCGAAGACAGTGAAAGACAGACTCTAGATTCTATTATTCAGTCTTTTTAGATGGATTTTCTTACACAAAAGAAATCTTCCAAGTCAAATGAAGACATCATCATCAATAGGTCAATCAACCTCAAGGTTGTATGTGCCCTTTTTTAAACCAGCTGTCCAGAGCCATTATTGGTTTGTCCATTCTAGGCTACTGTAGAAACATGGTGGTTCAACATGGAAGGCTTCATATAAAGAGACCTGCTCCCCATGGAGCCACAACAAGTCTTATTTTGATTGAATTATACACTAATTAAAAATGCTTATAAATATTTTATTCCATTTCTACAAAGTCTGTTCTGCTAAATCTTACACACTATACTTTTAATGCATAAAAGTATGGATAGAGAAATATTAACCAGGGAAGGAAAAAACAAACAAATGCCCACACAAACACAACTGCATGAGTACATGAAAAAAAAGATTCACAATATTTGAGCCTCAACTTCCACAATAATCACCCGAACAGAAGATTTTGGATGGCTATGTGCAAGTCAAATAGCTCTTTGTTGACAAATGAAAACAACAGCTCAAGGCCTGAGGGGCGTTTTCACAAAACCACCACGATTAACAAAGCAAAAGAGACCAGCTGTGATCTCTTCTGCTTTGATAAATGGAGATAAACTGTGATTTCCTCTGTAAACTCACTCTGTAGCACTCTGCTTACTTTGGGGGGTCCAAATCTGAAATGAGTAATGTTAAGTTTGTATAATAGGTTTGGATGTAAGACGTAACATTCCTTTAAACTGTCAAAAAGGACCCAAGTCAGGTGATTAATTTGATAGCAAGAAAATGTGATTTTCTCCTTATCAGTTGGATTGAGGAACAGAGTTTAATTATTACTGACTGGCTGGGTGTGGTGGGTATCTGTTTATTAAATATTATACAAGTGACATTTAAAGAGACCATATGGTGAGAATGTTTTTTGCTATAAGGTGCAGCCATGGGTCACTTTTTATATGTGTTATTTTAATCCAATTAAAAATGATATATTTCATTAAAATACTGCACAGATGCTTCAGACTGAAAAAGCTATGGCCTTGGATTGTAATTCACAATAAGTGCAGTATGTCAAAATACATTTGACATGAACTACAAACAGTTAAAAGAGGAACAGTTGGGGAGGAACTCTAAAGTATTTTCTGAAAGGCTCGTCTGGAGAGAATGGTAGCTGAGGTCATACGGATTCAAAACCTCTTCTTCCAAACAAATTTTTCCTGAAAATAAGTCTTATTGAAATAAAGATTGATTTACAGGAAGTCTTCCCTTTTGAAACACTCTTGGTTTTCCAGTCACAACTAAGGTTAGTCCAAGACTCATTTTGCAATAGATATCTGAAGCTGGAATCCCTGCACAGGGGTCAATCCTGAACAGTTCACTGAGTTGCTTCTTGTGTCTGTCTTCTTCATGTTCCTCCACCTACAACTAGTTAACCCGTGAACCCTGAGAACAAACACACTGTTTGATATGTTGCACACAAACGTACAAAGTGTGCAAACGTTCTAAGTGTGTGTACGCACACAAACGTACACACACTTAGAACTTATTCTGACGTCCACTCTTTGCAAATCCTGTGACATTCCTAACCAAGTACAAATATAATATTTTTATTTTGTGATTAACAATGTCCAGAGCTTGGTTGAGCTGGATATCTGCTTCTATGTTGAGGTGTTCCACTGATCCTAAGGAATATTTGTTGTCCAAAGAGGTTGTTTAAGTACCAAATGGAAATGAATTGAGAATAAAAATTCACTATTATCTAAAAGACATTTATCAACAGCACCAGTAATGCTTGTACCAAGGTCTAATATTGCTGGTGGTCATCTATCTGATGCTACACACCATAAAGCTAGGCGGAAATGGGCTACAGAAGTGTTACCAGAAAAAATAATATTAACAGATTAATATCTATATTATTCATCACTAATATTGGCTAATAATGACAGTATACTGGATTTGTGATGCATTTCTAGCAGCTTGTTACCACAGTTTGTCCCAACATGGACTCTATGACAACGAGCCAACGCAAAGCAGACCAGTACAATGGTTCTGTATCAGAGAGGCTCCTGATTGGACACCCATTTCCCTGATCTATCATAACTTATACACACAGTATTGTTTCTCTGTTGCTTGGACGGTTGCCTAGACTAGCGTTAGCTCAAACTTTGCCTTATTCCCTTATGGCAACACTGCAGATATGAGAGACACAAAAAGGAAAGATCACTTTTACAGAGTGAACAACCTGGGAACGCCTTGATATCAAATAATTCACACAGAAACTAGCTGTAGATAAAATAGGACTGAATGTGTAACAAGACACTTTAACAGGAAAGATACAGTATTAGCTTTCCACATTCAATTCTTTCTTTCTTTCTAGTGTTATTGTCACCAGTCCATGATAGATGAATCATAAATACATTTCATGATATATTTATTGTTTCATGTTTCCAGTGTTACACTTCGTTTCATGGGTGCTCGTCTGGCCATCACTGCAACATTCACCGACTTTGTTGAAACTTGGCTTTTAGGACATAACTTGCAAAAGTTCTTTCCTGTTCCCTTAAACTTGACGACAGAAGTCAACATTACATGTTTCTAAACTGAAAGTTTCTCAAAGATGAAACACTCAACTAGGCAACCAGTCAATCAACAAACAGAAGAATCTCACATCTATATTGAGCAGAACTGTCTCACTCTGCTGTTTTGCAGGGAGGAAGGCAGTCCACTGGTACGTCAGGATGATTTCAAATAGAGACCATCGCTATAGCAACAAACTAACGGGGTAATTAAGGCGCCTTGGGGAGGAAGACATAACAAAATGACAACAGTAATTCCAGAGAGATGGGTCCGGTGTCTCATGTAATGTGGCAATAAAATCAGCAGATGTCTGCCTTCAGAGTAATAATAAAAAACAGGTTAACTTTTTCTCAGACTACAAAAAAAACAATCCTAAAATCTTTAAAATGTTTTATATAGTTTTTACTGGATGATAAAAACTTAGATTCTCCGAAATTAATAATGCACAGCACACATTCTCATTCATACTCTTCAGGGCTGCAATAAAAGCTGCTTTTTATGATATTTCAATGAATCAATTAGCCTCCAAGTCATAAAAATAACAAAAAATTACATAAATGACCAAAGGTTAGCAAAACTAACCTTTGGTCATTTACTAAAGGCTAAAAAAATAGCCTTCCTATAATAAGTCATTTTATTTAATTTACATATTTTTGTTATGAAAATTAGTAATCAGTTCTGTTTCGGTCATTCAATTCAACTTGTTGAGAAATGGGATTTAGTTTATATATATGTATACACCATCAACTTTTGAGACTTTTCAGTTCCGTTCTTCCGTTCCGTGCTTTTTTGTTTTTGTCCTAATCTTGGATTTACTCTAGTTTCAACTGGTCAATTATATTGCATTTGTATGCACTGTTTACAAATGGTTGTAATTCTAACAACTATTTGTTAACAATTGTGTTAAAGCTGTTTGAACTTGTAAAGACCTATACAGGGTTGCAAATGAGCCTCTGACTAAAAACCTGCTTTGTACCTTATACTTCATAACGTATCATGCATTCGACCCTGTCAAATAAGTAGAATAAAATAAAAGGGGGCACTACCGTGCATAGCATGAACATTCATCATGTTTATATTTTCAGTCCAGCAGTGGTTTTATTGATTCTGCTAGAAAAGATAAATATTGCCTCGTTAATGTGTCTCTGTCCTAACACCCCAGTATCAGTTTTTTATTCATGCACCAAAGATGTGTCTGCATTATTGTCTGTATTTTTGTAATGCCCTGTTCTCAAGTCAAAACATCCTCAATATTACAATAAACAGGATATATGTATTTAAACAGATACTCAGTTTTTGCTTGAATTTTTTCAGGCATCATCATCGGGAGCCAGTTGACACAGCAGAACAATCTCTACTTCAGGGGTCAGTGCATCAGGAAGAGAACACAGAAGATAAAGTGCCTGCTGTGTCAGTGCAGACCTTGATGTCAATGATCCAACGTTAACCTTAAAAGACATTTTTGTTTAGTCTTTTCTGTGAGTCAGATGTAGATGGTGATGAGGCAGCGAGACGCCAAACAGGCAGGGGAGCATTCCCACTGAAGCTGAAAGGTGATATGAGGACTTTAATGTACACCTTGCATGAGATATATCATAAAAAATAGTGGAATGTAACCAAGTACAATTATGAGATATGCTGCTCCAAAATTCACTAGAATTCTCTCATTGACGATTTATTCAACAAAACAAGTTGTTTTCCCCCCACTGGCCTTTCTTTTTCAAATATCACACATATTCTCAGTCACAGAGGTAATCCATGACAGTAACTTTACACCACACCAGAAATAAAGGGCAGGTTCCCCTGAATCACATGAAGTACAACACATGATTGAATAGGTTCAGAATTTTACTTGTAATGGAGGATGATGGTAGGTTGATACTTTTAAGTAAATAATCTAAATACATTTCCCATTGCTAGATATCTTCAAGATCCATGATTCAAAGTGTTTATTGTCATGTGCACAGTGTAGAAACAAGTTTCTCTGCACAATGAAATTCTTACTTGCTATCCACATGAATGGTGTATCAATAAGAACAATAGTAATACGGTTTTAAAGTTAGGATAAAATAGAATAAAATAATACACAAGTAACATAGAAAATAAGTATAAATTTAAACTATAAATTGGAAGATTATGTACGGATATTTCCAAGTAATGTGCAAGGAATGAGCAGTATGAATAGTGTAGGTTAAAGTCAGATTAGGTCCTCCTGGAAGTGGCCGAGATGTTCCTACACACATATTTCCTGTAGATGAAGTGACAGTAGGCCCCACTTCCACTTTTAGATAATTTCTATAAGAAGAGTAGGATTAATATTGTCCTCCTGGAAAGACAGAATTCCAAGAAAATAATTTGATCCATTTGTTTTACTGTGTTCTCTATATGTCCCCGTCCCGATTGTCTGCTAACATTTTCCTTAACATTTTCTAAATGTTTTCAATGTCTATTTCATGTTTGTTGTAAAGCATCAGTTGTATGAAACTGAATTAAAGGGTAGAAAAAATTTGCTTAGGCTGGATAAAAAATAAAGAACAAACACATTCAAAGAGGAATATAAGGGGAATGAAGTAAGATTAATGTCATTTTAGTTGTTTTTGTTTGACTTCCTACCTTTATTCCTTTCTTTATTGTCTGTTTTTATAAGAAACAATCTACCGAGAATCATGAACTGTAAATGCCGGAATAAAAATTAACATAACCTGCATTTCTGTATGAACGGTGTTTGAAAGTCTGCAGTAGTAATAATATTAATAGTCATACTGCTCTAATGCGTTAGAAACAGACAGTGGCAGATGAATATCACTCATCTGTATTTGGAGAGTAAAACCATGGACAAGCGTCCGGATGCTGTCTACTTGCTAACATTAGCACACACACATTTGAGCAGCTCTAGCTTCCCTTTTTAAAACTTTATCAACCTCCGCCAACAGTGTCTAATGAAAGCTAAGTCACTGAGTGAGGATTGGGACTGCTGCTCGTCATTAACAACATACACATGTGTGACAGGAGGTCAATCAGCTTTCTGACAGCTAGCATCAGCGCTAGCGGGCGGGCTAAAGAAAAAAGGTGGCTAACTAGCGTAGTTAGCCACCTTTTTGTACAAAAAAATGACACAAATTTCAACCGTAAAAAGCACATAAAAAAACCGCAAGCAGGACGGAATAATGTCCATAAATGTCCTGGCTTACCCTTGCGTATCGTTAGTGTCCAGAGTGAAGGCTTTAAGTCCAGAGAGGAGCAGGAATTCAGTGTTGAGCCGCACTTTGACACAGAGGCGGATGTCGCTGGCAACTGGGCGGAGCTAGAGGAATGACAGACAGGAGCCACAGCCAATCAGATGTAACTCCCAGGGTGAGAGAGAATACGAGTTGGTTAAAAATACAATTCAGATGAGGAGCAAAATATGAGGAAATATGCAATACTATTTGTTTTGTTCAGTCATTATTATTTTTCTTAATCATAATAATAATAATAATAATATACTTCTACTATAGATTTATATTAAAATTCCCCTTCAGGCATGTTTTAGTAGCATATAAAATATTCTGTTTTGAAAAAGAATGTGTCAAACATGTCCTTGTCTGATGATTTATAATGTGTTGTTTGCACTTTTTCTAGATGCTTTTAATGTTTTGTGTAAAGTACTTTTAATTATTTTGTTGTTGATATGAGCTATACAAATAAACTTGCCTCGCCCTGCCGCACCCTGCCTCGCCTTGCATTAAAATGGCATCTCTTCTCTCATTAAAAATTCCAGAATCTATAAAAATGCAAATACTTTAACTTGAACTTTAATTGCTGGGCCCACAATGTCTCCTACATCACTGTGAAGTTCATTTTGTGTCTATGCATTGCAGTTTATTCAAGTTTCCACGTCACACTTTTAGAATTTGAATATTGGACCAGGTTTGGCTTCTAAACTATTTGTAATGTGAATTCTGTTCATAGGCCCACTTCCTAAAATTGGATTTGCTAATGACAACAGAGAAACTTTCCACTTTTAGCAGATGAATGTGAAAAGCAGCCTTCTGGTGTCAAACACTGCACATGCCCCATCAATGGTCATACAGCTCAATTAAAAGTCAATTAATTGAACAGTATTTGAAAAAAAAGCATTTTGTTTTATAATGAATTTGGAAATTTTTTGCTGCTAACTTAAGTCAGGTGGGTTGTGTAACACAGGTAGCCGCTAAACAACACACCCTGATATTTCACACTCTCCATTATCTCTAGATAATAATGTAGATTAACTAAACACGATGAGAATGACTAGAATTTTCCTATCTTCACAGCATGGCTTTGTCAATGTTTCATGTCAGTGGTTGACAAGGGAAATATTGATTTATACAATTTGTCACAGAAAATCTTACTTTCTTAAGACTTCCCTGCAGCTCTTGCAGTGTAAGACTTGGCCTTTTCGATGGCTGGTGTTTATTTCAAACCCTGTTTATGAGACATGCAGCTTGGCCAAAGTTTATTATCTCTTTCATCAATAATTTAGCTTGTCGGTCATTGATATGTTCGATACAGCTATGTGTCTAGCTTACAGAGGAAGAATGAAGAATTAGGTATAAATATCTCCCCAAAACACTCAGTCTGTCCTTGTCCTTGTGTTTGTAAGTTGTTAAACTAATCATTATTGTGTCAATTAATTATTATGTCCAAATGAAAAAAAATTACTTTTGTTCTTTTCTATCATGTTGTCATTTACTAAATTGTGATTAAATTGAATGGATGCATTTCTGTTTTTACTTATTGAACAGAAGAGTAATTGGGGAGTTTAGCATGAGAAATAAACCCAGTCTGTTTTTATTAATAGTGATGTAGTAATATCTCAACTAAGTACAATGTGGTCTTTATAAAAGATTAAATTAAAAGGGAAGATATACGAAAATAATTCTTATAGAGCATCAATTTTAACTGTACAGTTAAAAAAGAATCCTAATACATGACTGTGCACCGAGAACTATAATAATAATGGTTTGCTATTTCTGTTCTGTAGGCAGCCTTGGACAGACCAGCAGTGTATTACTTTTCTCACCGTTACATAACAAACACGATGGTGTGATGAGAAGAAAAGAGAGGATGGGGTGAGGAAAAAAAAGTTTAGAGGAGGAGGAGGGGAACAGGCGGAGAACAGCGGAGCAGAGGAGAAAATGGTCACCATTCAGACTCACAGTGGGACACAGAGTCCCATAGTCATACCGGCTCATGCATATGATCACACAAGCATACATAACACACAAACATGCACAAAAGGAATGTGTTAGTGGAGATTTATATTTGCAAAAATATTTCTGCAGGCTCAACTGGGAGTCAGAATAATTACTACCATTGTCCAAGCACGCACAATGCTTAGTCAGTCAGAAAAAGAGAGAGCTGTAAATGACACATATTCTTATTTTTAAAAGCTTGAAAGATTCCTGAAAAGCACAAAGAAGTACATTTGGGACGAGAGAAAAAAAACAACATTGTTGAAAAAACAGCTGGTTAAACATGAGTTTCGCAGCTTGTCAACATCAATCATTGCACCAGAGTTAGAATGATGATGGCAATAGTTTACTTCCTGTTTGCTGTGGCAAACTGCCCCTCAAAATAGTTCTGCTCAAGGAAATACTTAGAACTTTTCATACAAGTACGCAACAGTAAACAGAACTTGTGTTGTTCCTTTGCTGTTGTGCTGTTGGGGTTTTACTGCAGGCTCCACTGATCACCAGTAGATGGAGGTAAAAGATACATTATTTAATGACCACAGTCAGCCCAGATATCAGTTTCAGAATCTGAATCTGTCTTCTTATAGGAAGGAATAAAAATAGTTAAAACACTATTTTTATTCACACATAAATCTCCAACTCTATCTGCAAATGTATCATCATATTTACATATTTACAGATGGAGATTAATAAAAGCTCTATGATGAAATATATTAATTTAAGGCCGACTGATATGTTTATTAATGATGATAATAATGAAATAATTAAAACAATGGGTACAAGTGGAAAAAACCTAACTAAGAATCATACTTTTTTTAAAGCGTTGGTTCCATATGAAAAAAATGTGTAAATGTACAAGTTTAATACAAAGTCCTTTAATGTTGGTGTAATCATATTTTGCTGATGCTGACCAGGAATTTCTCCCTTTGACTGTTCCTTTCACAGCAAATCATCACCTGTGCAACAGCGCTCCCTGCTGCTCACAGGGATTTAGTCTCTTGCTCAAATGGGCTCGAGTCGAGAAGAGGCTTTGATCCTCCTCTGAATAAAACATGGTGTTTTAATCAGTTGTGATGCAGGCAGCGATTAAAAGGTCTGGACCCAGGAAATGGAATTGCTGAATGCCTATCTGGACCTTTTAATCTGATAATGAGGCCTATTAAACCTTGGGACATTTTTACCATTCTTACCTATCCTTGTTTTGTGGTCTTTAGCATGATAAGATCCTGCAGCTGCACAAACACACTGATACACCAGACTGCTGGTCTACCCATATATATAACACACTCTGAGAAGCTCCTGGCGAGATCCAGCAGTGCCAGCAGGAGGTCTATCATTTATCATCATCTTCTGTATGTGATCATTATATATAGGCCATCTACCGTACCCCTCAGGGAGGGAAGAGCTGGGTAGAAACATGTTATACCAGATAAAGCAGGGCCACGTGAGACTTATTTTGCTTGCAGGGGAAAAATGTCCTCTCTTGACTCTCACACTGGGACTTAAAATAATCCGTTAAGGTTGACAACACTCCTGCAAAACTGTTACTTTCAATCTCTGAGGGAAAAAGCACAGTGCTTCCGTGAACTCCAATGACATTGTGATAAAACGTTTGGAAATAATTCAAAATGTGCAGAAGTAATAAATGCAGGACAGTTGCAATTACTCTGTGTGAGTGTTTTAGAAAGTTGGAGAAATAAAATTGAAATTTCCATGTCCCTGAATTATCCCTGCATCAAACCCCACAACATCCCCTGTTTGCTGGGAAAGAAAAAGAAATGAATATACAGAAATGCTCCTCCACTCAATTAGAATCCCCCCACTTATTCAGAGAATTGGAAATTTAAAGATACACCTATTGCAAGATCAGAGACATGCCCACTGTCAGATTAAAGACACACCTACTGCTAGAATAAAGACTCTCCCACTTCTAGAATAAAGACTCTCCCACTTCTAGATTAAAGACTTTTGAACTTCTAAAGACACAGGATTTCGGAACAGTTCTACTGCAAAGTAGTGAGTCTCCTGATCAAAATCACACACATTTACGACAGACCTCTTTCTGAAAAAAAAAACGACCATCACATTAGAACAGCCATTGTCAACCTTGTGGTCCTGACACCAATGGGGGTCATAAAATGATTTCTGGGGGTTGCCAAATCATTTTTGGACGTGACTTGCTGGTTACAGTTTTCTATAATTAAAAAGATTTATTTAAAAAGGGGTTGCGGACAGCAGAGGATGTTAAATTTGGGGTCATGAAAACCACAGCATTATAAAACATTACGATTTTTTGGGCTTTAATGAAATAAAGAAATATAATTTCAGAAAATAATTACAAGCAGAGAATGCTGTTAAATTAAAAAAAAGTGTGCCAAATACAGTGCAGCAACAAAGAAAAGGATGAAAGCAGATATTGTAAGAGAAATGGATCTGTCTCTTCGTGTCAGCAGGCAGCATGTAGCAGTGGCAGAGCTGATGAATATCATCTATATCACCACCAACACATACTGACTGATTTCCAATTACTGGACTGAAGATAACTTGCAAGGACAGCAACTTCCTGTTATCCTTTCTTCGTCTCAGCAAAGCAGATTAAAAAAATGGTGCTCTCCATTATTCAGACTTGTTGGCAGTGAGAGGCAATGACAGGGACACTGGGGTGTTTTTTTTCCACAGATAATTAGTAAAATATGCTCATTGTTAACACGTATTTGCTGGTTGGTCAACCGGGTTTACTCCCTCCATCGTCCAGACTGTTGGGTGGTGTGAGGCATGGTGGCGCCAGCATGGAGTTCATCACCTCATTAACACTCACATTCCTGCTGAAAGGTTGGATAGATGTTTATTTCAATGGCTGGTTAGTTGGTTTAATTGTTTAATTACTCATTCGAGGGTGTAACGAGGATACAAGTCCTGAAAAAACACTCCATGGAGGTTTGACTAATACATGAGAGAACTGTGTTGACTGAATGTGTAAACATGCAATTTCTCTCTCTGTGTGAAAGCAAAACTAAAATGACTGGCAGGTTGATTGACCAACAGTGTGCCATGCTGGCTGGTTGCTTGTCTGGTTCCTGACAGAACACTGTGTGTCCACAGCACAGGGAATCACAGCAGAATCATTTTTGCACAGTTGTCCCCCTTCAAAGCCAGCATGTGTTTGAAAGTAGGTCTAGCTGACATCCGGACAAGCAGGCAAAATCAAAGCTGCGATTGAGCCATTATTTTCATATTTAGTTCCGCTCCCTTCTCTTCATCATGTCCCATCTACACTGATGCCCTTGTTTACAAGAAATACACTAGAATCCCCAACAGCAGGCTTGAACTGGATGCATTATTAGGTACAGCATAGTGCATATAATGGCTTGGTAACTTATGATACAGGCTTTATCTTGATACATCATTTTCAATTTGGAATAAAATGTGTGGTTTTTAAATTACTATTGTGTGAACAACATCTGAATGCATACTGAAAAAGCTCATCTATCTTTACTTGTTACTTTATTGTTTTGTCTAACCACTGTCACAGTGTTGATTCAGGCATGGGGAGAACATGCAAACTCCACACAGAAAGGTCACACTAAGGTTTTGGACCTGTGACCTTCTTGCTGAGAGGCAAAAACAATACTCAGTGCACCACCCCTTAATATAAGTGTAATATTAATCATGTTGATACTGATATTTTACTTTATTCTGTTCCTGTAGATACATACGTACATAAGGTGCATATGTACAGTACATGATTGTGCACTGGATAAACGCTGCCTTGTGTTTGGTAATTAGAGGGGTGGTTCTTTGTGAGGGCCGACACGGGTTCTGTTTGTGTAACACTTGGGTAACTCATTTATTCATTGAACGCCTTTTACTACCTCGTAATATGAACGTATCAATGGATGACCTGTTCATTAATGATTCAATGATCTATTCTACTAATCTAAACAGCAATTTCCATGTAAATTGGATCCTTGATAGCTGTGTAATCTGACTGTAGACTTACAATACACAGAATATCAAAAATATCATGCGTTTTTGGCCCATATCAGAAGCAAAAGCCTAAATGATCAAAAGTAGAATTAATTCCATTTAGCTGCTTCAGCTAATCTAATTTTACTAATATTTTGAATTCTTGTTATCTATTAATAATTATTTATTATTCATACAATTCGTTGCATGATTCGTTTCTGTCTTTATCTTAAAAACAAACCATAACTATAAATTGCTTCATTTGCTTTGCACAAGACGATTTTCTTCATGTAGGAACTTTGAGAGAGAAAGTGTTTAAAATAAAATCGAAAACATTTGTTTTTATCACATCTGCAATTAGTGTGAATGAATGTTGATAACAATAAGTCTAATAAAGAGAGGCACGATGTCCTGATGTACATTCTATCAGATGTAATTCTATGACTGCTGCTGAAGGATCATTACTCATGAATAATTTAAAGGCCTCATGATTTCATATGCACCCTCTTCTGGTCATAGCAGTGTCTTTTATTTATTATTATTATTATTTATTTATATTTTTAGAAGCAAATTTGAACAATGTCAATTAGAAAAATAATGGAGATAATGCAATGTTTTGTTTGATTCTTTTCTTTTTTGGATGATTCTTTGTTGAGGTGACATCCCAGGACCCAGCAACAGACTGGATTCAAACCAATCATTTTAATTGAACAATGATTGCACTTTTAACTGCTGGTTAAATTTTTCATTATTCAACTTGTACACTAAATGCTATTAAGTATAGACCATATTTAAACTGCCTTCTAGTGAGTGTGAAATACATTTGTTATGTTTGAATCTTCCTGAATGTTTATATTTTGTTTTTTTAAGATTATTCAACTGTTTTACTTCTGATATACACATGTAATGTAAAAAGGGTAATTAGCCATTATAAGCTTTTGCTTTAGCTTCACTTTCAATTAATTTCCTTTATATTTTTTTTACTAAATATTTATTGCTTCATTGTGGATTTTTTTAGAGGATTGAAACAAATTATTACTTAGTAATGGCATCATAATGTTTTGCCTTTATGAGTTTGCATTGCTTGCATTATAGGACACATGTCAGTAAAAATCCATATATATAACTGCTCTAATTCTGTGTTAGCTGTTCTAGAGTTTCTGCACATAAATCATTCACAGGGTGTGATTCTGCTACTGCAGACTATATCAACATCTTACACTGGCCATGTGATGAGATTTTAACCCGATGGGGGTCACAGATCAGAGACTAAATGTGAATATAAACACTGCTGCATGAACACTGCATATTGTCCCTGTCACTCGTACTATTGAATATGTTTTTTTATTAGAGATAGGGAATAAGCAGGAGCGGAGGAGGAATCCCACTCTGCTTTTTAGCATTAATAATGTAACAAATCCTATGTTAATGGTGGAGTTGCAGTAATATGCTGTCATTTATAGGAAATGCTGCAGAAACATACTTTTAACCCCTTACTTACACTGTATACAAACTCTATGATGAAGTTGCTGCACTGCATTATTGTCTACACACTAAATCACACTCATGTAGTCTACTTGGACTTCAATATTATGGACTAGATATAACAGTGAGGGAACAAAGATTCAGCACACTCTGATTCCATGGATTCAGTCATTTAAAGACAGTTTAAGGAAATGATCAGCTATGGTTTAACAACAATTTTAACAGAATAATAGCAGAGGTATAAGAATGTGAGGTAATGCAGTTATTTAAGACAAAACAGAAGATTACAGCCAACAGAGTGTAAGGAACTACTTTATAAATACGGTATATTACAATAATGTAATCACTATTAAACCTGCTATGTATGTTTATGTGTATGTGTGTCTATTCTGGCAAGTTATACCTTTGTTTTATTAGGTCAACCTAATGTATTACATAGTTTAATGCTCTGTATGAACTCATTTCCTGATTTATGATTGTTATTTTAAAGACACTTCAATGGACTGGCATTGGTAATTAGCAGAAGCTATAAATGCTGTGATGCATTGCATTGGATAATTGCTGTGCAGTTTGCTATGTTTATTGTATCTGACCCTATCAAATAAGCAAAATGCAGCTAAGCTAAAAGGATTAAATGGAAAAACATGAAGTGTGGCATTCTCCATTCTGTATGTATTTGGTGACAACAAGACTAGAATATCTGGAAAATATTTTGTCTATATATCCGTGGGTACTTGTGTGTAGAGAATGCATTTATTATTACAGACTATCAGATGGTTCCTCCTGAATGCATGAACCTGTTTTTAAAAACAGTCATGTATTGAAAAGCAACTAAAGCTGTCACATAAATATAGTGGAGTACAATATGAAGATATTCAAGTAAAGTACAAGAAAAATTGTACTCAATAAGCTGTTAATTTTTCTGAAATTAATTTTTAATTATTTCTAATATTCGAATATGTGCTTTGGCAGTGCTAAATCTGGTTATTTGATATCGGATATTGTGATATTGCCAAGAAAGCCCTTTGAATTTGAAAAAGATAATTGACAGAAAGAGAGAGGACACACACTGGTAACCTGAGACTCGTTATACTGTGTTACCTGAGCACATGGAGTCCCACGGGGAGTCTGGTGGTGCTCTGACCTCCCACAACAGAAGGAGCTGAATTAATTATGATGAGAATGGCTGTTTCAAGGGAGATTCTTTTAAAGCATACTGATATACTGCACACAGATGTAGCCTGTATCTGTATGTATGAGATGAATCTTAATTCACTTTCACACAGGTTATAGATTGAATCTCTTCTTATATTTAAAGATACAATATGTAAGATTTGGAATTTTAGTTTGAAATATTTGTTAAAAATAACCTAATTATAGTTAACAGATAAATTATTCTCAGACGAGCAATTATTGAGAAACTGCAAAGTGTGAATTTTGTGTTTTTCCCTAAAAAAATAACCTTGCGGGGCAAACTGAGATGTGATGACACATGTTAAAGTTTTATGTTAAAATTAAATAATTTACTATGCAGAACTAAGCATGGTTCTTTTTAACATGACAAAGTAAATATTTTGATCATGTTGAGAGAAATATGCTGCAAACTGATGTGATTGTATTGATTTCTACTTATTTTTACTAAGAAGCTGCAATCATAATCCTATAGTAATTTTATACCACAGTATAGGACATAAATACTCGTGTGTTGATACTAATCAATATTTGTTTCTCTACAGTCCCTCCTCTGTGTGGCTGAAGCCTGTATCTGAAGATATTCTACAAAAACATTTGTAATGACTGTTGTTCTCTCTACCAGTCTCCATCTACTGGGAGATGTAGTGAGGCAGTTGAACCAGGGTCTGGCTGCACCTGCTGCCTGGACAAAACCACGACAGTCTACATGCTACCAGAGAGTTAAAAGGTCATGTCTATCGCCATCAGGTTTTTGGGGCTGGCAGGTGAGTCTCTGGCTGATGTGATGGATGAGACAGCTTCTCAGGAAGTAGTGACCGAGGAGGTGATGTCAGCTGTCAGGAGAGAGAGAGGATGTCCGGGAGAATCCTGCAAAACCTTGCCAACAAAATAATAGAGCGGTGTTTCGAGGCTGCAGAGTTGGGGTTCTGTCTTCAATAAGTGACTCTGCAGGCTGGATGTCCTGCCATGGAGGGGTGCAGGGAGATGGAGATGTTCAGCCTGAGCTCTGACTGTGATGATCATTCAGGATGTCTTAATTCTAACACTTACCCCTTTGCTTGTGTCCTCTGACAAGGTCAGCACTGTCAGACTTTCATTTCCTCCTGGAGGAGGATTTTGCTTGCTGTTTGTTTATCTGTCAATAGGATTACAGAAAACTACTGGGCTGATTTTCATCAAACATAAACTGAGCATACACTATGTGGCTGTTTGTCCATTTTGATATGATTTTTCACTCTTCACGCTAGTTTTAGCTCAATCGTGTGTCATGCATCCTGTAGTATACATGGGATAATCAGAAGCGATTGATACCTCACGACTGGCTCATGATCAGCAATCGTATTGTTGCATGAATATCAAACAGGTTGGAAATGCTGGTTGGCCCTCGTGAGGCAATTGGACTGTTAAACCTGTGTTTGGTAGTCAGATCGCATAAGAGCATCATGCGAAAACAGGAATCGCTAGCAGCAAACTTTCAACCCCTGTGATTAATTTATGCTGTGTGAGCAGGAGCTAAATAACGCAATTGAAAAAGTTGTAAAGTGTATCCAGACTATTAGTGGTAGTGTGTAGAATTTTGTCTAAGAGGAACCCATTACATTTTGGAGTGGATCTAATTCAACTTTAAAGATTGTTTTAGTGATTATTAGCAGCTTCCACTGGTCAATCGAATGTTAATAGTTGAATGAGAAGTTAACAGAACTTTGTGATTCAGCCATGCATGATCCTAATAGTTTTGGAAATACCACCACACTGTGTGCTGCACTTTTGCATGTCAGATGGAAGACTGAGCATTGGACATGATGAAGATATGTGCTCTCTAAGTGTCCTTCTCATTGCACAAGTGCCTATTTTCCAAGTTTTTGCCTTTGTTGGAGATGCAGTCTAATGACCAGCCCCTGCCGCCCTTCCCTGCCAACTTTGGACTCAGTTGCTTCTGACATTTTGGATACTGTCATCTATGCTGTAAAAGAAATATGCCATAAAAAGTAAACCAAGCTGTTGTGAAGACAAAAAGAAGACAAGAATAACTGAAGACAGTGATCTCTGCAACAGCTGTAAAGCACCTCCTGAAGTCACTCCTCCAGACAGCAGCTGGAGGTGAAAAGTGTTCTGGAAATGGCAGTGGTGTTATAAAAGAATAATAAAAAGAGTATGAACCTGGTACAGTTCTTCCAGGAGCTACGGAACGGATGAAGTCAACAAACCAACTTTGTATGAGGAAGATGTTCAGACTGATGTCTCCAAGCTACAGAACATCATCATGCAGTTCCAGACACTTGCAGATGAAACAAATGCACAAGCTGACCTTCTCCTTCACAGTCACCTTAACTAAACTCTGTCACTGACTCTATATTTTAAACAATCAATCTGAATTATAACCGTTAAATAAAAAAATGAAGTTGTGCCAACTCATGAAGCTGGGTCCTGATGGATTACCATCCTTAGCTGAGATTCATTTGAGAGGCAGAGACTTTTGATGACGCTGTCCATCACTCTCCCTTCTTCCAACCCTCTCTCCCTCCCCAATTATAAACAGTGAGCCGCTAAGAATCTACCCAAAAAACATAAATAATAAATGCTGACAGTGTGTGCAGTAACCAGAGAGACAGCGAGGTAGGGTGCAGTAAAACAATCAGTAAATGGAGTTGAGTGTTCTTTATGGGGGAGTGACTGCATGATATATATTTTGGCTGCCAAACAGTTTACTCAAGTTCTGTACTTCAGTACAATTTTGAGGTACTTGTACTTTACCTGAGTTTTCCATTCCATTTCCATTAGATGCTACTTCATACTCGCTGCTCCACTACATTTATTTGAGAGCTTTAGTTAATTTTCAGATGCAGATTTGACTTAATATATAACAAGCTTTTAAAATACAACACAGTTAAAAATGAAACCAGTGGTTTCAACCTTTTAGTCTTTGATACATTACAAACAGCAGAGCAGTCAGTTCACATTTCACATGTATATGACTTGTTACCAGCTCCACCAAAATGAGCTTTTTTCTCTAAACTTTCCAAATGGTTTCATTTCAAAAGAATGTTCAAATGATCCAACATTTTACAAAAAACTAAATCTAATCTAACTAAAGATAAGAAAAAAATGTCTCCAAAATTTAGAACTTAAGAACTTTGTTTGTTCTTGTTTCTTTTCCAGTTAATCATCTCACAACTCCTCACATCTGCTGACCTCAAGTTGGGAACCTCTATGTACATCTACTGCAAAACCCTATCTACTGTAGATCATCCTTATAATGCTAATGTAGTTTTACTGTAATACTTAAAATACATCAAGCTCATAATACTTATGTACTCCAGGCTTTGCACTCCCGAGAATCTCAGTTCAATCCCCCAAATATGGAGAATATGGGGATACATTTTCCTTTATGTACAAATCTTGAAACAACAGATCTCAACAAAAAATAAGAGTGTTATCCAAGGTTGAGGTGTGTTCGCTTTCATCAATATTGTGTATTTTTCAAAGTAAATTCCATTTCATCTTGTGTGTGTGTCAATTTCCTCCTGTCTCAGTGATTGTCCTCCTCACCCTGATCATTTCCACCTGCTCCACCTTGTGTATATCAGTCACCAAACTGGAACCTTGTCCAGTGCCAATTTATCTTGTCCATTTGTCCATTAATTATAACCCCAATTGACATTGAAGCTCAAATTATTAGAAATGCTTTACGTCGTGAAAGTATCTTCCGACCAAGACTTGGTATTCTGTTATTTCCCAAGGAATAGTTGTTCAAACACTACCGCTTTTCATCAGCTAATATCATTTATCTCAATAACATTCTCCGGCCACATATCAGCAACCTCACACACTGTGGACATGCACTCAGTTCACTACAGATTTTATGTATAGTGCTATGTTGTTTTTTGCCAACAGCAGTTTTTTGTACAATATTGGGGATGCAGAACAACTTCAGAGTGGGGTCAGTAGCTTAATTAGCTGTCATTTTGCAGGGCTTCTGAAGGTAATAGGATGCATGGATGGGACACAAACTCCTCAGGGGACTATGTGAACAGAAAATTCTTTCATAGCGTCAATGTCCAAGTGTATGACCTACCAACTTAAAACATAGATGAACATGTATACATTACTAAACAAATTCATCTAACTCATGTCATTCTCTGCACTGTAAAGATTATATGTGATGCAACCTACATTATCACAAATGTAGAAGCCAAGTAGCCCGGCTCTGTGCATGATTCCCGGATATACCAGGAGTGTAGTCTGAGCAACAGATTTGCACGTGGTAAGGAAGAAAAGATTTGTACAAATCTTCTTTCTCTCCATTTATATTGCAATCAAACATGTCCTCTAATTACAGGGGAGGTCGATGACTAATTACTGGGAGATCGAGGCTATCCATGCCAGGCCTCTCTGTTGACCCCTTACCCTGATCCTGAGCCGGGGCTACAACAATGTTATAATGTGGCTCACTGCAGGACTAGGGCCTGGGTTGAGATGGCCATAGGCATACTCAAATCCCGGTTCCAGTGCCTCCGTCAGCTCAGGGTCACCCCAGAGAGGGCATGTGACATCACTGTGGCATTTGTCATTCTTCACAATATCGCAACTATTAGAGGAGAGAAACACCCTGGTCGTACAAATAAATGACCCTGAGGATAACATACTCATCCACCCTGCAGCAGATGTCCAGGATAGAAGGGCTGTAAGGGACCTGATTACCAGGAATTACCTTTGATTAAAGCAGACAAATTCACATGTGATTTGGTTCCTCTTTATTCCCTAAAAGCATCTGTTAGGATTCATGACAAAGTTCCAACCTTTAACATATTTCGCATTTTCACTTATTGCACCATGGCAATGCACCAACCTCAAATGGCGTTCCAGTTATAGAATTTCTAGGTCTGTTTTATGAATCTGATGATCCAAGTAGACCATCTCCTTTTCAGTTTTTGGATCGCCTTCATGAGGTAGACTTTATACAAATTCTTTACTGCAGGGGCGATTTTAGCATCTGGTCTTTAGGGGTGCTCAGCCCCCAGTGCTCACAGAGGCACATTATTTTTCACTAAATGAGGCAAACATTAAATTTTGACCTCTTTATTTCAAATTATTAGCAGCTAACGACTAGAGCAAAAAGCAGAACCCTACACAACTATAGTGGCAAGCAGACATGTAGCTGATAAGTGAGATGGTCACAAACCTCATTTTGCCAGACACACAGGGTTGCCAGATTGGCCGGTCGCAGCAGAGTATTGTGCAGGGGCAGAGTGACATAACGTTGCAGTTGCACTAGTTTTTTGCATGATTTAATATTTTTAAAATGTGCTGAGCTTGGGGGTTTTAATTCGCATACTAATAAACATACAGACAATATTTAATTCCTACAGTTCTACATAGAGATTTAACAGATTTTTTGACTGAAAATCTCATTGTGTTAAGCTGTGCTGTGGAAATGGAAGGACAAAAATGTGCTAGTTGTTTGTCCATTATCTTTGCTTATCACTTTAATGCACATGGAAAACTGAAAGTATCCGTCCGTAGTGTCCGTAGTTAACCATAATATTAACACACACTTCAGGAGGCCTCTCTGGCTCTCTCCCTGTGGCAGCAGACAGTGTTTCTTCATCGATGTCGTCATCCTCCTCCTCCACCTGCGATGCAGGAAAAGATACTATTTCAGAATACTTTGAACTACAATCTGAAGCAAGATCTGAGTATGGGATCCTTACAGCTGCAGGGTATTCAATTGTTTCAGTAGTCGGAGGCTGGAGTCGGGTGACGACACCATCCACAACTGTTGGGTGCATAGGTTTTACAGGCTTCTGCCTTCGTTCTTTTGGCTTAGACAGAACTTAGATGTTATTTAGTTTTTTAAATGAATACGTTATTGAATGTTTGGCTCACATCATCACAAATATAAATTACTTCAATACAGTTATTTATTGAAGTCATTTATTGAAATAAGAATGTGTAAACTTTGTATCAAATGTTAAAGCGGGATATTAAACAAGGGAAGAGTTACAACAACATTTCATTAGTATTTTAAATTACTATGTGAAGTAACCACAGACGGCGACACAGTGTTGCAGGGCCTCACAGCAAGAAGGTCACAGGTTCAAGACCTCCTTGGTCCTGGGTCTGGGACCTTTCTGTGTGGAGTTTGCATGTTCTCCCTGTGTCTGTGTCAGTTTTTGCCGGGTACTCGGGCTTCCTCCCACAGTCCAAAAACATGCTATCCCTGCCTGCGACCCTTATGAGGAATAAGCGGGTATAGAAAATGAAATGAAATCAACCACAGAATTAATATTTACTTCATACTGAATATTTACTTGTTTAAGAGCCTATGTCAATTTAATCAACGTGAGCTGCAATCATAGCCTAGCAAAAATATGCTTTACCTTTTTGAATTATGTTTTTATATTTCATTTTTAGTTGCTTCCAACTCCTTCTCTCCCCTGTTGGATTGCACCTGAATAAAACAACAGATTTTATTCCTATTCATATTTCTACTATATTCTATGAACTTGCAGCTCAATGGAATTCTAAATTCAAACGTATGTGTTGACTCGGGTAGCAACTTTCTCCCATGCTGCCTCTCTCTCTTTTGCTGCTGCCGCAGTTTTACTTTTATGTCAGAATATAGGTTTGTACTCCCCATAGGCTGCATTAATAACTCTACTCCATAATTTAATCTTTTTTCTGTTGCTATGTCTGTTGTCATGGTTTCTCGTGGTATTGGTGCTTCACTGGTGATGGCTTTTTAAAGTGGTGGTGCAAGCGCACAACTCAAGGTAAACATACTCAGAGTTAATTGAATGAATTCAGATCAGCTGTTCTGAATTTTTAACGCATACGCTAAAAACATGAACGTAACTCCTTGGTACTTCGGCGACCCTCAACACATCAGCGAGGAAGCTCCAGTGATCTTGGGCATAAAAGATCCGATAATATGCTGGAGCTCCCCTGTAGAGAGACTCCAGTGATCTTGGGACAATAAAAGATCCGATAATGTGCTGGATATCCTGTGGTTGATGGCTGCCAATCTGGAACCAACGGGTGTAGCAACTCAAAGGGAATATAAGGGACTGTAGCATAGAATGGGTGGCAAATGTCTACTTTTAATGGATTTCTATGGTGACATCTATTACTAATACTATTAATAACTATTTCTTAAATGGCTATTTTTAATAGATTTTCTAACAACGGAAATGCATTAATTCAATGTTTACACACAGTTTTCATACATTAAATGGCAAAATCTATATTTTTAAATGTATATAGCTGTTAAATCTGAAATATAGATCATTTTCCAAAAAAAAAAAAAAAATTATGTGTGAAAATACTGCTTGTTTTTTCAGAATTTCATACAATAACAACAATTTTATTCATTTTATTATTTTATTATTAACATTGTTTTGGCATATATTTGATGTATTAAATGGTAAAAAAATCTCTATATTTAAATGTCCCTAAATTTGATTATTTATTTGCAATATATTTGTATAAAACTGCTATTTTTGATACATTATGTCACAATGGAAATGCATTAAATCATTGATTTGACATAGTTTTCACACATTAAATGTAAAAAAAAAAGAATTAAATATTCTCTATATTTAAATGTCTATAGCTGTATAATCTGAAGTAACCCCTTGTATTAGACAGGACTAAATTCTCCTCCGCAGGTGTTCCACTGTCTTCTGTCAGCAGGGATATAAAAGGGTTCCCTGGGATATAAAAGGGGATATACTAATGGGTCTATATGGGAAATGGGTATTTTTGATCTATTTCTATGGTGATATCTATTACTACTACTATTACTATTTCTTAAATGGCTATTTTTAATGCATTTTCTAGCAACGGAAATTCATTAATTCATAGTTTACACACAGTTTTCATACATTAAATGGCACAACAAAATCTATATTTTTAAATGTATATAGCTGTTAAATCTGCAATATAGATAATTTTCCAAAAAAACAAATAATGATGGTGCCATATCACATTGACGTGTGAAAATACTGCTTGTTTTTTCAGAATTTCATACAATAACAACAATTTTATTTATTTATTTGCTATATTTAATGCATTATATTGCGATGAAAATGCATTAAATCATTGTTTTGGCATATATTTGATGTATTAAATGGTAAAAAAACATCTCTATATTTAAATGTCCCTAAATTTGATTAATTTATTTGTAATATATTTGGGGATATACTAGTGGGTCTATATGGGAAATATGTACTTTTAATGGATTTCTATGGTGATATTTATTACTACTACTATTACTATTTCTTAAATGGCTATTTTTAATGCATTTTCTAGCAATGGAAATTCATTAATTCATAGTTTACACACAGTTTTCATACATTAAATGGCACAACAAAATCTATATTTTTAAATGTATATAGCTGTTAAATCTGCAATATAGATAATTTTCCAAAAAAATGAATAATGATGGTGCCATATCACATTGACGTGTGAAAATGCTGCTTGTTTTTTAGAATTTCATACAATAACAACAATTTTATTTATTTATTTGCTATATTTAATGAATTATACTGCAATGAAAATGCATTAAATCATTGTTTTGGCATATATTTGATGTATTAAATGGTAAAAAAACATCTCTATATTTAAATGTCCCTAAATTTGATTAATTTATTTGTAATATATTTTTATAAAACTGCTATTTTTAATGCATTATGTCACAATGGAAATTCATTAAATCATTGATTTGACATAGTTTTCACACATTAAATGTTAAAAAAAAGAATTAAATATTCTCTATATTTAAATGTCTATAGCTGTATAATCTGAAGTAACCCCTTGTATTAGACAGGACTAAATTCTCCTCCACAGGTGTTCCACTGTCTTCTGTCAGCAGGGATATAAAAGGGTTCCCTGGGATATAAAAGGGGATATACTAATGGGTCTATATGGGAAATGTGTATTTTTGATCTATTTCTATAGTGACATATCTACAATTACTATTGCTAACTATTTTTAAAATTGCCATTTTTATTGCATTATGTTGCAATGGAAATGCATTAAAACATAGTTTATAGTTGTGCCATATAACATTTTGATGTATATTTGATCTATTAAATCATAAAAAAGCTCTCTATAGTTAAATGTCTAAAGCTATAAAATCTGCACAAGAGATAATAATGTTAACATTATACTTGTATAACATTGCTACTTTAAATGCATTGTGTCGCAATAGAAATGTATTAAAACATACTTTTGACATACATTTGATAAATTAAATGCTGAACAAAAAGATCTCTATTGTTAAATGTCTATAGCTATAAAATCTGGCTTGTTACATTAAATTTAAGAAAAAAATGCCTGGTTTTTCAGAATTCATGAACAATATCAACAATTTTATTCATTTATTTGAAATCTATTTGGATAAAATGGCAATTTTTAACGCATTATGTCACAATGGAAATGCATTAAATCACAGTTTTGACATAGGTTTCAGACATTAAATGGTAAAAACAAATGAACTAAACATTTTCAATATTTAAATGTCTAGAGCTGTTGTATTAGACAGGACTAAATTCTCCTCCACAGGTGTTCCACTATCCTGTCAGCAGCCAAATATCAAACAGCGCCACCAGCTCCTTGTGGCTGAAAGTGGAATTACAGTCAACTTCCCTCACGCTGCTGGAGGCTCCATCCCGTTGTCAGGGTGATTGATATTAAACAATAACTAGTTCATATAGAGCCTGGGACAGTTTCAAACTCTGGGCAGCACGGTGGCACAGTTGGTAGAACTGCTGCCTCACAGCAACAAGGTCGCGGGTTCGAATCCACGAGCTGGCACCTTCCTGTGTGGAGTTTGCATGTCTCTCCCCGTGTCTGCGTGGGTTTCCTCCGGGTTCTCCGGTTTCCCCCACACGCTAAAAACATGAACGTAACTCCTTGGTACTTCGGCGACCCTCAACACATCAGCGAGGAAGCTCCAGTGATCTTGGGCATAAAAGATCCGATAATATGCTGGAGCTCCCCTGTAGAGAGACTCCAGTGATCTTGGGACAATAAAAGATCCGATAATGTGCTGGATATCCTGTGGTTGATGGCTGCCAATCTGGAACCAACGGGTGTAGCAACTCAAAGGGAATATAAGGGACTGTAGCATAGAATGGGTGGCAAATATCTACTTTTAATGGATTTCTATGGTGACATCTATTACTAATACTATTAATAACGATTTCTTAAATGGATATTTTTAATAGATTTTCTAACAACGGAAATGCATTAATTCAATGTTTACACACAGTTTTCATACATTAAATGGCAAAATCTATATTTTTAAATGTATATAGCTGTTAAATCTGAAATATAGATCATTTTCAAAAAAAAAAAAAAAATTATGTGTGAAAATACTGCTTGTTTTTTCAGAATTTCATACAATAACAACAATTTTATTCATTTTATTGCTATTTTTAATGCGTTATATTGCGATGAAAATGCATTAAATCATTGTTTTGGCATATATTTGATGTATTAAATGGTAAAAAAAACATCTCTATATTTAAATGTCCCTAAATTTGATTAATTTATTTGTAATATATTTGTATAAAACTGCTATTTTTAATGCATTATGTCACAATGGAAATTCATTAAATCATTGATTTGACATAGTTTTCACACATTAAATGTTAAAAAAAAGAATTAAATATTCTCTATATTTAAATGTCTATAGCTGTATAATCTGAAGTAACCCCTTGTATTAGACAGGACTAAATTCTCCTCCACAGGTATTCCACTGTCTTCTGTCAGCAGGGATATAAAAGGGTTCCCTGGGATATAAAAGGGGATATACTAATGGGTCTATATGGGAAATGTGTATTTTTGATCTATTTCTATAGTGACATATCTACAATTACTATTGCTAACTATTTTTAAAATTGCCATTTTTATTGCATTATGTTGCAATGGAAATGCATTAAAACATAGTTTATAGTTGTGCCATATAACATTTTGATGTATATTTGATCTATTAAATCATAAAAAAGCTCTCTATAGTTAAATGTCTAAAGCTATAAAATCTGCACAAGAGATAATAATGTTAACATTATACTTGTATAACATTGCTACTTTAAATGCATTGTGTCGCAATAGAAATGTATTAAAACATACTTTTGACATACATTTGATAAATTAAATGCTGAACAAAAAGATCTCTATTGTTAAATGTCTATAGCTATAAAATCTGGCTTGTTACATTAAATTTAAGAAAAAAATGCCTGGTTTTTCAGAATTCATGAACAATATCAACAATTTTATTCATTTATTTGAAATCTATTTGGATAAAATGGCAATTTTTAACGCATTATGTCACAATGGAAATGCATTAAATCACAGTTTTGACATAGGTTTCAGACATTAAATGGTAAAAACAAATGAACTAAACATTTTCAATATTTAAATGTCTAGAGCTGTTGTATTAGACAGGACTAAATTCTCCTCCACAGGTGTTCCACTATCCTGTCAGCAGCCAAATATCAAACAGCGCCACCAGCTCCTTGTGGCTGAAAGTGGAATTACAGTCAATTTCCCTCACGCTGCTGGAGGCTCCATCCCGTTGTCAAGGTGATTGATATTAAACAATAACTAGTTCATATAGAGCCTGGGACAGTTTCAAACTCTGGGCAGCACGGTGGCACAGTTGGTAGAACTGCTGCCTCACAGCAACAAGGTCGCGGGTTCGAATCCACGAGCTGGCACCTTCCTGTGTGGAGTTTGCATGTCTCTCCCCGTGTCTGCGTGGGTTTCCTCCGGGTTCTCCGGTTTCCCCCACACGCTAAAAACATGAACGTAACTCCTTGGTACTTCGGCGACCCTCAACACATCAGCGAGGAAGCTCCAGTGATCTTGGGCATAAAAGATCCGATAATATGCTGGAGCTCCCCTGTAGAGAGACTCCAGTGATCTTGGGACAATAAAAGATCCGATAATGTGCTGGATATCCTGTGGTTGATGGCTGCCAATCTGGAACCAACGGGTGTAGCAACTCAAAGGGAATATAAGGGACTGTAGCATAGAATGGGTGGCAAATATCTACTTTTAATGGATTTCTATGGTGACATCTATTACTAATACTATTAATAACGATTTCTTAAATGGATATTTTTAATAGATTTTCTAACAACGGAAATGCATTAATTCAATGTTTACACACAGTTTTCATACATTAAATGGCAAAATCTATATTTTTAAATGTATATAGCTGTTAAATCTGAAATATAGATCATTTTCAAAAAAAAAAAAAAAATTATGTGTGAAAATACTGCTTGTTTTTTCAGAATTTCATACAATAACAACAATTTTATTCATTTTATTGCTATTTTTAATGCGTTATATTGCGATGAAAATGCATTAAATCATTGTTTTGGCATATATTTGATGTATTAAATGGTAAAAAAAACATCTCTATATTTAAATGTCCCTAAATTTGATTAATTTATTTGTAATATATTTGTATAAAACTGCTATTTTTAATGCATTATGTCACAATGGAAATTCATTAAATCATTGATTTGACATAGTTTTCACACATTAAATGTTAAAAAAAAGAATTAAATATTCTCTATATTTAAATGTCTATAGCTGTATAATCTGAAGTAACCCCTTGTATTAGACAGGACTAAATTCTCCTCCACAGGTATTCCACTGTCTTCTGTCAGCAGGGATATAAAAGGGTTCCCTGGGATATAAAAGGGGATATACTAATGGGTCTATATGGGAAATGTGTATTTTTGATCTATTTCTATAGTGACATATCTACAATTACTATTGCTAACTATTTTTAAAATTGCCATTTTTATTGCATTATGTTGCAATGGAAATGCATTAAAACATAGTTTATAGTTGTGCCATATAACATTTTGATGTATATTTGATCTATTAAATCATAAAAAAGCTCTCTATAGTTAAATGTCTAAAGCTATAAAATCTGCACAAGAGATAATAATGTTAACATTATACTTGTATAACATTGCTACTTTAAATGCATTGTGTCGCAATAGAAATGTATTAAAACATACTTTTGACATACATTTGATAAATTAAATGCTGAACAAAAAGATCTCTATTGTTAAATGTCTATAGCTATAAAATCTGGCTTGTTACATTAAATTTAAGAAAAAAATGCCTGGTTTTTCAGAATTCATGAACAATATCAACAATTTTATTCATTTATTTGAAATATATTTGGATAAAATGGCAATTTTTAACGCATTATGTCACAATGGAAATGCATTAAATCACAGTTTTGACATAGGTTTCAGACATTAAATGGTAAAAACAAATGAACTAAACATTTTCAATATTTAAATGTCTAGAGCTGTTGTATTAGACAGGACTAAATTCTCCTCCACAGGTGTTCCACTATCCTGTCAGCAGCCAAATATCAAACAGCGCCACCAGCTCCTTGTGGCTGAAAGTGGAATTACAGTCAACTTCCCTCACGCTGCTGGAGGCTCCATCCCGTTGTCAGGGTGATTGATATTAAACAATAACTAGTTCATATAGAGCCTGGGACAGTTTCAAACTCTGGGCAGCACGGTGGCACAGTTGGTAGAACTGCTGCCTCACAGCAACAAGGTCGCGGGTTCGAATCCACGAGCTGGCACCTTCCTGTGTGGAGTTTGCATGTCTCTCCCCGTGTCTGCGTGGGTTTCCTCCGGGTTCTCCGGTTTCCCCCACACGCTAAAAACATGAACGTAACTCCTTGGTACTTCGGCGACCCTCAACACATCAGCGAGGAAGCTCCAGTGATCTTGGGCATAAAAGATCCGATAATATGCTGGAGCTCCCCTGTAGAGAGACTCCAGTGATCTTGGGACAATAAAAGATCCGATAATGTGCTGGATATCCTGTGGTTGATGGCTGCCAATCTGGAACCAACGGGTGTAGCAACTCAAAGGGAATATAAGGGACTGTAGCATAGAATGGGTGGCAAATATCTACTTTTAATGGATTTCTATGGTGACATCTATTACTAATACTATTAATAACGATTTCTTAAATGGATATTTTTAATAGATTTTCTAACAACGGAAATGCATTAATTCAATGTTTACACACAGTTTTCATACATTAAATGGCAAAATCTATATTTTTAAATGTATATAGCTGTTAAATCTGAAATATAGATCATTTTCAAAAAAAAAAAAAAAATTATGTGTGAAAATACTGCTTGTTTTTTCAGAATTTCATACAATAACAACAATTTTATTCATTTTATTGCTATTTTTAATGCGTTATATTGCGATGAAAATGCATTAAATCATTGTTTTGGCATATATTTGATGTATTAAATGGTAAAAAAAACATCTCTATATTTAAATGTCCCTAAATTTGATTAATTTATTTGTAATATATTTGTATAAAACTGCTATTTTTAATGCATTATGTCACAATGGAAATTCATTAAATCATTGATTTGACATAGTTTTCACACATTAAATGTTAAAAAAAAGAATTAAATATTCTCTATATTTAAATGTCTATAGCTGTATAATCTGAAGTAACCCCTTGTATTAGACAGGACTAAATTCTCCTCCACAGGTATTCCACTGTCTTCTGTCAGCAGGGATATAAAAGGGTTCCCTGGGATATAAAAGGGGATATACTAATGGGTCTATATGGGAAATGTGTATTTTTGATCTATTTCTATAGTGACATATCTACAATTACTATTGCTAACTATTTTTAAAATTGCCATTTTTATTGCATTATGTTGCAATGGAAATGCATTAAAACATAGTTTATAGTTGTGCCATATAACATTTTGATGTATATTTGATCTATTAAATCATAAAAAAGCTCTCTATAGTTAAATGTCTAAAGCTATAAAATCTGCACAAGAGATAATAATGTTAACATTATACTTGTATAACATTGCTACTTTAAATGCATTGTGTCGCAATAGAAATGTATTAAAACATACTTTTGACATACATTTGATAAATTAAATGCTGAACAAAAAGATCTCTATTGTTAAATGTCTATAGCTATAAAATCTGGCTTGTTACATTAAATTTAAGAAAAAAATGCCTGGTTTTTCAGAATTCATGAACAATATCAACAATTTTATTCATTTATTTGAAATATATTTGGATAAAATGGCAATTTTTAACGCATTATGTCACAATGGAAATGCATTAAATCACAGTTTTGACATAGGTTTCAGACATTAAATGGTAAAAACAAATGAACTAAACATTTTCAATATTTAAATGTCTAGAGCTGTTGTATTAGACAGGACTAAATTCTCCTCCACAGGTGTTCCACTATCCTGTCAGCAGCCAAATATCAAACAGCGCCACCAGCTCCTTGTGGCTGAAAGTGGAATTACAGTCAACTTCCCTCACGCTGCTGGAGGCTCCATCCCGTTGTCAGGGTGATTGATATTAAACAATAACTAGTTCATATAGAGCCTGGGACAGTTTCAAACTCTGGGCAGCACGGTGGCACAGTTGGTAGAACTGCTGCCTCACAGCAACAAGGTCGCGGGTTCGAATCCACGAGCTGGCACCTTCCTGTGTGGAGTTTGCATGTCTCTCCCCGTGTCTGCGTGGGTTTCCTCCGGGTTCTCCGGTTTCCCCCACACGCTAAAAACATGAACGTAACTCCTTGGTACTTCGGCGACCCTCAACACATCAGCGAGGAAGCTCCAGTGATCTTGGGCATAAAAGATCCGATAATATGCTGGAGCTCCCCTGTAGAGAGACTCCAGTGATCTTGGGACAATAAAAGATCCGATAATGTGCTGGATATCCTGTGGTTGATGGCTGCCAATCTGGAACCAACGGGTGTAGCAACTCAAAGGGAATATAAGGGACTGTAGCATAGAATGGGTGGCAAATATCTACTTTTAATGGATTTCTATGGTGACATCTATTACTAATACTATTAATAACTATTTCTTAAATGGATATTTTTAATAGATTTTCTAACAACGGAAATGCATTAATTCAATGTTTACACACAGTTTTCATACATTAAATGGCAAAATCTATATTTTTAAATGTATATAGCTGTTAAATCTGAAATATAGATCATTTTCCAAAAAAAAAAAAAAAAATTAATGTGTGAAAATACTGCTTGTTTTTTCAGAATTTCATACAATAACAACAATTTTATTCATTTTATTGCTATTTTGAATGCGTTATATTGCGATGAAAATGCATTAAAACATTGTTTTGGCATATATTTGATGTATTAAATGGTAAAAAAAAACATCTCTATATTTAAATGTCCCTAAATTTGATTAATTTATTTGCAATATATTTGTATAAAACTGCTATTTTTGATGCATTATGTCACAATGGAAATGCATTAAATCATTGATTTGACATAGTTTTCACACATTAAATGTAAAAAAAAAAGAATTAAATATTCTCTATATTTAAATGTCTATAGCTGTATAATCTGAAGTAACCCCTTGTATTAGACAGGACTAAATTCTCCTCCGCAGGTGTTCCACTGTCTTCTGTCAGCAGGGATATAAAAGGGTTCCCTGGGATATAAAAGGGGATATACTAATGGGTCTATATGGGAAATGGGTATTTTTGATGTATTTCTATGGTGATATCTATTACTACTACTATTACTATTTCTTAAATGGCTATTTTTAATGCATTTTCTAGCAACGGAAATTCATTAATTCTTAGTTTACACATAGTTTTCATACATTAAATGGCACAACAAAATCTACATTTTTAAATGTATATAGCTGTTAAATCTGCAATATAGATAATTTTCCCCCCCCAAAAAATAATGATGGTGCCATATCACATTGACGTGTGCAAATACTGCTTGTTTTTTTTTATAATTTCATTCCATAACAACAATTTTATTTATTTATTTGCTATTTTTAACGTAATATATTATGATGAAAATGCATAAAATCATTGTTTTGACATATATTTGATGTGTTTAATGGTAAAAAAAACATCTCTATATTTAAATGTCCCTAAATTTGATTAATTTATTTATAATATATTTGGGGATATACTAGTGGGTCTATATGGGAAATATGTACTTTTAATGGATTTCTATGGTGATATTTATTACTACTAGTATTAATATTATTTCTTAAATGGCTATTTTAATGCATTTTCTAGCAACGGAAATTCATTAATTCATAGTTTACACCCAGTTTTCATACATTAAATGGCACAACAAAATCTATATTTTTAAATGTATATAGCTGTTAAATCTGCAATATAGATAATTTTCCAAAAAAATAAATAATGATGGTGCCATATCACATTGACGTGTGAAAATACTGCTTGTTTTTTAGAATTTCATACAATAACAACAATTTTATTTATATATTTGCTATATTTAATGCATTATGTCACAGTGGAAATTCATTAAATCATTGATTTGACATAGTTTTCACACATTCACACACAAATGTTAAAAAAAAGAATTAAATATCCTCTATATTTAAATGCCTATAGCGGGCGACACGGTGGCGCAGGGGTTAGCGCTGTTGCCTCACAGCAAGAAGGTCGCAGGTTCAAGACCTCCTTGGTCCGTGGTCTGGGACCTTTCTGTGTGGAGTTTGCATGTTCTCCCCGTGTCTCTGTGTGGGTTTTCACCGGGTACTCCGGCTTCCTCCCACAGTCCAAAAACATCCTCAGGTCCTTCTTTTGAAGGATTCTTGACTAAAGTCCCTTGATGTGTCCACTCATGTTTGCAGCTTTATCATTACATTGACCTTGGATGTTTTCCATCTTTCTGTCATTTTCTTCTAGTAGATCTATCATGGCCTTTTTAGGAGCATCTCCACTTGTTGAATGCACCTTACATCCCTGAAGGAAGCGCTCCTTGATTTTCATGTTGTGTACATATCTAACAAAAAAAAGAAACCTGTTCAGTATGTTTCACATCCAGGACTAGAGTTTGACACATGTGGGTTAGTTACACATACTGAACAGGTTTTTATGGTTTTATCCAAAAGTATAGAATACATTTCACTCCCTTTAATTTCTTTTTGGACTGCTCGTTTTGCAGGAATTACCAAAGCTTTGCTCATATCATTTTGACTTCTGTTAGAGAGGATTGAGAAACAAAGTATTTTACCAGATGCCTGCTTCTTTTTGATTGCATCAAAATGTAGTTTTTTTGACAATGTCATACATACCGTGATTTTGACTTAAGAGGGTTTCATCATCCTCTCTGCATACCCTGTCTTGCCAGGTACAGAGAAATGACTATTACTGTTAACGGGATAACATTTCTCAGCTTTTTTTTCTCTTTGTCTTTTGCAGATTGTATGGTCACTCACTTCCAAGGCTGCCTCCAATCATTTTTTGAATGTATTCCACCTCACCAAAGGACACATGTGAGACTGTAGTGACACAGCAGTGTGCTCTCTATTTTTTTCCAAAGCCCTTCTCCATCTATTTACCCCTTATGTTTTCCAGGTTTTATGGATTGTATATTTTTCTTCATTTAATAAAAAGACATCTAATCAATAATAAACCCAGCTCAAGAAATGTACATCTGAAATGTAAATAGCTGGTACATGTGTTCTTACCTTTTGTGCTCTTCATCATCCAGCTGGCATGTGATCCACTCCCTTTCACAGCCTCTCCTCTCCTTCTGTTATTTTGTTAACCTTGTCTGCCTAGCAGGGATCTCAGTAGAATAGGATTGATAAACTAATATCTTCACATAAAACACACACATGCTCCATGGTGTTGATTCACAATCTGTTCTTAATCAAATAAAAAATCATAATTGCCCATTTTATCTACTTTGTGCAATATATTTAAATATATTTTGTTTATGCATATTATTATATGTAATTTGTCTCTGTATATACAAATATAAGTACTGATATGTTTCAATGAGAGGGTGAGAAAATCACTAGTCTATTATTACATTGGTGTTGTATTTATAATAGTCCTATATTATCTGAATATCCTTAACCTAGCCTTTGCCTCCAGAAATGCAGGAATAACACTGCAACTTGACAGTGAAGTGATGCATCTCTACACACTTTGCCTGCGACAAAAGAGACTTTCCCCCCTTAAAGCAGCACACTTATGTAATGTTGTTATATGTTGCCCACACAGTCTCCTTACAGCAATGTGCACATTAGCATACCTGTATACCTCTGCAAAAACCTACACACTAACCCACCTGTTTTCACCTTAAAGCAGAACACTTATTGTGTTGTTTGTGTTTGTTTGTATCAGGGCATGTCTATCATTTTTATCATTTAATTTATCTAAATTATTATTATGCCAGTAAATGTTATTTTTGAAGCTTTGACACACACACACGCACACAAACACACACACACACACACACACACACACACACACACACACACACACACACACACACACACACACACACACACACACACACACACACACACAAATTAGAACAATCTTACCTTTGTGCATGAAGGGGCAAAAGGGGAGGAGCTTAAGCCTCCCACAACGTGCCTGCTGTAGATTGTAGATTTTAAATAATTAAATGCCATTCTGGTGAAGTGACATGGGATTATTAGAAGAACATGGAGTTGGGTTGGGGTTACATGGACATGTGGTTAGTACTTTAAGGATATGGAGTTAGTACTTTCAAGAGTTTGAGTTAGTACTTTAAGAATATTGAGTTAGTACTTTAGGGCATGTGGTTAGTATTTTAAGGACATGGAGAAAGTACTTTAAAGAGTTAGAGTTAGTATTTTAAGGACATGGAGTTAGTACTTTAAGGACTTTAAGTTAGTACTTTAAGGACATATGTTTAGTACCATAAGAACATGGAGTTAGTACTTTAAGGACATATGTTTAGTACCTTAAGAACATGGAGTTAGTACTTTAAGGACATATGTTTAGTACCTTAAGAACATGGAGTTAGTACTTTAAGGACATATGTTTAGTACCTTAAGAACATGGAGTTAGTACTTTAAAGGCATGTGGTGTTTTGAGCTTCCTGGGTTAAACCCTTCTCTTCTCTGAGCATCTTTCTTCTCTGATCTTGCAGTGATGGCGACAGAGAGCTGCAGAAATGACTCTCTCTCTCCTCCAGGCTACATGTTATCTGGGCGGAGAGAGAGAGGGGGAGAGAGAGAGAGAGAGGGAGACATCGATCCCGCACTCTGCTTCACAGTTGTCACCCGCAGCTCCTCCGAGCAGGAACCGGCCCTGGTGGCTCTATCGAGACCGATTGTGAGGAGCAGAGGATCGATCAGAACAAAGCGGAATCAGTGATAGATTTACTGCAACACGCGGTGGTAAAAACGGGATTATATTTGTGTGTGTTTTTTTCTTTTTTTGCTGCAGTCCGCTTCCTGCCTCTTGGCCGGCTGGACTCAGAGAGGAAGCCTCCTTTTGTGTCGCCTCAGTCCCAACTTGTGCCTCCCGTTTCCCCCTCGGAGGAGGTTTCGTTTCATTTTTCTCTCGTTGCGGCCTAAAGGGAATGAATGACAAAAACAAAGGAGGTTGATGTCCACAACTCCCCGGCTCACCTCGTCTTCGCCTCGCCCAAGGAACGGAGACTCCATCTCCGGCAGAAGATGGAAAGCGGAGGCGGGACGGAGGGCTCGGACAGCGGGCAGCCGCAGCACAGCCCCCGGCCCGAACCAGCGGAGCTGTCCGCGGCGCTGCCCGCTCCGCCTCCGGGGGAGAAGAAGAAGATCAACCGGGCTCCGTCCCCGGCTAGACCGAAGGACGTGCCCGGGTGGTCGCTCACGAAGATCCGCGGCGGGATCGGGACCCCGACCCTTAGCGTAAAGCCGGGATCCATCCACCTGGGGAGCCGCATGTCCAGGCGCAGCCCCGTGGGAAGCCTCAAGGACGGCAAAGCGGAAAGGAGCGGCGGGGGCAAACCGGCGGGCAAATCCTCCTCGTCCGCCGCCACGTTGTCCAAGAGCTCCGCGGCAAAGGGGGCGAAAGGCGCCGCCGGGCGGAGGAAGGTGTCGGACGCCAGCATCGGGTCGGACGATTTGTCCAAAGACTCCGGCTGCGCCGCCGGGAAGCTGTCGCCCACCGACAGCAGCTCCGAGCTCTCCGACTGCGCCTCCGAGGAAAACAAGCTCTCCGACGCCGAGTCGAGGAGCAGCCGGGGCGGCGGAGCGGACGCGGACAACCCGCTGAGGAACGGCGCGGCGGCGGCGGCGGACAGAGGCAGCCAGCAACAAGCCGCTGCCGCCGCCAGGTCCACCTGCTCCTCCACCGCCGAGAAGGAGCGGAGCTCCCTGGGCGTGGAGGCCGGGGAAGGGAGCATCTCCCCCGGCGAGGAGCGCTCCGCCACCTCGTTTGACAGTCGCGTCCCCGCCAGCACATCCCTGGCGTTCTCTGACCTCACGGAGGAGTTCATGGACGGGATGCACGAGGAGTTTGTCAGGGAGATAGAGGAGCTGAGATCCGAGAACGATTACCTCAAAGTAAGTAGAATGTGTATTTTAGTCATTGTGGATTTAAATGCATCTCCCTTCACACAGACTTTGCACCAAGGCCCCTGACAGAGCACATAACAAACAGGTCTATTATCTTTGCTGACAAAACACGAGCTAAGCACAACACTTCCTCCCTCACCATCATGGATGCTTTATTATGAAGTCTGTGGGGCTTTATTTACCAGACGTGTTTGCAAGACGCCTTCTGGACGCCACCCAAGGCTACTCACTCCAAGGATGATGATGCTGTTATGGATAGAATCTGCTGCACCCTCAATAACACATGAGCAAAACATGCAGCCTTGTAGCCACAGATTACATCAGGCTTCATACAAATATATATTATATTCGAATATTATATTAATATTATATTCGAAAATTAAACTATAAAGCAAAAGTAAAACCAGGTTTGGTTGAGCAAAGAGCAAAGAGTTTGACTAACCCATGATTGAGTAGATGCTGTTTCAGTGTCTTTTTCCAACTTGATTAGACAAAACCATAGATTAATTTAAATGTATAGGTCACATATTGTAGACAGTGGCATTTTTTTATAAGAAGGTCTGGTGTTATATAAACACTGTCCCAAGGATTAATACATTTGATCCACAGAGAAATGCCACAGCCTGTATTCATAAACTGAACCTCAAAATCAACCATCAGGACTTATATGAAGATGTGATGTCACAACTATACAGTCATTCAAATCGACCAATCAGAGAAGAGTCTCATTAATATAAATGAACAAACATAAAATGATCTGAGAGATGATTTTTTTCTTTCTTAAAACCATAACTATATCTTGTTAGTGACATCACAACTTCAATTAAAACCTAGGAAAAGCATAAATATGGACTTAAGGACATTTCTGTCTTAAGAAGTTAATTTAAATCATTGGCAACATCCTTCTGAAATGTTGTCCTATCAGACTGTAGTTGTATTGATGGTGTATGTAGTATGTAGTCTGAGCTTCCACCAATACGTCATTTATTGCTTGTATACCATTCACACTTCATCTATTGCACATCTTTCTGTCCTGGAAGAGGGATCCTCCTCTGTTTCTCTTCCTGAAGTTTCTTCCACTTTTATTTTTCCAGTTAAAGTTTTTTTAGGGAGTTTTTTCCTTGTTAGATTAGGGAGTTTTTCCTTGTAAGATCCCCTGACTAAGAACAGGGGATGTTGTGTTGTACAAACTGTCAAGCCCATTGGGGTGAAACTATGATTTGTGATTTTGGGCTGAACAAATAAAATTGACTTGACGTCAGCATGTGAACAGAATTAAAGAATCGTCAGATTTTCATACTGAGGATGTCTCAGATGCCTCCACATGTCTGCAGCCAGTGAAATGTAATATACGTGGATCCACCAGTCAAGCTGATCGACCCTGCCCCGAGAGTGACTGATTGATTAGGGAAAGGATCAATTAGGCATTAGCATGTCCCTAAGCACTAACTGGTGGTGACCAGAAAAGTCAGTAATTGTATGAGATTGATTGGGTTGGAGGTGATTGATCAGCAGCACTTGGCCTTAAACAGGAGCAGCCACCTTGTCTTGTCTTTTCTCTGGGACTTGTGCAACAATATTGGAGAAGAGGTTCCTTTAGTTTTAATGTATGTTATGCAATGTAATGTATTTTAGCCAGAACAATAATTGTGATTATTGCTTCATATTGTTATATTCAAACTGAGTATCTCTTTGTTTTTAGCTACATTCATTGATAATGGCGAATAATTCAGAAGTTGCAGCTTGAGCCTTGATAACATGCGCTCATGCTATTAGATTTTTTTTTTTTTATGGTTTTCTCGATCTCCTGTGTAGTGATGATGGTCGTTAAACGTGTGTGTGTGACAGGAAGTAACAGAGCTACCTTACCGGACCACCCCAAATCCTCCTGGGAGGCCTTGCAGTGTTGAGTCTTGTGTGTTGTTGCAGCTGTGAGGAACAGCTGTTTGGTAATCAGAAGATGAAAACAACAGTGCCACTGAGGTGTCAGACCCCCCCCTCCACCTCTTTGTGTTTTTGTAGATGCAGCACCTGATCCTCGCCCATTAATTCCATCTCCGTGATTCCACCCTAGCTGTTCTACATTTTGTCTTTATGCTTCCACTGCTTCCACTAAACGTTTATAAGCGCGTTGATGTTCTGACAGCTGTTGGAGTCTAATTATGAATTTATGAATTTATGTGTACACAGTATTTCTGGTTTACACCTGCAATCCTGATGTCCTTTATACTAAACTCCCTCATTTCTTTATTTTACTCTTTTCTTCACTCGTTTCCTATAGCTGAATCATTAGGTAACATTACACCCTGCTGTCTAACACTGTAGGTCCCCACACACCTCACTGAATTGACTCTCAATTAACACAAAGCTTACCAAAGAACTGAATTATCATTTGGGACCACATGCTGGACTTTACCATAATTAACAACACATACAGCCCTGTTACAGCTGATGAAAATGAGCCGTTTTGGACCTAATTTTTAGGAATGCCTGTCCTGTGACTGCAATTAATCTAATAGTTGAGTGGATGTCCATTCTGAGCGTGTGACTGTTTGAGACTCACTGCTGCTATCAGTACTCACAATATTTTACATGGCAATGATTGCTTTGGTAGAAACAGATAAACAGTTCATCCAGTATTATCTTATATTGTACATGTGTGGCATTACAAACCTTTAATGCTTACTGTTTTTTCTGATATCATAAAAGTGTTGTGGAAATAGAGTCCCATGTGAAAGTCATCTCAATCATGAAACCTCCAGAGCCACAATATCTGTGGATATGTTGTAGACCATGGCCTGTTTTCAGCTCATTTTAGCTGAATGTATGTGGTCAAGGTGGATTTTGTTTTGTTTGGACAGAGCCATGATAGCAGTTTCTCCCAAGCCTGGGTTTACACATCCTTCTTTGCACGCAAATTCACTTCGCTGTGAAATTCAGTCTGGACACAAAGGACCCAATTTTCCCTTCATCTAGGGAATCAATCACAGAACAGGGGAGGGGCAGCAAGACAATGACGAAACACAGAAGCAACTTTGTTGATAACTGTGGATTCAAAATGGCGGCATACTGTAATGTACCTTTCGATGCCGCTTTAGAAAGTGTTCTAAGTCAGTGGTCCCCAACCTTTTCTGTACCGCAGACCGGTTTAATGTCTGACAATATTTTCACGGCCCAATCTAAAGGTGTAGCTGATAAAAACTAAATAAAATGACAAGATCGGCATTAAAAACGGTGGTATTTTCTCTATAGTAATAATAATAATGATAATAATAATAATAATAATGAACGTAAATCCACTGTGTAATCATGTGCAACTTTATTAGCGGTATCCTCGTAACGTCACAGCAACAATAGAACATCACATGAGCAACATCGATTCTACCCCAACACAATGCAACACACTCTGGTCGCTATGGTAATGTTTAAACATACCTTCAAAATAAGACACAACATAAAAACAAAGTGCATGAAAATGCTCGCTAATCACAGCAGCACTGAATCAATGGGAGCCCTGAGCTTGTTAGAGGGATATATCACGTGATGTGTGGTGTCGCGGCCTTGACGTGCGTCAAGTGAGATGGATGTAACAGAGAAAATCCGATCACTTTTCAAAATAAAACATAATTTTTAAAAAAATAAAATAAAATAATGGAAATTATTTTTTCTTTCTGTGCGGCCCGGTACCAAATGACCCGCGGCCCGGCCTGTGGGTTGGAGATCACTGTTCTAAGTAATTTAGACCACAAGTTTACTGCTAAACTATTTAGTTGTCATTCGATATTGGGTAGGTCATTGGGTATTTTTTATACAATTGGCTAAAAACTACTACAGATGCATTTGATAGACATTCATACCACCCAATAAACAACTCTCGGATTTCATAAGCCACGCCTCCAATATGAATAGATGAACGGATCCCAAACTGAATGTTAATGTACATTAATACATTGACTGAATACCAGTGTACATTGATATTCCGTCTTGTGTTGTGTTAGCCAGGCTTGTTTCCCCTTGTTTTAAGTCTGTGTGCTAAGCTTAGCTTAATGGCTACTGTTGGTAGCATGTGTGATGTTATATCCAACTGGGCAGGAAAGCAAAATGTCAAACTCCATGAGGTCTTGATGAAACAGAAACTTCAAAGATGTATATTATCAAATCATCCAATCAGGATGAATCATTTAGCATGTTTAATTCATTCAAAGCAAAAACAGATTGCTATAAATCGGTGATACTGTAGTTAATGTCTTTTTGCAAAAGGAAATTGCACAGTCATGTCCATGGATCTATTACAGGGTCGTTGACTGTATATGATTCATTCTGTAGCTCTATATGAGGTAATGGTATAAACATGTTGACCCACTGTCCCACAGCAGGTAGTGAGGAGGAGGATCGTTATCCCAGCAGACATCTGGGAGCTCTAATTTCTGACATTAACCAGTCTGCCTCTCTGAAATCTGATAAGCTGATTCGTTGATTCATTTTCCTTGTCTGGCTGGCTGTTCACAGAACACAAACCATCTTCCCTGTTTCTTCTTTAGTTAGCTGTGGAAACCAGGTCAGTGGACCACCTCTCAGTCTCTCACCACATTAACCTGTGATTCCCTTGTTCTGTGTCCTCACATCCTCTCTATGCTGTTGTGTTTTATTTTTCTCCCCATAGGTCTGGGCAATATATTGATATTGAGATATGAGCCTGGATATCATCTTTGATTTTGGATATTGTAAAAATCACATTGTTTTGCAGTATATTAAGTGATGTTACTTTCTGAACTTACCAGACTGTTGTAGCCCTTACAATATAGTCATTAGATCCAAAATACTGATGATTATTTAGCAAAAAATATGGTTATATAAATATTTTGTGAGAGCAGCATTAGCCATCCCTACAATACTGTCATCATGTCGAATGTGATATTTGATTTTGTGCATGTCACACTCTCGTCTGCATTTCTTTAATGCTGTTTTTTTGTCTCTTCCCCTTTTCATTGCTTTGTGTTTATTTCCTTTTCTCCTTTTCCATTTTCATTTCTTCTTTCTATTTTTTGTGCTTTCCCTGTCTTTCTTTTTCCTCTCATATCCTTTACTTTTCATTCTCCTCTGTTTACATGTCTTTCCATCTCTCTAATTTTCCTATCATTGTATTTTTGTTTTTTCCTTAATTTCACTCCTTGTGTTTTATGTTCTTTTGTCACATTTTCAATCTCTCTTTCCGTTTTGTTTCTTTCATTTATTTTCTACCTCTGTCCACATCTCTGTGTTGTACATATGTAGCACAGAGGTCACTTCTTGCTGCACTCTATCAACAACTCAATCAACAAATCTCTCACAACACACACACACACACACACACACACACACACACACACACACACACACACACACACACACACACACACACACACACTGATTTTGCTACATGCTGTGCCACATACATGACTTTGTTAAAATGTTCACGATCCATATACTCTCACACTGTTTATATTGAAGGTTGTAGAAGCAGAAACACCCCATTTACAGTCATTCTCTGTCTTGATTTATTATCACTCAAATGCATGTGCATGCAAACACACACACACACACACACACACACACACACACACACACACACACACACACACACACACACACACACACACACGTACACATCTCCAGAGCTTGTTGTTGCTGTAGTTGGAGCTCTGTAGAAGCTGACCCACATTCTCCACTGTAGTAAATTATGAGAGCACTACTACTACTATTACTACTACAGCTGCTCACGCTCTCTTTGCTTTGTTGCTTGCACATTACACACACACTGAGAAGAAGAACTCCTGATGTCCCATAAAGCCCAGTGACCCAGTCTTTCGTAGTAGGGTGTGGTAATTGCAGACATGCTCACTCATACAAAAGCTGCACTTTAAATACAATTGAGAGGGATGATGCAATTCGTGCTGTCAGGCTGAAATGAATAAATTATTCCTTTCTTAACATGTCTAGCAGAGTACTAGACAACATCGGGGGTATGAATTAATCATGTGCATATAATAGATTATTTTTTTGAACATTTTTCCCAATCTGTCCCATATATTTGCAAAAATTCCTTTGCAGGAATTTCCTTTTCTCTGCTCTTAATACATGCAGCTGCAGAGACGCAATTTCCCTGCAGGGACGGTTACGATTGCCCCTAAGGTAATCCAATAACCCGACCCTGACATGTGACCTGCTTTGTGCTGCCTCCTGAGTGGCGGAGAGAAAGAGGAATCAATACAGTATCACGTTATAGCATTCAATGCACTATTCTCCTCCTTATGAGTCCATGTATTTCTCTGTATCTACTGACCCCGTTATAGGACTTGAGAGAATATTATGTTACAGATCATTTTAAGAAGACACTAATCGTTGTAATGGCTACCCTGATAATGAGGATGATGAGGAGGAAGATGTGGTGGCTAATAATTAATGGGCTGGATTACAACCCGGCCGATTTTTTGATGACGAGCCTAATATAGTATTTATGATGAAGATTCTAAAAGGTATAATGCCCTTTAAGTGCAAAAGGGTTCCCGGATGACCCACATGTGTGTGCATAATACTGTCATCGTCACTTTCACAGATGTTCAGTTAGGAGTCTCTGCAGCACAATTACAGTAACAGCTCTTCCTCTGCAGCCGGATAATGGAGGAGTATGAATGTCTCATGTTTCATGTTCAAACGACTGATGCACTGTCTCTTCTTCCCCGTCTCCAGGATGAGATGGAGGAGTTGAGGTCTGAGATGCTGGAGATGAGGGACATGTACATGGAGGACGACGTCTACCAGCTGCAGGATCTACGGCAACAGCTGGAGCAGGTACATGTGGAGGCGGGATAAACAAACTAAATGAAACGCAGTAGCTTTTTGCTGAATCTGTGCTTTCATTTTCTTTTATCTCTTGTGCAGGAGCTTTGTTGTAATTATTTCATTTGTTCCTGCCCAATACAGTTTATATTTGTGACAAAAGAAGGGTTTTACATGCAACTAGGGTTTGCGAAGGGGCGGGAAATTCCCAGTAAGTTTCTGGAAAATAGAAACCTTCCATTTGAAGAGTTTTAGAAATATTCAACATTTAGCACCTAACTTAAGTGTTAATACATTTTTAATATATATATTCCTGTTAATTCCCATGTATTGGAATACATGGAATTGGAATGTTTCCAACTTTGATAATTCCCAGAAGTTCGCAACCCTACATGCAACACAGGTCCCCTGGCCGGTAGTCAAATGGTGGTTTCTGACAAACTGACACCTCCATGCACTGAATAAATAGATATCATAGACAAAATTTCTTGCAACCCCCTCAACCTTCTGAAACCTGCTGAAACTTCAAACACTTTTCCTCCCAACAGAGCACAGTCGCAGGAGCTGAGATGTGAGTGTGTGCAGCCTGTCACCTGCAACGCTTCACCTAACAGCCACTGAGGCTATTTCCTTTTGTTCCTTTATTCCCTGCAATAATTCAAAATGATTCGCTCTTAATGAAATGCCAAAAATAACTGTAGGTTTGTAGCCAGCCGTGCGTTTTTAATGTGAAGCCGCTACACAGGAGGAAATGTTTGGGTTTGCATTGGCAGAAACATAATGCAGCTCTGTTTCTAAATGTCCTATGTTTTCAATTTAAAGTTTTGGAGATTTTTGTCACTTGCCTAATGTTTTAAAAGAACATTTAATAAAAGTTCCTTGACAAACAGTTTCACCCGACGTGTCAGACATGAACAATGAGACAGCGTAGACAAAGAAAAATCAATAGCAGTAACAGAAGATAGGTTGAGGGGGTATTCTCTAAGGGTTTTGGTTTTGTTTTATACATTTTTCTATTTACATTGTTATGGAATGTGTCTGTTTATATTTCATTTATTCAGGCAAACAAGACCTGCCGCATCCTGCAGTACCGGCTGAGGAAGGCAGAGCGGCGCTCCATTCGTGTGGCCCAGACGGGGCAGGTGGACGGAGAGCTGATCCGAACGCTGGAGCAGGACGTCAAAGTAAGTGTGTGTGTGTGTGTGTGTGTGTGTGTGTGTGTGTGTGGGTTCAGAATATACATTAATCACAATAGGTTAGGGAGATTGTGAGAGATTCAGTGGATTTCATACATGTTTGGGGTAACAAATATTAAACTAATTAAAATGGTGTTTCCTCTCATTCATTATTAGTAATATCAAAGGGAACTTTTACTTCTTTCAATAACATCCAGACCAAATAGGAAAAGCACTCATGTAAAGAACAATATCCCTGACTTATAGTGAGTAGTGTAACAGTATACAGTAAGCTTCATTAGTTGAAGGAATTTCCCTGTTAAAAATATTTATGGACTGATTGCCACACTGACTTAGAGACACTGAACGCCTCATTAACCCACAGCTAACACAGATAGAGAGAGAGTAAAGACACATGCATGTGTTTACTGTCAACTGTTAATATCAGACCACTCAGGAATCCCCACACAGATACTGTGTGTTTTTTCCATGCTGACCCTGGGTCCACTCAAATTCACAGCCTTCCTCCGACATTTTCCATGTGATGGAGTATACAATGAGTCCTTTATACAAGAGAGAGACAAAGAGAGAGAGAAATGTAGAGGGAGAGAGAGTGAGAGAGAGAGAGAGATCTCAGCTGCTGTCCCACCATCTGGTTGTTTTGGAAGGGAAAAAAGGAGGGAAGGAGATGGAATGAAGGAGGGAAAAGGATGAGCGGACTCCGAGGGTAGGAAGGAAAAAGGGGGATTGGTCAGTATTTGAAAATTCAAATAAGCCAATGAAAGTGAGAGCAAGAGGCGGCATAAGGGTAGAAGAAGTCAGGGAGGAAAAAAAAAGTCAGGGAGGAAAAAAAGAGACAAAAATAGAGGGGAAGGCGAGGATTAGTTGCATTTAATAGAGTTGATCTGAATGGAGGTTTGACTTGAATTTAAATGTGTAATAGCCAATAGTGGTTGGGATAAAAAGCAAAAGTCAGAGATCACAGAGAGGAGAGAAAGACAAAGCTTGAGGGAGGAAAAGAATGAGTAAGGACAGCCGGCATCTGTTGGCTGCATTAGCAAAGACGGATCATTAACACAAGAAACCTGAAAAAAAAGACACAGCAGGGAGACAAACCCGACCCCTCTGTGTGTGTCTCCCTTTACACACGGATGATTATGTCGTCTCGCTGCCAGGTCAAGTTACACCACGCTGTCCCACGTGTGTGCGTGTATTAAGCCTGGGCTAAGCTTCTCTTTTAGAAGCCTCTCACAGTCACTCCTGTGTTTATTCTGGTAGCTTTATCATTAGCCTTATAACAACACACACACACACACACACACACACACACACACACACACACACACACACACACACACACACACGCTCCTGCCTCTGTGACTCAACAGTGATTCAACTCTAGTGGGAAATAACTTTAACTTCAGCAGAAAAAAATGACAATTACTACAAACATTTGAGTAGCTTGTATGTATTTAATTCAAATATCAATGTAGCTGTGACTGTAAAGGCCTTGGATTTCTGATTTTAGACAGAAACACAATACTGTGTAGAATAGTAGCTTCATAGCAACTACGATTGTGAAAAAAAGGAATTAATGTGATTATATGGGAATAAATCCAAAATTTACAAAATTGAATTGTTGATTTTTGGCCCTTAACAGGGAACTTTAATATAGTTGGAGAGAAGATATAAGATAGCATAATCTTGGCTAAAACAACCAGATTTAAAGGGATAGTTCAACATTTTTTTTTTAATTTAGCCCATCATCATGTCTTCCATACTCAAAAAAGAAATCACATTAGTCGCATAGTAGCAGCTAAGAAGCTCACAGCTCTGCTCTGCTGGTTTCTAAAAAGCTAATATCGACAAAAGAGGTAAAGAACCTATTGCTATAAGTATGGGAATCATGATGATGGATGAATTTTCAATGTTGAACTACCCCTTTAATGTGAGTACACTCCTCAAATGCACAGGTCATGTGTCACCCTTCATGCACTGAGCTTTCTCCATCACATGCACAGAGGATTTCTAGATCCCTGGAGGCCACGTTTTTGAGCCTAAAGCACAAGACTATTATTGAATATTTCCAAAATTCCCCATTTTACCCCAGCTTACCATAGAAAGTTTCTGGAAATTTACCAGAAATTCCTGCCCTTTTCATTTTCCCCTTTTTGAAATTTATACAATTGTCCTTTCTAAGATATGGAAGCCAGAAGTGTCTAACATGTGGGTGGGGACCCCTACAATGTGTCACAAGATGATAGCTATTGGGGAAGAAAACATATTGCTCTAAAATAAAGGAAAAGTCCTTTTAGTTTGAATATTTACAGATAAAAAATCCTCTGACAAATAAACATTTCTTTGTATTTCAGTGTCACTAGCCAAAACAAGTCACAAGTAACCACTTTTAAAGAATTGGATTTATTTAAAGTAATTTCCACCATTTTTTTATTTATATGTCCTCAAATATCCAAAATATGTTATTTCCTACTGGCTGAAGATGCTGGAACCTTTCTGCAATGAGCACAAATGAGAAAATGCTATTTACTCATTTAGTCATTGACTAGAAATTGAAAGTGAAGATAAATATGAGCATAAATTGCAAATAAGCTGGTGACTGTGTCTGTTTCTCAGTCTGTCTGTTTTTTTTTTTACTGTACTAGACTCTGAGTTACCATTAGACAAACTGTGGTAGATGCTCTTTGGATAATTAAAAGACATTTTCTGAAATGTTTTCTTAATGTAGGAAGATAAAATGCAGCTGGTAGACACACCCAGGGTGGGTTTGCACTTCACGCTCTGACTTGACCTTGACTTGTTGAGCTCCTTTGCACTGAGCTGCTTTACAAAATAATTGGTTTAACTGCTGCTGCTGCTTTAAGGCTCTGATTTGATGACTCACATGCAGATGACAGAATATACACACATATGAACTTTCTCACAGCCTCTTGATCTTCCTCTGCTCCTTATACACTCGACTCAAACTTTGTCCTTTGTTCTGCTCCTTTCTCCCCCTATGTCCTTCTGTCCCACTGGTCATGTGACCTTTTACTCCTCCAGGGAGACGGGGATTATCAGAGTAATAAAGAGAGATGAAGTGAAGACAGAATGGGAACTAAGAGGAATTAAGAAAGAGGAACATTGTGATTGCTTGTCACATGAATAGTTTTTGACAAAAACATCTCAACAACTTTTTATGTACATCACATGCAGACATGTGTTTTGTTTCTTAAACCACATGCACGTCAGCTTTAATGATTGGACGCTTGTGTGTGTGTGTGTGTGTGTCCAGGGTTTGGAGAGCCTCAGAATGTCCAAGAGAATTTCTGACATCATTTCCTGTCCTACTCACATGCTGCTCTCATTCCCACAGGCTACAGACATCTGGACACACACACACACATACAGAGGAAGCAGTTGTTAGTATTCTTATGATGTCAACACAGTGATACTTCATTATATTCCAGAGAGAATCTGTTGTGTGTCGGCCTGACTGTGAAAATTCTGACAGCCATGATGTTGGCCAGGTCTAATGTTACATACATATTCAAACAAGTATTTAGTAGTCATAGCTTTCTTTGTATTAAGGCGTCACAGACAGTTTTCTGTGTAGTTTTGTTTTGAGATGTCCAACTCTGACCTCTTTCTGCTTTCACTCCAATTCATTGAAGATGGAAAAAAATCATTGAGCTCAAACTATCTGCATTACAACTTTACCTTTGAGTGAACTGATCCTTTAAAGCCATAGGATCTGCTTGTTTGCTGTCTTACCAGGTGTTAGATGAGAATGTAATAGAATGTGTTCCTTCAGTTATCCAGAAGCTGTTTAGCATATAGCAGCTTAGCACAGGCTGTCAGCAGCATGCTGCTTCATCATGGTTGCCCAAATAAGGAGAGAGCACAGACCTCTGTAGCCGTGGCTGTAAACCACAGCAACTTTATGGAGCTATGTATAATAATAATGCTGTATGCATAATAATGCAGCAATGTACAGCTTGTGCCCCTGGTAATAGAAACATTAAATACTGATATGAGTGGGTTGTGGATTCTGTCCTTCCTTTTCTCACACACACACACACACACACACACACACACACACACACACACACACACACACACACACACACACACACACACACACACACACACACACACACACACACACACACACACACACACTCTGTACTACTGTACTTGTGAGAACCATGACTGGCCAAACCCATAACTTTAACTCACCTAGTTCTAACTTTAACCTTTTTAATCTTCAAGCCCTTTGAAGAAGTATGAATCATCATGTATTAACTTTCTATATATGTCCTCTCTCTTTCTCTCTCTCTCTCTCACACACACACACACACACACACACACACACACACACACACACACACACACACACACACACACACACACACACACACACACACACACACACACACACACACACTCAAACATGCTATGTCATTAGACTAGAGCCAGTAGCAGCAGAATCCTATACTTTTATCTGAACAGGGCCATCTCACAGCCTTGTGTGTGTGTCTAAAATTGGATTCAGTTTAGTAGATTCATTGAGCTTCAGGAAAGTGTTCCTCTTGCATCTCCCTCTCTCTCTCTCTTTCTCCATCTTTCTCACACACACACACACACACACACACACACACACACACACACACACACACACACACACACACACACACACACACACACACACACACACACACACACACAAACACACACATATTCCAACTCCCACTCATACACCATGTGTCATGCACACTAGGAAGTACAGTTTCCATGCCAGAGTCACACTTTACATCAGTGGGAGATGTGGTTTCTGTGTGTGTGTATTTGAGTGTCAGGGTGATGATCCATTTGATTTGAGCTCCTCATATGAAATACAGTGCAGCTTTTTTGTTTTTTATATATAAATCTGAATATGTTTGATTATTGGATATCATTTAATTTATTCAGGTTTTCCATGGTTTGTTGGGACACTGGCAAGACAAAATAAGTTGTTGACGATCAGGAAGTTTGCTGGTTTACAGACAGAGGCACTAACAGACACAGACAGAATGTGTTTAATGTTTCACTGTGCCTGTTTTTTGTTGTACAGTTCCCCTCTGCAGTATTTATACTGTAACTGAACCGCTGACCAAATAGCTCCAGATATCTGCACATGTTATTGTGTAGGCCTGTTTTTACTGGAGCAGTACAGCTCAGCTTTGCGAATTATGTGATAAACACATAACTTTTTCACAGTAAAAGCTCCTGTCATGCTGATTCCATTAGCCTGAGCTGTGCTGCTTTAATGTGATTTCTTTTGATAGTTTATTCACTGAACGATTAATTGATAGATTAATAGCCATAATCATTATTTGCAGACCCAGCCAACAGTAACTACTATGATATCAAGTTGTGTATCTGTACTCCTGGATGGATGCCTGTATGTATTCATGAGCAGATGGAAACAGAGAATGGTGTTTTGATATCGAGGTGAGATCATGCCAAACATCATGCCAAGCAAACCATTGTTGGAATTCATCACATTCCATCCTCTCTCTCTAATGATGGATGGATGGACCACAGCTTAGAACAGCTGTGATGCCAGTGGCTCTTTTGCTCTCTCCCTCTTAACATTCACACATAATGTTTTATATATAGACATGAAGCAGATTATCTGTGATGTAACATCTTCTAAATGGAGCACAAGAAGCCAGAATGTTGAACGAATGTCAAAAAGGTCAGCAGCATCACACATCAACACCAGAGTTGCCATCTTTAGTTATTGAAGCCTAGAAACTGTTCTCTTATTTTCTAAAAAGATTTATCACTTATAAAATGTAAAATGTAATAAAATGTAGTTTATAGCTCTTACATCTTATGTGTTTGTTTTATATTTGGTGTGTTGTGGTTGGTAAACCAACTTCTGTTTTTCCAAATCTCCACATTTTATTAAAAAAACAGCATGGAGCTCCTGCAAGAAAGTCACAGTGAGACTGAGAGAGATAACAAGTAAAATATGAACACAAACGCTTTGTCAGATCATCAGTGAACCAGAAAATATGTTTGTTGTCCAAGCTGTCATTTATTTTTTTATGTGGTATGAGGCTGTGTCCATCCATCCATCCATCCATCTATCATCGTCTCTGCCCTACACTTATTCACCAGAGACTGATGAGATCAAAACTACGGAGGATATTTGTTTTACAGAGAATAAAACCGTATAAAAGCGTATATATATATATATATATATATATATATATATATATATATATATATATATATTTACATTTATCTGACAGCTGAACTTGCTGAAAACTGCATTTGAAAAATTTCCACAAACAAAAAACAAAAGAATAACAGCCTTAAAGGTACAGAGTGTCGTTTTTGGCAGCGTCTAGCGGTGAGGACACAGATCGCAACCAACAGATCGATGAATCAACTATGATGGCTGAAAAAATGTAAACTGCAAAAGGCCACGTTGTTTGGTTTGGCCATTCTGGGCTATTGTAGAAACAGGGTGATGCAATATGGCGGGAGAAACACACCAGTTCTTATTTTGATTGATAAAACCCCAGTTGAGTTTTATGTATGTTCTATTTGTGCCAAATCTGTTCCATTTAATATGGCTAAATCTTAGACAGTGGACCTTCAACTTAGCAGTTTGACTACATTAAAATGTTGCTTAGACATTAGTCTAACATCAGCCAGACCTATATTAATATTAGTAGTATAATATACTTACACATTATTGTATTAGTAATGCTAACCCTGAAATAAAGTGATTGGAGTCATTTAAGCTATATTTTTTGATAATACCTAACAGACTTTTAACTGATTCTAAAAGACGTGACCATATTATCCTGAGTCTTGTTTTGCTTCACTGCCTTTGCTGCCTGTGTCTTTTCGAATCGATTTCAAGATCTTATTGATAGCTTTTAAAGCACTCCGAGCTCCCAATTACATCACTGATCTTTTATCACCGTTTATCTGTTCCTAATCTGCGATCATCTGGTCTGAGCCTCCTCACTGTCCCACCAGATTCAGTGACCGAGCGTTTACTCCCTGCCTGAAGATATCAGATTTGCTGACTCTGTTCTATTTAAATCTTATCTTAAAACTCATGTTTACATGATTTCCTCCAATTTTATTACTTATCCTTTAATGTTGTGCATTGCACTGTTTTTAAATGGCTCTCCTATATGTCCTCTTTGTTGTGATTTTATTGTTTGTGTAATTTTTGTGAATCACTTTTGTAAACTTTGTTTTAGAAATGTGCTGTAAGAATTAGCCAGTTTTCAGATGCAGACTTGATTCAGTAAAATACAACAAATAGTTAAAGATGATTGTTTCGACCTTTTAGTCTTTGATGTCTTACAAACGGCAGAATGTAGTCTGCTTACGTTTGACATGTTTATTATTATTAACAGCTCCACCAAATACAGATTTCTCCCTCTTAAAACTTGGTTTTGTTTCAATAAATTATCCAATATTTCACAAAAAAAGATTAGAGAAAAAGACCAAGAACATTGTTCGTTCTTTTTCCTCTCCCATTAATCATCCTATGTCTCCTCACATTTATCTGCTGACCCTTTGATAGGGGCCTGACCCCTATGTTGGGAACCACTCTGTACTTTTACTGCAAAGCTTTAACTACATCAAGCTTATAATACTCATGTACTTTTACTTGAGGAGTTTTTTTTTACACTCCTGTATTGTTTTAGTTAAGTAAAGCATCTGAATACTTCATCTAACACTGCTGGTTCATTATCTTGTGAAATATGACTGTGTCATGTGTTGCAACATAAAGTAAAATTGATGTGTAATGAAACCAGATGGAACCAGAGCAGCGGTCTTGTTTTTGTTTGTCAACCATTTAAGAACCATTCTTGTGGTTATGAAAGATAGATTTTTTTTTCTTATCTGTGCAACTGCGAGCAGATTTTTCTAAACCCTCCTCCTATGATAAACTGTGGGGTTCAGCTAAACGGCAGACAGTCGATAACTCCACACAGAGCAGCACTTTGTAAGCACATTTCATAGCTCATTAAAAAACAACATACTCACCTCCAAGGCTGAGGTGAGGTCTGTAAAAGCTTTTAAATCTGTCTTCATTCCCCCAACATGAAGCCACAACCTTAGATTTGGTAAACAACATGCAGGAACTGAGCCTAAGTGAGTGTTGGGATACATACAACTGCAGATCATAGCAGTGTTTCAATCTGTTTAAATGCTTATTCTCTTATTTTACTTGACAACAGAAAGGCTAAAGCTTCTGTGAAAGTGCATGCATAAATAAAATTGTGGTTCCGAACATGTGTTCAGGAATAAATATGTTAATGTTGCTGGTAAATTTAAAATGACACGACACACTCACTGGAAATGCTTTTTGAACCACAAATTACATCTCAAAACAACAAAGGGCTCCACTGCTGTGCTTATGTTCTGAAGTGGGCAGAGCCGGAGCAGTGGAATGAATTGATTTTTAGCAGAATGCCTCTGCAGTCGGTCCTGTGGCCCCACAGAAAGAAGGTCCCGATTCCTAAACCCCATCAGGGCTGAAACCTTTCAGGAGTGTGTACGTCTCCTCCCACACCAACACACATGAATGTTTCAGTAGGTGGTCGGAGTTCTTCTTGCCGTTGCCCCTGAGCGTGGTTGTGGTCAGACTGGAGGGCAGAGCTGCTCCCGCCCACTGCTCCTAAACAGTAAGAACAGGTTAAATCTAGATTTCCACATGGGAATAGAAAAAAGAGATTCTGTCATATTTTAAAAAATATACGTCAGGTGTTGGATACAGAAGTCAGTCTTTTTATTTTTGTGGATTGTGTAGAGATTCGACGGTCCAGGACATTTTTAGCAAGGGATGAATGAAGAAAATTACAGCTTCCTCTATCTCTACATTGTTTACTTCAATATTTTTATTGCACAATTGAAGGAATTGATAGGAACGCCTTTTATCTGTGATTCATTTGTTATCATGTGACAAAGAATGATTGATTTGATTCATTAAATGAACCTGATCCTAATGACGCCTATTGAGGAAGTGGGGACCGGGCAGAATTCCCCGCAATTTGATACTCACAAAGATAAGATACACACACACAAATACACACACACACACTGAGCTGCTGTGTTTCCATAACGGTTATCTCTCCAACGACTTCCCTCCATGTAGATTTTATCAAAGAGTGTGTGTGTGTGTGTGTGTGTGTGTGTGTGTGCGTGTGTGTGTGTGTTTTGGGGGGGGGGGGGGGGGGGAGAAGCTGTGTAACAGGAGGAACAAAACTCTGGTTGTTGAACACAGTCACACACACACACACACCAACAACCATGTGCACAGTGTACACGAAAGCTCCGTATGATGACTAACTGCCACTTGTTGATGATATTGCCGTTTGCCCTGTGGCCAGTTTGTGTGTGTGTGTGTGTGTGTGTTGATGAGTAAAGGAACAGTCATGAAACCCTCCCTCTCTCTCTGCTTATATAGTTTTTTTCCTTCTCTCCTGATTTTACTCACTCTGACACACATGCACACACACAATCTCCTTAACACACACACATATTCAGAGAGTTTCTCACCAAGCTCTGCACCACCGACTGAATGCTAATTACATCCTATAGCTCATTATATAGCTCTGTTGCTGGGTAAAACCACAGCTTCAATGGTGTCAAATTCCTCCACGTTCATAGACAAACAATCCAACGCTTATTTATCAGGAGTCAGAGGCAGACAGAGGAGTGTTGGAGGGGAGGACGTAGAAGTGAAGAGAGGCGGTTGAGGAGCAACACAGGCCTGAGTGTTGAAAACATTTCATTAATAACAAGCTATTTTCTATTTACGGTATTGATTCACTGATCAAGATTAATCATTCACTGTTTCTGTCTGGTTCAATACTCATAAAGCTCTGGGGGCTTCAGCCAACGCACATTAGGGACTGAGACACCGCTGTGTTTTTAATACACAGATGCTGATGTATAGTATGAAGCTATTGTTCTAAAGGAAGGAGTCGTTCTACTCCAGAGACAGTGACACCGCTAACTGGTTTGTCTGTGTTGAAGTGTATCTGCGGCTTATTTCACACCTCTATATTTATTACTCACTGCACACTGCTGCTGTGTTTCTGCATCACAGTTCCCAGAGAACGCCTGTCACTCAACATCTTCATGTCATTTTCTATTGATGAGACTACAGCACCAGGCTGTGCAGAGGTTTAAGTGGATTCCAGGCCTAGTCCACACGAACACTATTTTTGAAAAAACTATTTAAAAATTCTCATGGTTTAAGCAAATAAGCAAATGTTTGTTGGATAGTTGTTTGGTTGGTCAGCACATAAATGGCCACAGTTTCCCCTCTAGGAGATTGAAATTGGACATGGAGGTCAGGTGTGTGAAGGTTTGAGTTTCTGTTTATACCAATTGGCTAAAAGCTGGCGTGGCATTGGGTGTGGCCTGTTACAAAAGGAACTTCCACTTTACGGCTGTACAATAAATGTTATAAATAAATTGTTAGAAAAACATCTAGGCTGAGCTGTTCAGGTTGAGTAGAGCATGACAGAATTTGATTTGTTACACACTGATGGAGGCATGTCTCTTATCACTTCCTATAAATATGATTTGGTACATTTATTTATTACTCAATACCCAAATAGTACCTGATCAACATTAGGATGCCTTACCTTACAACCTTACAGATTTAGTAATAAATCTGTTTAGATCAAAAACTGAGTAGTAAAGAGATGGAAAGAGATGCAGTGTGACACAAGACAGAAATAAAAGCGAGACGAGGCGATGTAACAGAAATGACAAGGGTACAAGTGGAACTATTGGGAACTGTTGAAACAAGAGGAAGTGCAAGAGTTGTACAAAAGAGGAGAAGAAATACAGTCTTAACACACACAAATACACACATTAAAGCATGAACAGTGGAGCCACTGGTTGGACTGAGCAGGACAGTGGGGCATTGTGGGACTCAGCTGCACACTGGCACTGGTTCAGACAACACACACATTCATACTCTGACATGCTGGCACACAGTAAATACACACATTAACAAATTGTATTTGCAGAGATGCTGCAGATGAGCAGACACCAGGCACACAACACAAAGTCCCATATGCAGACAGCTACTCGCTTATAATTACAGATTACGAAAGTATTAATTATGCATGCGCACATTCAGATAGCTCTCACAGTGATCACATAGCTGCAGTTAGGCTTCAGATCTACTAATCAGACTCTCCACAATGCATTATATTATATTGACATTTTAATATAAACAGTGCAGTGCCCATTGTGAACGTGTGCTTTGGTTGGCCCTGGGAGTGCTACTTGCAGCATTGTTGGGAGGTTGCCTTTTCACAGCACTCTTCCTTGAGTATCACTCCTCTGATTTATTTCAAACTTGACGCTGCAGTCTGTTAGATCCACAGCAATACACCCACAGAGTCTGAAGTTGATTTGATGAACAGTTCTCAAGAAATGTGAAGGACATAACCACAGACCGACAGGCACACAGACATGTCTTCATTTATATATAAATGATGGCGCTATAGCACCAACTATTGTCCAAATGGCACAAAATTTGCTACAGTCACTCGGATACCATTTCTACATGTGTTTACCAAATGTGCTTGCAATTGTACAAAGAGAAACAGATATGACATCTTTTATAACAAAAAGCTCTGCCCATTAATTAGAATCCCATACACATTTCATCTATGGCATGCCTGTCCATCCTGGAAGAGGGATCCCTCCTGTGTTACTCTTCCTGAGGTTTCTTCCTCTTTTTCCCCCCTTTAAAGTGTCTTTTTAGGGAGTTTTTGCTTGTACGAAGTGAGGGTCTAAAGGTTTTGTAAAGCCCATTTGGGCTATTTTGGGTGATTTTTTGATTCTCGCTATACAACTTGAATTGAAATTAAAGTTTTTTCTTTGCTACCGAGCTACCATGTGGCCAAATTAAACTAAATTCCACACTATGTTTCCTTGGGTCCCCAGCAATACACCCGCTGGGCGTAAAGTTGATGGCACGACAGAGATTACTTCCATGATAGACAGATGACCCATATTAAACAAATTCATATGTCAGTGTGATATTTGTCTGCCATCCTTTCCGCATTAGTTGTAATTTGTGTCAAATTGCTGCACCACATAGTCATTAAGGTCAAGTGATATTCTAGGTCATTTGAATGGACTGAGTGTTCACCTTGTTTCCATATATTCAAATGAGAGTGGCTGGAAGCTTCTACAGAGCTGTGCTATAATATGATTATATCCTCTTTGAATGGATTAAAATACAAATGCCTAGTTATAATTTTAAAAAAATAATTCTTATACCCACTAATTGTGGGAAGGAACTGTGCCCGCCTTAACACCAACAGGTTCTCAGTGAAGAGGGTGGACCACTTCAAGTACCTTAAGGTCCATATCTCTGAGGGCCTGACCTGACCTCTGACCTGGAGGCTTCATTCTGATTCACTAGTGATGAAGGCAGAGACTTTATCAGATCACACAAAGATCATACAATCATTGATTGATTGAGAGTCATAAAAGTGAAATCTACCAAGATAAGACTGTTAAAATCACCAGACACTAAAGACCCTGTAGAATAAATTCTCATTGAAATAAATGGAGTCGAGGAACATTTATGAGTTACTGAGTGATTAATTTTATACAGGCGATATTTTCTATTCTCTGTATATATCCATCTGCTCAACTCCGATAGGAATCATTAAAGTTTCATCTCATCAAATCTAATACAGTCTTTCTGGGTAATAGCCCTCAAATTTAGTTTCAATAGAGCCAATACAATCAGTTTGAAGTTCAAATGAACCTTTATTAAAATAAATGACTTTTATCTGCTTTAAGCCTTTTTATCTGATCTTTTTTAATAATGAAAAGCCCCCGACTGAGCTTGATAAAGGTATTAAAGCAGTTGTTGAACATAATTCTGTCCAGTTAAGTATTTTTTGTTTGCAGTGTGGGATATTAAGTGATGTTATGTAGTAATTAACAAGTAAAATCTTGTTATTTCATGTTAGCAGTGTGAGAGAATCATACTTAAAGTGATTTTAATCACAAGAAATATTCTATTATTCTGTTATAAATAATGCACCATAATAAGCCAAATGCTCCACAGGACAAAGTAAAGATCAACTCTTGGTGCTGTAAACACTAGTTTACAGTTCCTCAATTTAAATCTAGCTGTATTTGCATTGTAAATTATTAACACATGGGCTGGTGTCATGGAAAAGAAAGTGTTATTGATCCCATTTAAAGCGGACTGCCGGAGACGGCGATCATTATCGTTCTGTATAAAAGGTTTGATGCTATTTTATTGCTCCTCTGATCATAAAAGCCTTCTGACATTGTTTCTGGAATAAAAACCCTGATTCAAACTGTGAGTCCACTGCTGCCCTAAAGAATATAAGGATAAACAGAGATGAACTCTTTGGTTTAATCTCAGTGTGTGTGTTTTTACCCCAAAATATAGCTGAAAAGTTTGACTTTATCCATTTGAAATGGTTTAATATCGACAATAAACCTGCATCTAGAACATGTTCAAGTTACTTCATGTACTTGTTTAATACTGAACTGTGCTTGGATAAAGACATGCTGCTTAAATCTTTAATTAAGTTTTATTGCACCATTATCAAAAATATTAAAGACTAGAAAGTGAAATTTTATTGGGTTTTAATTATAGGAAGAAGGTCTAAAAGAAGGTAAAAGGCTGTCAGAACTTCTATGAAGTTGTGATGTCACAACTACATAGTCACCTCCCTTGCCCATCCACAGCCGTTAAAATCAGCCAATCGAAGGGGAGGTAAAAAAATATAATAATAATTTGTAGAGCTCCAGAGAGAAATGACAGAGATGTGAAAACATATTGAGATGATTTTTTGTTTTCTGAAAACCATAAATTTTTTATGTTATAAATATCACAACTTCAAATAAATCCCAGGAAAAGTGTGAAATATGTGACCTTTAAACCAACTCTAACTAAGCAAATAAAAATAAAGCAGGAGGTGTTTTACATGTTTGCCTCATAGTGAAGATATTCTGATTTTGAATATTATAACATAATCAAACTTTATAGTTTGAGTTATACTTTTATAGTGAATTAATTTATTTGTATTTTTTTTATCAGAACGGGTTATCTGTGTCCTGTTGTGCTGGTTTTATATCAGACTTCAGGGAGTCTTTGTTTGACACTTTGTCTCCAGAAACTTTTAATTTAAAAACCCTCAGGGGGAACTGATCAGACTTTCATGAGATTACAATATTTATAAAGGATCGGCGTGGTATTAATTATCTTTTTGGCGATATTAAATTAAAAAAAATTCCCCGCCCATGCACACTGGGTTAAACTTGCAAAAGGTTCCTGCTGGTAGAGAAGACCCATTTCACAGACTCAGGCTAAAGTAACCATCATTTAAACAGCAGCTGTTTGCGCTGGCAGCTTTCCTGGAACATTTCTGTCACTTCAATATTAAACAAAACAGAGCCAAGAGCCTGTCTGTCTAACCTGGACAAGGATTAGTGAAATAAAAACGATCTCCTGGGCAATATGACAGTTACAAAGGTTTGAGTAGTCACTACTGGCAAATTAAGATCTGTTACTTGTATGCTCATATCACCTCGCATTATTGTAGTGTCTTGATTGTTTTCTTGTGTTCTTGCTAAGTCCCTGCCATAGATTTAGTTTGTGGGTGAGTGACAAAACTGCCATGGTACCAGATAGTTTAACTCTCTTAATAAGGTTTGAAAACAACAACAAACACATGAATTCAACATGTTTTATATTTTAGGCGAATTATACAGCTCTGGAAAAATATAAGATATTATTATTATTATATATTATAATTTTATGATGATATATTATATAAAAATACTATCGTTTAGAGCATTTATTGCAGAAAATGACAAATGGCCAAAATAACAAGATATAATATTTTCAGACCTCAAACAATGTAAAGAAACAAGATTAAATTCATTTTAAACAACATAATATTAATGTTTACGCTTAAGAAAAATCTATATTTTGTGCAATGATCCACTTTTAATCCCAGTTTTCATGTGTCTTGGCATGCTCTCCACCAGTCTTTACCATTGCTTTTGGTTCAGGTTTCACCTAATCTCACCACAAAATCTGGATTTTTGTAAAAAAAAAAAAAAAAAAGATGCAAAGGACTTATAAATAACAAGAACCCAACATGACCACAAAATGTACATTTTAACACACCTGATGAATGCTTCTTAAAACTGTATTTTAAAAGGTTCTTGACTTTCTCATCTTGCCAAACATTATTTGTCACTTGACCCTTGTAACTGTGTGAAAGTGAATGAGGATATTGCTGCTCTCCAAGAGGAGACGTCTCACATTTCTGTGGATTAATGAAGTCAAAAGAGTTGACATGTTGTGAACTCCTTGTCTCTATCTTCACCCTCTCAGGTGGCGAAGGACGTGTCCATCCGTCTCCACAGCCAGCTGGACAGCGGGGAGAAGAAGAGGAGTCGCCTGGAGCAGGAGAACGAGGAGCTGAGGGTCCGGCTGCAGGACCTGGAGGTCGCCAAACAGGTCCTGCAGCAGGAGATCGACAAGGTACGATCAGTGTGTCCAAACTGCAAGTTGATGCAGTGGTGCTAATAGCTTGTTTCTGAATGGGATAAGACTATTTGTTAGCATGGGAGTTAACACAAGGATTGTTTTTATTTTATTATTTGATGATGAGGCGCCATCATGTTCTGCAGTTTTGAACCAGCTTCTATTTTTAAACCCACTTTTATTTTGCTGTAGAAGATTACCAGGCTCTAAAATTCAGATTAAAGTGTCTGTTTGAGTTTGGATCTAACCGGACGTTTTATCTAAACACTGAGGTTTGGGCAGCTCCTCCTTTTTTTCTTTTTTTTAGCTGCTTGTCCTTTTGGCCCTTTTGAAGAAAACCCTGTTTACTGTGCTCAATTTGCCTGGAGGCGTCGAGAGAGCCCGTTTCTGTTCTCTAGTGTCGACTTTATCTCTGCCACTCAGCTGCCACTCCAGGGACCGGAGCACTTAACCGAGTGCAGCCAATAAAGCCATGCGACGAAAAAGGAAGGATAGGGCTGAAGGATAAATAAACAAAACAGAGTTGGCATTGCACTTCTTTGAAAGGGAAATAAATAAAAAATGAAATGATGGTGCACCCAGATTCCCTTTTAGCGGTGCCAGAGCTACCTCTTCACTGGCCTTGGAGAAGAGTAATCTGATTGAAAAGCAGAAAATGAGGCTCCGTCTGTCTTTGGATCCTCGTCCTGCTTCTGCTTATTGTTTCTTTCACTCAGTACTGTACCTTACTGGGCTGATGGTCGTAGCTTTTGGCCCGGAACCAGGTTCCTGATGTGGGTCAGGACTGGATGGACGGCTGGGTCATTGGCAGTGGATCAGAGTCCGTCTGCTCCATCTGGCTGGACTGTGTGTTCCCTTGGTGAAATTGCCAGTTTGTGCTGTTTGTGGATGTCCGGGAGGGACGACTCTATTACCCGAGGCTGCTTTACAATAATGGATTATCAGGCCGTTGATTTGCTTTAGATAATTGGATCATTGACGAGGTGAAAGCTACCTCGTTTCTCATTCTCTAATCGGTGCATACGCTGTGGTGTGAGATCCACAGACATTAAGATGCAGGTGTTGGACCTGACCGATGTGATTAGTAAATGATTTAATGTTCAATTTTTGTTTCAACTCTGACCTGTGAGCTTTGAATAGTGACTAAACAAATGAGTTTCTTTGCAGCAGACTTTGTTTATGTTGTAGGTGATCAAGCAACTCAAATATTATTGGGGATATAGTTGATTGTATCTTTGAAGGAGCTGCTGGCTCCTTGCTGTAACTTACTATTTAGGAACTTTCTGTCCATGATGGTCCTCATTTTATTTATTTGTTTTTCATCAAACATCATTTTTTATGTAGTTGCTGATTCACTTTTTTGTGTTGTTGATGCACCTGAAGGTGTTTCATGACCATCCAAACTTCAGAAATGCTCCACCTTCCAGGCAACAGAAAAGTAACTGGATTTGCCTTCTGATTATTCTAATAATATTAACTTGTAAGATAAATATATTATATTAGGGCTACAACTGCTATTTTTTTTATTGTTTTGGCAAAGAAATGGCAGAAAATAATAAAAAAGCCTGTTTCTTAGAGCCCAAAGTGACGCCTTCAACAAAAAGTCCAAAGATACTTTATTTTCACTTGTTATACACAAGCTTTAAAAACTGTCATATTTGAGAATTTTTATTAAAGAAAACAATCGTTCAATTATCAAAATTGTTAAAGCTCTACATTAAATCAGTATTTCCTGCAGTGGAGTCTTTTTTACAAAGACTCATGCACCTCGCAGTCCATCCATATATTTAGTTGTTTTCCTTCTCACATATCAGCCTGTTGACTGTCCAGATGACTGTTTGCTGACTGTCTGATTAACATTGGTTACATAAGCTTTGTCTGGAGAGATGTGAATTCTTCACAGTGTTGATATGATTCATAGAAACTGTGTTTGTGTGTTTCAGTCACCTATGTCTCACCTATGGTTGTACTAGTGTTCAAAATGAGCCTGTTTGGAACGGGTGGATTGCTCAGCCTCCGGCTGGGCTGCTTGCTGATCTCTTTCTCTCCAGAATCACTCATCCAAACATCTTCACACTCAAAACAACGCTTCCAATGTTCCTCAGCAATACACCCATCAAGTGTGAAGTCAATCAGATGCATAGTTGTCAAGAAACCAGAAAGACAGACTTGCACACTAGTAAAAAAACGTCTTTTCTTCTTTCAGAAAGGTAGCATCAAAGACGTGTTCATAGACCCTCAGGAAATCCCAGCACTATAGCACTACTACTATAATCTGGGCCTATACTCATTTATTTTATGAACAGTGTTCTTGTTGTGAATTTGCACACAAATTAATTATTGAACTCAATGTCCCAAAGATATGATTATTGCCAAAGATATGAGGCCATGTTATCAATAATAGAAAATCGGCTAGTAATCGAATCGGGAAACCGGACAGATTAACCACCCTGACAAACTATACCATATATAGCAGACATACACACACACATGCACATACATGTACATACAGTTTATCTATTTTATAGCTATTATTTATGTATTATTATATAGAAGCCAAAAATGAGTCTTAAAAAAGATGCACAGACTGGACAAAGAGACATTTAACCACATAGACAGGAGAACACACAGACAATGAAGCTTTGGTGTTTCACAGGTGTAATGGAGGTTTGTGAATTATTGATCGTGTTGTGGTGGCGGCTGCAGGCTCTGGTCTGTATTGATATCGATGTTCTTTACAAAGCAGAGCCACAGTGTGCTGACTGGTTAGACCTTTACTGTGCTGGTGCAGGCCGTTGATACTTTGCTGTAAATTGGACGGATTATTATCACCAAACCTACTGTCTTAAAGCATCCTGCAGAATAACAGGAATAGAAAACAATTTATATTAGAAATGCTATATTCTGATATCATTTACATAGCTAATTCTGTAGATAAGAGTATGTCATTATTATTATCAATAAAAAAGCTCCCTGATTTAAACTTTTTAAAACTTGTTTGTATTATTACTCTTTGTTCTTATAAATTAAATAATTATATACTGCTATAAATGGCTACAGTCTGCTGGCTATATGTTCACTTTGTATTAACACCATGTCTGCTACTTCTGTAGCTAGTGTTTGGTTAGCATATGCTAACATATGAAGACATTATATATATTGTAGTGTGTGAAGGTTAAAAATACAAACATTTATATAATTTATTAGCTGATTCTTTTAAATAAAATGACTGCAATACTCAAAGGCTATAAGTGCAGCAAATTAAACAGAAGTTTACATTTTAAAGCATTTGTATGTTAGCTAAATGTTTTCCTATGGAGATGTTATTGTCCCAGATTTGACCACATGGTTTTTATTTATGTTGTATGTTGGCTAAATGCAGTGTCAGCTATCTGCTGAGGCCGTGTGTCGTAAATCTTTACACACGAGCTGCCAGAGTATCTGTATCTATGTAGCACATTGTTACACCAGCACACGTATAAATGAATAAAGAGGCCATCGACACAATTACAGGCAGAAGGGAGATGTTTGTTCCATGCTTCGTCTTAATTATCCCTGTCCCATACTATTCCTCCCGTCCCTCCCTTACAGATTAACCACTTCTCCCCTCCTGCTCCATCCTCCCCTGCTCCCTGCGTTTCTTACCACCTTCCAGTTCTTTCTCCCTCCTCTCACCTCCCCTCCCGGCTCTCCTGCTGCTCCCATAGAGACCCAGAGGAATGCTGATGCAGGGATTTCTTAATCCCGTCTCTCTCCTCTCTTTCAGACCCCTCTCCTGCCCGTCTCCCCCCTGGTCCACTAAAGCCTTAACTCCCCCCTCTCATACCTCCCCAGTTTTGTCTTTCCCCTCCCCCCTCCTCCTCTGTTGCTGTTTTCCCTTCCTTCTTCACGGCCATCGATCCATTCCAGCTGTTTGACCTCTGAAGGAGGCAGGATCAGATCTGACAGAGGGAGGGGAGAGTTGGAGATACAGGAGGATGTCAGAGAGAAGAGAAACAGGGCGTCTCTGGAGGTTTACGGGAAATAGAGTGGAGGATGGATAGGGTGCGTCTTTCTCAGGTGAAGGTGGGGTGGGCTCGACTGGAAGGAAGGATTAATTGAATGAATGGAAGGATGGATGGGGGAGAAAATGAAGATGAGTTTAATGTTTGTGGTGGTTGAGGGATGGGCGGAGGTTGACTGCACATGGATTTCATGCAGTCTGTCAAGAAACCGAAACAGAAACACTTGCAGACACATATCAAGCATCTCATTTCCTTGGTTTATATCCTTTTTTTTTTCAACCGAGCAAACCGGCTTCTGAATCTGCAGTTTTCAGTCTGTTTTTGTTTCACTGCAGCTATTGTTATTGTTTGCTGTGGTTTTGCTCCCCCCACCTTATTGCGGTTGTGTGATTCACGGTGTGTAGTGTAAATAGACAGAAAATAGCAGCTGCAGCATGCACGCCAAATGATTTCCAGTGCATCTGGCTGTACTGTTGTCGGTGTTCTGTGTTTCATGAATGGATAGACAGCAGAGAGATCAGAGTAATGAAGGTCAGCTGACACTTCATGACGTAATTAGTCTGTAAGAAGAATAACTCAAGGACTTTGACCTTCTAAAGATGGATGGAGCTTGATTCCATGTGTTCCATTTACCATTAACAGCTGCCTGATGTACTGTGCTGCTCCAGTGAAAGATGTAAATTGAGCAGAAGAGGTGACACCATGCAAATAACCATTTCCCTATAGCGAGCACATGATAGCTATACAAAGATGGTGTTAACATCAAGATATGTTTCTACAATGACAGATACGTTCTTTATCTTTATTTCAATGCATTTACTGAACTGTTTTAACTATAGTTCCAATACAGTGCAGTTGACAACTATAATATTATTATTAATATTGTAATGAAATTAAATATTTATACTATTTGAATTATTCATACCAATACATTTAGAAACCAACATTTAATTAAAATAAAAAACACCTTATTATATTTTTAAAAATTAAAAAATAAAAAAAAATTTAAAAATTTTTGTTAAAGTTTTTTATTTTATTTTTTATATTTGAACAACTGATTCATTCATAAAGGAAGCCTAGACTACTTTGTGTTAAACAAGTAAATATTTCTTTTAAAAATAAATATTTTAAATATTTTACCTTTTTTTTTAGTTTCTTGAGAGAAAACTGAAAAAAACTAAGTATAAATCAAAATTGTTAAGTTAGTTTGAAAAAAAATAAATATGTTCATTTTCAGGTTATTACACCTGTTCTTCATGCTCTTGTTCTTCTTCACTGTGTACATGAAGAAGTCTTTTGCAGTAAAACCTTTCATGTCGGGGCATGTAAGCAGCACAATGGTCAATTTGTTATTTCTGTCTTCGGTTGGTTTTTGCTGCCCCACATTAACTCCCATCGCTTCTCAGATGCTCATGATGCTGGGAGCAAATCGTAAGGCGTTTCCCGCTGGGGGACTACTGGCTTGATTCTTGATGGTCTTTTGTTCACGCTCCGCGCTATAGGTTGACCCGAAAAAAGCTTTTCATTCCAGCTGTGACCACGCCGCCTCAAGGTGACCAAACACAAAGGAGTAGCAGAGCGATGGAGGGGTTAAAAGGAGCAGAGATAGACAGATGGGTAGATGTGAAACGGAGGGTTATATAAAGTGTTGGTTAGCTGCTTGGAATTCCTCTGAAAAAGAAAGAGAGGAAAAACACAAAAGAGAGGCAGGACAAAAAAAAGGAAGCAAACAGGAACAAAGGAGGAGAGAGATAAATAAATAATACAGCGCAGGACTAGAGAGAGACAGCAGCAGAGAGGTAGTGGACAGAGGACTGTACCATGTGGGCCTTGGTAGGAGAGCTGGCAGCTGACGAGATAACAGCTTTAATTGGAAAAAAAATCCTCAGTGACGGAAGGTGAAGGAAAAAATGCAGCATGTCACTCACTGGTTCTCATTCTGTCTCACCTCATCAGTCTTTCTTTCTGAATTACACTCTCTATTTTGTGTTTCTCTCGAAGGTATTTATACTCTCTCTCTCTCTCTCTCTCTCTCTCTCTCTCTCTCTCTCTCTCTCTCTCTCTCCCTCCTCTGCATGTGTTTGAGTCCCATGTTTCCCTTTGAAGGTCATCTGAGAAGTGTCTTTCTCTCTTTTCTCTGTGTGCATCTCAACCTGGTGATTTAGGATTAGTCCTTTGAGGATGATAAGGTCACTTTGTCTGCCTGGGCACATATACATATATAAAATGGACGTTTTTATGCTCTCGTTCTCTTGCGCTCTTTCACACAATCTTAACTTAATGCGAGTGTCAAGAACACACTTGACTCTCCAGCAGAGAGCCGAACATGGCCGACCTTCTCGCTAGAATAGACACTGATATCACACGATCCTTCCTGTTAACGCTGAATGGCAGCGTTTTATTAAGATATCTTTGTTTTTCTGGTTAAGATCAGAGGGAATGATTAGTGTCACAACAAATTTTTGTCAGGATTAGACACCTAAAAGACTTGGTGAATATTAGGGAAATATCTTTGGTTGCTGTTATGGAAAAGCAAAGAATTTTAATTGCACTCTCATTGGCCGCGAACTCCAGTCTCCAGCTCTCTCTCTGTTATTCCCCAGTTGCTGCCGAAGGAAACCGTTCCCTGTTATTTCTGACTTTCAGGAAGTGCTGCCTATTGTTCGGAGCAAGTTTCTGGATGTGGAGCAAGGGTAGCCGGAGACTTTGCAGTGTGCACTCGCAAGGGCGTGCTAGTTAATGCATGTATGTGTGTGCGTGTGTGTGTGTGAGGCAGGGCGTTCACACAGCAGGTCTGTTTTTAGGTGTTTATCTGCATGCATGTGTACAGTTTGCAGCATGCTTGTCGTTTCATGTACATGTCAAGTAGAGGGAGAGCATAGGAAGAGCAGCATAAAGTCGGGGTCAGAGGAAGGTCGGCAAAGTTGTGAAGTTAGTGTGACAATTTGAGGCTAAATCCAATTTGCCTTGATTTCATTCTGAGGTATTCTGGGAATGTTACGTAATCTCTCAACAAAAAAACAGAGTTGTGCCCTGAACGCTGCCTCCTCCACCGATGCAGTGATCCAGGAGGTTGCCCTGGGTGCTGCAGGGTGGCGAGAGGAGTTATAACACCCTCATGTGAACCAGCCTCACAGCAGTGATGTAATTCAGGAGTTGACGATGAATTACCAGTCCGGGCTTTTCTGCAGCAAGCAGGTCGTGACCCCCTGCGTTCCCTCTCAGGCCAACAGGACATTATGAGCTGTGTGTATGTATATGTGTGTGTGTGTGTGTGTGTGTGTGTGTGTGTGTGTGTTGCCTGCAGTGGCACAACGTGTTGTTAAATGGGTCAGAGCATCAAAGCAGTGCTGGTTTAAACTTAGCTTTATGTGGGTCAGGGTGATTGATTAGAGTGAAGACGGTCTTAGTAGAACAAAGAGGGAAATAAGCTTTGTAACATCCCCACTTCACACCAGAGACAAAGCTCATGTGCACATCAGAGAAAACAAGTGGATATAAATAAGTTTCCTTCTGTTTTGGGGTTTGAGGGCAGGAAGGTTCAGGAACAGAGTCTATAGGAGGAGAAGAGAGAATGATGAACGCTTGAGGCATTTAATTCCACAAAAAGAAAGTATATATTATTACTTTTTTCTGTTTAAATTTTTACCTATAGAGGATAGGTACGTGTAGAGAGCTGCTGAAAGTAGAGATTAGAGATATGGAAACTAAGTACCGGGTAGAGTTAAATGAGTGACAGGTGAGAACATGAGGAATGGAAACAGATGATGAGGGTCTGATATAATGAAAAGGATCAGGAGAGGAGGACAATAAGCTGCAGTTTGTAAACAATAACGTGAAAGTGACCTCTATAATAAAAGAGAAATTATCAAATGGATACATCAATCCAAGCATCTGATTGGGTACATAGTCATGACATGATACTCTAGTTATTTTACATAATTCTGTATCACTCTGCATCCAAGAAAAAGCCTGCCAACTCCAGCCAACTCCAGCTAATGCTTTAATGGTTCTATAATGACCACACATGCCTGTCATAAGCTATTGCTTAAGATGAAAAATGAGGGAAATAAAAAAAAGCAAGAGGGTGAGACTAAAAGAAGACAGGTTGTCAACATAAAGCAATAAAACTTGAAAGGAGCAAAAATACTAAAAGAAAAAATCATGTGGAAGGGAAAGACGGAAAGAAGGGAGAAGAAAGGACATCCAAAACAAAACCGAACATCTAAGGAAAAAACATGAAGTAAGAAACAAACAGAGGAAAAAAGAGAAAGTGAGAGGGGGAGGAGGGGGAGGAGGGGGAAGACAAAGGGAATCTTGCTGGAAGCGTTTCTGGGTCGATGGGGGCTTCAGTGGCACCAGCGCAGCAAAAAGAGGTTACACACACACACACTGAGGAAAGGAGAGACAGAAAGAGGGATGCATGCTCGTTCATATGATACATGTACTCTAGGATAAACACACATCCATGCTGTAATGTATAGGAGGGCAGAGCAAAACACACAGACATGGCAATGTCTTGATGAGTTGTAGCCATGAATCTATGAGGTTTTCACACATCTCACTGCTACTTCCACAGTGACATGCTAACCTAGCTCAGCTCCAGTGGTCAGCAGACTGAATTTCTCACATGCATCACTCAGACACTCAGTCCCTGCACACTCTATCATGGCCTTTAACGTTGAAAAAGAGATGAGTGAGGTAGCTAATTCAAGCTGTTAAAAAGGTGGAATGAATTTAAAAATGAATTTGTGTGTAAAACATCATTTATGTTCTGGACAATAGTTTAGATTAGATGTACGTTATTTATCCCACAACAGGGAAATTTAGTTGTTTCAGCAGTTCACAAAAGAAATAAGTAGTAAGTAAAAGAAAAAAAGTAGAAGAAAAGTAAGTAGAGAGGGTTACAAACATACCGCAATAAACAACTCAAAACAATAAGCAATAATAACAAATCAACCTTTAAACCAGCAATATGCAAAAAGAAAAAAAAAATTAAAGGTATAGTGCACAGTTGCTAGAGCCATCTAGTGGTGAGATTGCATATTGCAACTAAACAATCAAATGCAATAGGGCAGGGAGAAACCACTCCCCATGCAAATAAAATGTCTCAATCTAAGGTAATAAAAAGACAATTCTTATTTTGTATTAAAATATATGCGACTTAACACATAATTTCATAATTTTATTAAATTAAATGTTACACACTGGCAGGGTATATAAGCTGCTACCTGCTGCCGTGGGGTTGAGGTGTAACAAATGTTTTAAATATGTTTAGTTAACTATAGGAGAAGGAACATAAAACCTGGTCTCTGGTGTCAAAGTCACACACTTTGTATTCTCATGCATCTTTGAACTCCATGTCGCAACTGTTTCCTGTGTTAATAACAATGTCACCATTTTCAGCTCTGCCACTACAGTAGAACACACACGGGTCATTTTAGAGCTGTTAGAACAAATAAACAACTCTGCTGTTTTTCTGTACAGGACCATCTCTGTGGGACATTTCCAATCCAGAACAAAAAAACTGCACTGATTTATCCACACTTTGTAACTGTGCAAAGCATTTTACCCACCATCAAACCTGCCAATATTTGTGTTGAATCTTTCACCAGTCCTTTAAGGCCCCAGAGGGGCTGCAGAGGTAATTTCATGCCTCAGCAGTGGGAACATGAGTGTGTCTCAGACACCTCATATACTGAAATGCAGGGAACCGGTCGAATTACTGATGGAGACACCGGGAGACAACTGAGGAGTAATAACACTGTAAAAAAATAAGAGGGAAGAGGAATAAGAGGGAATTAAGGGGCAGGCTGGAAGGAGAAAGGATAAATGGATAAATGGAGGGATTGAGTCAGGGATGAATGTGCATAGAAACCCTGCAGGGAGATCCAGCTGGAGGAGAACAACACAAACACCAATGTCTGTTTTGTCTGCCGTGCCTGTTACTACACTTAAATTGTATTTTTTAGACATAATTATACCAGGGCTGCAAATACATATCATTTTTATCTGGTCCTCTATTTATTCCATTTATTAGCCGTTTAAGTATGTAAAAATGGAATGGAAAATAGAAAAAAATGCACAAGGGGGCATCTTCACATCACTTGTTTTGCTTTCTTTGACAGAGATTCAATTTAAAATGATTTAAAACAAAGAAAACAACCAAATAAGAACATTTTGACTTCAGTCCAGCTTTTCTGAAATGCTGTCAGAATGGAGCCGAATGTAAATTTGTGTTGATCGTTTAAATATTTCTGCTGAGGAGGAATCAAAAAAGGAAAAATAGCCATACCTAGTGTCATTAAAAAACTATTGTTTTCCTATTGTTCTGATTGGTTGAGCCGATAATTAGCCTATAAATGCTGAGCTTTGACTGCAGGACGCTTTATTGCTAATGCATTAGCAGAAAATGAGTCATTACAGCTGCTGCATGGCTCTCCTCAGGCGTAAACCTTCATCTAAAATGTCACCTGTAATCAAAGTGTACAGACAAAGTATATTACATATCTATATGTATCTAGTGAACATAGTCACATTAAAACATGCACTTGGCCAGTACCGATAAGCTGACTGATATATATATCATTGTAATCGTCACCCAACTGTAGCATTGTTGTCTCATCAAAATTCATTTTTAGTTCCTCCGAAAAACTACCCGGAGCATTTCTTTATCGTTACCCTCATAAATAAAGAGCAGCTTGAGAAGGAGAGGTGGATGGATGGATGGTCATTAGATGGAGAGTAGATCCACTCAGTGATAGATGGGAAGATTTAGGCAGGTTGTTTGTATGTGGACGTGTCAGAGCTGCTGCTGGTGTGGGAGGAGGACGAAGGTGCACAGATGCTGCTGGGTTTGAGGACACTGCATAAACAGAGAAAAGAGCAGATAGAGGAGAGGTTCTCTCTCTCTCTCTCTCTCTCTCTCTCTCTCTCTCTCTCTCTCTCTCTCTCTCTCTCTCTCTCTGTGTCTCCTCTTTTCTCTTTTCTCTTTCCCATTAAAAGATTTACAGCCCCTAAAAGCTGACTGGAGTGCAGATTATCTCACCTGTGGGGGACACTGGGGTTTTCTAAAAAGGTTTCATTCTGCTCTCTGAATAGGGAAAACACACACACACACACACACACACACACACACACACACACACACACACACACACACACACACACACACAAAGGGGTTTAGTCCTTGTGCACTGTTGTATTTGTGTAAGTGTGCAGAAAGTGTTAATGTGATGGTCTATTGATTGTCTGGACAATCCAGCTCTCTCCCCTGAGATTGTATTATGTGCTTTACTGTCGTGTGTGTGGTGTCTGTGTGTGTGTGTGTGTGTGTGTGTGTGTGTGTGTGTCTGTGCGTGTGTGTGTGTGTGTACACTGAGTGTATTGCTTGTGAGTGATGCTGAGCAGCTCTCAGTTCTTGAATTATACATGAGTATGTGCGTTCTGATGTCACTGATAATCAGCTCAGCTCACCATTATACTGCTACTGTACCCAGGGAACTACATTACTTAACTCTACTGTATACTGTGCTATATACTGTACTATACTATCACACTACAACAGCCTTTGACTTTGTTTATGGCTTTTCTTGTAACTTCATTTCTGAACAGCACATTAGTATCAATGAATAAGAACACAGTTTTCATGTACTGTCAAGTAATTTTTTAACTATCATATTTCAAATAGTTTTCTTTCTTATTCTGGGTACATGATAATTTGATGAACTTTTTGTACAGAACTAGATTTTTTGGAGCCACCTTTCGCTGTGACATTCCTGAAATGTTCCGGTGTCACATGAATTAAAACTCTCTCTGGATAATTGTTAATCTGCTCAGCAGACTGTGCAGCAGCTTCATTCTGTCTGTGGTCTCATTGCTGATTTCTGGGCCAGAGGAGATAAACTGAGAAGCTGAGCTCACCCAGGAGCTAAATCAATAAAGGCATTTAAATTTTTTAAAAGGATACAGTGCCTTTTGAATTTAGTGGCTTCACGCGTTGCTGACTGAAAAGGTCAGACGTTCCAAAGAACGCCTCTGTGTGGGGAAAACACACAGCTTCATACCGGAGGCGTGAAGCTGTGTTTTCTGCACACAACTTGATACCAGTGGAGGAAATAAAACAACTGGACAGCATCAGGTGGCTTTAACTCTCATCTTTCTGCTGTTTTCATTTTGTAAGTTAAGCTGCTACAAGCTGCTGTATAAAGAGCCTAATTCCCTCCCCTCTTAGTGGACCCCATAGGACGATGGATGAGGATGTATGGTAGTGAACAGTATAAGTAATTTCTTGATCCTGTTTGAATTGTCTATGAAATAAACTCAAGAGGCCCCATTTAGATGGTGCAATGGTCCAAGCCCTGAAAACACAGGTGTATTTCCTAGTTCCCACCAGCACAAGAGTTAATTTCACGGCCAGTGCCTGCATCCTGTAGGTAGCAGTCAAAGCTGCATTGAAAGTTGCGCTAGAGGAGCTGTTTTAGGCGTGATCAGGTATAAAGACAGCACAGTGAATCCTGAAAGCTGGATAACATCATGTGTTAAAAGTAGCCGAGCGGTGGTATAACGTGAAACACACAGTGCTGGGATGTTTACAACAGGTAAGATGCACTTGCCAGATGGTTGACAGGCAACATACCGCTCCCTCTACTGCTGAGAAACAGAAACATGGCCAAGAAACATGAAACAAAGAAAGGAGGGAAAGATCATGGAGTGTTCATTATCAGTTTGTTTAAGGTGCATTGGAAAATCATTGTCTTCCTGAAATCAGGCAATCTGCTCAAATTTTAAATTTTCCTCTTAAATTCACATATTTTTACTGAAATGAAAATACTTTGAAGGCAACACTTTCCTGATGAAATGGACAGTTGAATCATTGAAATCAGTTTTAAAAATTCTGGATTGTAGAGCATTTTATTTTTCATATAGTTTTCTGTGAGTAAAATCACTGCAGCGAATAGACTGTACATCTGAAAGTTGTTGCAAACCTCACTACATCATGCACCTGCACTCCTATATGGATTGTGTGTAGATTAGAGAACAACCTATATACTAAAATGAATACAGCTTTACTATACTTTAGATATTGAGTGTGTAATGTGGACACTACCTAGCACTGATTGGTCCGCTGCAGGCTGCAGTGAGGACAGAAGCTTCAGCAGCTCTGCGTTAAATTCAGAGAAAGTTGTGATGTCACATACACAACTTTCAGGTGTGTAGTTTTTCTAATGATATATTTTCAGTTTTACCACAAAGTGACTTCCTTGATTTTCTTGCAAGAAACACAAAGGTCATAATTGTAATTCATAGCATAATTCAAACAGGATCAAGACATTATTTTTCTGTTGTCATTGACTACTGTAAATATTTTTCCCGGAATAAGGTCCCATGGGGACCAGCAGAAGTCAGAAGACATGGCTCTCTACACTATCTAATTATGTCAATTTCCTTGAACACTTGTTGTATATAGTGGATAAATCAATTAAATCCCCACATGACTTCATTGTTCTTGTTAAAACACTGCGGTTGACCTTGTCTTTACAATTAGATCAGACAGAAGCAAGATATTGTGGTGATTTATGATGCAGATATTTAACCTTTGCAGGATGATAGATAAGGTGGGATAGGTGTGATTATTCATTGGTATTCCCCCACAGCACTGATAACTCTAACTACATTACAGGTGTAATGTATTAAGCTGTGAACACGAGTGGTGCACAGAATCATGATGTCTCCTGGTGTCTGGCGTAATATCACCGTGGTGGTGTGTAAACCTTGAAAGGCCAAATGGGAGGACTTTCTGTTTTACCTTGTAATTAGGAAGCTCTGTAAAGCCTCTTCAGGAACTGCTGGAGACTCGCACGTGCAAAACATATAAAATATAAATCAGCATCGTCCTTTGATATCGCTAGAGATGATCGTAGCTCGAGGCCAAATGTTCTACAAAGGCTCAAATCACAGGCTACAAAGTTCAGCTGAGTTGAAAAGTTCATTCTTATTATTCCCTGCAGTGACAACCAGTATTTGCTTTCATGCATGTATCTGTATATGGTATGTGGAAATCACAGTCTCTGGCTTTAAGTTGTTTTATGTTGAATAGAATGACTATTTTGATAACTTTTGCTCCTTAAATCAAGAGTGAACATAAGATATTGGATATTTATGTACTATAATTATATTATTAGCCGCTACCAGACCAGGAGATAAATGTATACAAATATAAACAGGAAAAGTGGACTTTCATTAAGTTGTGTTAGGATGTAAATCATAATTAAAAAATAAAACAAAACTACACTATGACAATACAGTGATGTAGGAGTTTTATTTTTTACTTTAGCTTTAATTTTTTGTCAAACAAACATAATTCCTTGAGTTCTATCTTAAGTTATCATGTCCCATATTGATAACATAATAATTGCAATGATATAGATTTGTATATTATTAAACAAATAGATACATGTTATTTTTTAGCTGAATGTATTCATATAGCCTATGCATGATGGTATATAGACTATATCAAAATAGAATTTATCACTAGCTTTTAGCTGTCTTTTTTTCAATATTTTGTGAGTTTAATACGAAATATGAAGTTATGGAACCATTTTTATAAACATTATTAAAAGTAATTTAAAGTTTCAACAAGTTTTGACAACCACCATGGACTGAAAGGCATTGCTCAGGTTGCTGTGATGATACCTGATCTTTATATTAATAAAGATTATTATCTGTATTATTAGGGAGGACCATCAGGTGAGACCAATTACCAGGTCGGTAAATCACCATATGAAGGCTGCAGCTGTAATGGATGTGCCAAATGATAAAAGGTTCACAGTCTATAAAATTTCTTCCCACACTTCATTTGCTTTTAAATGCTTCTCCTCAAATTAAAACTAAATGCTTTATCTTTTTGAGAAAAATGGGCCATTTGGTTTGCGTCTGAGGCAGTTTATAGTAAATGTGGGTGGTCAGAAGGCTTGTACATGTGTGCACAGTTTCATGATGATTGAGATGCATGATGAAAACACACCAGGGAACAGAGGTTTTATACCATATCTGATGAAAAGTTGACATGTTTCCTGTTTTGTAAATATACACAGAGTGTTATACACGTGGCCCCTGGAGGACAACACTTTCTAGTCCCACCTGCACTGTGTGATTGACAGCTGGGAGATGCAGTGAAGAACCAATGCCCTAAAGACGGGAATAAAATAAACCAAAGCAAGTTTCGATTGTAGGATTCAATAAAAACAATCTGTGATCGTTCAACCGCTGGGAACAGTTTCATGACTGATCCTGTTTGTCTTTAATGCCAGGAGATGACAAGTTTATGTTGGAACGATGGATGATGGATATGCAGGTTTGTTTTTTTTTTTTCTGTTGAAGGATGATGAACGTGATAAATGGTTTCCCCTCCTCCGCTCCCAGTTTCATCCTCTTTCTCCTCTTCTCTCTTTTTTCTCTCCCTCTCCACCTCGCCTTGCTCGGAGCGAGGCTGTGTGACATCATCACTGTGCAGCCGGGTCTTGTTGTGATGTGGAAGTGTAGACGTGGAAAATGAGTAGCTGGCACCTCCCGCTGATACTAGTCTGGCTGCACCGCGGTTGCTATGGCTACATTGGCGGTGCCACACGTGTTGCTACGGTTACCCTGCGAGTGTGATGTCCCACAGCAGCTGTAAGCCTAGTGAGCAGAGCGCTGTATGATGAACTGATTAATTGTTAAATGGAGCTTTGAAGAACAAAGGTATTTGAGATCAGATCATTTAGAAGAGACGTGTTTAGAAGGACACATGATATTTCAACAAGAGGAGCTCAGATTTGTTGAGCTGGTTGATTAGTTTGAGATTCATCTTGACCATTGGGAACACAATTAAAAATATAAGAATATAATAATATGTTTTCGGCTCAAACAGGATAAGTTTTATATACACTTAAGATGTTTTTGGTGTTTTTTCATCTTCACTATTATGAATCAAAATACAAGTTGGACATGTCTTAACTAATATTTAACATCTAGTTGTGCTCTTTATAGAACTGTGCCTTAAAACTAACTGTTTACGTTGACATAAATATACAGCACTCCCAATTTGCATTTGTTGAATTAGCCAATCAGAGGTGAGGCTCATTAATATCAAGCTGAGCTGATTACGTTTCAAACATTGCATGAGAACATCTAAACGGAATCACTGCTGGAATTTCATCAACACACGGATGTAATAAATGAGACAATCTTCCTTTATTTCCCTGCAGGGCAATGCTCACATGACTGTATGAGGACATTCACAGCAATTATGTGAACATTGCTGTTAGATATAAATTGAAACCTGTTAAAAACTGTAATTTATAGCTCATATAACACACATTCAAATACACAATATTCACTGTAAAATATACAATGACAATGGAGTAATGGATAGTTCTAACAGCCTCTGAGGTATTATTAATATTCTCTGTTATACTAGAACTTGCTTCTCTGGCTTCTCTCCTCGTTATTTCACACTCCCAGCAGTGACACTGTAGAGTCAAATAACGATGAAGATAATCTCTGAACATGTCTCTTCTTGGTATTCCAGTGTCACTGTTTTATAGTTGAAAGGCACTATTGCATAATTCCGTACTTACTTTGTGTCATGCTCATCAGAATGGATCACTGCTGTGTCGTGTTTTGACAGGATGGTTGTCGGTACATTCCTCCTCTTCATCTCCTCCTCCATTTTTCCTGTGTCCTCTATCTGTTCATCACTTCTTTACATTCCTTTTTGCCAACTCCTCCACTTTCACTAATTTCCCTGCGTTTGGTCAGAGGTCAGGATTGATATGTTCCACGCAGCTCATTAACCTCACTTCCCAGTTTTCTTTCTGCTCGATTCCTGTGTTCTGTCTGTCCTACATATCTCTCACAGGAAGGTAATTCAGCATAGTTGACGTGTTGCTTAGAAGACAAAGATGAAAAGATTTGTTCCAGCTCTGAATATGTGCAGTTTGGAGTCTGAGAACTATTTATTTTGTAAGGTTGGAGAGATGTGTCTGTGCTTGATGTGACAGGAGGAAAGCGCATAATTAGGCTGAATTTTCACAACCACTATGGTGCAATAATTCATGACTAAACAGGCCTGTAGATCACTTTCACAGATTTATTGTCATGCATGGAAACCCCTGTCCTTATTACCCTTATTAACTCATTCACACGTGTAACCCACTTCTTGGTCAATCAATGTCATAAGTGGTGTAAAATAACCATATTTACCTCAATCTGTTCTAATTAATATGACGGTTGGCCTACAGCCTAGTTTAATCAGGCTACTGTGTCATGGAAACATCTGTACTGCTTTTACATTTTTTTGCACATTCCCCTTAAAATACATTTAGATGCTGCATCTAATGACTTAGATGGTCTTTTTTAAATAAACTAATATTTTGACTGCAACATCCGGATACTACACATATACTCAATGTTAAACTACAAGTTTTGGACTGATATGTATTACTCTTGTTGTTTTGCCAAACCTTTGTGAATGGTATGGTAAGTAAACCCCTCTTTCTCCATCAGATACAAAGACATGCTGGTAACTTAGAAGCTAATACAGCGTTAAGTGGTTTGCTCAGAACAACAGACACTTGATCGCAGGGTGTTGAGTGTTCCTGTGAGAAATTGAACCCAAACACAAGCTTAACCACTTGTAGTGTGAATAGAAACAACCTTTCTTACTCTGTTTATACCACTCTCTATAAATTAACCTATATCTTCTGTATTTCTGTTGCATAATTTATATAAACAGTCCTGTCTACAGTATATGTGTATCTAATCGGTGTCTCCTTTTCATAACCAATTTAATTATGTAACTGGAATGGATGGACAGGAACAAAAGCACATTATCTCTGAGCCCTCCTCGCTCCCTGTCATGCTCCTCTGATCACGCTGATGATCAGGTTATATAAAAGATGCTGAGTGGGAGCGAAACTCTTTTTTTTTGTATGGATCAGGAGAAATAGCTGACATCTATTTAAACATGAAAGTGTCTGTGCGGAGCGGCTCAAAGGCTCCTGAGCGCTTGTCACGTTTGGGTTGAAAAGTATGAACCGAGACACCTTCCAAAGAATCTGAGGAATACTAATGAAATCAATTCATTTATAACCATCTAAAAGCTTTTCTGACTGTGGCACCAAGAACTTATATGGAAAAATAATGACAATAAGAATGACTATCAACATCAACATTTTTAGGATTTAGGAAATTTTTATTTGAAAATATCTTATTGTATGATTTATTGGGTAAAAAGAAATATGTGTATGTAGAAATATATTCTATGCTAGTATGTGTGTATATATATATATATATATATATCTCAAATATGAAAAATATGAAGCATGAAGCACTGATGAACGACTAGAGGAAATTTACAGATGACTGGTGAATAGTTATAATTCATCAGCAAGGTTGAGGGTGTTTTTCCGCAGCTTCTCTACTGTATCGCACAGTTGTAATGGATCATGTTTGCTCGGTTGTCATGGAGATAGATCTGTTTACCTGAGCCTGGTAGCTGTTATAATTTCATCCACAGCGCCTTCAGGACTGAGATCCAGCTCCATGACAACTGAGAAAACTCTGCGCTGAAAGCAGCGGAAAAAGCTTTACTGCACTATGTGGACCTAGAGTTTGATATAATTTTGAACTTGACGTCACTTTCTGCTGGTCAGATAGCGCCTCAGGAGTAAACAGTCGTATCTTTTTGGTGCTGCTCTCCCTCTCAGGTGTTTGGATAATTCACTTGTAGCACAGCAGTGAGCATTAACCAGTCTTTTGGTGCAGCTGGCTGGTTAATAGGGCAGAATGGGGCTGTGGGTATCTGGAGCCTGAATGAAGCTCTAATGTAATCACACAGTGGCTGGAAGAGATTGAAATAGAAGGATTATTATGTGGTGCAGGGACTGATTGTGCAAGTAGGAGAGAAAAGTGGTTTCAAGGGATCTCTGTGTTAACTGGAGGAGAAGAGAGGAGGCTGTTGCTATGTTATGAAATAGTCTGACATCATTATCAACAGTGTAGATATCTGTAGGTTTTGATAAATGTCAAAGCTGAGGTTCTTAATTTGCAGTATAATGTGACACACTCTAATAAATGTGATTTTATTTGGATTTAGTTTATTGATTTTGTTATTTACAGGAGACATTGCATATTAATATTGACATTTGACACCATTGTTGTACAGTATGCGCCAGAATCAACTTCATATTGACAAATAGATAAAATACCTCATGCATGGCTGAATTACAATCAATATAAAAGGAAAAAACAATTCTATCATACAGTAAAATGATATAAAAAGAAAAATGTCAGTGTTAATCAATAGAAACACATCATTCATGAACTGAGTAGATGTTAAGGCTTCTAGGTTTTAGTTTAACAAGACTGCATCCAGGTGTTTCAGGTTGGATCGAAACAGCAAAAGCAAATTCTGTCTTTAACCATTTAAAGGCCCCATGACATGATAAATACATTTTCCAGGTTTTAATTCTGTGTTAATTGTTCATGAGTCTCTGGGATATATCTATATAAAAATATTTTTGAATAGTTTTACACCAAGATCGATTTGATCCATCCTGCACCCTGCTCACTTTCTTGTGGTCCAAACTGTTTAAAACTCAAATAATAATATATCATACAAGGTGTCTTAAAACTATGAACACACTGAAGCCAAGAGAAAACCTCCCATTAAAAAGATTGTATGATATTCTGAAGCGTTTAGTGTGACCCAGCGGCTACAAGTTGTCTCAGAACCGTTTAATAGTGCTCCAACATTATTGCCAGAAGCAGCACCTTTAATTCTTTGCCATTAAAGTTGAATCGGTTGATGTATCTCACTGCTTTTGCCCCATCGATTTCTTCCTTCCTACGCCTGAATTAAAACAGAATGAGAGACCGGGTGAGGCAGGATGAAGATTTAGAGAGACAATTAAATAAAACCGCTGAACAGAGAGGGGAGTGATGTGAAAATGAAGGAGGATTTCAAGAAAGTAAAAGAGACACAATTGGAGCCAGGGTGAGATAGAGGAGCACTGATAGAGAGAAGGGGGTGAGATGAGGATAGCTGGAGGACAGAAAGACAAACTTGTGCAGTTGAAAGGTGGAGAAAGGCAAACGTGCGGTGATGGAAACGTATACAACGGGACATAAGAAAGAGGAGAAGGGTGTGTGGGGTGACGGAGGACGTGCTCAGTGGAGTGTACTGTAATCCTACAGTAAGAGAGATTTATCTCTGTCCTTTTGTGCGATGGTAGAGGACACCGGTGGATCATTATAGAGAACACAAGTTCTTCAGGAGAACAGGACCGCGCCGAAGGGTTTAGCTGACAGAAGAATGTGTAATCATTCAGGTACGATCACAGCATCAACATGATCTCTCACCGTTTCCTTCTGTGTCCAGTTCTTATTTTATTCTGAAATACTTTTTCCTTTGTGTTTCTTGTCCTCTTTTACTGGCTTGGTTGGTTGTCCATGTTTTTGACCTGTGTTTTGTCTGTCGTCATTAATTCTTTGTGCATCTAAGTCATGTTTTATGTTCAGGTGTTTTGTGGATCCTCTGCTGTTCTTCGTGTGTGTGTGGCTGGCTGTTTCCAGCCTGTTTGGTTTGTCCTCTTTACTTTATTTATCATTTATTGATTATTATTTATTCATCTTCCTGCTTCATCTCTTCAGCTCCTGTTTAATTAGACATGGTAAAAATGCTTTGAATGTTTTTATTACTTAAAATGGCCTAAATAATAGAAATAATTAAGAAATAAATGAAAAAAGTTGTAAACATATTCTCAGAATAGTTTCATGCTATGTAAGTCAAGGGGACTCCATTAGGTTGTATGAACTAGAACAGGGGTGGGCAATCCTGGTCCTGGAGAGACCCTGTGGGTGCAAGTTTTTGTTCCAATCAAGTGGTAACACACATGATTCTACTAATGAAGCTCCATAGTAAGGGCCCCTGATGGCTAATTAGTAGAATCGGGTGTGTTCCTGCTTGGTTGGAACAAAAATCTGCACCCACAGTAGTTCTCCAGGACCAGGGTTGGCCACCCCTGCACTAGGAATTTCTCTATATTTGAATATTATTGCTATATGGCAGCAAATCTATTTTAGCATTTTAGAAAAAAAAGATTAAAAAATGAACTAAATTCAAGTTAAATTTGTTCGGTTAAACGTTCGGTTGTGAGACAATGATGCTCACATGTCAAATGTCCATAAGCAAAAGGGACTTGTAAACAGGATATCCTGGTCATGTGACCTTATAAATTGTATGTCCTTCAAAAATAAAAGTCCCCTTTTCACACCTAACTGTAAAAACTGAGATTTTATATCACAGCTTTTTAGAAAAAGAAGATAAAGTAATTGTTGCCACATGGAAACACTATGCAATAGAAGGTTAACAGGACTCTGTATATAGATCTGTACATCTTCTGACTGAACCATGTACTTCATTCATTTCAAAACAAATGCTGCATTTTACGCAAGCTAACAGACATAGTTTCCTCTCTTTATTAAAACGTCACAGATGCTTGTTATTTACAGCATCTTTGTGGGCTGGACTTGAAAAACCCATCATACCATTTTGAGTCATGTCTTCTGTCAGCAAGTGAAGCTGCCTCCTGTGTCTTCAGATCCACAAAGAATCCAGTGAAGGTCAGTTTGCTGATGGTTCGTCCTCTGCAGCTATAGAACAGTTCATCTCCTGTTCAGGGACTCCTGCATCCACCTGCACGCTGTGCATCACTGAATGTTCTGTCCCGTCAGTGCAGTGACGTCAGGGTCAGCTGTTAAGACGCATAATAGAAGGAAATAAAGCACCACTGCAGTGCACAAGGCCAGACCGTCACTGGTTAAATGATTGGAAAGCACATTGTTATAGATCATTAAGCTGAAGCCCTGCTGTGACTCTGTTGCAGGACAGAACTCTTACTGTCTGAGAGTGTGAAGTGCAGCGGTAGCTGCTACTAAAATACACGTTTAATTATCTCAAAGTCTCTCTTAAATAGGCTTCTTCATAATTAGCGCTAACATCGCCCACAGGGAGCAGTGCAAGTCTGGACTTGAACAATATGTGATTATTAGAAAAAAACTGTTTAACACCCACTGATGCTGCTTCCTCACAGAGTTAAATACTAATACTGCTGCTGTGCTGCTGCCAGACTGAAGAAGCACCATCACAGCCAGAGAGGAAGTCTGTCGTCCACAGTCCCTGGTGAATTCCAAAACTCACTTTTCGGCTCACTTTCACATTTTCACAAACAAGGGTTGAAAAGGAGCAGACAATTAACAATACATTTATGTAACATTTCCAGAAACTTTCCATGGTAAATTAAGACTGGGAATTTTGGAAATATTTAACATTTAGCACTTACCAGCTAGTTAGCTACTGTACACATCAATATAATTATAGATCAAATATATTTATAACATGATATTATGAAACCTTACTTCACCACACTATGAGATAATAATGTAATGTTATGAGATGGAACTGTATTTGCTTCATGTGTTGTAATGTTACAGTTATTCTTTCATATTGTGATGATTGCTCATCCACCACACCGGTTGCTGGAGTTTGCTGAGTTTGATGAGGAAAACCAAAAAATACCATAAGCCACTAGCAGTAGCTGAGCAGCTCACGGCTCTGGAAATGCTTGTATTGACAAAAATAAGTAAAGCACCTATAGTACGGGAATCAAAAAAATTCAAAAATGTTGAACTATACCTTTAAATCGGGTGCTTTTAGCCTAGATTATGCTACAATATATTGTCCCTAACTGTATTTATATAAGTTTTCTGTTAATAGCTAATCTTCTATTGTGTGTTTTTGATTTATTCCTGTTTGTTCCCATGGAAAGTTTCCTTACTTTATAAATTCACAGAATTTGCAACTCTAATTGAATATAATTGGAAGTCATAATTGTTAGATGGCTGTTAAATTGGCTGTTTTGCATCAGCAGTCTGGATTTGTGAGCAGTCTGTGATCAGTACCTTGCTGAGTTATCTTTGTCTACTGGGAGGAGACTTGTGATTCCCCTTCTGAGCTCTCTGAGGGTTCAGCAAAGCAAGTTCATATTATTCTGTCAAACTCAGGTCAAAAATTAATGGCTACCTCCTCGATGGTGGCAGCGCTGATTTGATCGGAGCAGCGGAGCGGAACAAACCGATCGTGTGCGTGTGTTTTTTTTCTTTTCTAGGGCTTGTATCTCTGCCAGAGGCTATGGCAGACTAATTTAGAGCAGCAGAGAGTCACACAGGCCTTTAAATATAACAAGTGAGGGGAGCGGGCTGGTGTCGGGGAGATCTGGTGCCAGAATGGATGTGTGTTTTTAGGGTTATTTTTAGGGTTGTGGAAAAAAAAAAACTGATAGGATCTTTCTGCTAGATGCTGCTATCTGCCGACATGTGGGTCAGACTGGTTGTGTCGCATAAGAAAATCTTGAATTTGTGTGTATCTGATCAAGTCATGATGCTATTTGATGCTATTTAGTAGAGGAGGTACAACATCTGTGTTTACTGTAAGTTCTGACACAAATGTCTGATTTGGTGTAAATGTGCCTTAGTACCAGAGGATTAAACTCATTCAAAGAGACAAGTCAGATCAGCCTTCACATATAGACAATACAAAACACTAAATACACTAAAGCCCCAAATTTTCACCTGGAGATAAATATACATATGAAATCCTGTTGATCAGAAACCTTTGTCTTAGTAATAAAACTTGTCATTGTGTCCCAATACATGTAAATATAGGTTTGAATCTTCTGTCTCATCACTCAATACTTTTGAATCCAAAATACTTCTCATAGTGCACATTGAGTTGTTACTTCCTTTAAAACTCTGCCTTTAAAATGTATTTTAAATAAAAGTGTGGTTTATCTGCACCAAGATTTTAGCAGCAAATATGCTGCTAAAATCTTGGTGCAGATAAAACCAATGTTTTTATAGACGTGTTACTTGTTTATTTGAATCCTTTGACCTTAATAATGTACAGTTAGTTATATATAGTTATAACAGAAGAAGCAAAGTGATGGGTTTTAGTGTGTTGTTGGCAGGTTGTATATCTGTGAGGAAAATAAAAGCTCTATTTATTTAACATTTAGAGTAGATTACTGGACACTGGATTGGAAAGCTGATTTGCTTTAGGATTTTTTTCTTTTTATTATTTAAACATATATAAGCAATCTGATTGAAATCATTTGATTTAACCTGGCTTGATTTCAATATTCCCAAGTTATTAATGACTGATTTGAACATACACTGCTACATCAAGTTTAATATACTGTAAACACTAAAATAGTTAATAGTTAATTAGCATGCAATAGTTTACTATTTAAACTAATTATAATTAGTTTAAATATAAAAATGAACAGAATTTGTAATGTAATTGAAAATCATTGAAAACGTGTCAAAGCAAAATCAAAGTGTTTTATTTTGCCAATTTATTTAAATGGACATTAATAAAACAACTAATTTATTATTCGCGGTCATTAACCTGTTGCTGCTACTCCTGCTACTTCCACTGTTGTGACCAATAAATGGAGTAACATAAAGCAAGCTGAGTTGTTCCCAGCGTTCTCTGTTGATTTCCAGGCATCAAGTGAGTCGGGGCAGGCGGTGACGCCAGGAAAAAGGGAAATTGCTCGACACGTAATATAGAAATATTTACATTTTCATTGAGTAAAAGTACATTTAACACTCATGACAGAACCCCCACATGTTCTTCCAGCAGGCTGGAGTGTGATCAGTATAGGAAGCGGTTTCAATCACATAAATCTCCCCTTGTTTTTACTGTATGTCGTAAATGGTTTAACCATAATGATCATGACCCTCCGTGGTGTTATGAGCTTTCTAGCTTCACTGTCGGCATGTTTAGCAGGGGGAAAATGAGTCAATAAATAAAAACAGAGCAGCTATTTCTGTATACTCCTCATGTTGTGTAATTTGCAGCTGTTTTTTCTATGTATTTCTGATGTTAGTCAGCATGGTGACAGTTTTTCCAGACGCTGGCAGATGCATAGTGGTTCTGAGTCGCCACAGATCGGATGTTATTGATGTGGATTCCTCGATTAGACTGATAATCAAAATATAAAACTCAGTAGTCTCAGACTTCACTTCAGGTAGAATATATGTACCAACCTCGGTGTGAAAACGAGTCGTAAATTGATGACTTCTTCTCACAGCCTGTCCTTTCTGTTCCTTCCTCTCTCCTCCTCTGCCTGTACTGTAATTCATGCAGCTCTGCACATTATCCCACGGGAGGAATCTGCTTTGCGGACAATAACTAGTAACTGCCGTGCAGTAAAAACACAACAGCACATAACGATCCTCTTGTTCATTAGAGTTGTTTATCTGTGATGATGTCTGCTCTTTGCATCTCACACTCCCTCGCAATAACTCCAGCCAGGCAGCAGGTCAATAAGCCGGCCTTTTAAAAGCACATTAAACTCATCACTTGCTCTGGGTTAATGTATGAACACATTTATTTATGGTTTTCTTTGTGTGCGGCTGCTTTAGCGTCTCTGTAAGTCAGAATAAGTGGGCCGCTGCCACCGCAGCTTGTAACTGGGTCAAATCAGGTCTAACTGCCATGTGGAGGGCTTTTGTTTCCTTCAGTTTCCGCTGCTGTCCTTGATTTAATTAACAGAATCATGGTAGACGTCATCACTGATTCACTGATACTGAAATATGTTGTGTGTGTGTCTGTGAGAAGAGTAATGAAGGAAACAAATAAAAAAGGGAAAGAATTAATAGGGTTAAATGAGATTTGTAATGATCTAAATTGGGAACCTGAATCAAAAAGCAAGAAAAAAAGTGACACCGAACCTGAAGACACGATGTACATTTTGAAAACTTGATGAAACTGTTTTTTAAAAAGGTTTTGGACTTTCTTATCTTGACAAACATTATTTGTCACTGACCCACATAAAAACATCTGAATTTTAACATACCCCATTACCAGATTTGATATCAAAATTCTGGAAATTTTGGACATCCTGGACACGTTTAATGATTTATAATGAGCAGAAGGCAAGAAGAAAACAGGGATGACTTCTAAACAAATTCACTCAATGCAAAGCATGCACAGTATTCACATTACTAAGTTCTGCTTAATTCCCAAGTGTATACATTTCTCAAAAACAGCAATATTTCCCATAAGCTGGCTTATCTCAGGGACAAGACGAGGTCACAGTATCTCTTTCTCCTCAGAGAGCCAGGTTACGGCTCCAATCAGTCCCGTTTGATTTCCTGTCAGAGGGGCTGATTGCTGGGATTACAGTACTCTGAGGGAAGGATGGAACAGAAATGACAGTTAAGTGCTTGTACAGTCTGTACACTGTCACAGCAAAAACATAGTAAACTAATCATTTTGGTCGCTTGTTATAACGCATAATAAGAGCAATATAAGAGCATGATTATGGCTTTAACACAACTTGTTTTCTTTGTTTTATAGTCTGTAATTTTCCCTAAATGTCATGGAAACAAGTTGTGGCTGCTTTTTTATCTTCATGATGATTTTCTTTTTCCAGTTTAACAGTTTGTCTATTGTGAGACATTTTTTAAGACTGACACCAGAGATCCTGAAGATTTACAGCGTGATTTTACTCAAACCCTGCTGATTTTGCTTTGTTTCCCCTGGAAGAACACAAATAATATATTTGATCAAAAATAAAATAACTATTTAATAAAACATTGAATTTTCAACATAAAATACAATGAGTATTAAAATCAATACAAACTGAAATCTGTTCAGTAAGTCCTGCTTCTTTTTCATCAAAAATCTATGAAAACTGAAAACAATGAGCTTTATAGAGTTGTTTGCAGTGTGTATTTGGTTCTGCTGTCACCAACACACTTGAAAAGATTGTGGCCTATTGCATGTTATGCAGCTCTTCATATCCTGTGTATGGCTGTGTGTGGCGCCTGTGTTTGATCCTGTTTGAACTGTCAGACACACAGAAAGGTCAGCAGAGCCCTGACATGTCTGTCAGCCCAGCTTTGTCCTGTCACTGAGATCACACAGCAGCTTAATCACTCTTTTTGCCTGCTTCATGTTTCCGGTGCATTTCTATAACTGTAAATGATTGGCTCATGTTGAATAGACTCACAACATTAGTATATTATATATTTTCTAAAATTTGTTTTATTAATCATTTATTCTTTGTGGCTCTATTTACTAATGGTACTTTGTTTTGTACAGCATCAGGATCATGGCGTTCCTATAGGGTCATATTTACTGCTGCGGTCTATGCACTTTACTTTGACACACACACACACACGCACAGACACACGCACACAAGCATGCATGTCCATATGGCCAGTGGCTTCTTGATAAACGTGCTTCACATCTTTAATTAGTTCTGATATCTTGTCATTTAAGCTTTCACACCCACACACAGTAAGGCAGCAATGACAGTTAGCAGCGTGTGTGTGTGTGTGTGTGTGCATGTTTGTGCACTGCATGAGTGAAGCGGAGCGTGTATGACAGGTTGACTGGGCTGTCCAGTAATTGGCAAAGTGTGTGTGTATATATGTGTGTGTGTTCCTGAGTGTAGAGGTCAAGCAGTGGCATACACAATAAAAAAATGCCCTCTGTGACCCTGTTGGTTGTTTTATTAATTTGAGACATTACATTTTAAAATGTATTAACACCAGTTTAAAACTAAAGCTACCTGATGAAGGTCTGAGTACCGTAATGTTGCATCGTTAAATTTATCCTTTGATGTGATTGACAGTGTGTGGGAGTTCTTTTTTCTTGTTTACACCAGTTTATGAAATCATTGCCTCAAAATCAGATACAACATTTCTAAAACACATGAATAAATACATCCCACATTTTGACCTTGACTTAAGATTTTGAACATTGAAACCTTATGATCTTGTGAAATTACCAAAAAAAGACAAAGCTAACTAAATCCCTCCGTGGGTCTGCTCCCTCTCCCTGCCGTGTCACCATCTGACGCTTTGACACGTCACGACCGGATCTAAAAGGGTTTTTTAAGGCGTCAGCTCCACAGCAGCCACTTTCCGTCTGAATGTAAAGAGCCCGGTGAGACGCAGAGCGTCTGACTGCTGGAGAGCAGCGAGGTGTTGCAGCAGATGATGCCCTCTATTAATAGGATACAAAGGGGTGTTGTGTTGTGGGTTCGCTGGGACACCCTCTGTCACACACACCAGATGGAGACTCTCTGTGCTGGTGGAGGAGCTCGTGTTGTTCTTACTCACATATGGCTTCTCTCTGTGATTCTGGTCGGAGAAGCTGGCGGCTCAGGTGCAAGTGAGAAGAGAAGAGAGGGAGGGAGGAGTACTGCAGAACAGAAAACAGTTTAGAGCAAATTAATACACTGCTAATTATCTTTTTGCCTTAAAGAAAGGTGGGGAAGGTGCAGTGTTAATTAATCATGCTTACAACTGAAGGATCGCAATGTACTAAGCAATGTTTTTAGGCACTGTCTCCTTTGTTTAGACTAATGGCAGGAAAAGAAAGCTTCTCAGTGCAGAAGAATACTGATATTTGACAAGTGTTACATTTTCTGAGTTTATTTACTCAATCTTAGTGTTGATTCCTTGATTCCTCTTCCTCCTTTTGTCCAGAAAAATAAAGCTACATCTTTGAATAGTCTATCATCTAAAGAGGATTGCACCAAAACTAGAAAAAGAAAGGTTGACGTTCGACCTGAACAGAGAGGCAGAGAATTTGAAATTATTTACTATATGTTTTTATTCAACAGGAAAAATCATATCTGTTATTCACTGTGGAATTTTGATGGGTATAAACATATATCATCAATAGACATATCAGAGATCTTTATAATCTTAGTGGTTTCAATCACAGTTGCATGAAAAATCAAACCAAGCATGCTCCACCCCTTTGGCCCAACAGCCAATCATATCCCTTCAGCACACAAAGCAAAATAAATGATTTGACAAACTAGCTGAAAATAAAGTTTGATAAAAGTGGTTAAATAAAATAGGAAGCATTAAAAAATATCAACATATAGTGACTGATATGAAATATTGTTATTGATATATTTCCTAGCTATATATCACCCAGGCTTTTGTCATAATTATCGATTCAGTAATCAATTCTTAATTTCCTTAGAGCATGAAGGAAGGACGACATGGGATTTGAAGGAATAAACAGTGGAGCTGTGAAGTGTTTACTGTTTTATCAACAGCAGATAACAAGAGATGTGGGCAGGTCGAAGCCAGTAGGGTCAGCTGTGCTATTAGCCTTTTGTCAGGATCGATGGCGAGGTTGGAAATCTCCGGGTGTGAATGTTGTGGACTCACCGCAGGGTTGATTAGTTTAGATTCATGTCAGTGCGGTGTAATTTTGGCTTGGTGAGAATACATTCAGTCAGTGGGTTTAATAGTGAAAAAGGCTGAGAGATGAGGGGGATGCTGGGATAGCAGCCATTCCTGTGGAGGTGTCACTGCCCTCATTTAAGGCAAATCATCACACCATCACTCAAACACCAGTTCCTATTATTTGTGGCTTTTTATTGCTGCTCACACATATATTCCACCTTCATATATCACTGTGACTTGACACATCAGGAAATTCACATATTGTTGTTTAAATTGGTTAAAAACAGACTATTAACAGTACAGTTACAGTGAGAATTTATGTGAAAATGTTCATGTTAATTATTTGATATTACTATGGACAATACATTTCAAAAACTTGGTTTCATGTTACATACAGAGATGCTTTTATTTTGAAGTATAAGTAATGCTTTGCGGTGCATTAGTGACAGTGCAAGAGAATGCAAAGTCTGTTGTTTACTTTCTTTTCTGTAAAACTGCAGAGTTAAAGAAAATATGATTTAGGCTCCTCTCCAGCAGCTTTGCTGGAATTTCCAATGGCAAACATCTGTCATTCGCTGTAGCATTAACCTAACGATTACTGCCCAATCACAAAGAGACACTTTTTGTGAGTCTCCTGAGTGAAGAGGGTTGGGGCTAAGGTTGATATTAGAGGACAAATCTCACGAGGGTTTTGTGAATCATCCCTCTAACTCATACAATCTAGCACCAACCTTGACATAAAACACCCTAGCAACCACCCAAGAAACTGCCTAGAGACTAAGGTTGGCTGATGTCTTAATTGGCAGTTGACAATGTTTACAGTTAATCATGGTAATGGATGATGATATGAGGAGGGGTGCGTGCTGAGGATTCTGATGTTCTGGTGTTAGCATCAGTCAAACTATCTCTTTACCCCATTGAAGGGCATTCTCTAAAATAACTGTGGAGTAACCCAGAGGTTGGTAAAAACCAGAGGAGAGGAACAATTATTTCTGGCTGTATCAGCCTCTGATTGGTTAAAAAATTCTCACAAAGCATTATGGTACAAATATGGCCATTAGTATCAAAGTTAGCTGCAATATATTATTGATAATTGATAAAATATGGACAGTAAAATGGTCAATATTAGGTCTACCTTTATGGATTCATCTTCCAAAACCCCCCTGAAAGAGACAGGACTTCCAGGGTGGATAGAAAACCATCTACACAGGTTATGATCACACCAAAGGCAGCACTGGAATGGTGAAACTGTAAGCTTTCAGGATAAAAACATTTAAGGAACTATGATTTATTGACCAAAAGTTAGTTAAACTTAAATAACCTGTGTAGAATTTCATCATCTAAGACAATGATAGTTTCAGTTCATTAATAGTGGCCATTTTGACATATTTTAAGTTAAAAGTATAGTGTAAGACAAAAGAAACAAAAAATTAAATCAAGATTAATTAATACTAATTATTTGTATAGCCACATGGTATTTTCACAGACTAATACATCATGTTTCTGGCAGGATACTTAAGCTAGCATGAATATAAGTTATAATAATGATTTTTTTACAGTGCAATCCCTGACAGGAGGGGGCGTGGCATCACGACGGCAGCTCCACATTGTTATGTTGAGTCATCCATTGGAACAAGCCTACAAGAGACCACCCCACACCCATTGACCAACATCCTAAAAAACACCACAAAAACTCCTAGCAACCAAATCAGACACAGCATAGCAACCACCAAGAATCACGTCTTTGGTACCATGGAGCAGCACTTTTTTCTAGTGATAACATCACTTTAGAAAATTACTTATGACTTTTGTCGATTTAAGCTTTTGCAGTCGGTAATTTCTACTATATATTCCTCAGTTAAGATGGAATTATGCTCAGATACACATAAACATCTCTAAGGATCTAAGCTGTCAGAGAGGAAACAACATGTCAACCTTCGCATCAAGGAAGTTAATCGATTCAGTCCGTAAATCTACTATATATATGTGAGTCTCTGGTGTATATACGCCTACATGCAGCCTGCAGAAGCATAATTCTAGCTTTACTTGGAAAATTCAAACAAAACATCATGAGACCTACAAACACATGAATCATTTCTCTTGTTCCCTGTTGTTGTGCTCATATTCACAAACATGATAATCCAGACCACCAGCGGGAGGAGGAGCTGAACAAGTGATTGGTTTAAAAAGATGTGGGGAGACCTTAAACAATGCATCATGTTTATTATATTTACATGGCTCTGTGGTAGAGTTGCAACATAATAGTATTATTATGCACAGAGGAATATTGTTGGGGAAAAAATGAATAAAACAAGCCTGGCAGAGAACTATTTCATAACTTGCAATGAGATTTTCATCATTTTGTGGTATTTGGTTTTTGTCATTAATTGCCCTTGCAGAGCTTCAGAATAGCGAGACGTGTCAAACATCATCATCATCATATCATTGTTATTCCCACTCATCGTGTCGCAGGTCCTTCACCAGACGTATGCAGAGACTCCCTCCTGTTTGCTGTTAATGGTATTTATGTAAATTGGATTCATCTGATTCCGCTCAGAGGCGTGCACATGATTTCATTCTCCTGTCTCATTAACAAAGCGATTTCTAAGAGAGAGCAAACAGAGGCAGAGAGAGTCTCATGAGCTCCTGAGTGATGATTTGTGTTGGGTTCTGAAGTGGTGAGGCTGCATCATGAGAGCATTTTTAAGAGTCTGCTTCCTTGGATTTAGATTTATTTCTCCTTCCTTCCTCTCCTTCTCTTTCTTCTCCTTCGCATCCTTTTTTTTCCCTCTCTCTCTTTCTGCTCTTCTGAGCCTCTCATCGTTGAGCCTTCCCTCTCCTTTCTCCTCCCTTCCTCTCCTCCTCTTCCTCTTTCTCTCCTTCCATTAATGTGTTGCCAATGGGTTGCCTTGGTAACAGGCTGCAGAAGCCATTACCATGGCAACGTATATTGGTCCGTGGCTGTCGAGGCATCTTGTTGTGGGGCGGGTATAAATGGAGGCTGCAGCCTTAGCTCCTCGGAGCAGCAGAGGTCAGACGATCAAATATTAAAATCTCTGCTGCACACGTCCAGCTCCTCCTTCGATTTTCAGCCCTTTTCCCTCCTTTGTCTCCTCCCTCTCCATCCATCCATTTACATATAGACTCTTTAACCCTCTCTGACTCGTCCATCTTGAATATTGGCAGATTTATATTTTTGTTGATGCAGCAATTTGTGTTGGCTGGAATCAGGCTGCATGTTCAGTTATATTCGGATCAGAAAATATTCTACTCTATCAGAACAAACAAATCCTAGTATTCCAATGGGAAGGAGGGTGAATGATCATCCAATAACCCTGAACAGACAGAAACAATAAACCATTGCCCTGAGACCTCTGATATGTGCTTTACCATAGATCTTAAAAAATGTACGAATTGCATGGAAAATCAATCATTATCCCATGATATTTTCATCTAATTTCATAATTTTCAGTGTTCATCTCAGCCTCCTACAGACTCTGTAGCTGTTGTTAAGATTTGAAAGAGGACATCTTGGTCTCTGGAGTCTTTTGATGGGCTTCCTGCTTATTGTCTGACCATTTATATTACAAACAACACACTGTTTTATTAAATATATAACCAATGCATCAGAATAAACTTAATGCCATCTGAAGAAAACAGAAACCAGGAATGAGATTGTTTGTCCATTAAATCAGACTGTGATGGGTGTTTAGGGGCAGTAGGACCCTGAGGAGGGATAGGGGGATGATTTTGAGGGGGGGAGGGGGAAGAGAGACATTTGGTGGAGAGTTGACGTTTGACACACACACACACACACACACGCACACACACTGTTGTCTGAAAAACACACAAATCCTCACACACACGTATACTATATGATGTTTCTTGTCTGCACATATAAAAATTTAGACTCAGCTAAATCCACACACATGTGAACATGTTAACAATAACACACCACACACAAGCACATGAATAATTCAGATCAATACGAAGCATGCTGGGTGTTCGTTGGCGAAGGTCACCTACTAACACACTGCCTTAATAAGCAGCGTGTCTGGAGACACTCACACACACACGTTAGCAGACACACACACACACACACACACACACACACACACACACACACACACACACACACACACACACACACACACACACACACACACACACACACACACACACTCACATGCTGCTTTCTAATGGAAGTGGCTGGAAAACAAAGTCTTCTGGTAACAAAGACCTGCAAATCCTCCTTCCACCACTCAATACCCCCGCCTATCCTCTCCCGATTTCCCTTTTTTTCCATTTATCCTTTCTTCTTCTCTTCTCCTTCCGAGTTTTTCTCTCCCGATCCTTTGTTTGCTGATTTGATATAAGAGCCAAAGTAAATGGGAGAGGAGCCTGAGACGCAGCCTGTTGTTGTCGTGATTACTTACTGGAGGAGAGAAAGAGAAGGAACGGAGGAGCTGAAGAGTGGGAAGGACAAGACAAGAGGACAGAAAGAAACACTTCGTCTCTGCGTGTAGCTTCTCTGCATATTTAGAGTGTCGTATCCGTCCCCTATGCTGCGCTTTGTCGCTGCGCTAATGGTATGCTAATGCCATGCTAATTGACCATTCACTCTTTTGGCTTTAGCTGCACGGATCCACACAAATGGAGCTGAATCACTGTTGTGTTACATCATGTCAGCGTTGATTTGGCCTGCTGAAAATACAACAATGGACACATTGAAAAAGGCACTAAAAGTCAGGCTCCGATGATGCTTCAAACATCAAGCCAAGCCACGCTTTTTAAATATTGAAATTACACCAGGATGAAGAATAGGAAACAAAACAAGCTCTCACGGCCCGCCAGCCCCCACACACGGAGCCGTAGCAGCAGCAGCAGCAGCGTGATGTGTGTCGGCTGATTTGCCAGAAAGCGGCGGCTAATTCACCGCCGGGTCGGATCATTCGTGTCGTGACGCATAGAACTTTTATCGAGCCGGCGGTAGATTGATTAAGTTGTTGACAGGAAAATCCATCTCAGGGGAGGTGATGAAAGGCTGAGTGCTGCGGCAAGAAACAGGTGTTTGTGAAGTTTAGAGGTGCTGAAATATTCACAGGAACCCTATTCTCACTTTTGCATGATTTAGACTTTTAAGCCTCTATTACATTAAATATTACTTACACATGGTAAAAAAAAACAACAATTTTTATGTTTTTATCACTTAAAATGACCTAAATCATATATATATATATATATATATATATATATATATATATAAGAAATGTAAATATAGTCTCAGGATAGTTTCATGCTATATAAATCAATGGGACTCCATTGATAGATTGTATGCACTAGGAATTTTCCATATTTGAATATTGTTGCCACGTGGAAGCAAATCTATTTAAGCATATTAGTAAAAAAAAATAAAAAATTTAATTCAAAGTTTAAATTCAAGTTAAATTTTTTATTCAGTGAAAACTTTCAACCTTTGGTTGTGAGACAATGTTTCTCACGTCAAATGTCCGTGAGCAAACAGGATATCCTGAACATCTGACCTTATAAATTGTATGTCCTTCTAAATAAAAGCCCCATTTTCACACCTAACTGTGAAAACAAGTTTTATATCACAGCTTTTTGGAAAAAAATTAAGATAAAGTAATATTGATAAAGTTTGATAAAGATAAAGTTTCCATATTGCAACACTATGCTATAGAGGGTTAACTGCTTTATGCTGCTCAGAGCATGTTCCAAAGCTTATCATGTTTTTTATTTGGCTTTATATGTTTCAGGCAGTCGGTGTTATCAGTACAAACACACACAAACTTTAATTTTCACTGATAACCAGAATCTCCAAAGTAGATTGATTCAGCAGCAGCTTCTCATGAAAAACTGACTGTCTGTACCATATTTAATGAAAAGTTCTGCACAGTTTTCTGTGCATAATCCCATTAATGTCCAGCAACATGAGTGATCAGTGCAGCTGCAGTAAAAACCTTAAGCAAGATTGAAGGAATTATTATCAGAAAATAACAGCAGAAAATGAAATATTTATTATTTTGTGTATTGATCACATTTCTACATACAAATACACATTTTTTCTGAATATATTTTCTTTTCTATTATTTACAAGGTGTTCTTTATTGTCTCTGTGAGGCATCACTGATAAATAATGTTGCTAATCTGGTTTAGGCACCAAAGACTTGACAGTAAAAAAGTCTGGTTTGTAGCCACAAACAGTGGGTGAGAACAGCTTGGTTTCAGTGAGGTAAAATTCACAATTCTTTTAGACAAATGACAAAATTGAAATTGACAAATTGATTCAAACACAGACCCTTTGAAATCCTACTTGATATTAGTAATTTAAATAAAACTTACAGCAGTGTTCATTCAGGTTTACATTATACTTCATACTGATAATTCTTTAATAATGTGTGAGCATTCATTTTTCAACTCTACCCGAAAGTCAAAACAGGAAAATATAAGAACCTTGATATATACAGCTCCAACATCCTCCAAGCACTCATTTAAAATTAGACTGGAATACTGTAAGTGGGTACAAGCCAGTATTGATTTAATCTGAACATAATCAATTCTAACATGATGGGTGAGTCTGTCTGATTCTCATCTTTCCGTCTGTCTGCCTCCTGCGGTCATGACCTTATCTCCCTGATAACCAGGGGCACCGGTTAGATTAATACTTTTCAGTCCATGTCTCCGTGTGTTTTTCTCTCTTCTCCCTGTGAGGCTTCAGGCTGTTGATTCAAATCCACATCATCAGCATCTCCTCCGGTCACTTTCTCTGTAAATATAGATTCAAAAGTACAAGTGGGGCCACATTCATCCACTGCAGCAACCACATTCCCGATGGCTCTTTAATAGAATATTTCTTTACATCGCCAGTGGACTGAATTGAAAAATAGTTCTTTTTTGGGGCGATGCTGAATCTGGCCTCCTCTCCGTACCTCGCCTGTGAAATGCTTACTCAGCTCTTTAGTCCTCCTTATTTCTCCTTCATTTCCCTCAATCCTCTCGACGATGGGAAGGCAGCAAACAGGCGAATGCTGTGTGAACAGAGAGGACTGACTGTATCCAGTAACTCTGAGTGTGTGTGTGTGTATGTAAGCGACACAGCGAGTGCTTTGTTTTTGCATTTGACTAAAAAGTCCAAGCTGACGTCACCTGATCACTAAGTTCAAAAATATAAATGGTGCAGTGTTTCAGATTTTCCTTTCATGATTTTTTCTGGAGACCTTTTCCTCGATAAGTCAGTGTCATCAGATCATGCAAAGAAGTGAGAAATTAAATTAAAATTAAATCCATACTGTATTCTTGCTTGTGGGTCTTTTTGACCCTTGGAGTTCCTCTGTGGTTCTGGCATTAATGAGCAGAACAGATGCTTTTGGAAAGCTTTGTATGTGGGAAACCCCTCTTGATAGCTCACTTGATGAGAAATTGTATATCAAACTGCATTGGTCCCATGAATAATGCATGAGTTGCTGTGACTCAGTTCTGTCCTGTGGCTTTGAAGCTTATTTGAGTCCATGTAGCTTTTGAAACTAGAAATAACACGATTGTCCTCTTGTGTACAAAATAAGACGTGAATTCTTAAACAATGAAACGCGCCGTTGCTAAATCAACTCAACAGTCTGACTCGGTGTAGTATGACCGGTAGCATTTTGTGGCTAATGTTAGCTCATGTTTAGCAAACTTTAGATAAATGTGGCCATGTCTGAATCAAATTGTTTGTCAGCTATTGTTTACTGCCCAACTAGCAACTTGCTGCCCAGTTTCCAGACAGAACTGATGACAGTTTATGTTTTTTTGGAAACCACAGATTGTTGAATCGAGGTTTCAGATGTGGTGTCGTATCAGGCGGTGTTCTGCTAAGGTTTGGCTATTCTCAGCTGCAGGAGGAGTGTTGGGTGGATGGCTCAGTGCTTTGTTTCATGGACTGGAGTTGAGAAATGTTGAAGGAGACTCCTGCTTGACGCCACATTTTACCGCATGTTACCGTGCCTAAACCTAACCACATTTTAACTACAGTGTTGTAGCACCATAAAACAGTATTTGTGAAAATATGCACATATAAAGAAATGAAATTCTATGTATGTCATCCACATTCAACGTATCTGCAGAAAAGGAGACTGTCAATGTGTCCGTTGAGAAGCTAATAAAAGCTGGTGAAAAGATTAATCATGGACTGACTCCCATAGGTCCTGAGCTACTACACTCTGTTACACTACAAACAGACTACAAACGGAAACTGGAACAGCTTCAGGTCACAAAACAATTGTCACTTTCATCAGATTCAGCAGATTCAGCATTTTCCTCAAAGACAGGTTGGAAACAAAGTGCTCACAACCATCTGAAGCTGGTGTATTTTGCTAAAGGAAAGGGAGACTTTTACCTCATTAATCAAAACTATGGAGCCATTTATATCTGCAATTGTAACATTTATGTATATGAGTGTGTCAATATATGACAAAAAATAAGAAAAATAATCCTTTAAATGTTATTAATGTATGTTTTACATCATTTTTTCATTGATCTCTGTATATGATGGAAATTAATTCTTCCGAAACTTGTTTGACTCTAATAATCCATGAAAATCAAGTCTGCATTCACTAACTATCCTTATTCCAGGCTTATCGATAGCTTTGCAGCAGACAAAGAGTTTCCATGCTTCATGATTAATGGACTAGTTGTATTTCCTAATTCAACGATAGTGGAGTTGTCATAACGTTTTCACAAAATCTGTGTTAAAGTGTAAGAGACACGGTGGAGTGTGGAAACAGTGTGAGTGTGTGGTAATGAGCTGAGCAGACTGGGGGATTTGGGAAACTTTGGCATTGCCTTCGACTTATCTGTTGTGCTCTGAGCTGCTTTTCCTCCGCCAGACAACCGGAGGAAGCTTAAAGCTGCATTTGCATCTTTAGAATTGTTACAATCAGCCCACCACATTACACGCGTTTGTATTCTTACATGAGTGATTTTTACTGGGTAAACAGCAGGACTTAAGCAGGGGAGCGTCTATTTTATTCATGTACTTAGCTTATTTGTGCCATAATGCAGTTTTCAAAACAGGCTCCGTTGCTTTTCTGTCCTCATTAATGAGACGGATCAGGGATATGTGGAATCTGAGTGCTGCTCTGCTGCTCTGATTTGTTGTGTTGTTAACAGTGGGACAGTCGTGGTGCTCTCTAATTATCTCCCTCTTTGTCTCCATCGTCACTCGGCTCTTCCTCTTTTCTTCCATCCATCCTTGACTGCTGCACATATATAAAAACACACAGACACACACACCCTGCTTATACAGCCCATTGTGAGTTGTGTTGTGTGGACTCTTTGTTCCAGTGTGCGGTAGTGATTATGAGACGTGAGTGCCCTATTCTTACAGACTGAGACTGTCCACTCTCCTGCTCCTGAGTGTGTGTGTCTGTGTGTGTCTGTGTGTGTGTTTCTGTGCGTGTGTGTGTGTTGCTGTATGCACTTCAAATGAATCAATTTTCTTCCCAGCAACTCAAACTCTCTTCAGACATGCACACAAACACACACTTTCACTTAGTACTGGATCTATCTGATCTAATCTCTGCTCTTAAGGAAATATTTACTCTGTAGTATTCCACTGCCTCCATAAGTGCCTTATTATTATTATTATTATTATTATTATAAAATGAAAATCTTCTGACTTAGCAGTGTCTCAGGGTCATTTGAAGAATGATGAAAGAAAAAGAGCTCCGAGTGTACTTTAGTGCAGAGCTTTGGAAATATAATATCACCACTAAACTCTGGATGCTATTTTCTTCAGAGTAATTGACGGTTCTTATATTGAATTTGCAGACTAAAGTATGGTGTGTCCACGCCAACGACAACTGTGTTTTGTCTGGAACAACCACGCACAATACATGACCTCACTGCAGACAAAACCCACAGCTACTGTATCTGAAACAAACCGTTCACTTCACCTAGCAAGAAGGTCACCTTCTTGTTTTCCCATGCTGTTTGTGCTCAGAAAGTGAGCAGTCAACATGGAGGGTTATTCTGGTATAAATATCTGTCTACAGGGCGAATACTGAAGGAATAGTTCAACATTTACAGAGGAGTTGGATGCTAGATGATATGAGCTGTCAAGAAAGATGCTGGTAGGCATATCGTTAGATGTTTAGGAGCCAAGCTAGCTGTTTCCCTCTACTTCCAGTGTTAAACTAAGCTAGGCTAACGGCCTCTAAGATTCAGCTCCATACTTAACGGTCTCTTATTGTAGAAAGTGAGATTTTAATTTCTTTTGGACTATAAGAAGGTCTCGGTGTTATATAAATACTGTCCCATGATTTAGAACTCTTAATCCACTGACAAATGCAGACACAAAGTGTCAGGATTTCACTGAGGTTGTGATGTCACAACTACAATCATCACCCACAACCATTAGAATCAGCCAATCAGAGAAGAGGCTCATTAAGCACTTGAGAGAGGAGGTGATTTTTGCTTAAACCACACATATATCTAGCCAGGATATCAAAACTTCAAATAAAAACAGTAAAAGTGGGTGATATGGGACCTTTGATACACAGACATTACAGTGTTATTTATCTTCGCAATTCACATTAAACTATTCAGTGAGTGCTGCCAGCTCATTGAAGCCACACTTCTGATGCCAGGGTCACAAGTTTGATGCCCACAGCTGTAAATGTTCCAATTTACCTGGCAGGAAAGTCGGCTTAAAACATTAAATCATTAATAGGATTTTAAAATATAAGTGAGTGTAGTTTATATGCACACTAAAGAGGTTAAAAGGTCCTCGGCTGTCTCCACATGTCCCCTCTTGGAACCAAAAAAGGAAAATACCTGAGGCATTCGTACACATTAAAATTTATTTCAAACTAGAAGTTTTCTTCTGTCTGCTGTGCAGCTCTCAGGATTTCATGCCTGGTTGCGTTTGGGGTGAGACTGTAGGCTGAAAGCAAATCAGATTTCTGTGCTGCTGCTTCTCTCACCCTGACATTTCTCAGAGAGCAACCTGATCTCTTCTCAGTTCTTCGTGTGATGGGCCGTAACCTGACGAGCTGTTAAAACCATTTCCATTCGGAAATCATATCGGCACGCTGTAAAAAGATTACATTCTTTGCTCCAGTCTGTCTCCCAGACAGCAGCAGTAACATCTCAATGCAACATTTTTTGTATTTTTCTCAGTGTGTTTTACAGGTGAAGGTCATGAATCTATAATAACATCTTGATACAGTGTCGGAGGCGGGACCCTGTTCATTCCTTTGAGAGTTGCTCAGTGGCGAATGAAGGCAAAATGGCGAACAGAATGCGGAATGCAAATTGCATGGAGCCTGTGCACTAGAGTCTTTTGCCGCCTACATTCAGTTTAACCCTCCATTAATTTTAATGGGGTTAAAATCATTCAGTCTTCTAGAGTTTCTAAATTTTATCAAACAGAGTCTGATAGTGAATAAGTCATTTCGCTGCTGGGTTTCTGACTCTTAATTGTTCACCATTACAGCTGCTCCTTTTCCCATGATTGTGGATGGGAAAAATGCTTACTCTTCCCAACAGCACCACCATGCTTGTGATTCCAGGGTTTGGTCACTAGTAAAATTTGTGGTTCCTGTGGGGACTGGTGGAGGCAGTGAGGAATGGTTTTCTTCTGTCTAATATCAGCTGTTTGAATAAACATCAAGTCTATATGAAGTTGTAGTGTGATTGATTTACCATAAATTATTTAATATAGGCTGGTATTCTATTAGTGGCCAGGTCTCTAATATTGGTTGGTCTGGCTGTTGGCGGTTAATGCTGTTAATGTTCTGTATGCATACTGTAATATAACTATACATACTTTTAAAATAAATTAACCTTGTATTTTTATTTCAAATGGACAAAAATCTTGTTTTTCGTCATTTTACTGGTAGTCAGTTTAAAAAAAAAAATGCCTATCTCTAAATGTGGCCTGGTTCCAATAAAGGCCTGGACCTCAATGTGCTTGAGTAAATAAAGGCCCAGACCTATATTAGAGAATTTATGGTATATAGAAGTTATTTTATTTTATCAGAACCATAATTCAGATGCATTCAAATGCTTTGGGAAAGGCTGTGATATCTGAAACTCTTCTGAGACACATGTTGGCTAAGCAGCCTCACATTCAAGTGCTTTTTGTGTTTGGTAATGATGAAAGTTTCACCTTTGTCACAGTTATCTCACAGTTTCTTAACCCTGGTGCCTTCATATCATCAGCGTCCATATCCAGAGTAAAAAAAAAACAAAACTCAGAAGCCTGTCCTCTCCATCTCATCTCTCATCAAGTTTGATTCCCGCTTTCTTTCTCTCGCCAGTATGTCATGGCTGGTCGAGCCGCAGATCAGATTGAACTGGAAGGGTGGGAGTTCTAGATGTTGTGCCCCCTCAACCATGACAGAGGAATGACAACATCTCTCTCTTTTTCTCTGTTCTTTCCCGCTCTGCCATTGCTGTTGTTATCTGTCGCTCTATATTTTTTCTCATTGACCAGCTCTTTCTCTTTCCTTCTCTGTTCTGAATGGTTTGACGTCAGTTCAGTCCGGTAGAGGAGGAGTATAGCGTAACTGTACACCTGAGAACATGAGAACAGACTCTGGTCTTAATGTATGTGTGTGAGCTTTGACATTATATAGTTTAAACAATAAATAATTCATATTTTCATGCATCCTTTGAACTGGCTCCATTCAAAAAGGCTAATACCAATGTCCAGTTGCAATGGTGATTAGATATGTCCTGATATAAGAACTAGATTCTTTTTTTACTTAATTTATTTATTTAATATTGCTTTTTTGCTGTGGGATGAGGATTTTTTTTTTGCCAATTTGAAAAACACTGGTACTGGTTGAGGATCTTGCCCTCTTGCCTCAATTGGTGGACGACTGCTCTACCTCTTGAGGCAGGACATGTAGGTGTAGTTCACCTAAAAGACAGCGGATTACATAAGGTGTAGGAATATATATCCACAGCTGTAGCGGCTGTTTTACCTTAATTTGATCCATTTTGTTCCCAGTTCAGTGGTTCTCTCTAGATGTTAAACTAGCATTTTGGTAAACTATCTGCATGACACAACACGTAGTTGAAGTTAAGTCACATGTCAGGAAGATTATCACCACTTTCGGCAACGGTTTTGACAAAGTGAGTCAGCATTTTGCTCTTTCTGGCTCTTCAGGTATCTAATTGGCAGTTTGTGCTGCTGCAGCGTTTTGTGTTTCATCAGCATGTAATGTCACCGTCAAGTTCAGACAGCCGAGTGACAGTCCTGGCAACTTTTTGGTAGATAAAGAAAAGAAAAGGAAAAGGAAAGTGGAAAACAAAACTAGTGTTTTCCTAATATGTAAATGTGTGTGCATGCTATAAAATATCGTGCATTTAGCATTTCATATTTTTCCACACCACTGCCCACGCTGGTCCTGACCCAATTAGTGCTGTAAAAGCCCCTCTTTGCTGGTATCCTTACATCATTTACACTTCTAAAGTCAATGTAATGAGAGTCAGTGTTTCAGCTCACACAGCTGACACTTTTTATGCAACAAAAAGACTTTTGTTTTGCACTGAAATGAGCTCTGACAGTCAGGTATCAGGTATCTTCTTCTCTTTGTGGGAAATCAAGAATCGTTCATGCAAATGAAACCAAGTGTGATACTTGTTGTTGAGTCTATCACAGATTCATTGCCATCTTTTTTTTACATCGAACCAAACGCTGCTCAGTCGAACGTCTGATCCAATAGTTCCGGCATGTGTTCGACCTCCAGAGAGAATCAATGGTTCCATTACTGAGCAGGCATATTGACCTGTGAGTTTAGAGCCATTAATAGACTGTTTGCACCCTGATAAACTGATCTGAAAAGTGGGTTAGGAAACTGAGAGAGGGCGGGAGGGATTTAGGCAGGGAAGGACAGCGGGAGATGAAAAATTAAAAGGTCAGGAAATAGCCCAAAGAGCGATGAAGGGATGAGAGGAAGAGGAGGATGAAGGGAGGACCAGGAGGATGAAAGGATAGAAGAGGAGAGGTGTGGTGGGGAGGGAGGGGAGGGGGAGGCTGACAGAAACAGACTTGATGGAAAAAAAAAAAATCAGACAAATAAGCAAATGCCCTTAATGCTGATGCTGCAACTTCACCTGACAAGAGAAGAAGTGTTCAGAAATGTTCTCAGTGCCTCAAGGTTACGGAATTTAAAAAGATCCACTTCAAACGTGCAAAGTTTACATTTCTTCACCAGCACATCTAAATATCTATATTTTTAAATGATCGGAGTATTATTTACTTATTCATTATTTTTCAGTTCTTTCTCACCTCTTCATTCCTTCCGTTGCTCCATTTCTTTCTTTTATTGTCAGTGGTTCATTGCAGAGAGGGTAGCTTGTTTCCATGGATACAGACTGAGCCAGATGAGCTTAACTACTTGCACTGCAGTGTGTTTGTGTGTGCGTGCATGTTTGTGTGTGTATGTGTCTGTGTGTGTGTTTGCATGTGTATGTGTGTGTGTGATTAGTCTGTGGTCGAAAGACAAGGCAGGATGATGATTTATGTGAGTCAAATATACTGGGAAGACACTTGGATGAACAGAAGATGGTTTCTGTGTGTGTGTGTGTGTGTGTGTGTGTGTGTGTGTGTGTGTGTGTGCGTGTGTGTGTGCGTGTGTGTGTGTGCGTGTGTGTGTGTGTGTGTGTGTGTGTGTGTGTGTGCGTGTGTGTGTGCGTGTGTGTGTGCGTGTGTGTGTGTGTGCGTGTGTGTGTGCGTGTGTGTGTGTGTGTATGTACGCGCGCATGCATGCTTTTCATTCAGGTCTCATTTTTTCTGTCTATCCCTTTCTTTCCATTTTCCTTTGTGTCCCCCCTCTCTGTCTCTGTGTTTTACCTCCACGTTGCAGCTCTAATTCCAAGCTGCTATCAGTATCACCACGGTGATTAAAATCATAAAAATGACATCTGACACACAGAACAAGTGGAAGAAGACGCTGTATCATATCATACGTATAGTGGAATACTATATCCTGCTGGTTATATTACATTTGCTGCTGTAAATGTGAAAGTTGAGACATACAGTTAAACACAATAAATCATTCAGCAGCCATAGACAAAATGTCACCTTTTGTATTGTGTGGAAGAGGCCAAGCAACAGAAAGTCACAGGGTTTCTAGGAAATGTGGTTCTACTTTTGAATAGAAAGGATCATTGGAAATACCACAGGTGTACCACACATAACAGGGAAGACTGAGTCATCGTCTCCCAGCAGCCGCTGTAAGAAATTGCGGAGGACAAGGTTTCAATGTTTTTGGCAATGCAACAATCTGAAGCTTAGCTCTCAATTCCGTTTTGAAAACCAAATCCCTCAAGAACCATTGGATACTTAACTGTAAGTTATACCCAAAGTAATTAAAAACAGAATCCATTCATGTCTTCTTAAGATTCTCCTCGTAGCAGCCATTAAAGGAATCAAAACCCACTATCCCAACATTCCAGCTTGTGGCTTCTGCAGAATATGGAAGAAATAACATGACTTTAGGCTTCAGAGGAAGAGATTTTTGAGAAGGTGGAGCCGTGCTTTTTATTGCTTTTTTTTCTCTCTGACTCATCATTCTTAGACATTTTATCTTTAATGTTACTGCACTCAGTCTTTCACTAATAAAAAACTTGTTATATACTACACATGTACATTGAAGTGACATTTCTCAACAAAATGTTCAGAAAATCAAGAACACACTCATTTGAAAGTATGTGTTTACACATTACAAGTTATTAACTCCAATGAGTTGCTATCCCCTGTGTATAGTTGTGACTATGATCGCTTCCATTTCTCCTGCAGGTTCTTCTTGTCTGCTTTTCAATCAGACTGAGTTTATTCTAAAACAGTTATTCACACATAACATGGTGTCATGTCTTCTTAATGAGACTCTATGTTTCTGTTGCAGAACTCACAGAAGAAAAGAGGAGCACGACCCAACAACAAACCTGACAAGAAGCCTGGTCCACAGGTAACACACATACACACACACACATGCATGATCGCACACACAAGCACACACCCCTACACTTATACACAGCTGGTTTCTCCCCATATGGCCTAACAAATCAATTAGAGTAGCAAAGTGCAGTTTCAGCCACTAAACCATGAAGACAATGAAACCTAGAGAGAAGCTGACATTGATCTGACACACACACACACACACACACACACACACACACACACACACACACACACACACACACACACACACACTCACTCACTCACTCACTCACTCACTCACTCACTCACTCACTCACTCACTCACTCACTCACTCACTCACTCACTCACTCACACTCGCACACACACACACTCACGCACACGCACACACACACACACACACACACACACACACACACACACACACTCACACTCACTCACTCACTCACACACACACACACACACACACACAGGTTAATGTGTCGTGTAACTAAATCATGAATAACAAGTGTGTGTTGAGTTGAAACAGCTGCAGTGGGAAACATCAGTAAAGGCGAGATAGAAGAAGTGGTGGAGTGGGGAATGTGTGTGGCGAGTTAAACGGGAGGAATATTTTCACACAAACACTGAAGAGGTCAAAATTTAGTAACTTCAATATTAGTCAATTCCAAAAGTTTTTCTCCCTTGCTGGAAAAACAGAATCAATTCACAATTTTTTAAAATTAGTGAGCTTTAAAGATGCTGCACTTTTTCTCACCTTTAGACATATCCAGGCTTTCCCAGCTAAGTAGCTGCTTTGGTAGATTTGTTGAGTGTTCATACATGAGAGTGGTGTCAGTCTTCTCATCTAACTCAGCAAGTATGTAAACAAACAGGCGAATCTCATCACTTTGAACACTGAGTGTTTTTGATGTGTAATCAGATAATGTCCTGCAGCCAGCCATGCATCAAATACAAGTAAAAACTCATGACTCAAGATAAATATCGTCACCCCATTAAAATAATGGCTTAAGTCATTTTTTAAAGTTTTTGTGAAAACAAAAAAAAACTTTATCAAATGCAGAGAATCTTATATTTATGAATTATTTCAGTTAAAAAGTTCAGTTTAAACCTACAATGTGGCAAAGTTTTAATGAAGTGCTGACACATGTTTAATGGACTGAAGATCCTGGAACTTTCTTTCTTTATATTTGGCTACATATTTATTGAAAACAATTGATATTAAATTATTATAAAATAATAAAATAAATTACTATAAGACATTATAGCATTATAGCCTATAGCCTTTATCATTCACCAGTAGAACTTGATTCAAGAGTCATGTTTAGAGGTAACAGACTAATAGATTATTGCTACTTGAAGCAGCCGCCGTCATGAAAGCTTGTTGAATTTCCCAAGTCAAGGCATTTTATCTTAAAGGAAGAAAAAATTTAACCTTAGGCAAAAAATAAAGGGTCCTAAGTAAAATGTCCATTGTCCTATAGAGCATAAAGAGTGATCCTTTCAACTCAGGATTGAAGTGATTTTACCAGATGTGGCAGCATCATCAAGAGATGATTTAACACAAATCTTTCAGTCAAAAAATGACTTAGGACAAATATCGCAATAACAACATAGTAAAATTAATAAGAAAGAACAAGAAACAGCAAATAGCAGGACACTGGATTATGCAAAAATGGAAATAAATTATAGGAACAGATAATATATGTAAAAGATAAAACAAAGGACGTTTGACAGTAAGTTAAACTCAATGTTGTTTAAAAATGTCCACAGAGCTTCTTTCATATCTTCATGTAGGGAATTCCTTAGTTTTGCTGCTCTGTCTGGAGAACTAGTCACAACCTCCATGTTGGAAGTGATGCATGATTTGTCCTTCAAGCTCACAGCTTGTGACAGTGTTGTTCTGTGTGTGTCTCTGTTGTCTGGGATGTTTTTCCTCTGGGGATCACGTCTCGTATCTGTCCAAACAAGCTGAGTGCAGCACGACCCCATAGATCAGCGTTTCCTGACTTCTCATCTTCTCTCTCATCTTTGCTTCACCTCTTGCTCTGTTCTACCTTCATCTTTTCCTGCAGGTGTTTCTGCTTTATGTAATCCATGCATGCTGAGTCATTGTTTACATTAATATAACAGAGCAGATGCTTTAAACCTATCATCTTTGTTCTGGCTTTTTTTATCTTAAAAATATTAGCAACTTTTTCCTTCAATCTTACTTTTCCAAAGTCTCTCCTCTCATTTCATATTTTATTAGGTCACAATAAAATTTACTTCAGGCACTGATTGTATTTACCGAATAAAGTCCACAGATGCAGATTTAAAGAAAAACTAGAGACCTAACATGTGAAGACAGAAGGTGTTTGTGGTGGCAATAATTCTCAATCTGGCTTCTAATGGGAGCCTCAGTTTCCTCCCTCAGCCACATACCATAAATGGCTGTAAATTCGCTGCCCCGTGCCTCGATTAATGTGGTTGGAATCACTCCACAGGCTGTAAAACAAATACAGCCGCAGAGCTGCTTATGAGGAATGGATACACAGGGTCAAATCAGGTCAGCTGTACTCATAACTGAGTTTAGGATGAGAGTGAGATACATACATGATTACACCTGAATAAAGGGTAAGAAAGCACCACTCCTGAAATATACGTACACATGAAAATGTGGGGGAAAATAAGTTAAATGTCCCATATTTTATGCTTTTCCTGGGTTTATTTAAATATTTCATATTCTTAAAGGTAAAGTATTCAGGATGTCCAATATATAAACTCATGCAAGTGTAATCGTACTCAGTCATCTCTTATGACCCACTATAAGTGTGTGTTGCTGTGTTTCTATGCAGAGACCCTCTCTGTCTGCATTTTCTATAACAGTTTTCCCATTATTTTTGTGTACATTTACACCCCAAAACAACGAGTAGCAGACTCCTCCACTATGCTTTAGTGTGTAGCATAATTTCAACTTGTGAATCCAGTGACTGTTGTGCAAAAAGTACTGTCATTTTAAATAGAAATCTTAGTTATTGCAGGTTTATAGTCTCACTGTATGATACCACTTCCACTCAGTAGTGTAGTGTATTTGCTCCATCTAACACTGCGAAATATATTAACAGGTGAAAAGATCTTGTTTTGGTACATTCCAATAGCAAGTAGAATCATCTTAAAATATGTTATTCCATTATCAAATACTTATTTTAAGTTTTTCCTTGATTTTGGTAAATTTTGTCATGTTTTTTTAAAATACGATTTTGTATGTCATTATTCTGATCCTTTTTCTCAAATTCTTTGAAAAACTTGAAATTAGAAAAATTATCTGCCAACGGGATTAGATAATTAAACTCAATATTTGACTAGTTGCACTGAATACAAGATATTTCCCCCTGATACCCTTTCATTTTTACAGTGCAGTTTCATTTGTGAAGGTGGAGTATGCAGGTTGCAAACAACATTCAGAATTGGCCTCGTCTCACCGGTGCTGCACAGGCAGACAAGATGATGTTTTTCTTAAATCCACCACAGCAGTTATGCTCTAAAGCAAAGATGCGACAGACAGACAGACAGACAGACACACACACACACACACACACACACACACACACACACACACACACACACACACACACACACACACACACACACAGAGAGAGATTGATGTTCCCGAACTTCCCTTACCCACCAGAACAATAAGAAAAGTAGAAAATTCAGGTAAAAATCAGCAGGGGTTCAGTACAGAAACACATCAGCATACACTTCTAGTGGGTCATAAGTGATGATTGAGAAAGATTACTGCTGTATCAATACATATTTTGTTGCATACCTGCATAATCTACCTTTATTTCTTGTAGTTTTTTTTAATCCCAATAATTATTTCAGATTCTAGATGACGCATGAGGCAAACCACTAATGAGTGTGTTTGCCTGCAGCATCTCTGTTTCCTTTGTGTTGGTTTTTAAGTACAAAGCTGCATGAAGAACAAACACAGCATGACTCTGACTTCACCATTTGGTCTAGGAAAGCCGCATGTTAGTCAAATAGTGCTTTGTCATTATTTTCTTAAGTTTTTAAATAGAACAAGAAGCCAATTCGTCCCAGTTCAGTCGCGGGGCTGTAATGGATTGTGGCTTGTGTTCAGTTGGCAGTGAGTATAAAGTTGTCAGGGAGGATGCCAAAACCTCACTGAAAATAAAATAATGTGGTGGCTTGAAAAATACTCAAATTTACACAACATAAATTTAAAAAGATATGTAATTTGCTTATTGCCTCTTAGAGCAAGTCTGCATCATACACTGTGTACACAGAGGAGCATGTTTATGTAACACATGTCAATAGAAGCATTCTGAACTCAAATTTCCCTTCAGCTTCCCAAACTGATTCTTTCCGTCTTTGATTATTCTCCTGTTATTACCTCCACCAAGGTGGTTGTGTTTTAGACAGCATTTGTCTGATTGTCTGTCTGTTTGTTAGCAAAGTACCTCAAAATGTTTTGGCCAGATTTTCATCAAATTTTCAGTGAATCTTGGGAATGGTACCATGAACAGATGATTAAATTTTGGTAATGATCCCGAAGAAATCCTGGTTTCTGGATCACTTTGAATTTTCTGTTGTTTGCTGATTATTCAGTAAGTGCACAACAACAATTCTGGGTGGGAGTCATATTATCCTTGGTGGAGGTCTGCACTATCCGATTGCTTTTCTAGTTCAACTAGTTAGTCATTGCAGGGCCCCAGAGTGCAACTTGTCGCTCACAGTCATTTATTTTATGTGTGCGCTTGGTTATGCTTGGGCTGAAAGATCTGAATGTTGCAATATTTTCACTGTACTTCATATTTTTCACAATATCTTTGTTTTTTGTGGTGTGTGGTAATATAAAAATGGAGAAGCAGTGTCTGGATGTTATTCTCCACATTTGGAACAAACTCCCAGAAAACTCCCATCTTCTCTCTTCTCTTCTTTAAAATCAGGACTGCAGAGAAAACACCTGAAACATTAGGAACAACAATACAGTTGTTGGTGTTGTTTTTCTTCGCTGCTCCCACCGCTCCTGCGATAATCTCTTATTTTGTGATATTTGTGCTGGCAGGCATCACAGTATTACATTTTGGATATTGCCCAAGCCTAGATTAGATCACATTAGATTCACTTTATTGATCCTGAGGGAAATTGCAGTGACGAGCATTTTGCAGTAACAACAAATAAAACAGAGGGACAGTAAAGACCATGAGATAAAAACAACAAACACCTCCCAAAAACACCTTTTTTCAAAGAAACAACAACATGAAGGTGATTATCTGCCAGGAGACAGTAAAATCCACAGCAGTGTTGGTGCCAACATCACCTCAGTGCTCTCCTCTCCTCCTCTCTCTTCTACTGCAGGAGGACAGTTCAGACCTCAAATGTCAGCTCCATTTCGCCAAAGAGGAATCAGCCCTGATGTGCAAGAAACTGACCAAGCTGGTAAAGGACAGCGAGGCCATGAAGGAGGAACTGGCCAAGTTCAGGTCGCTGTATGGAGACGTCGACGCCACGCTCACTGTGGAGGAGGTAAAGAGGAGAGCGACGATAGGATCATGTAGGAGAAATAGAGTGAAACAAGAGGAGTTATGAAAACATATCCACCGTAGAGCTAGTTCATAGATGTGTCAGATTTTAGTTTGTCATTGTCAAATAGAGATAAAAGTCCCAATGTAGAAAGCATCGAAACAACAAGAAAACTCCCTCACCATGAAGGAGGTGGAGAATGATGAGGTTTTCTGATTTCACATCATTTCTAACTGTGATACAGCACAGAGATGGGTTTTTTGTAAACACCTTGAACGCAGATCTAAACCCAGAGTTTCAAACTTTTCCTAACATTTACATCTCTCTTGTTTAATGTTTGCCTGAGGGAAGCAAACCAACACCGCTAGCTTATTATGTTGGCCATGCTTTGTAAAGTTTTCCCAGCCTTTGTACCCATATAAAAACCAAAAATGGTAGATCCATCTGCCAAAAAGACCTGGGAGAACTCTGAGGATGCATGGTGTAATGTTTTAGAAATGGCCAAAGCCATCCACAAACGCCTCAGAGCTCATTAAAACAAAGTTTCCACTATTACGGAAAACTAAATGCCAGTCACATGTGTTATTAATGAATTAGAATTTGAATTTATTGAAAATATGGCTAATTTATACATACTAACAGTCAGGTCAGTTGATAATTTAAAGTGTGTTGCTGAGCAGGTAGAACATTAGTAAAGACGTGGTTCCCTTATGCTTTTTTTCATTTCACAGGTTGCTGACTCACCCCACACCCGGGAGGCAGAGGTCAAAGTTCACTTGAAGCTGGTTGAGGAGGAGGCCAACCTGCTGAGTCGACGTATCGTGGAGTTGGAGGTGGAGAACAGGGGACTCCGAGCAGAGATGGACGACATGAAGGGACCGCAAGGTAGCCAAAAAAACGTATTTAATAACCCTGATTGATTATTTGTGATTATTCAATCAGGTTAGAAAAAATACATTCTCTACTACTCTTGAAATGGAAATCTTAAAGATACAGTGTGTAGTTTCTGGAGCATCTAGTAGAACCTACAAACCTGTGAATAACCCTAAAGGCCTTCTCTATATTCCATTCCTACCAAGTCTGTTCCACAAAATGCCATTAAATGCCTCACACTGGACCTTTAATATACACTGCCTGGCCAAAAAGTCACCACCTGGATTTAACTAAGTGAACAGAGTCTTCTATTGGAAAACTTCTACATGGATGTTTATCTTTCAGGTGGTAATAAGGTATTTAACCCCAACTGATGCAAAGAGTAACTTCTCATTTCTTACACAACCATGTGGAAAGACACATTCCATGGTTGTGGAAAAGATGTTAGTCTGTTGGAGAAGAGTCAAATCATTGGCATCAAGCAGAGAAAGGGACAGGTCATCTTCATCTCTGTGGAGTTTAGAGCAAAGCGACTGGACTTCTTAGTTGGTTTGAACACATTATTTGTCCATTATTATTAAAAACTGGAATGACAATAGGAACCAGAGTGATGGAGCATCAGGGTAAGAAGAGAAGCAGATGAAGTGATTGACCAGGTTATTCCATCAGTGGATTGTTTCTTCCCTGACGGCATGAGGGTATTCCAAGACGACAATGCCAGGATTCATCAGGCTCAAATTATGATGGAGTGGTTCAGCTAGCATGAGACGTTATTTTCAAACATGGATTGGCCTCCACAGAATCCAGGACTTAATTCCATCGAGAATCTTTGGTGTGTGTTGGAGAAGACTTTGTGCAGTGGTCTGATTCTACCATCATCAGTACAAGATTTTGGTGTAAAATTAATACAACATTGGATGGAAATAAATCTTGAGACATCACAGAAGCCTATTGAAACAGTGCCACAGTGAATGCATGCCATAATTAAAGCTAAAGGCGATCCAAAGAAAAGTGTGTGACCTCATGTTTTGGTGCGACTTTCTTTTTGGCCAGGCAGTGTATAAACCTGACCTAATTCATATGGAATTATTTCTCTACAATAATGTAATATCGCTACTTAACTTGTTATTGTTTTGTTTCTTCAGACAGTCCTCATGAAATCAGTGGTGGTGGTCTAGGGACGGGACTGGGCCTGGGGGGAGCCATGGTGCTTGGGGGAGGGGCTTCATCCGAAAACGTCATGGAGCTCCAGAGACACCTCCAGTTTGTGGAGGAGGAGGCGGAGCTCCTCAGGAGGTCTCTGATCGAGATGGAGGAGCAGAACAAGCTCCTGATGAACGAGATCAACCGCTTCAAGTCTGAACTGCCGCCACCGCCATCCACACTGTCGTCCAACTCACTGACGTCGCTGGCGGACGGGCTGCTCAATGAAAGCCCCGTGCACTCCATACAGGAAGGGGCGGTACTCATCAGCACGGATGCCCCAGCTCAGGAGGAAGAGATCAGAGTTGCGAGGCTTCAAATCGGAGAACTGAGCGGGAAGGTGAAGAAGCTGCAGTATGAGAACCGAGTGCTGCTGTCCAACCTGCAGCGCTGTGATTTGGCTTCTTACCACACCCCTTCCTCCTTGTCCTCCTCCTCCTCACTACGACTGGCTTTGGAGACGGATGCAGAGGCCGGAGACTCGGCTGACTGCCTCCCTACCAGGTAGCCTCGTCTGTTTCATTCCTGGAGAGAAATTTAGGTGTGAAACAGTGTGTAGATCTGCTACAGGTTGCCTTTTTTGTATTAAAGTATTTGAATACAAAAATGAACAATAAAAACTTACTAAATTTACAGGATGAATTCTGGACCCAGTGTTTATTGTTTGTCTAAATCAGTGGTTCTCAAAGTGGGGTCCACGGACCCCCAGGGGTCCCTGAAGTGGTTTCAGGGGAAAAAGGAAACTAATTTATTTTAATTATAAGTCCATCCTAAGTAACACAATGACATTTTTATCATGGGTTTCATAAACTTTCTTTAATATCTAAAAGCTAATGTCTTGTCAGATGGGGACAAAAACCTGGGACAAAATCTTAGCGAATGGGGGGACGTAGTCTGATTAGTTTCAGTTTAGGAGGCCTTGACATGAGAACCACTGGTCTAAATAACTAAGTTACTTCCCTCTTTTTTCTTCCCACCAGCCCACCACACCGCAAGGAGCCAGTAGGGGGCGAGAACGACGCCCTGGAGATCAAAGAGCGGAAAAAGAAGATTGAGGACAACGCTGACGCATCAGCCTCAGTCCCCGGCGGCCTGGGTCAGAAGGACCAGGATGCCTTGCTGGCCATGAGGGACCAGGCTCGCTTGGTTTCCACAGCGATACAGCTCCTGACCTCCCCCGAGTCAAACTGCCTCTCCTCGTCCCCTTCCATCTATCACAAGGTCTGCAGCAACGAGGCGGCGGAGCCGTGTGAACTGGATAAACCTCACAGCCAGGTACACGGCTACTGGTTGTCCTTCAGTTAGGTTTATCATTTAAATGGAGTCGATTAATATCTACATAGATATAAAGGTTTATTTAAGTCCTACATAGTGGTTGCAAAGAGGTGTAAAATTTCTGCCGAAATTCCAGAAACTTTCCATGGGAAGATGAGCTGGGGACTTTTGGAAATATTCAATTCAATAGTCTTGTGGTTTGGGCTCAAAAGTGTGGCCTCCAGGGATCTAGAATTCATCTTTGCATGTGATGGGATAGTTCAACATTTTTAGAAATTCACCTATCATTTCCATAGTCATAGCAATAGGTGCTTTACCTGATTACCTGTTAATATGCAGGTCACAACTCGTCCACCACAGTCTTTGGAACTTGCTGGGTTGTGTATTTGCTGAGTTTGATGAGGGAAACCAAAAAATACTATTAACCGTGCAGTAGCTAAGCAGCTCATGGCTCTGCTCTGCTGTTCTGGAAACAGCTTGTACCAATAAGAAAAGGTAAAGAAACTATTGCTATGACTATGGGAATCACAACGATGGGTGAATTTTCAAAAATATTGAACTGTCCCTTTAAATCTGGTTGTTTTAGCCAAGATTATGCTACAATATATTTTTCACAACTATATTCAAATTCCCTGTTAACAGCCGACCTTCAATTTTATAAACTTTGGATTTATTTCCATATATTTCTGGTAATTCCCATGGAAAGTTTCCAACTTTAAAAATTCCTGTAATCTCACAACCCTAGTCTGACATGAGCTAAAACTAAAAGGCGATAACTGATCTTTCTTTTTCATGTGGACCAAAGAGACCAAGAGACTTCAGCCTCAGTGATAAATGTTTTATCTTTTTCCCTTTTTCCTCCACTGCTTGTTCAGCCACCCACGATATCAGCCCCGCAACTTGTTATTTATCACTCCCACCGGTTCCCACAGTCAGCCAATAACACCTGAGCGTGGGATAAATCCTGTCATGTCCTTGTTGTCCCCAGATCTCCGAGCTGTCTGATCTGGCGGACCGGCCCCTGGTCGGCGCTCTGACCAGCAGGCTGCAGGCCCTGCACACCCAACTGCAGGCCTTCGTGGAGCACGTGGACAGCCAGGGTAAACCCCCAGCAGGGGGGAGGGACCCTCGGGTGGAAGGAGACGAGACGGGAGAGGACCCGGGCGGTCTGAACACTGCCACTGAGAAGGTAAAAGACAAGAAGCTCACTCCTCTTCCTCACTCCTCGTCACTCTTTCTGTTTCATTTATTATCTGTTTTTAAGGTTTTTTTATTTTATTGTATTGTCTTTATTTTCTTTGATTTTTTTGGGTTCAGTTGTCTCTAGTTTTTATTTCTATTCTTCTTTTTTTGTGTTTGGTCTGATGCCTAACCACATGGCTGACTAACACCCCCAATCCCATCTGAACATTCTGCTTTAGTTTCTCCTCACGAGTGAAGTACGGATTTACACAACCGGTGCAATCTGATGATTCCAATGATACCATACAATTAATTAAAAAAAAAAGATTTATCTCATTAAATGATTAATAGATTCATTCACATCTGTTCATATGATAAATCTGGCTGTCATGCAGCAGTGGTGAGAAGCCAGGTTTTCTCCACTGCTTCATCAGAGCTGCTGGGCACGTTTGCTGTGTTGATGGATCTGATGAATTCAGATTTGAGCCAGCGGTGTAAACCTCTCCACTCAATGCCACCCACGTTCACCTGCATGCTGTTGAAATGCCTCCTGACCCGGTATCTAGATGCTGCTTCAGGCCTCAAATGGAGCCTGTTGGTTTGCATGACATAGTGGAGTGACTAAGAAGCACCATTTATTTATATGTATCTCCATCAGTAAATCATAAAATCAATTCGACATCCAGTCTGAGATCTAGCGTGGTTAAGCACTGTTTTTTCCTTTTAAACTATATATAAAGACAGTACCAAACTCATGAACACAATATTCCTAGAGGCTGTTTTTTAAGTTGAATTGTTCGTAAGTCATTAGATATTAAATTTTAATCTGAAATTGGCATTTATTAGCCATGATGAATGACAATTTTAGGTTGAAATTAAGAAAACAAACTCAAAATACAAAATTTGAAGAACATTTACGGACATCAATCAGTGGTCGTTCTTATCTATGAATGCTCGTAAGACATATTTTCGTATTTTGGGAAACTGGTAATATAAATATTTTTACTTATTTTTTAAATTTATTGATTGAGGGTGGGACAAAATATTAATATTTTGATATATTGAGATACTTTATCAATACACTTGTCCCGAAGATGAATACTTTTAAATACAATTTCTGGTATTTGCGCCTTTTGCCAGTTAATGGCTCAAAATGATGGCACACATTACACCCAGTGTGTGTTAGAGTCTCTAAGCTAAGAATCGATTCACTTTGTTGTGCATTGTTGGCAAATTCTGTGAAACAGACACCATAGTGCAGTGATAAAAACATAATTACCGCTTAGAGTTTTTCTTCTAAAATCAAAGATATATATTGCGATGTATCATAGATTAATTGTTTTGCCATATACATTGATTATCATAATCATGATCGTATCAAGAGTTTCCCACCCCTAAAAACTACACCAGCGTGAGCCAAAGCTTTTAAAATGACAGTGAGCATCTGGTATTTGAAATTAACTTTAAAAAGGTTTGTTATTTTATTGCTCAAACATAAAATCTGCACTCTAATAACAAAACTTGAACAGCTGTCTGAGTTATTGAGGTCTGATTTAATATACGGTGTCCATAGAGATCTCTTAAAGCAGCAGATGACACAGTGAGCTCAGTCTAAATAGGTTTCCAGTCATATTTCATAAATTTGATGTTGTGGTTGTGTAAACCAGTCAGAACTGATTATCAGTGATTTAGTTTGTGAATCTATTGTATTTGCAACTATTTCATGTTTTTTTAAGGCAGAAACCTTCAAACTTGCCTGTTGGTAGGAAGTTATGGTGAAATCATACATAGCAGTAGAATAATCTGTAATGTTTAGACTCCATTAGAGGCCACTTCTGAGTCCCAACACCCCTCCAATCTCTTCCCCCCTGTCCTCCCCCCCTTTCCTCTTCCCTTGGACCCTTCTTCCTTCTTCCCTCTTTTCTCTCTGCACGGGCACCATAACCGTCCTTTATGCACTTTTTCCTCATCACATCACCCTCTTCACTTCCTTTTACGCATCCTTCCCTCTCCTCACGCCTCCTCCCCTTCGTCACCTCCTTCACTGCCTCCCCACTTTCCTCTGACTCACGTCTCTTCACTTCCCTCGTTCCCACTTGTCTTCCTCCTTCTTTTTCATCTTTGCCTTCCATCCTAACCGCCTTACTCCTTCTCTTGGCCTGTTATTTCTCCTCCTCCCTCTTTCTGCCGTTCCCTCCCCTGTCTCCCATCGCTGTCCCTCCTTTCCTCCCACCTGTATGTCTTCTTCTCTTTCCATTTCCTCTCCCCCCTCAGCCGTTCATTCTACCCTCCGTCCTGCTTTTCTTTCTTTTCTCCACTCTCTCCTTCTCCTCTCTGACCAAGCTCTTTTTCCTCTACATCCTTTTCTTTGTCTTGTGAGATCCATAAATGATTTCTGTATTGTTTTTCTTTTTTTTTTAATGTTGCCACATGTATGGACACCATTTTGGTCGTGTCGTTTTTTATTCTTATTATTGTGTTTGTCTTGTTTTCCTTTCATTTCCATCCCTCCTTTCTTTTTTTTTGCTTTTGTTCCACAACTTCTCCTCCCCACCCTCTCTCCTCTCTGTGTACGTTTGTTTTTTCTTTTTCTTCATTAACTTGCCCATGCATGAATGCAGCAGCCTGATTATAGGGACCAATCAGAGCCGGAGGTGAAAAGTGAAATGGAGGAGAACAACCAATCAGAGAGCAACGAGGCACAAAACCAGGAAATTGAGCAGCTGGAGCAGGAAGAACAAGAAAAAGAGGATGCAGTGGTGAGTTTCATTCACAACAAAGACACTCATGAACCTGAAAGGAACTTGAGTCTGAATTCAATGGTTTGATGTTTCTTGCTCTGTCTGTTGTACACAGACACACAAATTACCTTCAGTGCATCAATGTCTTCTACATTAAAATAAACTGAATCTATAAAAGATTAGAATAAAGAAAAGGCAAGAATAAAGGAGAAGAGTTTCATTTTTATCAAAATAGCCCTGAGATGATGTTTTACATACTTGTAAAACCATAATTTGTAGTTCTTGCATTTATTTTGTGTATAAATAATAAAAACAAGATAAAACATGAAAATTTATTTGGAATTGGAACTTTTGAATTTAAAACTACTTTTAATTTAGCTAAACAATATGACATGGTCCACTTTCTGTAATTTTTCTGGAGCTTTTAGCTGCATCTTACAGTCTTCTTAGGTGGATGCAGTTTGCACGGTTGTCATGGTGATGCCATAGTTGTCCTCATGTGACCTACATATAGAACTTCAGTCCTGTGATAACAAGTTGTATTTCTGGATCTGACCAGTCTGCATTCACAGTGTCTCAGATACTCACTCTCATCACTTCATAGACACAGTGATAGCTTTGCAAAGCACACACACACACACACACACACACACACACACACACACACACACACACACACACACACACACACACACTGTAGCTTAAAGTATCGGATGTGGTCCAGAGGTGGAAACTCATGCTAGCAACACAGTGTTGTAAACAAGCATAAACAGTGACTTCACCGTCAGCTGTGGGACTGACAGGAAGAAAAGACCTTTGTTTGGTTGACCTTTCACTGGCGTGTCTCCGTGGTAACCGGGACTGTGTGCGTGTGCATCTTCATCCAAGACTGAGAGATTGAATGGGAGAGGGAAACTAAAATAGGATCAAAGAGGAAAAATAACACGCCAGAGTCAGATATTACAGAGACAGTTGTGTTTGTAGTGATGAGCAGAGCAAACAGTGTGTGTGTGTGTGTGTGTGTGTGTGTGTGTGTGTGTGAATGTTTACTTCAGTTTGTATTCAGCCCCCGTGCTCTCATACTGTGCAATATTCATTTGCACCATAATTTATCCTCCTTGGAAATGTAGTTAGTGTAAGTGGAGAATACAGAAGTCACTGCTCTCAGCTTCTGGTCACAATAATATCAGCACATTTCCCAACCACTTTACACATGTACAATTCAGTTAAACAAAATGAACACCCTTAATAGAGTGGTTTAGTTCTAATTGGAGTGAATAAGCTCTAAAATGATTCTTTTATTGTAAAGATGTGAGATTGATATCAATGTCATGTCACTCTAAGAAAAGGAAGCTAATAAGGTTATTTCTTGGTAAATGTTAAACCTTGGACACCCTGCATTAGGTACACTGTAAAAACAAAGTAAATGTGTCATCTGTTTGGCGTAGAGTCAAGTTTAGGGACATTTAGTTTCAAGGTCATCTACCAATGACCTTAAATTGTTGTTGAAGTAGTTAGTCATATTAAGTGGATTTCTAACTCTTTTACAGTTTTATAGCATCAGACTCAGAGTCTGTGTTTCCTCAGACAGGATTTCCCTGTTGAGCTGCTGTGGGAGCCTAGTTATAAAATAAGGATTTTAATCACTAAAACACTTACGGTTCAAGAATTTTACTTGATTTGAGTCATTTGGACACTGAAGCTTCATATTAGATTCAGATGAACTTTTAGATACGTGTTTTACTGTTTGTTTCTGTCGTTTTATGGGTTTTTGCAGTCTGGTGATGAGTAATCCAGCTCTCATAAAGCTTTAACTACTTTTACTAGTACTACTTTTTCACAACTAGGGTCATTTTGTGGCTGGCTATGAGCAGCAGGGTGAGGCTCTGGATGGTGGTGGGTGGTGATGGAGGATGATGGAGGGTGATGGAGGGTGATGGAGGGCGGGAGCTGAGCCCAGCGGAGAGTGAAAGAGGACATTAATGGTACAGTGCTGGGTCGATGGATCGCACTCACTCAGGAGCCAAATGAGCCATGGTTGTGGGGGGGCGGGGTATTCAATAGTGCCACAGCCAAGGTGTGATTTAAAGTGTTGTAGCTCACGCTGCTACGATATGTGCTTCTCACACTCTGCTCTTTCTCTCTCTCTTTTTTTGTTTTTTTCATCCTGTTTCCAATCTCTTCTTGCTTCTCTTTCATTTCTTTTTTCCTTCTCCATTCTTTCATTCTTTTCTCTCCTCCTTTCACCTCTGTCTTCCGTTCAGTCCGTCCAGTCTGGTGACCTCCAGGCCCGGCCATGTGATGAAGAGGAGTCTGTCCGTGGAGATCAGGAGGAGCAGGAGAGGCAAACTCAGAGAGGAATCACCATTAAACTCACACAGGTCAGTAGGCTGCACTGATGCTGTCAACACATACAACTAAAACACCTGATCACACAGTTGATGTAGCAGATTCTGACAGTGCTGTTATAACCTGGTGTCTGAAATCTTGAAATGACTTTGACTTTAAATGTCTGAAATCCTGTTGATTATAGCATTTGAAGTCCAAACTGTAGTCATTCTCAATATTCTGATTGGATCAAAGGGTTTTTTTGTTTTGTTTTGTTTTCCCTATTGATAACAGTTTAATAAAGGTCTGAAAAGGCTAAATGTGAAGGTATGGTGCAATTCACAGTGCATAACATGAAATATTAAAACAAAGTGTAAAAGAATTATGTATTTACAGCAGTCATTAAAGAGTTAAATGAAAAGAAGAAAATAAGATAATCTAAAAAAAATAGATACAATAGTGTTTGTTCCAGATAAGAGGATCATAAAAAAACTGAATGCTGCTTCTTCAGGTTTAGTTTTAGATTCTGGGAACAGAAAGCAGACCTGTCCCAGGCGACCTGTGAGGTGAGATGCTTCATAACAGAGCAGCAGATCAGAGAAATATTTTGGCCCTAAACCATTCAATGAAGACAACCCACATAAATATTCAATGTGTTTGGTAGTAGCTGAAGGTTTTGAAATTTCACTGACAGCATTCGTTATTTTTCTGTTTTAAAGAATAAATCGATGGGTTTCTTCTTCTTGTTTATTAGCTAAGAAACATCCAAGGTGGATACTTTATATATTTACTGATCTCTCCCTTTCAGCTCCAGGAGGAGAACCAGAAGGCTCTGCTCCGTCGGGATTTCCAGCTTCAGAGTTTGGGCCTCCAGGTGCGGCTGCAGCAGAAGTTGTGGAGCCAGGAGAGAACTCTGCTGGTCCAGGAGTCTCAGCACCTCAAACAGGCCCTGCTGCTGCTCAGCCTCAAGCTCCGCTGCTTCCTCAAACAATGGAGGCTGGGCTGCAAGAAGGACAACGAGTGGAAAGACATCTTGGAGGTACGAGGGGAAAAATGTTGTAATATCCTTCTCTTATGTATGTATATATATATGTTTTTACCAGTATTGTTTATAGCTTTATATGTGCATAATGCAGCTGGACTGAGAATGTATGGACTGTGTAAGTCTCCATGTCGCAAAGAATATCTGGATTTCTTTAGCTGGACTGTACACATTTCAAATATAATTATTATCCAAAAGGCAGAGTTTCCTGCAGCAGGCCATCTCTAGGGGGGGGGGGGGGGGGGGGGTCTCCAAAGTTTAAAATGGGGGTGCAAACCCCCCCAAATATGCCTTTCCCTGGACAAAACTGAAATGAGTCTTTCAAGTCAAATTTCAAATTTGCTGTGTTTTTTTTTTTTTTAAAAAGCACCTCCTCCTTCAGCTGGGTTTAATTAAACATGTTATGTATGATCAGTAGTAATAGGCCTAAATGTTCCTACTTGAATATAAGATTTAAAACAATATATATTGTACGGTGACCCTCCCAATGTTGACCTGAAGTTAGCGCCCCTGTATAGACACCAATAGAAAAATTCCCACTTCTATCCTGTGAGATCACCATAGATTATGTGTGTGGCATGGATCATATTGGAGATAAATGATTGACAGGTGATTATGTTGTTTGATCTGTAGATGAACAGCCTGAAGGACCTCTACCTGCTGTTAGAGGAGGAGAACCTGACAAACCCCGCCCACCAGACTGACAAGAGGCCTGCTGCAGATGAACAACCACTCAGCCCGACTATCAAGGTAGGTGCTACACACACAAACATGCACACTAACATAGACACACACGCATACTCACACACTCATTTACATGAATTACCCGTCTTCGCCTGTAGTCTAGCGCTGTGAGCAGCACCTTGGCCGACTTGAAAGTGGCGCTGCAGGATCTGAGCGGGGAGCTGCGACAGGAGAGACAAGGCTCCCAGGAACTCACCCAGCAGTTCGCCAAGGCCAAAGCATCATGGGAAGTGGAGCGGACCGAACTGAAGAGCCTCATCACGCAGGTAGGGAGGAGGAAGAGTGCTGCGGTTTGTTGGGGTTTTTTTTATAAAAAAATTGTTTTGAAATAACATTCATCACTTGAAACCATTATTCATCATCCCTTGAGTACAACTGACAGAAGGAAACTACATTGGTGGTGTTTGTACTCATCTTGACAAGTGTTTTTAATGACTTCCTGTTGAGGGGGGGTTCAATGTCTTTTTCTTGATCTATGGAGTGATTTGTCCCTCCGAGCCTGTCATCCCCATCTCTGCCTGTCTGGTCTTCAGGCTGTGAGTAATGGCTCCAATGCTTCCTCCTCCTCTCCTCCTCCCTCATTGTCTCTCTGTCTGCTTCATAGCAGCAGTAGAGCACTAATAGTGCTAATTAACAGCCTCCCAGATAGAACACAGCCCATGTGTTCCTGCCCGGTAATTGAGACAGAGAGAGAGGAGAGAGAGATGAAAGGAAGAAAGAGAGAAAAAAGGAGACGCCTGTTAGAGTTGGCAATTAAATCAGTATGTTCTTACCCGCTGTCCCTGAGTGGAGCTGTTATATGTCACGTATATTAGATCAAGACCCGGCCCTTCATCCTCCTGTGAAATATCAATGGACTGTTTGACACAGTGGGTCTCAAACTTTTTCATGTCAAGGACCCTTAATGTCACAAAAACTAGACCATGAACCCCATCTGATTTCATTTAAGATGTTTTATAATAGGAAGTGTAGGAAATCTAAGGTCAAATTATGGAGGACTTGAACTGCCATAATCAAGAATAAATGAATGATTAATAAATTAAATAAATTAATGTATACAGTAAATGACCACATTTATTTACTTTTCCATTTAATTATTTCATTTATTTCTATTTGTGTATTATCCCCGGACCCCACTTTGAGAAGGACTGGTTTCACAGACTGATAGTTTGAATCAAAAAAGTTCATTTATTCAAGTGCTGTGGTTGTGAAATTTACATATAAATGATTAATTAAACTGTTCATATGAGACATTTGGTTTCATGCAAAAACCTGTAAAACTACATGAGCATGTTAAGACCATTTCTATAGGACCATTACCAATTTCCAAATCATAATTCTTCTCTCAAATGTAGGCTTAAAACAAAGAATACTATTTACTTTGTCATTCCGGGGTAACTCACCAAAGACAGACACTACAGCATCATGTTCAGACATTTCCAGCTCCTACAATTGAGTCTGAATTGTTGCAGCAATTAAAAAACTCAACTTACAGTAAATGTCAGTGTTTGGTGGCAGAATCACAAAGTGAGAGGTTCTATCTCTCTGATGTTCAGCAGCTCTGTATGAATGAAATACACATCTACAGTGGCCAGTAAAAAACAGAAGTCAATGCAGTATCAAGAAACACGTTAAACAAGTTCCTTCCATGTATCCAACCCATGGACTTTACATTGAGGAAAGGTTTACACATACAAGACCTCTAGGTGCCCTGTCGACAGTTTTACAAATGATTTTTTTTATAATGATGGTCCACTGGGAAAATGCTTCTTGGGCTGCAGGTTTTTTTTCCTGCAGTACTGTGAGTGGCCACTGGGGACCATTGCCTGTAGGCTGTAAGGTAGAGGCTGATTTATAATGAGGCTATTATACATTCCTGGTTCAGTCCTGCTCCATTGGGTTTGCTGAAAGTTATGTAAAGAAAAGTAGGAAGATGCTAATGGTAGCAAGTGGAGGAAAAGTAAAAAAAGCAACATGTTATCATTAACATGTAATCTAATGCCACAGTATGTCTCAGCACAAACTTTATTACAAGAAGCAGCCAGGGCAAAAATCCCATTTCATTCATGGGGGGAAAACTAAACTGTAAATTATCAGTGAATAATTTCTGGAGGGGACATGAAAAAAATACTATCATTTACTATCATAATAATCTGTCCTTATCTTCTTCTCTCTCTCCCTATCACTCCTTTGCAACTTCTTCCACATAGACAGCTACTAGTTGACTGTCAAAACTTCCTGTTAGGGACTGGCCCCGCCCACTGGAAAACAACATCTGGACCAAACCACTTTGAGGAAGTTAGGGAGGGGGTCATCATTTTTCAACAATTAACAACCTTGTTGTTTTACATTAAGCAGTGCTTGTTTTGTGTGTTTATTTAATGGTCATTAACATTCAAAATTATTTATTTGTGTTTGCAAAGGTTTTTTGGGGGGACATCTTTGTAGAAGGGTGGGGTCACGCCCCCTGTTCCCCCTGGGATTTCCACTCATGGAAGCAGCTGAGATTGATGGTCAGACATTAAAACCAACAACACATGAAAACGCATTTTTATCTCATTGCCAGAGGGTGAAACAACCTGTCACAAAAGTGGTGAAGTCAGCGCTACAGCTAAAGCAGACAGTTCATCTAAATGCAACAATAAGTCAATTTACAAAAGAAAAAGACCTATAGACAAGTCTCAGTAAATAAAATACATTGGAAATCTAAGAAAGCATGAAACAAAATAAACACAACAAATAACAAAGTAAAAGCCACTTAATCCTAATCTACAGAAACCCTGTAACGCATCGGCCAAAACAAAGTAACTCTGTGAAGCAGAACATGTTCTCATTATGTAGGATTCCCACAGCAGTACAGGAATACAGGGAGACACACACATAAATCACTGTCATGATCGGAGAGATTCTGCCCCGGCGCTGTGGTGCGAGATCATTTGTCTTCTGATTGGTTTGGCAGCCCACTCGGCAGCCAATAGGAGAGGAGAGAAGTGTTCCAAAGAGATAAGACCCTACCCTTTTTTCCCCCAAATGTGACGTAGCTGCAGGTTTTTATGAGATTAAGTTTACGGGCAAACCTTTGTGGCTTAATCAAATAGTGAATCACCCAGCTGTGATGCATTTTGGGTGAAACCACTTCATCATGTCGAGCTGCACAAGAGCGTTGGAAGTTTGAACACGTGCACATGCACTGATAAATAGAAGAAGCAGATTTTATTATGTTTTATTCTGACACATTCAGTGAAAAACTTGTTACCCTGGAATACAATATTTTTGTGCTTTTATGTCTGTGTTACCTTGGCCTGGATGCCACAGCTGGACCTAATCTCCTCTCCCAACAACACACACTGTGAAGCATGCTATCAATATGTCCTGTGTGTGTGTGTGTGTGTGTGTGTGTGTGTGTGTGTGTGTGTGTGTGTGTGTGTGTGTGTGTGTGTGTGTGTGTGTGTGGACATTCACTGGCCAGCTGACCGAATCGGTGCCAATGCGTCCTGGCAGCGTGCCGCGGTTCATCCAGCTGTTGCTTTGTTTGAACAAGTCAGCTCAATTTCTAACATGGTCCTCCCTGTCAAACAACAGTCCTGCAGGACATTATCGGCCTGATGAACACCGGCAGCGAAGCAGAAACGGAGACCAGAGCTCTGATTGCATGCAGTACCACGCTGCCGCCTGCTTTTTTTTTTTCCTGTCCCAGACACCGTAGGACACATTAAGAACACCTGCTGTTTGCATGATGGCACAGAGCGAGCAGCTGGGAGCTCTGATCGCTCATTCATCACATCTGTGGAATCCTCTCCACACATAAGGCGGGATAAAGATGAAGGAAAAATGTTGTTTTTTGTCAAATCAGATAACCTCTCAAAACAGCTCAGATGATGGCACTGCCAAGAAGCGATTTTAAGAAAGTAAAAAAGCCTTTCCTTGGAAATTAGTCTGATTTATTTTTTTATTGGCTTCCCTCAATGTGGGGTAAGCCAATTTTACTTGGCTTTGAATTCTTAAAACAAGCATATATTTTTCCAAATTAAGATTACTCTTCTAATGAAAAACTTTTTTGACAAGATTATTTCCTTGAAACAAGTTTTTTTTTTTTTTTTTACTTTTTTTTTTTTAATTCCTTTTTTTGTAGTATCTGGCTCATTTTCTTTTTCTTATTTGCCACTTCTGTGTATCAGGCCACAGAAACTACCTTTAAGGAATACCTATACTTCCATGCTGAGAATTAGATACTGTAAAATACCAAATAATAGCCATAAATAATAACCAATTAATTAACCACCAGGCTCCCTTTAAACGCTGGGTGTAAGTGTATATTTTGATAAATAAGCAAATAAACATCTGATCATGATTGAAACAAATAAACGGCCTGAATCTGTCAATAAATGCCATTTTTAATCTGTACATCCTGAAATTTAAAACCAGGGAGTTGTATGCTGGAACTATTTATTGATTTGGAGCTAAATATGAATGTTTACTACTGTAACAGCCGCTGACAAATATAGGTTTTTATATTTGGTGAGATCTAGGTTGAGATGTTCAGCTATTTACATGACCTTTACCTTTGCAGCTGCACTTTAGAAGCCATTTGCTTCACTGGTAGGCTAACCGCTAACAGCTAGCAGCTAAGAATGTGTCACACTCTCCATGTGCATTTATTAACAGAGCGACACAACCTAGCCTGTCACATGTGGAAGGAATTTCTTTTTTTTCTGACAAGATGGTAGCATGGAAAATGGCAATGAATTACTGTGATTACACAGTAATTCATATAGTATCTATAGATACTATAGATACTATAGATATATCTATAGCATCTATATATAAAGTACAGCATCTTGGACTTCTCCTTTTCTTTTCTTTTACAGAAAGATCCTGTCACAGTTAATAACAAATTTCTGATTAGATGAGTGAAAATGGAATGAAATGACTCTTTTTATAATTCCAACATGTATTGTAGATTCCCTGTACATTACATGACATAGATGAGTCTTTGAAGTTATAAATAACTGTGCAGTTGTGTGATATAATTAGAGTTGTTAGTTACAGTGGCTATGTTTTCAGCATGTTTTAAGTTGTTTCATGCCAATAGTGAACCAGACCTCAGGCTTTGTTGTTGCTAATTGTTACTGTAATACTAATTTTCCTGCATCTTCTAATTAGTATAATAATTTCTCTAATGATAGGGACCATGTCTTCATGTCTGTTGACCTCCCACTCACCCTCAGAGACCCCTGTGGCTGTAACTGGTGTTTGTTGTTAGTCGTCCTCAGCTCAGTGTTTCTATAAATACAATTCCTCATCATTAAGCTGTAGTAGTTGCCAAAGGTTGGTCTGGTGAAACCATCCTGATGACATGAACTCACATTGTGTTTCGCTCCATGTGACAGGATGTGAGTTCATGTCATCAGGATGGTTTTACCAGACTAATAGGAGGTTGCCGCTGTATAGGCTCTTGAGGAAATAATCTGGAAACCCAGGATTAATGTGACAAAACATTTTTTCTAGTATGAAGGATTTTTCACTGATGGGATAATTGTAGTCTACCTTAATTAAAAAAACTCATGGTTGATATTCATGGATTTAGCTGAATAATAGAATCCACTAAATGATGAGTATCGAGTCGGTAACCAGGCATCTCTCATCCGGCAGTAAACGCCAGTCATCCAGTAAAACCGTCAACCTCTTAACGCCTGGATGGTGAAACCTCGTTAAGACGCTGGGCTCATTAGACGGGTTCATCTTTAATGGGAAACACTCTGTTGCCATAGGAGACAGGAGACGAGTGTGCGTGCGTTATACTGTGAGTGGTTGCCAGACGTTTCCATTAGCACCATATACGGACGCCAGCACCACAGAGCCAGACTGTGTGAGGATTGATGGGTCTGGAGCGTGTGTGTTAGTGTGTGTGTTAGTGTGTGTGTTAGTGTGTGTTAGTGTGTGTGTGTGTGTGTGTGTGTGTGTGTGTGCTAGTGTGTGTGTGAAAATGATGGCCCTGCCAGTTGTGGCTGTGTGAACCACAAGGCTCAGACAGAAGGAAAGGGAAAGCAGAGCTGCTCATAAAAATTTCAATCGATCCCACCTACAGGCTCTGTGACAGCAGGGCTGATTAATTGCGCAACGAAGGGGGTGAGATAGCTGCAGACGGAGAGAGGGATGGGTGAGACGCTGGGAAACGGTTATAAGTACAGCGGGAGAGGTAGAGAATGGCAGGGAGGTCGTCAGAGGAGGAAAAATGGAGGAGGATTAGCCGAGAGAGGATGGGAAAGTTTGCAGGGGTGAGAGAGATAATGGAGAGAAAGATGAAAGAGAGAGAGTTTTCTGGATCGACAGCTGGAGGAACATCAGAAGAAAAGAGATGGATGAAGAAGGAAAAAAATCCTACGGTTTTAGAAAGTACAGAGCTCCTTCTTTTGCACCATCTCATTTTAGAAAAAATCCACTACACCCTCAACTTTAAAGCTATTTGGCAAACAGTTATAGAGTTTTTAGATGTTTAGATGTATCCCCTCTATCTTTTTCCTTTTTCTCTCTTTGATTTACACCTTTTCTATACACCTATGTAGATATTGCAGAAAAGACCAGACATTTGCAGCTAGAATATTCATTTACCACATTAGCAATGTATAGAGTGTATTTCCGATTAGTTTTAGTTATCTTCATTGAAAAAAATAGTGTTTTTCCTTCAAAAATAAAGAAATGTCTAAGTGACCACCAAACTTTTGAATGGTAGTATATATTTGGACCTGTACAGTCATGGTGGTGCAGTGGGGTTGGTTTGTTTGTGGGGTGGGTTTAAATTGAAATGCATGTAAAAATACTTTGGAGGAAAAAAAAGCAAGTACAGAGCCCCTAAGATGACTTGGGGGAGGGGTAGGAATGAAATTCAAGACAGAGCTTTCTAGATAAAGGTCTCCTCCTTCTCTTTCTTACTCTGTACCTCATCACGCTGTTGCCACAACATGACCATTACTCGATCTGGTGTGTGTGGAGAGTGGATGTTCCATGAGCTCATTCGTGAGGAGACGCTGGGTCTTCCCGTTACAAATCTCAGCGTGGTCAAATGAGTCATAGTTGTATTCACGGCGGCTTATAATCATTTGTGCATGTGGGGTTTTATGCCTGATCGTTTCAACTCAATGACTTAATCTGTTTGTAGTGGAAAGTAACTAAAACAGCTTGTTTGTTGTTTTAACACTCAAAACTAAAATTCTCCATTGGTCAAACCAAAGACTCCATAGTAATATTTACCCTGATCCTTCATTCCAGCTCGAGACCAAAACGGGCAAAGCAGCAGCAGCCTTGTCCTCGTCTGATGCATCGGATCCTCCCGACCTGAAGGTGGCGCTGAAGAGGGAGCGTGAAGAACACCAGCACCTCCTCGCCGACTCCTACGCAGCCGTGATGGACCTAACTAAACAGGTGCATTTGTGTGTAGATGTCGGTGTCATCAGGGACTTTGTTAGATTTCACAGAAGAAACTATTATGTGCAAAGTGTAAAAACCTAAGGGTTCAATTCATTAAAAACTGTGTTGGATCTAAAGTTATGGTTGACCTGTTCATTGGTATTGGTTATTTAATTCAACAGTCATGTTCCCGTGTTGATTTCTCCTCCTCTTCTTGTCTCTCCACCATGACGCTGCCCCCGCGAACCAATCAGCTTCAGATCGGAGAGAGGAACTGGGGCAGAGAGAAGCTGGATCTGCTGGAGAGGTTCAGCCAGGAGAGAGCTCAGTGGGAGCAGAGACTGAGAGAAGCCACTGCACCACAGGGGAAGGTAGGATATGAGAGAGAAGCTGGTTCATCTTCAGGATGAAGGTGTACGTTGAATCATTGGATCTGATGTGTTTCCTGGTACATTTGCTCTTGTATACTCTATCTTATCTCGTTTAATGATTTCCCAGATTGCCCTGAAGTTCAAAAAACCACATACACATGGAGAGCCATAGCACCAAGCCTCTTAGTCTGATTAATTTCAATGTGACTCAACCTTTTTTATTCCCGGTAGATGACTTTTACAACGTGAATGAAAATCCTTGTGAGTTCACCTCCTGATCAGGACGGTAATGTTAATTAGAAGCAGCCATGCAGTGGTTCCACTCCCACTCATGAATATGTTACGTACTTAATCTGGACTTTCTGGACAATATTCCATCTCCTCACCACTACCTGCGCTGTCTGAAGCAACAGTGTCTCCTTAAATTACAACATTTAAAAAAAATGTATATTTTATTTCACAAATATAAGAAGAAATAAATTTAACACAGATAATGAAAAATCCCCTTATAGTAAAAAAAAATAGCCCTAAACATAATTTAGGTAAATACAACAAAAATAACAACAATTACAAAAAAAATGGGCTGAAAAGAAATCACTTGATGAACAACAATCCGGAAAAAAATAGAAATATATGAAAAGCCTTTTGGGAAAAAAGGAAAAAAAGTGTCAACCACAGTATGTATATTGTACCCCTACTTTGTATACTGCATATACAGTATATAAACAGCCATAAACATCAAGAGATTATTTGACATCTTGAATGAAATGTAATGACAATTTCCTTTTAAAATGTTCTAATGAACTTCTTGAGAATGTTTACTTTAGTCTTCCATATGTGTGCATGTGATATCTAAAGTAATACTGGCCATGCCAAGTTGTGATCTGGTCCTGTTTAAACTGCAAACTTCATTCGTTATTACTATGTAGTGGGTGGTTCTGAATGCAGCTGCTGTCATTTTCCAGTTGAGAGAAAGCATCACACCCTCTATACAAAACCTTTGGTGCCAGGGATGGGTGTTGTTGGGGCAAAAATCCAGTTCAAAAAAAGGAAATAAAGCCCTCATTCTTTGATTTTGAGGCCGTGAAATCTGATAATTATTGTTGAGGTTTTAGATCACTGAAACTTTCTGTGCAGTTAAAACTGTAAATAGACCCAAAAATGCATGTTACTAACTCCTGTTTTTAAAGTGGTGTTTTCCTCTGAGGAGACGCTGCAGCTCCAGACACTAGCCACCACACCACAGCCGCTTTAATGTGAGTGAGGAGATCCTCTCTGTGCTCAGGCTGGATTTATTAATGTCGCGCTGAGCTCACCGGCAAAACACGGCCAGTCACACCTGCTGATTATAATCCAGCAGCTCAGACGCTGCCAAGCTGCTGCAACGCGCCAGGGAGGGACGAGGCAGGATTGCATCAGTGTTTAAAGTGGTTGTTAGTCACACACACACATAGACACACACACACACACACACACACACAGAAAAGAGCCAGACACTCAGTCGGTAGGTCAGAGCTCCTCCATCGTCTCCTCTACCTGCTGCCTCCTTTTTTTCCCTCTTTCCTTTCCAAAGATTCCCTCCTCTTCCTTCCTGTTCTCCATCTGTTGAATGTGATCCTGTCTTACTCTAGGTTGGAAACTTGGCAGGAGGCTGAAGATCGTCATACTTTGATATACTCTTCTCCCTGTGTGTGTCATACTCTGCCACATAGAAATCTTATCAACTGTCTGTTTTTTTGAGACTTGTGAGGTTTAACTCTAACACCCCCATCAGGCCAGTAAGTGTAAGAGGAGCTGCTTTGTGCAGCACGTTGTCTTAATTGGACTAAAACTGATGTTGAAATATATTTGAAAGACATTAATTTTCTACAATTTAAAAAATTAAAAATTAAGTTCTGTTTCTGAGACAAAAATAGGAAATGCAGAGGAATTATGAGGCTGAAACATCTGTTCCTAGGAGCCAGAGGTTGGTCGACTCCATGCAACACAGATGTGAAGCAGGTCTCAGAAACCATGGTCATAACAACTAAATATTACTTTTTTTTTTAAAGAAAAATGCAGACACTGCTATTTCTTTTAACAGCTTAATATTAATTTTTCTGTAAAATAATTAAAAATGTACACATTTTTCTTCACATTTTGATTTAGGATATAAAATGCAGTGTGCCCAATGCATCGAAACACACTGCTATTATCTTGAACACAACTGTGTGTGTGTATGTATATATATATATATATATATATATACATATATATATATATATATATATATATATATATATATATATGTATGTATATATATATATATATATATATATATGTATATGTGTATATGTATATATATATATATATATATATATATATATATATATATATATATATATATACACACACACAACACACACACACACACACACACAAGGCCTTACGATTTAAATTGTGAACTTGTGTGTTTCAATTTGCCTTTAATTGAAAAAAAAACTGTTGCAATATTGTATCTGCACTACTAAGCACATTATCTGTAGATGCCCTTTTCCTCTGAGGGGAAATGGCTTCAGTGTGTAAAACACACTGACACAGCATCACTGTGTGTGTGTGTGTGTGTGTGTGTCTGTGTGTGTCTGTGTGTGTGTGTCTGTGTGTGTCTGTGCGTCTGTGTGTGTGTGTCTCACAGATAGATTATACTACTCAGCCTCTACTTCCTCCTGTTGTAGTGCTCCAGGGGGAAGTGGATGAGGGCAAAGAAAGAACCTTCCATGCTGCAGGGAGAAAAAAGTTAGAAATGGAGAGGCTACAAGAGCAATTTGTGCAGATGATGCAGGTCATTTAAATGCTAATAAGATGTGAAAAGTAGGTTCAGTGTTTTCCGCTGAGCTTGTGTCTTCTTTGTCCTCACAGTTGAAGCCATCAGGTGGCGAGTCCTCCACAGACTTAGTCGTCACTAATGGAATGGGGTCACCAAGGTATCATTTACGATTATTATCATACTTGGTATGAAGATGTGCAGAAAGTTTATTACATCAAACTCCAGAGTGAGATTAGTTGGTGGGTTTAGGACTGTTGACTGGCTTAATCAATAAGCATAGCCTCTAAATGTTTGATCTTGGAATCAGAGCAGGATTTCATGTCTACTTTTCTCATTAACTCGTTTTTATGAAAAGGACCAAATCCACATCAGACCTGGACTGCCCAGAACTCAACAGAACAGCCAACTGTGAAGAGAAGTTTTCTGTCCCACCTTGTTTGATTCGCCCAGAGCTGGGTGACCTCACCAGGAAGAACTGGACCTACCTGCCTAATGAGGTTAATGAGCTATGACCTGCCTTTCTACCCTTTTAAGTCTGGGTCAAGATTTGAGTCAGTGATAATTCATGTTTGGCAAGATGAGAAATTGAAACATTTTTAAAATACATTTTGTGTTCATGTTGGTTTCTTCTTATTTAAAAGTCCATTTGTACCTTTTTTTTTTCTTTTTTTTTTACAAAATGTTTTTTTATGTAAAAATGTCAAATGGTATAACCGAAAAAGAATGATACATTTTAAATATATAATTCAAACCTTTTTAGTGGAGTTAAACTATCAGGTACCAAGTTTGTAGGGTTACACCACATGGCAGTTTTGTCACTGACTGTTTCTCTCGTCTTTATCCCAGACCCCAGAGGTCAGCGACACCTGTAAAACCTGGGATGGTCCCAGTGGCTCCTGCAGCAGCTTACTGGGATCTGAGCTGGATCTGGAGTCCGTGCAGAGGAGCTACACAGCCCCTGACCGCACCGGCATCCGGATCTACTACAGCCCTCCTGCCGTACGGCGCATGGAGCACCGAGGAGGCAGCCAGGAGGTCAAGGAGCCGCAGCAGGTCCTGAATGGGAGCTCCTTCCTGGGATCGAGTGGCTCAGATACGGGCGTGGCAGCGTTGGAGACCCTGGAGGCTCGACAGCCCTCCTCCTCCTCCTCGTCTTCATATGAGCAGTGGCTGAGTTCTCTGTCCAAGCAGCACCGAGAGCTGCTGGAGAGCAGAAGCGGCTGTTTCGCCGGTTCGATCCCCAACGTAGTCAACAATGGCGTAAGCGGGTCGGCTAGCAGCGTAGTGGACGGGATGACGTCCTCGTCAGCGTTCCACAGCCTGGAGATCGGGGAGATTTCAGCAAACCTGAGTGACGACATGAAGGAAATGACCAACTGTGTCCGGCAGGCCATCCGCTCATCCTCTCTGGAGAGGAAATCCAGCAAGGAGTCCGCAAGTCAGGTACATTACAGACCAGCTAGTTTTATTTTCACATCAACAGCATTTTTTAGATATATTTTTTAAAGATTTTTAACTTGTTTATTTGAACCTGTATATTAAAGATTGATCTTGAAGCTTTCAAGATAGTTTTTAGTGTCAGTATTTTTGCGCGAAGTACGCTAGGATTGGCTCCATCAGACCTCCATGACCCTAGTGAGGAATAAGAAGCTATAGAAAATAGATGGGTGGACATCTGATTGTAGAAAATTCTTGAAATAAACACTGACCACACTGGTAAATACGCCTTTTAGGACTCGACTATAAACAAAATGTAGTTGATTAAATATTCTGATATGGACCAATACATAAAGTTGCTTAGTGTAGATTTCAGAGAACTTAACTGTTTCTGTTCCTTCTCTGAACATTCATCTCTTCTCTCCAGGCTGTCGGCATGTCTACCAGATCCACACAGACCGCCGCTCATAACGTCAGCATTGGGGTTCAAACCGACACCCTTCCCAGCAGCAGGGGGGGTAATTTACATTCCAAATCCTGGTCTCCCCGCCCCTCATCAACCACCACCTCTTCGCTGGCGTCGGCCCGGACACGGCAGATATCCACGTCACTGGATAAAGTTCACAGCCGCATCGATAGGCCCTGCTGCTCACCAAAATACGGATCACCGAAACTACAACGCCGGGTGTCTTCTGGTATTTAAATTTTTTATTAGCAATGTTTTCTAATAGATTTCTGTGAATATAAAGTTTCTTCAGTTCCTCAGTGTATATTTTTTGAGAAGAGTCGACTGTTCTTCCCTCAGGCTCTACCTCCAGATTGGACGGGTCTTCCTCCTCCAGGGACCGCAGCCTATGGAGCCTCCACCAAAGACCCCTCAGCGGAGGTGGGGGCTCGGCCTGGGCTCGCTCCACCACCACCAGGGACAGCCCCGTCCTCAACGGCCTCACCGACGGCCTCTCCAGTCTCTTCAGCGTGGTGGAACACGCTGGAAGCACTGAGTCACTCTGGAGGGGCGACGGAGGTAAGGAGACGCTAGTGTTTGACCAGCAGGTGTTTATTGGAAATAAACTTTATCCATGGAAGACATTCTTGACATTTGAATGGAGGAGAAACACAAGTGTAAAAATTTCCATTTAGCAGCTTCAGTTTCTCTGTCCTTGTATTTTGCTCACTAGCTCACTGAAACACAGAAATACCATGTTGTTACTTGTTAATGTTATTAACAATGTGTTTATTCAGCTATGTCCAATCCACATCTAGTATACTGTTGCTATTCAATTTGAAAGCCTCTGAAAAAACTGCTGAGTATTTTCAGCTTTTTAAATCAACAGGTGTCCCTTGCATGTTTTAAATGGATTGGGAATTTCATCAGTAAATAGTTTTATAGTCAATCAATTAAAGGTACAGTGTGTGATTCCTGGTGGTATATAATTAGTGATAATTGTGTCAGCTATGTTTCAGTTTAGTTTTGGTCTTAGTATTATGTCAGATTAGTTTTAGTCATATTTAGTCAACTGTATTCCTTTTTTGTTTAGTCATATTTTAGTCCATGAAAAGTCTTGGCATTTTAGTATAATTTTCTTGCAAAGAAGAGCCAGTATTTCAGTATTTCAGTCTAGTTTTAGGCTTTTTTTGTCTTTGAAAGCAGATTAATGTTAATTCATATTACTGTCATTCTAGTCTAACCAATAGATGTCATTTATCATCTCACAAGGTTACAGAAATCATGTTCTGATTTGCATATTTTATTATGAACCAACATGATTCAACAACTGAGGCTCTTTAAGACAGTCTAGATTAAATAATGAGAGCAGAACAGAAAATAACATAAACCACTCTTTTGGTTCCTTATGTACGTAACCCATACTGATCATGTCACTATATGTCCAACATTAACAGATCACACACAGTCACACGCACCGCCCTGGAATCAGCACAGCAGCACAGGAGGAAAAACTAACTCTATTTTGATTATATACTAATTAATAACATGCTTAGGAATATTCCATTTCTGAAAATTCTCTTCCGATAGATGCCACTAAATCTTTCACACTGTACCTTTAAGTTTCAGTCAAACAGGCCAAACTCTCATCCAAATACATACATTTTAAAAAGAGCAAATCGTTACATAAAAGAAAATGCCTTTTTTCCTTGATTAATAGATATTTCCTCAACAATTAAACTAGAAATGTGGGATGTTTTCAGTTATTTTTGAGACTTGAACAAAGAAAGTGTCATATTTGTTGTTTCAAGCTTACATCAGCTAATCAAGCATCACCTAACCACCACATTGCAGTTATTCTTTGTTCATTCTGTCATCATTAGTTTTTAAATTATTAATCCCTATTCCCTATTAGGAGCCAGTCAGGGTGCCAGTCCAGCACGGCAACCTCCTGCTGCTGGAAAACCCTCCGTGGGGGCCGCCTGTGTACCCGACCCCGGCTCCCAGCGGTACGGAGGCCTGGTCCAGGAGTTCATCAAGACGGTCTGCAGCAGCCGGGTCCAGGGAGGTGTCCCGCTGCCTGTGGAGAGGGCACAAAGAGACCCCCCGGGAGGTGTGGGCATCTTGGCAGGTTTCGTGGACGAACCCAAACCAGAATGTGGGGTCGGAGGGCTCGGGGTCCTGGCTGGGTTGGGAGGAAGCAACGACAACGTGACCAGGATCGTTAACAAGAGGTTCATGAGACAGACGGCTGGGGAGGAGATGGTCGGGATCATGGGAGGAGGGAAAGAAACCATGAGCAACGCCGGGGCTGCAGGATCTGGGATGGAGGTGAGGGCTTAGAAATACATATTTGACTTAGATTTAACTCATAGCTTTTAAATCTTTTTAAAACTTCAACTTTAAAATGTAAAAAAAAAAATCAATCATGTGTGATGTTCAAAAACATCACACACTACATGTGTGTGTAAATTGGATGTCTGTCTCTTTCCCAGGATGCACCCTGTGACTGTGCTGCTCAGACTTCCTGCTTGACTCGACCATCCAGAACAGCCACTCGCCATTCGCTCAGCCAGTGTAAGCACCGCCCACACGACTCCCCTGCTGCAACTGAGGAGAAGGGAGATGCCTGCAATGAGTGACGACACTTCTACTGCCACATGCAACACACACACACACACACACACACACACACACACACACACACACACACACACACACACACTCACATTAAGGTTATTCACAAACACTGCACACCACTGCCGTGACAACACACTATCACATCACCAAAATGTACATACACACCTACACCCTGCCACACAAGCGCACTGCCAAACATAACACACACACACACACGGCTAACGTGCTGCACAGACTGCCCCACCAACCCACTGCCACACACACACACACACACAAAAACATACACTCAGAATCTGGGCAATATCACACTTGTACCGTTCGGAAGCCAAGGACAAAGAGGACTGAAACTCCAACCGAGTAACAGACTCAACCATCACAAAACTACCAGCAGGACAGAAAACACACACACACGTATCGTCTTACACACAGAACACATTTATGAACTGAAGAAAGTCTAACAAGTAAAACTATGATGTCAGGACTGGACCTACTAAGCCTCCCTTCCTTCATTTACACAGTGTAACAGGTACTACAAATAGTCAATTTCTGACTGGAAAATCCACTTTAATGACGCCATTTGCCATTTGCGGGACCAGCTGTTACGGCTTCACTGATAAGAAAAGGAGAAAGAAAGGATGTGGTCCCCATTTCAATACACATTAAAAGTGCATGTGTTACTTTGGGAGCTATAAAACCAGAGTAGAGACTTCCGTCACAGTTGGAAAGATCTTTATTCTCCTGCTTAGCAAATCAGAAACATACAAACCTACAATGACATCACAAAGGCTCGCTGTGCTGGGAAATGTAGATACGCTCCTTTGATTGATTAACACAATAACATTCCAGCGAGTGTTGTCTGTCTATTAGATAACAACAAAAGGAAGAACTCAAGAACCACTGGGCTACGTAATCCAGCATGATCAGACCTGGACTCCAATGATGGATGCTCGGACCTATCACCTCTCTCAGAGCGGACCTCCTACTATTGTTTGCTATTGGTATTGTTGTCTAGTAGCAAACCTCAACACAAAGGTTCTCCAGGCTTCTCTAGCTGTAGGCAGTCCACTGTGTTCCCAGAAGGATTTTAGCCACCGATATATGGACATTTTGGGGCACTGTAGCCATGTCTTAAACCTACACATAAGAAAATCTGCTTCAAAGTTGTTGCCCTGTGATTGGGATTATTATTTTGTTTGAACAGATTACAGCAATGAAATGTCTTTGATTTTCTTTTTCTTTTGATATTTCTTCATATCGGACATCAAAATTCATCCTCAAACCAGGTTAAAGACCTAATCATGAAACATTTCACTTGCTGACACTGATCGGGAACCATTACTCATTGATTACAAATCTGAAGTTGGATAGAGATGCACAGATAATCACATCTTTTTAATTATTGTATCACTATTTTTTTCATAGATATTCATGTCTATTTCTGTAGAAAAAAAATATAGAAAATCAATGAGGTTTCAAGTCACATCAAAACATATTGACCTGATACCCAACAGCTTTATCAGTGCATCCCTACCTTCAATAGATTAAAACAGTGTCCACAGCCAACTCAAAGGGATATTTTCTGTGGAGAAAACAGCAGCGTGCACCAGAAATATTCATTAATCTTTATCCAAGGGGATTTCAGTCAGTGCATTCCTTATATTTCAGGAAAGGTTTGAAAGTGTTTACCAGATGTGTGTTTGTGCTTTCATTTGTATCTCTGCATTCTGATGCACCAGTGCAGCATTCCTCAGTCTAGTGAGGAGATGGTTTTAAAATTCCTCTTCTGTCTCTCATCGTATCCCACTCACAGCTGTCTTTTTGTTTTTTTAGTATTCAAACACCAACGGTGTAGCTATGTACTGTACAGACCCTACACACTCTTTTGAAAATGTAGCATTACAACTAAATTATGGGTAAAATAAGTTAACAAGCTAAGAGCTGCGACTGTCCATCCACAGTCAGAGTAGTTGAAGCACTGAAAGATTTCACATATTTTAAGTAAATAAATTATGAAATATTTTTTATCCATGCAATGCGATTTTATCCAATTAGTTAAGTTGTTTTACTAAATAAAAACATGTCCATCATTTTTTACCTAAAGTGGCAGTCAATGATATAAAATGTCTTCATGTAGAATGTCTGCTGCACACCTTTCTGAGTAATAAGTTAAATATTAATATGTTACATGGGGACAGATAAAAATGCTGTCTTAAGAGTCTTAGTAGTGAACTGAAAAGATGATTTGAAAAGAAATATATTTGTAAGGATTTTCATTCCATTGTTATCTGTCCTGTCATTCTTGTTACTAATCAAACTGATATTCAAAGTGCCTGCCAAGTCGCCTATTAGTCAGCTCACACCAAAACTGGACTCCATATAAAAAACAGCAGGCCTTTTTTTTTAAATGGGTAAGATTGTTTTTATGCACATAATTGAGATCAGGCTGTACTGAAGCTACAATAAAGTACTGTACCACAGTGGAAGACGAACACAATGGTTTACAGGTAGAGTAGGAAATAGTATATGTACTATATATTCACTTTTTTTATACCAAGGGTTATTGTATTTCTGGAAAGTAAATTATTTTTGTTTGGTTTTGTTTATTTTATATGGATGTTTTTTCTCTGGTGTATTAGCCGGTTCTTTCTACTCTCATATTTAGTTATGGTGCTACTTGGGGTGAAGTCTGCTGTGGGACGGCTGCTTTCTGACAACATCCATCCATCGGTCTCTTCCACTGTTTGTTTGAGCAGCGCTCTGAGAGCATTTCACCGTTTCATGACTCAGCAGTTTAAAATAGGGCATTACAGTGCATGTATTTAAATAACACTTTAAAGAAAACCCACAGTCTAAAATGCTTCTGTCTGTCTCCACTTCAGCCCTCGCTGCTGGTCCAAAACCAGCCGCCTGAAACCAGTCACCACTTCAAAAGCATCTGGCCCGATTGCCACAGAAATGGTTTAATCTTATTAAAATCTCATTTTTAACCACAATTATACAACAGGTAGTTGTAGCCAAGAGATCTGATTGGTTAAAGACCAGTGAATTGATACGATCTTAAGTTTTTTAAGTACGCATCTGTTCTTCACAGTCCATGATATATTAAAGGTTAGTAGTTCATGTCACATCTAGAATCCATATCACACATCGTCACTAAAGATAATCAACGTGATGCATGGACTAATTATGGATTTAACAACAATAGAAAAGGGGAAATGCCTGAAGATGATTATTCTGGTGCTGTTGGAAATTTCAGGAACATGAATGCACAAATAAAAAAACAACACAGTGAACTGTCTTTAGTCTTTGAACTGTTAGAACTTGGTTATCCCTAATTGGAAAATATAGGTCAAACACGAATAAAAAACTTTTAATACTATCAATCACTGCTGAGAAATGTGTAGCTTGTTTTTTTTTATAGAGGACAGCATCTCAGCATCTCCACTTTTAATTTCAACAACAATAAACTTGCTTCAATCAACTTTAAACTTTTTTAAAATGATATAATTTCACTACAGGCAACCTTATAGCCATGAGCTTAAAGCTTTACTTAGCTTTTACTTCTAAAAGAACTTCCATTTCATTCATGCTTTGCTACAACGCTTACAATGCTAATTAGGTTAGGTATGTCACAGTATACAGGGTTTTTAAGATCTACCAGTTACCCCTCTGCTAACTTGAAAGTGGATAAGATAATTAAATCCCGCAGCTCTGCTTTTGTCTAAATTCGAATGATAAAATGTGTTGATTTTCAGCTACAGCGGAGCCTATGATGTCAGCGTGTGTCACTGATGTTTTGGAATTTTCTCTCACTCACGGAACAAAAGTTCTGCACTATAGCTTTAAAAGAATCAGGAAACATGATGACACATTTCCCACTTAGACCAATAGTAACACGAACGCTTTGTGTGTCTGTGCACAAATTCTAGTGCATTCTGCATGGTAACAATAGCCGTCTAGTGAGCCAACATGTTGTCTCCACTCAAAATAGTTCAGAAACAACTTAATTAACAATGTATTCAGTTTCACTGACACAGACGCACGTATAATCTTTCCATTCAGTGACCTAGAAGCTGCATGACGGTGTCCATGATGGTCGGCCAGAGATTAGAAATAAAAACATCAGCATAGACAGAACAGAGTGCAGGCTGGCAGCAGTCCTGTCTGCTGCAACCACAGTCTAATAATGACTCAGCCCTTCCACCGACCCTCCCACCACAAACTACGATGAATGGTCTGAGACCACAAAGAAACCTTTGTCATGACCCAAAATTAGACTCCTGCTTCTTGAATACACTGCAATTCTACAGAATTCATCGTAATCAAACATCAATCGTGAATTAATACGTGAAATTTTTCAGTAACATATTTTAACAGAACTTTTAAAGGAAGTTCTGTTCTAAATTTGGAATTATACAACTGCAAAACAAAGAGCACACACCTGAAACCAATCATACAGATTTTTACAGAGAAACTGGCATTGATTGTTATTTACTTCAGATATGTCATTTCATTTAGAAATTCAGTATGACATCATTTGCGCGTCTTTGGTGACTTTAATGCAAGTCACGACATAGTTTACCAGATTCTGTTCTACCTCTTTACATGATTGATACGTCACAACAGACATACAAAAAACATGTCTTTAATCATGATTGTGCATCCAACATCTGAATATAGTTAGGTTCATGTAAACCAAGGCTTTAGTCCTGATGTCTCGCTGTCAATGAAAAGGTCAATTTAGTGCCTTTCCTCTAGTTAAAAAAAAGAAAACTTATTTTACAGCTAAATACAAACTGTACGGTGACGCTGAACTCCAGATTAAGTCCATCTGGAATTATAATTAGATGTTTTGTGTTTACATTCTGGTTACTCTGTTACATATGTGATGGTAAATGTGTTGCAAGCCAATAAGAGCTCTCAGTGTCAAGCTGTAAGACTCTTTGCAATAGAAATCAGTTTAGCCTTTTCCTATTTATCCCCAAATGGCTAAAGTATTTGGACAAAGGTTAAATTTTCTGCTGATGCTGCTGAGCAAAGATTTTTTGTTATTTACATGATTTGAAGATTCTTGTACATGTTGGAGTTGCTGATAACGCAGTAACTGAGTCATGCTCATTCAATGTGTCCCGCGATCATGCTGCCACTGTTCTTCTAAGGATGCATTCATGACTGTAACTGATTTGAAACACACATATTGGATTTTTCTTATGACAAACACAAGTTAGGATATATCAGAGCTGGAGAAAAAACATCTCCCATATCCTGCTGATACTTACTGCGACCTGGGTGTTTTTTCTTGCATTTACAGTAAAATACCTAACCATAATACTCAAATCTCGACTCTGATGTCACTGATCAGCCTTTACACCTGCCAGTCAGGTGTTACATCTGCTCCACCCCCTCAGGTTATAAGTACTAGGCGTTGCAGCCAATGACAGAACAGTTCTACAGGTCACACAGCATCACCAGCCAATGACTGATGAGTTCTTACAGGTCTGGTGGCACAAACCATGAGTCTCATTTTCCCTGTGTCTAGAAGCCTGTTAGAGAATAAACATGAATCTGTCTAGTCTTTTAAATTGTTAACATGTATTCATGCCATTCATATGATTACTACACCCTGGCAATATGTACATTAATTCCTAGCTGTTCATAATGTTAGCTAAACTGTTACCTAGAGACGCCTGTATATTCGCTTTATATAACCTACTCTTGTCTTTTTTTAAAAACGCTTGATTCTTGAATAAAAGGAGAATGCAATGAAAGCAAAAATAAAATGAGTACATGGTTAAGGAAATTTGTCCTCTTGTATTGCAACTTGAAAAGAGAAGAGAGGTTTGTACTCTTTGTCACATTCATTTGAGAAAGGCTGAATGTCAACAGCGGATCTGAACCAGGTCGCTGTGGAAGTATGTAGCTCTCTCCCTTTACACGCCACACTTGAGCATTTTTCTTCTGTACATAGATGCATTTTCAGGCTGATGAAAAAAAAATAATGCAAAGGTTTAAAATGTAAGTCGGGGGAAAATTTGATCCAAGTTGATTTTTAAAAAAGGGGGCGATTTTTGTTTTTCCGACCGATGTAGCTTGTAAAACAAGATGTTATAACTGCCTCCTGTTTGTCATAGAATTCACAAATAAATGTTTGTTGGAATTTCACACGGTTTCTTATCTTGTCATGATGTTATACTTGAATTAATAGTGATGTTACTACTTCCTTTTCCTTCCATGTTTTCCACTGTCCCCTCCTGTCTGCCTTTAAGCATGTCCTGATCTGCCCCTTTAAGATTTGGTTAAGTTTAGACAACTAAAACTATTTATTTAAAAGTAGAAAGTGAGATTTTAATATGTTTTTGATAATATATGTATAATATAAGGTCTCTACATTATACAAATACTTCCCCATGTTTCAAAACTCTCACTCCTCAGAGAAATGCACACAGCCTGTATTCAGAAACTGTGCTCTCAGCACAGTTGATGTCACAACTATACAGTCACCACTCACCCCCCCCTTTACAGCCATTCACACCAGTCGATCAAAGGAAAGGCTTATTAATATTAAAACACCCTGTTCTTTCTAGAGCTCCATAGAGAACCTTGAGATGGGAGATGCTGAACTACACTGAGATTTCCTTTGGTTTTTAAAACCATAAATATCTCTTTTAAGAAAACACAGGAAAAACACGTAAAACAAAGGGCCATCACAGAGAAAGGTTGACAATCAATATAAATTTTGATTATTCATCATACTAGATCACACTATTGAGATGCAAAATAAACAGTATCTGCACTTTCAAACCAAATTCTCACTACTAATCTCTACAGTGCATCCGGAAATTCACACTTTTTCCACATTTTGTTTTTCCAAAATGGATTCATTTTTTTCCTCAAAATTCTACACACAACACCCCATAATGGCAATGTGAAAAAAGGTTTTTTGAGATTTTTGTAAAGTTATTACAAATAAAAAACTAAGAAGTCACATGTACATAAGTATTCACTATAACATAACAAAATGTGGAAAAAGTAAAGCGCTGTGAATACTTTCAAGTATCAACTGAAATGCTAAATAAATGCTTTTTTTATTTTTTATTTTTTTACAAAAGTTAAGAACTTTGAGGAAAACATTGAAATAAACATGGCTGTGTTTCCTATTCTAAAACACTAAACTGCAATTTTAATATCTTTTTACAAACTATACTTGTTCATATATAGTTTGGGACTCATCTACGGTTATAACTGCCCAGAAATGTTGCTGCTGACATGAATCTGGTCACACAGATGGTTATACAATGATGTTATTAACATAACTCTGTTGTGAAAGTGCTTATTATCTCTGGGAATACAGGAGAGCTATAGAAGTGTGTTATCCCATTAGGTGGAGTGGACAGGGGACAGATGGTGTTTTGGTGAGACTCAGCATTTGGAAACAGACACAATATGAAAGCTACAATTATACAGAGAAAGTAATGATGCTGCATTTAACTTCCTGTTCCCTGTAATGCGGCCAAAATTGTTCAATGTTTGATAATCATTATCTGTCAAGCTGCCTTCATTTTATCCTTTTGTTTCTTTTGAATCCACATATGGCTCCATGTGGCAATAAAACTGGTACTTTTGCAATCTGAGTAGGTAGAAAGGAAGGAAACAAGAAAGGACATCAAATTTGAATGAGAGGGAGAGAGAAAAACCAGAGAGAAAGTGAAAATAAGCTCAGTATGATCCAGTTAAACATTTTGTCTGGTCTACTGTATATATACGGTTTCTGCCAGAAAGATGTCACGATTTGATGTTAGATCCTCTTGAACTGCTGTTTCAGGTGGACTTTAACATGTTCAATGTACCATGACCATGAGTTTTAAGGCTAAGAATCCATGCTACACAGCAAACAAAGTGCATTCTCTGTCCAGTTAGGTCAGAATAACTCTAACTAGCATGACTCTTACATGCTGGAATATAAACTTGCAGGCCTGATATCACAGTTGCACCAGCTCACTGGGCCCATTGTAGAACATGTGTCTTTGGCTCAGTGTGTAAATGGAGTTGAATTCAGTCTTATATTTCAGTCTTAGATGGTTCATATATGTGAAACTGGGCCAGTCACGGTGCTTCGGGTGAAATGTGACACTTTAGAGGGACACACTTCAAATCCCCTTTGGTTCCACCTCCTTCCTACAGCAACATCTGACTTTCTCATTTAGTTTAAGAATATCGCTTTTTATTGAAGTGAATCCTGTGCTTGTTTTTAATTCTTCCTATTTACTGTTGTTTCTTCCCAACACTTCCATCATTGTCTTCATCATTTGCCATTTTTTCATTTTCTGTTCTTCTCCCTGTTTTCTTCTCCCTCTGGAATTTATTCTACTTTTATCCTTCAACCTCACTATGTTTTTCCTATGAGCGTAACAAGCTGGAGAGGGATACAGACAGGAAGTGACCTCACCATTGTAACCTTTTAAAACAAAGGATCCACTTCCTGTTTTGACTAAACTAACACATCAAAGCAATTTCTCGACCCTTTTCTCCCAGTCAGGTCAACTTTCAAAAATGCATCAAATCTTATGGAACTCCAGTAGCAATTGCAGCTTATTGTGTGCATGTATATAGGACCATGTGAGGGATGCAGTTTAAGTGCAGTTTTTTAATACTGTATATATATATATATATATATATATATATATATATATATATATATATATATATATATATATACATACTGTATATATATATATATATATATATATATATATATACAGTATAAAAAACTGCACTTAAACTGCATCCCTCACATGGTCCTATATACATGCACACAATAAGCTGCAATTGCTACTAGGGTTAATGAAGCATAAAACATAAATTATAAAGTTACCTGTATCTAAATTTAAAGAATTGGAAAAATAAAGAAACATAATGAACAATAGAATCACGTTAATATCTATAGCAATGTGTGTATTCTGTGAGAAAAGAGAGAGAGAGAGACCCCAATATTGACATTGAGATAGCACATTGTGATACAGATAATCAACATGAGACATATTTTGATGATGAATTTCATTTCATTTAAAATCTAAATAAAATCATGTAATAATAAAAAAAACATTATATTATTACATAATATATTCTTTCGTTCATTCATATATTTATAGATGAACAACTGAAGCAGCATCAGAAAAGAAATGGCAGTGCTGGGTACTAATTAATTTATTTTAGGATTAAATTATTATTTCTTTTTTTTTATAATAAAATATTTAATTCCTTTAATTTTTTATGTTGTAATATCCTATTCATTTTTAGACCTTGACCTCTGTAAATTAGTATTTAATTTAAAAAAATTGGAATGTGTTACTTTATTTTTTTTAAATTAAAGTTTTTCCAAATGCCCAGGAAGTACTATGTATAATCCAAATTAAACAATCACATGCAGTCAGCAAACCGCAACCGCTTGTATTGACTAAATTAAGAACATTTTCTAGGGAACATCATGTTTATTCACTTCATATGGAGCTAAAATAAATACAGAATGTTGCTTAATGTTTGCTGAGTGATTTAGTGTCTGTTTATTAATCATAGGAAATCATAAATGATCGTTCAGAAGGAGCAGCCGAGATGTTATGTTTATAAGTACTGACAGTGCAAATATGCTGTGTGTGCATCTGTGCATTCATCTGTATGTGCATGTGTGTGTGTGCGCTGTATATATGCTGTGTGTGTGTGTGTGAGTGTGTGTGTGTATGCGTGTGTGTGGGTGTGTATGCATGTGTGTCAATAGCTGGAGTCTAAACTAAGATAAATTAGGTCAGTAATGAGGGAAGCTTATCTCAAAGCAACCACTCAAAACCACAGCATATTCTCCTGTATGTCCACCTCTCTGTGGCAGTTGTGATGAAAAGGAAAAGATTAAAGTTTATCTGAGTAAATGTGGCAGTTGAAGTCATCTAAACAATGTTTCTTCACATCATTTTGTTACTTTGCAGAACAGAGAGAATTTCTCATTCATTGGAAAAATGACAGAATACAACAACAGTTATTGTGTGGGTCTTTGTAGTTAACATACATCACCTTATATGTTTCTGACAACAATGAACTTGGGTTTTATTGGGTTTTCTTCTTTCTTATCTTACATACTTTATTGTTTATCTCTATTAATTATTGCCTTGTTGACAAGAATATTTTCTTCAGTAGTTATTACTGTCTACAATTTTTACACTTTAAACTCTATCTTTGTGTGTGTGTGTGTGTGTGTGTGTGTGTGTGTGTGCCTGCATAGTTTAAGGATATTTTTTTCACTTCCTGGTTCTATCTGTTTACCTCAGCGTTGACCTCAAAAGGCCAATCTCACACACACACTCAAACATCCCAGGAACACAACACAGGATGCAGTCAACAAGGCTCCAGTAATTAAAACTGAGGAACTCTAAATGCACAAAACGCACACTCTCTCTCTCTTTGTCTCTCTCTCTCTCTCTCACACACACACGAGAGGAAGGGAGTTACTTTCCTCTCACAAAATGCTCACTTTACCATGGCGGGTCATTATTACTTTAAATAAGCACACAAACATCTGACCTTTTAACAAAGAGGGATTAAGTGAGTGTTTTCCTCCCAGATTATCACACATCAGATAAGAAACTACACATGCAAGCCCTTACAGTCTGTATTGATTTGATTACATAGGCTCAATACAGAGAGGTCAGTGAGTACAAGACGAGAACGTTGCTGCTGCAGTAGCTAGGTAGCCTGTCAAGATTTAAATTTTCGAAGATTTTCAACCCAAAGTATGTCAGAAATTTGTAAAAAAAACAAACAAAACAATCACTTCTCTTTTTAGTTGTTGTATAAGATGAATAATTTATGTTGATTTTAAGTTGGAATCTCCTACTCTGATTGTCTTTCTAACTAAATAAATTGCATTTACATGCACACCAGCATTCTGGTTTATTGGAACATTATGTAACGTCCTTTTAGAAATCTGGATGTGCTGGACACTGATGATGGAAACCTGGAGATAGAGTTAGAATCGTGTAAACCAACCAGGTTAGAAATCCCCAAATATTGAGTGGACGCTTACTGTGTTGCAATGATTAGATGAGGTTGCACTTGCAGCAGCAGGGAGCAGGATATTTTTATGTACTTCCTCTAGTGCCTTTGGTCCAGGCAAGCTTCCTGTCATCCATGGAGTTATCGCAATTTAAATTGCATTTAAAATATATATTGCATCTTGAGTTAAATGGTATGAGAGACCTGACAGATGAGATTGCTGGTACCTGGGAATTAGTGACGGTACAACATCTTACTTATGAATTTCCAATTTAAGTTACCAAATATGAAAGCAGCAGGATTTAAACACGTTAATATTGATTTTGTAGAAATAATTCTTACCTTTACTTATCATGGAATAAAAGAAAAAAGTTATTTTTCAACCTGCTCTTTACTTGTATACACATATACTGCAAGTTTACATTAATGATTTTTAAATATCTTATTTTTGTTGTCTATTAATTTCAAACGATGTTTTCTTTACATCTAACCTTTTTTATTGATATAGGGTTTGGGACAGAGCAAAATATGAATACGCGTGATACGAGTGGAATGACAGACTAGTGATGGAAACAGTGCCAATACAGTGCCATCAGCAACCTTCAGCAACCTTCAGAAGATCCTGCTTCCACACACAAGTTGTATATTATAAAGCCCTTAGGACCCAAAAGACAGGACAAAAAAATGGATGATTATCAGAAACAAACATCAGCCATCTGTGTCTTGGTCACAGCTAATTCTTTGTGCTTTTTACATTAAATTCCAGAGGCCATATTAAAACAGAGATAGAGATAATAATCTCATGTGGTCATGTGCAACAACAATTTAAAAAAAGTTTCACATTTAAATTAGACTTTGGTCATTTATTCCCAAACTGTCTCCATTTTTATTTTCATTTGCCTTGTTCCCACCTTGCCAAATGAAATAAAAAGATTCTAGAGCTCTGTTGATGCATTTCTTGTTAAATGACACATGCTTTAAGCAATTACCTTGTAAAGTATTTGTCCTTTAAATTAGTTTATGCAGTAATGATTAAACACATTTTGTAGAGCAACACTATTTTAGCCAAGTGCTACCTTACAATCATCAATGATTACTCTTGTGACTGCAACAAGTACCAGCCTACATCCATTCTGTCCTGTCCAACTGTTCAACTCAATATTGACTTAACAGGAAGCGACACTGTACCAGACTCTTTGTAGATCGATTGTGAGCAGACATGGACATTAAGAGTGTGTTAAATTGCAGTCAGAAAAACTTCCCCAGTGTGAACACTGCACGTTGAGGCAGGAGAAATGTCACTCTGCATTTGTCAGAAACAGTTGAAAATAAATTAATGGAAAACGTTAAGGGATTTGAAGGTAATCATCCAACTAAAAGAATGCTGCAGGCCACCTGAGAGAGAGAGAGTTAGAGAGAGAGAGAGAGAGATAGAGAGAGAGAGAGAGAGAGAGAGAGAGAGAGAGAGAGAGAGAGAGAGAGAGAACATAAAAGTTAAGCTTTGGCTGGACAGGAGATGCAGCAACAAAATATGTGGGAGTGCCTAAATCTGGAAATATGGCCTTTAGTTCCTGTTATAGGAAAAGGTCAGATGGTTGTATAGAAAGCTACCAGACTGTGTCTTTATTTATAAGGCCTTGCTGTCAAAGGTGCAGCGGTATTTAACATCTTCTAGGGTTATGAGGTCGGAGCTCCGATGTGACCTGCTCACAGAGCAGGTCACAACTGATGAAGACATCATTGAGATTGTTTTTAATGGTACAGAATGTCTGAGTGTGTCTGATGGTCGTTTTGTGATTGTGATATGTGCTAACTGTCTTATTTTCAATCCTGACTATATAATTTGTCTACACAAGGAGTCCAGTAGCTTTTAAATATTTAGTCCATATATATGATGCAGAAGCACCAGCAAACTGTAAGTAACACTGCATGAGATCATTACGGTACAATAAAAACACTGTAGGGAAACTTTATAGATCAGCTAATGTTGAAACAGTATAAAACAGGTTAATAATACCAACATTAACTGGAATCATATAAAATCTATAAATGAGGAGATAAACAATGCAATAAAATGGAACTGCAACAGTATTTGATAGTCATTCTACTCCTGAGGGTGAAGTGCCCTCTTGTGGCAAAATTACAGATTGTTGAAGAGGACATGGTAGAATATATTATACATCAAAATTAGAATACAAAACAATTCAACATACAAAAGATGAATATGTAGTGACAACTTTGGCTGAATACTACAGTAATGACAGCATTAACTGTCGTCAGTCTGAACTGAGCTACAGTGTATTCTGTAGCTGGAGATATGTTCTATACTGCACTCTTAAATTCTAACTGCCATCTATTATCTGGGTATCTGTAACTTCCTGTCTGTCTCAACACTATCAGCACACAACATGAGGATAGTGCACTACTATGGACTGTGGACATTTTCTTCAAAAGTCCAAAAAAGATGAATGCTCTAGTGTTCTCTATTAATTGACACAAAAAATAAATGAAATACATGAATCACTATGTGGAGACATGTAACCTTACATACCATTTTATTGGTTCGATTAAATGAGGAGATTGGCTACATATTAACACTGAACATGAAATTATCAGGCGTGATGAAGACTATTAGAATTGTTTTCCCTCCGTGAGGAAATGAAGCAGGAGAAGAGGAGAAGAGGAAAAGCAGGTTCTATCTTATTTTGACACAGTACTTCTCTATTTTGTCCTAAACAAACCCTGCCTGGATCAATTTGACTCATTTGCATCTCTCAAATGAACAGCCGTACACCTCTGGGAGGGACTGCTGCATATCTGTAATGAACATAGGAGATAATTGCACATTACTGTAAGCAGCTTTACTGTTGACATTGTGTTCAGGAAGATAAAATGGTTCTTAATGATGTAATTAAATGCTCCGATTGAGCAGCTTCTCTGGTGGCTCGGGAGGAAGGGGTAGAGCTCACTCCAGCCACTCTATTGGGAGTGGCTGGAGCTCAGGGGGTAGAGCTCAGGGGTAGAGCAGTCGTCCACTGACCAGTGGTTCGATTCCTGGCTCATCTGGGCTCCATGTCAACGTGTCATTGGGCAAGATACTTAACCCTGCTGGCTGTGCCATGTGGCGCATGAATGCGTGTGAATGATTAGATTACTGATGTGTGGGCAGCAAAACGTATAGTCACCGCCATCAGTGTGTGAATAAGCAAATGAACACATGTAGTGTAAAGCGCTTTGAGTCGTAGTAAAGACTAGAAAGGCACTATACAAATACAGGCCATTTACCATATTTGGTCAAGTCAACTCACCATGAGATCCTATTTCCTGTTGTTTATCAACCCCTCTGGACAAACATTCCTAAATGTATCTGTGTATTTGTTCTCATACACCTATTCTTTCCAAATGTACACTATTACTCCAAACAAGTAAAGTACTGTAGACTAAGATTCAAGCAAATTAAGCGGTGAAATGTACACTACAAAGCTTTTCCCTGTTAGGGGAGGTTGGTGTGGGTGGAGGCTTTTTACCCAATCAAATAGTTACTCACCTGATTCTACTAATCAACTAATCTATCTAATCTACTAATCTACTAACTAGAGCCCTTGCTAAGGACCTTCATTAATAAAAATCAGGTGTTTTACTGCTTGGTTGAAACAGAATTTGAACCCACTCTAGCTCACCAGGACAAGGACTGCCCATAAACCTTTACAGGCTGTGAAGTATACTACACCTGTGGGTTTTATCCTGACTTGAATGCTTCTGTCATAATAATCAAGAATGGAACATTGTGCTATTACGTTATGTTACTGACATTAGAAGAAGACATTTTTCAAATCAATTGTCTCTGAGATCTAATTGTTGTTGCAGTAATAACTAACACACAGACAGTGTAATCAGTGCAACAACTCAACAGGAGAAAATCGGGTGGAGAAACATAATGAATGCTGATGCTTCCACACAGGTGCACCGCATGGTACAATTAAGCAATTAGCAGCCAATCCTGCTCTGTGGTAGGTGATGCTGAGCAGTAGTAGCAGTGTATTAAATGCCAAGAGGAAACAAACAATAATAATAATCTAGGGTGTCTTTTGAAGAAAATATAATAATAAAAAAGCAGATGTCAGGACAGAAAATCATCAGTTGTAGTTTATTATGAATAGCTGAACTAAAGTAGACTACAGACCTCTATTGTGTGAAAACAGGATAATCAAGCTAACAAGCTGCTAAAACACACAGCTACAAATCACTGCTTTTATAAATAACATAGAAAACCACTATCACTTATAACAAAGAAATATGAACTGCAGTGGTTGAGCACAGGAGAGTGTTTGTTCACAGTTAGCATGATGCTAAACTAATAACAACAACCAGCACAGCCACAAATCACCTATTTTCATGCTAACTTTACCTAAACAAGCTATCAGAATGCACAATAAACAGATATGAAATCACTTTCTGAAGTGAGCGGTGATTGGCTGAGACCTTCTGGACCGTTAGTGTCAGTTAATGTTCTGTTGTAATGTCTGGTCATTTCTCCAGATAACAACCCATCTGTTGGCTCCACAGCTTTTCTCCTACCGGGCTCCTTATCTCTGGAAGGATTTTACACGTTACTGAAATAACTTATATTCAGAGGAACTCGAAACGAGATTGAACACCTACATTTTTTTTAACTGATTGATGTTCTTTTTATTGTGATTGTTATATTCAATAAGCTTCCTATTTATTCATCTGCTGTGTGTTTATTGTTGTTTTTGATGTGCTAATGAAAGAAGTCACTGCTTTTCTTGCATGAAAAATTACTTTTCTCCAAAAGGAACTCTCCGAAGGCCAAATTTCAGATGTCTTTTTCTTCAGCCAAAACAAAACCTCTCTATACACTTTATTTCCCAAAAGCTAATGCACCATGAGATCCTGTATCCTGCTGGACAGTTCCCACGAGGGTATGAAGATAAGTGCAGGACATGGCTTTTAACCTCTGACCTGGGTTTTTGACCAGAGGCCAACACAGACCCACATTCCACACATCAGATCTCACAGGATCTACGTCTGACATGGCATCACACCTTACAAAACAGGAGCAGACAGCACACTACATTATCCTGTCACAACCTACCCAAGAATAATGATTTAACATCCCTCAAACATTGATTTTATATTTGATTTTTTCTTTATTAGAAGAAGAAACAACACGCGGAACCATAGACATATGCGCGGAACCAATAAAAGGTTAGACGCTGCTGTCGGAACTTAACAGTGTAACATCCGGCGGAAGTAAACAACACAGCGCGTCAGCTGTTGCTCGGTGTCTCAGCTGGACAGAGACTGGGGACCTGGCTTTAGTTAATTAATTCATTAATCATTTTATTAAACAACAACGATGTCTTCAGCTGAGAGTTTAAGAGATTTAATCAACGAGCGACTGACTGCTGCCGCTGAAGAAATATTCCGAGCTTTTCAAACAACTATCTTCAAATATGAAGAAGAGATTCACCGTCAGCGCAGACAACTGACAGGTCTGTTGAGAAATAAAATAAAACTAAGAAAATAAATCTAATCATCAGCGTTATAGGCCGCCACAGTGATTCAAATATTAACTTATTACATGTAATAAATAACATTTAGCAGCTAATTCTCAATCCATTGATGACTTAGATAAACACTAACATTTCATTAACTTTTACTACATAATTACTTATCAGAAAATAATTTACCTCTTTAAAATTATTATGATATAATAATATAATTTATTATCTTCTATACTAATCAACAGCCCTTCAAATATTTTCGGGTATTGATGTTAATGGTTTATTTAATATTTCTAAAGGTTAAGTGAATGATTATTTTCTATTGATCAAGCCATTAATTAATGCTTATAAACCATTCACCTATCTAACTATAAAGGTAAGGAGCATCTGTGTCTCATGTATCTCACTGTTTGTCAGGTCAACCTCAGCTTTCAGATATAGCTTGTGAATGGCACAATGATGTATATCCTTTTTGTGGAATTATTTGGATAGATTTTCAAAACGTCATTATTATCATTAAAAGTTAAAATCCCTGGCACACTGTGGTGGTGGTGTAGGGGTAGAGTGCTTTTGCTGCATGTCCCCCCTCTCTCTTCCCCATTATTTCCCCATTATTTATTTATTTATTGTCTGCCTATAGAATAAACACATTACATCTTAAATATAAAAAAGATCATCCCATACATATACCACAGCTCTATCCTGCAGCAGCACTTTAGTTACAGTGTAAAGCTCCATACCACGACTTTAGTTAGGATTCAAAGCTTTATTTCAGCATTGATCATGCAGCCAACGTAACATAAGTATTGTAATGTCTCTTAAAAACCACATACCAAGATGTTTTAGCTGCTAATTTATTCCTCACACAAACACAGGCTGACTGTGGGCCCTGTCCATCTTACTCCAAGGCACGTTCACAGACCCTCAGGAAATCCCAGTACTATCACCTAACAGAACAGAATCTAGGCCTAAACTAATTTATTTAGAAACACATACAACAGTAACATGTCCAGGTTGTTACTATATTAAGTATAAATATGAGATTTATCATAGGTCTGGTTTTACTTGATCTATCAACATTATTTCAAAACTGTAGACACTGTAGACAACTGTAGATATGTAGACCAACATCAATAACTGTATTTGCACGTCTCCCCTTATCTCAGTGTATTTCCTTGTCTTACCCAATATACAGTTTGTCTATTAAGACCCTGTAACAGTCCAACACACCCTCATTTGGCCAAGTATGAAAAATCTCTTCTACTTTTTGATAGGAATACATATTTCCTACAGGCACTGCAGTAGTATGTACAATAACAGAAATTGACACCAACTTTTTCCTTTCCCCTTTCTCTTTCCAGAGCTCCAACAGCAACATATCTGTAAGGTGCAGGATGTTTTCACTGCCCAGCAGCTCTGTAACCAGCAGAAAAACCCCAGTGTGGACCAGAACAACCAGGAGCCTCCACAGATTAAAGAGGAGCAGGAGGAATTCTGCACCAGTCTGGTCCAAGACAATCCAGAACCTCCACAGATTAAAGAGGACAAGAAGGAACTCTACAGCGGCCGGGGCCAAGACAGCACACAGCATCCACAGAACACAGAGGAAGTGGAGGAACTCTACACCCTACCCTACCCCTGTACTGTTTGCGAGAAAAGATTCTCTAAACTGGGCACATTAAAAGTGCACATGAGAACACACACAGGTGAGAAGCCATACCCGTGCAGCACCTGTGAGAAACGCTTCTCTCATCGGGACACATTAAAAAAGCACATGAGAGTCCACACGGGGGAGAAACCGTACACCTGTCACATCTGTCAGAAAAGATTCTCTGAACTGGGCCATTTAAAAGTGCATATGAGAATTCATACAGGTGAGAAGCCATACCTGTGCAGCACCTGTGAGAAAAGATTCTCTCATCGTGATACATTAAAAAAGCACATGAGAGTCCACACAGGTGAGAAACCGTACGCGTGTAGCGCCTGTGAGAAAAGATTCTCCGAGCTGGGTCGTTTAAAAGTGCATATGAAAGTCCACAAAGGGGACAATATAAGTATAGTATAACTGCAAAAGCTCAGAGTTAGATGGCAATTGAAGAAACGCATGAGAGCACTTACAATAGGAAAAGATTCACTCGAAGACTTGGAAAGCACAGAGAGATTTATACAGAAAAAATGCAAGAGAGCTTTCAGTGACTTTAGAATCCACATGAGAAGAACCTGCTGAATCTGCTTTGGGAAATGATTGTGTCATGTGTCCGAATTAGAAAAATCATATAAATCACACAAGCAGGTAGCTTTGCATTTGTGAAATAGTGCAGTCAGTTTTGCTGATTGATTGATAAGACACATCAGAACATATAATGACAGCACATGTGGGGACAAAAGGTGATAAATCCATGAACAAGACATATATTAAGATGAAACTCTTGTAGTCATGTGTTTATCACCTTCTCTGTAAATGAATGTAAAATATTTTCTGTGAAGAATATCTTCATGTTTATGCTGTCAACACTGCTGTGTTTTGTATTTAAATGTATTATTTATTATTCTCCTATATTGACCACTGGTGATGTGGATGGTTTTACTGCAGCTTAGAAAACATGAGATAACAAACATCAGTAGCAGAAACTGTTGGACTTTTAAGCTGTTGTTTTTTATATTTGCTTTTCAGACACTTTCAGAACAGATTCTTCATCATTCAACTAAATAGCTTAAAATACTAGAATCATTTGTATTAATACTTGCATGTATTTCAGGCCTTCTTTTAATATTACTACTTTTTTTACCACACTACCTCAATTATGTGAGTGGATTGTGAACTCTGATGTTGAAACAGAGAAAATATTTTGTGTACTGCCAACTTGATCTAGTATTTTTGTTGTTGTTTTTATTTCATGATATTTCTGTATTATGTTCCTAGTTTAACTTGAATAGTTTATGTCCGCTGCTTTAGGAATGTCAGACAAATATAATACATGTAGATGATGTATTGCATTGTGCTGTCAACACTTTTTCAACAATAAAATCTGTTTTCACGATGGCTTCTCAGAATAATTTTCGTAACTGGATCGATTGCCTGGTTTGACTCACTACAAGTGTCTTTAACATTAGGGCATACGTTACAATAAATGCCTAAACAAGCATGGACAATAACATGCTGGTTGTTTCATGAAGACAATACGATAGGGTCACAGAAAATAGGTCATATCAAATTCTTTAATCATGCCTATTTGAAGGTAGAAATTTCAGTATATCTACAGCACATTGGAGTCAAATTTGATCTATATATTTCCACCATAATGATAAGGAATCATCATGTCAAAGCCATAGAATGCCAAACCAGAAATAGAATGATTGCTATCTGTAAAGTGTCAGTTTGTAGTATTTTAGGAAACAATTATATTTTATTCTTCACAGAAAACACAGTCACTATAGAGTACATGAGTACATGAGAACTAAGTGTGAAAGAATGAGCCTCAACAAGGATAAGCAATCCTTACCTTAAAACCACGGTTCTTAGATAACCGTATTACTTCATTATTGCATATTTTCGAAATAAAAAAGTGAATTTATCTTAAATGGTCATTAATTTCTCTCCAAACCCTGCTTCCACTGTTGTTTAAACAGTTTAAACTGCTCCACAGTGTCCAGTGCCTCTAGTTCATTATGGATTAAACATCCTGGAGAGTTTTATATATATATATTGTATTATTATATGAGGATAGCTGACACCCAAACCTGCCTCCAACCATGTTGAATTTCAGCAGAAGCTGATGAAGGAACTCTGAGGAAGGAAGGTAAAAATCCATCTGTAACTTGAAGAACAAAAATAATGTCTTATCAGATGGATGATCATTCATTCTATCATTTTGCATGATTGATATCCATGCATATGCTAATATACATAGCCTATTGTGAAATTAACCCTCTGCTGCATGAAATATTACATAGACATGGTTAAAAATGTTTGAATGTTTCTGTTACTTAAAATGGCATATATATATATATATATATCTATATATATATATATATATATATATATATATATATATAATTCACGTACTCTGTTTGCTACTGTCGATAGGCTAACAAACCCCCCTGTGTCAGTAGCCCCTGAACTTGTATCCACCAGAGCCTGCAATGAGTTTGCCTCCTTCTTCACTGAAAAAATTTTCAAAATTAGACAAGCAGTCACCTCCTCCATGCCAGGTACAGGATATGTGTCGTCCCAGTGTGAACTCAAAATCAATTGTGATGGCATGACAAAATTTAATCCAATCAACCATAAAAATCTGGAGGACATTATACAACATCTGAAATCCTCCTCTTGCTGTCTGGATATTCTGCCAACAAGCTTTTTTAAAAAAGTTTCTAACTGCATGACCTCAGATCTTCTGCACATTGTAAACACGTCACTTTTATCAGGTGTGTTCCCACAGGCCCTAAAAACTGCAGTCATCAAGCCACTGCTAAAAAAGAATAATCTGGACAATACAGTAATGAATAACTACAGGCCCATATCAAACCTTCCGTTCTTAAGTAAAATAATTGAAAAAGCAGTTTTTAGCAGCTGACTAACTATATGACACTGAACAACTGTTTTGATGACTTCCAGTCAGGTTTCCGACCCCACCACAGCACTGAGACTGCTCTAGTTAAGGTCTGTAATGACATCCGCATAAACACAGACAATGGCAAAATTTCAGTCTTAGTATTACTGGATCTCAGTGCCGCATTTGACACGGTTGACCACAACGTATTATTACACCGACTGGAGAACTGGGTGGGACTTACTGGCACAGCACTAAAATGGGTTGAATCCTACTTAAAGGACAGAGACTACTTAGTGTCTATAGGCAACTACACATCTGAACATATAGACATAAGCTGTGGGGTCCCCCAAGGTTCAATTCTGGGGCCTCTACTATTCAACATTTACATGCTCCCACTCGCTAAGATTATGAAAGAAAATAAAATAAGTTACCATAATTATGCAGATGACACACAAATTTACATCAGTATATCACCAGGAGATCATAATCCAATACAAACACTGAGTAAATGCATTGAACAAATTAATGATTGGATGTGCCAGAACTTTCTCCAATTAAACAAAGATAAAACTGAGGTAATTGTTTTTGGAGCCAAGGCAGAACGATTGAAAGTCAGCGCTCATCTTCTATCAGCAATGTTAAAGCCTACAAACCAAGCTAGAAATCTGGGTGTAGTTATGGACTCAGACTTGAATTTCAATAGTCACATAAAAAACGTTACAAAGTCAGCCTACTACCACCTGAAGAATATATTAAGGATTAAAGGTCTTATGTCTCAGCAAGATTTGGAAAAGCTTGTCCATGCTTTTATTTTCAGTAGACTAGACTACTGCAACGGGGTCTTTACAGGCTTCTCTAAAAAGTCAATCAGACAGCTGCAGCTGATTCAAAATGCTGCCGCTCGAGTCCTGACTAGGACTAAAAAAGTAGACCATATCAGTCCAGTTCTAAGGTCCTTGCACTGGCTTCCTGTCTGCCAAAGAATTCACTTTAAAATACTCTTACTGGTTTATAAAGCCCTGAATGGTCTAGGGCCTAGGTATATTGCAGATCTGCTGATCCCTTATGAACCATCCAGACCTCTTAGATCATCTGGATCAGGTCTGCTCTCTGTTCCTAGAGTCAGAACTAAACATGGAGAAGCAGCGTTCAGTTTCTATGCCCCACAGATCTGGAACAAACTCCCAGAGACCTGCAGGTCTGCCGCAACTCTCACTGCTTTTAAATCACAGCTGAAGACTTTTCTGTTCAATGCTGCCTACTGCTAATATCATTCTTAATTACTCTACACTGCACTGTAACTTGTTAAATTTTAATTCTTAATTTTTATTTCTTATTTTTATTTTATATTATATCTATTTTTTTATTTTAAGCAACTGTTTTAAATTGTTTTAATCAACTGTCTTAAATTGTATCTTGATGCTTTTAATGTTTTATGTAAAGCACTTTGAATTACCTTGTTGTTGGAATGTGCTATACAAATAAACTTGCCTTGCCTTGCCTTGCCTAGAAAAAGTTGTAAACAGTCTCAGAATAGTTTCATGCTCTGTAAGTCAATGGGACTCCATTAAGCAATAGGAATTTTCTATATTTGCATATTGTTCCCACTTTCTGAATAAAAAACAACCTTGATGACAATGATGCTCACATGTCAAATGTCCATGAGCTGGTACTGGTAAACAGGATATCCTGGTCATGTGACCTCATAAATTGTATGTCCTTCCAAAATAAAAGCCCCCTTTTAATGCCTAACTGTAAAAACATAGATTTTAAGTAATTGTTGACATATTTCCAGCACTATGCAATAGACGGTTAATAAAAGTTGATATTAAGATGCAGTAAAAACTAAACAATATAAGAGCTTACACAGGTGTTTTTTTATGTATTTGTCTTTTATTTATTTTTCCTGATTGAAATGTATTGTAAGGTCATAATTTGTCATTCATCACATTACATGGCATGATGCACCAGATCTACTACACCCATTTACAGGAGGAATACACGGAAACATACACAAGGTTTTACAATGGGGAAACAGGAAGTTTAGCTCATTGCACTTACAACAGTGAATGGAACACTTTGTAGTCATTTTTAGGCTCTCCGCTTTTTTCAATATTTTATTTTTACCCTCTTTCAATTGGGTTATTTTGTTTTTTTTTTTCCTTTACACATTTCCATCATTCAATTCGTCCTCTCTCTCCATCAGTCTGTCCACCCCAAAAAAATTACATGGAAGCCAGAAAATTTCCCTTATTTTTTTTTGTTTTTGATCTCCTTTTACAAACACAACATGTATAGAAACTCTACACAGACCAATATGTTTTTTGTTTTATTTTTTTTATATCCGAATACAACTTTTATTATTTTTTAACAGTCCGCACGAGCCAGCCACATACTTACACAATGCAATTTTTTTTGTAATTTATTATTCAAATCAACAACTGCTCTGGTTTGTTCTGTAGTTTTTGTCGGTTTTATACACAAAAAAAGCACAAGTCCGGGCAGGGAGGTTCAGGCTTGCATACGCTCCAGCTCGTGTTGCTGTGTGGTGTGCAAAGGCCTCTCTCATGCCCGTGTGCATGTGGGTGCGTCTGTGTGTGTTGTGGTATGTTTGAGATTTACATGTTGTACAGAACATGTCCTTCATGGCAATTACATGTTGTTGTTTGTTTCAAAGCGGACTCATCTGGTATTTACACTGGAAAAAAAGATGGCAGCCCCGTGATGTGGGAGGTCAAAGAGGTTCCATAGGTCAAAGGTCAGGTAGGGTGGTATGGGGAGGGGGAGGTGTCCAGGTCATGCACTTGTAAATTTTATTTTTTGATAATTCATTACAGGTGAAAGATGAATAAACGCTCCCTGATGATTTTACAGTGAATGATAGACTTCTAGCTTTTCTTTTTTGTTTCAGAATTCTCTTTCTTGTTTTTTTTTACAACCTCTCACCTATGAAACATTTACTTTTTATATATTTATATATATATATATTTATATATATTTAGTGAGTTTCAAAACCTTTCTCTGGTTCTTCTATATGTTGACTGTCTGCACGACCGACAGCAAGAGCAGCTGTGACAGCTCCTACACAATGTATGCTAACATCTTTTTGGTTAAGAACACGCACACACACAGCCAGGATTTCACAAAACGCATTCTAAGCTTCATTTAAATACAGTCGGCTCAAAGAAATTGTGGTTTTTAACTCTTTGTTTGGGACTTTACTTTTCATGGCTTTACAATCAGAAAAGAAAAAGATCTGCACAGGTTTGAGAAATGTTTGGACAAACAAGTCAAAAACCTGATTGTGATACCAAATCAGTGCCACAAAGGGTCAAAAATCAGATTCTCCGACTGTGCTTGAATGCAGCGTTATTGCTGAGACTCTTGATGTCGGATTCAAAGACTAGTCAAGCTGCTGAGATTTTTTCTTTTTTTCTGGCTTCATGTCTGTTAATCTGACCCTTTGTGTTCTATTGCAAACTAATAAACACAAGAGTTTTGTTCCAAAACATATTTTTGACGCAAAGCATGGTCTAATTTAGTTTTAAAAATGCAGATTTTCTGTATTTCTAGGGGGGCAAAGTTCTTGGAAGAATTTTAAAATTGCGATTTGGAACACAAACATGCTTCGTTATTTATTGTCTACATTTGTGCTTCCTCTGAAAACACCTCTGAAAAACAAGGCTGTGGGCCGGTGATTTAGCCCACTGGTGATTACTGTGGTCTCAACTGAAGTCCGTTATGTTCCTGGACACAGACAGACACCTACAGAGTATAGACAGAGACCACGACTGGCTAGAGGGCAGTAACAGGATGGCTTTCTTCAGTGATCAGTATTGTAGTATAAAAGCCCTTGCTGCTATGCATATTTAAGTCACCTTCAGTGGCTGTATTCACACAGGAGCAAAACAAAAATGACACATTTCAATCAAATATTACACATTCCCCCCAGCGAACAGCAGCCATGAAAAGATCATCTCTGTGATGTAAAGTGTTGAAAATCTCGTTTATTTCCCCTGCATAAATCTATCCGTTATTTTCTATTGTCTATTGAACATCTCCATTGCGATGCTGCATTTAGTGTGTGCTTTCCTGAGGCAAAAGTGATTGAAGAACATTTTATTGAGCATTTTATTTTTTAAAAAACCTCCAAAAAAAAAAAAATATACAACATACAATAGAGGAAGTTAATTTGGGTCACTTCAAACTCTCATATCGTTTGTTCTACTTTAACTCTAATTGAAGCTCTGTGGTGAAGTCACTGATCTGGTGGCAGTGTATTAGTGATGTGATCTCTCCAGGCTCAGTGCTGTTTGGTAGGGCTACATGCACAACGACGTGCAACCTAATAGACTGAAGGTTAACGACCAGATCCAAATAGAACCAGAATAATCAGACTCTTAATCCTGTAGCTGAATTTCACTCAGCAGAGGCCAAAAAAAGGTGAAAGGAGGGTTATTCTCACAAGCATTATAGCTAGTTATCTGATAAGTAAAGGTAAAATATCAGTAGATTTGGAAATTTGAGATATTTAACTTCTAAAACTTAAAATCGATTGATTGGCACGTTGGCATTTCTTTTGTCAAACAAGAAACGGACATTTTAAAACACCCAGTGTCTGAGTTTCTGAGATAAAATCAACTGGATGGCATAAGTTTATGTTTAGGCAGGCTCGAAAATATTATGTTATTACATTATTATAGTGGTAGTTCATCAATCCAGTGATAGATAACATCTGTATAAACATAATTTATTAATCTTCTATATGACCTTCTTAAACCCCAGCAAGCTTTCTATCCCCTCTTAGTATGATAAAATAAATTCTTAAATAGATAAATCATCTAATAAAGGTTTCACAAAAAAATAAATACTAACTTCTTTTACACTGCTTCACTGACTTGTTAGGCCATGTTACACATGCTTACACATGTTTTAGGAGTTGTAAAGGCGTCAGGAGTTCATTTCAGATCTCTACCTTCTTTATATGTACTATAATTATTATTATAGGTATAATTACAGTACTGTGGTGTGATGCTACCAAAATAGCAACTTAAAAAGACCCAACCCCATGACCCACAGTGTATTTAGCCTATTGATCTTATCTCTTAGCAGTAGCGTGACAGTGCACTTTCACATACACACGCACCATTAATTCAATTTAGGAGAAGTGATTCACTAGCAGCCTACAGCAGTAGTTTCAGTCAAATATAATCTATATAAATTATATATTATGACCTATGTGTAATAATAATAATTTGAACTAGTTTTATACAAATATCTTTTTAAATACTTCTGTCTCTCTGTAAACCAACAAGTGCACATTCAGTTATCCGATCACTATGAATTTTGGGCTGTGGTCATCAGGAAACAATAAAAGAAAGTAGAAAGGAGGAACTTTTCTTCTTCACCCCTGAGCAGACACAAACCACATCAGGGAATATACTGAAATAGTTTTTGCTATATAAATTCTATTTTTGTATATGTATATCTTTCTATATAAATCTCTGGACAATGTTTGTTAGCATGGATATTTCTGTGTTAATTTTTAATGTGGGTTCCCATTAAAACACAATATTCTCGAGTAAGAATTATTGACTTCCCTAAAACCAAACAAAACCAATATGTTTAGTTCTAGAATCTTTTATAGTGAGCAATTTCTGGTATTTATATTTTGAAGAATTTCTACTAAATAAAAGGTTTTCATTGAAAAAAGATTGTTGCAACAGTGCTGTCTCCTCAGTCATCCTTCCAGCTCTGAAGCCATAAACGGACCTTTAGAGAGAGCCTTTGGCTGCAGAGACTCCCAGTTTGAAAGGAGAGGGGACCCTGAACACGAGTAAAACAAAGACCCTTGTCAGTATTTCCTAACTCACAGGGGACCTACTGTATAGAACCTGTCCACAAGTACAAAGTCACAGATTCTCCTTATTTTGATCTATGAGGAATTCCAAAATTAAAGCAATTGTGATATAAGAACAACTCAGGTGTGATAAACAATGACTGACTTTTTTTTTTGTTCACATTTGTGTGTTTCACATCCCTTTTCTTCCTCATGGTTCTGTTTTCCAAATATGATTCATTGCATAGAACGACTGGAGATGAGAGGTCGCCTCTTCTGCCCGCCCAATTTTCTGTGGTTGAACTCGTGTTCGTCTTGTTTTTCTTTTCTTTTCCACGTTGGATGATGGCCGTTAAATACACGCATACAGAACCCCCACACACATACATACAAACATTAGGAACAATATAGAAGTGACTGAGGTTTTTTCCACGCTGGGAAGCATGCGAAGGTTCCCAGCGAGCGTTCACACAGACAATATACAGCAGAAGTTGGTTGGTTCGTTGGTTTTGCTTGAAAGGCCTCGCAACGTTTTGGCCCGACAGTGTGTTTTTTGAGTACAGAACCGCAGATCCCACAATGCACTGCAGGAGCGACAGCAGGGAGAACACTGACCTGAGAAGTTTCCATGACAACTGACAGTCTAAGAGAGGGGTTCTGGGGGGGGGTGTAGGGGTCGGGTTACAGGTCTGGACGCCACCACGATAGAAAATGAAAATTTAAAAAAGGCGAGTGACTTCGTGACACAACCAAGTGTGTTATTTTTGGTTCCTCAGTCACATGAGTGCTGATTTTTTTTCTCTTTTTGACACCATTTCAAGTGTGCTTTCACGTGCACTTGTGCACATTTGACAGAGTGAAGACACATGCTGATACACACACTGATGTGAGCTCAGCTGAGCTTTTTGCAGACTCCCAATAAAACCGTCCATCTTTCCAAGGGGGCAGAAGCATCTCGTTGAAAAACCCCAAACCCCCGTGGGTGACGACGTCACGTCCAGTCCTGACACGCCGTGTGACTGGTCTGCTTTTCAGTGCCTCTCTGCTGCCCTGCAGTGCTTTCAGATCAGACTCCAGCTGGATAACACAAGCAGCAAATCACTCCCATCTACCGACTGGCTGTTTGATGACGCCAACGTCTTGCTATTGGCTTGAGGAGAAGATCTGGGCGGTACCGAACGTGTTGTTTGCAGCTCCTGCTCTGATGTGTTAGTAGGTACAGCAGTGGTACAGTGTTGGAGTAGGTCTGGTGGTTCGTTAGACTCAGATTTGAGCAGTACATCAGTGGGAAGTTACACAGACAGAGGCAACACATTTCTGTTCCACCAACTTCTAAAATGACACAGTATTGTGCTCTTTACTTTCTTACCACTTACTCTATTGCTTTTTTTAAATAATTATTCAGAATAAATAATAGTCTGATGAAGGTAACAAAACATTACAAAACATAAATTAATGAAAAATCATATCACAAACAATTATCAAAACCAAAGTTAATTTAAAAAATATAAATTAATCTCACTGTGGCCAGTGTTCCAGTTGATATTCCCACATAAAAAAGGGTGTGATGAAAATATGTGTTTGGGGGATGTAATAAAAATACTTTTACTTAAAAAAAAAAAAAAGTTTAAAAATGGTTAAGGCGATATTGGTAACCTGCAACGTAAAAACCAGGCGAATAACAAAATTAAATTATAAAAGAAATAAATACAAGAACACAAGAAATAATAAACTACAAAAACATGAGCAATATCTGAGAGCCAAATGTGGAGCAGTTGGAAAAAACACCCATCACCACAAGCACTGCAGGTAAATGTTGTCTTAATGGCTTTGTAATGGCTGAAAAACAACCCGACCACATGCGGCTTCACACCCAACACCACCGAAAACACAAAAGACTCCTCTTATTCCTGCGTGTTGCTTCAGAAATTTCTCTTCCTTTGTTACTTTTTACGCCACCTAGCAAAAGATGTTTCCCAGTGTCTTTATGGCCTCTGTTAAGTAATGATGAACAGTGTAAGGTCTTGGATATAAAGTTCCATGCATTCCAAATTCCTACTTTTTTTTTTCTTTTTTTGAAATCCACTATATATTTCTTTAAAGACATGGCAAGATGAGGGTCGTTGGGCTTGGGGATTAATTAAAAAGAAAGAAGAATCAGCATTCAAGAAACGCAGAGAAGTGAGGAAGAGGAGGAGCAAAAGGTTTTAACAGTTCCAATCTGGAATGTAGATAGAAACAGAGGAAACCGTGGAAAGAGACGCATGCCGACACACTCGCTCTCCGTGTGACGGCTACGTCGTCGTGTCATTTTCTCATTCATTCAAACGTGACATTTCCAATAACTCGATTTCCTTATCAACAGGTGATGAAACAAGAGGTCTTTAGTACCAGAAAAACCTGTAGCGCTTCAGCTAGTTCGATTCCATCTCCCCTGCTCTTTTTTTCCTTGGTAGAGACATAGAAAAAAGGAGAAAGGCTGATTTGTTGCTAGTTTGAGCACAGGACTGTGAAACCGAGGATCCAAGCATACCACCGAGCCTATGGTGAAGCTGCCATTTCCTTTCTGCTCTCAGCAGGAAAAAGCAGCTCTCGTATAGATGGTGGAGTCGTCAGCATACAGGCGGAGAACTGCATCAGCCTTTAGTGTCTTTCCACTGAAGCTGCAGTTACATCCACAAGGAGGTGGGACATGGTTCTACTTCAGCTGCTGTACAGATCTCCAGTGATGTAAGAGGAGCTATACTGGCATGGAGGAAGAGGAACTTATTTCTTCTAACTTTTTGGTTGCCAGCTGCTCTTTTTGTGATGAAGGGGGCAAAGATGTGTCTAACTGCTACAGATTGGATTTAGGGCTCCACGGTAGTCGGGGTCAGCGTGGAGTCTTGTTTCTTTGGCTGGGGACACTGGATGGACGAGGAGAGTTCTCCTGAAGATCAATGTTGGCTTGGAATGATCTGTAGAAAATAAGATAATGTAATCAAAAACACTGAATACAACCTATTTGAAACAGCATCTGTGTGTTTAATGTTGCTTTAATGCTGCTGACCACAATAGAGGCTTTGTATGGAACATATTTAGTTGTCACTACACCAAAATGGAGTCCTTCAACTGTGGTTTAGTTTTGTTAATTTGTTTTGAACATGTAAAACCAAAATAAAACATCAATAAAAAGACAAAATAAAAAATCTAAAAAAGGAAAATAATACAGTCATTTAACATCAATTTGCACATTCAAAAAGAAGTAGGAAGAAATGTATGACTTAAATCCTACCTCTCTATCACTCATATCAATATGCAAATAGTAATGTAATTTTAATTAATAATTTTCACAATTACAATAATATTAGTAATAATAATGATTATATTTATGTAATAACCATTTATATTGATAATAGTAATGATATAATAATAGTTAGTGATTATATAATAATCAGAATTCCACAGTAACACTGGTGTCAACTAGAATAAAACAGTTAATTAATACAATTATGCACATTTAAACAGATCATGTAACATGAAGAAGGAGTGTTGTGGCTCCTCCTCCCTTTATTTTACTGTGAATATATTCTGTTTATACCCATTTTTAAAGTAAATCCTATTTAAACATTGTTTAATGTTCAAACAAGTTCAAATTTTCCCTTAAATAGCACCCGCCCTCTCTTTCCTGCAATTATTTTTTGTATGTTGTGTGGCAGACTGTACACTTTGTTTACGATATTCAGTAAATTATTCAGTAATTTAAAACTTTATATCTTTAAATCTTTATATGAACAAATATAAGTCCTTTAAATATGAAAGATATCTATCTCCATTTTCTGTGTTCGCTAACCAATTAGAGTTGATAATGTATTGGGCCTATACTTATTTAAAACTATTTCAATAAATATATAAACTATATCAAAAAAGATAGAAGAAAAGAGATAACCGGGGTACGTGATACAATAGACGAGATTATGATCTTAATTTGATTTAAAGCTGCTTTTAGCAAAAAAAAAACAAAAAAACTAAAGAAGTCACTCTATGGTTGATGGCAGTATACTGTAGAACTGTAATGTTGTAAAAATGAAGTTGGCCACTAGATGGTGTATAAACATAAGAGTAAACTGCTGATATACAGGCACATAGGAAGTGCTCACATTTATGCAGCTCATGAGATATTAGTCTTTAGTAAGTCAAAGGCCACTTCTAATCTGATCACATCTAATTTTAAGAAAACAAAGCCATAAATTCTCTCTAATTGTTTAAATGGGACGTATCCTGAAGTAATAATGGGAATTACATGTATATTAGTAGGTTGCACTTGATTTCTATTGTATTCTATTTATATATTTGTATAAAATTATTATTTATATACTTTTTTAAAGTTACTGTAAAGCTTTGTATTTGTATTAGTTATCTACTAATTTTATTTGAGCCAGTATTTTGTGAAATGTATATTCATACAGTATTCGCCATTGTATTCACAGTATTAGTGCAGTGAGGGGTTCTTGCTGAACAATGCTTTTGTTTGAAATTTAAAAATAGCAGCACAATAATTTTACTTGAAAGTTGAAAGTCACATCTGCAGATAGATCTGAGAATGATCTTTGTTGAATCAAGAAAAGTTTTCTGTTGTTTCATAAAATTATCAGTGTCTCGGATTTGTGTTTAGAAAGCCCACAGAATGCTGGGAACTTTATTCAGTTTTTCATTTGTTCATCATAGGAAAATTCTGTACAATAACCATTATCTTCTGAGGCATCTTTTGGAGAAAAACGATGTCCATGTGTCCTTTCATGATTATATAGACATCAAAGCTGAAAATCCCACTGCCCTTGTAACAGCAAGCAACGAAATGAGTAAAAAAAAAAAGAAAAACTAAACGGTTAGGTGAGCATTTGCAGCAGGAACCAGCTGTACTAGGCAGCAGGAGAACAAGGTCAGAGATGTCCCTAACATCCCCAGACACAATGTCAGCTCTTGCTGACACAGCACCAATAGGAAGGACGCATGTTAAGTTGCTGCCTGAACAATCACAGGAGTGTAGCCACCTGTATGTTCTGGCACTAAAATTATCTTCACAGCTCTGAGGTAGCAGCTTTTCATTAAGAAACTGGAGAATGGTGTTCTTTCTTAGTTATCATTCAATAAAAATGCATTTGTAAGCTACTTTTGAAAATGGGGATCTGCAGAATATCTTGGGTCATTGACCTCCTCCCTTCATTAGGTTTAAAATGATAAAGGATCAAAGGAGAGGAACAGACACTCAAACACTCATAAACACCCATGCTACAAAGAAGCTTTTCTTTTCTACCAGTTATGATGGCATTCCTTAAGCGTTCCGGTTTTCCTCGAAGTCATAGTTGTGCCAAGAGTTGCTGTGTTGGCTTAGAAGCTACGGAAGACCAGACTTTTTTTTTAGTGCAGAACAGACAGCCTGTGGCACTAAGGAGAGATTTGCTGAATTCAACAAAAAACGTATTAGATCAGATTCTTGGAATATACATTCCAAATGCTGAAAATTATGTTTTTTGTAGTTGGCATTTTTTCCCGTTTAGTATAGCCTTTTTGTGTATGTGTCAGGAATATTTGTTAATTATGATATAAAAACAATATTCATGTTGCAGTATTTATTTATTTATTCATTCTATTATTTACTTCTCTGACAAATCAGTCTCGTAGCTCTTGGAGTCTGTAATCACATGTGCACATGTTGTAGTCACCCCCATAAATTATGATTTCCTGGTAGAAACTGACATGATTCCCAAATGTATAGATTCATCTGTTCTTTTTTAACTGCTTTATGATTTTATTTCCCATTGTGCCTGACCCAGAGTAACTGCTCCAAACATGCTGTATATTTATATGTCGCCCAGCACCAGACTTAATCTGTTCCACTGAACACAGGCCCCCAAAGGGCTGGTACACAACACATACACACACATGTATGAATATATGCACGGAGACAATGCACACACACACACTGGCTGACTCACAGGACATAGAGAGGAGAGAGAGAAATTGAGGGAAGAAGCAAAAATAAAATAAAAAAAAATAAAATTAAAAAAACACTATATGGCCAGCAGTGTTTTTCCGGATGAATTGGAACACTCACTGTGAGCAAAGTCTTATCTCCAACATCAGCGGCTGACTTCACTAATGCTCTTGAGTCTGAAGGAGGAGTCTGAGGAGCCCACAGGCATGAAATAAGATGCTGAACTATCAATCAGAACTGCACATGGCTGTAATGACCTAATTTGGTCGTACAGTGTAAGAGAGAAAGGAACAAGGGACATGACAGGAAAGAAGCAGGCTGGAGTTGAGATATGTACATTTTCTTCCTTGGGGGGTAGGCGTGAAAGAAATAGAACTAGTATGGAGTACAGGAAGGCACTGTTACAGTAAACAGAAAAGAGATGTTCCACAGGCAGAGGAGAGCGTGGAAAGACAGAATAAATATGAGAGATGAAAAAGAAATTAGAAAGAGCAGCAATGTTTGACAGCAGAAGTAGAGAGAGAGAGAGGTCTCTGCAGCAGTTAGTCATGGCTGCACAGTACACAGAAACAAGCCCAGTCCACTCTCACTACATTATCTTTTATGGCACATATGCAACACAGTGAAACACAACAGTCTGTCCACGCCTTCCTTTCCTCCCCACAACTGTGCATCAAAAGCATCAAAACCCATAGAAACAAGGCAACAAGGCAAACAAATGAACAAAATACATGTCACAGATTTTCCTTTAACTGCTGCTACTTATTTATTTTGTCTCCAATAATCACATACCACGTCTGTTATTAGAGCCTCATGCTAGAAATAAGTGACATCACTGTTCAATCCTGTGATTTGCATCGACTAAACATGCGTGATCATATCTGTAAATTGTCAACATGTTTGTAGTGGTGGAATATAAATACCGTATTTTCTGGACTGTAAGTCGTGTTTTTTTTTCATAGTTAGTCCAAGGGTGCGTCTTATACTCTGGAGCGACTTATGTGTTAAATTATTAACACATTATTACCAGTATATCATTTCACATGTTATTTTCACACTAAACCGCTATGCTTGTGTTGATAATTTCAACATTGGCGGTAACTTTTATAAACAACTGAGAAGGGCTTAACAAAAATGGCACCGAAAAGAAAATCATATTCTGCAGATTACAAGCTGCAAGTAGTAAAATGTGACGTCTGATGTCATCGACGTAGAAGAGGAAGCGTTGCATCTTCAACCTCTGGAGTTAGAGGAGTTGATGAAAAGTGAAAGCGAGGATGAAGATTTTATTGGATTTTAGTTAGCGGGTATTTGGAGTGACACGGATGGTTTTGGTGAACTTCTTAGCATGTTATTGATGCTATAGTTATCAGAATAACTCTTAATACATTCTGTTAACATACCAGGCACGTTCTCAGATCAGAAAGGCACATCTATAATCTATATTTCCTTTCCTTTAATAGTTTGATGAGAGATAGTATGTACACACTACATACAGGCACAAGCTGCCATTTACACACTCATGCAGACAAACGTAATCTCATTTGAAGTGCACTGGAGTCAGACATTGGAGTTCCTCGATCATGAATGTCAAATTCGTCGCTGCAAATTGGGGTGGCAGTGGGGGTTTCTTTTAGGGTGGCATTTGCCACCCTATGCCACCCGGTAGATCTGCCCCTACCCACCAGGTTTACACTGCGACCAGGGACAATAAACATCTTTGAATCATTTATGACTTCGTTTTTTCAACTTTTTGCCCTGTGAGTCTTGCCTGTGTTTTGCCTTGAACTCTGCTTGTTTTTTGACTTTGACCCCTACTTGCACCTCTGCCTTGATTTTTTTCCTTAATAAACAATCAGGTGACATTTTTGTCTATGGGTCTGCTTCTGGGTCCTCATGCCTTGTTCGGCCACATGGCCCTGACAGTTATCACGGTATGACTACATATCAGAGTTCTATGCAGTTCCACTAAAGGCACATTAAAGATGAAAGAAACATTCTGAAAAGTTAATCCTAATGTATATGGTAGAACTGTTTTATTTCATATCATCTCAGACCCTCATGTTTTTTTTATGACCCATTTAAAGCAGTTTAAGTCGCTCTACCTCCAGCCACAATAATTGAAATGCTGCTTTTATATTAACTGATTAGTGTATTAATTGTAAGAGCTGCAAAACAAATACTTTTACTTTAGTACTTTTAAGTATACTTAGATGGTAATATATTTTAACTTAAGTAGGATGATTGCAGGACTTTTAGTTGTGAAGAAGCATTTGTATATGAACCACTAGTGCCTATTGATGATGATGATCTTTTTCCATATATGTTGTACTGCTGTACAAATGAGATGTTTATTTTTGAGTAGTTTCAAACAAACTCAACCCAACTCCTCTTTTCACAGTCTTGTTTCTCCTGCTGGTTTATAATTAGGCTCTAAAGTCTTTAGGTGTTTGTCACACCTCAGAAGCTATTCTGACTTCTGTGATGTTGTTATCAAAGTGTAGATGAATGAACTTGAGAAAACTTTTGTACTACTTTTTTCTTTGTTTGTCAAGAAACAAAATGTTTTATGTTTCATTATTATTGCACATAAGAAAATGAACATTATTCATGGCTTAACCGTAAACAATTTGGGTGAATAAATTGACCTCACAACTAACCTAAACCAGTGTTATTTGAGATTATTTAAAGTCTGGTGTGTTTTTGGCAGTTAAAACCTGGCAGCGACTTATAAATCTCTGCCACACTCTTGGAACGAGACTGACTTGAGCTGATTTGTTTCTGGCAGAGCTGACTGGAGGCTTTTTAAAATGCATACAGCCCAGATGCCAGTGATGTGGAGCACAATACAACAGCTGCAAAAACAGTGAAGCCACAACAGAAGAGGCTTCAGGCTGATCTGCAGGAATCAGCAACACAGGCAGCTCGTCTCCACACGACAGAGACAGAAACGTTGCCACTCTACTTAGGTACAGTTTTGAGGTACTTGTACTTTACTTGAACATTTTCATTTCATTTCATTTCATTTTCATCAAGGTAAAAACTGTTTTCTTACCTCAAAACAGGTTAGGCATGTTGTGTAAAAACTGCTAATAAAGTGTATTTAGGTAATTTTTTATTATTATTATACAAACACATTTTATGCACTTTTATATTATGATGCAGTACTCTAATATTAATGTACACAAAGTATCTAAAATTAGCTCTACATTGACAAATTACACCAATAAATTGCTCCTACATCTATTTGTTAGTGATGAAAGCAAACAATATAATATATTAAAATAATAACATTCTTTCTAAAAGAAGGCATTTTTTTTTTTTTTTTTACATTTTAATACTTACATTTTTGCTGTACTTCTGTACATTTTTAATTCGTGGGTATTTTTAGACTTTTGTCTTTAATTTCAGTGAAAGATTTGAATACTTCTATCAATTGATTCAGCTCATTTGATTAACTTCTCTACCGATATTACACAAAATCATAGGATCTGAACATTTTGGTGCCTCCTAGTTTTAATATCGAGAAAGATTAGTAGAATTCTAACCAGTGGTATAATGACCATGGATGTATAATATAACTGGATACCTGACTGAAAAATGACCGCCATTCATTTTAATGGAGTTGCTCGGCTAACGCATACGCCAAAAAAGTTTCTGACTTCTGGGTTTATTTCTTCTTTATGTGACCCATAGAAACTGATCAGGAGAGTCACCTCCCATGATGCTCTGGGGCTCCTCCCAAACTCATATTTGATTTTTTAATTGCTGACCACATTAAAAACTATTTAAAGAAAAATAAGTAAACCAAAAAAAAAAAAGAATAAATAAAGAACTCGTACTTACTCCCGAGACACAGCATGACTGTGCTGCTTCACACAGCTGTGACGTCACGCTGGGAATAGAACGTTTTCCAGGGCTTTTCTGGCCGTTAAAAAGGTTTTTGACGGATGAAAAGGTTTTTGACGGATAAAAAGCCCATGACTTAAAAATATGGAATACGAAGATTTGTAATTAACAGGGTTATTGGCTTCTCTTTTATTATTGTGGTCTATGGGAAAAATGTTTTTTGGGTCACGTGGAATTTTCTGTTGCAGTACCAATAGTGGTACTGCAAAAAAAACAAAAAAAACAGGGTGCAGCAGCGGTACCCTATCTAGGTTTTATAATACATCCATGATAATGAAAGGTATGGTAAACACAAATTATAGTAAATTCATTGTTGTAAAACAGAACCCGGATGGCAGAGTTTACTGCAGAGATATTGTGGTTGTCTACAGGGTGGAAATATCTCTGTGGGATCAATTAGGCAAAGTAAAATGTAACTTACTGTCTGCCTGCCAGAGAGAGCGGCATGTTCTCTCTGCCAGTGTGCTCAGGCCTGAGACATGATGTATCCTGAGGATGACAGTCCTTGTTGGCTGCAAGAAGAAACAGCAGCATTTTAGACTGCATGTTTTCCTAATAGAAACATCCACCTTCTGATATTGTTCAGTGTTTGTGTAATTAGTGTTCACAGCCAGATCCAAGTTGTAATTAGGACTAGGAAACTTTTCCTGAAAGCTCCAATATGTTTGATTTGACATTTAATAAGACAGAGGTGCCTGAAACAAACATGGATTCCAGATGTCAACTTAATTGACTTGACCTAAGTCATTTTTATCCCTTAATGCATTTTCCCAGTACTCACCAGTATGCTCAGCTCTCCTCTCTGCCTCCACCCCCGTCTCTCTCTCTCCTTCCTCTCTCTCTTTTTCAGTAAAACAAAAGCAGGGGGAACTTCACAGGTTTTTCTGGTACGAGGCCTCGTGGCTCCGTGGTTTTACATAGTCCTGAAAACGAGCACATACAATCAGTCGTTTTTTTTCTTGTTTGGAGAGGTTTTGACATGCTGCACATTTTTCAATTAAAATACAACAGCAAAACATTACATTACATTTATAACCTAGTATTATTCTATATTTAGTGCTTCCAAGAAGTTGTGATATCACAACTATACAGTCACCAACCACCCACCATTCATAGTTGTTCCAATCAGCCAATCGGAGGAGAGGCTAATTCATATTAATAAGACAAACACAAATCGACCTGTTCTTTCTCGAACCCCAGAGAGAAGCTTGAGAGAGAAGATGTAAAACTATACTGAGATGATTTTTGGTTCTTAAAAACATTTTTTATATCTATCTGTTAGTGACAACACAACTTCAAATAAAACACAAGAAATGTGTTAATATGGAATCTGTGAAGTGAAAAATGTTTTTTGATTCCAAGCCACATGACTTCAGGTCTTTTCTTAAGTAAATCAAATGTTACAGCAATCAGTCAGTGGTGTACACAACAATATATGGGTCAGTGACAAATAACATTTGGCAAGATAAGAAAGTCAAACACTTTTGAAAATACAGTTTTAAGAAGCATTTCATTGCTTTGATGCAGACTGGATGTCATAGTAAAGAGGAAGTTGTCATTGTCACTGTTAGGTTTTCAATCTGCTCAATCAGTAGCCGGAGGACCAAGAATAGGAAAATACACACACACACACACACACACACACACACACACACACACACACACACACACACACACACACACACACACACACACACACACACACACACACACACACACACACACACACACACACACACACATACACACACACGCTGCAGCTATCTGTCAACATCCCAGCAGACTTTGAACCAGCAGCATCTCAGAGGTTTATTTTTATACCTAATGTTTAAGATGTGCTCATTCGCTGAAAACAGAAATCCATGTTCCTAGCTCTTTGTACATAAATCATTGACCAGAAATAATGCAGCTGTCGGATGATTACCTTGTGTCTTCTGAAAAGCAAGAAAAGTGTTTCCATTTTTGCCTTTTCAGCTGTAGGCTACATTTTATATTGATACACATGATACACAATGACACAATCTTCACCTCAGGTAAATAAAAGGCAACAAATTCCCAGTTTTTATTCTGTTATTTGTATTGATTCTGCTAATGCTTAGCATGAATCTACATTTACATTTTAAAGTGCACTAACTGACTCTCTGACAGTGGCTATCTTTAAATTTCAGAAGTAAAAAAGCAAAAGGTTCATCAGACTGAAGCAACCACAGAAATGTAAAAAAAGTCTCTACTAGCGACTGCTAAACTTTCACCTATCCTTTTTAGGTTAACTAGACTGGCTACAGGAAAAAAGACAGAAACGAAATACATACCTTAATCTTAGCACTTTAGAAGAAAGAGGTGAACTTCTTGCCAAAACCAGTGATGGCTGGAGAAAAAGTGGAAAAGAAAAATAAATTAAATTGATGTTAACTGAGAGGTGAGGAGAGAAAATGAAGCTTTGATAGCACTTGTATTGTTAAGCTTCAAATGTAGCAAATGTAGTACTTTTCCATCAGGTTTTAGTAGTATTTTGCATTGGTTAGTATTTAATTGCTCCAGTTTTAACATGACTTGCTACGGCCAAATTGCTTGTTTTTATAGCGTGCTATTATTATGCGATTTGTTTATTGTACCATCTCCCAGTTTTCCGGCCTGCTCAGCAGCTCCTCCTGGCAGGATCTTGGAGAACATGCCTTCTCCCTCCACGCCAGGCTGACCTGCTGCGGCACTGCCAATCCCTCCTGGCCTAGGAGCTGCCTTGGACCCTGCACAGAAAAACAGGACAAAGGAAGCCAAAATAGAGCAGAAAGAAAGAAGAAATGGAAGAAAAAAGGAGAGGAGGATTCAAAAGGAGCAATGTAAGCAGTTCTCAGTGTGTTTGGTGGTGTCACATGAGCCTTTATCTTAACTGTTATCATCAGTACAGACAATAAAACATGTGAGCAGGCTTTATCAAAGAAATGTATACACCTCATTTGTACATTTGTATCAACATAAAGGCACTTACCTGCTTTCAACATGTTCTTATACACCATAATTTTTAAAGATTATTATTGTTACATTATATTATATACATTACATTACATTATATTTTACATTTATTTGACAGTGAAGAGAGACAGGAAAATGTGGGGGTTGGCTGCAGGGCAGACACGATCATGTGTTCTGCACCTTAAACACTAACCACTTTACTACAGGATTGCAAGTTTGTTTTTTTGTCCAGTCATGTTCGTTCTGAATAGCTAGATATATTCACCATACCTATTTCTTGTAATACAAATGTAATGGTTGCCATGGTTACTTTTAGCATTAACTTCCACTGCTCATTTTTAAGGCAAATTAACGCATTCAGTCATACCTCTATTGTCTGCAAGGCTTTTTCTCATGTTTAAGCACAGCTGCTAGTTGTGTCTCATTTCTTCTTAAGCTTCCACAAGAAACTATTGCTCACTTGGTGAGAAGGATGCTGCTCAGGTTTTTTCCATTTCTGCATCAGTAAATCCATGGTCAACCTCCAGGTCTATTTAAGAAAGCTGTGAATATGCACTTATCTGAATAACTCACACATTGCTGCATCTCCTCATCCTGGAAATTGTGCAACAGAATAAACCAGGATGCACAGATTAAACTGGGTTAAACCTGACTTCTGCAGTTATCATGCATTTCTGAACTTTTGTGTAACAGTCCACTGCATGCGACAATGTAATTAAGCACCTAAAATCATTTTTAAGGGGAACTTTTGAAGACGGAAACATGATTATTATCATTATCAAGTAATCTTACAATATTTTCTCATTATGGTTACTCATGGAACCAGAAACATACATATATGTATTATTTCTGGTTCCAGTAAATTACAATACCTAGAAGATATGGTACTCATAAAAATTGTGTATTAATTTCCCATTTGTTTGATTTTTCATTTTATTTATTAACACATTAAAAATATCATTTGTATCAAAATGTATTTATTTATATACATGTTTATATATGTGTTTCCCACATTCATTTTCACCTCAATATATACAATGCAAAATAAAAATATATTTGGTTCTACATTTTGTGATTGTGGAATTATAGTGAAAATATACTATTCCCCTTTTCTGGGGATCCCCAGGCACCTCTTCAAGGACCTTCAAGGACCTCCATGAATGATCTACACTACTAAAAACCAAATTAACTAACTGACCAACCAACTACATATTGGTTGAGTGTACCTGGCACACTTAGGCTGATTTGCTGCCATGAAGCGAATCCCGTATGAAACCCCACTGTGTTTCCCACTGTGGGATTATCTGCAGATTAATCTCAGATTAGATGAGACACTGCACAGTGTTACATAACAGAGACACACAGGGCAGCAGCTGGCATGATGTAGGAGTCTGTGTGTGATGAATATATTGCACCTATGCCTGTGAGTGGGGGCTGGGCGGCTTTCGTAGCCATGACGGGCGCTGCCTTCGCTCCAATGGCTGTTACTGGAGGCGTGTCGATTTTGGCCTGCAGAGAAAGACAGAGAGAGAGAGAGAGAGAAAGAAAGCAGAAGTTGTTACACTACATCTCTGTAATCACCCTATTTTCACAATAAAAGATGGTTTCTTTTTATTTATTCACGCTAAATCTGAATGAATGAGCAACACAGAGTGTGATGAGTAGGGGAAGAGAAGAAAACAGAGAACATGAGAGAAATGAAAAGATAGAGAGGCAGAAAGACAATGACAGACAAAATTGCCCCCTGCTGTGTCATGTTGTGACAGCTTTCTGACTGATATGACTGACGACTGAGTGAATGATGAGTTTCAACAATGTCACAACACAGTCAACTGTTGTTGTGAGGGGTCCTGCTGGAAAAAAGGTCACTTATTTTACTTCACACAGAGAGGAGCTGAAAGTTAGGATAGAAGAAAAAGTGGTTGATCGAGTTTGCTTTGTTTCATGTCCAGATAGAGGACACTGTGTCACAAATTGAATACTTCCCATCAGGGGCCAAATATCTCATGGCTGCAGGAATTTGCCTCGACAGCTGTCAGCCAGTCACTGAAAATAGTTCCTTATACAGCTACACCATACAGCTGTAAAATAAAGTGATCAATCAAAGAGAAAAATCTGAATACTAGTAATATTCCCCTTGATGTAAGACAAATTTAAACCAGTGGACTATAGAGTTGTATTGTACTGTATTACTGCTAATTTCCTTACATTTATTTATTTATTTGTTTACCCTCCATTGCTGAAATACAGCTGATAAAGATCATGATATGTGGTTCAAAATTCTTCAGGAACGACTGATACACAATCTGTAATTTTCTGCCTCTACGGGTCTCTCAATCAAAACAATGATCAAAAATGGAGTTGATGATATCATGAAGTAGCCTGAGATCATGGGAGTTGTTGTTTCTCCACCAATTATCCTCAGAGGTCTCTCTCACACGGAGTAAAATAAATAAAAAGAAAAGTTATGTTTGAGGCTGTAAATCAGTGGCGTCACAGAGAAGGCCATGAGAAATTACTCGTTTCACTGTCAGAATTTCAATGAGCAGAGAATGTTGTCATAGAGACAAGATTTAAAAAAGTTAATGTACTATGAAACATTTCACCTGATGATGATAGGCTTCATGTCGCAGACATGTAGGAGATGGTGTTTTTTTACACTGACACATTTCCACAGTAACTTCCATCTTTTTAAGATCATTACACACTTTTTAAAACCAGTTGATTATTGTTAAAAATGTCAAGATGCCAAGATAAAACACATCTCCTCCTACATGTCTCCTACATGCTTATATATATATATATATATATATATATATATATATATATATATATATATATATATATATATATATATATATATATATATATATATATATATATATATATAAATTTAATTCACTGGTGTTTGTTTTCAAATCAGTCTCTGGGTAAACATCAAAATGTTGCTATTGTAGATATCCTGCACTTTAAATGCTGATATTTGCTGAGTCGCTGTGTTGTGTTTCTCTTTTCTCAACATCTGTAGCTGCACTAATAGATAATAGCTTTAGGAAAGATGGAAACCATCTGATATCCATCCCTATATATATATATATATATATATATATATATATATATATATATATATATATATATATATATATAGTTATTTCTATCTGAACAAATGAAATATGCCTCAAATATTTGTGTTATTTTTTTTCTTTTTATCTCTCATGTGGTCTTACTCATTGTTTCCTGCAAAACTTTGTGTGACTGTTTAAAAACTATCCATGAATAAATTGACTTGACAACCTCTGGACTGATGCCAGCTAATCCCATAATACTCTGTATTAACTTCTCTCTGACTCCAATTCAGCCACAGCAGAACAGAGGTTTTGCATTATGATGCACCATGCAACATGCAGCATTTAATTATTTACCGGCACTTAATCAATGCTTTTAATTACACAATGGACCCAACATGAGCGTAAGTGAATGAGATTGCAGACTGAATAATAATCATATGACAAATTCTATTTACACTTTATGGCTTTCTGTCAGAGCAGGAGCTTTCAGAATAATTTCCAAGACAAATTCCTGCATAATTTGATATTGGGGTGTGTGAATTATTTCACTGTGCTTTTTTTCCACTGAAAATGCAATAGTGTAGCAATGTGAAATGATGAAATTGTGACCACCATTCATCAATAAAAAAGGCTTTGGCACATCATGAATAACTGAATGAATAATTTTGAGACATTCATAATAAACATGGTGACAGTAGCTTTGTTAACTTCATGGGTAAATCGTTCATATAGAATCTATTCAGGAAGAGAATCAAACTATCTGAATTTTCATGGTAAACATCACAATACAATTTTACCATGAGACTCCAATTGCAACTAGATTTACATGGATTTGTGTTTTATGGATTAAATGCGGGTTGAGAATAGACTTTTGCAGGGAGACATTTTTAAGTGCCAATTTCTTGTGTGTCTAGCCGACAGTGAATCAGCGACATTAAGTTATCAGCTGCTACCACGTTAATCACAATGTTAGATAAGGCCTGCCAACAGAAGCACAGCAGAACTTAAATAAACCGTCTAAACTGGGAGGAGATGGACCAGCTCTTATCTCTGGCAGCATGAAGAAGTACAGGAGGATGGAGGGAATGCAAGGGATGAGGGTGAAGACTGGCTAAAAAGGTAGCAGTAACAGAAAGAGAGAAAAAGCAAGGGAAGAGTTGATGGTGCAAAAAATTAGATGACTGGGATGAAGGGGTAATGGAGAGAGAAATAAAAGAAAATTACTAAGTTTAAAGAGTAAAAGCTACAGGAAGATAAAATACATACAATACACATCAAACTTAAAAAACAGAAATGCAGGCTTCTGTTTTAACAGAACAGTTTAAAACAGAACAGTTTAAAACACCCAAAGAAATAAGATCAGTCAGTTTTAGGCCTAGTCCACACAAACGCAGGGATTTTTCAAAACAAACTTTCATGTAGAAAGCCAAAAATCTGCCTCAAACAAAGTTGTTTATCTGCCATATATACCATCGCACAGTATGACTTCAAATAGTGTCGACAAGAAACTGAGGTACATTTTTTTGTGTTAATTATGTCAACCAAACACAAGAGTTGATTAGACAGTTGCAAGAAATTTTATATATATTTTTCAAGATATTATATAATTAGACACATTTATTCTTGATTTTATTGTAAGCTATAGTACAATAAAGTACTAGTCCTGCAGATGGCAGCAATGAAACTTTTTGGATGCAGGCTGTCTTAAAACCCCAAAGAAGAAGAAAAAAATGCCGCACACATGACTGCTGAGACCGGACTATTGGAAAAAGGTCATCTTGGACTCTGGTCACAAAAAATTCCAGTTTCCGGAGCCAACAGCTATGGTTATGTTTGGATGAAAGGCTGAAACTGTGCAGAGAAACACATGGTTTCAAAAATACCCACATTATCATGGACTGCCCATTAGGCTCTTCTGGAGCTAGTTCCAGGACCAAGAGGCATAGAATCTAAAAGCTGTCTTCCCAATTTTTGTGACTGCAGGAGGGACTGAAAACAAAATAAAATCCTGTGAGCGCAGGCTGTACCCACTCGTGGAACAAAGAAGGAGCTGTTTTAGATAGCCCTAAAATGGTTTATCTCTTATAATGCAAGCATGTCAATTTTAATTAAATTCAAGCATGTCAAATGATTTTAAAAGTGGTTATCATGCCATCTTTTTATCATATCAAATACAAACAATAGTAACAGCATCTCAACCTCTTAGCTGTTCTCACCATGGGGGCTGGTGTGGTTCCTGTGGGACCTGTCTGCCTGGCCTGCCCCATGGGTCCACCTGCTGGTCCCATTTGCCCGGGCTTGGCCTGGCCCTGCCCCATTCCCATGCCCTGTCCCTGGGCTGGTGGTTGCTGCTGAGGGCCAGGGGTCGCTGCCACACCAGGCTGCCCCGGCCGGGCCGCTGAAGTCTGAGCTTGTTGTTGGAGTTGGGTCCGCTGTCCTGGAACCCCGTCAGTCTGGGAACCTGGAACACCCTGGCGTCCTGATCCTGTTGGACCACCAGAGGGGCCCTGAGCCCGGGAAGAGCTGCTGCCAGACCTGGAGGAGCCTGGTTAGAAAGGAAATGAAGGTGGAAATATTTTTTTAATGAAAAACAATGCAATGACAATTAATGACATTTTTGAATGTACTCATTTTTCAAATCATTTTACCACTTAAGTGCAAAAATTTAGAAAAGATAATTCTACCCACTTTTTTAGGGTGTTTTTCCCTATTCCAATCAAGCATTTTTGGTACAGAGGATGTTGTTTTACTGTACAGACTTTCCTGGAATAAGATATTACGTATACCAGGAGCCAGTCCACACAGTTATCTCAGTTCCTACAAAATGATCTATATTTAATACATTTTCTGGGTCTTGGTCTTTGGAAAAAAATGCAAATGAAATAAAACACATGAATTAACATGTGCCAAAAGGATGTAGGTAAAATGTCAGATTTCTCTGTATCATCCAGAGAGTGTGGCTGATAAACTCCATTCAGTGAAGTTTAATTTATGTAATCATCTTATTCCTGCACCCAGAGGAGGTTCTGATAAAATTTTGCAGTTGTAAATCTTGAATTCCAATCTGCTAATTAAAGGACTACAAGTTGTTTAACTAAGATGTCTTTAATGTTGTATTGATTTCAGTTTGTATTACAATGTAAACAATAGAAACTCTGTGAGTAACCCGAGTGAAAGAGAGGATTATACAACAAATGGCATGAGCAAAAATCAAATCAGTGATTTAATGAGTACATGATTAAGAACACTGCCTCAGTGCTGCCCTAGGAGAAAACATTTCCTTCAAGAGGGTACGCTTGATATAGTTAATTAAAACAGCAGATCCCTGAGGGGACAATTGTTGGTAAAAGAGCATCAAACCCGGTCTGAACAACAGGGGTTATTAAATATTTCTGTGAAAGACCTAAATGGAAAATGCGCAGGGATCTAATCCCAGGATCGCTCATCATTGCTCCACTTATTTTTTTTAAATTTTGAGAGTAACATTTATCCCACTAATCAATAATATTAGCTTAAAAATAATGTTTAATAAGTGAGTCTCAATTATCAGGGCAAAGGAACATAATCTGATTTAGTTTAAACCCACTTATTCCTCACTAGGGTCATGGGGGTCTTCTGGAGCCAGTCTCAGCATACTTTGGGCTAGAGGTAGACCCCAGACAGATCACACACACCATTTACTCTATACTTACTGTAAACCCACACACAATTTAAATTAAAATTAAATTAAGCATGTTTTTGGACTGTGGAAGGAAGTTGTAGAACCCAGAAAAAACCCACACAGACATGATTGAAATGAACTTAAAAATAAATTAGCAAATTACTTCTGGATAATGCATTTCTATGGTGTTCAAAATGGCCAGATAATCATAACTTGTATAATATTGTTTATCAGTGAACAAGTGCTTTGATATTGAGCAAACTTTTAAGAAGAACTTTTGATGAAGGGCTATTACATATGCTAAAGGGATGCTATATACAGATCAACTTCTAAACGCAAATTGCAAATATAATGCTATTGAATTATATTTAGACACAGTGATAACTGATACTGTGAGTTGTAAATATGCCCTGTATGTACCTGTTGGTTGGCCCTGCATGTCCACTGGTTGCTGAGACTTGCTGCGTGAGGATCGGTGTGGGTCACCCTGTCTGGAGGAACGCTGGCCATGGTGGTGTCCAGACGGATCCCGGCCATAGTCGGATGAATGGTATCCTCCGGACCTAGAGTCTCCCCGTCTTCCTGTAGATGAAGATCGTCCTGAAGAGTCGTGGCGCATTGACGGATCTTTGGGGTGGCCTTTAGATGACCTTGAAGACCTCGGCTCATCTGAATGACGCGATGAGGATGAGTGGCGGCTAGAGCTGCCATGGTGCCGATGGTCATGGGATGAAGAGTGTCGCCCTCCGTGGCCATAGTCATCCTGGGGCCACAGGTCCTCCTCAGGCGGCTCATCGTAATCATGGTAGGTGTGTTTGACACCGTGGCGGCTCCTCCCAGATGAGTGACTGCTGCCGTAGTGTCGAGAACTGGAACGTGGCTTCTCAAACCAGTCGGTCTCTTCCTGGCCCAGATGGTAGGCTTTGGAAACCGAGAGCAGATCACAGTCAATCTCCATGTCGTTTGGAGACAGCGGCATGCAGGCTGAGAAGGAAGGAGGCAGGAAGAAGACCAACCACATGCAAAAGAAAAGAATAGGAGGGAGAAGACACAGAAAGAAAGGCAGAAAATAAAAATAAAAGTTTTACATACATGCAGAGTACACTTCACATGGCCTTCAGACATTACAAGACAGTATAAACAAGATAAAACACTGCAAAACTGTTCACTTCGGCAGCTGTTTTTATACTCCAGTGTTTCAGTTTCAAATGGAAAGAAACATACAACTGCCTTGCAAAGAGCATCTGAATTTTTTTTATTTAATATTCTTGAAGCTGAAATAGCATTTTACTGTTGCAGTGAGACAATAATACTTGCCTTCTTTGAAGGATAATGTTTAAAAATAGAACTAAATGTAATGGACTGTTTTGCAGTGTAGACAAATAATCCATAAATAAAACAACATGAAAACAAACATCAATGCCAAAGAGACGATTATAGATATAAACCCTGTAAAGAAAAAAACAATGCATCTGTGACGTGCAAAGGAGACCTTCCAAGTGAATCAGAGTGTAGCGAACGAGGAAAACGACCACGCCGAAGAACCATGCGAGTATTGGACAAACAGATGACTGGACGAACAGGCGGAAGGACGGACAGGCAGGCAGACAGACAGACAGCAGTCCTCTGATACGAGAGCTCCAAGTGACTCTCAGGAAGAAGAAAACATCAGCATGCAACGTCTATCTCTGTCTCTATTTTTCGTTCTCTTTCTCTCTGCTAAGCCTAGCCTCTGGGTGGGTGGGGGACGTTTAGATAAACGGTGGGGGCAGTAGAAGGTAGTGAGACTGTGTGGGCATTGAGCTCCCACAATTACCTTCGCTGTCTGACACAGCACAATGATAATCGTCTATTATGTATGTATCATCCGACTTGTAGACATGCGTCCGGGGAAGGTCCCGTATGTGGTCTTGCACGTCTGGCAGCGAGTGGCTGGAACCATATTGGCCATAATAGTAATGATATCTACTGCTGCGATTGTCGTATGGGTCGGGACCTAAGCTTGATGATCGCCCAGAACCCATGAACCTCCCCAGGGGACTGAGTGGGCTCTCCTCTTCAGAGTAGTGCCGGGATGCTTGGCGCCCCCGGCTGTAGCCAGATCTGTAGGAGCGGTCATCTCTCTCATAGGATCGGCTGCGATACCCAGAGTAGTCCTTGGCTGAGATCTTGTCCATGCCGTAGCCGGTGGAACGAGAGCGGCCGGTGGAGGTATAGTAAATCCGGTCGTCCTCCTCGCCCATTGAACCATAGTATCGACTACCATGGGTGGTGCCACTGCTGACGCTGTAAGTATTCTTCTTAAAGCCATAATCCTCGATCAGCTGGCGCCCTCGAATGTTTGAGGAAGGGTAAATCCCGCCTGCCGTTGAAGAGTAGGAGGCCAAGTCTGCCTCCACATCCCGAGCTTCCTCAATGGGAGAAAACTTGGAGATTTTTTGCTCCATACTCCCTAGTTTCCTGTGCTTGCTGCGCTTGGAGGACATGACAGCAGGAGCCAGAAGGCTTCTGGAGGATGATGAAGGTTTCTGTACCCCCGAGCGGATGCTGCCATGTTTGTAGTCGTAGTCATAGTAATAGGAGGATCCCCCACCCATGCTAGCGCTCACGCTGCTGCTGCTGCCCCCTAGAGGTCCGTGCCTGTAGCTGCTCTTACCCCTGCCATGGTGGTCGTACAGCTCTTCCTGCATCGCTGCTTCTTCCTCAGGTGCCCTGCCATACGAGGAGCTGCAAGTTCCCCCACGCGTCGTGCTGCCAATGGTGCCGCTGTGGCCATGGATGTCCCCAGGGTAACGCCCACCGCCGCCATGATGCATCATGTCCCCTGTCGTCGTGCCCAGCCCGTCTTTTGCCGTCAGCTCACTTACGTCATCAATCATCATGTAGTTCCTTGGGATGTTTTGCTCTAAGCCAGGAGCCATGTACATCCCATCTGCCGTGCTGTAGGTGGAGGGACTGTCTACAGGGTGTCCATAGGCATTGGAAACTGTAGCGGTGTACTGTCCATATGAGCTGGCAACGGTAGTGGTATAGCCATAAGTATTAGCGGTGGTTGTGGTGTATTGGCCATATGAACTAGCTGAGCTTGAAGTATACTGTCCGTAAGTGCTGGGTGGCATGGCACCGTACCCACCATAGCTGCTGGACACAGGTGCTGAGCCATATGGCCCATAGGAGCTGGCCATGGTTGTTGTGCCAGCGTACTGACCATAAGATGGGGCTGCACTGGAATAGGTGGCGTCCTGTGCTGTGGTGGTGACCACAACTGTGGGGTTGCTGATCGTCTCATAGTTGGTGGGCATCTTGTGCTCCAGATCAGCTAGTGAAGTCTGCCTGGGCCTTCCAGGATGGACTGTTAGGATATCAGCTTGTGGTTGCCCAGGGTAAGGGGTGGTCTGGCTGGGGTAGGAGGACACAGCGCTGGGATAGGGTGAGCTGTGGGTGGGGTATGGGGGCTGACCTGGTGGTGCAGGCCCAAAGCCTGTATGCCCTGGCTGGGGCTGAGGCTGAGGTGCAGCTGGTAACCCCATGTCTGTCTGGGGGTATGGGGGCTGAGTTTGGGGGTAAGTGTGGGAAGGGTAGGAGGTTTGAGACTGGTAGGTAGGTCCTGGAGGGTGGACATGGCTCTGGAGAGGCGTGGGCTGTGGCAGTGCCTGGGACTGAGATACAGTTGGGTAGGGAGGCTGGTTGAATGTTGTGGACTGGTATGGTACACTTGATTGTTGAGTTGGTGCTGCTGATTGGCTCTGGGGGTACTGACAGGACAGGAAGGACGAGGTGGGTGGGTATTGGGCTGCTGTGTTGAGATCGCTGGTGAACTGGCTGAGAGGTGCAGTACTTGGTCTTGTTGTCAGTAGCCCATTGGTCTCATGCGATGCAGCTGCAGCTGCTAAACGTAAGTTATTCAACTCACTATCAGACATATAGTCCCTAGTGTCCCCCATACACCTCAGGTAGGCAATATCCCTCCTTTCCCTCTCTTTAACCAGTGTCTCTTTCCTTTGGTGGATACCCAGCTCTAGGTATCTCAGTTTTGCGTCAATCTCTTTCTCTTCCTCCTCCAGTTCAGCTTGCTGCTTTCTTAGCTTGGTCGATTCTTGCTCCACGGCCTTCAGCTCATGGGTGAGGTCTTTGAGAAGGCTGGCTTTGGCAGCCAGGCCAGACCTGGAGGTGGGCTTGAGGCTGGGCACGGAAGGCAGGTAGACCTGTTGAAGGGCAGGCGTCATCATAGGCAGATGAACTGATGTGGTCTCCTCTGGAGGAGGGCTGGGCAGGGTTCGCTTGACCTTACGCAGAAGTGAGCTCTGCTGAAGGGCTGCCAGCTGGAGAGAGAGAGAGAGGGAGGGAAGTATGGAAGAGCAGGATAATAGGGGGAGTCAAAAAAGGATGGAAAAGAAAGGATTGGAGAGATATAGCAAAAGAATAAGGGAGTATAGAGAGCGATCAATGGGATAGAACAGTAAGTAAGTAATTTGGTGACGGATGGGGAGTAGGATTAGGAAAAGTGTATAGAAATAAGATATTTGTGAAAATAAGAATGCAAGATGGACAGGAACATGTTAGGGCAAAATGAATGAAGGGGCAGGTGAATAAGGAGACAGGATTAAAGAGATTGAAGAATGAAGGGAAAACAGTGAAAGAGGATTGGGAAGTGAGAGAGAGGGGAGGATGGAGCAGAGAGGAGCAAGCAGGGATAAAGAAGATGGTTAAAAAGAACAGGTCAGGTGAAAGAGAGATTAACATGAGAAAAGGGGATAGAGCAAGGGATGGAGAAGAAAGGGCAGAGGTAGAGAAAGATTCATGGATATAAGAGGGAGTAGAAATTGGAAAAATGAGGACAGACCGTGTGCATAACAAATAAATAGAACAGGAGGAAGAACAAGGAGGGAAACTCAAAAAGAGAAAAAGATCAAGGAACAGATGAAACATGGAGGGGACGTAACGACAGGGATATTCAGGGAGACAAAGGAGACATAGACACAGGGATGAAGACAACAAGAAACAAGAGTGAAGTTTGTGTTAGAACACATACAAAAAGTCAACATCAGTGTTAATTGTGGTGCAGTATTCTGTTCTAATCTAATGCAATCAACAGCACAAGTATTTTACTCATATTATTAAATAAAATCATTTCTTTTGGTTATTGATTTAGATGCAATGGCAGTGTTTATGGCACTAAGATGGTTTATTTGAAGTTAAACAAATTCTGGAAATGAAATGGCCACCAAAAGCCAGGGGATAGGGATCCCTTTAGGCATGGATTTGATGGCTGAAAGCAATAACTGATGGCCATTGATAAAGGATGTTCCCAACACTATGTTGAATTCTATTTTCAAATGACCTATGGATTTCCTCTGATAGCCCCATCCACATTCACAAGGACTATTGTGAACTTTACATCAAATCTTCGGACCAAGCCCACTACAAAGAACAAGTAAATCAGTTAATTATTTTATCTGTCTATCTATATATTGTCAACACAATACAGACCTAATAAAATACTCTGAGTGGGCTACTCATTTTTAGCCAAGCACTTGCATCCTCTTATGATGAGTCAATGTTTTTCTGTTGCTAATCAATATCACGAATCCCATGAACTGCAGAATGAGGTGTGGGTTCATTTTTATTTTATATATATATATATATATATATATATATATATATATATATATATATATATATATATATATATATATATATATATATATATATATGGAGGACACCGTCTTAGTAGTTTGTAAATAGATCACACAGCAGGTAGTGTCAATCTGTGTGGGTACAGCAGTGAAACAAACATCCTAGTGGAGACTTCTTATTCATATAATCTAAGCTTGTGGGGGGAGTAAGAAATACTTTTTACACCTCAAGGGACTAGGAAAGGAAATACTACAGTGTGTGAAAAATCTATACATAACAAAGAGGTTATTCACAGCATTCACATAATAACTGCTACATTCTATGGAAATCAAAAAAAACATCATTATACTCATTTCACAGGCACATTTCCAAGCAATCCACATTGTTTAGTTCATTATGCGATGCTGTATGCTGAAGACACTTGGGGGTTATTTCACAATCTGACAGCCAATGATGTGAATTATTGAATAATTGAGGGCACTTTTGACTGACCCAGTGAATATTATATCATAGAACATCAGCATTAGACGCTTGCATAAGCTGTAATGCTTACACAACATAGAAAGTATTTTTTATGTGAACTTGCTTGATTTCACTTCAATTGTCCGTTCACCTATTTCCTTATATTGCTGGAATTGGTTTTAGCAAATATATTTGAGTCTTTTGCTATCTAAAAGATTTTGTATTTGTATTTAATTGATTTTAATAAATTTTCTTGTGTGAACTACTTTATAACCTTCAATTGCTCCATAAATAAAGCTATTTTCATTCTTATACATTTATTTATCTAACAAATGATTTTTTGTATCTACTCTTAAAAAAATGAAAATGTATGTGCCAAAATAGATTAATGGTGAGTGCAGTTTGCCACCTGCCATTCATTTTAAAGATGTATTTCCTCTGGTATGTAAAGCATCCAATAATCACATTTAACTATTTTTTGGTAATAAAACTCTGTATTAGTACTTATACACAGTATAAGTATTAAACGATTTTGTCTCATTTCACGTTATGTTATCATTAATATTCATGCAGTTGAATTCCAGAGAAAAATGTTCCATCATATACTGCATGTATATAAGGTACCATGAACAAGCAGCAGCATCAATAGCTATCTTGTTCATAAATCAAAATGAATTAGGGGGCAAGATGTTGAACATCTTCCTTCATCTGAAAAATCCATATCATTCAGAATTAGCTATAATACCATTGATTATGCCAGAAAACATTGATTATGCTCACAAAATAAAAACAAAATCAAACTATTTACTGCCATGCAAAGATAACTGTGTGAACTTTCTATATCAAATGTATTTGAATTTGATTAATATTTTGTTGCATGGCTTCTTATAGGACACCTTTGGGACTGTACCATTAAAATAACTAGATATACTACCGTTACAATATAGGTCAGACATGGAAAAAAATTCCAAAAATCCAACCTGAGACTTGAGGAAATTCCATCAAACTGTGACAGAAAATACCAACATATATTCAATCGCCGTTGTAGTTGTGCAGCTAATCAAACCAGTTCTGACGCCTTTTGTTATGGTTACCTCGAGCACCTTTTAAACATAATTTTGAATCAATAAGGTATTGCTACATCCTCAAAATGAATTTGATATGAGCAGCAATTCAGAACTAAGCATTTCAGCAATTTGTTGGAAGCTCCATAACCACTTACAGTAAAAAATGGAAGCATTTGCTGCTGATACACTCCACCACAGTAGCTGTCCAATACACCATAACTACTGTAGCTGAACTGTCTTTCTGTTAGTTGGCACTGGATCTGTTGGCAAGGATAATATTCATTGCTGTGAATTTCAACTAAAGATGGTTTACAGCTGAAATATCTACCAATATCCTGCCAATAAAATATCATTGGCAGGATATTGGCAGATATTTCATTTCATACGTTCTACTTGAATGCAAGTTTTAAAAGGTGTTTTTAAATACATAAGGCAAAATGTCATCTCCTTTTATTCCTGATAAATTCACCACTGTTTTGATGTCTGTGTTTATTCAAAACAAAAATATATATAATAACATATATAAAACTTTTTCTCCATCTATCTGACAGCATGCATCATGCCTGTAAAATTAGCTCCCTTTCATTTTGAACAAATATTATCACCAGTGTTGTGTATCATATCCACTGTCCATGAGATCAGTTTAAATGCGTCATTCTCTCTAATTCTAAATCTCTGTTGTCATTTTCAGCATGGTTTGAGTCACTTTACCTGGCTCTGCAGTGCTTGTTGTTGATACAGGGACAGCCTGGCCTTGGTATGTTCATCTGTGGTTGGGCTGAGAGGCTTAGGGTCCGACATGGACCTTTGGGTGCTCTTGATTGGTCTGGGCACAGAGGGGTGTCGTTGGGGGGACTCTGCCGTGTAGGACTTCTGCTGAGGTGTGACATGAGCTTTGTTCAGCCGCTCAGTGGACAGAGACGTCTCCAGCAGGCGTTGAGGGGACACTGGGGAGACAGGAGAGTAGAGGACCTGCGGAGACTTGGGTGCTGCCTGCTGCTGCCGGATGATGCTGGAGATGGACTCGTTGTGGAGGTGGTTGTGAGGCTGGTAGTTGATGTCAAGCGGGTCAGGGCGTCGTCGTTCAAACTTGGCTGCGTTTGCTGCAATATGCTGCTGCTGGCGCTGCTGGGTCAGAAGGTCAGCAGAACCGGGTTGTTGTGTTCCGGTACTGGTAGAGGAAGAATATGGACTGATTGTGGTGGGTACACTGAGCTGGGGAGCTACAACACCTTGTGACTGAGCTTCTGGGTCAGTCTGGCACGCTAGAGACTGTCCCTTTTGGGTTCGCTCGGGTCCTGAGATGTAGTGCACAATTTCTACTTTATTTGGGTCAGGTACTGTCACATGGATTGCTGGGGAGACTCTTCCGAGGTGCTCCACTTCTGTCTGGCAGGACATTTCCCTAATGGTCTGGATAGCAATACTGGAGGACACCATCTTGGAGGCGTCGCTTTTGGTGTCAGTGGCTGCCGTGGTCGTGGAGGAAGTGTTGCTGCCAGCGGCATTGGACTCCGAGTGCCGGGAAAAACGGGAACGTCTTCGGCGGACCGGCTGCCCTGTTTCAGCCTTGTCTTCGTCATCGTCCGTCTGGACAGAGCAGTCAACACTGCGACCACGCCTCCTGGTGCGATGACGCATCATGTACCTTGGGTAGGGGAGGAGAGAACAACAAAAAAAGGAAATAAGTAATAATGCTTTGTAATATGGCCAGTAGATAACATTATATTTTGTGTACATAGGTCAATGACAAAATCACAATGTGGTGTAACCCTAAAAACTTGGTACCAGATAGTTTAACTCTCTTAAAAAGGTTTTAAAATCTTTACTATTTGACATTTCGTGACAAAACAATTTTCCCAAAATTGTGATTTCTGTAATATATATATATATATATATATACATATATATATATATATATATATATTGAGTGGCCTAATGAATGCTTCTTCAAACTGTATTCTAAACTTTATTTGACTTTCTCATCTTGCCAAACATTATTTGTCACTGACTCACATACTGTCTGAAACCAAATGGTACATACAAATAATATAACAATCTTTTTTGATCATGGAGTAATAGTGAGGTACAGTGATATTGTTACTCATCAAGAAAGGAGTGAATAGGAACTGAGGCTTAAGGAAAAACCCCATATGATTAAGAACATCATAATTTACTTGCCAACCAGTACTGTAAAGTGTTAACATAGAAACATATCCTCAAACAACAGGTCTTTTATATAGATGTTTGAACATCTACCGCTGCTGGATGTTTCATCTTTTTGTGTTGTAGAACGCTGGTTCCCTTTGAAAGTCTCAGAAATGTGACATCTTTATTCCGTGTGAAATTGTTTATACATTATTCATAAAGCTTGCCTCCACATCTCAGCTTATGTCTTGCTTTATAATTACAGAACAAATAAATAAGAGGCTATCAAGGTAATCCTTGCCTAATAAACACTGACACATATAAAAACACTTGCACCTACATCTACTACCCCAAAACACATACGTCTGCTATCTGTCTGCTCCGGCTATGAGCACATAGACTTCCCTACCTCTCCTCTCCGTCTTCATCATCTGTCTGCACGCAGCTGTCCACGATCCTGCGGGGGGAGCCGTAGAACACCATGCCATCCCCGTCCAAGCTGTCCCTGCTCAGCCTGGTCATGGAGCTGTGTTTCCTCATGTTGCTCCTGGTTTCCATGTGCTCCTCTTGGCTCCTCAAACACATCTCTGATGAGGAGTTGGGGAGGGAACGGGAAGCCATCTGAGAGTCAACGTAAGGGTGCAGAGGCTGTCCGCTTGCATCCATCTGAGGAAAAAATGGGATGGTTGTAAGGTTTTTAGTTGGTGATAGTTGACAACTCGCCCATCATTAACTACATTTTTGCACAATTATAGGTCTTCTAAAGTCTTTATAAACTAATGTTACATATAAAGAAGATATGAAGGTATCAAATAAAGGGAAATGTAGCTCTGTTTCAATTCAGGGCACTGTAAGAGGGAGCTGGCTTGTCTTTAGCCATTGTATAGCTCTTCTGTGATATACAATATAATTGGAAAGTCAACTCACTTCACAGTTAAACACATTTTAAAAAATTGCTAACCCTAACCCTATTAAAACAATTATTTTACAGATACAACAACAAACTCTACTTTGCCAGCTCAATTAATTCATGAGTTGTCAGTGTGTGTCCATGCTTTAATGAACCATCTGTTATCAGTTGCACAGTCATAGTCTCAGCCATTCTTGTCCAAAGGCTGAAGCCAGAGGATGTCATATGATTTATCATCCATATTCTGACGTTCTCCATTCCCCTCACCTGCATACTCTGAGCTGCAGCGGCCGTTTTCTGTCTCTTCTGCTCCTGAAGCTGCTGCTGGAGCTGCTGCTGCAAAGACTGTATCTGGTCTAGCTGTAACTTCTGCTGGGCCAGCTGTTCCCTCTGGACAACAAGTTGTTTTTCACGTTCATGTTGCTGCTGGTGAATAACCTAAAAGTGTTGGTGGTGAGGGAACAGAAATAAGAACACATGGGCAAAAAACAGATGGAAAAGACAGAAAAGTATGGTGAAGCATACACAAGAGGAAAGTGAAAGGAGATGAATTGAGAGAAGATGGGACCATATAAGAAAATAATGGAAAAAAGATGAGATGAGAGAAACAGACAGACAGATGTAAAGACAGAAGAGGACAAGGTTGTTGAATTTTTGGGAAATCTGGTTGAATAAAAGATGATTGACCATCAAAAATGCAATACAAATCACAGGACCCCTGACACTAAATGGGACATGGAGTCATTCTTGTGCTTATGGATTAGTTTTGAAAATGGCTTCAAGTTAGTTATTGCAAAAACCAAGAATGGAAGCGCAACATAAATTAAGTGCAGCATGGACCAGTAGTTGCTATTGCCACTCATATAATGCCCATAAGAAAATATTTAATGCATTTTCTTTGTTGCATACATGACAGGCTGGTGCAAGTAAGAAGGTAAAGCTTGTATTTATACTTTAGGTTATGGGATGCATAATTAATCATTCGACTTCCACACCTGTTTAACAGAGTTAACTTGAATGAATTTCAACTGCTTGTTCTATCAAAAAAGAAGAAAATTGTCATGTTAGCCCTTCTGTCAACTGTTCAAACATCACAAGGCTCAGCAAGGAGCTGAGAAAAACAACATATTCAAATGTGTACTGCTATCAACTATTCAATCTTCACAAAATCCATTTCTGTTTTGGAGCTAAATCAGGCCAACAAATGGAACATGAAATCACTTTACACACAACATTTGGACATCATCAGTTTCTGTTACAGCAGGCATATTCATGCACACTTCATATACAGGAAATGTCAGGTAAAATGAATAAGAGCATGCGAACTATAAAACTGGATGGCTGGATGCAAACATTTCTTTTAACCAATTAATTATTACATGAGAAAGATCTTCTTCCAAACACAAGATTTTCACCATCTAGGTAGATTTAATTGTGTCATCAGACACACAAAATCTCCAATAAAACTGTCACACTTTGTAACATTGAAGAATTAATAACAGACATGCATATTTTTTTCTCTTTGCATATTGCATATACTCTACACAGAATTTCTTAATATTTAATAATATTTGGATTATTTGGGGGAATTAATGTATTTGGCAGGGTAGGTCCATGTTCTACTTGCACATCAAAGATGTGACATTGAAATAATGAAAGCAATTTAAATAATATAGAAAGGACAATAACTCAATAAGATACCACCACGATTAACACCAACACAGAACAACAAAACACAAACCAATGTCCAATTCAAAAGCAACAACCACAACACATCGAACAACTATGAAACTCTCCATTCTGCCTCCTGTTTCTCCCTCTACCTGTTCCTTGATGTTCTGGAGCTCATGTAACTCTCTCTGCACCAGCATCTGCTCCTTCTCCCTGTGTAGCTTCAGCTCCATCCTTTCTCGTTCCAGCTCTTCCTGCAGGCGCAGCTGTCGAAGTTTCTCCAGCTCAACGCGTTCCCTCTCCATCTGCAGGAGCTGTTCCTGTTGTCGATGCAGCCTCTCTGCCTCGGTTTCACCCTCCTTGTGTATGGCACCTGGTGGAGGAAAGGGAGGAAGACCCCCTGGAATTGGTAAGCCACCGGCAGGGGCAGAGGGTCCTACTGGAGGTTGGATGTAGCTGTGGGTGTGTGAAGGAGCTATGGGTGTGTAGGCATGGGCTGCTGGAGGCTGTTGTTGCTGCTGAGCAGCTGTCTGTTGTTGTTGAGCATTCAGGTGAGCTTGGGACAAGTTTATTGGTTGCTGCTGTGGCTCCATTGGAATGGCAACTACTCCAGGTACTGAAGTTACCTCTGTTGATGAGGAAGTCACTGTGGCACCTTTACCCAGGTAGACTGGTTCATCCTGGACTGTAGAGCTAGTAGTTGTCATGGCAACAGACACTTGGGAAGTTGTTGGCACTGAAGTTGTTGCTGCAGTAGTAGTAGTTGATATTGTTTGGAGAAGACCTGGTGCTGGGTATCGGACTGGAGCTTGTCCAGATAGGGGAATTCTGGGGCTCATTGGTAGTCTGCTAAGAGTGGATAGGGGCACAGGTGTCATGTTTGCAGAAGGGTATGGCCTGTAGACTCCCCTCAATAGTGGGTGAAGAACAGAAGCAGGCTGGGTTGTGATGGGAAGTGTAGAAGCAATAGGAGTCTGTATGGTGGAGTAGATCATTCCATCAGAGGACCTAATGGCTGCAGGATACATCGCTCTGAGACTGGCCTGCCTGGCATTGATGAGGTTAGATAATGCTTGACTGTGGGAGATAGGCTTCCCATCCAGTCCAAAGAGGAGGTTTTGTCTCATGCCAAGACCAGCTGCAAGTCTGGAGGCTGCCGGAACAGTTCCTCTCCCCAGACTGCCAAACTGCATCAAGTCTGGATTGCTTCCATACCGATCAAAGGAATTGAGTGCTGCACACATGCGGCTGATTTCTCTGGCAGTTGTAGCACTGTACTGAGCCAAGTTAGCTTCCTGGAAACTAGCAATGTCACGAGGAGAGTAGCCATAGTCTGAACTAATATTAGACAAGGAATTATATCTTCTTATAGGGAGCGTTTGGGCTGTGATGTCTCCTCCATGCCTTAAATCAGTATAGGAGCCATACTGCATCCCTATATATCCCCCATAGCCCTGTTTCATACCAGTTAAATCCATGGCAAGTTCATCTGGGGCTTGGAGGTGTGGTTCTAGTTTAGAATGGTAGGACTGAAGCCCTGCCTCAGCGATGTTTGTATCAGACATTGAAGGCTGAAGCCTACCAGGGAAAGGCAATGTGTAAGCCTTACGTGAATCCATTGGATACTCATGGTATCCAGGTTGTCTTTCATGGTCAGATTCATATGTAAGAGGTGGGGCAGAGGGAGGCATTAAGCCCTCTTTCTCAGAACCACCGACACAGCTTCCACCAAATGGAAGTTGGTAAACAACATCACAGCAAGCTGGTTGGTTTTCAGGTTTAATTTGACCTCCTACTAGATCCATAGCATCCTGTCCTTCTTCTACATTCACTAGCTGAGTTACTGCTTTGGACTGTTCTGTTGCTCCATCCATCTGTACTACCATACTATGTGGTGACTTACCTCCTGAAATTACACCAGGAGGACAAGGCTTTCCTTTAACCTCAATGGGACCAGTGCCATACACCTCAGGGTTAATGACTGGTGATACAGCACTGACCACAGTTGATGCAGTGCTAGTCTGGTTGACTAACAAGTCTTTTTTCAATAAAGGTGTTATCTGGCCAGTAAGGTTGTACCTGGCTAAAGCAGATGCTTGTTGCTGCTGTTGTTGCATCTGATGATGCTGCTGCAACTGCTGTTCAAGAAGCTCTTGTTGTTTTTGTAGCTTCTCTTGCTGTATTTGTAGCTCTTTCTGTTGGATACTGAGATCTTCCAGTTTGGCATCAATTTTTGGTATTGATGGGTCAGTTTGAGGTGAAATTGGTGGTTTGTTTTGGGAAAAACATATAGCTGAACCCATGCCCTGACCCAGATCCACTCGGTTTTGATGGGGATCGCCATAGACAGTTGGTTGTTTGGGCTGGGTCATGAACATGGAAGCAGCAACAGTGACACTCACAGTGGTTGGTGTAGTGGTCTCCTGGGCGTTCAGGTTCATTATCAGTGGCTGTACAATTGTTGAATGTCTGGTTCCCTCTGACCCACCATGGTATTTCCTGCTTTCAGTGGCCAAGGAGGTGAGATCCATTCCTTGATCAGTCATGATAATAGGAGTTGCTTTGCTTGCGGTTCTGAGGTCCACAACACTTCCACCTTGGATCATATGGCCTTGCTCAACTCTAGAAGTGCCTGGAACTGTAGATATGCGACAGAGGGAGATGTTATCCATCGACATGGACCCTCTTGTGTAAGTGCTCGCTGTAGTGGCCATACTTGTTCCCACATTTACCTTCTCCACTCTTTGTGTTCGGTAAAAGTTGCGTGTAGGAGAATGTTGATAAGGTGGAGTGTCTGGGGGACTACCACATGGGGAGTAGGTGTCAAATGTTGGCTGACGGCTAAAGTGGGTAGGCGAAGAAAGGGGAGAAGTAGCAGTGTTGACTGTCATTGGCCTAGCTGGACTTGATGGTGGGGAGTATGGAGCATCCTGGGAAGACTGCTGTCTATAGAGTCGTGGGGATCTATGTGATGTTTGGGTTCCCTGGGCCATCACTGGAGATGTAGGCCCAGAGCCAGCAGAGTCCATTCGTAATGCTGAACTGAAAGTCTGTGTAGAGAACTCAGCTGTAGCCCTTCTGGAAGGTGAACAGGTGGGGCTTTGTGGTGGTGGCGATGGAGAAAGAGGAGGACTGGTGCTCCTGTAGTATGTAGTGTACTTGGGAGAACGTGGCTCAATAATTCTCTCAGTAGATGATGTGGAGCTGTCTCTCATTTGGACACCCCTAGTTTCACCTACTCTTCTGGTGATCACCTCTCTTTGGCTATAGGCCTGGGTAATCTCTGCAATCTTGCTGCATACACTTGAGACTGTAGCTGATGATGTGGAAGGACTTCCTGTGTGTCTACCATAGATACCAGACTGGGTAGTTGTCATTGTGTGGCTTGTACTAGTCTGAGAAATAGTTACGGCATCTCTAGCATAAACTCCATAGGCTGCAATAGTGGTGGCTGCCACTGCTGGAGTTATTCCATTCCTTCCTGCTTGGCTTTTGATCCTGTCTTTGTGTGCATCCTTTGCAACAAAGTGTTGTGTTACTCGGACATCAGGGATCCGTCCTCCAGTCTCAGCAAAGGAGACTGGAGCTGAGATCTGGGTTGGACTTGTCCCTGGAGTCAGGAGAGCATTGCTTTGCTCCAGTAACTTAGCAAAGGCTGAGCCTGTGTCTAGGAGTTGTTTGTCTGGGTAGGAACTCTCAATCTCAAGATCTGCTTGCTCATCAGTTGCCTGCTGCATTTTGGTGATGTTCTGAGATGTCTGGCGAATCTCCTCATAGATATCTGTTTCCGTCTCTGCTACCTCATTATCATATCCTGTTTGATCTTGCTCATAGTCATATTCATCATCATAGCCTTGTCCGTTAACATCCTCCTCATAGTACTGCCCATGTCTTCCATGTTGCTGTGGTTGTTGCTGCTGTTTCTGTTGTTTTTGAAGCATCTCTGCCTTCCTCATCATCTCTTCATACACCTCTTCAGCACTCTTTAGTGGTTTGGAAGTTGAAGATGGTGCTGTGGTGGTTGTTGTGGTTGATGATTTCTCTATTGGTGAATACAGAGACATAAAGGTAGGCAGGTTGTACTCGCTACCTGACTTGTAAAGTTTGGACTCATATCCCTCAGCTTCTGAGTCCAGACTCTGAGGGGAATATTCAGAGGCAGAAGAACGATGGAGCTCTTCCATTTCTGCAGCTTGTCTCAGCTCTTCTGTTGGAGAAGCATCTTCAATTGGTGAGAGATTGCTAGGTGGTGTCTTGGACCTCTCTCTGCGCCTCTGAGCCCTTAGCTCCTCCTTATCCCTCTTGGTCTTTCGTGCTGTGCTCCTTATTCTCTGTTGTTCCACTTCTCTCATCTTCTCCTGTTCTCTCAGAAGTTCCTCTTCCTCTCTCAGCTCATCCTCTTCTGAGGAGTCTTCAATGGTGGGAAGAAGAGGGCCATGGGAGCGGTGGCGTGCTTTCCTCTGCTGCTTTGCCTCTTCTAGCCTTTGCCTTCTGCTAGGGCTACTGTCACTGTCCTCCTCCATTGATGAGATGGAAGTAGGAGACTGGCCTGAGCCATATGATGATGAAGTTGGTGGCAGAGTGGAGGAGTAGTCACCCCGAGAACGCTCCTCAGGAGATCCTGTTAAGCTCTCCATCTCTAGCTCTGGTTCCCGATCAAGGCTCAAGTCATTTTCATTACTGAGCTCCATGTCTCGGCTGTAGCTGTTTGTGTTATTGAGTTCAATGGTCTTGAAGCGCCTCAGACCTCCTTGTGATGCCATCACATCTTCTTCACCTTCCTCCACTGAGCCTTTGTAAACATCAGTAGAGCTTTTAGTTTCCTCTTCAAAACTGCTTGAGTGGTGCTGAAGTCGCCTCTTTTCTTTCCCTGAGTCAGAGATGATGTGCTTGTGGTGGCTTTTCTTGGGCTTCTGGTAGCCATATCCTTCATCTTCCTCATCTTCCTCTTCCTCCATCTCTTCCTCTTCTTCTTCCTCATTTTCTTCATCAGCGCTCATTTCCATTATCTGCCTCCTCATGAACTCCTCATCGGTCATCTCTGTTGGCTCAGCCTCTTTCTCTGTCTTTTTTTTCTCCTTCTCCTCCTTCCCTTCCTTCCGTTTGCCCTCCCAATCTCCTCCATCCTCTTCTTCTTCCAGTATATCCTCTAGTTCCTCATCAGAGTCATATGCATCTGGTGGGATTGACAGGGAGCGTGGGCGCTGCTTCCCTCTATCATCCATTTCTCTATCTCTGTGCTTCCTGCCCCTTCTGTCTGCTCTCTCTTCTGAGAGGCTTTTCTCCAGTAAAGGTCTCATGGAGCTTTCTAGCTTCGTGATTTCAGAGGGGCTTGGTGGTGAGCCCCGCCCACTGATCCCTCTCTCACTCAGCTTCATTTCCTCTTCTTGAATTAGACCTGTGATTTCGCTGTGGGAGCTGGAGATGCCATCGGAGGAGTAGCCAGTGTCACTGAGGCTCTGTGGGCTGCGTGACAAGTCATGGGTGCTGTTGTTTTTTGTATCCTAAAGAGAGAAAAAGAAAAAAAAAGATCTTTTATTAGATTTGGGGAAGCTAGTGGTTTTTATTTAGGTCAAAATTTTAATTTTTACAAGTGTCAGACTGTGTTGATGCTGGATAAAATAGCAGTATGCATATAATTTAAACCCACATATATTTAGATTGTAATTTGTAGATCTTGCTTCAATTGAAAGAAGACTTTTAAGAAAATTATGCAAATTATTCAAATATGTATCTAGTATCTAGTGCAAATATAAAGAAATTAATTCCATTTTTGGCAAGAATATATGATAACTCATCCCTGGAGCAAAACAAGGCCTAAATAGTTTGATTAAAATTTGTCTGGAAAAAATCTGTTTTTGAAGTGTTGACTTCTTAAAGTTATGCTTGAACAGACATGCTCAGATTTCAATCTTCAGCATTTAATAAAAACATAGAATATATTTGTTAGGTAATAGCAAAAGAAAAGGCAATGGCCCAAAAAGTCCTCCAAAACTACATCTAAAACTATACTGATGAATATGAATTATAGAGAATTTAGTCAAAGCTCATTAAAATTGCTTTTAATTCAGTTGATGTCCATGTGATGATTTAATAGAGTTTTAATGGCATATGACTAATGTGAATGATAACGTTTTTGCAACATTAGCTACCAAGTAATTAAGTGCTATATAAACATCATTTACTCAACACTCAATAGGGCCATGTTCATTAAATGTAAATGAACAAAACATTTCTTGCACTATTGTTATAGAATTATATTTAGTGAATTCCATTGAATAAAATAGTCTTATCTTGGAAATTAAAGATCTAAGGTGGGTATTTGGGCCAAAATTAAATGTTTACAGTTAATCTCACATTATAATTGCTAGATTTCCCAAAGTGAAGAAACAAAGTGACAAAATAGAATTCATAGAAAACATGTGAAGGAATGAGCTTAAGCTTGTTTTTCAGTAAACTGTGGAAGTAGAAATCCACAGGAAAACACTGAACACTTATATATAGTTAACATATAAAGTAAACATATATATATGTTATATAAAGAATGGCCCTTCCTATTTCCAAACCCCTACTACATATCAGTTCATCTAACCATTATTGCTGCTTTTTGAATAAAATCGCCATTACAATACAGACATAATTCAAACATGTAATTACTGTCTTTGATAAACTATAAGAAAACATTACATTACATTATCATACAATTACCATACAGTGGCAGACAATTTGTTGAGCCATTGATGGATGGAGATTAGTTAAATTGTGATTTTTCGGGTTTGAAAATTTGAAAAAAAGATGAGCTCAACATAAGATTGTATTGTATTGAGTTATCATGACTGGAACATAGCAACCACAAAAAACTCATTCATCAATGGCTCTTTCTCAGACACCTGTTAAAAACATGCCAGATCATGATCATCTCAAAGGGACTAACCTGGTAAAAGAAAGGGGAGGATAGAGGGAAAAACATAGATTAAAAAAATATAGAAATACGTTCTAGGAAACCTCCTACGAAGAATACTTCAGAGGAGACTTTACTTTGAGCTCTCAGCACTTTAAATTCTTAGCAGCTTTCCAAATGAGGAAGGTCTGTGCTGGCTTTGAAAAGGCCCGAAGCAGCATTACTTCGGCTAAGGTCCTTGGAGATTTAGTATATTCATGGCAAGCCAATCTTTATACATATTTCAACAGGAGCGATGGCTGCCGCTAAGAACAGGCACTATTTCACTCGTTCTCCCTCTGTGTGTCTCTCTCTCACTCTCTCCCTCCCCAAACTAATCCATAAATGCTTTGCTTGCGGACTCAGCATTGGGTGGGGAGGGAATCAATGACATGTTTTCCAAACAGCCATGGATGTCCAACACTAAAGGAGAAGGTAATTGGTTCAACCTGCAATTCTAAATAACCATGTGATGTAAAATGCCCAGTGTTTTTTTTATACAAGGTTGTTTCTTTAATATGTTTCATTTTCACTTTGCAGTAAAATAAAGGGGGATTGCACAAAGAAAAAAAAACACTGGCCTGAAACATAATAGAAGTATAGTTCACATGAAATAATATTCATTCTTATACAGAGGGACAATGGGTATCGATGCACAAAAACATTATATGGCTCTACATTATATGATCATAATAGCAAGAAATGCTACAGACAAAAACAATATAATGGGAAATAATAACATGTTTTTCAAAAAAAAGAAAGAGAGAGGAAATACAATCAATGGAAACAGTCTCCTAAATACAAAAATAAATCCACTGAAAATGAAATAAAAGCTCTTAATGCAGCTACACACTTGAGGCATCTCACCTGCCAATGCAATTATGAATTCAGTTCCTACATTTTAAAAACATTTAAAACATTTGAATAAAATCAATAAAAAATATTCACTTGACAATAATGGGATGTTTGTGTTTAAACTGACACTGCACACAGACATGTTTTCCCTGCATTCTACTAGAAGAAAAGGGAGTAACTGTCCAACCTAAAGGAATTTCATTCATCTTTGAGTGACACAAACAATTAAAAAACCTTTACAAATATCTATATATGCTACACCATCACATATACAGTTTATGGGTTATATTTATAGTATTGTATTGCAATCATTTTCCTTCACTTTACTTACACAAATTCAAACTAATTACAGGTCTCAGAGAAGAATAATTTCTCAAGTCACATAGTCGTACAGTTTATGCAGCATGTTTTTCTAAATCCTGTCTAGTTGTAATACTGAGTCCAATTGATTCTAGTTTAGAGCCATCTTAGCTGATGTCTAGTATGCTTAGAGACATTCAGTCACCTCTCCAACAGCATTTGTTCCACTACCTTCAGTGGGACAGTTTCTTTCATCAGACATTTTTCGAAAGTTTTGACATTTTTTTAGAATGTCTTCTTTGAATGTCTTCTTTGAATATTTATGAATATTAAAGTTGCCATCTTCTTTACTGGATGGCAAAGTTGAAGACCTTGTTGCATTTGGCAACTACCTGGTGGAGGTAATGGCGGGAAGGGGATAATGGCTAAGTTTTACACCCTGCCTTTGACCTGTCATCTTTTGCAGCACAGCATCAACTGTTGTTTTTCAGGTCTTACCATGATTTTAAATATCTTTTGACCATTCAGACAATCAGTTGTTACACAAATCCAGCAGAAAAGCACCAGACGCTCATTCAAATATTATGTGGGAGTTGGTTTGCTTCACTAAGTGCTTTCTTCCTACTGGATACTTTGCAGATGAATTATTGAGTATATAGAAAACAACCCTGAAATCATGTACATTTTGGAAATGTCAGTCTGTTGGCCTGGCTGTTGGTCCACCACTTTTGTCCAGAAGGAGCAGAAGGAAAAATACAACTATTGTGTGGATGTTCATGACATTCTGCTCAGACATGGTTTCCAGGGGTTGGGTTATGGGCCACCATGTTGATGTTTGCTGTTCTCTGAAATAACTGTTGAATGGTATATCAACATTTATTTCCTAATAAAAAATATACTCTAAAATGTCTATTCAATGTCTCAAGAGGAAGACTTAAGCGCCTCCAGCAGGTAATTTTTTCCACTGAACCAGTGAAATAATATAGTATGCACGTAATTAATAGATTGACACAAATCACTGGAACAAGATATTTATGGTGCCTAGAAGAAGGATCATAATGACTTTTGTGATGATTTTTTTGTTCTAGTGCCTCTAGTGTTCTAAAACCTTAAGAAAAAAAACACTTTTTATTTACATAGTGTGAAAATTATTGGCTGGACTGCTGTGGAATAACTTGGATCCCATGGCCTCTGACCTTTCATGTAGCACCATCATCAAGTGAAATAGTTTCTACTATTCTTTTGGTTAATGAACAAATATCCGGAAAATTAATTGTCAATTCATGCCAGACAAATATGGTGATAATGAGAGACATTGTCAAACATTACCAAACACTCACATTTTGTTAACATGCTAACATGTTACATTAGTAACATGAGCATTTAGCTCAAAGTGCATAAGTCTAATAGAACTGCAAGAATGACTGTAAGTGTTTGGGATTATTTGGTATTTTGTGGGCCAGCATCTTGAAGACAACAATGAACGATGACAACAGCAGAATTTTCCATTAAGCTCATTTGGTGTCATGGTATAACTATGCATGTAAAACAAGGTGACACAGAAACAGCCATGCATAGTCATCAGATACTGTAGCTTAACCTGGATATAAAGTGTTAGGTAAATACGTGGCACAACAATATACATGTTTCGTTCATAGGCCTGTATGATGCCCTATGAATAGTGTTCTAAAATCAGCTGCATTACCTTCGCCAAGGTGGTATTATCTTTGATGCATTTGTATGTCTCTTTATGCATCTGTTGAGAGGATTATTGGAAAAATACTGGGCTGAATTTCCTGAAACCTGGTGGTAGGTGAAGAATTGTCAATCATGTTCTGTACCCGCTTAATCCTCATTAGGGTCGCAGGGGTCTGCTGGAGCCAATCCCAGCGCATTATGGCGAAAGGCAGGGATACACCCCAGATGGCCAATCATGGGGCACACACACCATTCACTCACACATTCACACCTACAGGCAATTTAGGGTCGCCAATTAACCTCAGCATGTTCTTGGACTGTGGGAGGAAGCCGGAGTACCCGGTGAAAACCCATACAGACACCGGGAGAACATGCAAACTCCACACAGAAAGGTCCCAGATCTTCTTGCTGTGAGGCAACAGCGCTAACCCCTGTTCCACCGTGTCACTGGTGGTTGGTGTTATTAGTGGTTCCTACCAAATATTATAAGACAGTATTAACAATTTGAAAATTCTAGTTTTGTTATAACCCACATGGTGATTAAGCTAGGCATTAACCTAGTAGTTTTGGAAATAGAACCACACAGGTTTTGCAGCAAATTTTCATGTCAGAAAAATGACCATTGGCCTTGGCGATGGTATACACTCCAAGTCTTCTGGTTTACTTTATATTTTCATTGCATCCCCTGTTAGTGCATTAGTTAAAATTGTTCTCAACTGGTACTAAAATATGTTAACTATTTTTACTTCTTGACAGTTTAATATACAGAGTAGTGCACTGGAAAAAATAGTAATACCAAAAAATCTGACTTACATCATAATGCCGGGACTTCTTCATGTCCTTGATAGGTGTGATCTGCTCTCCCTTCTTCTGGGAGGCTTTGGTCTCTTTGGCAGTTTGGTTCTCTGGCTCGGTTTTAGGTTTGTCTTCTGTAGGTTTCGGCTGTTTCTGAGTCTCCGTGGTTGGTACCGGTGCCGTAGGTGGTGCTGTGGTCTTGGTGTCGGTTGGCTGTTTAGCAGCAGTCGGGGCAAATGGGACACTACCTCCGGTTCCCCCCTGTGATTTCTGTGTCTGGGGCTGACCTGACCTTGGCCCCTGCTGATTGGTGGGTTTGTGGAGAGGGCTTTGCTGACTGGCCGGCACCTGGTGACGCGGTGAACCCATCGGCTGGTGCTTCGGAGACGGCTGAGGGACAGGAAGTGGAGGTTCGTCGAAGCCGCCTCCAGACATGAGTCGCTGGGTTTGGCAGTTTAGACATAACCACTCTTTTTTCTGAAAGAGAGAGAGAGCAAAAAGACCAACAACATTATATCAAACGTTGATCTTTTTTTATTCATTCATTCATCTTCTGTACCCGCTTATTCCTCATTAGGGTCGCAGGGGTCTGCTGGAGCCCAGATGGTCACCAGCCTATCATGAGGCACACACACCATTCACACCTACAGACAATTTAGAGTCCAATTAACCTCAGCATGTTTTTGGACTGTGGGAGGAAGCCAGAGTACCCGGTGAAAACCCACGCAGACACGGGGAGAACATGCAAACTCCACACAGAAAGGTCCCAGACCCAGGACCAAGGAGGTCTTGAACCTGTGACCTACTTGCTGTGAGGCAACAGCGCTAACCTCTGCACCACCATGTCACCCCTCGATCCCTTTTGTTATTAAATATAAAATTATTTTATGGTCAAAAAATATATCTGAAGGCTCAATATTCCAAAATCTTCCTTCCGACTCATTATTAATGTTACACAAGCATCAACACTAAGCAGGGAGGAACATTTCAAATTGAGGCACTATTGGGTAGTATAATCAGGGTGTTTGGTAAAAAGACCATTTAAAGACAGCATGAGTATGATTTTGCTAAAAAACAACATATAGACTCATACAAAAAGAAGTGAGCAGCAGTGTCTGTATAGGGACCAATGCAGCCCTACCTGTATTTTCATATTTTTCTGTGGTTAGGATGTTTCTGGGTGTCAGTCTTTAGGCAGTGGGTGTGTAGCCTGCAGCCAATAAGGGTGTGTGACTGCAGACCTCCATAAAAATGTAGTGACACAACTGACACATCCTAGTCATGCCTTAAGAGCTGATGAAGTGAAGTTTTGAGTTAAATGTTTGAATACCAGCATCCTGTCAAAAAAAAAAAAGTCAACACGTACTGCTCAGTAGCACTCAGTAAAACTGCAGGACTGTTTGTGCGTGTGTGCATAGCATAGCGGTCTAATTTCAGCCTCACAGTGTGTGAAGTGATGTGAGTGGAGCTGAATTTTGGGTGTAACTGTCAGTGCGACTTGGCCTTTTAGAAATGTACATCAGCTCAGCTCTGCTTGCTACATCTTTGGCAGCTCTATCTGTAAATACGATTTGCAGATCGTAACAGTGAATGAGCAGAGTTTGAGCAGATCTCTCTGCAGTCTGCGTTTTAGAACTAGTGTAGTGCCCAATACAAACATGCTGGTTCAAAATAGGTATCTTGTAATATTCAGAGAGACCAGAGTCTGTCCTCTAAAAGCTTCAAATACAGACTAATTTATCGAGACTACAATTTTATGATAAATTACAGGAATCACAACATCAGCCAATATGCGTTATCAGGTAAAATGTGAATCAGCAGTAACTAACATACTGTTCTACAAAGATTTCCTATAAAATATCTTAGTTTCTTTAGCCTATATCAATTCATGTTCGTCTTTGCTCTGTAAACATCTTAAAGCATAAAGCATCTCCTGGGTCTTTGTAAAAAAAAAAAAATACAACTTTTGCAAAAAACAATAGGAACTGAAGAAAAAACAGAACACTCAGAATTAACATCAATATAATGGAAAAAGAGCCCCATCAACAGTATAAACACAGATTTCACCAATAGAAAATCCAAGCAAAACAATGTCACTAAAGAGCAGCTGTATAACTTGTATTATGAATAAGTGATAGATGCAGCCTTCCCTCCTCAACACTTATGTTCCATCTCTGTTGTGTTCCACCCACTCATCCAGTCCACTCTCTTTTTCTGTCAACACTAAACTCACCAAACCTCTTTCTATCCCCCCTCCCTTTCCTGCTCTATGTTTCTGTATTGTTCTCTTTAAGGCTGCAGCCACTGAAAGGACTGAAACGTCAGATACTGGACAGACAGTTCTTCTAAGTGGCCAGTCCTCTTCTACGTGAAAAACAATGAAAAAGAAAAGCAAAAAAAATGAATAGAAGCAATTAATCAAAGTGTCTGCAACCCAACTGTCTCTTAAATAGCAATAAGTCATTGCACGTTGCTCAGTAAATGTATAACACAAATTCCCTGAACCAAAGGTTTTTAAATTGCTTGTCTTGTCTGACCCAAGTGCAAAACACAGGAAAACAAATTTAACTCAGGTGTCTGCAAATGTTTGGGATGTTTTTTAATCAATTCATAATTTATATTATTCATCAAAATAACTCCTTTCCTTTCTGATAAACAAATCAAATAATCAAATCCATACCTTATCAATTATACTGTATCTAAATCTGAAGTAATGCTGAATATTGTAAATATATCATAAATACTTGATAGATCAACCCTGAGTAAATACCCAACTATATACTGTATATATACAGTGCTTCCCTTTTTCCACGTTTTGTTATGGTATAGCCTTATTCCAAAATGGATATAATTCATTTTTTCCTCAAAATTCTACATACGACACCCCATAATGACAACGTGAAAAAAGTTTTTTTTTTAGATTTCTGCAAATTTATTACAAATAAAAAACTAAGAAATCACATGTACATACGTATTCACAGCCTTTACCATAAAGCTCAAAATTGAGCTCAAATATATTAAAAATGAAAAAAAAGCAACAAAGAAACCACATGTACATAAATATTCACAGCTCAATACTTTGTTGAAGCATGAAGCGTCGACGCATCTCTCCAGAGTTCTTCAATCCGATTCCAGTCTGGGCTCTGGCTGGGCCACTCAAGGACATTCACAGAGTTGTCCTGCAGCCACTCCTTTGATATTGTGGCTGTGTGCTCATCACCAGGACAAAACCATCCCCACAGCCTGATGCTGCCACCACCATGCTTCACTGTAGGAATGGTATTGACCTGGTGATGAGCGGTGCCTGGTTTCCTCCAAACATGACGCCTGGCATTTACACCAAAGAGTTCAATCTTTGTCTCTTTAGACCAGAGAAATTTGTTGTCTCATGGTCTGAGAGTCCTTCAGGTGGTTTGCCTTTTGGCAAACTCCAGGTGGGCTGCCATGTTCCTTTTACTAAGGAGTGGCTTCTGTCTGGCCACTCATCTGGTTGTTCTTCTGGAAGGTTCTCCTCTCTCCACAGAGGAACGCTGGAGCTCTGACAGAGCGACCATCAGGTTCTTAGTCACCTCCCTGACTAAGGCCCTTCTCCCCCAATCGCTCAGTTTAGATGGCTCTAGGAAGAGTCCTGGTGGTTCTGAACTTCTTCCATTTATGGCCGATGGAGGCCACTGTACTCATTGGGACATTTCAAGCAGCAGAAATTTTTCTGTACCCTTCCCCAGATTTGTGCCTCGGCACAATCCTGTCTCAGAGGTCTACAGACAATTCCTTTGACTTCATGCTTGGTTTGTGCTCTGACATGCACTGTCAACTGTGAGACCTTATATAGACAGGTGTGTGCCTTTCCAAATCATGTCCAGTCAACTGAATTTACCACAGATGGACTCCAATTAAGCTGTAGAAACATCTCAAGGATGATCAGTGGAAACAGGATGCACCTGAGCTCAATTTTTAGCTCCATGGTGAAGGCTGTGAATACTTATGTACATGTGATTTCTTCGTTTTTTATTTGTAATAAATTGGCAGAAATCTAAAAAAAAAAAAAACTTTTTTCACATTGTCATCATGGGGTGTTGTGTGTAGAATTTTGGGGAAACAAATTAATTATATCCATTTTGGAATAAGGCTGTAACATAACAAAATGTGGAAAAAGTGAAGCGCTGTGAAGATTTTCCAGATGCACTGTGTATGCCTGGATCTTAGTGGTCATGCTGTGCTATGTGTAGATGATTTCATCATCTCCCTGGATGCATATACCACTACATATGAATTATTTCTTCAATGGATTTAAAATATATATAAATTAATTTAATTCATTAATGTTTGAGGAGACAAGAAAAACAGCAGCATTTCCATTTGTTCAGGAGGAACATATCACCTGTCACATTCTGACTTTTTTCCCTTTTGCGCCTATACTTGTCCAAACAAACTGCAAAAAAGACTCCCACAAATACATGAGCTGCAATGTTGACTGGTATGCATAGTATTTCATTTTGAAATCAGCAGAGCTTTGTTTTAATGCAGAAGTATTGTTTATCTGGCAGACAGAAAGGTGTCAGGAGATGAATAAACCTGTAACTGAGTTTAACACCGTCTTTTTCATTCATTCAGTGAAGTTGTTTAGTGTTGGCTCTGGCTCCACTGCAGTGGGTAGAGAGGTTAAATGCTGTGCTCAGCAGTGTTGTGACATTGCCTTTTGAAGGAGAGGATTTATCTGGGCAGACCAGGGATTTGGACCAGCGACCCGGCGGAGACGAGCTGGCTTAAAGGCACCAGCCTTTGTATTCGGGAGACAGAAACCAACCAAAGGCAGTTTGTGTAGAGTTTGACCCACAAATCTATCACAAGAGCTAATTTTAACCAGCACGCTGTCTCATCGGGGTCGGCTGACACACACTAACACACAAATAACCATCCGTCCGGTCTTTGTATGTATCCTTGCAAGGGTTTGTGCATGCATGGTGGTGTGTGTTTGTGTGTTTGTTTGTGTGTGTGTACGGGCTGCAGGGATCAGAGGATTTTGACTCCTGCAGTAATAAGATGGCGGCCGGCCAGCAGCTAAACACAGCAGCACTACAGCGGGCCTGGCTATCTCAGCGGCAGGTCGACAGGGAACATGAATGCAGACGAGTCAACTAACTTCTACAACCGCCTTATCACACAAATGCCTTTGTCCTGCAAAACAAATAATCCTCTTAAAAAGGAGTTATCACATCATGCATAAGGTTTGTCCTGCACCAAAATGTTGTTTAAAGTTACATGAAATCTGTGTTTTCTAAGGCAGAGAATTATCTTCCAACTGTGCAGCAATACAGAGATTTTTAGCCTCTTTTAGCTTGTTGTTTTATTCTATAGCAGTTTTATTATTCTTGGTCAGGACCTTAGCAGCAGCATTTTGAATTAGCTGCAGCTGTCTGATTGACTCTTTAGAGCAGCCTGTAAAGACCCTGTTACAGCAGTCAACTCTACTGAAAATAAAAGCATTAACAAGCTTTTCCAAGTCTTGCTAAGACATAAGGCCTTTAATCCTTTTATAGCAGTTTACTGTTTGGTTCATTTTCAGAAAACTGATAGAGTTGATAGAAGAGAGGAACTAAAAGAGAGAAGATGTTGCACTTCTATTAGGAGAGCAGAAACATGAGATACTTAATGAGTGTTAATGTTGTGCCTGATGGAAGTGTAAGGTAGTTGTTTGCTATTTAAAGGTCCCATGTTTTACACTTTTTTTGGGGTTTGATTTGAAGTCCTGATGTCACTAACAAGATATATTTGGTTTTCAGATTAAAAAATATCTCTATATAGTTGAAGATCTCTCTCAAGCAGCTCTTCTCTGCAGAGAACAGTACAGAGGACAGTGTTTATAGAGCACATAACTCACTTTCTATGATATGGAACCTTTTAATTATCCCATCATGTTTTGAAAGGTAAACGTTATTTTTTTTTCTCATATTAACTGTGAAGAGGAATGGTTTATGTAAGCTTTCGGAACCTGATGTAATCCTGAAGATGAATCGAGAACTCTGCCTCTTCACTACTGCTGAACTTTAATTGTATTTTTCAGACTTGGTGAATGTGATAATGCATCTTGAAAAGCTGGTTGTCAAGCACTATTAATGGATAAGCAGAAGAAGAACATCAACCTCTTACAACTCAGCTTTATTCTGGCACACTCCTAAGAAAGTTACATTATTTTTAGGATTCGTGTCACACTGCAAAATATTGAGAATCTGTTTAAATTACCAGATGGATCTAGATGGGTATATCCATCCTTCATTGCTCATGAATTCACCTCACTGTGCAATTCAGTCTGGACACCAAGGACTCAATTTTCCCTCATCTAGGGATCCGATCACAGAAGAGGGGAGGGTGCAGCAAGATGATGAAGAAACACAGAAGAGACTTTGTTGATAACTGTGGATTCAACATAGCAGGAGACTTTTTACCTATCGATGCAGCCTTAAAAAGGCTGCTTCTATCGATGCTCGTTGGTCAGTCGAGCATCGATAGCGTTTGTTTTGTCCATCCTGGGCTACTGTCATTTGGTCGGTTGCATTCTGAAACTTCACCACCAGAAACTACTGCTGGACTGGACTGAAACTCAGAAAAATATTATAAATGTTAAGTCTCCTTGATTCACTTTAATTTTAAGCTGGTAATAAAACATTTACAAAAGGCTTTATCAATATTGAAAATGCAAAGCCCAAACAAGTTTTCTTGTTTTTATCAGCAGAGCTACAACACAAATTACCTCTTTGGGGACAAGAATATTTAGCTATTTGAAGGCTCTTTCCTCGCCATGTAAACCCAGATATGAGCATAACCCTCAGTGATAGGGGGGCTGCTGGGTATTGTTCAGATTTAATTGATCTGGCCTTGGTTGCAGCCTTTGAAGTGCTGAAGTTTGTGCTTTGAAGTGGAGTCCTCACTTGGACAAGGGGCATTATGGGAAGGGACTCATTCCACAGGGTGAAGAGGAAAACATGATCACACACCGATGCTTGGGAGGAAGGTGGAGAAAAAAATCCTTGAGAAGAGTTTAGCCAATGGCTTAGAGAGGAAAGAAGTCTACCACTGACAGAGTTCGATGGAAGTGGAGGGATGAGGGGGCTGGAAAATGGGAAATAAGTCAGGATGTGGGTGGACCCGCGAGAAGAAAAAATATGCAATAAAGAAAAATAATGATAGAAAGTAAATGAAGAGGTGTTGTAGGTGAAATGAGATGTTTCCTCCAATGGTGCAATCCAACAAAAGTGCTACAAAGGTTCTGACTAAATAAAATGCCAGTATTTTTTGATTGGATGAGACAAGATCTCATTTTGGTCATTGCTAGAGTCAATAGCTAAAAAGAATAAAAGGAGAGGGGATTAATTGATAAATGCATGTATCAGTACCAACAGCTTTTCCCCCTAAATCTCCAAAAATGTGACTTCTGTATTGTAATCTTAACTACTGATGCAGCTTTTTGCTCTCAACTAAAGTGATCTAAAGCAAGTGGGTGTCAAAGTGGTGTTTTTGATAAAAACGTATTTATTTGATGCATTTAACCACTTTTCCACTAAGAACAATCACTTTTTTATCTTTTGCTCCTTTCTCCTTAAGAAAAAAAAGGAGAGAGCAAGAGCGAGAGACATGATGAAAGGATGGAGAGAGCAGGAAAACAAAGAACAATTTGTGAGCAAATGGGGTGAAAGGGAGCACCGTGCAACAATAAGATCGGAGGAATACAGAAAAAATTGAGGTAAGGATGAAGATGAGGAGGTTGGAGGCAGTAGGTAAAATGGAGGAGGACACAACACAACAGAACAGGGGAGGGAGATGAGCAGAAAACAAGAGGGGGGAAATAAAAAAAGTGAGAAGAGAAGCAGGCAAAATGTGAAAGAGTGAGGCAGAGGGAGAGGATAAGGATATTAGTGAATTAGAAAGAGATGAGAGCGGGGAGAGAAGGAGGAGGAGGAGAGAAAAGAGAGGCGGATTCCAAAAATGTACAGTGAATTAGTTCTGCCTCATGAAACTGATAGTTCTGGCTGAGAAATGCTCTGGGGCCAGGATTTCTGTGTGTGTATGTGTGTGTTGCATGTGTGTGCGTGCAAAGAGCATCATGGCTCCTCAGAACAGAGGCTGATGCCGCGTTGACATTTAGACAAAAACACAAGCTCCAGCTTTTAAAAGAGCAACTCTGAGAGCTTCACTCTCTGCGAGCTGACAGGGTCAGTCTCAGTCCGTCTCCACCAGCTGCTCAGGAGCCAGCGAAAGGAGAATAAAGAGCAATCGGCTGCGCTCAACTGATGCAATATTACCCGACATCTGGATAATTTTCAGCTTTCAAAAAGCTCATTCTCAAAGAGCTGCCAGTCAGGGACACAGAAGTGCTGAGAGGGGTTTTCAAGAACCGTTTTCAAATACGGTTTCAGGCTGATGAAAAGTGTACAGGCGCAAAGTGTCATGCTGTTCCACAGAGATATCACTCTCTCAAAAGTATTGTTTTTTTTCACGTGACCTCATATTCAAGAATGATTGGATGTAAGTATTGTTTGAATATTGAACAATTTCCTGATTTCTGTTGAGTTTTATCCACCAATTTGTACATTTTTGCATTAATTATGATGGAAATATCTTCATTTATATAAAGGAAAACACTAAATTCAGGCACCAGGTGATCATTTCAAATATAAACTAACATAATGCAGTCAGGCTTTCAAATATTTATTCCCCAAGATCAGCTTTTCTCATTCAATATCATTCCTGCTGAGTCAACACACATATAATTCAGTTGCGTATTTACATCATCCAGAATGTTTCCAACAATCTGTAAACCTAGAGAAATCCATCCTCTCGATGCCTTCGTGGTCCAGTGTCAGTGCTGCGGTTGTCTCAGCTAGAAGATGTTATGAATTGAAAAAACTTTAGATCTTCATTGTTTTTAAACTACCTTCAACCTGATGAAGGATTTCAGTCAGAAATCCAGATTTTTAAAGTGGAAACTGCTTCATTCAGTGTTTTTTTTTTTTTTAAATATCCGGGACCATTTATTTATATTTATAAGAGAGAGAGAGAGAGAGAGAGAGAGAGAGAGGGAGAGAGAGAGAAGGTGAAAGAGTGAGTAAAGGTCACTATCATCTGTCCTACACCATCTGACTGTATGTTTTGTTTTGACCCTGACTAACAGTGTGCTGAGTCAGCCTGTAAAATCATACAAACTTTCTTTTTGCATACTGTGCAGCCAAACAATATCTGAGCCAGTCTTCCGTTTATGTGGCTCAGCGTCTTGCTCAAGGGCACTTCAGTAGGTACGCCTTCATCTGCATTGCAGCGACTTCATCATGTGGTGGAAGAGGAAACCTTCTGTGTGTATGGCTGCTCCTCTACATTATCGGATATTACTCCAGCAAAGAGGATTTAGTGAAAGAATATGAGGGAAAACAATGAAAATGAGATATTGTTCCTTTTCATATCTGTTTAAATGGAGTTTAACAGTAGCTAAATGAATATTCATGCAGAAAATAACATAAAGAAATATTTTGGAGGAAGGCATTGCAAGCACTCCTCATTTATTATTGTACTATTTATATAGTTTGTTTCTCTCATATTCATATATTCATTTTTTTCATTTGATTGAAACTGGAAATGAATTTCGAATTTAGTTTCAACAACAAATAATTTGGAATTTTATCCCTTAATATGGAGAACACTTTGTAACTGAATTTCTAAGTTGATGTTGAGAAATAAACAATGGAATTTAAAGAAAATTGTCCCTTATGAATAAATACAATTAAAACTTTTTTTTTTTTTTTTTAGAAATTAAACACTTTAACAGTATGACTTGAAAAAGTCAAATTGGGTTAATTCAGTTATGTATTCTAATAAAAAAACAAGTATATGTTCATGAATACCTATTTATTATAATATATAATATAATAATGTTGAGTGCCATCTGCTGTGTCATGTTTATAAAATTTAGAACAAGTGTTTTCATTCTTGTTCCTACAGTCGTGTTGTAATGTTTGAGTTTCAGTGTGCAGAGTTTGACACTAGAAAGTCTCCTGATACAAGACAATCAGAGATTATCTGTACTGGAAATGATGCTCTGCAGCCCATTGTACAGTATTACAGGCACACAGCTTCTGTGGGTCACCACCCCAATATGAAGACATTGGATGGGTTCTGCAATGCATTTTTTTTAAGTCGAATTGTTTCCACGCCTTTTTTTTTGTTTTTTGAAGCAGGGAGATTATTGAGCGAAAGATTTAGAGACTTGTGACAAGTGAGTCTAGACACTTGAAGGCTGATTTAACATTCAGCTGCTGAAGGTGGAAAGTTTCTTGGAGCTTATTAATGTATCCATTGCGTCTAGGAGCATCACAAATAGTGTTGGTTATATATTTGCATATTTATAGATTTATACATTAAATTCAGTAGCCTACCAACATTATATCAAATATTGAATGTGCCTCTAAGAATGGATCTTATGTGCTGTTACTGTATATGAAGCCATGTTGCTGCAGAGGGGATATGCATGTATACAGTACCATTACATGATCTCTCATGTGTGCACTTTGACAGTCTGATTTCCAGAGGAAGTGCACAGTTCAGCAGTCTGCAGTAGCTGTGCTCTGAATGGACTGACAGGTTCCGGCGGCCATCAATCATAACCTGCCTGCACCCTGATTTGCTCATCGACCCAGGGTTGAGCAATATTGCTACAGGGAAGTTTCATATAAAGTCGATTTACCGTGAGGTCGCCATGGTGATGATGAAGCATGTCTTTGTGCCATTTGGTGGAGGACTGTACTGTTTTCTGCTTTATTCGTTTTAGTGGTGATTTGTGGATTTCTGGTGTAATGTATCTTTAAATAGTTTCCATGGTGCTTCATTGCATCAACAAATCGTTGCCATGTTTTATTTTGTGATATTAACTTTTCATGGGAACATGTGAGCACCAAAAATAAAACTTGGCAGCAGAAAACTTAGCAATATACTGTAAATAAAACAACAAATACCTGCTAAATGGCATGAGGATATTTTGTTTATTTGGTCCTTGACATTGTTCTTAAATTCATTTCCTTAAAGGTCCCATGTTATTATATTACACTTTTTAAGAGAAATTTGTGGTTTTAGGAACCAAAAATCCTCTCACTTTAGTTTTACATCTTCTCTCAAGCTTCTCTCTGCAGCTGTAGAAGCTCATTTTGAGTCTGTCTCATTAATATTAATGAGTCTTTCCTCTGATTAACCGATTTAGATGGCTATGAATGCTGCTAATTTCCAACAGCAAATATTTACTGATAGTAATATAATACCATGTAACTGCAAAGTAGAACATGTTCATGCAACACTGATCTGTAAATTAATCCCTATTAAATAAAACATGATTAATTCAGACTACAGAATGATGATCGTTGACAGTTTTTTTTTCTTTATTGAGATAAACCAGTATCGCAAACCTCATCCAGAGTGTTTTAGTCACTGTATTATCAGCAAAATGTATTAAAAGTAGAATACTCACTATGCAGATTGTGCTATAATATATTATACCATTTGCTTTTACATATTAACGGTGTAATACAGCAATATGGAGCAAATTTTGCAAACTTTTGGTAGATTAGGAGTAAATATATTACATCATAGTTTATTATATATAAGTGTGTTTGATGTTTGATAACACAATTTGCATAACACATTTAAAAAATACATAAAAGACGACAATAAGAATATTGGAATAATTCTTAAGCTAAAAAGTAACTAAAGCTGTCAGATAAATTTAGAGGAGTGGGAATATAAAGTAGCAACAGATGGAAAGTAAAACACAAGTACCTCAAGTACTGTACAAGTACTGTACCTGAACACATGCAGACACGAGGACCAGTTTCAAAGTGTCATGGAGGTGTTTTTATGACCCTCTGCCATCATCAGCAGATCCTGGTTCTTTCTCTTTATCTGAATCTGTCCCCACTTGTAGCTGTTTACATCAGACTCAGCAGGAAGCCTCAATACTGGAGGCAGAGCCTGTATGTGTGTGTGCACATGCACTTGCATGAACTCGAGCACATGTGGCATCACTCACATCCCCAGTCCTCCTCTCCTCTGCCCAGTGGGCTTCTCTCCTCTCCCCCTCCCTCCTCCTCTGCCTCCTTCTGCTTGTCATCTCTCTCTCCTTCTGGTTAGCCTTCAGCTACACAGGCTTCCTCCATTTTGCATTGATGTGAACCGTGTGTCTACTGTACGTGCGTGTGTGTGTGCCTAAGTATGAGTGTGCGGTGCGAGAGAGTGCAGCCTAAAGCGACAGCCGGCGCTAGGGAAGTGTGCGCTCAAGCAGAACAATGGCATTCTGGGTAAAAATAGCCTCAGCTCTGTTGTAGGGAGAGAAAAGGAGACGGTGGGTGACAGCGAGAGAGAAGAGAGGGCGGGTAAGAGCTGAATAGAAGGAGAGACGTTTAGTGATCATGTGGAGAGGACAGGCAGAAACTGCAGGTGCAAATGTGTGAAAAGTAAAACAGAAAGAGGAAAAAAAGATGAGAATGAGTCAGACTGGAAGTGAAACTGAGAGAAGTAGACAAGCTTTGGCACAAAAGTGGCATTCTGCTCTGTATTTTCCAATGGAGGGCACCCTGCTGCTGATATTATATAATATATTTAATATCAATTAATTAATGTCAATTACATTCATGACTATGGCTGGGCAATATGACTGACAACAATATATTTATATGTATAACATCATAGTGCAATATGTATTCCACTGTTCCGTTTTGCATCAAATAAAACCAAAGACTCTATATATAATGGACATCAATGCAACGTCACCTGTCGCTTATAGATTCCCATTCTGAATCCTAATTCCAGCATTTTGACCATGATTTTCTTTTTTGTTTAGGACATTTGGTCGGCAGAAACATATATATATACTGAATATATATATATATATAAACATATATATATGTTTCTGCCGACTACAGACTACATTCATTTAATTTGTTTTAAGTAGGTGAGTATAGTTGAAACAATAGATAGCTAATTGCACAACCACAAGTATGAACCTAACACACCAAGGCTAATAATTAAAGGTACAGTGTGTATTTTATAGCAGCATCTAGTGGTGAGGTCACAGATTGCAACCAGGTGAGTTTCCCACACGTGCAGGAGAATCTATGGTGGCTGTGAAAAATGCAAAAGCCCGTCTCTAGAGGCGTTGTTCAGTTTGTCTGTTCTGGGTTACTGTGAAAATATGCGACACTTCCTAAGGGAGAGCTACTTCCCTTGTAGATAAAAATGACTCAATCTATGGTAATAAAAACACAGCATTTATTATTTTGACTGAATTAAGAAAAGGATTAAAACATACTTACTTACTACTTACATACATACTTACTTACTGAATATTTTATTCCATTTCTGCCGAGTCTGTTCTACTTGATGCTGCTAATATCTTCAAATTATTACATACTTTACTTTTAAGACAACCATTACTAGCTAGAGGGAGGAGCATCTCCAAAAGAAGATAGTTATGACATCGCATTACCCCAGCAGCTATGGAGCTGTGATGCTGTGTGAATCAGTGGTGGAAGAAGTCTTTAGATCCCTAAATAAAATCACAATACTGAAATTGACATTTTCAGTAAAAAGTCCTGTATTGGAAATTAAATCAAGATAAATCTCTGTAAGTATTATAAGGACATTTTACTGAAAGTGAAAGTAGTCTACTCTTAATTTAGAATTAGTTTATTATAGTGATATAATAGTGAGTGTTACTTTATTATACTCTACTTACTCTATCATCACATGATGTTTATATGTTATTATTGTGCCTAGATGTTATAAAATATTATAAAATAAGTGATTAAGAAAAAAACAGGACAAAACATTTCCATCAGATGATGCAATTTTCCTGAGTTTGTGACAAATATGTCACATTCACTGATGAGTAATTGTCAGGCCTCTCTTTAGCTGAGGGGTACAATGAGACACAGTGGTGACTGGTTGTGACAGATTCGTCATTAACCCAAACCAGTGGTGGAAGAGATGTGTATATGACAGGAGATTATATATAAAGTAAAGTGCAAGTGCAGTGTTTTTCATATCGTGAAATGCAAAAAAAGAAATAACTGACAAAAAAGAGCCATGAAAATGTAGCAGAAGAAAAAAACGAGCTGAAAAGACGAGAGTAAAAATACAGTGCCACAATGATCAAAAGATTCTGAAAGGACACACACAGTCTGAGAATCTAAATTGAAAATGTCCTTCAGAATAAAACCAGTTGATAAGAAGAAAAGCAGCAAAATTCTTCAAAGAGAATTAGCAATGACAGATTGGCAGGAGGAAAAAGGGCCAGATTGTTTGTGCTATATAGGTTAAGCGGTGCAGCAGTGGGTTGCTCTGCAGGACACACACACACACACACACACACACACACACACACACACACACACACACACACAACTGTGATGTGATCTGTAGGACTGAATGTACTCTGGGAAAAGAGGGGGGTGACTCCACTTCTAAAAATATTTCTACAGTCTCAGAAGCTAATGTACAGTACTCATTCATTCCTTTATTTACCAGGGACCAGAAAACAACATATACACATAGAGTACACTGCTTATGGAAAGTATTGTATAATAGTTAAAGGGGTAGCGTTTACTGATTATACTTGTGTAATGAATGGAGGCCACACACACATGCACATTGTCAGTATCTTGCAAGGACATTGTGTAGAAGTGTCTTTTTTACTACTACTATATATATATATATATACTATATTGTCAATATAATAAGAAAATTGTTTAATATAATATCAGTAGTAGGGCTGTGTCTCACCACTAGTGTGATATATTATTTAGATTTGAGCTGTTTGTGTGATTATTTATTTTTTTTGTGATTTCTATGATTTTATGGACAAATAATTGATCTTTGAATCTTATTAATCATTGCAGATCATTTGGCTTATTTCAAGTTTTTTTTTTCCTTTTTGGGTCAGTTTGGTATAGTTTTAAAAAAATGTTTATCTGTATTTAAACACAATTTAGCTTTTTTTTCCTTTTTTTTTTTCCAATATTCTAACTATATTTGCTCCATAACAGCAGCAAAAATCGATTCTGAAACATCTGTAGTCACCTCACATGTTGTAGATTTCTTTTGATACCAGGTTTAAGGACAATAACCTTTGTGGCTGTAGATACATTGATGGCTGGTTTTAAGGCCCAGTTTCAGTATTTATAGAACACCTAACCATTTTTTACAATCAAAAAGATATTAAAATCTACCTTTCTACCTTATGGGACCTTTTAGATTAAAGTCAGATATCTTTTCTTTCCAGCTGCTTTATATATTTATTCAAGTTATATGTGCTGCGGCTTTGTGATTATACAAGTGTCTCTTTATCTGAAGGGTTAATAAAAAATCAGAAGGGCCACACTCATAGTTTTAGCTAACATCAGAATTCACAGCATGCTAATGAGAGCCTCCTACACATGGTACTGGCAGAGAGAAGAAGTGGGCAGACTCATCTGGGTTTTAATGGCTGCTCGGCCAGACGGGAATGGAAAACAGGAAGTGAGAGAGGTGACAGCGTAATGTGGGCAATAAAACATAATGTGTACACACATATAAAAGATTGTGCCCACTCCTTTGCCTGTCATAACAAGGTTACACAATTAAAGCAAGAAGAAGAAGAAGAAGAAGAAGGATTTTTTTAAGAAAATCTGTGAAATAGAATTGAATGCTCTTTGTTATATAACCAATAAAAAAGATTATCTTCTTCTTCTTCTTCTCTCAACTCTTTCCTTCATTTCTTCCTTGCTTCCTTTCTACCTCTCATTTATCTCCCCCTTTTCTCTCCTTCACTGGTTTTACACTCCTATAATTCATCCCACCTTCCAATCTCTCCTCCCTAGCATCTCTCCTCCTCTTTCTCCTCCTAATTTATTTCTTTTTTTATTCCGTTCCCTCCTTTTCTCCATCTTTATCACTCCTCTACTTTAATTAATCTCATGATTTCTACTCCCTCTCTTAGTTTTACTGCCTCTTTTCTCTTCTTTTTGTTTTATTCTCTCTATCCCTGCCTCTCTTCTTTCTGACGGTGTTGACACTGCATGTAAGTCCCACACACTCAGTGCGCTCTACATTACTGAATATGTAGGGGTGTAACAGTATATACAATCCAAAGTCTGATATATGCTTTAGTTTTGTGTTAACAGGTTGGTTTGTATTTAAGTCAGTAGAAAAAAAGGTAGAAAATAACATTTATGCCCTTTTATTTTGAAAAATGTAAACATCCAACAATCCATCATTCACCTTGACTAAGTGTTACCACTTCCTGTATCTGTCATTTCAAATTAAAAGCCCTCTAGGTTTTCATACAGGGTGCATAAACATACTAGGTTTTGACCTTGTCTTGTTTTGGTTTCCTTTCTCTTTAATATTCACTTGGCCTGAATATCATTTTAGATTGAAAATCAGGATTTCAGGCATTGTATTTCCTAACCCAGGTTTTGTTTTTATCAAGTATTTTACATCATGTATGCTGCCCCCTACCATTCTGCCAACCTCACCAATCAAAAGCGACAAATTGCACAAGAAAAGGTCACCTGTTCTGGAGTCAAATCAGCTGTAAGCCGGTCATCGATTTCTAAAATGGCTTCAGCAGGACTAGAAGCAGAGTCGGGGGTTTTCCAAAGAAAAACAGCACAGCTGCAGATGACCATCAGAAGCAGGTGCTGCTGCAAATGTCACACTAAATAATTAGAGTTAAGGCATTTATTGTTTTAATGGTAAGATGTAAGTTTCTGTGATGGTTGTCAATGTTATTGCGTGTTGAAATTTGATTCAAAGAATGAAATCAGAATCACAACACCTGCTAAAATAAAAGATCACAATTCAATTGGTCTTAAAATCTTTCAGCCCCACAGCATCTCTAGAATTTTCCTATGCCTTTTCTGTCTACTCCCTTCTTATCGATCGCCTCCTCTATCTGCCAAACTCTCTTCTCCCTTTCACTCTCAGCATCTTGCATCAGTGTATTTGCTGCTCTAAATGTCTCCTCCAAAATCGCCCTGATTGTATTTTTTCCTGCTTGAAATCTTTACATTTTAAAAAGGTTTTATTTTGACTGAGGCTGCCATCATCTTTGTGTAACTGGTAAGCCTTTTCTTTTAGTATCAAAATAATATTAGTATTTTCTGTGTTAAAGCATTAACATTTTCATTATGTTAATGAAAGAAAGAGGGAGAACAAGAAGGATATTTTTTAAAATGTAGGCTACAAAAATAGATTTAAAAATACTAGAAGGGGATAGATCTATTTCTTTCAAGTGAATGTTATGAGCTTTTTAACATGAATGTTTGAGAATATTTGCAGAATACAATCTTTTTTTGTCCCTGTATAGAGTTTGTATTGACCTATATGTATGAATGTGTAATCACTGGCTCCTCCCAGTAGTGGTAGGACCTGCAGTAGCTGCAGGAACAGAACTCCATCACTATACCCTGATTATTTGTCATGTGTGGACAGTGGTGACAGGCTGCCTGTCTGTTGCCACAGCTCAGATAAGCATTGATTAGGTGTCAGCTCTCCCTCTATCATTTGTTCAATTTACAGACACAGAAAAAAGTCCCTTACTGCTGCGAGGGCAACCAGACATGGAGAAGGAAGAGATGACAATTCCAGTTTATTTCGCAATTTAATTTTCTTAATTTTGACAATCAAAAGAGAAATTGTAAATAAGTTATCAATTCAGATGATCTAAACCTTTTTAAAACAGGATTTTATTGACAGAACTCATTAGATTGTGCAAAGGTCTGTTTACATCAATTGTGTTTCGCCTTTGCTCTAAATAACTGAAGTGAGGAGGGAACGGCTGTTCACAAATCAATAACCAATAACCATTAATTCTCACACATTGCTACTAAGGCCCATGACAGCACAATCGATAGAGAGAAATGGGAAGGGACACACAGGGGAGTAGAGGAGTGCAGCATCCGCTGATCTGATATCACACACGGAGGGGAGACATTACAGGAAGCTGCATATAGTAAGGTTACATATACAAAGGCTTCATTTTTACAACGGCACATTTGTCATACTTCAATTTGCATATTTTCTGTCTTCGCCAGGGAAGAAAATCAATATGAGTTTCATCTGTGCGCGGTCAATAGAGAGATGTATTAATGTCAGCAGAAACCCTGGAAGCAGCTGCTAATGCTTAAGATAGTGGCTTGTTAAATACACACGACCCAACTTGTACATAATCCAGCTTTGTGTCTGCTGGGCCACTTCTGACACTTCTCAAATGTGACATTTCATTATATACATATGATTAACTCTCCTTAATTTTAACAGTTTTTATGATACAGTAAATTATTTTGTGCATTTTTGTTCTATTAAAACACTTTCACTTGACTAGACAGAGTTTTTAGAAACTTGGGTAACAATTTATAATAACTATCTGTTGTAACTAATTAATAGATAGTAAACTGTTAATTAATTTAATGAGTATTAATGAATTGCTAAGTGTTTGTTAACAGTATGGTAAGAATTTGTAATTATGCCTTATAGTTAGTTAACTTTAGAATAATGTCCCCAAAACATATAACTATTAACATACAGCTAACAAGTCATGTAAAACTCATTAACTAACAGCTATTGCCCATCTATAAGACGCAGTTATAAATCATTAAACTGTTAACTGTTGTTTAACAAGTCAAATATAACTAACAGTTTGTTAAGATTTTATAACAATGCCTTATAAATAGTAAGTTATAAGTAGTTTAACACTTAACAAGTCATTAATAACTCATTAATTTGCAGTTTACCAATGGTCTATTAACTAGTTATAATGGGTATAAATTACGTTAAATTCATAAATAAATAAAGGACAATGATGTGCAGGAATTCAAATATTCGTTGTGAAAATGATTCAACATGTGCCATTTGTCATGATCTAAACATTATCTGTGCACCAGATTTAGCTGAGCCAGCGTATGGAAGTCACCCTGAAGTCACTGCAATCGGTTTTCATGTCGAACATCATGATTCATGAATGGCAGCTTTGTTGTAAAATGAGGTGAGAGGTCAAAGGTGAGGTCAAGTAAACAAGGAAGTGATGACAGCAGAGGGGGAGGAAAGGGGAGGATGAGGAAAAGGAGGGACCAGGCTTCAGTTCCTGTTTTCAAATGAAAAAAAAAATGAGAAAGGGAGGAGAAGGATAGAGAGAGAGTAAAGGTTGTAAGGTGACCACCAACAGCAGCTCTTACGTTATCATGTAGATTCATGTTATCAAGATCACAAACAAAAACTGTGCTTAAATGAAAAAGATATCATTTATATGCTATGATTTAAGAAGAGTATCTGTGTAATAGGGAACACAGTTTTGCAGAATTGAGCAAAATTTTGACTGTTGTGCCCACAGTGGTAGAATATATATGGACTATGTGACATTATGGTTTGTGAACAAGGTCAGCTCTGCCTGGCCGAGGCTGGACCTTGTGACCCCCCCCAGGGAAACCCCTTTGTCACACCTGTGATGTTCCTGGGATATAAAAGCAGGTCACCGGCCTGTGGAAGACTCTCTTCTCTGGAATCTTCTGATTCTCTCAGTGACTCATCAACAGAGCAAAGCTGTTTTTCACAGCAGGGGAGAAGCTGCAGACCACAGGCCTTCAGCATCTTCTCTGCTCTCAAAGCTCTCTCAGGATCTCTCAGAAGCAGCCACTGCACCTTCAGTGTCTTAAGGACCGGCAGGTGAGCACCTCTGACCTCAAGCAACTCAGGCCTGGTTCTTCTGTTGATGAGATAATCCTGGTTTATATATGAGGTAATTGTTAATCAGACTTTGAAATTGATGGTTTAGTGGAATTCATGAAACTTAATCAGAGAATTGGCTATCTTTTCCTCTCATCTGAGAGGTGGTGCCCTGACTCTGGAACGTAATAATTAAGGAATAATAATTAAGAATTAATAAATAATTAGTTAGTTTTAGCTAATTTAAAGTTTGGCTGGATTCTGTGAAATAAGCAGGTTCATTTAATCTAGCTGTTCCAGTTTAAGTTTTACTTAATGATCATCATTAAGCTAAATGTTATGTTTGTACTATACAACATCAGATACAAGATGAATGGAAAACTTCCTGTCTACCAGTCATCTTGAGATTTCTTTTTTAAGATTATTTTTGGGCATTTTTTCATTTATAGGAAACCAGACATGTAGAAAAGTGGGAAGAGGGTAGGGGAGTGACATGCTGTGAAGGTCCAGTCTGCTGGGACTTGATCTGGGGACTTGCCACTCAGAGCATATTACGCCCATGTGGTATGCACCCTAAACTCTAACCACTCGGCTATTGGGTCACCCAGTCTTCTTGGAATTTCTAGATGCACGACCAATGCACAAACTGCCACTTACAGACCTATGGCACTAACAACATTAAGACCACACCCCCCTTCCTCCCTGCCCCTCCATATTGGAATAGTTTCTCTATGTCACATCCCCACCCTAAAGACTTTAGATTGGTTCTGCAATGTAGTTTTTTATTTTTATAAATGGGATGAGTCTCTAGATGAAAGAAGTGTTTAGAGACTGAGTTGTGAGTCCAGACTGAACCTGTCTGAACATGCAGCTCAACTATCTGCTACTGGCTCCTGTCAGAACACTCATTGATTACTGAAAGTCCCTACTGGCAGCTGCCCTGCATAGACGTTCAGATTCTGCAGATGACCCAGAATGCAGTGGTGCATCTGCTTTTTGCTTCTATGCACTTTATACATTGACCTGACTCTCTGACGTTCTTCTCTTTGGATAAACGTGTCTGCTAAATGAAATTATGATCTGCATATTTTAAACAGTAATGCTTTTCACCTTTGTAAACAGCCAGACACCTGTGTGACTTACAGATTGTGATTGACAGCCAAAGCAAATGATCAGCGATGGGTTGAAAGGGTTCAAACGTGAACTCTTATTACTTGTTTTGTCAGATGATGAAAATAGAAACTGATCACTGATATAGACTGCTGTAATAAAATCACCCGATTGCAGGAACTGTATAATGACATGTTCATTTTTAAAAAGACAAAACGTGCTGTAGCAAAACCAGAAGTTTGCTTCCTGTGACGAAAATTAAAGCAGACCTGCTTAACCTTTAACAGGAGTTCACAGAAGACAGAGATGTCTTATGCTGGAACAGTTATTGAAGTTCAGTTGAGTGGAATCAGAGATGACATTTACATGTGTAGCAACGCAGAGCGATGTCACTCAATTCTGAAGGTTAACTTCCTGTCCTCTCCCAAGTATTTAACCCTACACTAGATCCCTCAGAGTACATCCCAGCAGCTCATCTTCACCTGAACACAGAAGGATATCTGTGACCTTGACTCTACCTGGAGACAAACACTCATCAAAGACAACTGCCTGAAAGTGTCTTCAATGCAATGACCAGTAATGACCTGGTCATTACTGGTCATCAAGGCTGCTGATGACCATGAACTGACCAAGAGCGACAACGGGTCACATTCCCTTTAAATCTAGGGAGAAAATGTCCTTCACTCCACCTAATTGAATAATGGGATGCATTTGCTTCACTTGCTCAGACACCTATATATGTGTGTGTGTCATTATGTATGCAAGCAGTGACTAGTGATGGCTTGGACCCACTGATCACACACACACACACACACACACACACACACACACACACACACACACACACACACACACACACACACACACACACACACACACACACACTGTGTGCATGACAACAAATTGTAGCAATAATGACAAAAAAGAGAGGGAGCGATGTTGAAATACAAAAAAGGAGAGAAACCAGTCAGTGAACATGCAGAGCACATACACACCTAACATGCATGCTCACAAACACACACACACGCCTACACTGTTATTGCATCCATGGTGATAAATTTCAGTAATAATGGTTTTCAGAAGTAGCATGAGCAGGAGAGAGACAGATAGAGAGAGACAAAGAGAGCGATACAAAGATGTTGTGATGGAAAGTGAAGGAGAGAGAGGAAAAATGATGCATGGATTGAGGAGCAAGTGAGAAAGAGGGAACCAGCACAAAGGTTAGGATTGGACTGTACCATGCTGTAAAAAGGGGGAGGTAGAGGGAATCAGAACTGATTGACAGAAGTGTTTAAGGGTCCAGAGCTGCCAGCATAGATGTTGAATTAATTCAAACAAATTTAAATCTAAATGTGTGCATGAGTTATAAGAAAACTCATATAAATTTAGACTTCCATATCCAATATTTGAAATGGATGGACATTTTCATTTTGAAATTGGCAGAAAATGTAAAACTTGATTTGATTTTAAATTTCATCAAGCTAATTTCGAATGAGAAGAAAACAGACATTTTCATAATAGCAGCATTCATTCATGTTTTGGGTCATAACATCCCACTAAAACGTAGCAAAGCCATCGCTAGATCTGCTTTTTAGCCCTGGACTCCGACTGTATGTGTGTGTGTGTGTGTGTGTGTGTGTGTGTGTGTGTGTGTGTGTGTGTGTGTGTGTGTGTGTGTATAGAACTAGAAAAATCCAGCCACAGCCAGCAGCTCAGTGGTTTGTATTCTACTGCTGCTCTCTCCATCTCTACAGTATCCGTCTCTTTCTCTCTCTCTGCCTCCTCTTTTTCTTCCCTTTCTCTAGTCCACTCTCTCCTCCTCACTTCCTTTCTCCCTTTGCATCATTTTATTCCTCCATTCTCTTTATCACATCCTTAACTAGTACCACATTACAGTGTAGTACTGTATGATCCATTATCCCTCAGCTCTCATACAGTATCACCACAGCTGTAGCTGCTTGTCCTCCTGCTGGTGAGCTGCTGTTTCTGGATGTTGCCTCTGTCCATGGTGCTGATCTCAGCTGTTTCCACGCTGCTGCCTGAATAACTGATAAAGATGCTTTCATGTAAAAGGTGCTGCATCATAGAAATAGAGATTTTAATTGCGGTTTGATTATAAGAGGGTCTCTGTGTTTTCTAAATACTGTCTCATGTTTCAGAGCTGTCAATTCAACCCGTATTCAGGAACTGGGAGAAGACATTTAGAGAAAATACACTGATGCAAGATGAGGAGAGTGAAAGGGAGAAAAGAATAGAACGAGATGAGCAGATAAAGAAGAGATGAAGAGTCAAGATCAATAGGACGGAAGGAGACAGAAAGGACAAAGAACCAGAGAAACACTGAAGGTTAAAGAGAAATTAAAGAAAAGAAATAAAAACTGCACTGTGAACTTTTGACATACCAATTGCAAAGAAATCATTAACATGGCAGCTACAGGCAGGGCTTGTAGAGACTCACACCTTGGAAAAATGAAAATGTAAAAGTTGGAATCCAGACCTGAGAGACTGACTGTGAAGACTCGTCACTTTGACTTAATCTGACAAGTGACACCTCTCACTGTTTGCTGTCCTGAGAGCATGAGGAAGGCTGTTACAACCACAATCACAGCTAAATCATAACCATGTTTGTTTAGTTTGCTAAATGCTGGCCAAATGCTAAATCAATATTGGAAAAACACTGCCACACAGTCTATTGACTAATGTGTTTACTATCTCCAAACACACTTTCTGTGAAATAAAAGAGATGACAGTGATGGGGAAATAAGCGGGAGATCAAGGAGATCAAGAGGTAGAAAAAAGGAAACAGAAAGAGATGAAAGGGGGAAATAGTGAGAGTGAAAATCTGCTGCTGTATATTTATAATGAATCACTATGTTCAGCGATACACATCTCTTCAGCAGTGTCAGCTCCACTTCTCTCCTCGTCCATGGCTCAAATTACCATCTTAACAAATAGATACAGCACTTTCCTCCACTCTGTTATGTTAATACTGTCTGTAATGGCTGTTCAATCACTGTCTCAACTAAACAGTTTTAAATGTTGGAAGAGCCTGGAGCTTTCATCAGAAGACAAAAGCAGATGCTGATAAAAAATGTGTCATGTCTGCATGTGCCATGATAACCAGTTATATTCAGGAACGTGTCATGTTTGTGATGTACAAGTATTTTACTGTTTAACTTAACAAGGTACAGACTAATAAAGAAAATATGGAATCTGAAAATGGAAAAAAAGCCACAAACATTAGCAAATATATGAGGCAAACAATAAGAAATGAGAAAACATTACATGGAGATGTAGAGAAGTGTTTTCAGGTTTTTTTTGTGATTTTTGCACTGATTTTATATCAGCACTCATTTCCTAATATTGTTGGTGTATGTTTGCAGGATTTTTGCAATGGAAGCAACTGCAGTCTGGATTTCATCTTCACAGAAATTGTACAAAATACAAAAATGATATATTATATCATGCTGTAGAGGAGTGTGAAAATACAAAAAAGGATAGATTTGCTAGCAAATAGACAGGTGTACAATCACTGTGACTCCCCCAGAAGGAGGGTAGATTGATTTAGCCTACACACACACACACACACACACACACACACACACACACACACACACACACACACACACACACACACACACACCTCAGTGCATAAAACAATAAAAAAAATACTGCTTAGAGCACTCTGGCGAATCAAATTATAGTTCAGGCTTCTTTGGATCCAATCAGATAAGATATCATCTGATAACTGACCAATCAACTCTCCCAGGTCCTAATCAATACAATTTGTTGCACTAGATTGTGTGTGGACATGCATGTGTGTGCGTGTGCATGTGTTCACGTGTTCACGTGTGTTAGTATTCAATAGCAGTAAATTTCCTGTAGGGTTGAAGGTAGCTTCAACACTAAGTTGTCCCAAGAGACACTGAGAAACAAGTCTAGTATAGTGTAGTGTAGTGTGTGTGTGTGTGTGTGTGTGTGTGTGTGTGTGTGTGTGTGTGTGTGTGTGTGTGTGTGTGTGTGTGTGTGTGTGTGTGTGTGTGTGTGTGTGTGTGTGTGTGCGCGTGTGTGTGTGTGTTGGTTTGTGAATGCAAGTTGTCAATAACAGCAAAACATAGCACTTGAATCTGCTTACAGCTACTGTGCAAATATATATGGCTCATGGTGTAGTCTATAGGCAGCAGCGTCTCATGCTTCATGCAGCCCTGCACGAACAAATTCTATTCCAGTGATTGATTGACTCAGGCCAGTGCAGCTGAATGACCTGCCACCATCTGATTTGTGTGTGTATGTGTGTACCATTTTACCTCCATCTTTGTGAGGACCATGTTTAGCCTCAGGGTGACAACATTTAAGCAAAGGGAGGATAATTCAGCTACATCTTCAAAGCAGGGTTGAAGGTTGAAGTGGAAACAGACAACTTTTCTGCATTAACTCATCATTATGAAGTAAATGCTGATTGCAACGTGTAATGTCTATGGTATAATGACACCATCAGCATTTAGATTGGTTTCATAGAAGCTCGTTCAGCTCTGCCTGCCACCAGGAGCGATCTGTTGGGAAAATAAAGGCTCCATTTAGAGCACAAGATTAGATTAGACAATAGACTAAATGAATGAATTTGCTGCCTCAACACATACAGATACAAATACAAATACTGGTCTTTCTGTACATCCCTAACAATGCTGAAGTGAAGGTCTAGTTAGGTTTAGGTATATCTAAAATAATATAAAACACTAATTATCTCTCTTTTCAGGTTTGCTCCCTATTTTAATACATTTCCAAGCCCCCGAACACACAGATAGTTTACTCCATAGTTTGTCATCATGTTCCCACTGAGCTGCGTAGAACATCATGCTAGAGACAGAGCTAATTCAACAGCCCACGCCTGAATTACACAAGGAGGGGATTTATCTGAGCATATGAGTGGTGCTTGAAATGTAATGCAGTGAGATCAAAGCAGCACTGCTGCTTACTTGCTCTAAAACCACTCTCCATTCGCTTCTTGTTTAGCAAGAGATGCAGATACTGTTTGTCCTTGAACTGATTTTTAATTAGTTTTATGAATAACTTTCAATAATTTGTATTTTTTTGGTGATTATGCACAATTTAAGTATGTTTTCAAACCAAAGAGTTTGGCATTTTTAAAGATCCTGTTCAGGGGTTTGCTTTCCTCTCTTGTTAATAAATACAGTAGCTTTTATATTTACTGTAAGTATTCAAATTTGCTTGAAATAATCTACATTTTCAAAAGCGTCTATATCATACTACCATGTGTAATGGTTGATAGTAGATCTAACCCTAATCTTCAACTTAATCTTGATGATAAACTACAGGGCAGGATTTCTGTGTCCCTCTACAGCAGGGGTGGGCAATCCTGGTCCTGGAGGGCCGGTGTGGGTGCAGGATTTTGTTCCAACCAAGAAGTTACACACCTGATTCTACTAATGAAGGCCTTGGCAATGGTTCTAGAGGTTGATTAGTAGAATCAGGTGTGTTACTTTTGGGTTGGAACAAAGTCCTGCACCCACACCAGCCCTCCAGGACCAGGATTGCCCACCCCTGCTCTACAGGCAGCGATAGAGATTACTCAAACGCTGAAGAAGAGCTCACCATTGCTGCTGTTTGCAGCTGTAAAACACTGGACTAATTTGATCCATTTGGTCTAAAAATGCTTGGATTGTCTAAAAGAGCTGCACGATCAAATTATTCTATCCACAATCCAAAGTTAGCAGAGGATGCATTCCAGTAGAGAACGTCACCACTGGGATATGATTAATTGTGTGAATTTCTTTGGCAAATTATTGCATGGACACAATCACATATTGATTTATATTTAGAAGTTCTGCACTACAGCTTTAACCAAGCACTTTGTTTTTTCCAGAATTCTGATGGTTTGGGATGTTTGGGATATGAGTCTATGTATGTATGTATACATGCTAACATGAATAACTCAATTCCTTTCATGAACATTCAACCTCATTCCACCTCTCACCCTTCATCACATATCCACACAGTCCGAGTACACAGACCAGTGCCTCTAACCATAACGTTATCCTATAACCTTTAGCATAAACCTGACTGCAGCTGCGAGAGTTTGTCCCTCTAGCGCAGATCGCGCATAATTCAATGAATGCTAATGACAATGTAGCAACAGTAAGAGAGGCAGAGGAACAAGAGGAGAATTCAGATGGAGGAGAGACAGTTTGAGTGGGTAAATGAGAACAGCTGGAAGGAAAGAAGGATGGACAGATAAAAGAGGTAATGGAGCAGAAACACATCAAGCTGCAGACTCAGGGGCAGCAGGACAGCCGTGTGAGAGAGAGAACACCCCCACATCACCAAGAGAATGGAACAACCCGCCTGGGAATCATCCATCCAGTGAGTAGCAGAGGGGAACTGGAGGAAAGACCAGTGAAGGAATCTGGTTGGATAGATTTCCTATAGTTTGTTTCTTTCTCATTAGATCCCACCCTCTTTCATTCACTATTGTGACCTTTGACCTTTCAGCTTCCTCTCTCTCTTGCTCTCTGGTTAATTCTCTTGCTCACATGGATTTGCTCTCTATTTCAAGTCTCTCAATCCTTCACTTTCAATCTCGCCCATCTCATCCCCTTACAAGGCTGTCTGCTGTGTTCAAATAAAAGAAAAAATTAGAGATGTACAGATGTGTAAATAGAGAGTTTCTCGTTCAAATCTTTGCGAGGGTGCAAAGTCCAAACTTTTGACTTGTATTGTATATCACACTTTTCTTTGTAAGGCAACATACCAGGATATATTATAAAAGTAAGCGCTTGATTCTTATCTGTGCATATTTAAGCTTTTATCTGTATTTATACAGGTGCATGTGTACAGTTTGTGTACAGAACTTTTACACATCTAGTTTATCTGTATCTACATGCACATATGCTCGAGTAATGGTTTGTTTATGTTTGCACGGACACGTGTCTTTATCTGTGTGTGTGTGTATGTATGTCACATCTTGTTAGCTGTCAGTGTCAGCGATGGACAGCCACACATACAGGATATGACAGCTGATTGGCAGACGGTCCAGCAGCGTTCTTCATGGTGACCACAGAGGACAGCGTCAGGCTGTCAGGAGGAGTTAACGTATGTAGAAAACTGGAGTTAATAATGTTGCTGACTTGTTTAATATGTGGATTCACATGGGCTGACTGAGTGATGAATAATTAGAAAACATACAGGGTGATTTTAGGTAAAATGGACAATTTAAGGTTTGGGGGTCTCAGCCCCTCTGCAAATTATCAGCAGCCCTCTCATTCAAATGTGTTTGACAAGTAACAGGTGATTTGATTAGTTTATGGTTCCTATGGTGGGTGAGACAATGCTTCAAATCTAGACTGAACCAGAAATGTGCATGGTAGGTAGCCTGGCATGACAAATCTAACTAAACCCATTTTACCTGATGATATGGCCAATTTAACCAACCCCCCTCCCCCAAAGAAAAAGGCAATTTCAAGATTTATAGGGCCTAAATAATTGTTTTATCACATAATTCCAACATAAAATGATCAGAAACAGTCATTATTAATCATAAATATACATGGGAAATGTGTATTTGATATTATGGTATTGTCCCATGTGATTTACCAAAAAGTGACCCAATTTACCAGATATCAGCCTATTAGGGCTGCATTTAGCTTGATTCATTTTAAAACAACAGGAAATTATTATTAATAATAATATTAATACTATTTACAAGGTCACGGATGAACTTTCATGCTACATAATACCTTTTGCTTTGGTAGGGCACCATGAGAAGTCAAAAAATCTAATTCATGTAAGAAAAAAAAACACTGCAATACTGCTGCAGGATGGAAGGTTGAGTGATTTCTGTGATGATAAGAACCATTTCCTCTTTGTGAAATGACCTATGGAGGATCCATTTAGTCTTCCAAAGCCTTCAGCTGTTGGATCACAACCCGTTCTATGACAAACAGCGCCATAGCTGCTGGTTACAGGCTTTGATGGCATTTAAAGGCGGTTTCAATGTTCATTAACACAGGTGCTTATTTTTAACAATCTCACAACTGTGGTCACGTCTTCACTAGAACTGCAATGATGAGACGCTCATTATCTGGATGTAAAGTTGTGAAACTACTTCTGTTGCATAATTGGCCAGAGCCGCTGTCTGCTGCTGGGTGAGAATTTATTCATGACTTCTGCGAGGATAGAAAGTAAGACATGTGTAGACGGAGCAGGGTTAATGGAGAAAAAGGGAAAAGGAAGGGATGATTTATGAACACCTGCAAAACAGGAGAGGGGAATTAACGTAATGAATACACGATTTTGATCTGGAGACTTTCCTCTTCTGTCCCTTTTCTTGATTTTGCAGCAAGGCTCATTACATTCTGAGGTTTGACAGCTGGTAACATGATTCCACAACATCATTTAAACAAGAACAAGAGTATGAAGGCACCAATGGAATTTCTTGAATGAAAAGATGTTTTTTTTCTGTTCCCCTGACTGGATTTGCAAAAGGTTGATTTATTATTTTAATATCATATCAGCATTTTTCTTTTATCCCTGGATATTTTCACTAGTGTGACAATGCTGAGCTTTGGTATGGTTAGAAGAATTTCAGTGAACTTGACAGTTATCTAGGACTTCAAACTGTAAGAATAAAAAAAAACACACATTTTGTAAAACACTAGCTCGGTCAGTCATTTTCTGACGAATACTCCTTTTGCCTGTTTTGTTTCAATCTGTTTAAAGCAGTTGTTGATCATTTGCAGCCTCTACTCAATGGTTAAGAGGAATGAACAGAGGAGTCAACAATCAATGGTTTATAAAATAGCTTTTTCAAAAATTGTGAATCACTGCAACCATGAGAGGTCCTTGAGCATTAATGTGCATAAAAAAACATTAGGCTGATGGGTTCAGCTTGGTCTCCTCCTGACGCCCAGCAGAGATAATACAAGTGCACCATATTCTTATGAGGTTTGTAGGTGGCCACAAATCAGGCTGCCCAGCAGCAGCTTCTCCACTAAGTGTTATGCTTCAGCAGATAAAAGGAGCAGAGTGAGAAGAGCATTTTAAACATTTATCCGCTCATGCTGCCATCTGGGAAAGGTCAGTGTGATAGTGTGCGTGTGTGTGCAGGATCCTCACCTCTATTATTTGCTGGCATTCAGAGCTCCATCACCAAACATCGATTGAACCCGTCGACTCAGAGTTGACCAGGCTGAGCCTGAATCTCAATGCATGCAATTCATCCTTTTTTTGTTTTTCATGAAGCATTATAATAATAAAAAATCACATTCTGTGCCCATGTTTCCATTTATTGCATTTACATTATTTATTTATTTATTTATTTTTATTTTATTTTAAAATGTGAAATAACTGATGGAGACTATGGACTATGGTCAAAGAGTAAAATACAAAGCAGAAGCTCAGAAGCTCTAAACTAAACTAAGAACTAAACTAATCATTGTGATTGACTATGATATCAGGAAGGGGGTGCAGGCTGACAATTTCTCTTTAACACTGTTGAATTAATTTTTAATAACTTTTGATCAATAAGTTATAGCTTAAACATCCTAAATGTCTTATAGCCTGAAGGCTAACGGTTTCATCATTCTAGTGCTGCCTTTGGTGCGATTGTAGCCTGTGAGGAGATTTTCTATCCACCATGGAACTCTTGTCTCTTTCGGGGAGGCTTTGTAAAATAAATCCATATGGGTAAATCCAATATTCACCATTTTATTGTCCATATTTTATCAATTATCGCTCATATCTTGCAGCTAGCAATGACGTCATGATAATATGTGTTTCCCATAATGCTTTGTGAGAATATTTTGACCAATTAGAAGCTGATCCGGTCATAAATGACCCTGTACTGACCCCTGATTACTCAGTGGGTGTCTATGAGAAGAGGGGGCATGGCATCATGGTGGTGGCTCTCCATTGTGATGTTATAGGAACATATAGGAACAACCCTATAATAGAATGTGTAATTTAAACATCATCTTCCACATTGATATGGATATTTCTGTGGATGTATCAATGGACGTCTTCAGCAGTTCTGGGGAAGTGGTGGTTCTGAAGTTCTGAAGTTGTGAATGGACCCCAGCAGAGAGCAGAGAGGAGTGCAGCCATTCATCTGCTCTGCTTCTCTCTTGAGACACGGACAGAGAGCGGCTGAATGAAAAAAAGCTGTGAATCAATGTTCTCCCTGTCTGTCACGACCCTCAAAACACACAACTCCCACACACACATGCACATACACAGACCGTGGGAGTATAAAAGCTGCTGTGTGTGTGCCGGGTCTCCTTTAAAGAGCACATTCCCTTTTTTCTGATGTAAGGCATTGAATGTGTTACTGTATGATCCCTCTTTTACACACACACACACACACACATGCACACACACACAGTTCAGCTCATGAGTCACCCATTTTGCAGTCTTCAAAATGGTGTGTGAGAGCGATAACATGTAACGGAAAGACAGATGAACGTGTTTGTCTTTGATATGAAAACATCACACACCCCAGAGGGAAACAGCAAAAATCGTGGGGGAAGAAAGACATAAAAATAAAAACTTTTTACTTCAATCCATATGCCAACGCTCTAAGGTAACCATGGTTGCCAAGTATCATGCTGTCAGCGCTTGCGTGTGGTGCACCAATAATAAAATGTACGGTGTGTTCAGAGATGCCCGAAAATCTGAAATTCTGTTTTTTTTTTTTGGTCCAATTTGCTGGAATAACACACAGACAGTTCATGTATCCCCCAGTTCCAACCTGCCACCCTCAAGGTGCCTGGACCTTTAGCGGCCTGTCACAAAGACTGTTTTTTATGTAGATGCTCTGACACATGTTGAACCCAACGATAATATAATACTGAAGAAATGTCTCTAACAGATGCTATACTTTCACAGAAAAAGTAGTCTGTTTTCACATCTGTTATTTCTGTTGCAGAGAATTGGTAGGCAGGAAATCTTTCTAAAGCAGAGAAAAATATAACTTTTAACCATACAGATATGTGTATTTGCCCTGAAGGACTTTGCAATATGTGCACATTGCCTTTTTTCCAACTAAACTGTGATCTTTGGTGAATAAACACCCTTATAAAACGCATTTTAGACTAGAAAGACTACAAACCTTTTTCAAAGATGGAATGAACTTTAATTTAATGATAAATAGGCTTGAAAAGGGACAGAAAATTTGTGGTAAATTTCCAGAAACTTTCCATGCTATCTTTTGTGCTATCTGCTGAATGTTTTGAGCCTTGAGGAAATTTTTGGCACTTTGTGATATGCTGCTCCCTTTTTTATAGCGTTCTGAAGAATGCTACAAAAAATGCTGATATTATCAGTGAATATTGTGGAAAGACCCACGTACCTTTCCACAATATCACTCATATGCATAGAGCTTCAAAATCAGCTTGTGAGAAATGCTTCAACCCATCAGACAGTGAACGTGGCATTCTTCTGTAGAATAAAATAACAAAAATGTTTGTAAAAAACACTAATGCAATGGCATGAACAGAAATACATAAATATAGAATAGTTATAGCTGAACAACCAAAATAGTCTTAAAAAAACTGACAAATGAAAAGCAGCTGACATTTAGCAACTAACATACCAGATTGCTATATTACAAGTTAAACATTAATACCATTATAGATAAAATATATTCACCATATAATATTATCAAAACGTATTTGACTTTATTTAGTCCACAGGCTAAAATGTGTGACTTCAATAGTCTTGTGCTTTGGGACCGAGGAGTGTACTTAGATTAAATCTGTTGCTTCAGCCAAGATTATGCTACAATATATTTTCCGTTAAGGGCCAGTGTTACATTTTGTACATTTTTGATTCATTCCAATTTACTCCCACATATTCATTAATTCCCATGGAAAGTTCCCATGTTTGAAAATTCCTGGAATTTTACAACCCTAATGATAAATATCTCTTATATGCAACCTTGACACAAACTTTGACACAACATAATGAACTTTGTTAGTTGTTTCTGCCGCTTGGGCTTAAGTTCCAGAACTGATTTGACATCATTTTAAAACAGGTACCTGCTCTCCTGCCAACACTCCAATCATAATGACCACGATGATGATGACATGAGTCTGCAGTGGTTCCAGGAATAGAATTTAATTGTTTTCCCTCCATCTGTGGCCTCAGGCGTCATTTTGGTAAAACAGTGAAAATCTTATTTTCCATCACTGGTGTTTGGCAAAACTGTTATAGAGATGTTTATGGTCTGAACACTACACTGGATCTCTGTTTACTCCTGTTCTTCTGTGGTGTTGATGTGTGCCACCAGATGCATTAAGACTCTCAAACTTGAGAAGATGAGCTTCTCCTCCATTTTGCTTTGCGTCAAGGCATTTTTCTGTATCCACAGTGATATTACGTAGGTGTGGAACCTTGGAAAAGCCTGTGTCTCTACGCTGCCACTATGGAACCAGATCCAGATGTCTGCAATTCTAAGATTTACATTTAACATATTTAAGCCTATGAGCCTTTAAGTCAGGGGTCTCAAACTTGCGGCCCGCGGGCCAAATGCGGCCCGCCGGACGCTATTTTGAAGCCCCCGCCTTGATATGAAAGTTTAATGTTAGTGCGGCCCGCGCGAGTTTAGTACGGTGCCCAGGAACCCTCAATGAAACGCTGCAAACAAAAAGAAAGCGCTGCAAATAAAAGGAAACTCCACACCGGAAGTGAATTACCGGGGACTATTATTACACCTGTACACCTGTAGTTTTTTATGAGAAGGAGAATACGAAGAAAAGGAGGTGTTGTAAAGCAGAAGTAATTAGTGGGCAAATAATTGTTTCTCCAGTAGGTGGCGCTATATGACCATTATGGAAGGTTATGCAAGGATGATTGATGAAGCAAACTGGAGGTCCCGCGCATGTGCGGGTTTTTTTTTATTTTTATTTTTTTTGATGATGAGTGCGAAGAGGCTAACATGGAGCTAACACTATTACATACACACACAAGCGAAGTTTTATGTGTGTATCCGTGTTAGCGTTAGCTCCATGCTAGCCACTAGCCTAACATTTCAAACTTCATTACATTTTTTATGTAATTAACTTAATATTAAACGGCCACCACAAACACTGTGTTTCCATGGTTTCTGACCTTCAATCACTAACTGTGCCGTGCTGATGTCATATGCAAGCGCAGGACCCTACCTACCAGTGGAAATGACGTCTTTGTACGTCAGCTGAACACTAAAACTGGAACTTCAACACAACAGTGAGACACAGTGGAATTATATATATTAAATATATGTATATTACATATATATAATATATATTATATATATTATTATTATTATAGTGATGAGCACAGACAATTTCAGGAAAAGTGTGGAAAACCTGATGTGGCCCAGCTTCAACCAGACCCTAGCTCCAGTGGCCCCCAGATAAATTGAGTTTGAGACCCCTGCTTTAAGTCTATGACTGTTATATATGACTGACTTGTTTTAAGCAAAAAAACAAAAAAATGAAACTCTCCAAGAAAGAGGTCATTTTTTCACCCATATATATCTATTTAATCAGTCTCTAGAATAATCCCCCAAAAGAATTTTTGTATATGGAATAAATAGGTTTTTATTTATGGGCAGAATTGTGCAAGAGTACAAAATGGAAAAAATAGATACATAGTATGATGGTTAGTAACTCATCTGATATAATTATATGAATGAGACCTTTGAAAAAAATCTGGGCTTAAATGGGTTAAAGGACCAGTGTGTATAATGTGGAATATAATATAAATGGTTGTGTTTTTATTATATTTATATTGAACCACCATGTTTCTACAGAAGCTCAAAAAAGACAATCCAAACTATGTTTTTATGGGATTCACAGCCAAAGCAGTTGACTTGATGTACCTTTAATTTATATACAAGTCTATTTTAGCTTCAGAGATGAGATTAAATGTATTTACAGATTTCTTTTCTTTGAAAAATTAATTATTGCTGCAGTTGTGTATGCAAATGTGTTTGGATAACTTAAAAACAAACGTGTTAATTCACTTTACAGTAGGATGGACTACAGGTGAATCCTTCTAAACTCTACTCGAGGATTTTCATATTGGAGCTGAAAACTGTCAATTCTCTTACATGATAGGGTGCTCAGTTGGTTGCAATCTGCAAACTTGCCACTAGATGCTGCCAGAATCTACCCACTATACCTTTAAAGCAAAATGTGCTGTTACATCTCAGCACCCTTACAGCACATTTACAGGCTCCTTTTCATTTAATATTATTTTCAGGAGCAGACGCTTTGAATCTTATCTTTTATCTGTTCTAATTAAGTGTTCTGGTGCCACACTTACTGCGTTTTGGATTTAAATAAAGCCTGGTTTTAGTTGTGTGACATTGAAATCCACAGCTCCATTAAAAAAAAAATAATAATAAAAAAAAATCCATTGGGTGGCTCCAGGCAGCTTTAACTTGTCTTCTTCCTCTCTATTCGCCCCAGTGAGGGAATTCCCATTATCTCCTCTGCAGTATGGTCCCTACACCTTTGAGTTTGACTGGTGTGCAGTCACACATTGTGGTTCTTTGGGAGTCTCTTCTTGTGTGTGAGGGGTGCTGTTAATCAGCTGTGCAGCCCAGGGGAGGGAGCAGCTCTCCTCACTGACCCATTTAAAGCCAACATGGTGGAAAGAGTAGTGAAAGTAGGACAGAAAGAGGACAAAACTTAAAGGTACTGCACGTAAAAACTCGCAGGTTAACACACACAACAACACAAAGCCACCAGCCACTCCACTCCCTGGAGATCTACTGATTTCGTATCACAGACGGACAAATTGCCTTGTGCCCCTGTCTCTCGCTCTCGTTTCTGTCACGCTTTATGTCAAAAGCATCTTCACATAACTGCTCCGCTGCCCTTGAGACATCATGAGCGGTTGTGTCCCTCTGTTGGATGTTAAGGCTCTCTGAGGGAAGCACCACTTGATGGTCTCCAGGAGGGCCATTCTGCCTCTCACAGCCTCCGCTTCATAATAAAACCACTAGCACTGACTGCAGGGGGGACAGCAGCACATCTGGCCATGGTGAAACGCAAAGTCACACAAAGACACACACACACACACACACACACACACACACACACACACACACACACACACAGACACATAAATACAGGGGCTGTTTTTCTTCACAATTCTACAATTCTCTCATAATTTTCTCTGAGTGATTGTGACAGATGTGTTGACAGGGGAGATTTTTGACTTCTTTTTATAAGAACCAGTCAGACTAATTTAATTTAAATTATTTTAATTTATATTATAATTCATACTCATTATCATAGTCATGACCCATTTATAGTCTGTATATAATGTATCATGTACTGTACCATACACTGCAGCATAATTACCAAAGCTACGATACCATATCTGCATTTCGTTGCTTTGTACTTGTGACATGTGCAATAACAATAAAGTTGAATCTAATCTAATAATGTCTTTTTGGTAAGTGATAATTCAGAGAAAAGTAATCGGTATGCATTTTGTTCTACTGATTCTTAATTCTTTTTCTTACATGTTTCATATCTTTCCCTTCCCATCTTAAATGGGCCTCAAGTGTCTAATGCTCTTCTTTATTTTATTTTATTTTATTTTTTACTTCTCAACATGTTTTTAATGACAATATCATGTCTGATTTGCACTTTCCCTGTTAGGAGTATTTTAACACAAAATTTCCCAGAACATTCAGGGATGTTAAATTAAATCAAACATTCCCAGAATGTTTTAGGAACCAGATTTGTTTCTAGGACACAGTTTATGTTTTCAATCTAATGCAGCAAAACCTGCACCTGCTGATGATGATAGATTATAATCATAATTTAATATTCATCTAAAACTATTCATGGAGGATGTTCCCACCTGCATGCTGCTACTACAATATTTAACAGGATAGTTCTTGGAACAGTGTGTTTCCTCACAAACATCCACAGCTGCTCCTCTGTGGTTAGACAGAACAAACTCTCATGCCCTCCTTTACCTGCTTCCCTTGCTGTACTTGTCTTTATATAACCTATAAGTTGATGTGTTGCACAAAGGCCCATCAGTGCATGTGTAAATCTGGACTGACAGCAGCCTGTTGATGTAAGTCTGACAAAATTGAGTGAATCTCAAATCTTCTTGCATCACTCGATACCTTTAAATGAAGGTTGAGTTCTAATACTGTACAGCGATACTTTTACATCATGCTTTGATCTCTAATAACATTTTATTTGATTTAATTCTGCACACTGATTAATTTACCTCCGCTAAGGAGGTAATGTGATCGCCAACGTTTGTCTGTCTGATCGTTAGCAAGATAAGGTTTGGCCTGGATATTTGTCAAACTTTCAGGGAATGTTTGGAATGGTACATGAACAGAGGATTAAATTTTGGTACTGACCTGCAAGAAATCCTGTTTTTTAAATGTAAATGGACCTTTAAACAGGTGCCATCATTAGGGGCCTACTGGTGGTGATGTCTTGTACCTGTATAGCTTAGCGGAGGTCTGCACTGTCAGAGTGAGAGTTCTAGTTTTAAACTGAACAGTCAAGACATTAATTACATTTTTTTCTATTTGAACCTGGTTTCTTGTCTGCAACATTTAGCTTATTGATCTCTATAACAGTGTTCGATCAAAATATTTGTTTCAGTCAATTAACAGACCAGGCGTTTATTTGGGATCAGACGTGACCGTTTGGGACAGGAGATTAATAATGAATTAATTCTTTCCTGACAAAAATCGTGCTGAGCAAAACCGGGAAAAAATGTCAATTTACTCAAATTCTTTTATTGAACCACTATGACTACCCTATGACTTACATTTTTCACAAGTCACTGATTATTTTACAAGATTACAGTACTGTGGTTAAATTTCCTCTGTATATTTTATCACAGAAAGTTTGAATTTCATGTCATGAATGTGGCAGTGCACCATAAGTGGTCACATACTGGGTGCAGGTCATATACACCTGCACCCAGCATTTAAAAGGGGCCTGATAGTTAATTGAAACTCTTTCTCAATGTAGGAATCCTCTCCTCATCATCGGTCTGATCAATGTGTTTTTTAACAAGGTCATTGATTCCAGCAGGATTTGTTAGGTTCCTACAAACAGAGAGAAGAGGAGATGAGATGACAGAGACGGAGCTCTAACTCTTTCACACGACACAAGCAGCACAAGACGAGGAAGTAATGAGGAAGACACATGGGAGATTACAGGGCAGGAAAATGTATGGAGTGACGAGAAGATGAGACAGGAGAGAGAGGGGAGACAGATGGAGGGGTGGAGGTGAAATGAAGAGGGGGAGGCACTGATGAACAAGGTGGAATAAGAAAGGGAAGGAGTGAGGGAGGACAGGGCAGCATTTAAGCTGTCTAGGAAGGAAACAAAATCAGTCGACTGGACTATTTAAGGAAAAGCGAGCAGTGAGAAATCTGCAGGTATTCAAGGAGCCAACTCGAATTTGAAGGCTTAGAGTTACTTTAAATTAAGTTAAATCTCCCCCATAAAGCCCAGTAAAGTAGTACATTAGTGTAATCAATAAAAAATATTTTTGGTTCAAATACTAGTCAGAGTTTACTTATGGCGTCTTGTCATAATTTAAAAAAACATTCTAAAAACTTCAATGTGGTGTAACCCCAAAAACTTACTACCAGACAATTTAACTCTCTTTGAAAAATGTAAAAAAAACAAACAAACAAAAAAACATGCCATCAACTACTTCTATATTCTAGGTATTTTACATTTTTTTAAATTGCCAATCATTATTTGTCACTGACCTAAATAGCAATGGGCCAATCTGGACTTGGACATATTATGGTCTACAGCAGGTCTAGAGGGGTCTACAGGGAGGTTTAGACTAAAACTTTTAGTTTAGTCCATGGTAATAGACACATTATTGTTGATTCAGTTTGAATTGTGATGTATGAATTACACCTATGATGCTTTGACAATTTATAAGATATTTTTAAAAGTTAATAAAGTCATAATTTGTCACATAAGGTTCAATAAATGTATGTGTGTTCTAATGAAATGTAATTTGCAGCGTGATTTCCTATCATGAACACATCAAAGTGCCTTTTAGAAGTCAACAGGAGGGGAGCTCACGATTTAAGGATTTCAGGCAAACATGTTGTTTTTGTTCTTATGACTACATCTTGATTCCGATGAACATTATGAGGAGGAACTGGCTGAGGCATGAAAAGGAAAACAAAAGGCACTTGTCACTTGATTTGTAGGACTCTAAATGAATATTGTATGATTTCTTGTGGAGTTTGATGTGATGAATAAGTCAGAGCTGGGAGACATAATAGAAGGAGTCAAAAACAGTAAATGGTAGAGAAGCTGAAATCTAACAAGATTTAGTTTGCTATGAGGAAAAAGAAAAACAAGAGGTTCGTGCAAGATGGAAACACTAATAAAAATGAAAAAGAAATCTAACAGCAGAGAAAGAAAAATAAAAGGAGGATGTCAAAAAAGTAGGAACGGCTAAATTTAATCTCAAAGAAGGACTGTGATCAGAAAGTTGCCAGTTTGAATCCCACCTGGGAAAATCTGGGTGGGAGAGAGGGAGGATAAAAAGAGGCAGACGACAAGATGAAAGGAACAGATGGAAAGGAGGCGGATGGACAGAGGCAGGGTGAGGAGGACGAGGAGGACGAGGAGGGGAAGGAGGACAGGATGAAGAGCCGTTGTATTATTAATTGTCGTGAAAAGTCCTGAAGTGCAGGAGCGAAGCGTACGTCCATTAGGAGCTTCTGACGTTCCTGCCGCTGCTCCTGTCCTCTGATTTGTTTCTATATACAGAAGCATGACTCATATGACTACTTCCTTCCCTTGAATCCTCTCCCCTTGTTTCTGGCCCCTCTCAAACTCTTTTTTATTAGTGCATGACAGTGGCTCGATCTTTGTCTGATTTTTAGAAAATCTCTAATTTCAATAATGTGCTTGGAAAATGTAGCTCTTACCCATTTTAAACATTACAGAATATTCAGTCCCCTTAAAAGACTCAATCAATATTCATGAGTGAGGCAGTGATTTCTGATTTGATTGCTGATTTGTTGCATATTCACATTTCTTTGATTTCAGCTCATCCTCATATCTTTGGGGAAATTTTTCAAACCAGATTTTTTAAAAAACATCTTTTTCACAGTCAGTGAAGCAAACACATGTAAAGATGAAGAACAGAAGGAAGCAGAGGGAATGAGGATAAGCGACCTACTTCATATCAGCCAACAGCACAAACTATAGAACATAGAAAACACAAGCAAATTATCCCACTAGTCGAGGGATAGGATGGGAGGTTGCACTGTGTGACATCTGCTCCTTTATGTCGGGACTATTTTCGGATGCTGACCAGCACTTCAGCTGAGCAGACTGGAGAAATTGTTCTGACACACACATACGCACTCACACACACACACACACACACACACACACACACACACACACACACACACACACACACACACACACACACACACACACACACACTCCACACAGTGTGTATATGCCCACTCATATACAGACACACACACACACACATGTCAAACAGATTACATACATTACATTCACATGTACTCATTACTAGGCTCACTACAGGATGTGTCACCTGATAGTTAAATTGACAACATGCACACACACGCACGCACGCACGCACGTCTTAGTAAATGGGAACACCACCATTCTTTCAGTTCATATTACAGTTTTTTCAATATAAATAAGTTTTTTTTTTTTTTTAATTATTCCTCAAAATGGGAATTGAGCTGTTTTTATCTCCCTGTTTCTACAAATATTGACAACATGTGCATACACACACACACACACACACACACACACACACGTCCGATTTTATACTGTGTAAAATAATTTGGCATCTGGTAACAATTAGTAAGTATTTTTTTAAGTATTTAATCAAAATAAGATTTGTTGCATTTGAATTATTTTAGATTAAGGTGCTTTTATCTCCATGTTTCTACAGTAGCCCAGAATGAACAAACCAAACAACGACATGATGGTTCTCAGCTAGTTGCAATCTGAAACCTCACCTCTAGATGCCACCAGAAAAGACACACTTTACCTTTAAATTTAAAGTGGAATTTCTTGCAAAAAATGCGTGGTGTGGTTTAAGGCAGGTATTTATATGAATTATGCATTTTCTGTCTTTTCTTTAAAATCTTCTCCTGGCGGCTTTCCTTTGCCCCATTAGATTGTGCCTCGCTGAGTGTCACCTCTTTTCTTACATTTCTTTTACCTGAGAGAAAAAGGAAACAGGAGACAATGAATGAAGAAAACAGAGAGAAGAAAAATGAGGAACAAAGAAAAAAGACAAGAAGAATGCAACGTTGCTACATAAAATAAAAGACTGTCTCGACTCCATTAGCCCTAATGACCCACACAGTGCTGACAGTTACCTCCAAAATGAGCAATCAGCTCTGTGGGAACTCCTCTCTCTCACATACACACACACACACATAATTGAAGACACACAGAGAAACTCATTGAATTACCCATGTTAACCTTTTGGCATTTGCCTGTGGCAATGCTGTGTGTTTGGCTGTGACTTAGAAGACATTACAATACAACTATAGCAACTATAGCAGTGACCAATGAGCCTCATGGAGAAAAACGGCTATGATCTTGTGATTCATGGAGTGGTCAGTAGCTCATTTTATGCTCTTGAAAATGAACATTTTAAAATGATAATCTTTAAGGTTCTCATCCATTAAAAATGTTTGTTCTTGTTGTTGGATGTTGGAACTTCACTGTGCAGAATGTACAAACATGATTTGTGACATCATAACATGTTTGGAGGGTAATCATCATCCACTGTGCAACTTACAACACAAATGTCAAGTTGAAGCATGAGCGTGGACTGTAGGGACATGCTGGATTGTTACTTAATAACTGTAGCTGTATATTCAGCTACAGTTACAGAGCAGCACATTACCCATGTGCTGACATACTTGGATTTAACTACATCATTTATTCCGAATACGATATTATTTTGGTCTCAAATGTCTAGTTAAGTAGTCCATTAAAGAAAATGTAAAAATTTGAGGAAATTAAACAACCCAAGTCAGGTTTCAAGCAAGTCAGCAAACACAATGTCAGAAAAATAAATACTTTTCAGGTTGTGTGTGTGTGTATGTGTGTGTGTGTGTGTGTGTGTGTGTGTGTGTGTGTGTGTGTGTGTGTCTGTGTGTGTGTGTGGCTGTGTGTGTGTGTGTGTGTGGATGTGCGTGTGTGTGTGTGGCTGTGCGTGCACCCACACAATTGACAAATAAAATGTCCCTACTAAAGTTAACAAACCTATACCCTTAACTTGAAGCACTAAAAATTGATTTCACGTTAAAGTAGGAGACATGTTTTTTCTTTTTTCCAACCAGCAGTTACTTTGAGTCCTTTATTGTGTTTTTTTCAATGAGAAGAGGAGGAATAGATTGAATTTTTAATGTGGTAATTGTACTTTTTAGGAGGGAACACATAAAGTATTTTTATATATGTTCCAACAGCTTTGTGAGAATCTTTACAGTACTGGTTTATTTGGGGTGACAGTAGTGTAATATTGAGTATAATTGTGTATATATATATATATATATATATATATATATATATATATATATATATATATATATATATATATATATATATATATATATATATATATAGTGTGTAGTGTAATATATATAACTATATATTATATATTAACTCTTTTGAACACATGCTGTATGAGAAGAAAGACGTTTTATTTTAGTGTCCCCCAGAAACCTGCTGGACTACTTTCATTTTGACCAGAACCGTTGGACCAGAACTCGGCTCACAGGACACTGTTGGGGGTAAGTCAGTGTGAGTGTACGACACTGATGATAGGGATGCTATACAGATTCATGTAAAAAATACAGAACTATCCCTTTAACTGTGAGCTTGTTTAGGGAAAACACTCAGTCACAGTCTAAATGTCAGTATCACAATAATTTCCCTGCGCAAAAAACACACATGCACACATTGGTAGATTAAATGTCACAATCCCTAATCAGTTCACATCAGATGTGCAGTCACACAAAACCAAAATCTGTCACACACACACACACACACACACACACACACACACACACACACACACACACACACACACACACACACACACATGTACATACATGTACACACACACACACGCACGCACACACACACAGAAATCCAGGTGGAATGGGTGCAGTAATCCTAATAATTGTTCCGACAGCAGTGAGGACAGCTGTGAAGCCCGAATGACAGACTGGACAGAGAAATGGCCTCATTCACTCATTCACTCACACCTACACTTTGTGTGTGTGTTCGGTGTGTGTGTGTGTTAGATGTGTGTCTGTCATGGCGTGTCATTGTATGTCATCATTCAGCCCTTGAAGAGGAGGCTGTTTGCATCACCTGATGCAGCGATTTCTATTAAATATGTTTTCATGTAGAATTCACAGCTCCAGCTGTGTCATAAATTATAAACGCACATTTTTAAATCTATACAACACGCGACTCCGTTTTTCAAACACATCCTTTCCTGTTTGGGCTTAATTTGTTCTTTTAAAAACAAATATCATCACTTCATTTTTTCTCTCTTTCATAAAGAAGCAAACAGCAAAATAAACTCTCACGTTATGTAAGGGGATTACAGGGCCACAAAGGAAGGAAATGATAGAGAGAAGAAAGAATTAGCTGACTAAAGGAGAGAGAGAATAAGTATGTCACAGCAGCAGTGATGTAGTAGAGGAGGAGACAGGACAACGGGGGCAGGGTAGACCCACTGACTTCTTACTTTTCTCTTTTGGTAGACACTGCCACGCGTTACATATTTCATGTCCGGCTATTTATATAAAAACCTTTCCTGAATTATTGATTAATCAAGTTTTTCTATCACTCAGCGTTCTTTTCCCCAACACCACCACTCGTCTGCTCTGCCTTGTCAGACACATTTTTCATTTCAGACACAAGGTTGTGTTCAGTCTTGTTCAGCTGACAAGTTTCAAACTGTTTAGAATTCTCTGTTTCATTTTCTTCTCTTTAATTTGTGCTGGTTTGAATTTGTGACTGTTACTTGCCTTCACTGTTTATATATTGATATATTATTAATAATGATGGGGGGGTCTAACCTTTTTAGAAATAACCTACATCACCACTTTAATACCACTCACTCGGACAAATGTCTTGATTATTGTGTCTGGATTATTGTTGGTGGATGCATCATATACATTTACAGGTCTATATTTTTATTCTAAGTCTCTACTGGACAATCTTTGCATCATTTCCATCTATGTTATTCCTATACTGGCTCTTGCAGCACCTCAGTTCAGGCTCTGTCTGAAACAGCCTTTTTTTGTCTCTTCCTGATGAGCCCGTTCTGTTCTGATTGGCCAGCATCCAGCTAATTATATATATAATTCTTGATGTATCTTGATGTCACTTATTTTTCTTGTTCTTTACTCCAAATGGAATCTACTTAAATACATGCTTTACAAGTTTAAACCCGAATCTGATCAGAAATATGTGGACAACGTGAACAACCACATGTTAAAACCTTATCTCTCTGGTTGTGAGAGTGCAATACACTGACCCTGGCATTTTATTTTGAAAAACAGACTGTTGTTTGCTGCTATATACCAGTAGATAAAGTTAAAGGCCTCACATAAACCCTACAAAATGACTTGTTTCATACCACAGAATATGAATCATTTGGTCTGATAACACTTGAAGAGTCTAGAAGAGCTGTAGGATTACGTTACTATACCCACAATCCACGTTAGCGGAGAGCTACACAAATATAGCCAGTTGAAGCCTCTGATACACACTCGGCGCCCATAGCACTGCAGAGAATACGTTGATGCAGCCAGCAGGCAGTGATATTTCTCTCACCTCTCCTCCTTTCTGTCTATCTTTTCTTTTTGAGTCATTCACTTCTCCTGGAGCTGCAGGCTTTAACCCACAATGCATGATGCGCGCACACACACACACACACACACACACACACACACACACACACACACACACACACACACACACACACACACACACACACACATTTACACCAAACACACTCTACTACATAACATGTCTTCTTTTGATATGCATGTGTGTGAATGACAGCTTTAATGGCGTTGATTTCTCACGGTCTAAATAACATTTTGAACCGATCTTTCTTTCGTTAGCCCTGTGTGTTTGTTACTGTCATGTATGTCCTGTACATTATCTCCTGAGGCACAGCTACTATGAACTGTACTCTATGAAAACCCTGAAGGCGTCATGCTGCTCAGGCTGAAAGTAAACGCACCACGAGTCATCCTCAATCTGCCTGCCTCACTGACTTACATGCATCCTTGCTTCTTTCTGTCCTTTATTCCTTACATGCAATGTTTCCTTCCTTTTCCTTAATGACTCCTTTCCTCCCCCTGCATCGTTATATATTTCCTTCCTGGCATCCTGACTTTCTTCTGTGCTGTAGTACTTTCCTCAGGCACCAATCATGTACTGTCTTCCTTTCTTTACCGCATACTTCTTACTCTTTGCACTTATTTATTCTTTTCTGTCTTTTTTTTCCTATTCTCACTTCTTTTTTCTACCTCTCAGCATTGTGTCTGGATCGATAAAGGGGAGGTGAGCCTTTACACTCCTTCTATTGTGCCATGAGCAGAATCACTTGAAGGGAAGAGAGAAAGCATAACTGAAAAAGGATGCTTTTTTGGGACTGTACTTCTTCAAAAAAAACTCAATTCCCTCTCTTCACCTTTTTTGTGCTCTATCTCCATTCTTTATCTGTATTCTCCCATCACTCTTCCTCCTGTCTGTTCACCTTTTATCGACCTTCCATTCTCACTGTGCCTTATCTCCATCTCGACTCATTATGTTTTCCATCTCTGAGTTTCTTTAATTCACCCTTCATCTTTCCTTCACCATCATCTTATGAACCAGGTCTCTTTTAAAAACTGGAGCTTATTTAGCCTTTCCTAAACTTTGCAAAAAAAGTTGTTTTTCCATTTAATGAAAAAACAAGGCTTTTGAAAATTAAAATGACTGATGTGTAATATTTTATGTCAAAATAATGTGGAGTAACATTACATTTTTAATGTAGTTTTACATTATGTTAGTGGAGGGATCAAGCTTCTAACTCCTCAACACTAAACTTGTGAAAAACAGTGAACCATTATGACGAAGGAAGCTTCTAAAAAGGGTTGAGATTAAAAGTGAGGCAAAGAGTAAGAAATAGAACAGAAAACAGAGTGAATTCCACACAGGAAAGAGAATGATGAGATGCTGAGGTCTAACAGCATCAACACGGTAAAAAGAAAGAGGCCCACAGCAGCGGAATGAAAGGCATCTTCTATCTCTGCTGAATGGTATCGATTGTCTGGAAGGAGATGACTCTGAAAGTCTGTAAGAGAGTGTGTATGCGTGTGTGTGTGTGTGTGTGTGTGTGTGTGTGTGTGTGTGTGTGTGTGTGTGTGTGTGTGTGTGTGTGTGTGTGTGTGTATTAGACTTGTAGTCAAAACCACCTAATCCAAGACCAAGACACTACCAAGACCAGAGAGTATCAAGACCAAGACCAAGACAGACCACACCAACAACAAGATAAGTTGAGCTCAAATCTGAAACATAGGCTAAAAAAACACTAGGTACACCATATTTGTATTTCTCATGACTTCTAGCTGCTAAGAATAAATATTAGATTGTATTTTGTCACCTACAGGCACAACAATACAGAGACAATTCATGTCTATGTGTGAACTTATAAAAGTTTTCATCAACTGACTGAGATCAAGCATGTGCGGTTACTGCGTGACCACTGTGCTATTTCTAAACTATTAGAGGATTGAGTCCTGAATACTGTTAAAGTAGTAGGCCTAAACTTTATAATGGGATATTATTTGAACCATAGATAGTATATCAGAAATCAACTTTTAATGAATTTATTTTTTAATCCAATTTTAAAATCTGCCTCATTCTTGATATTGTATATATTACCTGTAATATTCTGCATATGATTACTTTAAAATAGGACAGTAAACTGACTTAGACATAGATACTCAGGGACATGTAGAACAATAATGTAGTGGACTTTTCAGAAAACATTATTTTCTAATGATTTTTTTAAATCTGCCTCATTAGCCTTACAGTGTGTATTAGTATTATTATAATCTCAGCATGGGATTAGTGGTTATTGATGAATTTTTTAAATCTGACATAATTGAATCTTGATAGATAATTGGTTTTGCTTATATGCTTGTTAAAAGCTTTGTGGTAAAACATGAAGAAAATAATTACAGAGTAATGTGTTTCAGCAAATGAAAACAAAAACATTTAGTAACTTCATTTGATTCCCATTTCAATGAGGTGCATGTGAATGCACCATGAAATTGCATTAACATAAAATACCAAAGGGGCCTGCTGCACTACTTTAAAAGAAAAATGTCTGCTGAGCATCTGTGGCGAGTTCTCATTGCACTGCTCCCGTAGTTTGTGAATGTCCAAGCATTTATGTAATAAAAATACACTAAATACACTAAAAAATACACTAAATTGTTTTGATTATTGTTTGAGTTTTGAGTAACTCTGGATGTTACACATTCAAGTCACTTGGATTGCAGTAGACAAGCAATACGGGTAAATATTACAAAGTTTTTGTGTACTCTTTTCTTACCAGGCACGAGCCACTCTTGTTATATGGATTTCAGTGGGCAGCGGAACCTCCCCAGTGAAACTGGGTAAGATGAACAAAAACTTATCTCTGCATTTCTCCACCACAGACCCCGGTGATGCAATGAACTACAGCGATATCACCATCAATAATGATATCCAAGGAAAAGAAAGCGTGCCTGCCAAGTCTCTCTGAGACCACTCTGCTAGTCTGATACATTGTTAGAATGAGAGACCCGAGACCGAGACAAGACCAAGACCAAAGACTGTCAAGGCCATGACAAGTCCAAATCCACAATAACGTGATCTCAAGTCTTGAGAAATACAAGTCTAATGTGAGTAAACTTTCTTGTATATATGTGTAACAGTCCTCTTACCTCCACCAGATGTGGTGTAGGGTTGAAACCACACAGGTTGCACACTTGGCTGTGGCACTGCGTACAAGAGTTGTAGTTGGGTGGGTCAGAGCTGCCGATGTTCAGCTCTGTTTTACAAAGAGGACAGTTCACTTTGGGCTTCACAGGCTCAGGAGCAGGTGCAGGAGCGACCATGGGCTCCTGTTTCTGTGCCGCTTTCTGCAGATGTGCAGGTGCTTGCGTATGTTGCTGCCCTTGTGGCTGCTGCGGCCCTTTTTGATGATGCGCGGGCGACTGCTGTTGCGGCCCGCCTTGTTGGTGGGGCATGGTCTGCTGCTGTTGCTTATGGGCTGGCGCGTGAGGACCACCTGATTGGCCACCGCCCATTTGGCTTGGTGCATGAGCACCCCCCATTTGAGTTGGAGCATGAGGGCCCCCCATCCCAAAGGGTTTGGAGCCTGGAGCCCCTTGTTGTTGCTGCCTGTTGTCGGATGCTGCATTACTGAACACCACCTTGCCCCTTGCAGGGCTGGGCTGGGTGGTGGTGGTTGGTAGAGGGTCAACATTGATTAGGGTACTGGCCTGATTGAGCAGTGATGCCCCAAATCCAAACAGCTTGGTCAGGCCATCCTGCGCGGGAGGCGGGGCCTGACTTTGAGGCCTGTGGGCCGGGGATGAGCCAGCACTTCTGGTCTGGTCATGGTGCCTTGCCATGGACTGGTGCATTGGAGAACTGCGTCCCAAATCAGGTTGGGACGGCGCTTTGGCCAATCCAGGAAGCGGCACAGCACCTGGATGAGGAATTCGTGCACCTCCAGGCTGGTTGGGGGCTCCTGCAGGACCTCCGACAGCTCCTGGAGCTCCTGGACCTTTCTGGGAGTATGGGCCAGACCTCATCCCCTGCTGAGAGGGCCCTGTCTGAGCCTGGGGGCCGCCAGGGGCTGGGTGTCTTTGCAAGCCGGGAGAGGTATGAGGCTGAGTCTGGGGCCCTGGCTGGGACAGAGGGTAAGATTGGGGCTGAGACTGGGAATACTGCTGGGACTGGGAGTATGGCTGGGTCTGGGACTGTGGCTGGGACTGGGAGTAGGGTTGAGTCTGTCCGTAGGGCTGAGACTGAGGATGCTGCTGCTGCTGCTGTGGCTGCCGCTGGGGGGGTTGACTCTGTGCCAAAGGTTTGGGCTGTGCTGCTGCTGTCGGCTGAGTTGGCTGAGGCGCAGGCTGCTGAGGCTGAACGATGGGTTTGGCTTGGTGGGACGGAGAATGAATCTGCTGTTGGCTCTTAGAGCGAGGCGTGGTCATATCAATGCCAAGAGCCCTCTGCATCTGACAATTCAGACACAGCCATTCCTGGACCTGCAACAACAGAAAACACAGAGGTCGGATGTTATTTTCACTCTGCTTGTGATGAGCTTGGACAAATCATTTCATTCTGTCTGCCAGTGTCACATGAAATCTCAGTTAAAGAAAATTATGTAGTATTTTTGGAAACTTCGGGATAATGAGATAAGTCTGAGAGAAGTAAAACTGTACTTGAACCAGGTAAGAGAACAATGAAAAGCAACAGGAAAAGAATATGACAGAGAATAAATCAGTTTCTGCCAAGAGTTTTTCTAAACTTTTAGAAACTGTTAGCTTAGTCCCTAGCCACCAGTAGCTGGCTGACATTGTACAGTGCATGATCACAGCCAAAATACACGCAACTATCCCAGTCGTAGCCCCACCTAGAGGAAAAGTCACGCCACGTCACTGTAAGACATCCCTATGATTCATTCAGTTTCCCTTTCAGAGCTGATTGCTATTGATTTCTGTGAATATCATTGCTGACTCAGACAGGATGCACCAGCGTCTCTTATCATCTAAACCACATGGACATTGTATTCATCGTTCCAACTTCAAAGCAGCGGATGAGATCGGATTGGCTACGCATAGGATACAGTCCATCTCTGTGCCCGTGGAAAACAGAAGTGCAGAGAAAATAGTTGTAATCAACCAGAAATAGAAGGAGAGAGAGGTAAATCAACCACAAATTGACTGCAGCACTGAGTGATTGCCGAGCAGAAACCGCAACCTGAGTGAAAAGGCATTACAGTACGTCTGTTGCAGACACACACATAAATCAGAACGGGTACACAGGCACGTACACACTTGCAGGCAGACATATCGATACATAAGCAAGACATATAGAGATATAATAAAAGAAACACACAGTTTAATGAAATGAATATGAAACAAACCCGCCTCTAAAAATACAATAAAAAACATCACCCCTACTCATCTTCTCCTGTCTTCCTCCCTTCTCTTCTTCCTCCAGATGAGAGCTGATACTCCCTCGTGCCCGGACCTTGCTCTTGCTCCTCTAATATATCTTCCGACTGCAAAAAAAAAAAAAAAAGAAGCCACACAGCTCCTGTCCGAACTGTGTCAACCTGGTCTTGTCCTGTCTGTCCTGCTGTAGCTTTGCATCCTCCGCTGTGACCCAGCGATCACAAATATTGCTATTTTTTTAGCTCCTCTGCAACCAGGGCAAAGCTAGTAAATCTCTGCACGTTTCTCCCATCCCCTTTCCTTCCCACAATGCACTGCGCAGACATACAGTACTGTATCACCCCTCCCACTATCCTCTGAACCCCCCCCCTATTTTTCTTGGTGCTGTGGGACAAGGTGGCTCCTTACATTTGAAGGGAAGATAGAGAACAGCACAGGGAGAGGAAAGGGAGAAGAGACGCCTGCATCAGTCACGTAGCCTAACTAAGCAGTTCCTCCCTCTGTGATGTCCTAGTCGTCTTTGCTGTCTGCCGTTTTCTAGCTTGACAGCATTACTGATCCCATGTTCTGTTATCTCAGCGGCTACAGCCTGAGATCCTCCTTTCCTCCTTAACAAATTCTCTTTGTAGCTCTCTTCCCTCTCCCCTCTGCTTCTCTTTTTTTCCCATTTTTTTTCTTGTTTTTCCTTTGCCCCCATTTTTTCCTCGTTCTCTCTCTGATCAGGTTGAAAATGTAGGTCTCGTTCCTTGAATAGCTGAAGGAGATTTGAAAGTATCATTTTTTTTTGCCATGCAGGCTCCGCCCACGTTGTGCTGCCATAATTACATCTGATGAAGATGGCGAAAGGGAGATGAAGAGAGGTAGATATGGAGGAATAGAAAGGGGGAGCTGATTTTAATGAGTCCCTGTCTATCCCTCTGCTTCATAACCAACATCACAAGAGACCCTTGAAGGAATGTGGGAAAAGAGAGCGAAGGATGGAGGGACAGAGGAGATGGAGAGCAAGCAAACAGTAGAGCAGGAAGGAGTCAGCAGTTTTTTAATCCAGCAGCTCTTCAGCTCTCATCATGTCAAGCTTAATCAACAGCACAGCAGCACAGAATATCCACTTCACACTTAAGCAGTGTTTCTAACAAATGAGGAGGAATCACACCACTACGGGCTACAATGGGGCTTTAAAGGGTTAGTTCACCACATTATGAAAACAAAAACAAAAAAAATCTCAATCCACTCCTCAAGTATTTCACCATGCAGATAATTTTGGTTTAGGTTGTCGCCTCTGGTCTATTTATTTCCGGTGCTCACAGCATCAACATATTACATTTTAAAAATTTAACAGCAACTTCCTTCTTTCCAGTATCCATTACTCTGGATAGCCTGTCAACAGCTTCCATAGGTTATTTCATTCATTATCACAAAGTAGTTCCAATGAAGGGTGCCCACATTAAAACCTATTGTATTAGAGTGGCAGCAGAAATCCGAGACTGACATTTAATATTCTCACAATACCAGACAATCAGAGATCCTCACGGCTTACAATCAAAGGAATTCTAATTGCCAGGTAGTTGCTTGAATGGGTGACAAAAAAACACAGCTATCAAACCTCATGTTACATCAAGGACACGCCTTACAGGAAAGGATGCTCACCCCCTATTCTCATCCACCATGAAACTTCCTTTAATGTATCAATTAAAGATTATGTTTGTTTATAACCAATGAACATGTTTCAAAACAAAACACAAATCAGCAAACTGTAAAGGTGTTTTCTTCATTGACTGCAGTTGAGCCGTACAGTATACACAAATGTATGTGTTGCTGGGACCAAAGTGTACAAGATAATATGAAGTTTCACCGTAAATACGTTGGATTGGTTCTGTAATGAAAGTCTTTTAAACTCTGACTTTTTTCAACCCAGTTTTAGTCTCTTACTCTGGTTGAATGAAGTGTTTACAGGCTGGCTAGCCAAGACTATCAGATAAGACCAGATTGAGACATGTGATAAAACTGATTATTTAATGAAGGTATAGACTGACATGCTATAGATTCTGATTTACTAATTGAGATTCATGTACCTGATTTGTCTCCACATATAATATATATGGCATAATTTTTTTGTATGCAGCAATAAAGGATTAACAATATTAGAGCTAAGCAATGTTACCAAACTCCCATATTCTGATATAGGTAATTACATCCAGATAATGATGCATAACACAATATATGGGTTTGCTGAGGAAAATTTATTATTAATTATTAAATAGATGAAATGTTGTTATGAGTTTAGTAATTAGATTTAATTATTTTTTTTAATTTTGATGAATGGAATTCATTGAACGTTTTTCTACTCTCATGCGATATATCTCTAATATCATGCAGCTGAACTGTACTGTAGTAGGAATACTCACACTAAAATAATGTATTTTTGCTCACAAATTCAATATAGCTTAACATCTCATTTATCAAAAGCTTCTCTCTGCATCTCCAGCCATTTGAATAGCTGTGAATAAGAGGTGGGAGGTGACTATAGTTGTATAGACATCCTGATGGCTTGTTGAAAGGCCATTTCTGAATGCAGCTTGTGTGTATTTCTGTTTGTGGAAATTTTTTTTAAACATGGGATAGTATTTATAGTCTACGCCTCTTATAATCCAATCCAATAGTACAATAAAATCTCTCTACAAAATAAAAAAAAAAAACTCTCTACACTATGGGACCTTTAGATTCATAATGATTTGTGCTGTTTCTGTCAACTACAGTCCAAACCTTTCAGTGTAATCATGTATAGTTTAGTGCAACCAGAAGCATTTTCAGTGCAATATCAGTAAATAGGTGCACTCACACAGAGCTGCAGCACAAAGCCTTAGAGACTTAGAGACTTTTTATTCGGTTATTTCTCACTTAACCTTTAACCAAAGAGCCCAACTGAGATGAAAAAACCCTTTTCTTGAGAAAGTTGGACAGTAAGCAGCATGAAAATGCAACAACTGTTGGATAATGCAATAACTGAGCAGGCAGCGATAGCTACAGGCTACAGGTAACTGAGTGGAGCTGAGAGACATCACAGCTGCAATTGCAAAGGTTAAGAAAACTTGCTCTTAAGCCCAAAGTCAATATTTAGTTTGGCGGTATTGCTTCTATCTTTGCCCCCGTAAGCTTGCTCATGTTTCATAAACATTAAAGTGTCCTTAGTGTTTTTCACAGCAGACATTTTGACATGTTATAGTAGGACCTATAGGAGATATAGGAGATTTCTGTGGTGTATTTATAAAAATTGGTATGCATTTAATAATAATACATTTTATTATTTATATTGCACTAAATAATTAGATATACATCAAAGTGCTACAGATTGAGATCAAGGTGACTCAAAAATAGATACCAATAGCAAAAGAACCACATCATGAGACGAAAACAATAATGGCAATGAAGAGATTTCATTTATGATCCAACAGTAAGACCTGTAGCAGCAATGCAGTCATACACTTACTCTAAATACGCTGCGTCAGAACCCTGAAACTGAACAGTGGACTTCATCTAACTTAGTTCCTGAGCAATCACGTCTTCTGCCCAAACGCCCCGTGCAAAGTAAAACCACAGCTCTGATGGAAACCAAACTAATGAGCCTGTCACAGGACAAACAGGTGTCATATGTATGTACCTGAAAGCGTTAGAGGACAAGTCATCGCCACATTACGTCCATCTGTGTATAGGCAATTATCAGACCTCTGGGAATTACTGCAAGAGTGACTGGCCGCAAATGTCTTTTCTGAAAGGTGGAAAATGATCCCTGACAATGTCAGATGATGCTGACTGCGCAGGAAGACAAGTAAAGGAGAGGAGAAGCAGGAAAAATAGTGGTTGTTTCCTTTAACTCATCTTTTAAAGGTCCTGTATTGTAGAACGCTAGATTATATTTGTTTCTTGATTATAAGAAGGTCTACAAGGTAAATACAGTCAGAATAAAGATTTCTGTTAAGTTGTGATGTCACAACTATATGCAGTCAAGTCCACTCTTCATTCACAGACATTTATATCAGCCAATCAGAGGTGAGGCTCATTAATATTAATGGTTCCAACACAAAATGACCTGTTCTTTTTAGGGCTGCAGAGAGGAACTTGAGAGAGGAGATGTAAAACTATAATGAGATTGTTTTTTCAAAGCTCCAAATAAAACAGGAAAAGAGTATGACCTTTAAATTCTATATACATTTGAGCCTGTTTCTTCCTGTTTTTCTAGAATGGGATTTTAAAGCTTTATAACTAATCATAAATATGAGTTGTAAAAGTTTTATAATTTGCTTTTGTTCAAATTAAACATACACAGCTATGCCATATTTAAGGATTATATTTAAGTGCACTGAACAAACTGAGTATTTTGGCTTCCTTATTCATGTCCTTTCCAAAGACACCCACAGAATGAACTAAAATATTTGGTGCCACAAAGCAGAAGTAAACATAACCAGCCACCTCCAGGGTTAAGTTCTGATTAACTTAAGGCAAATGAAAACTATTTGTTTATGGTCAGGAGAAGATTGATTCACGTGAAGAAAATCAGTGATGACTCTTGGTTTGAGACAGGATTGAAACACTTTCTAGCAACATATAACATTTCTGCTTTTGTTTCGGAAAGAGAAAAGTCATATAAATAAAAGGTGTCCCTGTACAATCTGAGTACGTAAAGCTGCTGGGTTCACTCACACACTCACACTCTCATCTTCAGCTTATCCTAAGAAGCTCAGCTCTCCTCTGCAGGACTCCCTCCATCATATTGTCTTTGCTCCTGTTTCTCTTATTCCTCTGCAGACAGCCCTTCCATTAACTCCACTCACTCCTCTTGTGTCGATCGCTGACCTGGAGGTCAGGTCAATCTCTTCAATAGACTGAACTGTCAAAAATGTAATTTTCAAGTTTCACAACATGAAGAAAAAATACTCTCGCTGCAATTGCTGCAGGAATGAGTTAGTTCAGGACCTTGCAGCACTGATGCTAACTGATCACTTCTTGTTTTTGCTGTAGAACAATACATTGAAACCATAAGTGAAGAAATAGTGGGTGTTTAAAGGAACAAAAGCAAGCACACAAAGAAAACTAATTTAAAAGATTTTAAAAAATGTCCTATTGCTGGAATGACTGTACGGTTCTATCACGCGGTTACAGATGAGTGGTCAGCAAAACAATTAAATGGATAAAACTGAATGCCAGCTACAATATCTGTCAGAATAGTTAGTCCATATCATGCGGTGAATTCTGAGAGAGGCCAGTGGAGGAGAGTTCACCATGACTCCATTATCTAATTTGTCATTAGATTATATTAATGTGCCTGTGAACACAAGAGAAGACGCAGGAGGAGCAGGGCGGGAGGATCAAGATCCAATCAAAGAGCTAAAACACCATGAAGAGGTCCTCCTTTCCCCTGATTCTCATCATCCCACATATCCTTATTGGTTCATCTGCTACACATTATCAAGTAAATAGCTATTGATGATATGGTACATGCTCTCTTGTGGACAGAGACTCGCTCACCGCACACAGACACAGGGATCATATGACAAACACAAATACTAACCTTTGAAAATAAGCCACTGTCCTGTCATCATGAGAGAGAAAACAAGGCTGACGGGATTAGCCATTTCCTGCGGCTGTCGCACGCAAAAGAGAGACATGGATACGAACCCAGTCGCGTTCACGTACAGAAAACAGTCACACAGCAACCAGCTGTCAGCATCAAATATTCATGTCACAGACCTCCAGACAGTAGGAGCTCTGAACAGGTGTTACAGACGCTTTAATGGAGAAAAGTCGAGGTGTGACTCACAGCATCGGCAGAAATTCCACCTCTGCAGCTCAGAGAGGATCGTGAACTAAAGCCCAATAACACTCACAGTTCTGTTTTACTTTTGAAAAATTCTCTATTTAGAGAGAGTTGTCCACTGGAGCATTCAGATGATGAGTGTTTTGTTCAAGGACACCTCAACAGATGGAATGGACACGTAAACGTGTAGATGGCCTCCAGTGGTTCCGCTTTTCATTTGATTGCTGCAGATTCACTCTTAGCCTACACTTCAAGCTGCAGATGAGATAACTTCATCTTTATATTATATCCTGTAGCATATTTTGTATTATGAAGCGAAGCTGAAACAAACACTGGTGCCTCATGTATGTCCCTGAAGATGATGTATGAACAAGTGACTACATGTTAAGATATAATGTGCAGTTTCTGGCAGCATCTAACAGGGAGGTTGCAAAATCACAAACCAATGTAGTACGAAAATTGTAAAAACACCACAAATGCCATTGTTTGGTTTATATGTTCTGGGCTACTCTAGAAACATGGTGGACTTTGCAGGGGAAGACCAGCTCCCCATGAAGACAAAAATATATCAGTCTAAGGAAATAAAAAACAAACAATTGTTAATTGGGTTATATTTTAATTCAAAAAGAATTCTGAGAAAGAAACATATCTGTTCTGCTACCTGCTGCTAAATCTTACACACTGTACCTTTAACCATCTATTGTACGAAATACTACTTACACACTATAAAAAATGTTTTGAAAGTTTTTATTACTTAAAATGGACTAAATAATACACATATATATGTGCTGTCAGTCGATTCAAAAAATTTAATTAATTACAGGATTTTGTAATAAATTAATCGAATTAATCGCATTTTAATGTCATATCTGATAAAGGTCTCCTGATAAAGAATTTGAATTCTAGGATATTAAAAAATTGTTGTGCATGACTAATCAATTGAATACAGTAAGAAGAGAAGATCTGAAATCCATTTTTTTATTGGTGAACTGTGCTACATAAATGAAATCCATAAGTAAAGGTCCAGCACATCAGCAAACCAGTTAGGTCAGGTGCATTATTCAGAAATGTAAAACAAATACAGCCAAAAATGAATAATAGAAGTCGTATATTTTGTGCTGCATTGTGCCAACATCATTTTGTTCGGTGAGAGCAAACACGTGTGGTTTGAACCAATCAGAATTAGCGATGCTGATAACATGACCACGTGACCGTCAGCCAACCAGAAACGCATTTGTTCAGCTTGGCTCGCCTCGCGTTCCATAGCAACCAGACACGCGCTCAGACTTGTCACTCCGTGCCAAACGGCACAGACACAGAAACAGCGTAGATTACACTGAAACGAGCCACTGGAATTGTTCCAGCACTCGGATAATGTAACTAATGTGACTTTAGTGCATTGTTTTCTTTATTTAACATGGGATTTTGACAGGGAGCTTCTTCTCCTTTTTTAACGGAACACTGTTCCGGTTGTGAATCTTTTAACGGAATGTAGTTCCGGACAGTTCCGGTTCACTTTCACTCCACTTCGGTCCACTGAATTAAAACTTAAACCGAATTCAAGTTCAACTTTTTATTGGGTGAAAATTTTCCAAAATTCGAAATGAAAGACAACCTTCGTTTGTGAGATGGTGATGCTCACATGTCAAATGTCTATGATCAAACAGGTAATCCTGGTCAGGTGACCTCATAAATTGTATGTCCTTGCAAAATAAAAGCCCCCTTTCATGCCTAGCTGTATAAACATTAAACAGATGTTTTTATTACAACCTTTTTGAAAAATTAAGATAAAGTAATTGTTGCCAATTGGCAACACTATGCAATAGAGGGTTAAGTTTGCCTGCAGCTTGACATACATACCTTAGACACTGATTTTAGATTTTAGCCAAGTATCCTCTGTACCTCATAATTTAGGTCCTGAGGGCTGTGGTCTTGTAACGGGGGCGGGCAGAAAGGGTGTGGAGGTCAGGTGGTGGGTGGGCACAAGTCCCACTGAGGGTGTAATGATAGAGGTTGTCTGGGATCACATGTTGAAGAGAATGTATCACTACTCGTGTGACATTATACTCAGCTATATAAAACGACTTAAATTTTGCATCTTACTACTTGTTTTTTATCTTTATACAGCCCTAGTGATGTGTCTGAATTGCTTAACCTTAGCAGATTTACATTAAACACAATCTTTCCCAAGGGTTAACCATATACTATAATTTATATTTAGAAAGAAATCTATTTAAAACATGCTGACATTGAATGTAATCCGGGGTTTGGCAGAATCATAGCAATTACTATAACTGCGATAGGGTGGCTGATATAGTGAAGTGATTATACTGTCCTATTATATAAAAAAAGGACACCTGCTAAATAATGAGAAGCCTGTCGTTTCCCCTCACAATGGTTTCACTAACACGGAGAACATTCTGCCACAGGAGGCAGCGCTGAGAAAGATTCAGTAGGTGTGGAGATAATATTTCATCCTTTAATAGCATTTTAAAGAGTTTTTTTCCTGCTAAAAGGTGAATTGAACTTGAAACATTATTGATGGGCAATATGACGATAAATACTATGAGACAATGTCAAGTTGTCTACAGTCAGGGTTTTTGCCATAATCAAATTCTTCAATTTATCCGCATCACCAACCCTCATATTGGATTGGACGGTTTTAAAAATAATAATATTGCAATACCATTTTTTTCCTTATTCAGTTCCTCCCTGTTGACCTTCTGTCACAGGAGCACGGAGCATTGACCTCGACTCACCTGACACTGAGGAACAAGGAATATTTTCTTAAGAGTTGAGTTCAAGCTATTATCCTTATGAAAAAAATGAAATCACATCAATCTACATCAGCTCTAAAAGAGTATGAGTGTGTGTGTGATTGTGTGTGTGTATGAGTGTGTATGTGTGAGTGTGTGTGTTAAGAGCAACAGCTCTGCAGGAGGAGGCTGCTGCATTTGATATGGTAGATGAGATTTTTCACTGAACAGTTTACTCATTATGGATAACAGTGGAGAGTTTACTATAGAAATACAACATGGCATTTTACAGCTGCTTTTATTACACTAAGGTGAGCTTGAAATAAGTTGTCATCAGTGGTATTTGGCTGGAAATGTTACATGTGATGTGAGGTAAATGAAGCCCACTGCAGGCTTTAGAAGCCGTTTGTGGTTTGGTGTTGTGGTCTCATCTGGGCTACTCACCTTTGCGTGGTGCATTACACATCCCTGCATGTTCCTGCAGAATTCATATGCAGCTCCACATGGGGACATGTACACAGCATTTACAGTAATAGACCTGTCTATCAACATGTGCAGCCTTTAAGGGGGAGGGGAGGAGAGGAGGAGGGGAATAAAAATACAACAGCAGGAGTGGAGAAAAAAGGATGGAATTCTGAGTTTTAGAGAACATGTGAAAAAGGGATGAGAAAAGAACAGATGCTTTTAAGGTTGAGTTGTTTTTATGTACCAAAAAAAGTTTGAAGTCACCAAGACAATTTTGTGTTTTCCATGAAAAGTCACTCTTTTATCTTCCACCATGAGTTGTAAAATTAATAGAAAATATAGTCAAGACATTGAAAAGGTTAGAAATAATGATTTGTATTTGAAATATTTTTTTTTCCTTCAAACATTGCGTTCATCAAAGGAAGGTCAGTTTTGTAGCTTCTCTAACCACATAAACTGTTTTCAGCTCTACTAACATTTTCGTTTTCTAATCATCCATTAACCTTCTGATGCAATGAGTGAATGCATTGTACCATTAGAACACTGGAGTGATAGTTTCTATACACCTATGTAGATATTGATGCACCACAAAACAGACATTTGCAGCTAGAATAGACATTTACCACATTAGCCTCTACACATATACCAATATATAGAGTGTGTTTCTAATTAGTTTAAAGTTATGTTCATTGAAAAAACAGGGCTTTTCTTTCAAAAGTAAGGAATTTCTATGTGACCCCAACTTTTGATATATGCACTATATGAAATAAAATTTATAGAGTTTGAAGTGGCCATGCATGTTCACTGTGTGTCCCCATTTATCTCGACTCTAAGTCATTGAGTGGAGGCTCTCATGTTTGTCTGCTCGCTCACAGTCGCTGGCAGCCGACTAATGTACTGATCAATATTCCACACAGAGAGAGGACGTTCCAGGAAATATTCCCATGATGAAGCAGTGAGATTCTTTAGCTAATTATGGAAACACACACACACTCACATTTCTGATTTTACTATGTACTTGTGAGGACATTCACTGACCTAATGCTTTCAGCCCCGAAGCCCCACTACTACACACACTTACTCGAATCATTAGCTTTCTAACCCAGCTCTGAATTGTAACCCCCCGAAAAGCCTTTTCAAGAAGTAAAGACCTGGTAAAAGGTTTCTCAAGGTCTAAAACCGTTCCTCGGAGTACAAGCACATAAGCGCAACATAACACCTACATTGACACGTATCACGTGTTCTCGAGCTCTGTGTTCACTCAAGCAAGGAGTGAATTTTTACACATGTTTTTTTTTATGTTTTGAAAAAAAAAACTTGCTACTGTAGGTGAGATTAAGTTGGTCACAATTAACACAATCAAAAAGGGCTTTGTGGATGTCAGAAAAATTATAACTTAGAAAACTGAACAGAATGTGATGGATTCACTCTTATCAGGGTGACAAGATGAAACAACTGTAATGTACAATTAATGTTTAAAAGGAAGTGAGTGTAAAATGTGAATAATACATATGCTAACACTACACATTATCGCTCCAAAAACTCACATATGTAAGTATGGACCCATGTGGTTAAGTCAGTGATCATCTTCAGATAAACAATTAACAATATCAATCAACCTATACATACTAGGACAATTAATAAAGATTTATGCTGGCATTAAAAGGAGGATGAACCTGCCTTTCTGTACCAATCAAAAAGACTGATGGTGTCAACATTAAGACATGCTTTGTGGTTAAAGAATGGGTCGTTCAAGTTTTTCTTTGACAGGAGTAGAACACAATGACAGATGAGATGCTCAAGATTTTAATGATACTGAATTATCATCTTAAATGAAAGCGAATGCATAGTGAAGTTGATTAATTGCCCGGACAGTGGGACAAGATGTATTTGTGTTTTAAGAACTGAAACTTACAAACCAGTGCACCATGTAGGTAATGTATATTTCTCAGTGCTATTCCTGTTGTGATTTGACAACGTTCCCACTGTTGTCTGGTTTGACTTTGTTGCATGTGTTCTGATGCTGTTGTTCAGCCCTATTTCATCAAGGTCTTACTAGAAAAAGAAGTTTTAATTTCAATGTGACTTCCTGGTGAAATACAAGTTAAATAAATCTCTGGAGCTCGAGAAAGAACAGGGAGTTTTGTGCCTGTCTCATTAATATTAATGAACCTCTCCTCTGATTGGCTGATTTGACTGGCAGTGACTGGGGTGGGTGATGACTGCATAGTTGTGACATCATGACTGCACGGAAGTCCTTTAAGGCTCAGTTTCTGAATATGATATGTATGTATTTCTCTGTGGAATGATAGTTTTGAAACATGGGACAATATTTATGGGACATCTAGACCTTTTATAATCAAAAGATATTAAAAGCTTATACAATATGGGACCTTATGTGCAATACTCATTCAGGGGGGGTCATATCTGGTCACATCTGGTTCAGACCGAAGTGAGCATGTGTCTTGTTAAAAGAACAATACTGAATAACATTATTTTATGTCTATTTACAGAGCTCTATAACATTGAAAAAAAGAGAGAGAACTAAATGTTCTAAAGTGTGATTGCTTATATATTTCACCATCTCTCCTTTGTTTCTCATGTTATTCAGTAGTTTGCCAGGAAAAATGACTATTGGAGTCTGAACATGAACATGTGAAGAAAGAGTGAAACGGCTCCTTCATCCAGGTCCTAATAGCACTGCAGCTGACAGTTCATTCTCTGATTCTCTGCTTTGTCCTGATGAATCTACTGCACACGCACACACACACTTCTAGCGAGGTCTATCTCAGCATGATTACCCTCAGCAAGAGAAAGTTATAAAACTCACCTTTCATTTGTGAGGGCATGCACCAACACTCACAAAGACACACTTGTTCCAGTTTCATGAATCCTGTTCTTATCCTGCCATCTCAGTGCACGCATGCACACACGCACGCACGCACACACATGCCTCTTGTGCCATTCATCCATTGCTACTCTTTGCTGAATAACCAACCAACTAGTCGATTGTATTGACCACTATCAAATGTAATGCATGTTTCTTAATTAAAATCTGCCTCAGCACTTCTATCTAATGTGCCCACCACGTATATATATTTACGTGTGTGTGTGTGTGTGTGTGTGTGTGTGTGTGTGTGTGTGTGTGTGTGTGTGTGTGTGTGTGCGTGTGTGTCACCTGTGATGAAAAGCTGGATCTGAGCTGTGCTCATCAATATTAGATTTTAGTCAGACTGAAAAAAATGTATAATATGGAGGAAAAATAAGAACTCAGTGTTTGGAAGAATTTGTATATGCAAACAGAATAAGTAATAGAAGATGAATGGGAGGAGGAGAAGAGAAACAGTGTCCAACATAACATTTTGCCGCACAAGCCCTCAACCAGGGTGAGTAGAGGACTGGTTTATTTTAGATAGCTACCCCAATGAAATAGATGGTAAATCCAGGAAAAACCCAACAGCTGTACACTTTTCAATAAAAATGCAAAAAAAATCAATGTTTGACTACAGAAGGAAAAAAAGGAGAGAGAGGCAAGCAGGGGGAAGACCAGAGTGAAGCTCAACAAGGCAATTATTCATTAAAGAATTAAAGGGTTCTGATCCATCTTCAAACTGATATTAGAGTTTCTCTGTATCTGGAGGGAAGTCAACCTGCTACATATTTGTCTAATAAAGTCTCTTAAGTCTCACAGGGGACATTCGCCTCGAGCAGCAGTGTTGGCCATTGTTAAAACAGCTCATGAACAGCTTTATTATTAGTGTCAGAGCAGTAAGTAGGTTCCAGTGCACAGAGATCCAACCTGCTCTTTGAAGTGGTCTAATAAACACATTGTTGTGGTCTAACAAACAGAACCTAGTTGAACCTAGTTTAAAATATCAGAATACCATCACCAGTGTTCTTATTTAGATTGAAATGTGTGTTCATGTGTGTGATATTTCACTTTGGTAAGTTCATACAGGCTTGGAATGCACCAATAAACAATTATGTCTTTTTTTTGAGGAACTTGAGAAGATTCACAACATCCAGCACCCCAAAAAACAATTTAGATCCCTGTTCAGACAGAGAAGTTGGCTCAAGAAACAGGGACCGCCGCAAGGCTATGTAGTGAATCCTGCTCTAAAACTTTCATAGGTGCAGTCACATAGCTTCTACTCCATTCCTTTTGTCAAACACATGGCACATTCTCTTCATGCTGTCTTGAACATGAGATCATAAATAAGAAGGAGGAATAAACACAGATTTCAAATGCTTTGTTAAGCTATTGCTGAATCTAAATTGAAGAAGCACCATACTATGCCCCCCCAAAACTACAAAGCTATGAACAAATTTTAAGTTTATCAAAGTGTCTCCACTATATACAGAGAACCAAACGTAGCCAATGAAAGAATGTCTGAGAATATGAATATAATCCACTGTCACTCACTGGCAGCCAGTTTGACAGATGATCCACATTCTTTTTCACCTCATGATCTGTGACATGTCAGAGCTTCCACAGCTTAACCAAAACCTGACAAGTTCTCTTCTTCAATCGAAATATTTGGCATTTCATAGTTTTGGAATTTCCTCAGAGGGGAAGAGACTCACTAACAGACTTTGATTAATTGATTCAACATTTTAATTTTCTGCCTTGATTAGATCCCTTTGATGACTCGAACCCTGACACGAGGCAGATGTGATATTGGGGACAATGCGCCACAGGGTGTCGGTAGTCTTCAAGAGGAAGAAGAAGACAGATAAGACATCTATCCGTCCAGGAAGCCAACCAGTGCAGACCTGTTTGCAGAGGTATAAGAGTGTGAATGAGTCGTACCAGCTCCACCTTGAACAGCCTTATCACTCAGGGACAGCACCCAGTCAGCCTTTTAAAAACCTCCCAGGGCCAGTCTCTCCCTCTCCATCATCCACCGCTCTCCCTCCTCCTGTCCTCTTGTTCTTTTATCTCAAGACATATTCTTCCATTTTGCCGTGTGCTTGTGTGATAGGAGTGGACATCAGCGGTGTCCATGTGTGTTTGGGTTGGTTTCAGAGAGGGAGGCTGATCAAAGGTGTGTGGACATGCACTAATATGTGTGTGAGAAATCAGTGACACAGGACAGCACATAGAAGGCCTTAACTACTCCTCTCACTGATATGGACAGTAACAAAGGATATAAGGTTATTGGAAAGATTGTAATTCTCTGAATTGTATTGGCAAGTTGTTTTATGGCACAAAGACTTGAGTCACGAAGGAGTAAAATTCCTCCAGTAAAGGCCACCTGATATATTGTTTTGGTGACTATATGCATACGTACCTGAAAATAACATGTCCTGTATTCTCCTTAGAAAGATCATTCACCAAAATAACAGATACATCATCTGCTTATTCACTGGAGTCTTTGCTCCAATACAGAAAATCAAATCTTGCACAAAGCAATAATCTGTCCATTCTGAGGCAGAGCAGACGGTCACACTGAGCCTGATAGTTTCCTGCAACGCAACAAAAGAGACACAGATTCTCAACAACAACCCACAGTAACTTTACTGCTAAAGTTTCCTTCTTATCCAAGTTACACACGGTTTGTTGGATGAGCCACCAGAGAAACAGTCAGTATGGAAAAGTGTTTGTCACAAGCAATGCCTGATTGGCTTAATTATAGAAATGATTCATTAAAGATGCATTGAGTGATATTTGTTATATAATATGGAATAAAATGTCTGAAACTATCACATCTACTTTATCTTTAGAGTTAATTTCTATTGAGTTTATCTTTCTTTCTTGTCTGCTGTAGGTGCTGTCTGTCTCTGTGGACATCTGTGAGTGCCAGCAAAAGGCATTAATCATTTAAAGCAACTCATTACAGATTCCAGCACTTGAACTCATGCGCTTGTAGCTGCACTCATGCCGTGTGTTTGTGTCTAACTTATGCATGTGTGTCTGGATGCATGTTTATTTTTCTAAGTGCAGGGCTATGACTGCGTGTCTGTTAATGAGCATGTGTGTGTTAATGCAGATATGTACAGTACATGTGTGTTCATGTACGGGGCTCCTCTCTCTCTCCAGCTCTAGCCTGGCTGGAGCCTCTCTGCTGCTCTGTTCTCATGTTTAATGCATGTGGAGAGACAATCCCCGTCCCACCGGTTTCGGCTCCTCTCCCCCCTCTTTCTCCCCCACATCTCACCCCCATTTCCCCAGAATAGACCTGATCCTAACCGTACAGAAAATGAACAAAAGATAACTCCACTATTTCTGGTGCACACCTCAGAGGAGGACTTTGAAAAGCAGAGAGAGAGAGATAAGGTAAGGGAAAGAAAAGGCAGGAAGATAAGATGGTGGAAAGAGGGAGAAGTGGGTGATAAAGCAACATGAGGACATATATTAATTTAATGTAAGGTGAAGATCTAAAATGGTCTTCTAAGTGGAGAAGAAAAAGAATAAGAAGAAACTCCCCCATCTATCCCTGCATCCTTCTAGTCCAGTTACATGTGCATAAAGTAACACCTGAAGAACAAACACAATGACAAATACTGAAATTAACAATACAGAGCATGTTCCTTACACAAATCCTGTATGCACACAAAAAAAAAATCAAACATTACAGAATGGAAACAAAAAGGTCTGTTCAGGAATAAAACTCTCACCCACTGCTGCAGAGACTCAGGGTTTAATTCTTGGAAGAAACCAGTTGAACTGATATGTAAAAGCCAGTAAGTCATTATCACTCCACATGTTTAAAATTTGTCCAAATTCAGCCCCTTTTTCACAGTCTGCTGGTTAAGATCAGGCCTAATGATCGTTAACAAGCTCTAACGATGTAAGTTACCATAGTGACAGTGACTAAGGGGAGGGAGGAGGGAACAGGAAGAAGAGTAGAGAGAGGAGGACGTGGGTCCTCCATGAAAGATTTTCATAGTTTTTCATAGTTTTTACTTAGCTATTAGCAAACTGTAGTCACCTAACAGCTAACTATTAGCCAACTGTACATTTCATGTTGGGAATGGAATTCATTAGTCTGTTGTCCCGCACAAACCAGTTATTTGTGATCATATGCAGCCAATGTTTGATATCTTTGAGCACACAAATTATTATTGCAGAGAGAGCTACTTAATGTTTTATTGTTGAAAGAACACGGAGGACAACAGGCAAAAGGTTTTTTAGGAAAAAACTGAAAGCAAGTTATTACTAGGAATAGAAATTTGTTAATGAAGAGTCAGTGACATTGGTGTGTAACAGCTCTGAGTGAAGAAATAAAACTAAAAGACCAAAGACAGAAGGAAAATGTTCTCATTCAGGAGTTTGTGTATGTTAGTTGTAGATTGCGTTTGACTGTAAACACATGTTTGTTTCTGTGTTTGCGTGTACAGTACGTGTCCCTAAAGGCCCTGATAATGCTGTTGCCATCACAATTGCTCCCAGCAGATTTCTCCTCCTTGATGTTCCAACACGCCCACAGAGCTTCATACACGGAAACATACAACACCCCCCCCCCATCTCAGCATACACACACCCAAACATGCAGTGTTGATACAGTGGCCTTCACCATGGCGACAAGCATGTTCTCCTGTCAAGGTGTTAAAACTATTAACGGCCCGAAGTGACGCGAGAAGAGGGTAATGTCAGAATTAAGGTGTCTGGAAGAAGAATAAGAGAAGGAGGGCTCAAGGTGAGGCTGAGGAGGACAAAAAGGATATGAAAGAATGTTGAGTGGAGATTTCTAAATCAGAAGAAAATCTATCTATGGGTGACTAATTGGAGAGAACAGGGCAGTGACAGAGGCAGGGTTAGATGTGTTATTCCTACTGGGGACACTTACAATCTGACAGTCTGGTAAAAAGAAACGTGTCAAACTATCAAATCATCCTCTGAAGCATTGTCATCTAGTATATGTTTTTTACATTCTTGACGGTAATAGATAATAGATATAGTAGAATTTTAATCAATCTTGTACATGAACATATATATGGAAAATAATACAAAAATAATACAGAATTATGGAAATATGCATAGACAATATCATTATTTTCTATAGAGAGCCTAAGATTGTCCCCTTCCAGTGCACACCATGGGACCTTATTTTTGAAAAAAAAAAAAAAACTAGTGAAGTTCCAGTAGGAAGTTTGTATTCCTATAGACAAGTGAAAGCTTAAGTACATTTTTCATGTTTGTCAGACTTATGATAAATCTCTTACTTCATACTTTGTCCTGTAATTTGTAACAACCTGGGCATATTACTGTTATTACTGTGTTTCTAAATAAATGAGTTTAGACCCAGATTCTGTTCTTTAAGGTAATAGTGCTGGGATAATTTCCTGATGGCCTGTGAACACGTCTTACAATAAGATGCTTTAGCTAGTGTGTAGAGTGTGGTTCTCCTCTGACAGAATAAATTAGCAGCTAACCGGGCTAATGTCTTTGCATGTGGTTTTTGAAAGGCGTTACAATACTTTCCTCATGCTGGCTACACGACCGGTGCAGGAAGAAACAGGACAACATAACATTGAATTGTAATTCAAGTGCTGGGAAGCATCATGGGGAGGAGCTGTAATATGAAGCTTTACACTGGAATGAAAGTGCTGCTGCAGGATAGCGCTGTGATATGTAAGACTATGGGATTTTAACTTTATGATGTTTTGAATATCAGTCAAAAAATATATATATAGATAGCTGAGGTTGATCTGACAAACAGAGAGATACGTAAGACAGACACACAGACACTTGCTTTATAGATAGATATGAACAATAGTCAATTGCAAGAGACAAAGTTTAGATCCTGTTTTACATGTGTTTAGAAGTTACACATGATGTAGTTTTCATTTAATTAAGATCATTTTATCAGTTAAGAAAGATGCAATTTGTTGTTCAACTGTTAAAGAATAAATGAACTGAAAGTCGTGTACGTCTACCATTTCATTTATCCTAATGATGAACATCTGAGAGGTAAACCAACATAAGCAAAGGACCACATTATTATGAGTAACAAACCTAAAGATATTTTTAAGTCCACAGGACCAAGGTACGAACGACAGTACTCAGAATCAAGACTGTCTAGAAGCAGAACCTCACACCACCACCACCCTTTGTTTCTTTTTCTTTATACCTGCTGACACATCAAGAGAATATTAAGCAAAAAGACCTTAAAAGGAAAGTGCTTTAATTAAAACCTGGAAGAGCTGGACATTGATGTGGCTTTTTTAAGATGGAGAGCTGACGATGGATCGATTCAGCTTTTCAGTGATGCCAGAATTGCTTTTGTTTTGTTGAAACCACAATTGACCCCTTTTACTTAAACTACCCAAATGAATCTCTGTCAATGCAGCATCATTATATATAGATTGTGGTTGCAGTGAGGGAAGGGATCAGGTTAGTCTATATACTGTACAGGTACCAAGAGCAAATGAAAATGTGCATCAATGCCCACATATGAGCATCTACATACAGTATACACACACTCAAATTTCTTCAGCATGCTGTGTATGTATGTGTGTGTGTGTGTGTGTGTGTGTGTGTGTGTGTGTGTGTGTGTGTGTGTGTGTGTGTGTGTGTGTGTGTGTGTGTGTGTGTGTGTGAGCTGTCAGTGCAACTGGAGGCTTTCAAAAAGGATTTCTGCTGGTTTAATGCCGACGCTGGAGCTTTTGATTCGGCGCTCACTCGTGGAAAGCCATGCATGACAGTCTGCCTCCTCTACCGCAGAGAGGGCGAGAGAGAGGGGGGAGGTGAAAGAAACACTGAAGATGAATGGAGGGAGAAAGTGAGTGGCAGAAAACAGAGAGAGGTGTGGAGAAGGTGGAGGAAGGGGGACATATGGACCTGAAATGACAAGAATGGGGGGAGGAAGACAATGATGGACAGAGAAAACAAACCAGAAGAGGGGGGGATTATTTCCAAAACTTTACGTGAAACTTAATTGCACGTCAGGATTCAGGCAATCACTTTAAATTCTCACTGGCAGCACCAACCCAGTAATGACAGACATTACTACTTATAAAGCATATTATTTGTGACCGCTTTTTCAGTCTGCTGTATGATTTCACCTAAGCCAGGGTTTCTGCGACTCAATTAGGATTACTGCTATTGGTAGGAAACTTTCAGATGGCTCAAACTGTGTGAAAGACTTTTCCAGCAATAATCTTCTGCCATAAAGACCAGCTGTCTTATTTACTGAGATGTGAGCAGGATTCATCTTAAAAGAACAATAACTCCTCCGGTGACTGTCTAGTCCATCCATCTGTTTTTCACAACATAATGTTGCAGATATATTCTAGGCAAAACTACTAATTTAAAAAAAAACAAACACTGCAATAGTTATGAATTAATTTGGGCAGATCCCATTGGGAGAGGTGATTTACAGATTGTGCACAGCTGCTGCAGCATTTACCCTGTTATTAGTGAGCGCACCTTCATTAAAGGTCTAGCAGCCATCAAACTGGAGCCATCACTCTGCATATCCACAATGCTAGGTCCCCCACATAATAAAACAACAAGATAAATTGTACTTGTATAGGGAAAATGTTAAAACTGTCATGTGGTGTAACCCTAAAAACTTGGTACCAGGTAATTTAACCCTCTTAAAAATGTTTTAAAATATTAAAAACACATGCTATGAACAAGTTTTATATTCTTGGTGGATTCAATATTCATAATTTGTCATTCTTTTTGTATTTGATTTTTTTTTTACCCTTAAAACTGTATTTTAAAGGGGTTTAGACTTTATCATCTTGACATTCATCACTGGCTCATATGGACCTACATTAAATTACATTTACATCATTTCTACCTGACCATGATTTCAGTCTGTTCCTATAATGGTATTATATTACTATCTATGCTGTTTCCTATTCATAGTGGCCACTGTGATGCACCGTAAGATAATTTTATTGGATCGATCTTCATGTGACTATTTGAGGTTGGACACACCTGCAGGTAATCACCAACTACATTTGCAGGTGTGTGTGTAAACACTTTCGTCTTAGTAAGGTCTTATAAGTCCTTCTTGATAAATGAGACCCTGGCTCCTTCGTTGAACTATAATAGATTTGGTGATTTCAGCTGGGAGAGCTATTCTGGAGCTGTGGTGTGATGACTTCCCCTGGAGCAATTTAGTTACCAATGATTAATGTGATGATTGTATTTTTGTGGAAAAAAGTTTATGGATGGTTTGGTTCCATGTTTGTAAAAAAAAGTAAAACATTCTTCATATTCATCACAATGTACCTTTTCTGTGTAGATAAGTTTGTTCTGAAATAAAACAAAGATTAGAACAGCAGTTGGTTCTCCAATGACAGAAGAAAAGCAAGAGACAATGGATCCGTGATGAGCCGACATCAGTCACTGTATTTTTATCTCAGTTCTAGAATTATAATCATTATCCTCCGTCTGCGGTGATGAAAATACATCCTCTCGTTCAGGTCACTGCGGTCATGTCCATCATTACAGAGAAACCAGCATTGTTTTTGGTCCTTATGAGCGACCGGCTCCATTCTGCTACATGGAATCTGCAATTAGGATACATATATTATGTTGTTAGAGAAAGAAAAGAGCTAATTAACAAAGTGTTGTTTCCGTAACCTGTGTCATTAGCATTATTATTATTATTATTGTTATTATTATTATTATTAGCAGGACAGCTATCAGGGATAGGACAGCCACCATTACTACTGAGGGTTGCATGTTCTTAGGACTTTTTTCTGAATTTGTCTCATGGTTAAGCTGGCTTCCATATTAAAGGAACAGACAGGAGTAGACACTGATTTATGGTTGAATTACAGAGGATTACTTTTATAAGACCTAAAGGATGATTGTAAATTTCCTAGTGTCAAGAGGAAAAGTTAAGCATAGTTGTCCTGTGTAATTTTTGCAGGTTTATTTCATTTTATCTTTATTCAGTTTAATAGGATTTCTGCAGTTATTTCTTGTTACATTTCTACTTATGATGCTTGCTAACTTTTATGTTAATATGAAGATGGAGGAGTTGTTTGTGCAGCTGCATTTAGTGTGGCAGAAGAATGTGTGATTGACATACAGCACTTGATATGGTGGTTGCATCAAAAATGACTTTAAAAGTGGCGAAACAATTTCAGTGAGCAGATCATTAATTTAATTACGGACCGTTTGGTGTTTGAAGGGGCCACCAGAGGAGTATTAGTAGGAGTTTTATTTATAAAATATTGGGGATGGTAATGCGACATTTGAAAATAGTGATTGGAATCCCTCCGGTGCCTCTGACAATAAATAACGAATGGTCTCTTAGTCCGTTTGGCCAACAGGTGCCAAACAGGGAAACTAGCAAGTCAAACAATTCCTTAACATTTAACCTCAGACATAAACAATGTTTTTTTCCACAAAAGCTTTTGAATGTTCACGAACATACTAATCACACCTGAGGATATTGTTGCATGTAATCACCTTTTCCAGGTTTATGGTCATTCTTTATTGAAATTAATTATTATAATTATTTATGTTTATATCCTTATTTTATCTATACATCTAAATTATATATTTTCTCTTTTACTCTTTTTTTAATCAAAACAAGTTGAATCCCCCACAGTGATGATGTTTTATTTGTTTGGTAGTTATTTAAACTGATGAAAGTCTTTTTGTCAGAAATACATTTCTAAATATATTCTCAAAGAACATTGAAGTGTGAAGTTCTGATAATGACGATAATGTTCCTGTTTGCAGTTGTGTGTGTGTGTGTGTGTTGTGTGTGACTGTGTGGGAGTGTGTGACCTCCAACTGTGAGGAAGATGTTTAATTAGCCATGACGAGCTATAGAAATAGCTCATAAGTGAAATGGGCTGGAATGTTCTCCATATCAGACGTCATGATGATAACGTTCACTGACATCCTTGGCCATTTCGACATGAATCTAAATCCTCGTACCCATTTCTCTTCTCTCACCTTTTTTCTTAACCTTGTTACATACATATCTCAGTGGGGTTTTCGGCCTTTTTACTCACACTGTAAATCCTTTTCTGTCTTTTTTAATCTTTCCTTCTCATTGACACTTTGTTTGAAAAGTCGCAGTAGGAAGGTTAATAGGGTTAATAGACCAGTACTTTCCGGGCATACTGGAGATTGTTCATTTATTCCTATTTAGTAGTTTAGCTCAAGTCTAGGCCTCTTTTATGTGGTACAGAGTTTGGTAGAAAACAAGCATCTGCTGGGTCCTGAAGACACAATCTCTATCAGACTCCAGAGTGGAACCGTTTGACATGGCAACTTTTCCTTTTAGCAAGACACAAATTCTTGTGAAAACAATGACACCGCCTCACTTAGCATATGACATGCTGATTTCAGTCTGTGAGTGTAAATGAGCTGCTGTTTTTGTGTTAATGTTACAGAATCAGTTGAATTTTTTTACGCTCCAACAGTGTTGATGAGCTGCACTATTTTTGTGATCAGCCAAGTTTTTTATCCACTCGTAAAACATCTGGCATGCATACTTCAGAATTTAACAGATTTTACTGATCCTTGTTTATGAGGAACGGTATCAAAACACAAAGACCAGACCACCACAATGTTTTGGTGGTTTCATGTGCTCGTTTTTAAGAACCATGTCAGCATATCGAGGCTAAAATCATCTGTCCTAACTTCATCTGCTAGTGCACAGCTGTCAAACTTGTAACTACCACAAGCCAAACTGTTTTGTCATCTTGATAATCTCCTGAGTGGACTGAGAAAGAAAACACACCAATGGCTGATTTAATTTAGTTAATTTTTCATTTCTTTCAGAAACAGTAATTAAGCACCTGCTTGGTAGCCGTGTCTCTTATTTAACAGAATCAATTTAGCAAAGTAGTACTAAAATCTTGAAAGCTTATTTGTAATACTGTGTAATGGGGTTGTGGCATTGGAGTCATAACCTTCTCTTACCTCAAGGTAAATGAATCAATGAATAGAATCATAATATAATGACGGTAATTATAAAAAAATAATTCTGATCTATGTCTAAGCAGAACACCAGAGGTTATTTGCTCCAATGAAACTTGAAATAATGAGTAATTTAACAATACATGAACAGTCATTAATCCACAGTATTATAGAAGTAAATACAATGTGTGTGTGTGTGGGTTACTGATCACTGAACACAAAGAAGTCACACACACTCAGAGAAACAGTGTGTGACAGGCAGTTGCTGAGATTTGAGAGGCGAGAACAGATGAGGACTATCTGCTGATTCTTTCAGAAACTAATTAATCACACACACACACACACTTTCTTCTTTTAGCATTCCTACATGCACGCTGAGCCTAAAATTAGTAGTGTGTGCTACAACAAACAGACCACAGTGCAGCCAAGGGTTTATAGACTAACTGGCTGAGACCTTGTTGTGATGGATGCAGGTCGCCAACACCAAGTCAGTGCTAACAACAAATGCTCATAGAAACATCATCAAACCTTCAGAAATGGATAGTTTAATACTCAGCAGTATCATTGTTATAGGGCTCACCATATTTTGAGAATCAATAATTTGAGGACAAATTTATTAACAACCTCTATCATTTATTTGTCTGCAAATTAACAACAGCAGCACTGTTGCTAAACACTGTTTATAAATAAATAAGTTTAGGCCCAGATTCTGTTCTTAGGTGTTAGGTGATAGTGCTGGGATTTCCTGATGGTCTGTGAATGCATCATGAAGTTGTGAAATTTTGACCTTTTTTTACAAGGTTTGTTGTTGTGTTAGCATGAGGCAGTGGCGTAACGGACACCCCCGCAGCCCCCGCAAGGCAGGGGGGGCCGGGACAATAGGGATAATGTCATTTTTATTCCCGTCAACAGGATTGAATTGATTACTATGGATAACTGAGCTCAGCGGGTTTGACCGTGCGCGCTGCCCCTTTAAATTCGAACGTTCGATGTTTCACGTCAATTGCCGCTTTTGGTGGAACACTAATATATCTTTTCTGCCGCTGTAGCTTCTGCCTGTGACAACTGCATTGTTTGTAGCCTACAGTGACAGCAGCGAACATAGCCCACAAAAGTGGAAATGAAACACAGTAGGGAACAAAGTGGTGCTCAAAAACGGCAGAGGAAGAAGAAAAAAGAAGAGTTTAATTCAACGCTTCCCAAAATTGCATCTATATTTGGGAGAGTTAATCCAGCGATTGTTTTTCCGGAGTCGCTAGCAGGTAGGCTATAGCCTCTGTAACAGGAGACTAGTTGAGTTAAATAGTTAAATAAGGCTAGCAGTTAGCGTCCATGACCACCTAGATGAAATTGTTGATTCTTTTTTAGTCTGAAATGAATGAAATATTAGCACATGGCAATTAGATAATAAAATACAACTATGAAATGCCTCGCTGCTTCTGTCATTTAACCTGTTCCCCCCGGGCCCCCGCCGGCGGGGGCTGTCGTTTATAAATAATTAATCCTTCTTGACTAACAATCACCAAATGTTCATGTAACACCAAAATGTCCTCAAGAAACTCAGCTAAAAGTTTATTTCAACCATTATTAGATTAACAAAGCGCTAAGCAATAATATGAGCACATAGCGAAAACATGAATCGGTAACTTTATGTATTTTCGTGATCATATTTCTCCAACAGCGTATTCTCCGCCAGTAAACATAGTGCCGTTAGAAAGCTCTAGTGTTGTGTCCGTCGTGAACGAACGAATCAAAAAGGAGCAGCTAAACCAACTAGCATCTTAGTGGTTTTTGAGACGTTACACTATTATGAATGCAGGGATGCAGATTTTTTTTTTTTTTGGAGTGACATCGGCGAGGTGGGGGGCATTTTTTGTAGAGGCGGCCACCTTGACCTTAAAGTGCTGTGGGAAACCCTGACGGACTTTATCATCGACGATTGAAGCTTTCAAAGCTTTGATTTCCTTGGGTCAGTCCTACACTATTAATAGACATAAATAAATGTGCACATATTTATTTAATTTATGGCTAAATCATAAAATAATTGCATAATGAAATTATATGGAATGACAGAATTTTAATAACTTACTATAATGTTAATGGTAAGTTGTACTAAAATTTAACCCTTATCTCAAGATAAATGAGTCAATTAATAAAATCCTGATGTAATTCTGATAATCATATAGAAAAAACTAATAACTTACAAATACTGTTTATGGTAAGTAGCACTAAAATCAAGTGATTGGCCTCACTTGTAATGTCCTTCACACCTGAAAGTGGCATCAAAGAATTTTACCCGATATAACTACAACCCGTAGTCACCTACAAGGGCTGTGTCCCCCTTAAACTTGACAGTAATTGGTTTGTAAATCTCATATCCTCTCTCTCATCCCCCCTGGAAATAGTGGAAAGTGTCTGCGTTTTTATGAGTTTGTTCCAGTCGACTTTTTAATCATGTTGACAGACCATATTTCAATAAAAAAAATGTGCCTTCTCCTGTCCCCAGGTGCGGCTGTGGCTCATTTTTCCTCTTTCTGGTTCTGACGAGCCCAGCAGAACTTCCTGTAATTGGTCCAAAAGTTTGAACTAGTGCTGTCAGTCGATTAAAAAAATTAATCAAATTAATTACAGGATTTTGTAATTAATTAATCGAATTAATCGCATTTTAATGTCATATCTGCTAAAGGTCTCCTGATAAAGAATTTGAATTCTAGGATATTAATAAATTGTAGTGCATGACTAATCTATTGAATACAGTAAGAAGAGAAGATCTGAAATCCAATTTTTTATTGGTGAACTGTGCTTCATGAGTTAAATCCAAAAGTAAAGGTCCAGCACATTAAACCAGTTAGACCAGGTGCATTATTCATAAATGTAAAACAAATACAGCAATACAGTTAAATAAATAAAATAATGCTGTCTTCAAAAATGTAAAATAAATACAGTGATTCAGTTAAATAAATAAAATTCTGAAATAAAATGAGGCTGTCTCAAATAGGCACTTAAGCTCAATATAACAATTCTAAAATGAATAATAGAAGTCGTATATTTTGCGCTGCATTGTGCCAACATAGTTTTGCTCTATGAGAGCAAACACGTGTGGTTTGAACCAATCAGAATTAGCGATACTGATAACATGACCACATGTCCATCAGCCAATCAGAAACGCATTTGTTCAGCTCGTCCCGCCTCGCGTTGCATAGCAACCAGAGACGTGCTCAGACTTGTCACTCCGTGCCAAACTGCACAGACACAGAAACAGCGTAGATTACACTGAAATGAGCACAGTGGAATTGTTCCAGCACTCGGATAATGTAACTAATGTGACTTTAGTGCATTGTTTTCTTTATTTAACATGGGATTTTGACAGGGAGCTTCTTCTCCTTTTTTAACGGAACATCGTTCCGGTCGTGAATCTTTTAATGGAATGTAGTTCCGGACAGTTCCGGTTCACTTTCACCCCTGAGCTCGCCACCACTGATACTCATTGCGTTAATTTTTTATGCGTTAAATTGCGGCGTTAAAATGACAGCTCTAGTTTGAACCATCCAAAACATGCATGTTCATTTTCCAGTTTAAACTAGACAAAAGCTACGACTTTACATGCTTTACATGCAGGCTGTTTGGCTCTGGAGGCTTCACTGCTGTAAGTTTGGTACAGAGTTTCAACATCATGAAACTGGCTAAAGTAACATATCAACACAACCTAACATTTTAAAGCACAACATTTGCATATAACCTTGTCTTTTACTTCATTTCATTTTACTGCAGGAAGGTTTAACTGATGTCGACCTCTTAAAGCCAACATTTGCAGTTTGAAAGATTGTTTGGTGAATGGGAAGCTATATTTTTAATGTTTAATGCATACTGTCATTTGTTTATATATAAAATAACAACTGAGTGATTATTATTTGGCGGTTTTTAATTTTTTTTACATTTGAGTTTCTTAATTAAATTTTGTATTCTATGAGATTCTATTATGTTTCTCCCAGCTCCAGCTGCCAGCTCCCTGAGCTCCAGGTTTTCTGTCTCCTCCTCTTGTGCTCCCTCCCATGTGTGTGTGTGTGTGTGTGTGTGTGTGTGTGTGTGTGTGTGTGTGTGTAGAGGCAGCAGGCACACCTGCCTTCAATCATCTTTGGCCACACAGTCAGCTGAATGTAACCTTTTGACACTTATCGATACTTTACAGTTGTCTGTATATTTATAGTTTTATAATAATTTAGTTTACATTATTACAAATAACAACATCCATAGATTTTATATAGCAAACATAATTTAACAATTTATTCAGCAGTTATGATACAAAAGTTTATTTTTTGTAGTTTAGTACACATCTTTAGTTAGCTTTTTAGTTAGTTAGCTTCTAAGTTACCAGTTTAACACTGTTCTGCTGCAGCTGGGGCTGGAAGCACAAGCCTTAAATAGAGGATGAGGCCAACTGGACCAATGCCTGCTAGATCATAGGGGGATTAGAGGGGTTAAATTAGAGTTGTATCATTTCTTTTGTTGTTAAAATATGTTTATGTTAACATTTCTCTTTTGCCTAGTTAATTATGATTATTTATTATGAAGTTGTTTAATGGGTTTGTTTATCCCTTTCAGAGAGTAGTCTGGGCAGCCAGTATATAAGCTCATGCTCTATGTTTAGAGAACTGTATTTTAGGGTTCATGCTATGTTGAAGTATATTTAGTTGACCTATGTTATAGGCCTATTTAGGATTTATTTTGGCTTGAGTTTGTTTGTCCAGTGTCTTTGTGCCTCACTGCTTGGTCCCTTACATGCAGTATATCTACCCAGCTCTCCAGCCACTCCTTATCAGATCCTTTTACCTGCCTCTCAGTATCCCCAGGCCAACTCTCTCAAGTGTCGCTCTGTTTCTCAACATTTGTTCTCCTCAAGTAATCTCTGACATCCTCTAATAAATCTTTGAGTGTGGAACTGTGTCCGCTCTGTGGTCCAGCCTGTAGTTCCATAACAACGCTTATGTGAATCAGTAGAAATAAGAAGCTCAAGTTAAGAACTGTAATTTGTGCTAACAATTTACCATTGTTTCTTCTCTCACATTAGGCTTGTTACTTATTACTTTATCAGTGACACTGAGGGTTAAAGTTTCCATTTCCACCACACCACCCACTCAAGGCACTTTGGATAAAAGCTTTCACTGAACTGCATGCATTACTTTCCTCTCACTAATGCTCACAAAGTCACTTTTATCAGCGTATTATGGTCCATGTATGGAGCTCTGTGGCTTTGTTTGCTGAAGAAAAAATTAAAGAAAGATGAGACAATGTCATCGATGCATCGTTTTGGCATGACCGCAGGCTGATAACATTATTTCCCATCTCAGATGACTAGTGTGATGTAGTTGTGAACAATTGCAACACAGAATGTTTTACTCAAGGAGAAACAATTAGAGGAAATGCATTAAGATCCTCTGGATCATCTTTCATAATGTTTTTTCTTTCTTGAATATTTGTGCCATTAAGCAAATGTTACAGCTTATAGATATTACAGCTTGGAGGCTCCATATTGACAGAAGTCTTATGTTGAAAGTTTTGTTGTCTTTTCCCAAGTCAGATTCACTGTCTTCAGCCAACCGAACCTCCTTGAAGTTCTCAGGATGTGGAACCAAATAGTTATTTTAACTATAGTTTGTTTTCAGTGTAATATTAGTTGTTGTGGTCCTAATGGTTTAATCTTGCATTAATATAAAATAAAACCCACAAGAATACGGTAATTTCTGTAGCTAAAGTAGTTCATAGCTTTAATTGGAGATAAATTTGTATGTATTTTAATGATAAATAAATTAGTAACTGTTTTATTATTGTTTAATTATATATCAAATCTTCTATATGAATCTATATTTAATGTAATAAGATATAAACCATAGCGAGTAGTATATTTGTGTAGTTTTACAAACATTTTGATCTATTTATGAAGCATGGGAAAAATATGAAAAAAAGGAAAATATATTTTTTTTCATTAATTAAAAATGTGAGCTTTCTGTTTTCATGTCATTTGCATTGAAGCATTTAAACGTACATGACATATAATCAAGTCTGCATCTTATTCTCCGTCTCTGGATGTGATCTATCACTCACATATAGTTTCGTAACCAAACCTTTAGTGGGTCAATAAAGCTGCAAATGAGGGACAGTGAGCAAATGGTTGCTCTGACTGTACAGTGGGTTGTGTTACTGAACAGCTGTGGGGCCAAAATAATATCTAAAGGCCATGGTGGATTGTTGAACTTGTTTTTCTCAGTTGCTGAACATCTGGAAAAGGTGAGAAATACAAGACATAATTTAGCATTCAGCACCTCAGTGAGGCTTTTTAATTTCTCTCACAGGTGTACCTTTTCAAGGATTGAGTAACTCGTATAAATGAGTTGCAAATACATGATGTGTGGGTGTTTCAATATCCATCATTCATATTCATAAGAGCTGTAATACAGATTTATCCTTTTAAGGTGGAAAACTGACTTAACAGCAGCAGCACATAGCTCATAAAAACATGAAATAAAAAGGGTTCATCTGGATCAGTTCAAGATGCTACTCGTCCAGTTTAGAAATAAATACTACCCGGTATTTTACAGTAGACATTTTTTTTTAAATTGTGTTTCTAGATTAAAAATAATACATATTTTCTCAGTAAAAATTACTAAAACACAGATTTTCTCAGAAAGTTTCTCTTGAGGGCGATAACATTTCCCTTAAATTATTCTAAGCATTGTTGTGGACTCAATGACAGTTCACACATATAATGCCCAATAAAAACCCTTTTCTAATTGACTATGTGCAGGTGCAGATGTAGAGTTGGACCCCTGATGGAGAAATTTGCATTTGGCAGCATTTGGAGCATTTTGCAGCTGCTATATTTCTTAACACTGGCTGTTGTAATGAGACGAAAACAATAATATCACATCTTTTCTTGTGCTACAAACAGCAAACAGCCTTAATCTCTCATATAAAACGTGTACATCCAAGACATAGTCCAGAAAATGAGTCACTTAAAGGTCGTTTACCACCATGAAAGCTACAGTATGTTTTCAGCACCCATCCTGATGCACTGACCCTAATCTCCCTCAGATCCTCCTAATTGGTGCCAGTTGAGTGTTCTAAATGTTATCTGATGCAAAAGTCATCAGAATGTCACAAGATATGGATGCTTCTATTACTTATTATGCTTGATTAACTATGATCATGATATTTGATGCTGAGTAAAAGTGTCCATTTGTGGGCAGAAAAAAATAATAAATGAACTGGAAAAACTTTATCATTATTTGCTTTCATGATTAAATGTAAAGCTTGTGTTTATTTTCAGCTGTTCACATAATTTTTTGTGAAGAAACCCGTTAATGACAGGAGAAGACTACATGTGCAACGCTGTGCTTGTTAATCGCCAATAATGAAATATAGCAGACCTGTTAATATAAAAATAATCGCTTCAGCTCACCCAGCTAAGTCTGCTAAATGTTATCTGATGCAAATGGAATCAGAGCATAGTACGATGGATATGGAGCCCAGCGCCGCTTATTAGATTACCAGGACACATAGTACATTGATTAGCAGTGATAATAATGGATAATGTTCAGTTTAAGTATTAATCCATAGCTACAGACACAACATGCCTGGAGCTTTGCCACGAAGCTGAGGGAAGTTGTTTTTTTCTGTTAACAAATATTCAAATATTCCATTTTCCGATTTTTTCCTGTACGATTGGCAGCCAACATAACAAAAATATTCTAACGCATCTCAAAAAGCACAAACATTAGCCAGTTTAGCTGCTACTTTATTCCTCTCACTGGTCTTACTCCAAGACATGTTCACAGACCATCAAGAAATTCCACTTTTCTATAGCTTCTATACTATGGGCACTTCACTAGTATGTTTTAATTATACATTATTAAATAACTGAATCAAAACAAGGTTTCTTTACCACGTTGCACCGCCATGTTTCTACAATGCCCAGAACAGACAAAACTAAGGCCAGCCTCTGCAAGTTTTGTAGCAACCGTAATTGATTTATTGATCACTTGGTTGCAATCTGTGACCTCACCATTAGATGCTGCCAGAAACTACACACTGTACCTTTAAAGAGGGAAAAACATACATCATGCACATACACTCCAGTGACTTTTCCACTCAAAAGCCAGTTTGAGAAAAGTTTGAGAGCATCCGTAATCCTTGGTAATTTTGCATCGCTGATTAGGATGAAGTGTTATAATTTAATTACATTAATATGAGCCATTTGTTGTCATGTTATTGCAAACCCAGTGAAGTATTTAAACCTACGTGACATGTATAATCTTGTTTAGCCGTCTTGTTGAGTCACATTAATGTCATAAACTGCATCAGAGGTTTGCAGGAATGAGGGAGCGATGATTAGTAAGGACAACAATGGAGAAGATACCAAATGTTAATGGAAGTAGAGAAGTAATCCATAATTCATAGGAAACTGAACAATGGCAGGACCAGTACTCACATCTGTACAAGCTAGAGGAGTCAGAAATCAAAGCCAGTGCAGCTTTATAAGCAATACATGTGTTCTTCAATCTTGCAGAATCATTTTTGTCTTAGGAAAGTATTTAATATCTCGTAGAAGTAACCAAAACTCTTAAAATTAAGCCTTTTCTGTCATCCTCTCTGTTGATGTAAACAAGAACTAAAAAGGTTTTCTGGGAGTCAGAAAGGTGATGTTTGGATCTTGTGCTGCTGTGTTGCATTTCATGTTGTTTTTCATTTTTCCCCAACAGGAAATCCCTGTGGGTTCCTTTAATTAATTAACATCACAACAACAATTTATTGCACTGGTTCCTTGCATAAATAATATTAAGGCATGTGGGGATAGTTGTGTGCATGTGTATGTGCGATTGTGATTGAGTGTTAGTTTGTGCATATCTACATGTGTAATTTAGTGTGTGTTAATCCCTAAATCATAGGCTTATCAGCTCCTCCCTTCTTCCACTTCATTAGCATTATCCATCATTATTAACCTGTGGTACTCACTCTGTTGCTCTTTCTCATTCGTGCTTGGGGCCACACGTATGAGCATGTGTACGTGCACGGAGATCAAATTCTGGTCTTATAGAGATGATCCCACATGAGCCAGACAGCAGCTGCCATACTGAAAATACTGCAGGAACATTTCAAAACACTGTGCTCAGAATAATATTGTGATAAGGCTGCATTTTTCTGTGTAACTGACCCCCTGGGGGTTGAGTGATGACAACATATAGACCCAAATTCTCAAATTATATAATCCCCAGGCCAAAATGTTAAACATCATATTAAAGGGTTGTTCATAAGAAGGTCTAGGTGAACTCTCAATCCACTGAGAAATGCACACTAATCAAACTGTGCCTTCAAACAACTCTGCAAAGCATCCATGAAGTTGTGATGTCACGATGGTCGTCACTCACCACCCACCCCAGAGGTTCAGCCATTTAAATTAACCAATCACAGGAGAGTGCTCAGTAAAATTAATGAGACACAAAACAACCTGTTCTTTCTAGAGCTGCAGAGTGAAGCTCGAGAGAGGAAATGTAAAACTGTATGCAGATGAGTAATGGTTCTTAAAACCACAGATGTATCTTGTTAGGGATATCACAACTTTAAATAAAACCCAGGACAAGTGTAAAATATGGGAGCTTTAAATAAGCTACGGTGGTGACCTACTGCAGGAGTCAGGCTCATTTATTGTGCTCCTTTTCTCTTGGTTCCTTTTTTTCCGCTGCTGCAGCCTATTCTTTAAAATTGCTGTTTTCTCCATATAGATTGAAAGAAATGTTAAACTCGCCCACTGGTGTTTGATAGTGTATGATATGGAACCCATTAATATGACCCATTTATTCACCAATGCTGATTTTAGCCATTTCCTCAATCTTCCTCTTGGCATAGAAAAGAGAAAGAAAAAATGCAGGCTTACATATATGAATCAGCAAAATACCGCTATGAAAATCCCAGTGCAGAGTGTCAGTGCTCTTACCTTGAAACATATTAGTCATTTACACTCACCCAGGAGTGGATGCTAATTTGTTAGCATCAGGGTGAATGATGTACTTGGGTACACATGGATGATTCTTGTGCCAGCTTTCTCCCCCACAAAAGCAAACAAAAGATGAAACACAACAACACAACCACAGTTTATTTAATCCAGCAGAGTGTTTATTGTGTGGTCTGCCAACAAAAACCCCCCCCGGACCTAACATCACTTGGAATCAATGGGTGCCAGCATGGCTAATATATCAAACGTAGCCTCGTGCTACTGCACCTCCAGCAGTAGTGTTCTCTGTCTGAAGTCTTTCCTGTCTGCCCAGGCAGGATGAAATTTGATTTTTGCCACCAGTCACTGTGGTTAGTTTGAACCCGTCACCAAAGGCGAGGATCCACCTGCTCCTCATCCCTCTCTCCATCTCTGGATATCTTTTGACATTAAATCTGTCCTTTATTCCTTCACTTCTCGGTCTATTTTCCCTCTGTCTCACTTTCTGAATGCAAAGTAGTTCGGTGTTTCTCTTCTTCGTATCACACCCAAGTATAATGAACTGACAAACGCATGCACGAACACACACGTTCCGTCATGACCCGTGTGCCTCGCCGCGTTCACAGAGATTCTGTCAGCGCCTCAGGAAGGAATTACTGCTACTAGCTGAGCCTTCACACTCACTGTCTATCACAAACACACAAAAAAGACTAAAATACGTCACACACATACACACCTGTTCCTTCCTGCTGTCAGTCATGTTTTAAAGACTTGTTGTTGTCATTTTTTCTGATTCTCAGAAGTCCAGTGTGTAAAATTTAACAGCAACTATTGGAACGGACATGAAGGAAATGCAATATAATATGCATAAGTATGTTCTAATTAGTATATTATTATATCATAATGAAGAAGGTTATGTTTTATTACATTAAATTGAACTGTTTTTATCTCCATGGGGAGTGGGGCATGTTAAACCACCATGTTTCTACAGTAGCCCAGAATGGACAAACTCAACATTGACTTTCACTTTTTTGTGGCCAGTGTATGTTCTCCTAGACAATTGGACTTGTACTGCTATTAAATTGTATATTTGGCAACAGTTGTGTGTTGTGACCCTATAGGAATACTTGGGTCAGGCTGACAAAAATGAACTCTTCTGGAAGCTTAAATTAAATTCATTGATTAAAGGTCCCACATCTGTACTTTCATGGGATTTTATCTGAAGTTTTGACACCACTAACATGATATATTTGTCAAATTCACCTCAATGTAGTTGAGGATATAGTCTCAAGTGCCTCTCTGGAACTCCAGAAAGCACAGGTCGATTTTGGTCTGTCTCAAAATTATTCATAAGCCTCTCTTCTGCTGATTTTCACTTAGAAGACTGAAAAAAAGTGGATGTGACAGTGGGGTCAGAAGGGCCGTGCTGAGAACCTCTACAGGCGGAGAGAGCTCCTGCATGACATCACAAAGTCGAGGCAAAGTTTCTAAATCTGGGCATTTGTCAGTTTTTCTGAGTGTTTGATGCAGAGGACCATTTTTATAAGACCCTTAAAAAAACTTACATTATTTAGAATGAGGGGTCACTGAAACATTTCACAGCGCTCTGATATAAAAAGCTTTTCTTTTGTTCATTGATCAGATGACTTCTCTTTTATCACCTTCCAGAAATAATAGATGGAAGACCCAATTAACCAATTTGTCTTCTTGATTTGACATAAAATTAATCTCTGTCATGATCATCAAACCTTTTTTATTTCTGCTGTCAAACACACATCGCTCATAATAATTTCCTACAGCCGACCATACCGTGTTATATTGAACTGGAAACTAATGGAAATCTTTATACACCAATACAATTTCTTTCAGTTTATCCAGACTTTGAAAATGATAAATAAAGGCTAAATTCACACTAAATACATTGCAACCCAGTAGACACGGTTACATCTATGTTTTTCAATGGTGACTTAACCTTCCTCTTGTGTGGGTCGGCACTGACTTGTTTTAGACATTAAATGAGAAAAAAAAATGAATATAAATCAATAATTAGAGCCAAAACTGAAATCACAAGTGCACTGACAGCCAACTGACTTGTTCTGGCCTTTATTTAGTGTTTGTATCAATGTTCTACTGCTAAAAAAAAACATATTTTTGCTGTTTTATATTCCAAGTGGATTATATATTTAAATGTATCATTCTTTTTCAGTTACACCATTTGACATCTTTTGTCAAAAAATGAGACAAATGGACTTTTTAATAGAAACCAACATGAACATAAAATGTACATTTTAAGAGAATTGATAAATGCTTCTTAAAACTGTATTTATTTGGATATTATTTGTTTTTGAACTAAAACAAATTTATTCAAGAGAGTTGTTCTAAATCCACTCAGGAATAGTCCGATCACACAACAACCTTTTATTTATATATAATTCTCAATGTTCATTTTACCATTTTTTAAAATTTAAATCGATTGTTATACTTAGAAAAAAAAGGCCCAGAGACCCAGAATATTAACGTCTAAACGTCTTTTCATGGTTAAGGAAACCTAACAAGGTAAACAAGAGATGAGAAACAGATTGGTTGATAGACAATGGATTTAAGTGTATTTTACAGCTGACTTAAAATGGGTCAAAACCGATCCATTAGCATAAGGGATGGAAACACAAGAGGAAGATTAAATCAGATTCAGTGTGCCAGGCTGGCCCAGTCTTCCTCTGCTGCAGAGGATCAGTAGATATAACTGGGATCCCTGCTTCACTTCACATTGTTTTTAGCTCATTGGGCATATTTGTTCTCTGCCCTGTGTGCAGAGTCAATGTGTGTTGTGCATCCACCTGTCTAATGCGACCCTTAAATAGCTCAACACGATGCATTAACCTGCTTGTGCTCAGTCTTATCGCACAGCATTAAACGGTCTTTAAGTTACTATGACACTGCTTATGCACTGGACCACGCCTGCAACACACCCACTGGAAGGAGAATAAGCGAAAACTGCATCCACAGTTTACATGACGTGGGCCCTGGGCATGAAATTGACACTTTGTGCCAATGGAAATTAGCAATTACAGCTGCATTTTTTTGCACCATCAAAATAGGGCCTGGAGTGTTTCATTCTCATGATTACAAATTGGACAGAAAAAGCACACACACACTTCCTGCTCTGTTTATTTCTCTCTTTCTGACCTCATTTATCTCTTGTGCCTCAAGCCATCTCTCCCTCTGTCTCTCTCTGTCTCACTCCTTCTACCACTTCCTCTGCATCAACATGTTCATTTCATTCACTGACTTCAGTTCAATCTCACTCAGCCAAAGGTGTATTATTGACATGGAAAACAAAAGCATAGTGCCCAAACAAAAACACCTCTCTCTCTCTCTCCTCTTTGGCTGACTTTAACAGCAGGCCAGAAATAAATAATAAATAATTTCCTTCCTGTCTTGCTCAGATCTGCTTCCAGACTCAAACTTTAGTTACTTTCGTCCTGTTGTTCATCATCGAAACATGAAACATTAATCAATAGTGACTTTTGTCCACCCACGATATTAAATTATATCTACACGCTCAGCTCCTAACTATAAATCAGCATTATCAGATTATTGATTCCACTTGTGCAGCCAGAAAACTGTCGTCTTCCCCCGTTTCACATGTTATTTAATGTGACAAAGAAAAAGAGGAAGTAGAAACTCGTCGTATAGTAAAAACATACCTGGACATACATAACACACACACAGTTGTGTTCAATATAATAGCAGTGTGTTTAAAACGTGAGTAAAGCCAAAATCCTTATAATAATTTCGGTGCATTGGGACCACTGCATTTTATATCCTAAATCAAATCAAAATGTGAAGAAAAATGTGTCAATTTCTTAATTATTTTACAGAAAAAGAAGAAAACTGAATATTAGGCCGTTCAAAGAAACAACAGTGTCTGAGTTTTTCTTTACAAACTCAAATATTTACTGTATAAACTGAAGAATCTTCTGGATGTAGCATTTCTGTGAATCATTAAAGTAACATTTTGTTGTTATGAACATGGTTTCTGAGACCTGCTTCATGTCTGTGTTGAATGGAGTCGACCCACTTCTGGCTCCTATGAACAGGTGTTTCAGCCTCATAATTCCTCTGAGTTTCTTGGTTTTGCTCTACTGTTCAAAAATTTTGGGTCATTTGGAGATTTCCTTATTTTTTAAAAGAAAAGAACTGTTTTCTTTCAACTAATCAGAAATACACTCTATACATTGCTAATGTGGTAAATGACTGTTATAGCTGCAAATGTCTGGTTTTTGGTGCATCAATATCTACATAGGTGTATAGAGGCCCATTTCCAGCACCTATCACTCCAGTGTTCTAATGGTACAATGTGTTTGCTCATTGCATCAGAAGGTTAATGGATGATTAGAAAACCCTTGATGCTATCATGTTAGCAGCTGAAAACAGTTTATCTGGTTAGAGAAACTAGAAAACTATCCTTCTTTTGACAAAAGCAAAGCTTGAAGGAAAAAAAATTAAAAATAATTTATAATAACAATTACAAATCATTATTTCTAACCTTGTCAATGTCTTGACTATATTTTCTGTTCATTTTACAACTCGTGGTGGTAGATAAAAGTGTGACATTTAATAGAAATCACAAAATTGTCAGGGTGACCCCAAACTTTTTAACAGTAGTGTAATTAAGGATGTGTTGCTTTACTCATGGTTACTCAACACACTGCTATTATTTTGAACACAACTGTTCATCTTTGTGCATCACACACTATTACTATGGCACAAAGTAAATGACACAAGTAAACACAAACACTGCCACATCCACAGCTTTTGTGGAGTCTGACCTACCTCAGTGAGGTGTGGGTTGGGGTTGAATCCACACTGGTTGCACACGGTGGCTTTACACTGGGTGCAGGTGTTGTAGTTGGGTACAGCCGGTGGGTTGGACAGCTCTGTGGTGGTGCACACCGGGCACAGCTTGCTGCTCGGCATGGGCGCGATCTGCGGCAGCGAGTAGGGCGAGGTGGGCGTCACGCCACGGTCGGGAGACACCGAGGGAGACCGTCCCGTCCTGGAGATGCCGGAACCGCTGAAGTCCACCTGGAGGTTTCGGCGGGAGGCGTGCTGACCGGGGCTCTGGCCTCCGTGGCCGGCCATGCTGGACCCGCCTGACATGTGACCCATGCCGTGGCCTGGACCTGAACCCTGCCCCCCGCCGAGGCCCTGGCCTGTCTGCATGTGTCGGGGGGAGCTCGGACTCTCGTGAGTGGCCAGGCGGTAGGGTTCACCGGCTCTGGAACCTCTTCCGGCACCCGTGCCCATGCCTGCTCCTCTTCCACCTCCTCCCATTCCACCTCCCATCCCTCCTCCTCCTCCCATTCCACCTCCCATTCCACCTCCCATCCCACCTCCTCCTCCCATTCCACCTCCCATCCCACCTCCTCCTCCCATTCCACCTCCCATCCCTCCTCCTCCTCCCATTCCACCTCCCATCCCTCTCCCTCCCATTCCTCCTCCCATTCCACCACCTCCCATTCCTCCCCCCATTCCACCACCTCCCATTCCTCCTCCTCCCATTCCTCCTCCTCCTCCCATTCCTCCTCCTCCATGGCCTCCTTGTTGCATGCCAGGTTTGGGGCTACCCATCTGTCCCATCTGTCCCATCTGACCCCTGGAAGAGAGGAACAAATCAGAACAAAAGAGACCAACATCAAATCAGGTTACAAAGTTCCAGTTTTCTGATCAGTTCTAAACAAAACTAGACCATAGTCAAGTCTGAGTTGTATTTATTAGGTGTGTGATGTGACAAGCATCACAAAAGTAATGAAGCGGGGGAATCTATTTTGTTTTTGTCTATTTAGAATAAAGATCCGAACAAAATGTTTTAACTGAGGTGTTTTAGGAGGTAACCAGACAGCGATTAGTCCTTTCTGTCTGTTTTTTTAAAAATTGTATTCATTGCTGAATGAAATTATACTATTGGTAATTTCCATTCTGGCAACCTAAAGTGTTCAAAGAGGACCAAAAGAACAAAAAAAATTGTCTGGAGCTGCAAATAGTTAAAAGCCTTATATAAGCCTTATATGAAGGCAATACAGGCTGTAAGTGTATATTAGCTATATTAGCCTACTATCAAAATGACTAAGAAAGCTATAAATACACAATGAGCGTTCATGATTAAATGTTTATTTTCCCTGCAGCGCATCCTGGTGAGAATGACACACCACGTGAGTACTCTGCTGTTTGCTGCTTTAAGTTTAACTTCCATAATATATTATATTTTGTTGCATTGATGAAATTATAGAAATACAATAAAGAAATCAGATTTTTAGTTTATTTTTATTTTGAGGATTAAGAACATACAATACAATCCTCCTCTTTCCATAACAGTCGATATCCGACGATCTGATTCTCCTGTTGAATGAATGAACTGTTGCAGACACGGGGCGGAACAAGAGAAGAGAAATGTTTCTTTTTTAATTTTTCTGCACGGATAGTAGACTTTATAACTCCACTATTTCAGTTTCATTTTGATTAACTTTATTGTGATAAATTATTTGTGTTTATGCTTTAAAGTTTCATCCTTCACCCTTGTCATGGCCTTTCTTTCAGACATTTAGTGAGTAGGATAAACCCCTTATGAGGAATCCTCTCATTTTAAGGGGGTCCTAGTTTTAGCTCATCTAAAACACAATCAAAAACACTAAACACAATCAACAATCTACAGACAGAACAATGAAAACAAAGAACAAGAAAAATAACAACAAAAAACGGGCGACACGGTGGAGCAGGGGTTAGCGCTGTTCCCTCACAGTAAGAAGGTCGCAGGTTCAAGACCTCCTTGGTCCTGGGTCTGGGACATTTCTGTGTGGAGTTTGCATGTTCTCCCCATGTCCTCCCACAGTCCAAAAACATGCTGAGGTTAATTGGTGACTCTAAATTGCCCGAATGTGTGAGTGAATGGTGTGTGTGCCCCATGATAGGCTGGCGACCATCTGGGGTGAGGAATAAGCAGGTACAGAAAATGACTGACAACAAAAAACACAAACACTATCAAAAAAAAGGTACAAAACAAGCACAACTCTATGGAAGATGACTAGGGCTGCTTGAAAAAATCATTATCATGAATATTTTGGTCAATATTGAAATCATGATTATTATTGAAATGATTGTTTTATATATATATATATATACACACACACACACACACACACAAGGTCAATGACATGTAACCCTGAGATTAAAAATGAGATGAATGCTTCTTAAAACATTAACACACATTCGCCCTCTCACGCACTAGCATCACGCACTTACACTCGCACCAACGCATTCACCCTCTTTCAGAAAATGTATATTAAAAAATGTTGAATATCATTTCAACTTCATTAAATGATTTTGGAGATTGTTCCATACATAAATTGGAAATCGCGATTAAAATTCAATTAATTGCACAGCCTTTACCATGACAGGTGAAGTATATGCCTAGCAAAGCTGGTAAGTACAAATTGAGATTATAATGCACTACAAATCATGTTAATATAACATCATTAAAAATGTGTACTTTAACTCAAAATTATAAGACAAATCACATTTGAAACAGATGAAAAGAAGTCAATAAGCACATTTGAAGGGAGATTATTTCAATCTGATGGAGCTTTAAACATGAATGATCTTTTACTACTTCAAAGAAGAAGTATTGAGATGAGAGCCGTAATTGATATATTGAGGAGCTTTGAGTTGGGTTGTGACAGAATGAATGAGCACTACAGGACACTTCATCCCGGTAATTGTCACTGTCAACAAGGAATTACATAAATTAAAAAAGCAAAACTAATTGCTGATTTATTCATTGGTAACTGCTGAAAGCCATTGAAGGACCTCCAAACATCCACAGGCATCAACAACTTACAGCGGAGCACCAAGACATACCAGGAACACACACACACACACATGCACACTTCAGGCAGGAAACACAAACCCATACCTGAGGGGAAGCAAATGGGAACATTTCTGCCTGAGGACACTCCTAAATTATTAAGATGATGATGTTAACAATGAAACACTGACACACACTCTTTTTCTTGTAGAGTGATTCTTCTTGATGGGTTATGCTGACAAACACAAATGTGTTCACACCTCCTGCTACTTTCCTATTGTATTTAAAAATGTACACAACCGTATATAAAGTTTGCCTCATAAAAGCTAACATGCTCACAAAGCTTTTCAGTTTTAGTAAGTAAACAAATTGGTGAATAATAGAATGTATGGAGCTGTTTCCCTATTTTTTCTTTAATAGCATGGGCTTTCAATTTGAGAGCATGACTTGATTTTGAGTTCATATTTTGTAATTCTTTCCCTCAAACTTAGAACTCACACCCATATAGCTCCTGCTTGTGCTCAGATTTGCTTCTGCACAAACTGCGTACAGTTTGACCAAAGCTTCTCTAAAGCATCATATATTGTATCATGTATTGACACCAAGGATCTCAAAGCAAGACTCTCTATTCTGTAATATTATTCCATTTAACAAGTCCTTTAAGTTACACAACAGAATATGTTGCTGCTCCATGTTTTCTGATCTGTTCAAACAATAAAGCTCACCATGCTATGGTTAAGGTTTAGCCACAAAAACTTAGGGTTATAGGGAAACACCCTGGTTCATTAAAGGTAGAGCACCTTTGTTGTCATAGTTACAATAACGACATGGTCAGACAACAGGCTATGGTTAAATTAACCAGTGGAGATTGGAAACAGGAAATGAACAATGACCACTTCTCTATTCAGAATTATGTTCATAGTAATGTATTACTTATTATAAAGTATTATATAAAGTATAAACTAGGCTTAAGCAGGTATAGAAAATGACTGATTATAAAATGTCTTTCGTTTAAAATGTCTAATAGATTATTAAAGGACCTATATTGTGCACTTTTTCCTGGGTTTTGTTTGAAGGTGTGGTGTCTCCAAGTTATTTTTGTAGGTTTAAGAACAGAATATCTCAGTATTAATGTATATCTCCTGTCGGAGCTTGTCTCTGGAGCTCTAACTGGTTTAAGGAACAGTTTTGGATATGGGCTGTTTGCTTTTTGTGGAGTGAGACAAAAAACAACATCTACACGTTCTTATCATCAAAAAAAAAATAAGTTTATCCTATTGGTTAAAGTTAAACAGTGTCCCCAGTGTTGAACTCACACACCTATAAAATGACCTTTTGAAGGTGCTACAACATTGTTACCTCTATGTTTGTTCACTTTGTTTTTATAAGGAAAACATCCATGAGTATAAAATATTTGAACAACCACCACTGTCAGTTTTTTGCAGATGATAATCACTGTTTAATTTTATTTCTTTCTGCTGCTGGTGCAGCCATTGATTGGATGAGTCTAGGTCCAATGTATTTTCAACTTTAAAAGGTTAGTGCATGCAGACATAGGAAATGTTGATTTACTGAGCTCCAGTGTCAGAATGGAGACTGAACAATATTCTAGCCCGCTTGTCCTTTCACTAAATGGTTTTCCTCCTGATGACAGTCTGGCTGTGACAAAATTTTTCTGTCTGACCTCTTCTCACTTCCTATTTTCCTGTCTTTCTCTTTTTAAAATGTGTCCTTCATAAAGCTTTTCTTTTTGCTCAGTCTCTTCTCTCTTCATCGCCTCTCTCTTTATACCTGCTCAGCCATCGCTGACTGTGGCCTTGGTCCCCTGATGTTTGTTTTTCCTTTCTTGAGCATCTCCTTTTTCAACAATTTTGTTTCCATTCTTGGAAGGGAAGTGAACCTTCAGTGGCCCTGTTTTTTCTTTGTTATAGCAAACCCATCAAAGGAATGTCAATGTAAAAATACAATCGTTGCAGTATTAATATCATTGTTCAGGAGCCTTGTATGTAAAACAAATCTTGGTTCTTATATGTTTCTATAGTACAAATCTTAGGATACTAAAACATTTTTTACATGGAATTAAATTCATTCAGTTTTCAGCAGTGTTGATGGTAGTTATAGAGGGGTGGTTAAGCAAAATAGTTTATCATTTTGTGATAAAAGCACATTTGATACATACATAGCGTTATATGTGATACTAAGATATAGATATGAATGGGGCTGCAAATCTGCCATGCCATTCCCCCCATGGATTAGTACACACTATCAACCAAGCAATCACCTAGTTCATGTAAGTTACCACCAACCTTTATCCAGGGCTAATGAAAATCATCAGAAAGCTGAAAATCTTCCTAATTTCTAGATATATTGGTTGGTTTCTTATCTTCTTTGGTTCATAGCAATGTCAGGTGGCTTAGCAAGGGGAATGTTCTGGATCGTTTCTGTGACCTCCACCAGGAGATTGAGTCTTTTCTTCGTGTCTGTAAACACATCTGGGCAGCAAATCTCCTGGAGTTCATACTGGGTGACCAGTTCCTGGCAGAAGAACTGTCTGACATTTTTATACACTTGAACACCCTGAATCTTGAGCTGAAGGGATGATAAAAGTGTATTGTTTATTTAGCGGAGAGGCTTTGTGATTTCAAAAAAACAGACTGTCCCTGACTGTGTCAATTCATGAACACAGCACCTGAAGCCTAGTTTATACTTTTGCGTACATAGGTATGGCATCAACGCAGACCCTTACGCTGTAGGGTGACGTGCACCTCCAAAAAAACCTGACTATGAGTCGTGTCGATGCAGACCATAAGGGCTGTGATTGGTCAGCTCAGCCGCGGTGGTCTACAAGTCTCCTCCACAAACAACTTCTCTGTCGCTTCTGCTTCAACATTTCTAATAAATTAATTTTCTCTTTGATATCAATGAGCTACAAACACACGTGCTGCATCCCTGTTATCTGAAGGAGTATTGTGCAGGACTTCCTTTTATTTATTTTGCTTGGTATACAGTTGCCACTGTATAGAGGAAGCATGGATTCCGCAGACCAATACATTCCCTTTATGCAAAACTTTGAATGCACAAGTTCTGAGTCGCATCAATGGTGTAGCTACGCAGAAGAGATTCCATTTTTCCAATCCATTACCAAGATTCCATTGATGCTTCAAAACAGCACTTTCTGTCTGAGGGTGCAGGGAGCTTTGGTGTATCCATGTTAACCAATTCCAGTACTCCACAATGACGAAAGTGGCCTTGCGGGTCCACTTATACATGCAAGCCTAGCTTTTCTCATATGAATGCCATAAAAACAAGGACATGAGCCAAACTACATTCGGACCCAAGTGAAAACAAAGACGCATTCATGCAAACAGAACTTACAAATTAAACAAAAGCCAAAGTCTTTGCTTCTGTTTCATTTCTCTGATCGAAGGATTTTTTTTCCAACCACATTTTGTTTTATGTTTGACTGTTTTTGGTTTTGCATAATTTCTGTTTGCACCATTTTTCCGGTTGTCAGCCACTGTTGTTTTGGCTTTAAAAAGACCATTGATTGGTGAATGTTGAAGACAGATTGAAGAATAAACAACAGGAATATGAGTGAAAGAGAACATGTAATAAAAATATAAAGTAAAAGTATATAGAAGAAACAGATGGACATACTTGTTTTCCAGACAACGACATCACTAATTGTAGGGAGAACTTTAGGCCGAGTACCTGACAACACAAATAATAGGAGCAGTCTTTCTGTCAGTGTGTTTACACGTTTCGCCTCTGTGTTGCACTGGGGACATATATCACTGTCACACCCAGTTTTAATGACCCAGCATGCATTCTTGTTCAGTCAAAGTGATTTCACCCACTCTCATTATAACCCTACATGTACTGTATGACTGAGGAAGAGTGGCCTTGCTTTGTCAAATTCACTTTGACAGTTTTTGATTTGTTTTGACTTGGATCAAGATTTCTTTTTTTTTTTTACCTAGGTCCATCAAACACTTCAAAGCACTGACTCTATAAAGATGGATGACATGACAGGTCTCCAAAAGTGAAGCCAAAACATTTAATCGCCCCCTGGTGGCAGCAATATAGATCATAACCCCCCACGTTAGGACATGAGCCATCTAAGTGCAAGTCAAATAATGTATTCCCAAAGATGGCTTCTGTCATTTTAGGTATTTCTTCCACCATCAGTTCATGCTGATGTTTATTCAAGTGCTCACTTTTCTGCTATGTTTGGTTTTAGTTAGTTATTTGACGATATAAAAAATTGGTATGACATGATTGATAGGTGTGATGTGGCACTTTTGCATGGCAGCATTCTGTGATTTTAACACAAATCTATTGTTGGCCTTATGGCCTTAATCAAATGAGCCGATTTCTGACAGACCTCAGGACAGTCAGATGAGATGTTACTTCTACAGCTGGTAAATTCTTTAGTTTAAAATATCAAAATACCAAGTGCAGCTGATGATGGCAGATTCTTTTTGAGAGTAATTCAGGTTAGAATGACATGACACGGTACATTTTACACACCACGTGTCACAACATTTATCCGTCAGAGTGGATCAGGCAGTGGAGTGAATCATCGACTCATCACAAGGTCAGAGGTTTGATCCACAGCTTCTCATCTCATGGCCATAACGAGTAAAATGTTGAAACCCCAATTGCTCCAGGCCTGCACTGTGTGTGGCAGCTCGTTGGGGTCTCCAAGTGCAGAAATAGACATTTAAGTGAATATATTTTGAGATAGTTATTATATTGTATTCCTTGCTGAAGACATGAGCACTAAATCTGGCTCACCACACATTACAAGGAATTAGATGGATTATTTTGTTCTAATGCTATCATCATTTGATGATGACCGATGAACCTCTCTTCAAACAATGGTTAGTTATTAGATATGATCGTGTGCTGAGGAGGAGGCGGTCCTCTGCAGTGTGAAGCCGGAGTGCAGCTTTTCGATTTGCAACAACCAGACAATCTCCAAAGAAGGAGCTTTCAATTTTTAATGGAGCTCAGCCTTAAAGTTTCCTTCTCTTCCAGTTGCAGAGCAAAACAGGGGTTCGGGGAGGATTTACCTGATCTTGTTCCCAATCGACGGGTACGTTCCTTATCCGACCTCTAGACATGCTGCAAAATAAGTGTATTTGGGATAGTGGTGGACTCAAACTAAACATCTATTTCCTTTTTTTTCTATTGCCTCTGCTTCTATTTCTTCCGACTCAGGGCGGTTGACAGAATTGCTTTTGTACGGCCCATTTATTTCCATCTGCCTCCTTTCTCTCTTTCTCACCTCCCAGTATTTGTTGTCCACTCTTTGTCTCCTCTGTTCTCTCTTTCTCCTTTGGCTTTTGGTTCTTTTTTTCTCAGTTTTTTAGAGTTATGCCACTTCATTTTTGGAATGCAAATAACCAGAATAAGAGGGGAAACATGGTACAAAATAAATCTATAACTAAATGTTTTTCCCATGATGTTCATGTGCTTGGAAGGTCAGCAGCTTTATAATATAGGTAAGTTCAACTTACAAGGTCAACATTAACTATTAACAGATCAGGCTGTTTTCATTGTTTTCACACTAAGTAAATAGTAGTGCCTTCCTAACATGCAGTATCCTACTAACTGAGACCAATGATGTCTATCAATAATTGCTCTATATGAGGTGCTAACTGTCCACATTTGGAGGTGATTAGATAAAATGATTCAAGAAATTGCAAATGACAGGACATTTTTTCTCAAATTTTAACCCAAACCATTATCTTCCCTGAATCTAGCCAAGTGTTTTTTGTGGCTAAACTTACCAGACCTAAACCACGGCATTTTGTCACACCTTAAAATAGAATTATAATATATAACAGAGCAGCATCTCATACAGATGTTATTGGTGCCCTGTTGAGGAGTTCATAAAGATTGTATACATTCACTCAAACAAGATTAAGAAAATAATATGCAAATTTCTCCATAGAAATTACATTACCATGCATTTTAAGGCCAAAACTATGAACAAAATAAAAAAAATAAATAAAATCAACAAAATGACCATGAATGCCTCCATCTTGCCTGAGGATAATTTGTGCAGAACATTTCATAAGATATAATATGGGCCATTTCATGAGAATATCATTAATGAATTGGCTTGTTCTTTGACATGTTAACAGAGTGCTGTTCTACATTAGCTACCAGTCCTTTTCTGGGGGTTTAACATTATTAGAGAAGACAACTTTCCCCACAGATTAGATTATTGGTCCTTCATTGGTTCAGCTGCTTTCAAAAACTGCGGAGACCTAAAATCTCATTATGCTCTTTCCCTGCTTCCTTAAGCTGGTTGCAGGAGTGCGTCTCTGCCTCCTCTCCTAACCTTCAGTGACCTCCCTCACTCGACTTAGAACAGCAGACTGGCTCACAAGCTCGGGCAGGAAACTCATCTTCTGAACAAGTACACCAGGAGGTGACTTCCTGAATCATATCTCATATCTGGGCTCACTCAGACTGTGCTTACCTCTGTCCTCCGATCTTCACTTTGTGTTCAAGGGGATATTTCCAAGTTCTGTTCCTAGTGTTGATAATAACTGTTACTGCTGCAGTTAGTGCAAATTTAAGTTGTCGGGTAGTAAATATTAAAATACGTGAAGCTGACCCATTATTAACAGAATTCACTGGTTTCACCTGAGAGAGAGTAGGTAGATCCGCCAGCTTCTGTTTTTGTTTCCGCTCCATTCGCTCATCTAACAGATGATTCAACACGAGCACGCCCTGTTAATGGCTGTTACTATGGGCACTGGGTCTACTGGGTACATGCAAACAGAATGCATGTACAAGTGGAGGAAATGAATGCACATAATTTTAAGCACACATATGCACATATTTTGCATATATTTTGGATGAAAAATAGAGCTTTATTGCTTCCCATGGGGAAACCGGGCCCTTGCAGTAACAAATTATAACAGATCCTCTGAAACAGAAGCAGGAGAAAAAACAAAATTCACAAACCTCCCCACAGACACACATATACCCACTATTGCCTGCCACACTTTTAAGAAGCGAGTAGGCAGCTCAGCAGGGTATTTTCTGTGAAATAAAGGCAGAGTATGACACCATACCATGTGTTTTTTTGGAAGGAAGACAAGGAACAAGTCAGACGTCTGTCATGTTATTGTCAAGTAGCAGAACTCGACTTGACCTTTATGATCTAACCTGGGCACAGCAGGTAATTTCACTGATTTGCTCAATGTGAAGGAGGAAATAATCAATGAACTCAGGCTCTCAAAAAGAAAAATATACATTTCTCTTTGGCACAACTGGACTCATTTAATCCTTCATGTAGGAGGTGGCAATGCCCTACTCTCTATTTTTTATTTTATTTTAACAGCGTAGTTTGTTACAATCTCTTACTGAATAATAGCTGGTCAGATATATAGTTTATTACCAGTGATTTGTAATTATTAACTTTAAATCTGTACCTCAAAGGATGATAAATATAAAAAAGTGATCATCTGGTCAAACAACTGACTGAAACCAACTACCTACTATTTACCATTTGATTTGGCAGATGATTTTACCCAAAATGACGTGCATCTGAGAGTTAATACAACACAAGCAGAGGGCGAGTCAGGAGAGAACAACATGAGCAACAGCCCTGAAGCTGAGCCTAAGTCCAACATGACCTAGGTGCTAACAGGGAGTGCACAGAGGAAATGTACAGAGTGCACAGAAGCAAATAAATGCATTAGTCATCCAGTCCAGAGCAGAGAAGAAGCTGGGTCCTTAACCTTTTCTTGAAGATGGAGAGAGACTCTGCACATGAAGCAGGATTCGGTTCCTCCATCGGGGAACTATAGAAGACCATGTTGTGGTGGAAGAACCGGGTGTCTCATTATCAGAATTTGCTACATGAGCTAAAACTAATGTCAGCCCAGTTTGTTCTTCTATTACTTAAAATCCTGACGTCTACAATCCTTAATAAAAAATGAAGTTGACTGAAAGTCAATTTTTAACATCCACAAAACTGAAAGATGTGCACAGAGGAGACTGAGAGGCAGCCGTGGGCCGTCCCTTGTTAAAATGAGAAATTTTCTCTCAGTTTGAAATTGTCAGAACTATTTGGGATGATAAAAGTACACAACTCAACAAAATATTAAACACAGGACCGGTCATTTTTAGACAAACATTAATCTGTAAAAGTTATATATTTGGCCTTTAAGCTAAAGTTACATAACAGCGCACATTCCAGCGCAAAAGTACATAATCTCTTCTTTGACTTTTGTTGGTGATAACACTGCTGTGGTAGGAATTTGTCATTAAATGGAAAAACGATGACCTGCTGCAGAATAACCCTGATGAAGGCAGCTTGCTGCTGAAACGGTGGTAATATGTTTTTACAATAAATAAGTACATCAGAGCTTAACTGTGTGACTGCTCTTCAATTTTTCATTAAAATGGAAAAAGAAGATTAAAATATAACTATGGGTTGGATTATACTAGGGGGGAAAAAAAGCTCAGGATATATTGTCTAACCACATCAGAAAGATAGTGTTTATAGCTCTGGTTTGAGCCAGATACTGATGTTTAGCAGGTATAATGTTAACTATCAACACCTTAGTTTAGTGTGTTATGTAACCTTGGTAACGCATTCAACAAATGTATAGAATCCTGATGGGGATATGAGTGTACCTTACTTGTATATGTGTTACAAAAAAAAAAGATTAAAACATCCGTTTTGTGAGAGAATAAACCTCCATGTTTTATGTTTAAAATCAACTCATGCAACACTGTGTGAGTACCATCAACACGACCAATCTACTTTGCTATTCTGTTCAGCCTAATGAAACTCTTACAGTGCTAATTATGGTGTATAAAATAGCTTAGAGCTTGATCCCGTGTCATTTCATATCCTTTAAAAAGCTTTCATATAATGGAAGGATGCTACTATTGATGCACTTCACTTTATTGGTAGCAGTATAATGTGGCGTTTGTGAGTACAACTTATATTAAAGGGGTTAGTGGCTCCAAATAAATAAAGTTGCTGCCATATTTTGACTTTGCAAACATCACAACCCATTATTGCAGCATGTAAGTAGTTGGTACAGATGAATCAGGGTGGGGCAGCATTTTAGCACAGCTGTGTTATTCACTGGAACAATCAAATGTGCAAATTCACACACACACACACACATACACACACACACACACACGCACACACGCACACACACACACACACACACACACACACACACACACACACACACACACACACTAACATGCTCATGTGTGGTATATACATTGATGCACATGTAACTACAGCAGAACGCACACATACTGTACTAACAGCACATGTACTGATGCACTTTAAGCACTGTAAGAAGCTTTACTGCAAATGACTTTGTAATGATCCCACCCGCAGAGGCCACACACACACACACACACTATGGAGATGGAGCAGTATAGAGATAAACATGATCTCATCCCAGGGCATCATGTATCGCTGTTTGTCAGGCCCTTGAGCATTTGCTACTGATGTAAAAGGAACCTTTAGGTGAGGCAGGTTTATTTGTTTAACCCCTTTTCAGTAAGGCAATTCAAAGTGCTTCACAAAACAATAAAAACATCAGGCAAAGCGTAAAGCATTCTACAAATAATATAAAAGTCATAAATACAATTAACAACAGTCATTGAAGAGATTTTAAAGAGAAGTCAATAAAAAAACTAAAGAGAATAAAAAGGACAAGAAGAAAAGTCAGTGCAGTGCAAAAAAAATATTGGATTTAACAAACTGCAGCAGCTGTATAAGACACCAGGCTTTCAACTTACTCCAACGTAAACCCACCCGCATCATTCTGCATCAATATTAGATTTCCAACCAATACAAATCACTGGTAATTATGTCTGTTAATGTGACAATGCAGTGTTAAGGTCTGGTTGGGTTTAGGAAGATCACTGTTCGAAGTAAAATTCTATCTAGTGTGTTGCGGTGCAGCCTTGTCACACCAGATGCTTGATGGCTGCTGTCTGATTTACAGCCAGATAGACTAGAGACTAACACCATGGCTGTATTCTACAATAACTAGGTGCCCGTCTATGCTTGGCTTTGTTACTGTACACACACACATGCACGCTTGCTGTATTCTGTGTGATCCTAGCTAGATGTTTAATGCACTTCTGCATCTATTTACATCTTAAGCCAATATCTTTGTAACCCTCTAATGTTTTGCAGCAGATGGCGGCTATAAATGACAACTACTGTTCTGTCATTTAACTGTTGTGTGTGAGAAAACAGTGCATTTGTGTGGCTTTTGTTGATACACACATTAATGTACAAGTAGAGAGTGTGTGTGTGTGTGTGTGTGCGTGCGTGCAGGCTATTGTCATGCATGCATGTGCGTTTCTCTCTGTGCAGAGTCGGCCTCCAGCAGATGGACTCTTCCAAGTGAACTGGGTGATGAAATGACATAAAAATGCACACACACCTGTCTACATTTACCTCTCAGTGTGAGAACAGGCTCCCGGTGTTTTCAGCATTTAGAGACGCCATTGACGCCACGGTAACAGAATTATAAAGCATGAACAACACACACTCATGCTCACCTGCCTGCATCTATGTGCAGAGCTTGCAGTCACACACACACAGCACATAAAAACATTTGCACACACACAGAAACATGATCAGACCTCTCTTTTTTTCCTCTCTCTCACACACATGCAGTGGCAGGCACTGATTGAGATGTATAATGCCCCATCAACTCTCCTCCTAGTGAAATCAAGTCCCCATGAAAGAAAAGGCTGGGAAAGAAATTGGATTTTGAAAATGGTATTTGTCTAGCTGGCTTGCAGACTGACTGACTGACTGACTTACTGTCTCTGTGACATGACGCCTGCGTGACTCACTATCCTGCTGAGTGACAGGCTTAGTATACAGTACTCCACTTATCCCATACTTACTGTCTGTCCACTGATTGGCTGCTTTATTGACTGATTGATTGGCAGAATGACTGACAACTGAGTCATTATCTTGCTAGTTCAGTGGCAGACTAGATCTGTTACAATTAACAGGTTACATGTTCATTCCAAAATGTGACCGTCTGATTGGCTGCAGCCTTTCTACTGAATGAACATAGATAATATAACCATAGATACAATATTGGCCACTGCTGTTCATAGTTGGCCGCCATGTTGGTCAGGGGAAACCATGCCTCCTAATGCATATATGCCTATCAAGGCCACAAATAAAATCATTATAGCTCACTGGATTTTCAATGAAGCGGTTTGGTTTCTTACAAATGACATGTATTTATTTGATTTATGTTATTTGGTTACCCTGTGTGAAAAATCTACTTTAACATATTTGTAACAGTAAAGTATACTAAAACAACTTCTCACTTGTGAAATGTAATTCTCTGCCCTTAGTTTTAGGCATTTATACAAAAGTCTGCTTTTCTAATAGTGAAATGGGTCAGAACCCCTGGGCAAGATGGCTGCAGCAGAGATGCATCTCACCATAGATATCTAGAAGAAAGGCTAGATGTCTTACAGCACAGACTCAAACGTCCTCACTCGGCGGCCATCTTGCCACAGGCTAACAGTCTGCTCTGATATATTGAACGTGAAAAGTAAGTGATCTGAACAAACTCAAATAATCTGATCTATACTATACTATATATTAAACTATAAGTTCACAATGTCATAAATACATCTCCGACATTTACAAACCAAACCATTTGAAAATCGGTTGAAAATTGAACAAGTTTTGGTAATTTAATAGAACATGCACCATTCAAATACATTGTTATGGATGAGTGAGCTGCCTGTGGCAAGATGGCTGCAAGTGCAGACATTCGACTCCGTTGGCCTGCAATATGGATGAGACATCTAGCCTTTCTTATGTATATCTGTGCATCTCACAAGCCACAATGCACAAGCCCTACAATAAGTACATATATCTATGTTGTAGCTGACCTGCTGGTGAATTGATGTGGTGCTAATGAGCCTGAAGATTACTTATTGACTGACTGATCCCCTTGCTAACTACCTAGCTCATAAGGTTGACGTGCTCCAATACTTTCCTGCAGTGCTGAAAGTCCAAATGTGTTCCTAAATTACTTTATAATGACCACATTTTAGCATCTTATATCAGATAGGAACAATGATTTTCAAATTTAAAATCATGCATCCATTCAAATATCCTGTAGGTTTGGAGATGCGATTAGCTTCTACACAAGTGAAACAAACAGAGTAGATAATAGTAGTTAATTTCCCAACATGTCCAACTTTTCCTTAATTATTGGGCCAGCAACTTTAAACAACTGCTAACTACTGAACTAATGATTGGTGAGCCTGTGATTGGTTAGCATGCTGGCTGACTGCCTGCTAATCGCTAACTGATGATTACAGCGTGGACTGGATGATGACTTGCTGCCTGTCTGGCTGGTTTTCTAAATAACTGACTGGATGACTGACTACAGGCGCTGCCTCGGTCGGCTTAGGCGCCGAAATGAAAGCCGCCAAACTCTGACAAATGGAGGCTGGTGTGAAAATGATCAAAGGAAAAAAAAGCTGCGAGATGCAGGAGAGAGGAGAGAGGGAAGGTCTCAGAGAAGAATTACCCTGCTTAGCATGCTGCTCCACACCAAACCTTTCCTTCACCCTCCCTTTCTCTCTGCTCATACATTCCCACATTTACACTCCTATATGCCTGCAGACACACACACACACCTAAATGAAAATCCATTTCAAGGTGTTTCCCCTCTTTCTGTTCATGCTCACTGAATTCAAACTGTCTGACATTTTGCATCAATATATTTCAACCTTGTGGCTCATTACTATTCAGGTCTACTACTGTTTATAGGTTGAATAATAAACACAAAGAATTGCAAATAATATGAAAAACTGTATCTTAAATATGTGAAAACAACAACAAATGTTTCATTCACATTCCAGATGTTATATGCAGTAATTCAGCATCTTTCACACATCTGTCTAAACCTAGAAGAGACACGCAAATGGGATCTAAAGATTTCCATTCCAAAAACACGCTAGGTTTCTTTCACATTATGAAATATGAAGAAGCCAGAACAGCAGTGGGGCATTGAAGTAGTTTTCCCTCTCGCTGCAGCCAACTTTAAAAACGCTCCTTCACCATTTCCTCTGCACTTTAATTGAAATTCCTATCAGTGCTGTGTCGCCTCAGGGGGGAGAGGTGAGAGAAATGCATTAAACAGTGGAGGGCAAAAGAAAAAAAGAAAAGGGCAAGGATGGACGTGGATGGTGTAAACAGAGAGATGTCGGCAGGTGTCAAGGAAAAATGTTGGAAATTTTTTGGAATGTTAAAAAGAGACATTCAAGAAAATTGAAGTAGATTGAATATTTAAAAGGTAGATTATTCCAATCTGATGGAGCTTTAAACATAGGAACCTTTTACCAAGTAATTTATAAACTGTGGGTATGGAAAAATGATTTTGAAGTATTGTATCTCTTAAATGATAATTAGATAAATTGGAACAGATAGCTGTTTTAAGTAGGGGGGAAACTAGAGTTAATTCATTTAAAAAATTAAGTGAAACCAAAGGTGCTGTCGTATTGTATATGGAGAGAGGAAATTAACTGTTTCATTCATAGTTTGGTGATGGATTGTGAAAGGATACATCTACACAATGTATTAAACGCTATATTGAAAGGATTTAGATTTATTTTATTTGAAATTAAACATGCAACTCTTTTTCTAGTCGAAATGTTACTATATCTGTTCTAAGATCACATTTTTTAGAATCTTTTTCATACACATACTTAATAACATCACAATAACTCTGCTAAATATCCAATCAGAAAAATCTATGAAACAGAACAGTATTTTAAGCTATTCTCAAAAATACAGAAGTGAAAAAATATTTCAAACACAAATATTTCTCATTTGGAAACTATTGATGTGTGTTTTCTGGGCCCAGCTCTTGTCTCCATGTTAAACGTACTGTGCCCCTCTCTGTCTTTCACTGTGTTCAGTCTATCCTCTCTCTATATAATCTTTGCTTACAGAGTGGCTTGTTTAGGCATTAATAAGATCAATTTTATAATTACCGTCATTAATTCAACCAAGGGCGACACGGTGGAACAGGGGTTAGCGCTGTTGCCTCACAGCAAGAAGGTCGCAGGTTCAAGACCTCCTTGGTCCTGGGTCTGGGACCTTTCTGTGTGGAGTTTGCATGTTCTCCCCATGTCTGCGTGGGTTTTCACCAGGTACTCCAGCTTCCTCCCACAGTCCAAAAACATGCTGAGGTTAATTGGTGACTCTAAATTGCCCATAGGTGTGAGTGTGTGAGTGAATGGTGTGTGTGCCCCACGATTGGCTGGCGACCATCTGGGGTGTATCCCTGCCTCTCTCCATAACGCGCTGGGATTGGCTCCAGCAGACCCCTGCGACCCTAATGAGGAATAAGCAGGTATAGAAAATGACTGACTGACTAATTCAACCAACGCGCCCATGAAGGGATCAACAAACACAAAGGAAGCTGTCTTGCAGATAAGTGAGCAAACAACATGAACATGTTTCCACTTCACAAAGAAAAAAAAAATCACAAACTATCCAACTTGCAAACAGCTGTGAGGTTTGATCAGAAATGCATGGAACAGACTGAAATCTAAATGTAGAGTTCGGTTAGAGTTTAGTCTCATCTTATAGACACAAACACTGCATTAAACTACATTTTTAACATTAATGAGCCCAGCATTAGCCATATCCTCAAAATACATCAAACACAGTCACAGACATCCTCGAAAAGCTTCACAACTGCAGACAGAATATTTCACAAGAGAAAAAATAAATCAAGACAAAAAAAATAAATAAATAATTCACATAAATGTCACTGGAGCTACATGAAATCCCTGATGGTCAGGAACAGTATTATAGCAAACAATTGCCACTCACACATAACTCTGAAAGTGTCCAAATCAGTCCAACATAGCCACAAAAACTACAAATACATATACAAATAAAAAAAACAGGAATATATATGTGGGTTGACATATGAAGATAATTAAAATGATAAAACAAGGAATTCTGTATATTTTCGTTTTCAATAAGATTAGTTAAAACAGTTAAAACAATCCAGTCTCCTATATGAATATGCTGCATGTGTTTTGAAAACTACAACATGGACCAATACATTATCAGAGTAACCACTTACTGTGGTGAGGTGTGTGAAGAAAACTGTCATGAACATTTTTGCTGATGTCTCAGTATCAACAATTGTGATTTAATGAATATGTTAATTAACATATGTTCTGATTATGATACAAGATTCTATAACATTACAATAAAGGTCAATTAACCTTCACTGAACACCATTGACAGAGGTGAAGCTTTGCTTTACACATTATTGATGACAGATTTCTTAATAGTAATATTAAGTAATAAATTCAAGGAACTACGGCAAATTCTTCCTGGTTATGATAAAATGCAAATGAAAAGAAAGGTTAAACTTTTCCTGCAGAAAAGTGAATAATTGCTTTGGTTGCTTTATCACAGACAGTGTGGATAATTAATTAGTCTCCATTCACACAGAACAGAACTCGTTGGCTTGAAAACATGAAGTAGTTTTGTACTGTAGCCCCGAGGAAACTGATTTTAAAAAGTTCCACTATTGAAAAGGTAGCCTCCAATATCTTTTTGATTATATGAAGGTCTAGATTTTTCTAGAAAGAAATCCCTGAACTATACAGTCACCACCCTCCCCTCCATTCACAGCTATTCAAATAAGACAGTCAGAGGAAAGGGTTAATTTATATTAATGAGACAAAACCGATCTTTCTGTTCTTTGTAGTGCTGCAGAGAGAATCTGAGAGAGGAGATGTAAAACTACACCTGAAACCACAACTAGATCCTGTTACTGACCTTTAAGAGAAACCTGTTCAAACTGTTTGTCACAGGAGTCCAACAGGTAACACAGACGTGTTGCTGTCACTTCTGATCATTAATTATGGAATAATCAATTTCTACTGGTGTACAACAATTTAAAATAACTGAGTCTTTTTATTAGTCATTTCGGCGCTCTGTAAGTCAGGTGTTTCCATGGCAACCATACCCTCCATCACACGCTCACTGATCTGAAAATTGTTTACAAATTCAGTGTTTTAATTATTTATTTCTTGAGGATTTTGATTTTTTTTTTTGTACATTTTTGTCTAATTTTCTCCTCCCACCACACTTTAAATTTTTGCCCCAGCTAGCCATGATAGCAGCAGCGGTGGCAGCGGCAGCAGCAGCTATTTCATGCTGCGTGTGTAATAAAAGGATTAATTTGTGCTGCTCAGACTCAGAATGGGCAGTAAATGGGACAGAGGGATAAAAATAGTGACTACCTCGCTCAACGTTTTCTGACACAGATTGCGGCAAAAGCAGCAAAAAAAAAGGAGCTGTTTGGGAAATTCTCCACAATCATCATCATCACCATCATCACCACTATTGTTGTGTACCTCATCTTACTTGTCGCTGTCTGACTGTGTAAACCTGCAGGATAATAACTGTGTGTGATATGTTGTAAACAGATGCAGTAACGTGATGAGTTCATAATGACTCAGCGTACGAGTAATGGATGAGAAACGTCAGTTGAGTCCACTTGCTAAAAGGTTAGTAGGTGGACTTTGACAGTGTTATATGTGTTTTTAACTGAACATTAGCAGTAGCTTCACTAATTCAGACCATTTTATCCATCAGAGTAGTGTCTTTTTTTAAATCATTTTCCTTCAGATTAAATTCTGAAAGATTTCTTGCCTGAATAATTTCTAGGACATCTGACACAAAAGAGATGGGGAAAATAGTATGATGCTGATTTGGCTTCAGGTTGTAGTTGTGAAGTTTTTACTTCAGATTTGATCGGAAAGAATTTTGAAAATATTTAACATTTAGCACCTAACTTACTAGCTAGTTAGCTACTAACTGAATACATTTTTATTTAATATTTGCAAAGTAAATAATAGTAAGTAATACCATTTTTAATAGAATATATTTACCCTAAAATATTGTCAAAACTTACTTCACCATGAAATAACAGAACATTACAAGACAGAACTGTTTTCAAGGTAAATGTAAAATTGCCACGCCTCAGCGGAGTGATATCAACAGCATGTTTAGTACAGCTGCGTCCCTCCGCCCAGTGGCTTACTGAGGAAGGAATCCCAAGTATTTGTTTCATGTGTCGGCAAATTGTCAAAAAAAGTTGAACTATTCTTTTAAATCTGGTGGTTTTAGCCAAGATTATGCTACAATATATTTTCCCCAACTATATTTAAGTTCTGTGTTAAGGGCCAACCTTCAATTTTGATAAATTTTGGATTTATTCCCATTTGATCCCATATTTTCCCATTATTCCCCATGGAAAGTTTCCAACTTTGAAAATCCCTGGAATTTTGCATCCTTACTCAACCTCACTTTTGCTTACCTTACGTTCAGATCGTCAGCCAAGAGGTTTACAGCTGGCACGCGCAAATCACTAAATCTCACTCGTTTTAGTTGGTCCGAGGCTTTGGTGTAACACGGACGCGTTGTGTTTAATGCATCAACTAAAATCCCAGAATGCCCGGTGACCCTGTCTGAAATGAGATCCTGGTTTTTAATTGGGCTGCGGTATGGCCTGAAGGTCGTGGAGCTCAGTGAACAGTCAGAGGACTGTCACTACAGAGAGAAGAAAATCGATCTGGGCCAGACTGGAGTTATGACGAGGAGACGCGGCTTCTCCTTGGCAGAGCCGCGGATACGACACAACCGCTCAACTACAATATGTCCTGGCTGGATTTACCATAACAACGTTTTTCTCACCCTCGTTTCCATCTCTCTCGCCTCCTCTACATTCTGCTCATTAACCGCCACAGACACGACTGTCAAACAGCATCAGAGACGAGGAGGCAGACTGCTCGCGAACATGGAGGTGTTGTTCCGAACTTTAAGTGGAGCTGCAGGGTTCACAGGCAGCTGCTGCTCACTTCACAGCAGAAACTCAGATTTGTCACTTGCGATTTTAGTTTGATATTAGTTTGAGTCCCAGCCTTCACTTGGGTAGATCGCAGCTGTTTTACGCATCATCTGACAAAATTTGGTCACCACAGGAAAGAGATAAAGCAGCATTTTAGCTCGGCTAATGTTTCATGATGCCGTGGCATAATGCCCGGAGAGCCCCTCGCACCTGCCAACCCTGAAAAATGGCCATCAAAAGGCTCACAGCTGAACAAGCCCCGGCACCACTGATGGACCCGGACTCTGATCACACATCCCAGATGTATAAACGGGACACAGGGAACCACTAGCAGCCAGAACAGGCTGGGCATGGGGGACTTAAGTTGGGTAAAAATCTACTAACAATGCATAGTGTATGGAAGCACTGGTAAAAGAAGGATTTTTGGTTCTATATATAGGTTGATGTTATTGGTTATAAATATTCCAAGTTTTGCTTCTGAGAAATCCACATTTTCTCCTCCAGTTTAGCACAGAGAATGACTCTAAATGCACCAGTGCCAATCATACACTCAGCAGCTGTTGGTATTGTCAGCTGTTAGCCAACATCACAGCATTTGTAATAGGAGTTAGAAAATTCTGCAGAATTTACTTTCCTTGAGGTTTTCTCAGATTTCTACACAAAGTCAACTTTTTGTTTCTTTTTTTTTTAAACTCAGAGATTCTCAGAGGCTTCTTGACTTCTATTTTACAGCAATCCCATTGTGCAACTGTGTGCAATGACAATAAAGGTTGTCTTATCTCTTATCTCTCTTTATGTCCACAGGCTTGTACCTTTGACTGTGCTTTATTTAATAAAGCATACATTTTCAAACATATCGTTTTTGCAAGAGTCTCATGTGCATCCAAGAGATCTGATAGAAGTGATCTGAACATTCTGTGCACAAAAGAAACATTAACTTTCACTTCTGGAGCCCTGCGCGCTCTTCATAACACGACTGGCCTCTGATTCTTGTGATATTCTCAACTCATGCATAGCTGAATTATTTAATACAACTCTTTATTACTTGCAGCCTTTAAAAGGTTTTCAGCATGCAAGCTGGGAAAAGTCTGAGTACTTTTGAGAAAACAGTCCTAATTCAGCGGGTGAGTCAGTGGCTGACAGACAGGTGAAGGCTGCTATAAGGAAGAGAAATATGCACTTACTGCTTCAACTCACAGTCCAAAATCTCTTTGTCTTATTGTGACAGACAATAAACTTTCCATTTGATCAGCGACCAACTGATACAGTCTCGCAGACATCCTCCTTTCTCATCTTCCCTCTGTTCTGTTCTTTTCTCTCTATTCCTTTTTAGTTTTAGTTACCGCATTGTATGAGTCAAGATCAAACCTGTTCAACAATGACAAAATGAATCGTTGACTCTCTGTTGTGACATATTTAAATGTTCTGAGCTTTGAGAGCTGCACCACGCTGGAACAGAATTGGCTCATTATTGAATTCATGAGCAAAAATCATACGAGTCGGCGTGATGACAGAACCAGAAGCTGCAGAAAAAATTACCCACAAACCTTTGAACACATCAAACAAAGTGACCTAATTCAAAAATCCCCTTTTCTTTTCCCTAATTTCATGCTGATAACAAAAACATGCCTTTTGAGTGTCTTTCGCTGTGCCAGACCCCCCACTGAGTCCAAATAACTGCAGGAGCAGAACCGAAAAATTTAAGCGTGTCATCCAGGGGACACCGACGCTTTACGCGGCTTCGGCAGGGAACAACGTATTTAAAACTGATGATGTTAAATTAGCAATCTTTAATTTAAAGGTCCATATTTTACACATTTCCTGGGTTTTATTTGAAGTTGTGATATCCCTAATACTATATTTGTGATTAAAGTGCCAAATGTCTCTCCTCCCTTAAGCTTCTCTCTGCAGCTCTAGAAAAGACAGAAAAATCATGTTTAATGTCTGTCCTCTCCTCTGATTGGTTAATTTGGGGAGGGATGACTGTATATGTGTGACATCACAGCTTCACAGAAGTCCTAATGGCTTATTTTTAGGCACAGTTTCTGAATACAGGATATGTGTATTCACAAATCGACATGTGTACTAAACATTAAGATCTCACCTTTAAAGGGATAGTTCTGTATTTTTGACATTTATCTGTATGGCATCCCTATCAGCAGTGTCGTACACTCACACTGACTTACCCCCTACAGCAGGTTTCCCGGGATGCTAAAATAAAACATCTTTCTTCTCAAAACAGCATGTGTTCTAAAGAGTGATTTATTTGCATCACAAAACCAATATCCACGAAAAAGGCACACCTCGTAATCACCTGGCCCTACTTTCTCTCAATTACTTTTGTTTTGAACCGGACCAGAACTCGGCTCACAGGACACTGTTGGGGGTGAGTCAGTGTGAGTGTACGACACTGATGATAGGGATGCTATACAGATTCATGTCAAAAATACCTAGCTATCCCTTTAAGTCACATCCAGTTATGGATTTAGAATGAGTAATTTGTGTCATGAGTATGGTTGCAAAATCCTTGGAATTTTCAAAGTTGGAAACATTTCATGTGAATTACCAGGAATATATGGGAATTAATGGGAATATATGGGAATAAGCAGGAATAAATCCAAAATTTACTAAATTGAAGGTTTGCCCTTAATAGAGAATTTAAATACAGTTGGGGAAATATATTGTAGGATAATCTTGGCTAAAAATAACAGATTTAAAGGGATAGTTCAACATTTTTGAAAATCTGCCCATCATCATGATTCCCAACATCATAGCAATAGTTTCTTAATCTTTTTTGTCCATACAAGCTGTCTCCAGAGCAACAGAGCAGAGCCGTGAGCTGCTCAGCTGCTACTATGCAGCTAATGGTATTTTTTGGTTTCCCTTATCAAATTCAACAAATACACAACCCAGGAACTCCCAAACGTTGTGGCAGACAAGTTGTGACCTGTACATTCACCAAGTAAATAAACAATACGTGAACATTACAACATGTTAGCAAATACTCAGGAGTATTCTGCAGTTTCTTCATATATTTGATTTATTTTGGTATTAATGTAAGTAAACATTAAATAAAAATGTATTCATACAATAGCTAACCACCTGGTAAGTCAGGTGCTAAATGTTGAATATGTCCAAAATTCTCCAGCTTAACTTCCTATGAAAGGTTTCTGGAAACTTTCCAGAAATTTACCGGACATTGTCCACCCCTTTGCAACCCTGTGCATAGGTAAGACTGGTTTACAGATTTATAAAATTTGTTATGTGGTTTTTGTTTGGACTTCTAGCTACATTTTTTAACTTTTCTGTTACAACAAGCATGTTTGAATAAACCACAGTGAAGGAAAAAAGAACATTTATCAAGAGGCTTCACAATACACACAAAAAAACAGTGAACTACAGGAGTGTGTTACAGGTGCTGCTGAGTACATGCAGCATATTCAGCCCCGACATCAATACAGGTAACATTTACTGTCAGGTGGCGACAACATAATGAGAAAACACAGCGTGACCTTCACTAGTGCAGCGGGGGGAAAATGGCAGAGCGCAGCATAATATTCACTGACAAACAAATGAAAGTCAGACGAAACGTATCCCCCGTCTGAACAGAACAAACTGCGAGTGCAGGGCGCTGTTTACCCACAGGCATCATCACAGCGTGGAAGGAAAAATAACAATGAACACTTCAACAGCACTGAGTAAAAACAAGAAAAAAAAAAAAACCTGACATATTAAAAAAAGTGGGTTTGTTTTCCTGTAAAAATGTTCCTATTCCACATTCTGTTTACTGTTCTTTATGTTTACACTGGAGAATAACAAGCAAGCACGCACAATAGAATCACTGTGTTAATGTACAAATGGTAGCACAGAATACAATTTACCAATTAAAATAACGTGTTCCTAGCTTGAATTGAAAGAAAATGTCATCATTGATGTGATGGTTCAAAAAATAAAGAAAAAAGGGGAAAAAAAAGAAGAACTGAACAATTGAAGTTTAACCTTCTTATAATCAAAGAGCATTAAAATCTCAGTTTCTATGATATGGGACTTTTACATCTGTCATGTGAATATTTTTAGCAAATGTTTAACGCTGGTATTGATTATTATTCCATTCTTTCTGCCAGAAATTAAATAGTACTGTATATGCATATATAGAAGGTTGAAAATGTTAGCAGCATTTCAGCAGCACAGTAGCTGAATTACACTACAACCACAAGCAGATATATTGAGTGCAGATGATTATATGCGTGTATCATTATGTACTGGAATGTAAATAGAACTGCTTAGTGCACAGCCTCTTGTTTCTGTACAGATTGTGTAAAACGAGATGAAACAGTTTCGATGTTCATTATCAGAAGTGGCTTATTCATGAATGGTTTTCCACGCTGGGTTTTACAGGTTATAACATGAGCTAAGCCTCGATCCTCTAGCGCTCTGTCGAATTGAAAAATGCCCTACGGTAAAGAAGACAATGCAGAGAGAGGTGGGAACGAGCACCTGTAGCTGGGTGTAAATGTCAGGGCTGTGTGTCAGTCACTATCTGGGTGTGTGGGGAGTTGGTTCCATCCAGAGGCGTCTTATTAGCCATCCCTGTTGTGTCTGACAGAGAAAGAGGAGCTGTGCAGTCCGGGAGTTGACCCCACGCTGCGCCAGGTCAACTCAGATTCACAGGCGATCAATTTGTTAACCTGGAGAGGACTTCCTGGCAGGGTGAGTGGACCCATCAACACACAGTTAGATCACATGACACCAAAATGATCCGTGAGAAACTGATTTCTCCAAAACATTCTATAATGCTCCTTAGGGTTGCAAGATTACGGGAATTTTCCAAGTTGTAAACTTTCCATGGGAATTACCAGGAATATATGAGAATAAATCAGAAATCTACAAAATTGAAGCTTGGGAGAAAATATATTGTAGCATAATTTGGGCTAAAACCATCAGATTTAAAGGGATGGGTCAACATTTTTTAACCTTTGCCTATCGTCATAGCAATAGGTGCTTTACAGGGTTTCCTCATCAAACTCAGCAAATACACAATACACACTGTGGTGGACGAGCTGTTACCTGCACATCAACAATCAGGTAAAGCACCTATGGCTAAGACTATGAGAATCGTGATGATAGGTGAACAACACTGAATGTTGAATTATCCCTTTAATGCAAGTACACTCCTCAATCACATGCACACTGCTTATTGCAGGGATATGAAGGGACCCTTCATGTGTATGTGTGTCCATGATATAAGATAATATCTAGATCCCTGGAGGCCACACTTTTGAGCCCAAACCACAAGACTATTGAACTGAATATTTCAAAAATTCCCCAGCTCATCTTCCCATGGAAAGTTTCTGGAAATTTACCAGAAATTTAGCCAAGGTTTTGCAACTCTAATGCTCCTGCTGTACATGTGACCCACCACCCTGTCTATCACCATCAGGGGGAATATAGTCACATACACTGTGTAGTGTTATATGGGTCAGCAGGAAGGATGGAAATTTATTTAAGGTTTCCCTCTGTGTATTTACTCTGTGCTCTTCATTCAAGTCCCAGTAGAACCACATTAGCATACAGTGAAAAACATCTCTGATATCTCTCAAACATCTACCTTTGCTTCCTTCTACCCTCTGCCTGCAGAGATGAAAGAAGAAACTAATAATAATTTCCCTGCTTTCACACTCCTCTCCTCAGCCGTACATGGTTTAAAGTGGATGTAATGCTGATGTGATTGAGTCGGGTCAAAAGAAACTCTGACATCTAGTATGAACTTGTTTAAAAAAACTGCAACCTTGCCACTAGATGCTGCCAGAAACTACACACTGTACCTTTAGACTAGATGTCTAAATACATTCACCTTCCAGCCAACATCTACATGTTAAGTCAGTTTTATTTGCAACCTAGGATATTTCCCATAAGTATGGCCAATGTGGGTCTTTCTTATTTAATTTGTATATGCTGTAATTAGAATTTGCTGTTGTAAAACTGCAATCTCCTAGTTTGTGGGACTAATAAAGGAATATTCTATCTTCTGTCATGCTAACGTTACACTCACTAGCTGCATTATGGCAGGAAAACAAGGAGCTGGACAAAATAAATGGGGGGAAGCTGCTGACCCTCTTACAACTTGTCACATAAATACGACTTTTATATGGGTCAATTTCAAATGTTTGTTTATAAGTCGTAATAACAGAATTATCTTTTGCCCTCTAGGCTTATATGCATTAAGCTTTAGTGAAATCATTTGGAATATAACAAAAGTACTGCAAAGAACTAATCTCTCATGGTGAGCTAGAATCTTTATAGTGTGGCTTGAAGGGTTATAAGGAAATTTTAAAAAAACACTGTTTTTTGGCCTTGAAGTGGTAATCAGTACACTATGGACAGCACTGATTTCCTGTTGCATAAAAAGCAGCAGATGTATTGGCACTAAGCAGACGTTCATGAAGTGAAAAACAGGTGCTAAGTAAATGTTTGTGAAGCTCTCTTATGCCGTTTAGTGGAGACCAGATTAAGTGGTTGCATCGTTGTGGAAACAGGACGAGGTGGTTCACTCCGCTCGCTACTGTACATGAGGTCAGAACCCACCATCCTGGTGTCTGTTACAAATCCCCGCTGAGCCCTAGAAGGGGATACATCACTGACTGGGACTGACTGAAAAAAAGCAGGAAGCCCCAGTAATCTAGATTTTTGATCCTCTGTTCGCTGACATTTAAAAGGTGTTGTGATATCAGTAATAAAAGCTGATGTAACAAAAGCAAACATACATGTTTGTGGGGGTAGCATGATATATAATTGTCATGACACAGCATTATATACATATATATATATATATATACATATATACAAATATACATTCTCATCTCATTCAGATCAACTGTCCCTGCCCCTTGACTTTCTTATTAAGACTATTTAACAGAGTAAGGGTTATTTTCTTAACCCTAAGTCACAAACTTGTCTCTCTTAATTGAAATAAAAAGAGAAATATGCAACAAAAAAAAGAAAAAATATAAGATAAGACGTCAGTTTAAACTATTTATTCAACCCATTTAGTGTGAGGTTGCCCTGCTAATGTGTAATCTGTATGGAGGCTGATGTAGTGGTTGTTAATAACAAGTTAGTGTGACATTTTACACAAGAATTGAAGACATTTAAGAGTTTAAGAGTTGTTCTTTGGCCAACAACCTTTACAGCTTGTGAACTGCATGTGAAAATTACATGAAAGACTGTAAGTTTAATGCAGGAAAGTGTTTAATATGATAGTTTGTCTTTTGCTGAAATATCCTGGATAGATTTGGTCTGAATCTGACCAAATTTGATCTCAGTGAGGTTAGAAAAAAAACATAACTTGGCAGATGATTTCTTAAATTAAAAAATGTGCTCGTATGGCAATTTAATTCTACCCAAGTTCATATCCAGCATCTCGCTCCTGTGTTGTAGTCTGTACCAAGAGAAATTTCTACACATTCACTTGACTGCAGTAGCTTTTGATTCGGTCCGTTTTGAATCTCTTGGTTCAAGAATCCACCATTTAATCCATTAGCTACCTGTGTCTTCCCTGTGATTCTGCAGATTTCACCCCTCGTCTTGCTGAGATAGCCGTATCTTTTCTGTTCAATTTATTTCCAGGCTGCACTCATAAGCTCCGGCGTCAGCGACAGCATCTATTCGCTGAAAACTAATACCGTCTTGTGCTGTGATATTGCGCTTATTGCCATCTTATCTCCCGATGCAGCCACCCAAACACATTTAGTATTTGGAGGCTCCCACAAACATGGCCTCCTGATAACAGGCCGGGTAAATATATATGGAGAGCCTCAGTCTGTCTCTGGCTCGCTTGCTCACACACATTCACAGGCACAGAAATTGCACTTTCTCAAGCTCACATACAGAAATATACACACTTTTTCTCTCCGTTTAACATTTCCATATTAACTTTTGGATGACTAAGGAAGAGTCAGTCTATGAACAGTCAGGTGATTAAAGATGGTGACTAACGTTCAGCTCAGCAGCAAGTTGACCTGCAACATACAGTTAGACAGTCTGTTCTAGCTGTTTGTTGTCATCAGACAACTGAAGAGAGAAGATCACAAGAAACAACCAACTCAAACTAATCTTTTCCTACAGTATGTCCATGACTGCATTTTTTCAGGCATAACTGTGTTAGACAGATAGATATTAACTTTCTTCTTGTGTTAGTTTGCTGTTTTTATCCCTTATTTTAATGGGTCGGATTTTATATATGTCTTAAATCAGCTTTAAAAAACACTTAAAACCAAGTAATTTAAAGTACAAAAAAGAACAAAAATTCAACTCAGTGTAGTCATGAATATTCATGAGCCTCTGTTCTGATGACTGATTTTCACTTGGAAGACTGAAAAAAAGTCAAAATCTACAAAGTTCTAAACTTGTATCTTGAATAAATGTGTTTTATAAAAGAGCTAAAAATGTTTTTTTAAATGTTCTGTTTAAAAAAACATGTTTAAAGATGTTTTGGCTCTAATTATTGCTTAATAGTCTAATTTTTATCTGACCCTAACAACACAAAGATTATAATTTAAACCAGAGTGAAAACACTTGACAAAGTCAAAAATGTGATGCAAATAAAAAAATTGAAGTGATTCTTTTAGCATTTAAAATCTAAAACGTGTATGTGCCAACCCTAACACAAGAGGACGGTTAATACCCAATGGAAAATTATGATTAGTGACAAAATATGTCAAGATAAAAATCAAAGACCTTTTCATAACGAGTGTTTTGTGATTGTTAATAAAAAAATCTACAGGGTGAAAAACAGCTTCATTAGGTGGAAAATAAAGCCGTCAGAGGAATCGTATTGTTTACTGCTCGTTACAGACACTTCCCCAGGAGGAGCTCAACATAATATTCTAATTTTGTTTTGGCTTAAGCTGTAGGAAAAGCAACCGAGAGGAGGAGCAGATTTGCATTAAAACACATTTTCAGAACTAATTTGCATTTTGTTGTCGTCAAGTGATAATACTATGCAACATACTTTTGTGGAGTTTCATGCTGATCACTGCAGGTTGAGAGAAATCTCAATAAGTACAAATATTATCTTTACAGGGATTTTTTCTTTGTGCTGTGTTTTTACATATAATACCAGAAAATTGTTATCTACATCTGCATTTCAAAAAGAAGGGAAGAAGTGCAATACTTTTATTGTAAAGTTCAGTCAGAATGCTTTATTGATTATATATTAAATATAACAATTGATTGATTGATCAATCAGGCATATTGTCTTTGAAGTTGTTGTTTCTGCCCCAAATGGCTAAAAATATAAGAAAATGAAGCTTTAATATTTATTTAGCTCTTCTCTGATATCTGTCTATATAAATAAACAATACATTTGACACTTTTTCACTTTCATAATCAACCTATTCAGCAGATCACAAACTAAATATCAGCATTTGTTTGTCTGCTGATGTAAGAAAATTAAAACCATGAAACCATCACTGTGTGTAGGACTGTCAGCAAAAAGCCTCAACATGTTGGATTTATACAACAGCTGCTTCTTTTCTGTGAGAGGCGAAAGAATAAAGTCACACTTTAAAACACACACACACACACAGGTCAGTGACAAAACTGTCATGTGGTGGAACCCTAAAAACTTGCTACCAGATAGTTCAACTCTCCTAAAAAGATTTTAAAATTATAAACACACGCTATCAACAAGTTTTATGTTCTAGGTGGATTATATATTTAAAATGTATCACTTTTTTCAGTTACACCATTTGACGTTTTGTGTTGAAAAAGAAAAAAAAACACACAATCATATTTTTGTAAAAAAACAAAAAACAAAAAATAAAACAATGATACTAATGGACTTTTAAATAACAAGAAACCAACATGAACACACAAGATTAATGCTTCTTAAAACTGGATTTCAAAAAGATTTTGATTTTCTCATCTTGCCAAACATTATTTGTCAATGACCCACAAGCAGGTCTTTCTGGAAAGCAAAAAATGGTCCCAATGTATTTGGCACACACTGTGGACATTCTTTTTCCCTTTCCAGTCTGCTCTCCTACACACACAAATAGTCTCTCTCCCTCACTTATTACGCACGGCCTGATAGATATGATATAAGATACATATAAATAGAATAAATTGCAATGACATCAAGTCATCGAGCCGCTCTTCACAGTTACCGATCATATACACTAAACAGTGAAGCATTCAAGCATAACACACATTTGCACACACACACACAGCATTTGCACAGCATTTGCAAATATGCATCTAACAGGCCTGCAAACAGGAGCAGCGGTTGAGTCAGACGTATGTGAACATGTGACGCCACAGTGAGCGAATGGCCTGCTCCATATGTGCTGTAGATCTAAGCTGCTCTCTCTCTGGGCCTTTGCTCTGCTCGCTCGCCCACTTTCCTTCTCATTTTCCTTGAGCCATCTGGGTGTCCATACTGTCCATTCCGTCTTTTTCAACTCTCAACTTTTGTTCCCTCCTTCTTTTGCGTATTTTTTTATCCCTTATATCACAGTACATGCCTCCACTATCACTCTCTCTCGCTTTAGTTTTAATTCACTTTGTTTGCACGGTCATAATAAAATACATCACTAGCAAATCATGTTGAAAAATATAAATAGGAGAAGAAAATGCATCACAGATTTAAAAATACATTCAATATGTGAGCAAATTATATGCTAAATATTCCTACATTTATTATTCCATTCCATTTTTCATAAGGACCTCTTGTGGCTGTATGAATAATGACAGTTGTCAGACACAGAGTGAGGCTGGTATAGAAGTGGAGAAGCTTTTAAAGAGGAGGCTGGAGGTGGATGGATGTGTCAGAAAAGCATCATGTGACTTGGAAACTACTGTCAACATCATGATTTGTGCCAACGGACAATGACGGATTTAAAAAAAGAAGCTCTCATATGGATCATTTTTGAAGAAAGTATCTTGTCATTTGTTTTTTTTTTCATTTTTTTAACCTGTTCAGAACCCAAATATGTTCTAAACAAAGAAAATGTTAATATTGTCATGGTGGATTTCTACTCTAAATGCTTTCATAAATCATTATCATTCAAAAAGAAATCATCAAAATATGATATTTTTGTATGCACATTATTAGTTTAAATGACAGTAAATATTCTTCTTGGACTTCTAAAAGCAACATTGGACTTCTAAAAGCAACATTTTCCATGAATGGTTTCTAATATCAATGATTAAAATAATGGTTTTAAACACATTGCATATATGTATATTATTTGTTTGTATTATTTATTGAAAAGGCTAAAGGGCAGTCAAGAGTATGTCATAGTCTCCTGTGTTGGATGTTCTGTTTAAATAATCAATAAGATTCATTATAAGTTGATGAAATCATGAGAAAATCAAATCACAACTGTCACAATAAATCAGAACATTTTGTCTCTATTTATAATTTATTATTTCTTATTCCCTTATTTCCCTTCCAGTGAGCAAAAGCTCAGTAGTATCTCAAATTGGCTCCATGTTGATGAACTAAAACATTAAAATGCTCTCAGATGTTTCTTAGCGATAAAAACAAGTAGTATAATATACTGAAATTATACAGTCTGTATAGTGAGTATACAACATTTTGAATTCAGGACTTTTACTTGTAACTGCATAGTTTTACAGTATATATCACAACAGTATTTCTACTTTTATTTATAAGCATTGGAGTAGTCCACATCCACCACTGATGGTGAGGGACAATCATGGCTTCCATTCATTAAAACACAAACAGTGCTACAGCGAAGGCTTATAAATGCTGATTCAGTCAATATGAGCAAACTGATGAAGTCAGAAAATAATCAAGCGTTTTACCATTCTATCACCCGACTCTTTTTTGCCATTTTACAGGAAGGATCTTACTGCACACCAGTCATCATCCTGGATTATACTTTATATTACTGGTTGTTCGTGGATGAATCACTACACCATCATCCCCGTACTTCTGATCCCTTTAGGTTGTATCACGTTGTATAGGCAGCTACACTTGCTCTATTTCTGCCAGCATCTACTACCCCCTCCTTTGATACTCCCTATGTATTCTCACCCATTTCACCTCCCCCGGCGCTCTTTCTCACTCTCTGTATCGCTCTCTCTCTCCTTATCTATACGTCCATACCCCTTTGCAGCTCTGAGGCTGGATCTCATTGTAAAGGCAGAGCCATTTATAGGCTGTTGGTTATTGGTGGAGAAGGGAGGCGTGGAGGGAGAGAGACAGCTACAGTAGTGGGGGAGGGATTTTCACCTAAGGCACAACTGTACACTAACAGATGCACATTGAATTAACTTCATTTTATGATTAAATGAAAAAATGTTCCTTCATATTACTATAAATAGTTGTCATGTTCTGTATGTTAAAGGGTGATTCTATATATTTGTTAAGGAATTCCATCAAAAACCAAATCCAATAACGAATTGATCCTACAAACGAGTATGGATCCAAATCCTTATATGGAGTATTCCTCTGTGTGAGCTAAAACTGGTTAAAAACACACTGATGGGCCACATTGAGACTGGGTGACATAATAACCTCTGAAACTTTTTTTGAATACATTCCAAATACATTTCCCTACATTTTCACATACCTACAGTTAGAGTAGGAAATATAAATTTAAAATAGTCCCAAAAAATGCTCTATTTACAACAGTTGAATTTGCTTGAAAACACAATGCTCTACTGTTTTAGGAAATTACATTTTTTTGTTCAAGTGAGGGAAGCCCTTGTAGTATGTTGGCTATCAGGTGATGATGCTCTTATATAGCAATGCAATCTTAAAGGTTACATATAATTAAACATAAAAGAAAGTGTTCTATAAATACTGTTCCATGTTTAAAAATCCATGTCACAACCACATTCAATGGTGAATAAACCCAGAAGTCAGGAATAGTTTCATGTGCTAGTATGTGCTAGGCGAGCAACATCCACTGAAATAAACGGCAGGCAATTTTTGTCACGTATCTAGTGCTTATAATACATCTATGGCCAATCCTGCCTGCATCTCATTAACCACTTCACTAATAAAAGCTCTGATGGTTTTTGGCACTTCAAACCACAAATATACTGTACATTCAAATAAAACCCAGGGAAAGTGGACAATATGGGACCTTTAATGTTGGAGTATCCATTTTTGAAAATCATGGATAAAACTCCAATGAAAGCAACTCCGCTCATCTCTTTCCTTTTAACTAGTGACCCTGTTAACGAATGTGTCTGTGGTTGTCCCAGTGACGACAGATGTTGGAAAACAGCAGGACAAGATGTAGCTGTGACCACAGATCACAGTGTTTTATTCATGACAACATCTATGATTTTAAACATAAACACTTTAGTTCATGATTTAGTATACACACACACACACACAGTCAAAGGTTTTAGAACACCTTGATTTTTGAGTTTTTATTGATATTGTCATAGTTTAATGTGTCATGTGACAGATGATGATGTGACAGCCCAGAGGTCTGATGTGGATTATGTTGCTGTAGGATGAACTCCTGACTAACTAGGTCTAGATCATGGGGTTCTGTAGCTCTAGAGCTCTAGTCCTAGAAAAGACCCAGACATCAGGTTCATCCATGCTGATATACAGACGGGGGTTAATTAACCAGAGAAACTTGTGGCACTTGTAGGAAATGTTTGGATCAACTTTCCACACTTTATTTAAGTCCATTACTGTAGAAAAGCTGTAAGTCTAAGTTGTTAACTATTACTGGATTCCTGATAATTGATATCTCTCTTTTTGGGGTCTGGTAGTTAACTGATTATTTAAATGTCCCATATTATACACTTTCCTGTTTTTATTTGGAATTTTGACAAGATTTTAAGTAGCAAAGATCATCTCAGTATAGTTTTACTCTTCTTTTCTCCAGCTTCTTTCTAAGCCTCTCCTCCTCCTCTTTAATGGCTGTCAGGGGTATTGGTAGTGACTGTATAGTAGTGACATCACAACTTCACATAAGTCATGACTGCTTGTTTTAAGGCACAGTTTCTGAATACAGGCTGTTTATGTTTCTCTCTGGATTGAGTGTAAAACATGGGACAGTATTAATACACTCTCTGCTGTCATATATACAGTAAAATATATATAGGGCTCTAATAAATCTAGAAGGTATTCATTGGAATTAAACTGATTAAATTTCAATAAGAATGTAAAAAAAAAAAAAAATGTGTGTGTTTTCAACATTTTCCGTCACTAGTAGACAACGTCCACAATGGTTTTACTACGTGACACGTTGATGGTCACCAGGGTCGCTAGTTAAACAGAAACACCTGCACGTGCAAGTTAGCTAAACTTCACCACACGGCTACCACAGCCACAGCACCAGTGTTTGTTTACTGTTATCATAATGCTAAACTAATAACAGTTAGCACAGCCATATAATCACCTGTTTTCAAATGTTGAAATATTTGCTGGGAAGACAAGCCACTAAAACACACATCCATAAATCACCTGTTTTCATGCCAACTTTACCCAAACAACCTATTTACCTCCCCCCCTAACCAAAACACACACTAACCCGCTACGACAGACAAATTAAGTTAACACCTTACCAGTCCAGGGAATACACCACAAGCTCCGACTCCATCTTCACGTTCAAGATGTTCTACAATTCTCTCAAATGTTGAACCAAGATATAGAGCCATTTCTCTGAGTTTTTTTTGTGTCGTAATCCCTCTTAAATTCCGTTTTGGCTTCTTATGACTGCTGGAAATGCTGTCTTTTTTCTAGGAGCTTCCCCAATTTTGGTTTCTGTTTAAACAAATTTCTGCTCAGTTAAGATGTGCAGACCACCTGTACCTGACCTGAAAAACAAGCCACGCCCTCTTTTTCTGAAATGAGCTGTGATTGGCTGACACCTGGGTTTTCTCAGTGCCTTTTACAGATTATTATGAATTTTAATATATTTCAATTAATTGCCTTTTCTGCATCAGGGAAGTACTTATATCAGCCCAAACCACAGTCTTTCCCAGAATATAATCAAAACCATTTGCTGTGTAACTATAACATTGAAAATATTTATTTTTCACTTAGTAAAACTTTTGGAAAACAAATGATTTCTTCCTGCTGACAACTGCTGATATGAAGTTAGATGTGTTGCTGCTGAATGCACGGACCAACAACATATATTATATATAATATATTTATATATAAAATATAAATATATATTTAATTTAAAGACTCATTAGACAAAAAATGCTACAAATGTCTGTCTTTTATCTTTATGTTAAACCTCTATGGAACTACACATTTATGGTAGTTTAAAGACTTATATTTTTAGAAGGAGCCATGTCAAAAAGTGACTAAGACAAACATCTTCTTTTTGTTTTTTTGTTTTTTTTATTCCTTTACATCTTTATTGTAAAGAGAGACAAAGAGAGAGAGAGGTGAAAGCATTGAGGATGTGTTTAGATAAAAGACAAAAGCAATGCAGGGTGAGAGGAATAAGAGGATGCATAGGATATAGAGAGATGGAGAGAGTAAAAAGGGAGAAGCAAAGCATGTGAGTGTGCAGAGTAGACGGAGCAAGGGAGCGAGCGATAGGAGCAGGCATTCAAGCAGAGGAGTGCAGAAGAGGGAGGGAGAGTGAGAGAGGAGAGCGGGAAGGGGCAGGGGGCGAGCAAACACACTGCACGTGATTCAATCTGTTCACATGGCCTTGTAATACGCCTTTACAAATACTTAATGCAAGGTGCTGCATGCTGCAAAACCCCTCTGCATTATATTCAGAATGAATTTGAAACATAGGGGGCAATTTAGAGGTCTGAAACCAGGACCATCTTTTAAAAAAAGGAACAAAAATGACCACAGAGTAATGCACGAATAATGGATCGAGCAGCTCTGTCCTGTCGTTCATCAGTGAAGCAAGCTGAAGCTGTCATCTGCTCTCAGAGTCCCTGTGTTATATAATGATGGATGTGGCTGTGCACCGCTCCGCTCTCCTCTTCTACAGAAGCATGAATCAAACCCGGGATGTATCCTAAATATAACCTGCTGACAGACCCTGGTGTATGTGTAGTCCTGCGTTATTTCCACAAAACGTCAACCTGATTGGGTCTGTACGGTACAGCAGGACGGATTTATGCAGAACAGGACACATACAAGTGGGACTCGTAGAAAAGTAAAGAGAGAGTTGCATTTTGTTAGCTGAGACATGCTATTAGGCTGACTGGAGTAGCAGTTGATGTCCTGGAAGTAATGTGAACATTTTATAACAGCTACTTCAACATTTAAGGATTAATGTTTAAGGATGTGTAGGTTAGTTGTTGTTTACTGCACAGCAACTGGACTGATGTTGTTCATGTGTTAAAGGTCCAGGTGTTTTAAGAGTTAGCAGGTGGACAGGCTTGGCGGAAATAAAAAGGAAAATAACATTCAGATGTTTTAATTAGTATACATAATTCAATCAGAATAAGAATGCTTGTGTTTTTGTTGCCTGAAATTCAGCTGTTATCTACATGGGGAGTGGGTCTCCCACCACGAAACCCGCCATGTTGCACCACCATTTTTCTACAGTAGCCCAGAATGGACTAACTAAACATTGGCTCTATAAACAGCCTTATGCATTTTTTTAAAAGTTACCATAGTTTCTACTACATCCTTTGATTCTCAGTTAGTTGCAATCCACAGCCTCACCACTAGATGTCACCATATGCTACACATTGTACCTTTAAGACAAGTATTGTGTATACATTGTGTTAACAGAGGTCCCTCTCACCCTTCATGGAGTAGTCTCTGTGTCATCTTCAAGCTTTGGCCTTCTACTCCTCATACCTCATCCAAAAAGTGCCTTTTTTGCCATGCAAATAATAATAATAAAAAAATAGAAATAAGAACTGCAGTAGGGCAGGCTAAATACTTGGCTTTATATTCCCATATGGCACAGTATGGTTGAGTTTACTGTCAGTATTGTGCAAAAAGATTATATAAGTACTGCAATATACTATAATATATGCCATTTTGGTATTTAGTTTAGTTTACATGAACATCACAATAACATTGAACCTGCAATATATAATGAGAAACATAAGAAAGGACAAGAAAAGAAGACATCCACAGATACTGTATAGAGGTATCAGGGGTTGTTTCTCTTTTTACCATGATTTAACACCTCTATTAAAACATATATAATGCTGCATTTTCATTTATATTAAAGCTGAGGTCTATATGCCTCTTCCTCTTCATGACTTTGAAATGCTAAAGGTGCAGCAGACTGTCAGACGTTTCTACGTCATTAACGTGAAACGTAGGCATTGCTGATAGTATCAGTTCTACACACACATCATCAAACGCACGCCCACATAACCAGGCAAGCCCCTTAACGTGCACACACTCACACACACACATTCAGCATCCTCCCCTCGCTCATGCGGAAACAAGCGTGAGTCTGAAGCGTCCAACTGCATCACATCTTCAGCAGAAATGCTCACGTTTCATAATTGGATCGCTGCAGCTTGCAAACGGTGATCGAGAAAAAAAAAACGAGGGCGGTGTGTGTGTGTGTGTGTGTGTGTGTGTGTGTGTGTGTGTGTGTGTGTGTGTGTGTGTGTGTGTGTGTGTGTGTGTTGCATGCTGCGGCTGTCAAAGACGCGTCCCATCAGCAACACACACACACACACATACACACACACACACACACACTACACTAAAGCACAACCCGAGCTGCAGGAGGAAATACTACAACACAGCACATGACACCGCGGAGTGAAACCATAGACCAGCAGCTGGAGGGTCACAGCATCATGCTGGTTGTAAGTCACCTCGAACCTGCGCGCGCGCGTGTATGTATGTGTGTGTGCGTGTGCGCGTGTTAAATGCCATTCAGCCTCGCAGCTGGTAGTGTTTCAGCACCGCGGACAGCTACTCTCCTCTCCTGTTAATATCTCAGCATCAGGTGCGGAGCGCGGGAAAAAAACACACTCCGCAGCTTCCCGTTAATCCCGAAAATCTGAACCGACCCCGCATCTCGCCTCCTTCCATCCTTCACCCGAGCACCCGAAGCCGTGGCGGCTTCACCCAGCCCCCTTCGCCCGAAACACCGCCACCACCAACACCACCGCCGCCGCTCACCTCGTCATCCCCATCCCGGGGCCTCCGACTCCCATCCCTCCACCGGCGGCGGCTCCGTTGACCGGCTTCATGTGCTGTCCCGCCCCCGGTCCCGTCGCGGGTCCTCCGGGCATCACCGACCCCACCATCCCGGCGGCTCCCGGCTCACCGCCCTCCATGCTCGCTTCGTTCCCCATCTCGGCTCCAGGAGACGGGAGGGAGGTGCAGAGAGGGATCGGGTCGGATCGCTTCTACGTCGCTGTGTTCTGCTTTTATTTTATATAATCAAATGGACAGAAAGGAAAAAAAGGGGGGAAGAGAACACCGGGAGCGCGAACTCAGCGTTGCTCCTCCATCAGCGCCATCATCATCGTCAGCATCATCCTCAGCTTCAGCACCAGTAGCTGCCTCCTGACGTGGTGGCGGGAGCGCGCGGCGCGGCCACGGGCGGCGTGAGAGGCGAGAAAAGCGAGATTAGAATTGATTAGATCAAAGTTAAACGAGCCCCGTGAGGAAAATTGGGTCGCAGCAGCAGCGAGATTAGAATAAAGGAGCACTGCGGCGATTAGTGAGAGGAGAGGAGCGGCTCGGACGGCTCATCATGATGCAAACAGAAATATAAAAGGGAATGCATATAGTCTGAATCACAGCGAGAATACAAAGACAAAATCTGTGGCAACGAGGTGAAAACAATTTACCCTTCCAGAAAAAAGGAATAAAATATGTGACTTTACAGAATGAGGTTGTTGCACAATATTAATCCACAGAGTTGATGTTAAAATGTGCATTTTCGTGTTAAAGTGGCGCAGAAAAAGTGGAAATGATCATCTCTATTCATCCAGAGAGTGACAAATTAACATTTTCATATCTGCACTTTACCACTAACTGTTCATGATCAAATTATAGAGAGAATCCACAGAAAAGCTTTTTGAAGAAGCAGAAGTGCGCAGCCACAAACACGGGCACGCGCTTTCTGCTGCTGCTGAGAGCAATGAAGAGTGAAGGGAGAGAGAGGGGGGAGCTACAGTCGACGTGCGCGTCCACGCGCCACTTTCTCACTTGAAGAAGGGCACGAGGAGTGACGTGAACGCGCAGAGGCGTCAGGAGCGACCGCACTGGAGCGTCACGTGTCTTAAAAAAACACTGCGTGGTGTTACACACCTGCTGGCTACTCACCACCATTCATTCTGAATGAAACACGATGTTTATGTATCTGCGTAGGGGACACGAGGAGTAAAACACACAAGAAATTCAAATTCTAGGAGAAATCCAATGAAAATATTGGATCATGGTTACTAAATCTCAGTCTCAGAACTCTCAATCTGTTCATACGAAATCTTAGTGGCCAATATAATGTTGCACGTGATCATTGTGGCAAAATATATACAAATATATACTTTATTGTGTCACAATGATCTATCTATCTATCTATCATAAATGCACTTTCACTTGCACTAATGGAAAAAACAGCATGTCCATTGTTGTATAACAGCACTTTGATCACTGTGACTGAACTTAATTAAAAACGAAATGAAAAAATGGAACAACATCTCTATAATGTTCCTTTTATGGCTGAGGAGCCGTTATTTTGGGCAGCTGATATGTTTTGTTCATTTCTACAGATTCAGACACTGTGTGGTGTCTGTCATATTGTGTGACATAAAAACTGACAAATATCAATATATGTTAGAGCAACAGCATCAAGACAAAATGAAAAATCAACAGCAGTGAATATTTAACAGTCACAAAAACACGTGTTTGTGAAAGAGAGAGCTGGAAAAAGAAAAAACAATCCAAGTGGTGTCTCACACCCTCGGCCACTGGGAAAAGTTCACTCTCTGTTCTAAGGCCAAGTGTTTCCCTCCGAGGCCAAACATTCTAGAGATGAATAAACTCAGCACTATATACCTAATACCTACTGTACACCTCATACTTCACAGAGGGGAGAAGACAGAGTGGTGTTGTAGCTACAGAAGGTTTCCTCTAAGTTCTCAGCTCTCACATTTTACAATAAACACTGTTAAGTTTAGTTATTTTGTGTTAGTCCAGAGCAGATACTCAATTCAGGTGATGAATTTCTCACCTTTTATTGTGAGCATTTTATGTTGTTAAACTGAATGAGTCCATTGCTGTTTGACAGGGACCTTTGGATTGTGGCCTTTGACTCAATCATTTGAGCATGTACAGTATAGGTTACTCAGTATTGGGAACAGGATACTCTGAAGAGAATCTAAGCACAAAGGTCAACTTACTAGATTCAGAGCTTTCACATCTTGAAGTCTTTATGCAGCACAGAATCTCATTCAGGTTAAAGGAAGAAAAACATGATTCAACACATATTTTGTATGCTTCCTTCTCTTTGAATAAAAATATTATTAAAAAATATCTCATTCATTGCACAGCTTGCATTAACACTTCAGGGCAGTGCACACAAGCTGTAAACATAACACTGACATATTAGTAACTTTTGAAATAAAACAAATACAGGGCATCATTAGCTTTAATTAGCTTTAAATTTGATGTACAGGGTTTTTAGCTGAAACATGACACTGATGAGCTGAGGAAGGTGAACTACTCCACAGAGCTGCATCTGAACTGCAGAATCAGTGATTTTTCTCTGTGGAGCAAAATCTCCCACATTGTTAATATAAAAAAACATGTATTAATATCTGTAACTGTCGCAGAAAGTTCTTGGAACATAATAACTTTAGTTTTACATCAGCGAAAAAAACTCACTGTTTTCAACATCTAGGGAATGTTATTCAGGAAGAGTCAATAACTGATGACAGGAACAAAAACAAACGTTTTCAGAACATTTTGGAATCAAATTTTGCTAACTGGATGAGAACTGGATCTTTGAGCTTCTGTAACGTCTCCTCCAATAAATGATATATAATACACAGACCTGTTCCATATACATTTTAATTCCCACAATTTTTATTAAAAAAGTTAAACTTTCATAGATTATAGATTCAGGGCCCACAATTTAAAAGATTTCAGGCATTTATTTGTTTATTTTTACATATTTTGAGCTTCTAGCCCCAAGAACCAATAAAAATAGGAATTCCAAAAATTACAATACTGTGAAGAAATCACCATTTACTTCTCAAGTTTTTACAGAAAGAAAAAGAAGTAAATCAAGATCACATCAAATCAGTCAAAATAAGGTACATTCTAAGTGATATCTCAATCTTTAATACTTGGTTGGGAATTCCTTTGCCTAAATCACTGCCTCGATGTGCCATGGCAATAAGATAATCAGCCCGTGGGAGTTATTGAACCCCAGATTTCCTTGATGCTTGCTGTCAGCTCTTCTTTGTTTTTGGGTCTAATGCCTCTGATTTTCTTTGTGATAATACCCCATAGATTGTCAGTGGGGTTTAGGTCTAGTGGTTGGCTGGCCAGTCAAGCACTGTGATGGCATGGCCATTAAACCAGGTTTTGGTGCTTCTGGTGGCATGGGCAGGGGCCAGGTCCTCCTGGAAGATGAAATCTGCATCTCCATATACAGATCCTCAGCAGAAGGAATCATGAAGTCCTCTAAAACATTCTGAGAGACTGCTGTGGTGACCTTGGATTTAAGAAGGCAGAGTTTAGCAACACCCGTACCGGATATTGCACCCCAAATCATGACTGTCTGAAAGGCACCCATTACTTTCATTGGAAAAGAGGACATTGGACCACTGGCCAACAGTCCATTCCTTCTTCTCCTTGGGCCAGTTGAGACATTTTCTCTGTTGGCTCAGGCTCAGAAGTGGTTTGACTTGAGGAACCCAACAGTTATAGTCCATCTGCCGGATGAAAAAATATGGAAAATTTGAGCTAAATTGTTCTCAGTATTCTAATATTTAGAATTCCTGTTTTGGTGGGTTTTATGAGCTACAAGCCCAAATGAACAAATAATTAGATTAGAAACTTCATTGATCCCACAATGACAAGAAGATAACCATTTTTTTTAATATAAAAATATCTACACCGGGTACTCCGGCTTCCTCCCACAGTTCAAAAACATGCTGAGGTTAATTGTAGACTCTAAATTGCCCGTAGGTGTGAGTGTGTGAGTGAATGGTGTGTGTGCCCCACGATTGGCTGGCGACCATCTGGGGTGTATCCCTGCCTCTCGCTGTAACGTGCTGGGATAGGCTCCAGCAGACCCCTGCGACCCTAATGAGGAATAAGCAGGTATAGAGAATGACTGACTGATTGACTGACCTCTAGATAAAAATATCTAGAGGCAGAAAAAATAAATACACATCCCAAATCTAACTTTTGAATTATGGAAATGAATAATATATGAATAATAATATTTCCATTATATCAAAATATATTGGAAAGGGGCTGTAGATCATGATATCTGATATCTGGACCTCTATAAATTAAAACATCAGAAGGTGAACGGAATTCTGATTGGTCAAAGACCTCAAATCAGTGGCCATGTTTATTTGGACGATACTAACTTTAAAAGTACTGTGTGTACTTTTTGGCAGCATTAAGTGGCAAGGTGGCAGATTTCAACCCTCTGAACCTATATTTTGTTTGTCCATTCTGAGCAACTGTAGATGCATGGCAGCGAGATCTGCCTACAACGTAGATAAAAACAGCTCAATCTGAAGGTAATAAAGCACATTTCTTCGGTTGACTGAATTATATACTAATCAATACACTTATGAATATTATATTACATTTTTGCCAAGTCAGATGTGCTAGATGCTGCTAAATTGTACGCACTGATCCTTTAAACAAATCAAACACCTGTTGAGTCTTGGCTCAGCACAGTGATCTGGCTTCAGGAGGCTATGAAATAACCACCAACATTTGTCACTTCTGTAGTACAAGACTGCAATGTCAAGACTCCAAGTGGTCTCTTTTCAAGCTATCATGAAGTGGCTGATCAATTGTGGATTCCAACACCCGGTTCCTAGTCCAGCTTAGAGTTTCCTGCTCCAGCAGAGACTCCTGGCTGCTCGGGAAACCCGCAACACTGGAATCAATCACTTTGACAGACTGACTCATTGATGCTTGTGTGGGGGCTAATACTTAAGGAGATTAAAATGAGCAAAGTGCCAGCCTTCCACTTCACTCCAAGGCAGGGAAACTCTATTGAACTCTATTGGTCAGCCTGGAACAGTTGATCAAATGATTGATAGGAGAGGTAGACCTCAATCAGCAATTTCCCGGCCCGAGTCCTGAGGTAGCAACAGACGAGACTGCGCTGCTCGTTGATCTCCTGCCAGGTTCCTGCCCTTCCTTTGACTTCACCACTTCTCCAGAAACAAGCCACTAAAGAGGCACTGATAGTGTGTTTTAAGCCTCTCCTAATTAGAGGTTCATATGGTAAATGGTCCAGTGGTGGAAGAAGGCAGAGGTCATGGACTCAAATATCTTCACCCGTTCCTTTATTTTATCGCCTTTACAAGTCAAGCGTAGTTCAGCAAATGTGAATAACAGAACAAAGTGACAAAAATGGAAAAACAAATCAACACAAGGAAAATGATGTCAAACAAACACAAAAACTGACCAACACTAGAGCCCTGACTATAGGGATCTAACACACGCTGCTTTTAACAGGCCCAAGCTGACCTGTCTCCAGAGGAGCTTTATATACAGTAGACCTATTCATGGCAGCCATATTGGCAGGAAATAAGTAAACACAGGAGTTACCAATGATATTAATTAGGGTTTCATTCTCTTTAGTGCAGCAGAACATTTCCAGTTTCCAAACTTGACTCTGTTTGAAGAATGGAACCTCAACTGGTTTCATTGGTAACAAGTGTGTTTACCTGTTTGCTGTTGTCTTTTTAACAAGTGTATGCAAATTGGTTTTCATATCTCTGATGTTGTATTTCTTACTTCATTTGTTTGTTTATCCACTCCAGTGTTGCTTTCATGTATCATCACAGTGTTTTTATGGAATTTTGCTTCAATTTGTTAGATTTGTTATTTTATTATTGCATCTGCCTTACTGGTTTAATCAAGACAGACTAGTATTTAAGTTCACTTATTGTTTACTCATTTAAGTCATGAATTATATAACATCTCATTGTGTTACCAAACCGTACTCACTGTGTTTTCCGGAAGACAAAAAAGGTGAAGCACGGAAGCACTTCCTGCTTTTAAACTCTCATCAGTGATGTCATGGGTTGGACCATGTATGGTGGGGTATATGTTTATTTAAATGCTGTCACATTATTAAAATAATGGCCTAAGTATTTGTTTGACTGAAAGTGAGTTTGTTGTTCTAAATTAAATCAATCTAAAAATCAATCTAAATTCTTGAATCAATTTTTGCTGCTGAGTGATAAAGGCTTTAGGCTGAAATGCTCTGCATATCAATAAATTCCATAATTATGTGGCCAAATATAATGAAAGAAATGAAGTTCCAGGATCTTCAGTCCAATATAAACATGTGTCATCGCTTCACTGAAAATTTGCCACATCTCAGATATCAAAAAGTTGTCAAACTGGATGTTAGAGAGGACATTGAAAGCCGACCTGAGAAAGTGATGAAAAAGGGAACTGCCTCCTGACCAATTCGATTTACCAAGTTTAAAGATGCCTTAAATCACACTAGAATGTTCAAAAATTTGAACATTCTAGTATATATATATATATACTGTGTGTGTGTGTGTGTGTGTGTGTGTGTGACATTAAAGAATAAAGTGACTTCAGGCCAATTTTTGAACATTCTAGTGTGATTTAAGGCAACTTTTTTTAAAATATGATGTTCTATGAATGTCCACAGTCATCCACTGTCAAGTCCTTTTGGATTGAAATGATTAATAAATATAATATTCTCTGCTTTTGATAGAGTTTGATAAAGTTTTTTGTGTTTTCTCAACAACTTGAAAAAAATCATCAGGCCACAGAAAACAGAATGTGAAACACGATGGTGGTTTAGAAAATGATTGGTTTGAAATAGCCATCATTTGCAATCTAGACAAAAACATGCAAAAACACTTCAAGCTGTTGTTCCAAAACATTCCCCAATCTGTCATTACTCAGCCAGATAATTAAATGAGCTGTGTTTTGTGTTGTGTTGTTTTATTATTCACGCTCGACAGGCATCCACTGATTTTCTGAACGAAACGCTTGATAATTTGCAGCTCGTTAGTGCTGCTGCGAATAAACGGATGGAGTCTGATCGTGGTGATAAACTCAGTCAAATGAACTTCTATATGTAGCCATAAAGGCATCAGGGTGGGAAGAGAATTCTAACTCTTTTCTCATTTAGCTGATTATTTGCTCGAAAAGCAAATCTGAAAACAAGTCTGAGGTCAGGGGAGGGTTTAATTAAGTTAATGTCAATCATTTACTCCATCTTAGTCTACATCCACACGATTACATTTATGCAACACCCACACTTCATTCCCATTAACCCAAGCTTTCTCCAGCAATAGATAACACTCCTGGTACAGCTCTAATACATCGCTGTGTTTACTTTGTGATAAGTGTTTTTGTGGTAATTTAATTGAAATAATAGGTGAAAAACCTTCTGACTTTGATGTTTTCCCAGCACAGTCCACACAGACCTTTATAAGTGAGATTAATACATGTATATTTACACAAAATGAACATGCAGCAATAAATTGGTCACTTGTGTTTTTCAGTTTCTCTTAGTATGAGAATGAAGCAGAAATCTTTTATTACGAAAAAAAGGCATAATGCTAAATTAAAGTCAATGTGCCAGCCACTTTCAAAATACACCAAGCAATATTTTTAAACTTCTATATCAAAAATAAAAATCCCCAGAACCACCTTTTCTTGTAGCCTTTTTTACTCTGTTAAAAAAAAAAAAACAGACCAAAATATTCATTTCCCTGTGATTCTGCATCGTTGCCAAACAGAGATTGTGACCAACTGGAGAAGCAGCGTCATTTCACTCCACACATGCTGGGATTTATAATTAAGTGGTTTGAGAGAAAGTATGGTTTTTGAGAAAGTCTTAATGAGATGAGAACAACAGGAAAGAAGAAAATGATGTTTTTCTGCTTTTCAGAAAATTTTATTCCAAATCAAATTCATTTATGGGCAAACAGGAATATGTGGACTATTAATATTTCTTCATCCAAAGGTGATTTCTCTTGAATAGGAAATATGAAATACAAATACAGTGTTTACTACACTTTTATCAATTCTCCTTTTGAACATGATCATAAATTATTTAACTAAAAAACAACCTATTTTATATTTCTCAGTCTGTCATCAACCCTCATCTTAATCTTTCTATGCCGCTTTAAAAGAAGAATGACACCACCTTTTTGACTTCTTTTCATTCTCTGAATGGTGACTTAATTAGTGTGATGTGTGTGATGGGAAAGGTTTGGTCCTGGTCAGCATCCTGTTGGGGCAGCTTCCAGCAGCACAGCAGACCAGGTGGAGGCTGTAATCGTGACCATGAAGGTGAAAAGTTCATATCAGGCTCATTTTAAAAATACAGTATATCCTGTCACTGATACTGAAACCAGGCACTGAGAAACCAGTGCCTGGTTTCAAAGGCACTATCAGATTATTTTGCCCCCTAATAATTAGGCAGTCAGTATTCCTTTTTTTATTTTTATTTTCGTATTTGTATTCTTCTTATCTTTTTTGCAGTTTGTAACTGGTGCAGAGTGCAAAATATAGTAAATATACATATATATAAATGCAGGTAAATTATGTCATTGTGATAATACTTCCATATAAAACAGATATTTTCTTTTTTCAGACTTTTTTCACACATTTATATTCCACAGTTTACTGGAAGTGAACAAATTCCTTCCTGGTGAGTTGTTTGGACGGCTCCACAGGAAACTGTGCCAAAGTAATCATCACTAAAGACGTCTGCTCCTCAAAAGTCACCGAGGTGTCTGTGGTTCCCACAGTTTCCTAATGGAAGCAACGCAATAACGATGGAAAGCAGAAGGTTTAATGCTGTTAGCAAAATCAGGACAGAGGGAACTCACCCATGCTGGGATATAGACGTGGAGGATGTTTGGGGTAGGAAGCTTGAAGATAAGGAATCAAATCTATATGTCTATATACACTAGTCACAATAATATCGTGAGCGACTCAGTGGATTTTATACATTTCTGGGGTAGTAAATAGTGAATTATTGATAATGCTGTTTCCTTCATTATCAGTAATATTAAAGGGAATTTTTACTTATTTCATTAAAGTTCAGACCAAATAGAAAAAGCACTCATGTAAATAAAAATATCCATACCTTGTTGTGAGTAGTGTGTATACATATAAACAGATGTATGGATGCAACTATATCTATATATTTCTATACAGAACTACAAAGTCAATTTATTACAGTGATGGAAAGTAACTAACTGATTGCAGAGTACTGCACTTAAGTACAATCTTGAGGTACTTCATTTGAGTATTTCCATTTGATGCTATGTTATACTTCTCCATTTCAGGGGGGAATATTGCACATTCTACTCCCCAACATTTATCTGAATGCTTTAGATACTTTGAGAAAATTTTTAAAAATATTTTAGATAAAATAATATATTTTAATATTCTATTATCTATATTCTATTGAAGAAAATCTTTTGTTTATTTGCTATGTGCTTGGTGTGATGTGTGATTATGATGCAGTACTTTTAATCCACAGCATAATGAGTACCTTTACTTTTAAAACTTTCAGTATAAAATTTGCTGAGTCATCGACTCTAAATAGCCAAATAGCCATATAACACAGTATCTCTACTTTTCTCAGGATTTGAGTACTTCATCCACCACTGTACATTAACCAGTTTACTGACCACTGGAAGGTCAGAAGGTGTGGACAAACACAGGTTGTGTAGCTCATTGTCTCCATAGGTGCAGTGGAAGGGTATAGACTACATGAGTTTTATATCTTGTTGTGATGTTGATGTTGGAAATAAATATGGAATTTATGTATGAGTAGAATATTTATTGAATCTATTGGGGAAATAGTGATTCACTGTTTATTACGTGTATTGGATTTGACATAAGGCCTCTCAACAAGACTCTGTTTTTACATAAAGCAGCATATGGCAGAGCAGATAAGTGAGCAACCAAGCTGACACGTGATTTCCTCTCTGCTGCACCACACACACACACACACGCACACAAACACACACACAAACACACACATATGCGCACACACACACACACACACACACACACACACACACACACACACAGGAGTATGCCACTATAATTGTGCCTCATTCCTGAACATACAATGAGAGACATTCTGAATCTGAATATTCTCTATCTCTGCTGTACACCATCAATTTAACCAGTGTGTGGGCCAGTAATCAGTAGAGCAATGGACAGCACAGTACAGCAATGATCATTGTTTTAATGATCGCTGACTCGTCACACTGAACTGACATTAATTGATGGCACCTGTGTGATTAATGTTTCAGTATGCGAGGGGCCGAGGGCTCCAATCACATCTGGAAATCATCTGGATAGATTTAGGTCGAGTCCACACAAACACAGGTACACACAGGAACACAGGTTGAAGCCAAACATTTATGGCCCCTGGTTAAAAAAAAAGAAATCCTGTTCACACCACAAGTGTGCATCACACAATCTGCCGCAAACAATGTCATGCACATGTCCAAGCAGTAGGCGGCGATAGCACTCCTAACAGGAAGGAGATTTTAGCCAATCACAAGGCCAGAGGCACTTCACACGTCTCCATGGATACAACTTCCTGTTTACCATCACATAGTGTTGGTAAACAACAAAGAAGAAATTGTGGTACATGTTTTACTTTTTTGCTGAAATGATGTCTACCAAAGACAAGAGTTGATCAGACAGTTGCAAGAGATTTGCTTTGAAGAGGAATCTTTGAAAATCCTTTGAGAAATAGGGTCAAGGGTGAGAGAAGATGATATTTCTTCTGGATTATATAGTAGGATAGAGTATAATAAAATACTAGTCCTGCAGATGACAGCAATGCAACTTTTTTGATTCCAGCTGCCGTAAAACCTCAAAGATGAAGAAGAAGAAACTGCAGTTTTCCCATCTATGATTGCTAAAACTTGACTTTTTGAAAAAGTTCACCCTGGACTCTGGTTACAAAAACCTCTGGTTTCAGGAGCCAACAACTACGGACAACTACGGTTACGTGTGGATGGATGAAACCGTGCAGAGAAACACATGGTTTCAAAAATACCCATGTTAGTGTGGACAGCTCCCTTGAGAGTGTTGGCTTCTCGCTTTATTTTGTTAAGAATAACAGCACTGCTGGTCACAACCAGTGGACGTCACTGCTATAATAACAAGTTATAACAAGTACATAATGCTGGTTAGTGATGACATATCTGCAATGAAAAGTTTCTTCCTGCTGCATCCCTTCATGTATCCATTCAAACACCTGCTGGGATGACACTAGCTCACTCAGCCCTCCCGAGCTGAGTGTCAATATTTCAAGTTCACTTCAGTTTTTCAGATGATTGGAATGAAATGATGATGGAGGCAGGGAATCTATAGGAAGTCAATGAGGACGAGTTAACAACTGGTGAAAAGCAGTGCTAACGAAAATGGCACATGGTTAAGAAGAACAAAACAAAAAATGATAAAATAGAGCATGTTAAAGCAAATCTGGGACAACAGATACATGTAACAAACACAAAATATAGTTCAAAAAAGTAAAAAAAAAAAAAAAAAAGGCACAGGCACTTTCTCAGTTTTGTTTTTTGTTTTTTGTTTTTTTATGTGACCTTTGAACCAAGGAGACACAATCATCAAACTGTAGTGTGTTCTGAATGTGATTCCATGACTAGGGATCAAGAGAATAGTGCTCTAACCATGTTCTGAGACCAAATCGACCAAATCCTGACCACCATCTACAATAAATGCTGCTGTCTCCTTAGCGTTAATAAAGACCAGAAGACCAGATCATATACAACACAATGTGTGTGAGTTGGTTATAAAATATAAAGTACTGTGATACACAGAATCTAAGCAGTGAAGTGTAGAGCATCAGATGATCCATGGCTCCATCTAGTGGATAGAAGATGTCCATACAACCAACAGTCAGTTGTTTTTGTGTCTGATTACTTTCTATTTCTCGGATTGTATCTGAGTGAAACAACTTGAGCCATCTGCTGGCTTTAAACCATAATCACAGGAATCTTTCTCATCATCGCCGACCATCCCACGTGATGTGAAACATGTCGTGATGGTCCAAATAAAAGTAGTAAGAATCAGCACATGTCAGACTGTCTAATTCTGTTTTTATTCCCCTGCTGCTGCCACAATTAAAAATGTAGAAAGCCCATCCTGTTTGTCTATTTGGTGCCAGACAAAACAAGACTTGGTTCCACAGAGGCATAAATCCATTGGGGGATTTTTCAGAAAATCTTTGCTAATTAAATTTCTTGCTCAAGTTGATGAGCAAATATCATCTAATTGAATTAGGTGTTTGATTAACTTGCGCAGAACAATCATCATCATCATCATCATTCATTCAGGAAGTTAATTCAAAACAGCATACATTTAATGTGAATGTAGGCAATCTGTTGATGGCTGCCTCTGCATTCCAAATGTGATTCATTATGGAGTCATCATAAATACCCATCTGTTGAAAATGAATGAAGCTGCAATGATATTACAGAAACAAATGTGTTTGCCTGTGAAAATTAAAGTGTGTGTGTGTGTGTGTGTGTGTGTGTGTGTGCGTGTGTGTGTGTGTGTGTGTGTGTGTGTGTGTGTGTGTGTGTGTGTGTGTGTTTTCATGCGGTTTATGTTTGCATTCAATTTCAAAGGTCTCACATGAAACAAAGAAAAAGAAAGATGGTCAAACCGCAACACTTGTTCCAATTTCCTGAGGAGCCGGGGTGTCCATCTCCTCTGCTCCTCCACAGATTTCTAACATCAATCACACACTGGCATATATACAAATGTATACACCTTTATTAATCTAACATGACATTCTTACTATTTTCTGCTTTTCAGTTTTCGAATGGCAGAGTTAAAGATAGATGGTACCACAAAAAAGGCAGAGAGAAATGATAAAAAGAGATAAGATTACACACTGTACGGCCCAAAATATAGACCAAGGACCATGGTACCATGGAGCAACTTGTATAGACCAATTAGACAGAAAATTAAGAAGAAATCAGAGAGAAAGAAGGAAGAAAGAGGACGGATGGATCCATATTGGAAGGAATGGAAGGATCAAAGTGAAAGAGAAACAGTAAATCTGCGGTTGCTTTGTCCTATATATGGAAATTTGTACATGAGGGTTATGTAATGCAACATAGACTACGTTTTATTTGGGTGATTGATAGACCCATTAACTCTCTATTGCACAAAACATGGTTTATATATATGGAATATATATATATATATACAGTGGGGAAAACAAGTATTTGAACACCCTGCTATTTTGCTATTTCTCCCACTTAGAAATCATGGAGGGGTCTGAAATTTTCATCGTAGGTGCATGTCCACTGTGAGAGAGATAAACTAAAAAGAAAAATCCAGAAATCACAATGCATGATTTTTTAACAATTTATTTGTGTGATATAGCGGCAAATAAGTATTTGAACACCTGTGTGTCATCTAGAATTATGACCCTGAAGGACCTGTTAGTCCGCCCATTAGAAGTCCACCTGCACTCCATGTATCATCCTTAATCAGATGCACCTGTTTGAAGTCGTTAGCTGCATAAAGACACCTGTCCACCCCATACAATCAGCAAGACTTTAACTTGTAACATGGCGAAGACCAAAGAGCTGTCCAACGACACAAGAGAGAAAATTGTACACCTCCACAAGGCTGGAAAGGGCTACGGAGCAATTGCCAAGCAGCTTGGTGAAAAAAGGTCCACTGTTGGAGCAATCATTAGAAAATGGAAGAAGCTAAACATGACGGTCAATCTCAATCGGAGTGGAGCCCCATGCAAGATATCACCTCGTGGGGTCTCAATGATTCTAAGAAAGGTGAGGAATCAGCCCGGAACTACACGACAGGAGTTGGTCAATGACCTGAAAAGAACTGGGACCAACGTTTCCAAGGTTACTGTAGGTAATACACTAAGACGTCATGATTTGAAATCATGCATGGCACGAAAGGTTCCCCTGCTTAAATCAGCACATGTCAAGGCCCGTCTTAAGTTTGCATATGACCATTTGGATGATACAGAGGAGTCATGGGAGAAAGTTTCTGTGGTCAGATGAGACCAAAATAGAACTTTTTGGTCATAATTCCACTAAGCGTGTTTGGAGGAAGAAGAATGAAGAGTACAATCCGAAGAACACCATCCCTACTGTGAAGCATGGGGGTGGTAGCATCATGCTTTGGGGGTGTTTTTCTGCACATGGGACAGGACGAGTGCACTGCATTAAAGAGAGGATGACTGGGGCCGTGTATTGTGAGATTTTGGGGAACAACCTCCTTCCCTCAGTCAGAGCATTGAAGATGGGTCGTGGCTGGGTCTTCCAACACGACAACGACCCAAAGCACACAGCCAGGAAAACCAAGGACTGGCTCCGTAAGAAGCATATCAAGGTTCTAGCATGGCCCAGCCAGTCTCCAGACCTGAACCCAATCGAAAATCTTTGGAGGGAGCTCAAACTCCGTGTTTCTCAGCGACAGCCCAGAAACCTGACTGATCTAGAGAAGATCTGTGTGGAGGAGTGGGCCAGGATCCCTCCTGCAGTATGTGCAAACCTGGTGAAAAAATACAGGAAACGTTTGACCTCTGTAATAGCAAACAAAGGTTACTGTACCAAATATTAACATTCATTTTCTCAGGTGTTCAAATACTTATTTGCCGCTATATCACACAAATAAATTGTTAAAAAATCATGCATTGTGATTTCTGGATTTTTCTTTTTAGTTTATCTCTCTCACAGTGGACATGCACCTACGATGAAAATTTCAGACCCCTCCATGATTTCTAAGTGGGAGAAATAGCAAAATAGCAGGGTGTTCAAATACTTGTTTTCCCCACTGTATATGTATATATATATATATTCCATATATATCTTATATAGCTATAAATCTTTTTTTAGCATATTAAAAAAAATGTAAGTTTGCTTACCCCAGATATTGAGTTCAATTTTTTATTTGGTGAGGATTTTCCATGTACCCCACCGGTCAAAAGTTTTAGAACACCTTGATTTTTCAGTTTTTATTGATATTGTCATAGTTTAATGTGTCATGTGACAGATGATGATGTGACAGCCCAGAGGTCTGATGTGGATTATGTTGCTGTAGGATGAACTCCTGACTAACTAGGTCTAGATCATGGGGTTCTGTAGCTCTAGAGCTCTAGTCCTAGAAAAGACCCAGACATCAGGTTCATCCATGCTGATATACAGACGGGGGTTAATTAACCAGCAAAACTGTTTTCCACAAGTCCATTACTGTAGAAAAGCTGTAAGTCTAAGTTGTTAACTATACTTGATTCTTGAAAATTGATATCTCTCTTTTTTGGGTCTGGTAGTTAACTGATTATTTAAATGTCCCATATTATACATTTTCCTGTTTTTTTTTTAAGTAGAAAAAAAAAATTTTAAGTAGAAAAGATCATCTAGTTTTACACTTCTTTTCTCCTCCTCCTCTTTAAATGGCTGTGGGGGGTGTTGGTGGTGACTGTATAGTAGTGACATCACAACTTCACATAAGTCATGACTGCTTGTTTTAAGGCACAGTTTCTGAATACAGGCTTTTCTCTGTGGATTGAGTGTAAAACATGGGTAAGTATTAATACACTCTCTCCTGTCATATATACAGTAAAATATATATATGGGTCTAATAAATCTATAAGGTATTCATTGGAATTAAACTGCTTAAAGTTCAATAAAAATGTAAAAATGTGTGTTCTAAAACTTTTAAAAGACTTGTAAACAGGATATCCTGGTCATGTGACCTCACAAATTGTATGTCCTTCAAAAATAAAAGCCCCTTTTTACAACTAACTATAAAGCATAGATTTTCTATCACAGCCTTTTTAGTAAAATAAGATAAAGTAATTGTTGCCATATAGCAACACTATAATATAGAGGGTTAATGTTACACGAACACAACATTCACTGTAGAAAGGAAAATATTAGAACATGTTAGTGTGTCTCCCACTAAGCAGTTTTCATACTTCTATGTGTTATTCTCTGAATACAGATGTTGTGTATAATCTAAAATCAGTCATTAAATTCATGGTGCAATCCCAAGCAGTTCCCTTCCCATCCTCCTGGCTCATCCCACTGCTGAAAGTTGCATAATCATGTTACGCAAAGCACTATGCACCGTTGGCCAATAGGGGGCAGTGTAGGAAAGAGAGATGAAAGCAGTGCAGGGAGGATGTTACACCACTTTAGACATCGGCCAAAGGTGTGCAGTAATCCACCTGATGACCATTTAGTGTTTCATAACACAGGTCAGTCTAATGCATACAATGCATAAAAGTCATCAGTAAAATAAAAATAGAATACGGACAGTGTACTGTGGAAGATTTAAGACACATCACTAGTTGAGTTGCTGTTGTGGTCAGCTTCTTATTATCTTTGTGTGATGCATTTGTAATTCAGCTTCTTCTCAGTGGTGGAATAAATCAGTGTTTACAGCCAAAGCATCATACTGGTATGTGAAGTTGTCTTTGCCTGAGGCCAAGTAATACGTCTAGATAATAGTTTAGTAAAACCTCATGTCATTTCATTCTAAAGTAAAATCCTCAGACATATCTCGAATGACATCAGGAGGAATCACAACTCATATTGCTAAATAAAAAATCAGAGAAAATGTGTTGTATTCTTTATTGAAGTAATAAAATCAATGCTGTGCTTCACTTTTCCACAGCACTGATTTGCTTATTTCCATTTGATGCTACTTTATCTTCCACCAGCTACAACCACAGCTATACTTTTAATTTCTCCTCTGCTGCATTTGTTTGACATGCAGATGTTTTTAAAACTCTTTCTGTCCAGTAATAAAACCTGCATCTCCATGTGTTGATTTTGAAGGATTAAATGTTCCTTTATGGGTTAAGAAAATGACCTAATTCTTTAGATACAAAAACCTAATTTTAAAAGCTTTCTCAGATTAACTGGAAAAAGCATTGGTATCAAACTGAATGATGATCTTATAATATAATAAGATCATCATTCATATTCATATTCATATTCAATATATATATTTAATATATATATATATATATTAAACAACCTTCACAACAAACCACTTTCCTCTTCTTTTTCTGCCCTTTCGTATAATCATTTAGGCATCAAGTCATAGCAGAAATTATGAATATTCTTCACCTGGAAAAGGAAATTAAACCAATACACATGATTCTTGGAAAATTACTGCCAGAGGTGAAGTGAAAAACAAACCAGTACTTAATCAGAATTGTAGCTCTGAAGCAAATCACTAGGTATTAAGGCTTAAATCTTCAAGTTTACAAGTTCAAGAATGGAAAGCAACAATATATATCTCAGAAATGGAAGGAATAACAATATAACATATACTAAGAAACGAAGAGGCAGAGGATGAAATATGAAAACATTGATAACTGATGACTAATTCTGGGAAATCAAGCAGACTTATAGATAGTAGCTACATACTAGAGGTAGAATTACACAAATAAGCAGATATGCACACAAATGCACCTGAGAATACACACATATGTGTATTTATATACGTGCATACACATGCTCAAACACAAAGAGGGGTTTATTCCTATATGAATTGTTGGGTAAAGACTATGTCCAGCTCACTTTATTTTGACAATTTATTTACCCAGTTCCCTGTCTCTCTGACTTGATTAAATACATGCACACATTTATGTTATTTAGTTATATATCTATTTTCTGCTATTTCTTTCTTCTTTCTTCCTTATCGCTGAGTGTATAAAAAGAAAAAAGAACTACTGCAACAACAGGCACTGGATAATTAGTGAATGTATTGATTCATTAATTAATTGCAATAAAAGCACAAAAGCTATATTTGTGACTGAGAGGGATCGTTTTACTTGAGTACTTTTACTTTTGGTACTTTATCACATTTAGCTCCTTACTTTGCCTCAAAGATCATCTCCTTTATCTTTCATCTCCCAGAGAGTGAATACAGCAGTTCTCCAAGATATGAACATCCTTTGTAACATTTGTATGTTGAACAACATTTGTAAACATTCGTAGATACGAACGTCTGCTGACGGATCCATAAATGTTTGTAAAATGTTGTATTGCATTCGTAAGTTCATATTTTGAACTGCACCCCACATCTGGCTAGTAATTATTTCTGCTAAGGCTTAGGGAAGAGTACTTTCTTATTTAGAGTAGTAATGGAATTTAAATGGAATTCAAATAGCAATTATAGATTGAAGTTCAATATATATATATATATATATTCAATATACAACTTACAAATGATTCATTTTACAAACAGCCTGTTGTGTATGAGCTTCGTCACCGCCCATCCCTCATTCTCAGCCAATCAAAGGAAAGGCTCATTAATTTTAATGAGACAAACACAAACAACCTGTTTTTGTCTAGAGCTGCAGAGAGAAGCATGAGAGAGGAGATGTAAAACCAAAAGTGATTTTTGCTTCCTAAAATCACAAAGTGGTTTAGTAGTGGTATCATAACTTCAAATAAAATCCAGGAACCTTTAACCTTTAATTATGCTTTTAATGCGGGATTTAATTTAATTAATTAATTTAATTGCGGCAATTTTCAGTGTGTTATTAGAACTTTTACTGAAGTAAAGGATCACAGTACTTCAACCACAATGGACATAAATGTAGAAAGTGTATTTTTTAGAATAATATGAAAAAGAAGCAGCAGTGGAGGTTACCTAGCATACAGTAATTGATAAGTGGCAGGGGCAGATCTAGAAAAATATATAAATATTTATAATATAAAATGGGGGTGGCGAGAGGAGGGCAGGCATTTTTGAGGTGTGGCAACATATGACAGATGTATATATACTCAATTTAATAGTTTGATGAGAGATAGTATGTACACACTACATACAGGCACAAGCTGCCATTTACACACTCATGCAGACAAACGTAATCTCAGTTGAAGTGCACTGGAGTCAGACATTGGAGTTCCTCGATCATAAAGTCAGAGTCAAATTCGTCGCTGCAAATTGGGGTGGCAAGGCTTTTGTTTTAGGGTGGCATTTGCTGCCCTATACCCGGTAGATCTGCCCCTGATAAGTGGACATATAGATGCACACATTCTTATTCTGTTAATATATTTTATACCCACACACACACACATATTGTTTTTTATATACACATTCTTAGTGTCTATGTATGTGCATATGTACAGCATATGCACGAAAATTGAACGATATGGGACCTTTAACCTTTAATTCTGCTTTTAATGCAGCACTTTCAGCAGTCTTCGGTGTGTTAGAACTTTTACTGAAGTTAAGGGTCAGAATACTTCAACCACAGTGGACATAAATGTAGAAAATGTATTTTTTTTAGAATAATATGAAACAGGGAACAGCCTAATATACAGTAATCAATAATCATTAATCGGACCTGCTTCACTTCTGCAGCCTCTCGTGACCTCCTCAACACTTTGATGCTCGTGCACTTCCGGAACTTTCGTAATGTTTTTTTTCTCTTTTTTTCTGCAGCGCAGCGACCAGCAGCAGCGACCCTCCTCTTTCACCATAAAGAAAAAAACGGATGAATGAGTGAAGCGGCCGAGCCTGCATCTCATTAACCACTTCACTAATAAAAGCTCTGCTCGGAGCGACGCGCCGCACAGACGGAAGGTGAGAGCCCTGTTCCGCCTTTTTATCTTTTTTTTTTTTTTCTTTCAGTTGAACCTTTTTGTTGTTGTTTTCTGTTCGCATCTCCTGGCGCGAGGAGCGTCAGTTTTTTGGCTCCAGACAATAGAGACGCTGCACGCTGCCACCCTGTCTGCATCGCTGTTGCAGCCTCCTTCCGTGTTATGAAACGAGCGGAGCACGCCGCTTTTCTTTCTCTTTCTTCCTTCCCTCTCTTCTCCCGAACAATCCTCCTTCAATGAGCGAGCCGTGACCAGACGCAGGCGGAAGCGGCGGAGAGTCCGAGCGGACTCGTCCGCGTTTTAAAGAAAAAAAAAGGCGCTCGGAGATGAAACCGGCGACTAATTTGTGTCAGCGTTACCTAACATGCAGTTAGGGTATGAGGGCCAAAAAAAAGGAAGTGGCTTATGTAAAGAGTTATGCAAAGTGATGCTTAAATGTCATTAGCTTTCTTTTTTTCTGCATTTCCATAAACACTTGATCCGGATGTAGCGTGCGACAGCGTGCAGCTGAACCCACTGAACTTGTTTTCAGTTGTCAGTGAACTTTTCTGTGCAGGTCCAGTCATTGAGGAGCCTCCAGTAACCAGGAGGTGGAGGGTTAATAAGTAAAACCTCTGCTGCTGCTACATTCTGTTTCCTGTGTACACTGGCTGTGCTGAAAGAGAGGAAATGTTGCAGATTTGTGCAGATCATAAGTGATTGGGATGGTAGCGAAGGAGGAAGGAAGGGGGGGTCATCTCTATGTTCCCACATTTTTATCAGAAATATTTTGTCTGTGTCTGGAAGCAGGATAACACTAAAACTACCGCTTCGATTTGCACCAAATTAGGTGTAAATGGCTTAGGAAGGGAGAGACAAACTTGAGGTATGTCGTCTGTCTGTGCGACTTTTAAGTCACTAGGGTTGCAACATTCCACGGATTTCAAAAGTGACACTTTCCATGGCAATTAATAGGAATATATGGGAATAAATCTAAAATGTGATTTAATGTTATTTTTTGATTTCCCTCATCAAATTCCACAAATACACAATCTAGCAACTCCCAGAAACTGTAGTTGATGAGTTGTGACCTGCACATTCACCACTGTAACTTTAATAATACGTAATACTTAGAACTACTTTCTTCAATAATCCACTGGGAGGAGTGACACAACATGCACCCTCAGGCGGTGCCGACGATGTTGTACTTGTAGATGCTTTACATTTACCTTGAAAACAGTTCTGTCTCACAACGTTCTGTTCCTATCTCATAGCGTGGTCAATGTGCAGGTCACAGCTTGTCAGTGACAGCGTTTGGGAGTTGCTGGATTGTGTATTTCCTGCATTTGAGGAGGGAAACCAAAAAATACCATTAGCCGTGTAAAAAGGTATAGCTAGATTCCTGGAGGCCACACTTTTGAGCCTAAAGCACAAGAAATTCCCCAGATTAACTTCTCGTGGAAGCTTTCTGGAAATTTATTGGAAATTTTACACCCCCTTTGCAACCCTTGTTAGAGGGATGTATCACGTGACGTGTGGTGTCGCGGCCTTGACGTGCGTCAAGTGAGACGGATGTAACGGAGAAAATCTGGTCACTTTTCAAAATAAAACATCATTTTCGAAAAAGTAAAATAAAATAATGGAAATAATTTTTTTGTACCAAATAACCCACGGCCCGGTACCGGGCCACAGCCCGGGGGTTGGAGATCACTGCTTTAAATCACACAAACTCTTTTACACAGCAGCCATGTTGACTTGAACTAGTAGGTAAACACTGGTGTTACCCTTAAGATTCCATTCAGGTCAAACAGTCAGGTTTGGTGTTTAGTCAGGTGTTTACCTACTAGTTCATGGCAATAAGGCTGCTGTTAAAGTTGCAGTGTGCTGTGCTCATGAATCATTTTTCTAGTTCATATAAACCTATTTTTAGGAGCGAGTGAAATCCTGGTGCTGCAGAGTCCTGACATGATGTTGTTAGATGTACACCGTGTCCTGGTTACCGTGGAGAACGTTTTCCTGACTCCTTGGGAGTTTTGCGAGCTGGACCCGTTTTTACGGTTTAGACTCACGGCTGCTGGGGAGTGATCGCTGTTTCTTTTTGTTGTTGATCCTGGCTTCCTTCTGAAATAGAGTAGTGGGGTGAGCTCCTTCTGATTTTAAAGAGTGATGGTAACATTCAGCGAACTACTACTCCTCCTGTGGTGATTTATGGTGGTTGGGCATCAATAACTGGATGGAATGGAAATGGTTTGTATTAACAGAATATTATTACCTGCTATCTCTCCATGTCTGGTTGATTGACACTTGCTGCTCAGGCTTTTTTCTGCTGTGATGTACCCACTCCCCCCTCTTCTGTCATTTCCCACCATGCTCTTTCTGCCTGGCTTGGAGGAGGTCGAGGGCCAGTTATATGCATTAAGAGGGAAATAATTGAAGGGCTGAGGAGAGAAAGGTGTTCCCTTTTAATCAATATTGAAAATGTCTTTTAGCTGCAGCATTCCAGTCAAGGAATGTGGAATATGTGTCTGTGTGTGTGGCAGCACAGACAGAAAGCCTCGCTGATATTTACTGTCGAAATTTAAGATAATGATTTTCTTACTGCAGCTGCAAAGAAAACATGTCCTGTATGATCCTTGTCAGGTTATATATGCGATTAGGAAGTATACACAGAAAAATGACAAAATAAAAGCTGCTATTCCCTAAATGTCCTCTCTCTCTCTTTTTCTCTCTCTCTCTATGTATGTATGGTGTGTATATATATATATATGTATGTGTGTGTGTGTATGATAAAAACAGGTTGGGTTCTTCTTGAATAACTGGCTGTGATTTGGTAAATTCATATTCAATAATGTTCTTAGTCACCATCTGTCTTTTCTTTTGGAGTTTACATCGCTAAACAGCCATTTTTGTTCCAAATCACATACTGTACCAGGTTGAAGAATCTGTAGGAGCATGATTATGCTCTAATCGTCTGATTCTTAGCCGTTTCTGTCTGCCGCCGCCATCAGCGTCAACACTTGGTTTGTTGGTTTGATCTGACCTTGGATCAGGTATCCGCTGAACCGGGTCAGCCAGACGCAACCTGAGCTGATGAAAATCTTTTGCTGTCTTATTCCTTTTCTTCTTTCTTTTCTCTCTTCTCGCTTCCTTTTTCTTCTTTTCATTTCCATTCATGAGTGCCTGTACCAACAACAACTGGAGTTTATGTGCTGTTGTAAAGGTGACAACACGTCTGCTAGTATCAGTCTGGTGTGGAAGCTTTGAATTTGTTAGACATCCGGCCATCGGTCTTGTTTCCATCAATGTGTTTTGGTGCATTTGAAATGAAGGAAAAAAATTGACTATTTTGTAAAAAGGCTCCTATGCTCTTAAGCTGGTTTTCACCTTTTTTCCTTTTTTTTTAAGAGATTTAATGCACAAAAGAGAAACAGCTGTTCCCACTGTCTGCATTTTTCCTGGTAATCCTATAATATGCATTTCTCTGGCTTCATCTCCAGAGCGCAGGAAACACGAGCTGTCATCAAAGAACTATCACAATTTGCCCCAATTGCAACAAATCTTCTTTCATTTTTATTTGTCATGTGATCACAGTGAATCTCCATCCTTTCTGCTCCTGAAAACAAACACAATTGGCAATAATCACCACTTCAGCAGCGATATCTGGCTTCTAATCTCCAGCCCGGCGTGTGCCCGGTGCTGAACGCCCCCCCCCCCGGTGCTGCCTGCCCACGTGGTCAGAGGCCGGTGTCTGTTTCCCTCAAGGCCGACTTTCGAAAGGTTTACATTTGGGAAAACCTCAACCATGTGCATGCAGTTTAAACATTTACATTCTGGTGCCACATTTAATAACTTTTATCTGCTGCAAACTCCCAAACCAAAAGCAAACCTGTCATTCCTGATTATGATGATGTTCTGTTGTTTAGCATTTGGACGTTTTATACATTTTTCCTGAAATAATAATTCAGTTAGAATAGAATGTGAACATGAAAATTACAAGTTCTGCAGATTTGCTTTGGCTTGATAAGTAGCTGTTTTGAACACTGGCCAATGTAAGTTTAGTTTGATCAGTGCAGATTATTATTATTTAAAAGATCATCAGTAGATGCTTTTGTGGTGCTCTTCATCAACCCACCACCCTTACATCACTCCTTACCACCTCCTCCTCTTTCCTCCTCTGGATTGACATTTATGCACATTAACAGCAGTTGAGAATTAAAATATTTAATCCGTTTGTCTATGAAAAGGCAGGATCTGTGTGTGTGTAGCATGGGTGGTGATGTTAATCACACACTGTCATGAGCAAAGCAACAAATATTTCTAATTTTTGAGATCTTTGTCTTACCTGTTGTCTCATAAATTTGTCATAAATTGACTTTATCCGGTTTTAAGCCATATTTTAAAGATACGCTTCTATAGACTGACTTAATTTTCTTACTATGATTTATTTAAATCCACTGACATTTGGAATTTTAGTTATCAGAAAAAAACTGTGCTAGCTATAAAATCAATGTAGACAGATGATGGCATTAGCTGAACATCATCACTTAACCCCTTAACGCCTATTGTCATGAATTCACATCAAACCATTTGTATTCCCACTGCAGCAGAGATAGCTTATGCCACTCTTTGTTATGCAACCCCCAATACTGGCTTGTTGAAAGTGAGTATCAAAAGAAGAGGTCTAGCTAAGGCTGTTCCAACACAGAAGGTGTGTACAGATGCTGTGGGTCACTGGTCAGTGGTTGAAAATGAGAAGCAACGCTGTAAATGCTTAAAATATAAAGGCCAGACTGTCTTGAAATGCTCAAAGTGCAACGTTCATCTGTGACTCAACAAGAACCACAACGATGAATGAATTCCACCAGAAAGGAACAAAGGGTCCAATTCGCCACTTGATGACTTTTCAAAATGCAAAAAAAGTGAACAGACTGTTTGTTTGACACCCCTGTTCTAGTTGGTCTCTAGTTATAGTATAGTAGTTAGTATATAGTTCTAGTTATTTAAATAATAAAATAATAGAATAAATAATTGTAAACAATTTTGTGGCTTCAATACAAAATTTAACATTGGTTAACATTAATGCCTATTGTCTCTTATTTGCATCAAACCTATTATGTGCTATAGAAAATGATCGTAATTTAGCATCAGATTGAAAGCAAAAACACAAATTCTTTTATACAATTGTAAATGTATTCAGGCATCAAGGGGTTAATGACAGGGTCCATTTGTTATGGAAAGAGAGAGAGAGACCTCTGAGGATCATTCAGCCTCTGTTATAAAACTTCTGATGGAGTTGCATGATTTGAGTTTTTGAATATGCAACATGACCATTGCTGTAAATAGAGAAAATCTAGAAATAAGCATTTGGATGAAGCCCTGGGTGAAGAGGGGAAAGGGCTGATCCACCAGCTCTGGGTGAATCAGGGATGGATGTGGTCCAGTAGGAGACTCATGGGAAACTAAAGCAGCAGATGAAGGATGGAGGAATCTGTCTTTTTGACCAATTGTCTTTGAAAATAGAAAGTGGGAGAGTGATGAATGACCTGTGCTGCTCATCTTCATGGATGACTGAAACATCGCAGCAGGGAGTTTAGATTTGAGAGGAAATTTTGTAAAAAGTTTTCTCCTCGTGGCCAAAGTTTAAAACCACTGAAGCAGCACGAGCGGAGGAATGGAGGCTGAACGTATCCCTGTCTGTGATTCATCTGCTTATTAGTCATGAAGCTCTGGGGATAAAGGGATGAACGCGTTCTGCCTCTCAGCGCTTGAACGGCTGAATACTGTAGCCGTCGAAACGTGGAGGTGGAAGGTTAAATCTGTCTCTTTAGCCCTCCCCTCTATTCACGTTTGATGACCATGAAACGGGCAGCAATGAAAGCAAATCGGATGAAAGGGTGGAAGCGATCGCAGCAGCAGGATGACACACACACACAAAGTCTCACAAAGCGAAAAGGTCACAGTTTCTCGTCCGTGTTGATAAATGTGACATTTTGTTTGTTGCACTGACTTCCACTCATACATTTAATCAATGAATGTGTCCATTTTCTGCATAAGCCTGATGTCACGGTGGCAGTTTATGAAGCTTTTATTTTCTAAAGAAGCAGAAGCAGGTAATAGTACAAGTGTTGTAGAGCTGTCAGATGGTGTTTTTTTCACCTATTTAACCAGGCATGTTGTTTGAGATCAAATGATCTCTTTATTGAGCAAGGCCTGACCAATATGGCAGTGATTAAAAACAACAAACATGCAGAAAGCACAGAAAGACAAACATAAGAACAGTGGTTCAGAGTCCGAGTCCTATGAGAAGAAAAGAGGGCTGGATAGGGGCAGAGAAGGTGATAAGTGGAGGTCCATCCTAGGGAGGAATGATCATGATACACAGGAACACGAAAAAAATAGTGCACCACAATACACACTAAAAGAACTAAAAGGAGATGAGTTCCTGTAGTTTGTAGATTGTTCCAGGAAGAGGGAGCAGAGTACATAAATGCTCTCTTCCCAAACTCAATATGAGTTCTGGGGATAGAGGCAGTTAAAAAGTCCAAGAGCGCATAAGGATGTGTAATGTACATAATGTGAGTTTTTATGTATGCGTGTTATACTTGAACACAATGTGTGTGCTGTGTGCTGCAGGAATGTAAATGACTGAGTATGTTATTGCCCTTTTTTTTTTTTTTTTGCCTCGCAACCACTTTGCTTTTCAGAGACAGGCTATGTTGTAAAATCCCTCACGCTGCTGATACACCCCCCTCATCCTGCAGGGAATATCTCAACTTTTAATGATTTAACGTTGTCTCTCTCAGTGTGTGCCCACTTGTAAGTCTTCCCCCCCAGAGTCCAGGCTGATAGTGATGAGTGCAGGCCCACTGAGAAGAGAGAACACACGTGTGATTTCTTTTTTTTTTTTTCCCTAAAAGGGATTATGTCCACCTCCCATCAGCTTGGTATAATTAATGGACCTTTAATATGTCGGGTGAACCTGAAAGAAGTTGGTGGAGACCAATGAGAAGATAGCTGATTGGATTTATTTTAAATTTGTTGGTATGGATCGAAGCAGAAGAATGAAATTGTCCCTATGGTAAAACAGCTCAAGCACATCGATCACTATTAACCCTCTATTGCATAGTGTTGCCATATGACACCAATGATTTTATCATTATTTTTCTAAATAGCTGTGATACGAATAAAATAAATAATTAAAACTAATAAAATCTATGTTTCACAGTCAGATGTGAAAAGGGGGCTTTTATTTTTGAAGGACATACAATTTATGAGGTCACATGACCAAGATATCCCTATTGCTCATGGACATTTGACATGTGAGCATCACTGTCTCACAAACAAAGGTTACCTTTTATTCCAAATTTTTTTTCACCAAATAAAAAAATTGAACTTGAATTTGATTCAATTTTGATGTTATACGTTTGTTTTTTTCTAATATGCTAAAATAATTTTGTTGCCATGCGGCAACAATATGCAAATATGGAAGGTTCCTACTCCCTACAACCTAATGGAGTCCTATTGACTTACATAGCATGAAACTATCCTGACACTATGTTTACAGTTTTTTTTCTTATATTTCTTAAATATATATATCATTAGGCCAATTAAAAAACTTTCAAAACATGTTTACCATGTCCAAGGAATATTTAATTCAATAGAGGGTTAAGGTTTCGATCGTCGCTCTTCTTCCAAACAGGGACTCACATTTCAGGTTTTACCTGAACTCTTCTGTTTCGATGGTCTTAGGCTGCCGGTGCTGTTTGTTTTTCTAAGCCTCCTATTGTGGTGGAGGTAGCATACATATGTTGAGTCGAGGAGACCCTTCCCCTCCAACGTCCCACGTGAACCTTAAACAACCCCAGTGAACCCACCAGTCCCTCACTGATTGGCTGGAAAAGAGCCAGCAACGTCCAATTGGAGCTTGTCTTGTTCCACTGATTCCGGATTCCTCTCCATTAAACTAAATGGACTGAGTATTGATTAAGTGTGTGTATGATGGTCTTTATGGTTTTGGTTTTTCTAAAATCTTTAAAACAGGAGGTATGACTAGTGGTAGTGGTCGTCTTCTTTTTTGAAGTATATATTGAGGTCAGATGCTGTAGGTCAAACGGCCGGGGTCAGGGATTACATGTGACACCAGGTGGGGTTGACACATACCAGAGTTTACCTGTTCAGAAATATCCTGTGAGGCGAGTGGGTGGAGGTCAGCAGCGTTCAGCGATCCAGGTCAGTGGTTTACATCTGTGCATGTGAGTGACCGCTCAGGCAAAGGATTAAATGCAGGTTAATCCTCAATCAACATGTACACGTTGGTATTCACAGGTTCAAGGACAGAATTAGAAAACCTGTTTGCCAAATTTAGAATTAGCAGGCTGCAGGTGGGATATTAATATTTTACAGGCCAGGTACTTTTAACTTGGCTTTGGACTAATTCAGCTGAACTCTGGGTTGATGGTGTTTAATGTTATATAAACTAAAGGCTCAGTGACAAAAATAAGATGTGGTGTAACTCTATTTATATAAATATATAGTATATATTTTTTAAATTTACACTTTAAAATTTTCCGGTTACAGCATTTGACATTTTGTGTCAAAAATTGCATAAAATCATTATTTTATATTTTACATACATTTTTAGAGACCTGATGAATGCCTCTTACAACTGTATTTTAAAAAGATTTCGACCTTCTCATCTTGCCAAACATGATTTGTCACTGACCCTAAAATATATCTGCACAGCTCTGAAAAAAGTGTGTTGGCCATTTTGGTGGTTAGAAACATTTGAAGCCTTATTTGCTTAGATTTCAGTTAGAACTGAAGCAATGAAACAGTTTATTAATTAATGTTTATACACATAGCTGATATTTAATAACATTTTAATCACATTTCTGGTTTTGTTTCTTTAGGAATTTCTTCTCAGTAGGGATGCACATTTTGGATTTTTTTTTTTATGACCATTAACCAACGCCCTTTAACGGTTAATAAGCGTTAACCGATAAGAGTCACTGACTTAGGTATAATTAACAGTACTTCAGGCTTCAATCATCTGCTATTGCTTTTTAAATTATGTCAAGAGCGAGCGCGCTGGTGATTTCTTTATGTTCTGCTTCATTTCCAAAATAAAGTTTGAGCTTCTGAAATGTGATTTTTAAACAGTTGTGATGGAACTCAACGTTTCTCAACGTATCTGTAATATTAATGTTCATATGATGCCAGCGAGCATGGAGACACACGGGCTCAATGGAGAGCTGCTCCAGCTGGCTGCTGTGACAGGTGAGATTCAGACATGAATCTAACATGTTTCACACTGGCCCGACTTACATTAATACGTGTACTAGACATATACCGCTGTACCGCATCATTTGCAAACAACCTCCTCTCCTTTCCAGTCGAAATAGTCCCACACAGAACTCCTTTACTCCTTTTTGTTCTCTTCATCTTCGCTGTAAAGTGGGCTGTGATGGAAAGTACGTGATGGCACGTGTTGCACCTGTCGACACGCCCCCATGAGTTGATTGAATTACGTAGCTTTAAAACAAAATTGACCGTTAGTATTAATCGGTTAGAGTTACTGTTATCGGTTAACGGTTAAACGGTTAACCATGTGCATCCCTACTTATCAGTTGAACAAAAAGCAATTTTGAGTTCATGCTCTTAATTCCCACCGACCCCTGCTGTCTGGTTTTCTGTTGGTCTCCTGCCTTAGTTAAATCTGCCTTGAGCTCCTGCAGGGTTTATAATGAGGCCCTGGTACACAGTGTTCAACACCGCTGGCATCTGAACTTGGGCTACGAGGCCATTCTGTGTGTGAGAGCTAAGACAATGTGGTGATTTTAAAGCAGACTTTAAAAGGTACAGTAGCGTGTGTGTTTCAAGAAGTACTTCTGCAGTGTGTTTGTGCAATGTCCTTGCATCTTGGCATAAATCTTGTATAACTTTTTTCCCTAGTTTGCTGAACAGTGGCATTATTAGCCAGATCTTATGTAAGAGAGCTTATACAAGCAGCTGTCCTCACACTGCCTGCCTCCTTTATCATTTGTTTTATTTCATGCCGTTTTATACCTGTCTCCTTTTCTGCCTCTCTTTGTGTCAGGGGCTCTCAAGATGCAATTACACGGTTTCTGTGGGCACATTTCTAGAGCTGAAGGTCTTCTATATTATGTCCATTAAACCTCTATATGTAACGTTTCTGTGCAAGAATGCACCTGTTTTCTAAATCCCAAGGTGAGGGTGTGACATAAATAAACGGACAGATCGTGTAGGGTTCACCACATTGAACAAGAATTCAAGGCTATGAGTTAAAGTCTAGGGTCACATTACATCATTTCTGAGACATAAAGAACTAAATAAAGTAATCAAAAAAGAATATGCTAGCCATTGGCTTCTGCAATCAGATTAGACTTCAGATTAGACTTTAGAGTCCACAAGATTGTTCCCCCCAAAAGCTTTGTAAACACAAATAAATAATTTTGAATATTAACCCTCTATTGCCTAGTGTTGCCATATGGGAACAATAACTTTATCTTCATTTGTCTAAAAAGCTGTGATATAAAATCTATGTTTCTACAGTTAGGCGTGAAAAGGGGACTTTTATTTTACATACAATTAATGAGGTCACATGACCAGGATATCCTGTTTGCTCATGGACATTTGATAGAACCCTGTACATCATTTATCACTATACTTGTTCAAAATTAGTCCAAAATCAGCCTTGTTTTTACCAGTCTGCTGGTTAAGATCAGACCTATATGATCATTAAGGAGCTCTAACATGTAAGTTCTGGTAGCAGATGAAAACATGGATGTCGTCCTCCATCAAAGATTTTACTAGATTTTACCTCAATCATTCATGATCTCATTTTCCTTAAGTTTAAATATAAATTAATATGGAGCATTGTTATAACTACTATTATTAATTTTAATAATATTGTTTAAAACATTTTAACATGGTTTGCAAGATGCAAAGGACTGTTAAAGAGAGAAGAAGATAGGATCAGGTTATTATGGTAGTATAGTATTTTTTTTTTCATGTTACTATTTATTGTCCCCCCATCAATGAAGTAGGATTTTGGTCCATGTCTATATGTCATATATCCTGAGCACTGTGCGAATGCAACCGCATTTTGTGAATGTTTAGATAATGTCTGCAAGACTGTGACAAATTTGGTGCCAATATGTGTTGCTGCAGCAGCATCATGAACTATAAAGGATGGTGTGTGTGAGTATTTTTTTATAAATAAGCTAAGAACATGATGCTGTGTGTATATGATGAGGTAAAGGACTTATTGTACCATACTTCAGTATCTTTTGCAGCAACATCTGCTCTCATCGTCATGTCTGCTCTCTGGTGCATTACTTATTTTTGGAGGAAATTCCACGTGCATGTAGTGATCTAATGCTGGTTCAGGCTGCCGTGTTCTATTTTTTTCTTGGAGATATTTAGGTTAGACCCCCTCCAACCCCCCTAAACCCCTCCACTTGTTCACTAGGGTGTTTTTAGGACACCAGGCAGACCAAATCCTCCTCCCCCACCTCTCAATCACCCCGTCATCCTTCACCTCCTGTTATTTTTATGTCCCGCTCTCTGCTTTTTTTTTATCTTGCCCTCATCAGCATCTTGTTCCATATTCACTGAATCGAAATAGCTCCGTACTTTGTCTAACGTAATCCTGCACTGCAGAATGCATGTTGGCTGAACCAGGCGTCCTTGGAACGTTTCCTTGGCCGGCTCCTTGTTCAGTTATGTGAGGTTAGATGGTGTAGGACGTAAAACAGGAATGTTTTTTTCTTTCTCTTTTTTTTTTAATCAAGATTATAACATTCTGCGTGAGTGTTTTTATGGCTCTGGAGAGAGTTTGATGAGTTTGAATGCATTTATGAGGTTGTGGGAGTCTCACATGTTAAACTGGGAAGTTTTTGTTCACCCACAGTTGCAAGTTCAGTAATTTTAGCTGCAATCACCTAAAAAAATACTTGTCAAACATGGAAAGATATGGAAAGAGGCTATATTTGTTTAAATTAAATGAAATATTCTTAGTTTATGGAGAGCTGTAATTGATTTGGCTCCACCTGTTGGTTCCTAGTTGGTTATTATAATAACAAAGGTCCTAGAGTTCAGTTCATGTACGTATTGAGAGAGCTGGAACTGCCCATGGGGTCTTCCACCGCCTTTTGTTTTCCACATCATATCCAGCGTGTGCATCATGCAGCTTTTCCTATAAATCCCTTGTGTGGACGGTTTGAATCCCAGTCAGGAAAGGCGGGTTCTGCCAGCAACAATGAAAACTACTTTCTAAATGCTGCAGATACAGAAGGATAGCTGTTGCTGACAAAACACTCTATAAATAGTATGGAGTGTTCGGTACGATTAAAAAACTTTATGGATCATAAGTTGTGAGTCATATTAAAGTGTGTTTGACAAAGCAAACGATTGTGTTAATTAACATGGACGTCAGGGCTAAACATCTCTGCTTCAGAAGGATGGATCTCTGCTGCCAAAATTTGCTTGGAGCACGATTTGTTCTGGAGGGAGTTGTTTTGTTCATAATTAATCGAGCATTATTTATGGTCAATTAACTTGCTTGGCCTCTCTCTCTGGACCTTATGAACTCACACATGAATGTTCACTTATTATTTAAAATAGGGAAAAATATGGATAGAAAAAAATCTAAATAATAAAAATGTCCTGCATTTGTACACTAATTAATCTCTTGGATCAAGAAGGAACAGCCCTGCATTGGTCTAGAGTAGTTGAATTGAGGCACAGGACTTGGAATGATGACCAAAATAGCTATGTCAGATTTAAAATTATTTTTATGACATATTTTATAGTCTAAAATGACAGTAGGTTGCAGGCTACTAGGCTATATTCAAAGTTAAACAATGAAAAACTATTTAAAATAGCCTTATGAGACATTGCTATATGATGAGAAGTAGTTTCCGGAGGTGACATGTACAACCACCATGGCTGAGCTGACTAATAACAGCCACGGATGTATTATAGAACTGGATACCAGACTGAAAATGGCTACCAGCTGCTCGTCTGGTGCATATGCTGAAAATGTTCCTGACTTCTGGGATTATTTGTGCATTATGCAACCCATAGAGACCGATGTCATTGCCCCGGGACAATGAGAACATGAAAAAAAGCAAACAAAAAGAATTCCCATTTGAGTCCCTTAATTCACTTTGCCGACCACATTAAAAAACGTTCAGAGAAACATAGATAAATTAAAAATAAATAAATAAATAAATTAGAAAAAAAAATCCTTGTTCTAGAGACACAGTACAACAGTGCTAACATCACAATGGGAAAAGAGACTTTTCTAACCATTAGGTTTTTGACAGGAAGAAAAAGTCCATGACTTAAAAATATAAAATAAAAAGATTAGTAACTAACGGGTTATAAATGGAAGTGTCTTGTCAACAGTTTTACAGGCGTCTCTTTAACTATTGCAATTTTTGGGAAAGATTCTGTTTGGGTGGCATTGAATTTTTTGTTGCAGTACCACGAGTGGCCACTGGGAAAAGATGGTACCATATCCAGGTCTATAATACATCCATGATCACAGCCCTTGCGATTGGATTTGTGTCACCACGATGTGCAATTAAGACTTTTTGGAGGTGAGCATCAGCCTACAGTGTCGGGGTTGAGTCGAGTACGTATTTAGGTATGTATAGTTAAGTATAAACTAGGCTTTAGATTTTTTTAAATTATGGTCTATTATCTGTGACAGTCGTTCTCCTTGTTTGACTTTATGTTAATTTGTAGAAAAGTATCATTACACTTAAATGTGTTCCTGTCCATGTGGACGTCCATCATAGAACTAAGTTCATACACAATTCAGCGTTGGGTTAAACACAAGCTTCACTCAGTTAAGGCAGGGCTGTTTCTATTTTACAGGTGTTAATATGACCTCCAGCTATTTAACAACGGTGTGTCAGGTAAGAGGAAAATGGGAGACAGTGTCTAACCTACATGCTGGAGCCGCTCAGAGTGAACATACCCTAGGCCATACTGTGGAGTTATGTAACGGCTATTTCACAGGCTGAAGGCTCCTCTCAAACAGAACAGCTTGGCCTGCTTCTCTCTAATGTATAAAGTTACATAAAGCACCGTGGCAAGGAATCAAGTGTTTTTGGCTGGATGTGACTTCCAAGTTATGTAGGGTGATAATTCACACAGCCTGTCTGCAGGAGCATTGTGTTGCAGCCATTGGAATATGTCAAGTTGCTTTTAGAAAATGTATTGAACAACAACACTTCTCTCCAACCTGCTGGATGTTGTCTTGTCCTGTTTTTTTAATTATTTGTAATTATAATAAGTAGAGTTTGGGAATAAAGTGACTTACTTGCAGTATGCACCATACTTTAGGCTGTGTGACCTATTGAAGGCAGGTTTTTCCATGCCACAACTAAGATACTTGCTATGTTGGCCTTTGATTGGCAGCACAAGACAAACCATAGAAGCACAAAGAATATGCTCAAACATGCCAGTCATCAGCACATAAAGACATTAAGACCTACCAATCGTAATCTGCAGCCAGCCACTTCTCTGGCATGCACATGTTATATAAGGACACATAAAGATGTCCCTGATCCAAGTACTGTATGTGCTTGTTCCCAATTTACAGCAGTACGCCCTCCCAACAGCGGTTAGTCTGTGGTTGATGACAGCCTTGTACATTCAAATGCTCTTGCTCTTCAGCGGCTGAGAGACTTATCGCCCCCCCACTGAAGTCTGCCTGCAAACACTGGAGGTTTTGTATCTGATTAGAACTGCAGTGTAATATTCCCCCAAAAGTTAGTTAAACTTTGTTATTTTATGCTTGCATAAACATTTTTAGAAGGAAATTGAATGTGAGTGTGAGAACATACATGATGTTTTTTCAAGGTGAAAAGTACATATATTGAATATATCTTATATATTTATAGGTGTGTATGTATTAGTAGTCTGGGTAACACCAGACCTCGTATCAGTGTAGAATGAAATGAGGTCTGGGAACCATCATTTTTTTGTATTAGAGGCATGGTTTATTAAGCCCAGAGTTATTTAATGGGCGCGACAAATGTCTATCAAATGTGTGTATGTAGCTTATCAGTCCTACCAGAATTTTAAGATTTTTTTTTTTGTGATTTTTTTTTTCCATCAAAATGACTGATTTTGTGGTGATATTTTCGCATAACTTGCAAGGAATTTTGCGCCCTTTTATTTTAATTATTTGTAAACCCCATTAAAGGTCTAAATAGGCTCAAGACAAAAATAAATACAACACTAATGCCCTGTCCCGAATCGCCTACTTCTTTACTTACATTTAAAATAGTACAAAGTACATAAGTGCATTCCCACTATGCAGTGTATGTAAATGTGGTGCACTATGTGAACTTACTTGGCCTCTTGAGTGTGGATTGTAGTGACATTGTGGCACTACATTAATAGACCACCGTTCAAAAGTTTTAGAACACCTTGTTTTTTCAGTTTTTATTGATATTGTCATAGTTTAATGTGTCATGTGACAGATGATGATGTGACAGCCCAGAGGTCTGATGTGGATTATGTTGCTGTAGGATGAACTCCTGACTAACTAGGTCTAGATCATGGGGTTCTGTAGCTCTAGAGCTCTAGTCCTAGAAAAGACCCAGACATCAGGTTCATCCATGCTGATATACAGACGGGGGTTAATTAACCAGAGACACTTGTGGCACTTGGAAATGTTTGGATCAACTTTCCACACTTTATTTAAGTCCATTACTGCAGAAAAGCTGTAAGTCTAAGTTGTTAACTATTACTTCCTGATAATTGATATGTCTTTTTTGGGTCTGGTAGTTAACTGATTATTTAAATGTCCCATATTATACACTTTCCTGTTTTTATACAGAATTTTGACAAGATTTGAAGTACCAAAGATCATCTCAGTATAGTTTTACTCTTCTTTTCTCCAGCTTCTTTCTAAGCCTCTCCTCCTCCTCTTTAAATGGCTGTGGGGGGTGTTGGTGGTGACTGTATAGTAGTGACATCACAACTTCACATAAGTCATGACTGCTTGTTTTAAGGCACAGTTTCTGAATACAGGCTGTTTATGTTTCTCTGTGGATTGAATGTTTTTTTTAAACATGGGACGGTATTAATACACTCTCTCCTGTCATATATACAGTAAAATATATATATATATAGGGCTCTAATAAATCTATAAGGTATTCATTGGAAATAAACTGCTTAAATTTCAATAAAAATGTAAAAAAAAAATGTGTTCTAAAACTTTTGTAGTGTACAAAAGTGTAGTGTACACTGTAGTGTACATAGCAGAAGACAGCGAAAAGCAGAAGCAGCAATAATTTGTGTAAAACTGAGGGAAACTGATCGGCTTGGTCACTCACAGAGATAAACAGCAGTAAGTGGGATTTGTTCGCCATTACCTGTCACTGCCTGCAGCAACATGAAATTAAAGCAGGTTTGGAGAAAAAAGAAAATTATCATGTGTGTGTGGGCAAATACACTGAAACCAGCAGGAGAAAACATGGGTTTTGTGAAAGATGTACATTATTAGAGGTTTATTTTTTAAAAATGATGCAACATATTAAGAAATATGTGGCATCTCAAAAATTTGCCATATATTGCTAATTATGCAGGAATTAATGTGATCACAAAATCATGAAAAACAATGACATAATTGCAAATGAAATACTTTAGTGCTAAAGTTGCTCATTTTTCAAAATAAACTTGTGGTCTAAATTGCTTAGAATACTTTCTAAGGCTGCATTGAAAGGTAAAAGGTCTGCTGCCATGTTGGATCCACAGTTATCAACAAGTCTGAGTTTCTTGCTGCAGCCTCCCCACTTCTGTGACTGGCTCCCTCGCTGAGGGGAACATTTAGTCTTCAGTGTCCAGACTGAATTTGTGTGCAAGGAAGGATGGATATACCCAGGCTAATGTACGTTTTTTTCTTCTAGGACACTTTATAGACTATACAGATTATTCATTAAATAAGAGGAAATAATCCACAAATGAATCCATAATGAAAATAATTGATAGTTTCAGCCTGATTCATTAACTTGCAGTTTTCTCAGTATTTACATACATATACCTCCCAGGTGTATGTAGATAAGTGGAATACTGTGCAGCCATTTGACACTCATTCAGAAATATGGCATTCAAAAATTAAGAGGAAAATCAGTGTCCGGAAAAAGGTTTAATGCTCGTTTGAGCTCATTTTTGCCTTTTTTGTTAAGAGTTAATTCATTAAATGTTAGATGTAAACAACAAATATTTGAATAAGCTCTGATGCAGTAAACACTCAACTTGTATGCCTGATCAGCTGTTTCCCATGATGTGCATTTCTTTGTCTGTTGACACCATCAATCATGGTCTATTCTAACTGACATGCAAGAAATATTACTATTTTCCCCAAGTGAAACAAAAATTGTGAAGTTTTCTCTTGCAGATGATTGTTTTTTTTCCAGACTTGCAACCTCTTCTTCTTCTGCTCTGTTTATTCCAGCCATGTGCAATGACTTATCTAGTTTATTCACTTCAAACCAGTTCCAAAACACACATAACTCACATTTTCTTTGCAAAATTTCTAAATTTCACTTAAAATTCACTTGACAAATAGATGGAAACATAACTATTGATAAAGAATCTGCTTCATAGCGCTTTTAGAGGTCAGAGAGCCCACAGGGACCTTTAATTTTTTTTAACTATCAGTATTTATCTCTCCATCTTTTACAATCTGTTTCCCTGCAACAGCACTGGAATCATTTAACCATAAAGGTGGTCTCTCCTGCAGCTCTGGCAGGAAACAACTGTGTTGTCATGTTCAGGATCAGTGCAGCAGTGATTTCTGAAGCCAGGTTGAGAAGATGCTGCCACAAAGTCCTTGAGCTGATTTGTGGATGTTTCCAAGGAGAATGTGCAGCAGTTGTATTTTACACCTCCAACACTTGAGTAGAATAACATGGGCTGTGTGTGCTGTATTTTTACAGTTATGCAGTAAATCACCTCCGACAACACTTAGGCCCCAGGCCCATTTTTCAGTTTTTCTGCCCGAAATGACAATAAATATGGAATATCTCTGCAACCACAGGGAACTGGAATCAAAAGAAGTCAACATGTGGGCTGACTACAGAAGTGTCAGAATCAATTTATGTTGTTGTGACAGAGCAAATATAGCTAGAATGTTGCAAGAGAAAAATAAAAAAACTGTGGTTTAATATAAATAAAAATACTTGATTTAAAACAAGACCAAACTGACCTAAATAAGTAAAAAAAACAACAACCTTGAAATAAGATAAATTATCTGCAATGCAAAGTTCAATGATTAATAAGATAAGAGTTCAAAGATCAAGTATTTGCCCATAAAATCATAGAAATCACACTGAGGATCATTCCAGAACATAAAGAATATATTCTGTAAGATGTTTAAAAAGGAGATTATAAAGGAGACAATTATATAATCACACAAACAGCTCAAATCTAACTAACTTCTAACTAATGTGTATATATATATATATATATACATATATATATATATATACACATATATACATATATATATATATATATATATATATATATATATATATATATATTACTGTAACACTGTAACAGTAACAGTGTGTTTTACTACAGATAATATTAATACTAATATTAATGTTGTAGATGACGTTTTCTCCTGCAAAAAACTCAATGCTGTGTGTGTGTGTGTGTGTGTATATGTATATATATATATATATATATATATATATATATATATATATACAGTGGGGAAAACAAGTATTTGAACACCCTGCTATTTTGCTATTTCTCCCACTTAGAAATCATGGAGGGGTCTGAAATTTTCATCGTAGGTGCATGTCCACTGTGAGAGAGATAAACTAAAAAGAAAAATCCAGAAATCACAATGCATGATTTTTTAACAATTTATTTGTGTGATATAGCGGCAAATAAGTATTTGAACACCTGTGTGTCATCTAGAATTCTGACCCTGAAGGACCTGTTAGTCCGCCCATTAGAAGTCCACCTGCACTCCATGTATCATCCTTAATCAGATGCACCTGTTTGAAGTCGTTAGCTGCATAAAGACACCTGTCCACCCCATACAATCAGCAAGACTTTAACTTGTAACATGGCGAAGACCAAAGAGCTGTCCAACGACACAAGAGAGAAAATTGTACACCTCCACAAGGCTGGAAAGGGCTACGGAGCAATTGCCAAGCAGCTTGGTGAAAAAAGGTCCACTGTTGGAGCAATCATTAGAAAATGGAAGAAGCTAAACATGACGGTCAATCTCAATCGGAGTGGAGCCCCATGCAAGATATCACCTCGTGGGGTCTCAATGATTCTAAGAAAGGTGAGGAATCAGCCCGGAACTACACGACAGGAGTTGGTCAATGACCTGAAAAGAACTGGGACCAACGTTTCCAAGGTTACTGTAGGTAATACACTAAGACGTCATGATTTGAAATCATGCATGGCACGAAAGGTTCCCCTGCTTAAATCAGCACATGTCAAGGCCCGTCTTAAGTTTGCATATGACCATTTGGATGATACAGAGGAGTCATGGGAGAAAGTTTTGTGGTCAGATGAGACCAAAATAGAACTTTTTGGTCATAATTCCACTAAGCGTGTTTGAAGGAAGAAGAATGAAGAGTACAATCCGAAGAACACCATCCCTACTGTGAAGCATGGGGGTGGTAGCATCATGCTTTGGGGGTGTTTTTCTGCACATGGGACAGGACGAGTGCACTGCATTAAAGAGAGGATGACTGGGGCCGTGTATTGTGAGATTTTGGGGAACAACCTCCTTCCCTCAGTCAGAGCATTGAAGATGGGTCGTGGCTGGGTCTTCCAACACGACAACGACCCAAAGCACACAGCCAGGAAAACCAAGGACTGGCTCTGTAAGAAGCATATCAAGGTTCTAGCATGGCCCAGCCAGTGTCCAGACCTGAACCCAATCGAAAATCTTAGGAGGGAGCTCAAACTCCGTGTTTCTCAGCGACAGCCCAGAAACCTGACTGATCTAGAGAAGATCTGTGTGGAGGAGTGGGCCAGGATCCCTCCTGCAGTATGTGCAAACCTGGTGAAAAAATACAGGAAACGTTTGACCTCTGTAATAGCAAACAAAGGTTACTGTACCAAATATTAACATTCATTTTCTCAGGTGTTCAAATACTTATTTGCCGCTATATCACACAAATAAATTGTTAAAAAATCATGCATTGTGATTTCTGGATTTTTCTTTTTAGTTTATCTCTCTCACAGTGGACATGCACCTACGATGAAAATTTCAGACCCCTCCATGATTTCTAAGTGGGAGAAATAGCAAAATAGCAGGGTGTTCAAATACTTGTTTTCCCCACTGTGTATATATATATATATATATATATTGTGTGTGTTTTGTTTGGTTGTTGAGTAGGTTCTCTGTTACTGTTTTTTCAATCCAGCAATCAGACGGTGAAGTCTAGCGTGGCTGAATTTATGAGGCTTGTAAAAGCCCCTGTTGGGACCGCAAGTGGACTTGGCCGGAGCTCCCTGTTGTGTAATGTGGTGTGTAGTGTTATGCAAGGTGAGCTGGCAGCAGGTGATCCACAGTAAACCTGGCTGAGGCCGTGTCTGGACTCCTAATGTTATTCAAAGCCTTTGTGTTTCCACCTTAACGAGATAACTCTTGTGATAATTCTTGTTTGTGGTGGTAGACGTCTGACTGAGGAAATGATTCATCTCAACTCACTGATACATTCATGTCACTTTTACACCACCAGTCAAAGGTTTTTAAGTTTTAAAATTGTCATAGTTTAATGTGTCATCTGACAGTCCAGAGGTCTGATGTGGATTATGTTGCTGTAGGATGAACTCCTGACTAACTAGGTCTAGATCATGGGGTTCTGTAGCTCTAGAGCTCTAGACCTAGAAAAGACCCAGACATCAGGCTTCATCCATGCTGATATACAGACGGGGGTTAATTAACCGGAGAAACTTGGTTTGATCAACTTTCCACACTTTATTTAAGTCCATTACTGCAGAAAAGCTGGATGTATAAGTTGTTAACTATACTTGATTCCGGAAACTTGATATCTTTCTTTTTTGGGTCGTTGGGTAGTTAACTGTTTTTTTTTTATTGTGAGTTTTGACATCCCTAACAAGATTTGAAGTACCAAAGATCATCTCAGTATAGTTTTACTCTTCTTTTCTCCAGCCTTTTTCTAAGCCTCTCCTCCTCCTCTTTAAATGGCTGTGGGGGGTGTTGGTGGTGACTGTATAGTAGTGACATCACAACTTCACATAAGTCATGACTGCTTGTTTTAAGGCTCAGTTTCTGAATACAGGCTGTTTATGTTTCTCTGTGGATTGAGTGTTTTTTTTTAAACGTGGAACAGTATTAATACACTCTCTCCTGTCATATATACAATAATATATTTATAAAGGGGTCTAATAAATCTATAAGCTTTATTGGAATTAAACTGATTAAATTTCAATGAAAATGTAAAAATGTGTGTTCTAAAACTTTTGAACTGTAGTGTTTATCGGTCTAATCTTTTTTTTTTTTCTCCACATTGCTCAGAATTTTGTGCCACGCTAAGGTTTCTTTGTTACTGTTGATTGTGAGAGCGATAGTAATGATGTTTTCTGTTCGGAAAAATTGAAAAACAGATTACTGCATTAAGTCATAGAGTAGTAGTGAAGCTGAAAAACAGAAGGAGGAAAACTTTGCTTCACCAAACCACAGCAGGAGTCTGAGTTTGTGTTCATGATTCACTGTAGAAACTTTTGAGAGCTCTTCACCTTGCTCATCGTGTCTGTGGTAAATTTCCTCTCTGTGTGTCTCCTCTGCAGCTGTCTTTCATACACTGTCTTTAAAACTAATGTCATCTTTTTTTTTTTAGTTTAGAAAATCCTGAAAGTGCAGCAGGAAAAATAATCTTTTGAACCACTATAAACATGACAAGGGACTTGTCCCTTAAAATGAACCCTTAAGTCTCACTAAGAACCTAAATGGATGTTTAGGGTTTTTAGACATGATATTTGGCAAATTTTTATTCATATATTTGAAATTCACGACTACAGCCACAGTACTAGTGAGATTTAAATTAAAGACAATCTCCATCCACATGAGACTTTCCAGGATTAATCTCTGTTCATATTAAAGACCAGTAAATGCATATATCTCATGACCATTCACATACACTGAACATGCATGTGCAGGTGGAAACACTTGATCCTGTTCTGCTTAGCCCAGTAGTATGGGTAGCAGGAGGCACCTAAGGCTGCTATTACAATCCTCCAAAAATCACAAAGAAAAAGATTATGTAAGTTTTTAAGAAAGCAGTTTTTTTTTAAATGAGACACAAGGGTAAATTATAATATGTCTCCACAGCACAGAAAATCACAAGTTGTTCTCCTAGTCCAATTAAAATAACTAACTGAACTGTGTTGTTCAGAACTGCTTTTTGTTGTTTGATATTTCAGATGCAACTAAACAATCTATAGCAGCAGTTCTGTATTTTGAATTAGCTGTTGTATACATCTTTTTCTTCACATGTATGTATTTATAGAATCCCTACAGTCTCTCGCTCAGTTGTGTCTAGTAGACACGTATAAGGGCCGATGTCTGCACCGGTTTCCTTCAGGCTGTCAGAGGAACTGAGTCTGTATGTTCTGACTCCTGTTTCTCCTCTTTTTCTTTCAGTTGTGTCGTGCGGCCATGCTGAGGTAGCAGCAGCCTGCAGGTCAGGATGTCTGAAGAGGAGCAGCGGCTGGAAGGGAAGAGGGAGCAGAAGATCTGCTACATCACTGCCGACGATGATGATGAAGAAGAAGAGAATGATGGAGATGATGAAGATGAAGGGATCCCCGGTGAGTCACCACACCTCAAACTCTATGGATGAATAGTAATTGTTAAAGTGCTACCTACATGCAATCCTATACTGACCTGCATGTTGTCTAAATGAGGTTACATAACCACCTACACCGCAGAAAGCTTCAATGTAGGCTAACAGCATATTTATAGAAATCGCAAAAACAAGATGAGGTCAAACAAAGTACGGTTTCTCCTGGAGTTTCATGTTGACAGTTACTTGATGTTACTGTAATTGATGTTAAAGGTTACTTTTTACCATCTTTAGATGAATGACATGTGCAAAGCATTCCAGGATGCTATTAATTATGCATCCCAATGAGTAACTGTTTATGCTGGAAATTTCTATTAACTGTAAATGGCTCGGCTATTATTAACATTTGCATGGTTGCTGGCGTGTGAGAGTACCCCCATTGACATGCATGTGTGGCTGTTGATCTCTCTCTAGCGCGCTCTCTGTGTGTGTGAGAATATGAAAATGACAGAATTGTGTTGGAATTGATTTGTGGCACTCGGTTTTCATTCTGTGGTGCTGCGCCACAGATTGGTCTGTGCGATAGAAACACTGGTTTGTTTATAAATGAAAATGATTAAATGTGGTTTTCATTGCTTGATAAATTAGGATTGTTGAATATTAATAACATATCATGTTCTTTAAGTGGCGTGCTGTTTAGATTAACACACCGGACATCACTATGTCGGCTTTGTTTGCTTTAGTGTAAAAAGCAAAGGTGTATAAGGGGTCTGATTGCAGGATCTCTGTGTAAAAAAGACTTTCTATTTTAATCTGCAGCTTTTTTTTCCATGCTGAAATTACATTTACAGACACTTTTTGTTCATATTTGAATAAACTGATCCAACAGCTATAATGTCCACATGTGTGACCAGAGCAGCTTCCCACATCAGCCTTTATCCTTCTGTCCTCCCTCAAGAACAGACTCCTCTCCTTTCTTCTCCTGCCAGTGTCTGTTACATAACCCAATGAATCATCTATTAGTTCTATTAGATCCTGAATCGTTCACGCATGTGTGTGTTGGGGGGGGGGGAGACACTAGTGTTTTTTTGTGTTTGTGTGGGAGGTAAGAATTAAACTTTGGTTAGATAACTTGAGTGGCGTCAGTCTTTGGACGACCTCATTACAGAGAGAGAGAGAGAGAGAGAGAGGAGTTTTTTTACAGTGGAGGATTTGACATGAGCGGCAGGATCAGAAAGCACTGTGTTAACGTGTTGTCTCACATTTTAGAAACTTAACGTAGCAGAGTAAAGTTTCTCCCACGATCTGTTTGCTTCTTCACTGGATTTACAGGAGAATAAATAACTGAGGGGCCCAAAAAGTATTTTGAGTCGCCCTAATAAGAGACAAAGAGCAAAAGATTAACTGCAGAAGCAACAGCAGTCATTAACTTTAATGCTGCTTCTGCCCTGTCCATCAATATCTGTTCACTTTTAGGCAGTTTAAAGGGTTAATATATGGTTTTAGGCTTAATGGTAAAGTTAAGGTTTGAGCAGTGAGTCCCCAGCTTGGATCCTGGTTGGCTGCAGCCTCCCCGCATGTCATCCCCCCACTCTGTCCCCCTTTCCTGTCTCACTACGTTAACTCTAAATAAATGCCCAAAAAATTATCTTTAAAAAAAAAAAGGTTTGGCAGGTGATGGATTATGTACACTACTCACACACTAGGATATTGGATATTATTATTTACATTAGTACTTTTCCTATTTGGTCTGAATTTCTGAATTCTGAATGAAGTAAGTAAAGATGATATTACGAATAAAGAATAAACACCATTTTCATTAGTTTAATATTTATTACCCCCAAAATTGTTAAAATCCCATGAGTCTCTCACAATATCCCGAACTTATGGTTATGTGGGTCTTTGCCCAGTGTAGTATTATAGTCTGTGTGTCCTGCTAATTCTGTTTTTAGTCCATCACAAGATAATTATGAAGGTAAACCATCCCACTCTGTCTAAACAAACACTACATTTCTTCCTTTGTCTTTTCCTTAATGTCTTTTTCCTGTTTATTTTTCTGTCTTAAGCATTTTCTGTCTTTTTCTTTGAAAGATAACAGCTTCCTGACACTTTGAAGCTCTAAAATCCTGGCAAACCAAGTAACTCAGAAAGATAACTAGCATCTGTTAAAATCACAATATGTAATCTACTGCAGCTCAGGGTCTCTCCATCAACAGAATAAGAGGAGACAGCAGCTGACTTCAGAACAATGAAGCAGCTCATTGTTCTGAAGTCAGCTGCTGTCTTTTAGTTCCATCCATCAGATTTTTTACTCCTCTCCAAAATAAAATGCACCCATGCTTAAAACCAGTAAAAACAATTTCACATTTCTCTGAAGCAGGTCTGCATTCTATCTGCGCTAATGCTAAAGTTAGCTCAGACTTTTGTTCTGATAATTTAAGATCCTGACGATTAAAATCCTTCATCTGGTTAAACATAGTTAACCATTTGAGCCCCAGGTCTATTCTTCAGTTTTTCTGCTTGAAATGACAATAAATACACAAAGATTATGTACATGTACTGGTATCAAAAGAAATTTAAATGTGAAGTGACTACAGAAATGTCAGAATCAATTTATGTTGCTGTTATAGAACCAATATAGTTAGAATATTGCAAAATAAAAATCTAAAATTGTGTGTAACGTTGCATTTTACTATGAATAAAAATAATTCATTTAAAACTTAAAACAAAGCCAAATCAGGAAAAAAACTCTAAATGAGCTGAATTATCAGCAATGCAAAGTTCAAACATTATTAAGATAAGAGTTCAAAGATCAGTTATTTGTCCATAAAATCATAGAAATCATTACAGAACATGGCGAATATATTCTATATGATGGTTAAAAGCGAGAATATAAATATTCCTATTAAATAATCACACAAACATTTAAAATCTAAATTAAACGGTTAGTTGCTGCCCTACTACTGATATTATATTAAATTATTTTCTTGTATTGATAATGTGGATATTGGCCTCTTTATTGATGCTGTAGCAGTAACATTGTGTTTTAGTACAGATAAACATACTTTATTTCTGTGATATATGAATAAAACTCAATGCTTCGCCCATATCCGGAGATTTTGGCTTTTAACAGGTTAAAAAACAACCAAGATGTGACAAAGTGTTTGATAGAAATGTGATTTAAAGGCGATAACATGGATCCATCCATGGGAGTCTATGCTGTGATTAGATTAAATTTGGCACATATACAGCTAAAGAACACTGTATCTTGTCTGTTTAATGTGTACACAAACAAAAATATGAAAACGACATTTGGTTGTTTTGGTGGGACCTTAGTGAACTGCAGCAACTTTATCAACCAACCACCGATCGGCACATGAAGTTCGTCATATCAAGTATTTATAACCTCCTCTGTGGCTCCAAAGGAACATTCAACATTGTGCAGAAATCCTGTAGTTTAAAGTATGTAGGCACTGGCCAGGAAGGGGAAGTCCACTAAAAAGAATATGTCTCTTGCTAGCCTTTCTGCTTTTTTGGTAGTGCAACACAAGAGAAGTGGAATAGAACTTGAATCACTCCACGGATCAGCCGAGTGTTTCTCTGTGACATCACAGATCAGGCTGCAGGATTCTCATGAGTCAGTGCTGGATGTATTGAAGCCTTAATGTGACAAGTTAATGGGCCGAGGGAGCAGACTACTGTGAACCTGTGAAGAACTTTTCACACACACATACTGTACACACACACTTTCTATTTCCTCTGTCAACCAACCACACACACACACACAGACACTACATGTTGTCCTAATTACAGCAGAAACCCAAGAGAGAAGGAGAGATGGTGATGAACCATTAGTCATCCAGCAGAAAGGGGTTAAACCTGTATTGCATAGCGTTGCCATATGGCAACACCATGCAAATTTTGTTATATAGGCCTCTTTCTAATTGTGGCCCAGAATGCACTGCAGTATTTGGGTTTGCTGCAACAATTGTGCCATGGGGGTTCAACAGTTTTTATCACTCCATGTAAAAAGGAGTGAAAACAGTATTTCCTGGTCATATGATGTGATTATTTTTGTCCTTCAAAATAAAAGACATGGATTTTATTACTGATTTTTAGTAATATTGGGCCAAATTAATTGTTGCCATATGTTAAGTCGCATTCCTGCTCAGTCTTATAGAACATGTTGTGCACCACTTAGTATGAGACTCAGCAGAGACAGCAGGAAAAAAACGAAGGCTGCACCAGAGGGTTTAGAGCTGTGCTGTGATGGATGATCACTGAGAAAAATGCACTGATGAATGTATTTAGTCCTGTTATTGTGCTGTGATGCAGATCCGGGGTTGAGCTCTGTGCACGAACCCTGTAATTTCAGCCAGGTCACTTTTGTTTGGAACTAGTTCTGCAACCAACAATTATTTTCACATAATTCCCCCGGAGTCACAGACGAAGTGTTTCATATGACAGCCCCAAAATGGCAAAAAAGCATTCAGCCCCTTGTCATCACACGGAACAAAGAACAGCGAAAACACATCGCGTTTCAGAAGCTGAAACCTGATGGGTTTTTGTCAGTTTTCCTTAAAATCTAACTGGAAGAATTATGCAATTTGCTTCTGTTAACGGACTAATTGATTAATGGACTGATTGCAGCAACTCCATCCAAGATCTCCTCCCACTTTAAATATACTTTATTGCTCAGTGAGAGAGTGGCAGAAAATGACATAATGCATTTAAAGCCTTGGTTGCATGCAGGTATGTGTTATTTTACCTTCCTGTCATTTCAGGCCTTGAGTCATATTCTAGTGTTTGTGACATTAACCCTCTATTGCATAGTGTTGCCATATTTAAAAAGCTGCGATTAGAAATCTGTTTTTACAGTTGGGCATATAAAGCTGGGCTTTTATTTTTTAAGGACATCATGAAGATGAGATGAGATTTGTTGCAATATGGCAACATGCAAATATGGAAAATTACTCGTGCATCCAACCTAATAGAGTCCCATTGACTTACATAGCATGAAACTAACCTGACAACAACTTTTTATATTTTTTAAAATATATTATTTAGGCCATTTTAATTAATAAAAACATTCAAATCATTTCTTTACCATGTCTAAGTAATATTTCATACAATAGAGGGAACAGATCAGCATTGTCCAGGTATTAATGATATTTTCATTTTTTTTATTTGTAATTTTTTTATTTGAGTTGGTTCCAACTCAACCTCGGCCGTGTTCATTTACGGCACAAAGAGTTGAAAGTCTCTCAGCTTGTTGTCTTGGCAGGTGGTGAAAGGAGTGAAAGGTCTGATCACATCCACCCTCCCGCTGTCTCCTGCGTCTGTCCCACAGTTGCCGTAACAACCGTCACCAGGACGCTGGCCCCCTCAGAGTCGTGACGGTTTCCTCCTCTCGGTTCCCCTGTTGTTTTTGTGTCTCCTACGGTCCTCTACCTTTGATTCACCATTTTTCCATCCTTCCTCTCAGCTTGATCCTTCTTTTTTTAATTTTTCATACCAGCATGATGCATTATATTTCGTCACTGTTGCCAATTACAAAAGTGATTCATTCCCTAATTAATGAATTAATTGGTTTCTTGAAAGCTCAAACCACTTGTTATCAGGTAGCTCTTTATTCCTCTGACTCACTGGAAGTGATGTACAGTGCTGCTTTTTATAGTCTTGTGTTTTGGGAGGTTGTTTGTAAAAGGTCAAGTAGATTTGTGAAAAAGAAAATTGAAAAACTAGTTTTCTCTCTGGAGAAGTTTAGGGTTGTCATGCTGATGATAGGCATCGCATTCACGAAACACAACGGAAAGAGCATGTACATGAGAGATTTTCAGGTATTTAGGAAAGATTTGCTTGAGAATTATCATCATTGCCTGTTCTTCCAAAAAGCTTAAAATGCTGGTTTGATCCTTGTGCTCGTTTTCTCTCTTTTAAAGGGAAGAATAGAATTTCCATTGCACAATTTGCACAAATAGGATAATACAATGAAAAAGTACAACCACTCAATTAAAGATGGACATTTTCCATCATGATCTCAAAAGAGATTAAAAAAAGCAGGGGGAGCATAAACAGACAGACACAGAGGACATTTTTATAGTCTATAAATGGATGTATGTTCTCAGTCACGGGAGAATTCTGAATATATGGACTGATTACTGGCAATATTGGATATAGAGGATTTTTTTTTTTGCAATAGTGATTATCACATTATTATTCATTCGTTCAATGGACCAATGGAAGATGTCTGCTCATCACATTAGGTGCTTATATGTGTTTCATCGGTTGGATTTTCCTGGAAATAACCTACGCTGCAATGTAAGCTCACATCCCAACAGACCGCCACTAAATTCCTGCTCTCAACAACTTTGACATCTTTATGAGATACACGCCACCTGAGACCCAGACGATTACTACATTAGGCCGATTTTTTTAAGCCTCAAGATCGGCTCATCTTACACAAAAAGGTTCCAAATGTCAAAGGAAATCAATTAATCAACTCGCACAGAGTAAGCGCACAGTACTAATGATTTGATTAATTCAAATCGAAGAGAAATAAATGAGCAGTGTCTTTGCATAATATGTCTTTATGTCTTTACATAATATATAAAAAAGACTCAATCCATAAAAAAATGAAAATTAAGCAATAGAGTGATATCAGGTAAAACAGGCCGTTTAAGGTTTGGGGATCCCAGCCCCTCTGGAAATTACAGCCAATGACTACAAAGGATTTTAAAGTGTTGACAAGATTTGATTAGTTTATAGTTTCTATGGTGGGTGAGACAATACTTCAAATCTAGACTGCAGCAGAAATGTTCATGGTAAGTAGCCTGGCACGACAAATCTAACTAAACCCGTTTCACCTCATGCAAAGAAAACACATGCAAAGAAAGGTGGCACAATGGATATTTCAAGATTTATAGAGCCTAAATATTTATATTTTATCACATAATTCCAACACAAAATGATCAGAAACAGTCATTATTAATCATAAATACACATGGAAAATGGCATATTTGGTATTGTGTTATTGTCCCAAGTGATTTACTAAAAAGTGACCCAATTTACCTGATATCAGCCTATAGGTAATTAATAATAATTTCTACAGTACATCTAATACGTTTTATTGAAAAAGAACCTTCAGTAGTATTCAGGAAGTGCCTGTGTGTGAGAGAGAAGTCATTTGTCAAAAAGTGACATTGAGAAATTACTCGCGAGATGAGAACAGTCCCCGACTATAAAATCCAACTGTTCAGGTGCCTGTGTGTGTGTGTGTGTATGTGTGTGTGTGGGGGGGTAGGCAGTTCGAGTGTGTGTGTGTGACTCTGTGTATGAACAGATTGCAGGTTGTGTGCTTGGTGTTACTTGCTGTCGTGAGGTATAGTCACATCTTTCATAAGAGACACGCGGTCTTGAGAGCAGCAGAGTAATAGTCTGTTAATTAGCCTGTTGCTCCCCTGCCTGTGTGTGGGCGAGGGGAAGCAGAATATGTTCCATCTCTCTCGACTTCAAACCCAAGTAAACATGTTTCCTCCCACACGCTACAGACACCTGGCGCTTTAATCAGCGACGAAATCCATCACTACACCGACTTCTGTAAAAAAAAAAAAAAAAAAAATCAAAACCCAAGAAACTGTGTTTTTCACTTATTAATGTATAAAAGCATAATGTGGGAAACAAATGGAACATTTTAACAGCATCACAATCCTCTCAGAACATGGTGTTATATGGACAGGAAGACTTTAATTCAAAGCTTTAAAATGCATGTAATATGAAAATTAGGAGTGGTTAATCTGTCTGGTTTCCCTTTTAGATTCAATTATGACTATTGAGTTCCCGAATTACTAACCGGTTTTCAATTATTAATGATTCACGATTATTGATTTTCCATTTGACAACATGGCCTCATTTCTTTGGCAATAATATAAAATATGGCCGTTCAGGGTTCAGACAATGTTAACGTTCAATAATTGATTTGTGTGCCAATTTACAATACGTTTTTATAAAATAAATGAGTTAGGATTGACAAATAATCAATTTTTTAACCGCCCCCTAGTGAAAATGGGGTGAGGACCACAGTTAACCTGTATTTTTTTTGTAGCACATTTACTGTTTCATGCTCATCAGCCTCATGTGCAGCCTCAGTCATAGAAAAACCTCCCTCTGGTTGCTGCTCAGGCTTTTCTCTGTTATTAGTGTTGTCTGCTCCCATGTAAGATAAAGCCTCCAAAACAGAAACCAGAAACTAAAACTACTTGTGCCAAGACAACAAAAATGGCAGCGAATGAGGTCAGGTCAGGGATTTAGTGACGGTGAAACTTGTCAAACCACTTGAGCTATAAATGAAACCGCCTGTTATCCTCCCTCTGGACCCTCTTCAGCCTGGAGACCCTCGGCCTCAGCAGTCATCTGAGCCCTGCCTCTCATTAGAAGCTCAGATTCTACTTGGTTATTTCTGTGTTTACAGAGTGGATAATGAGTCACACCTCAAACATTGAATTATGTTACCAACTGTTGTTAAGTGGGGCGACACGGTGGAGCAGGGGTTAGCGCTGTTGCCTCACAGCAAGAAGGTCGCAGGTTCAAGACCTCCTTGGTCCTGGGTCTGGGACCTTTCTGTGTGGAGTTTGCATGTTCTCCCTTTGTCTGCGTGGGTTTTCACCATGTACTCCGGCTTCCTCCCACAGTCCAAAAACATGCTGAGGTTAATTGGAGACTCTAAATTGCCCGTAGGTGTGAGTGTGTGAGTGAATGGTGTGTGTGCCCCACGATTGGCTGGCGACCATCTGGGGTGTATCCCTGCCTCTCGCCGTAACTCGCTGGGATAGGCTCCAGCAGACCATGTGACCCTAATGAGGAATAAGCAGGTATAGAAAATGACTGACTGACTGACTGTTGTTAAGTGTAATTTTTCTCTCAGTTTGTCGTAGAAATAGGTGTGTTTAAATCCAGTGATCATTAAGCCCCCCAAGGTTAGGGGTCTTGGGGGGCTTAACATACCTCAGCAGTGGGGGGAGGAGCATGTACTGCTTATCCCTGTTTTTTTCTACCAGTGGATGAATGAATTGTGCAGGATAGTATGAATTGGGCATCACGTGAATAGTGGTCAGGCCTCAATGAATGTGCATCTATCAGTGACGCTTGATCCAAATTAAACATTTCTGGATCACCAAAAATATTTCAGTGACATTCAGGTTGGTTAAGAAAAAGACACTGAATATACTTTTTGTACTCTAGGGTATAATAAAAAAATGACAAAAGTCATGATTGGATGAATGACTTGCACAAAGCTTTCCAGGATAGTATCAATTAGGCATCCCCGGGAGTACCTGTTCATTCATTGTATGTTGGCTAGTGAGAAATTCTTATTAATTGTAAATGTTAAGCTAGGCTATTTCACATGAATGCTGGCAGGACAAAATGTGCTAATACAATACAGCAGCTAGCTTCTTCACAACTGTAGCAATGCATCAACATCATAACGCCTTGTTTTAAATGCAAGTGATGTCAGGTTTATGGAAGCCAATTAGGCCATGATTGATCTATACAAAAGCATGACTCCATTATTTCAATGCTAAATTGACGAAAACATCAGGCCAGTGCAAGTGTTCCTCTATTAACATGTACATAGGGCTGTCGATCTCTTTCTCTCGCCCTCTGTGTGTGAGTGAGAATGACAGAGTCGTGTTGAAAAATAAAAAAGAGATGGAATCAATTTGTAGAACTCAGTTTTCATTCTGTGGCGTTGTGCTACATATTGGTCTCTGTGAGAGAAACACTGGGGTAAAGTTGACTACATTGAAGAGTAGAAAGCAAATGTGCAAGAACAGTGAAGGTCACTAAGTCCAAATGATCCTCTGTGAGTTCAGATCCACAGCGGGAGGTGTCTGACTTCAGCAGCACATGTTTAACCACCAGGTCATTGAGGTCACTGTCAATAACACTCTGTTGTGTAGTCAGTGAACATCATATTATCAGCTGCCATTATCATACAGGACACAACACATCACACAAATATAGTTATATGATTATCAATTAACCAAAGCTGATGACTCTTCATTGTTGCAAAATATCATTGGACATGGTTTAGTTATTAGAAATCTATGGCAATTAATTAGGCCACATATTTCTAATTATTTAGTTCATTATAAATAATGTTCTTAGGGATGTTGTCCCAGTCTCTTTTTAAATATTTTAGTGTGTAATAAAATCTTCTGTGTAAATAAAATCTGCTTTACTTTTATATAGGAGCTCTCTTTTTGTACCTCTGATTGTTCCCCAGATTAAGTTTACACAGTTTGGAGGTTTGGACAAGATATTCACTCTTGTTTTGTAGTTTTTATCTTAGTTTTCATGTTTCTTTACCTCTTCTTTAACTTCACAGTTTCTTTCACTACATTAATTGTTGAAAATGTTTAGACCCAGTAGACTCTTATTTCACTCTATCAGCTTTGATCCATATATATATATATATATATATATATATATATATATATATATATATACACACACACAACACCGGGCTGTGAAGAAGTTGTTTTTCTGACCTCTCTGGTTCAAAGTTTCAAGCCCAACAGTGATGTCTCAGGGTCGTTGAGTTCACCTGTGATTACTGCAGCAAGGTGAGAACTTAAATCCTCAGTAAACAAACTTCTGTTGGTCATATGATGGATCACCTGACCACAGATCTGACTGGTGCTGGTCTGTCGTCTCAGCACCGCTACAAACACAGGAGGCTCCAACAGAACATCAGGGTTTTAGAAAGGCAGTGTACAAATAACGGGATAACGTTTAAAAAGGTTGACCCCATCTACATATTTTGAAGTATCACATTAGAAAAGTTAGAAATTGAAAAAAAAATTGGTTGCTAAATTTTGCAAACAATTTAAGGCAGGTTATTTCTGCATTTGTTATAAAAGAGTTAATGTGCTTCTTCTTCTCTGTTTATTAAAGCCATATTAAATGTAGCCTTTACCGCCACCTTCTGATGAAACCATGCTTCACATCTAGTTTATTCAATCCAAACTTTAAAGGTGGAATATGTAGAATGAACAGAAAACATGACCCATTCATTCAAGATAGGAGTACAGTAGCACAGGGAAGAACTATGCAGAATATTTACCGTGTGTGTCATTGTTACCTTCATTTTACCAAGTATGATGTTGATAAATGACTGGTATCAGTTACAGGCAGAGTGGAGGCTCCTTTCATGTCATGGCTCTTCTCTCTGGCTTTGTGAGTCCGTGACACAAAGCAGCCCGGAATAGATTGTTGTCCAGACCAGTCTGGAGACCACTTTTTATTGGTTTTGGTCTTGTCACGATGCGAGAGTCTTTGGTCTCCGTCTCGGAAGGATTTGGCCTCTGTGTGTGTGCGTGCGTGTGGATCAAGGCTAAAAAAACAAACACTAATTATTTTTTCTTTTTATCTTAATAGTTATTCTCTTGCTTAGAATAAATATTAGATTGTACTGTTGTGCCTGTAGGTGACGTAATACAGAGACAGTTCATGTCTGTGTGTGAACTCATTATAAATGTTTTCATCAATTGACTGAGATCAAATGTGGGGTAATTGCATGACCACTGTGCTATTTCTAAACTATTAGAGGATTGACTCCTGAATGCTGTTATAGTAGAACTATCTCAAATACACCAGTAATAGCAATAAAGAAAAATGAAATATGCAATAAAAAGTTTGAGGGGAGTATGTACACAAAATTAGGGGTGGGCAATATGAGCTAAATTTATATTGCACTATAATTTAAACCATAGATGGTAGACAGTATATATCACAGACTTTGGTATGTAAATTATAGCAGAGCAGTTTCTTAATGATTACCATACCACATGGTAAATGTATTCAAGCAGGAAGTGTTTATTTTAAAATGGTACAGTCAATTGACCTCAAATTATGCACAGATGTAGCCAATGACATGCAGAACAATAATTCTGTTTTTTTTCAAAAAAAAACATTTATTTATTTTTTTTAAATCTGAAGATACAGAACTGAATCTGGATAGATGATTGCTTCCTGTTTCAGATTCCTGTTTCAATGAGGTGCACTTGAATGCACCTTGAAGTTGCATTGCCGTAATAACAATGTAAATGGGCACTCAAGTTTTAAAGTACAAATAGCGTTGATAAAATCACAGCAAAACCAATGAACACCAGAGGGGCCTGCTGCACTATGTTGAAAGAAAAAGAAAAAATATCCGCTGTGCATCTGTCGTATGTTCTCGTTGCGCGACTCCTGTAGCACGTGAACACGCGAGCATGCCTCCAGTCGTGCCAAACTCGGGACGAGTAACTGGATCTTACACAATCAAAACGCTTGGATTGCAGCAGATGAGCAGTAATGAGGAATATTAGAAAGTTTTTGTGTACTTTTATGTACCTTTTCTTAACGGGCACGAGTGACTCTCATTGTATGTATTATAGTGAACAGTAGAACCCCCCCTTCTATAATACAAGTCTATCTTCTACTAAAATCTGATGCTGTTTATCCATTTAAATACCCAACAGGATGGATGATGGATGTAAAGAAATAAAAAATCTGTTCCATGTAAACCTGCTCCATCATTAAAATGCTGCTTTCATGTTGCTGCATCAGTAATAATCCAATCATGCAGCACTCTGATACCATTACGTTATTAATTTTAAACTGTCTGTCTGTAACTTCACTTCTAGAAGTCTCCGTCTCTGTCTCTGGGAAGACAGGGTGATTAAATAAAATAAATAAAGAAAAGGGTTAAATAAAGAAAAAGGAGGATTACAAAAAGGAGGGGGACATGAACTAACTGTCATGTGCTACTTTCTGGTCAGTGCACATGTCAGAACATTTCGGTTTGGCCTGAGAGGACGGTCTCGCACATCATAAAACACCAATAAACACTCCATAAACACCAATGAATTTCCACAATTTCCACAGACGTAGTGAACTTTGGTCACATGTAAATGGTTAGAGGCTGTTTCAAAACTGTCCAGTGAACTCCAAGACCCCTTCTAAACCTGCAGCGGGAGTGTGGGATTATCCAACACACACACACACACACACACACACAGTGGAAGGTGAGAGCCCAGTCTCACATGGCCACACACACTAACCCACATTGCGAGGAAGCCTGGGGGGAGGGGCAGTGAGAACCAGAGGCGAGGGGGTGGTGACAGTGGCCATGTGATGCAGAGGACTGCCTGGCAACGTATTAACACACACACACACACGCACGCACGCACACAGTTGTGGTATGAAGCCACGCCTCCTCTGAGGAAGGAAAGCTCACATTTCACTGTTTACATAACCTTGATTGACCAATAAATACAGAGAGAATGAGAGAGAGAGAGAGATTTATCATTAAATTCTTGTGATAATATGTAGATGTTAAACTTATATATTTGTAATCAGTTACTATCTCCTGATGGAGGAGTGGGATTATATAAATTTGCAAATCAAATCCCCCGCTCCCTCCCTCCATGTTTATTGGATTGCCTTGTTCCAGTTGACACAATCATGGAGCGTCCTGCATGGTCCACAATCACATGTCATCATTTTAGTTTCAGCTGCAGAGTGACTGTGTCAGTCAGCATAGCTCAGATTAAAAATAGCTGCAGGACTTCTGAACTATGATGAGATTTGTTTCACTCACTGAAGCTGAACTGAGTAGCTACTTGGGATTTGAAAAATGTACAATTATTTTGTGCATATATATATATATATATATAGTACAGGTCAAAAGTATGGACAAACCTCCTTATTCAATGTGTTTCCTTTATTTTCATGACTATTTACATTGTAGATTCTCACTGAAGGCATCGAAACTATGAATGAACACATGTTTATTGTATTATGTACTTAACAAAAAAAGGTGAAATAACTGAAAACCATTTCATCTGAAATGGTCACTTCACAGTTGTGCCCTATCAGGGTTAATTAATGGAATTTCTTGCTTTATTAATCAGAGCAAATGGTGGCTATTTTGAAGAAATTAGAATATAAATCATGTTTTTAGTTATTTCATCTTTTTGTTAAGAACATAACACCATAAACATGTGTCCATTCATAGTTTCGATGCCTTCAGTGAGAATCTACAATGTAAATAGTCATGAAAATAAAGAAAACATGGAATGAGAACGTGTGTCCATACTTTTGGCCTGTGCTGTGATTAGAAGGTTCAAAATAATGCATAATTAACATATACTAATGATCTGTAGTTTCAAACAGCCATTATCAACCTTGGGGTCACAAGATGATTTCTGGGGGCCGCCAAATCATTTTTGGAAAATATGTGCGCAAAATTGATATAGCAGCAGCAGTTGGTCTCAAAGAGGTGTTTTATTACTCAAACCCAGTTACTGTCAGCCGTAACTACAGCAAACAGAATGATAAAAAAGTGTATTTATTGATTTTTAGGGAATATTTTCAGGTATTAAATGCATACTATGTCCATATAAAAAAAATCACCAAAACCTCACCTCTAGTAGTTAAGGCATTGTTAATATGATGAATTAAAGCAGACAAGAGCAGCATAGAAACATGAAGCAATGTTACAATGTACAGTTTTATATAATTAAAAAGATTTATTTAAAAAGGGGGTCACTGACAGCAGTGGATGTTAAATTTGGGGGTCACGACTCAAAAAGGTTGAGAAGGTGCAGGTGAGTAATTGTGTCAGTGTGATGATGTTGAATATCGGGATTCATATTTTAAATCAGAGAATTGCGATAAAGCAATTAATTATGTCTCTTTCCTCACAAGTTCATCTTAATACTTAAATATTTCACACATGTGATTTTGAATGCCAGTGAATTGTCCTTTGGACAATAAGGATTTCAGTCACACATTTGCAAACTGGCCAGTAAACAGACCAGATTATCATATGACATGTCCTGTCTCCACTGTCCGTCTCTTCCTGGTTGAACTCTGTTACTCCTGTTACCTAAGGCAGCCTCTCCGGAGTGGGCGTGGCTTGTGATGTCACACACGCTTCTGTGTCAGATGGGGGGGGGGTGGAGGAAAGCAGGGCAGAAGGGCAGTAGAGGAGGGGGGGGACTCTGACAGGCGACAGGAGGCGGCAGCTTTCAGCGACTCATTGTTTTGTAATTGTCCCGTCGGCCTCCTGTCCTCAACCGTAGCCACAAAAGCTGCCAGACGAGAGCTAGAGGTTGAGAGCCTCAGATACACACGCACACTTTGACACGCTCAGTTCAGGCTGGACATTGAGGAAGTGCGTTAGCAGCATGAAGGCAGAGCACACACCAGATGGAGTGAGTTTAGGAGAGTGGGAGAAGGAGGCGACTCTCAGCTGAGACCAAAAAAACCCTGTGGACCACATGACGTGATGGGTGAGTAGCTGAAGTTTGAGCCTGTCTGGTTGCCTGACAGCTGCGTGTCGCGTCTGTTTCTTCTCATCCCTTCTGTTAGTACTGGTTTCTGCTGCTGCTGTGACTTCTTATCAGCACAGAAGGAACTTTTCTATCATGCTGACCTATATGTACAAGTGTTGCTGCGATGCCAGGTCTGCCACTCAGGCAGAGCCCGGCACGGCTCAGAGGTTTCATAAGGCCTGTTATGAAATCGATTCAGGACTTGTCCTTGTTCCCTTAAAAAAAAAATCGAATCTCCTTTTACAAGGGGTTTTCTTTTTTTTATCATATTATGTGGTTTAAACTATCATTTCTGAGGGTAGATTTACTTCTTGTCAAGCAGAAAAGTTCCTAAAATCTTCAGTTGCTGTCACAAGGAGATGCATTTTCATCTAGTTTCATTCTAAATCCGTTCTTTTAGCTCTTGGTTATGGTTTAATGAGCCATTTAACTCCGAGTCTGAAGTGTTCCCGTTAGTGTTTCCTCAGGTCTGTGACGAGCTGTAACAAATTGATATAGAATCAGATAAATTTGCCCCTGGACACATCGTACTCTGCATAAATGGCTGTTTTGTTGACGGTGTGTTGTACCTCTTCTACAGCGTTACCATGTTGGACAGATGTGGCACGGCTGTGTGGAACAACTGATTTAAAGAGTCATTTTAAACACTGTGTGCGTGTTAATCTGTTGCTTAGGTGGCTGTTGGTGCAGCTGTAGTTGTATAAGGTTTTTGGAAATCAGGTTTCACTTATTGGACTGTTGATATATTTCCTGTACTGTAAAATTTTGCTGTGAAATCTGCAGTTACAGTATAGTAGATTGTATTTTTACAATAAATCACAGTAAAATTACTGAAGAAAATCACTGTAGTGAATATAATACAGGAAATCACACAATACTATTTCATAGATTTTTATCATACAGTTAATCACATAATACTGTACATACAACTGAAATAACAGTATTTAATTGATTTTTGTTTTACATTAATGACACCATACTGTACAGAAGTACAATACTTCTGCTGTAAGAAATAATTACAGTAACGTTCTGGATATTTGCTGTTAGTTACTGTAAATTTGAACTGTTTTGACTGAGGGTTGATCCCATGTTGTAAAATCTTTTTTTTCTTTTCTTTTAGATATTTTTTGTAGTTTTTAATGACCAACACTATGTTTCAGAGAGAAGCGTTCTGTATGGATCATTGATCATGTGACTTTTAGGACTTTAGGACAGTGATGTCAAACTCAATTTAGTTCATGGGTCACAGTGCAATTTGATTTAAATTTGGCCAGACCAGTAAAAATCAACATATAAATAACAGCTAGACATTTCTCCTCCTTTTTATGTAAATAAATACATAAATATTTACATTATTTACTGTTAAGTTACAAAACAGAAGAGATGACATAACAAAAGTGAACTTATCTTACATCAACAATATGATGTCCTACTTGAAATTGAAACATCTTAACAAGTTCCATTGGAAGATTATTTTACTTAATTAAGATAGAATTGATTAAAATGTATTATTTTTTATCTTAATGTTGTATTTTTGATTTAATTTTTTACTCAAAATCTTTCCCCTTTTTTCCCCCAAATCTCATATTTTGGGGAAAAATTAAATAAGCAAAACTATTTAAGTTTTCGCTGAACAGTCGCTGAACAGTATTTATTATTTTAAGCAGCAGGTGATGTTATCTCCTGCTTTACAAACCATTTTCAAATCAAAATTATAAACATTTTATCCGTTGAGCCCTAAAAGATTCTCACTGACTTTACATTTCTATGAAGATACAGGAACTGGTCCATTTTTCTCAGTTTTTGTACAGTCCCCTTTAGCAGACCTGTTCTGGCCCCCGGGCCACATGTTTGACACCCTTGCTTATGGTTTTTGGGGGATGTACAGGTGCAGGTGTCTCAAGAGATACTGACACAGATATCTGTAGTCATAATCCTCCTCCGAGACACACACACACACACAGCACAAATCTAGATGAAGTCACATTTTAGGCTTTGGTTTAATCAGTGAAAATCACTTTCAATTTAAGTTTCACGATATTTTAATGGATTTTGCAGAAAGACTCTGTTTATTCAACTGGGCTGAGGACGTATTACTGATCAAACTTACATCTGATCTTTATTAATCTCAAACAGATCAACATAAAAAAATAAAAGACAAACACAGATAGTAACATGAGATTTTATTGGAATAAAATAAACAGTCACTAAGCCTCATATATGTTGGAGAAGCAGCAGAAAGAAGCATTATGTCCCTTCCTTACAATCTATAAAAATAGATGCTTTATATTTGCTAGAACATTTCCTTAAAGTGTTGAATTTAACAAAAAAATGTCTTATTAGCCACTTAAAGGAAAATTCTATACAGTTTAAATCACTTTTCAGTCTTCTGGTTTTGTTTTAGCCCTGGTTATAATTTAGCTATGGAATAAAATGTCAAATTGTTTTGGTCACCAAATAAAGTGACAGTAATAAACAGTAATAAACCTATAAACAGGTAGCATGTGTGGGTGGCTGCTTCCGAACATGCTCTGTATTCCTGGGTGTGTTATGGAGGAGTGTTTTCTTTTTTTTTTTATGGGGGAGGGGGAGATGAGTGACAGTCGGCCGTACCGGTCCCCCCTCAGCGGGGCCCTGGCTACAGCATGAAGGGTTATGTAAGTTTTTCAGCTGCCAGCCCTCCTGCCTGCTGCTGCTGCTGCACATTCACACTGTTATTGACTAGAGGAGCACACCAAGCAGCATCGAGCACAACTCAACCAGCCAGTCAGTCACGCTGAAGAGCTGAAGAGCAGCAGAGTGTCACACCAGGATCAGAAGAGGAGAAACACACATCCCTGTTCACTTTTTACCAAAAGAGAGTTCAAGAGATAAGAAGAAGAAGGACAAGCGGAGGAGACCAGTCCTTCTCTTATACGATAACCATGCTGCTCCTGGACGAATCAGAGTCTTTTGCAGGTAGGTGACATCATCATCCTCACCCCGAGGCAGGGATGGTGAAGGGATGGGTCCCTGAGATCTGGGAAAGGGGGAGAAAGTTTTAGAAATAGATAGATGGAAGATAAAAACGTTGGGAAACGGTACAAGAGTCATTGAGGGTTAGAAAAGATAAAGTGGTAGAAAAGAGAAGATAACTGTTTTAGAAGGAGAACCTCCTCCTCAGCTGCAGAGGTGTTTCCCATCCTGTTCATAGAAAGGCAGCATGAATGAAAGGCAGAGGCGAGGTGAATGGGGGCAAGATAAAAAGACACGATGAACGGAAAAGGATCTTTAAAACGATTTTTCTCTCACTTCCTGCATTCCTGCTCTCTCAGCTTCATTATATCTGATTTTTCTCTCTTTCCAGTCGTCATCCCTCCATCTTTCAGCCGGTCTCTCCCACGCGTGCCGGCCACCCCTCGCTCTCTCTTTCCCTTTCTGGCTCTCATGTTGTAATCTTAGGCCTGCCCTCCCATTGGCTGTTTCTACAGTTACCTAAACCAATGCCGGCACATGATTGGTGGATGTAGGCAGGACCGGGCCATGCTGGAAGTGTGAGAAAACATACGGTTCACGAGACCAGTGGGTCAGGGGGTTAATGTGCAGGGACGTAGCACCGCTGCTTCTAGGAGGAAGGTCTTTGTTTTATTTTTATTTTATTTTTTACAACATTCTCCATTCACTCATGTACTTACTCAAACACTCATGTACTTACACCACAGGTCCACTCTCAACTGGATCTGTATGTTTTTTCTGTCCTGTGCACAGTTAAATGGCTGTTTGTGTCACATAATTTCAGGATAACGAGATAATAATCCTTTAAAGACCTCACTCAGGCCTGGATTCAGAAAGCTGCTTTTCCAATGGTTGCATAAGTTGCATGTCGTTGTGACAGTAGGTTTTATCACCTGATCTCATTTGAACGTGTGTAGATACTATGAAGGGATGAGGGTTTTTTTTGTGTGTGTCTGCACATGGGATTTGAAATAAAATCATTAATGGTAGCTGCTTGTAGCTTTAATTAATGATTTAATTAATTCACTATCTTCTCCTATGTCTGCTACGTTTTGGGACACAGCATCAGTGTTGTTTTTCTTTTTTATGTCTTCAACATATTTAGAGCTTTGATGGGGTTTAGAACTAAGTTTAAAAAAGGGTGCAAATTTCCTCACAACTTATGAGAAATTACACCACTAAATTATCCATTTTGATTGCAAAAATCGACCCCCAAAAAATCCTGTAATCCTGGTGCATCCAGGAGGTTTGATCACTTGTTGAATATTGCAATGAGAATTAGTTTCATCCAGCAGTGATGTTGCAGGTTGGATATTACTGATTTCAAAGATACGTCTTAACTTGATGATGTTTTTCTTCTAAACAGTCTCTGCTTCCATCAGTGTAGTGATGTAAATGTAGTTCACTTGGTTACTGGATCAATTCAGTAGAAAACCTGACCTTTATCAGCATTGTTTTTAAGGTGAGCAGCTCAGCAGCATCTACCTACAACATCTAACATGTCAGTATTGTTGCTGTGGCCTTCAGTCTTTCAATAAGCATTCAGCCATGAAATAGTATTTCTGTATATATCACAGTATATATCACAGCTGAGCTGACAGATGCACTTTCTGTCACTAATGAGGAGAGCTGAGATGCAAAAACAGCTTCTAATTCAGCATTCAAACCCTTTGTTGTCCTGTAGCAACCAGCTGCTGCAGCACTTGACTGCTGTTCAAAGTAAAAGAAGGTGTTTGTTGTTTTGGCGATTTTGCATCGATGGGCCCAGGCAGACTTTACAGGACAATGATGATGAAGGTAGAAAAGATTTTTGGTTTGGTTTGTTCAGGGGCTCAAAGTATGCTGAGCGTCCTGGTTCCTGCCAAAAAAGGCTTTATATAACTGTGTGTGTGTGTGTGTGTGTGTGTGTGTGTGTGTGTGTGTGTGTGTGTGTGTGTGTGTGTGTGTGTGTGTGTGTGTGTGTGTGTGTGTGTGTGTGTGTGTGTGTGTGTGTGTGTGTGTGTGTGTGTGTGTGTGTGTGTGTGTGTGTGCTCTCCTGACGCTCTGCTCCAGCAGCAGTGACACACTGGCCTACTAAAGCGGCCTTAATAACTCATTCAGGGCAGGCTGTTATATAACAGGCGTGTGTGCATGCTGTCATGCTGAGAGCTTTATATTTATAATATATATATTTTTACTTATGTAACCAGTTAAATCTGTGTGTGTTCAGAAAGAAAACCACAGCTGCTTTTCCACACACCTTTTTGGTTTTGTTTTTTCTTTTTTTTTCTTTTTTAACCAGCAGTTTCTGTCAGATCTTTACCACATGTTTCTCCAGTTCACCCTTGCAGACATTCTCAACAGCCAGTGTTGGGAGTAACATGTTACAAAAGTTAAACCAATTACTGTAAAGCATTGTTTTTTTGCTGTAACACAGTAATATAAGGCATTGCAGGGGAAAAATTGTAATATTTTATAAATGTCAGTAACGTGCACTACAATGCATTTTAACCCAGATTAAAGTTGTGTATTTTGTTTTTTCCTGTAGAAACATTGGATAGCACATTCTCCAGATGGACATTACCTTGTTTGTGAAAAAATAAGGATTTGAAGAACATCATAGTCAAATACACCTTGTGTGCTACACCTAAAGAACTGTCCACTTCCTGAAATAGCAGCAGTAGTAACTAAACACTAAACTGAACATTTAGAGAAAACTTGTCTGCAAGGACCCTGTTGTGACTAGCAGCAATGATGACAAGGTAATTTTGGTGAGAGTAACTTAAAAGTAATGCAATAGTCGTGTAATGCCTTACATTTTAAATACATGTATGTAACAATGTCTGTGTAGATTCTCACTCATCTCATTTATTTTGCTTTTGAGTTTTGCATCATAACTCACAGACACATTTTCTCACAACCTGAAGGACGACTGTTACACCCACAAGGACGTTAATATTTTCAGTCCTGCAAAATTAATCAGATTTTTTGGGAAGGAAACACAGAGTAATGTTAACTTTCATTTTAGTTGTAATTTGGTGTTAGTTTAATTAAGAAACGAAATGTTTTGACACAAAAGTTTCTTTATGAAACAGAAATTTTCTCAAACAAAAGATTACTGTAACTCTCCCTGCGCACATTTAAAACAGCTGAGGTCAAACATCATTGTGTGTGTGTGTGTGTGTGTGTGTGTGTGTGTGTGTGTGTGTGTGTGTGTGTGTGTGTGTGTGTGTGTGTGTGTGTGTGTGTGTGTGTGTGTGTGTGTGTGTGTGTGTGTGTGTGTGTGTGTGTGTGTGTGTGTGTGTGTGTGTGTGTGTGTGTGTGTGTGTGTGTGTGTGTGTGTGTGTGTGTGCGTTGACATGAGGTTCTTGTGAACATGCTGGTTGTGTAACAGCACTTATATAAGCGTCCCCCTCTCATCTGACCAGCCTCAGCACTGGTGGCCTGTCTGTTAGAGAGCAACTTTCTGTCTCAGTGGGACCGAAACCGTGTGTGTTTGTTACTGTGGTGTGTGTGTGTGTGTGTGTGTGTGAATGAAACTCACACACACACAATAAGGCAGAAATAAGAGGGAATGAAAGAAAAGCCGACCTTGACTGTTAAATGGAGCCGCTGACCTGACTAACGTGTCTCCATTGTTGTCACGTTGACATCTTGACTCCCTTTGTGACATTTTGGCACAAACACAAAAACCCGGATGAGGCAGGTTAGATGAAATTAAGCGTCCTGTTTTCTGACATCTGTATTTTTCATATCATTTCTGTTTGGAGGTTATAAAGATGTGGAGGTGAAGTTTGTTTTCGGAAATACTTGGCTTTTACTGTTTGGTGCAATATCATACTTTGCTGGTATCATAACGGGCAATCTTAAAATCTGACTGAATTTTGGTGGAAATTGAAGCTGTGGATAATAAGAGATTTATTAAATGAATCATTTATCATAATTTGCATTCTAAGCCGTTCTTAAAACAGAGAGAATGTTCCATGTTTTTTGAGCTTTATTTTCCAATTTTCTCCTAAACTACTTAGCTGAATCATATATCTGTCTATTTTGATTGATGCTAATATACAGACACATTTTCTTTTAAAATATGTTTTCTTAAAAATAAGTTTGAGCTCTTTAATTCAGCTGCAGTCAGCCTCTAAAGAACTGATGTGTTTGTCAGACAGTCAGACGCGTCTAATTACATGCTTTTTGTACTTTACTACAAATTCAGAATGTCTTGAGAATGTCCTTTTGCTTTTCTGTGAGGAGGCATCATCCTCATCCGGGTGTTTTATAACCATTCACCAGCTGCTTAGGTAACAAGGAGCAGATTCAAACATGTACCTGCATGAGAGGAAAAGGGAAAATGGGTGAGAGACAAAGAAAGGCAAAAAAAAACATTAGGAGAATTAATATGGAGAATTCAGGGAGAGGATGTGGTGAATAAATGACATGGAGAGACGTGAGGAAGAAATAAAAGGTTTGTGGAGAGGTGGTAGATGGAACGGTAGGAGACAAGGGGATTTAAATTCATAAGAAATACAGCCAGGTAACTGGAAAAGGAGAAATGGAGCCTGAGGCAGATAAGATAAGACAGAAAAGTGGAAAGAGCTAGAGAATAAGCTGAGAGATTTTTAACCCAGGTTTGTTTTGTTATTGATCCTTTTACATACAACAGTTTTGTTTTGGTTTTTTTTAATCAAAAAATAAAAGCTGAAATAAAAGCTACCATACACTGAATTTCCTTAATATCAAGTAATATCAAGATAGAGTGACGTCTTATGGGGATTCAAGATTGATCAATAACAGCCTCAGCAGAGAATTGAACGTCACAACGTCACATTTTGCCTTGGACTCCTTCTTGTTGCGCCACAAAAGCTGCCCTCTCACCGCCGCCTCGGACGTCACACGTTACACAATTCCCCATTTTCCAAAACACGTCGGAGAACTAGAGCACGGCACAGATACATTTCTGCTGCCTGGCACAGACCAGGGCCAAATTGTTGATTGATTTCCAGCTGAGAGTTTCCGGATGCTTTTTGGATGCAGCGATTTAGATGAATCATGTTACAGTGAATCTTGTGTGTGTGCGTGCGTGTGTTTGTGTGTGTGTGTGTCACTCTGTTTCCTCCCTACTTCCTGGAATCCCACATATATTGGATAACAAGTGTATGTGTGTGCGCGTGTGTATCTTCATGAAGGATTCTCCGCAGCTTTGTAGTAAATATCTGCTGTCATCGGTAATCTCCTTATGTATACAAAAGCAGATGGTGGGACAGGAGGGGAAGACGCGCGCGCACACACACACACACACATACACACACACACGTCAGCCATTTGATTTATTTATTTGTTCTATTTGGGCAGTGTGCAGGTCAGTGACAGGACAGGGCGAAGGAGGAGTTTGTGTGTGCGTGTGTATGTGTGCATGTGTGTGTGTGCACATAACAAAACAGAACCTGGTATGTAGGTCAAGCCCTACAGACCTCACATTTCCTCTCATGAAGATATCAGTTATCTCTCCAGAGTTTCCTTCAGCATCTCATCATTTAAAACCAGATTTCTGACGTTTTCTTGTCAGGATTTTATGTAACAACAAAGTTTAACAACCCTTAAATGTCCCATATCATGCAAATAGCCATTTTCATGTTGTTTTTTCTCTAGATAAGGTCTAGGGGTTATAAAAACTGTCTTGTGCATCTGAGCAGGTTTTTACCACCTGACAGCATTTCTTCTTTCCATGTCAACCTGAATCAAACCACATGCCCCAAAATCAAGTGAATAAAATGTTGTGCAAGTTTAAAATCATGCCTTAGAAGATGCAGTCACTCAACAAATTGGACAAAACCTTCTGTGGTTTAGACTCATCTAGTTTTGCTATAAACCAGACTGCAGAGTGAAGGCTTTATTTATTATTAATGGAGCAGATCAGGAAATCGTTATTGGACGACTAATTACAGTCTGCACTCAAGTTACGAGCTTGATGACAGACATTATTTTTTTCTAAATCACTGATCTGTTCAGAAAAGATTCTTTTTACTACATTAGGCAAAACGCTGAGTGATTTCAAGAGAAGCAACATTTTGAATTCATCCAGTTAGGTATTTAAACGTTTTTTACACCTCGAGTTAACACAAAGGATACAGGTTTGTTATACTGCTGTTTTTGATATATTATAATTTAAAGATACAGCTCATTAAAGGGGGGTAAAATGTTAGATTTCTTCTTTTTCATGTTTTTAATCTTTCCTGTTGACTCTCTTCCTTCTCCTCCTTCCCCCTTTCTCTGGAACACTGACACACTTGAGGAAATGCCACTTATCACACACACGCACACACACACACACACACACAAACACACACACAGCACCATCGCATGGTTGCATAAACAATTAACACTTCACATATACGTCAATGCGGTTATATAACCTTGTTGTCTGACACACATACACATACACACAAAATTCCTGCTAATCATGATTTTGTTACCGTCACGCATTCTTTGCAGCCACATACCAGACGGGTGACAAATCCAAGAGAAAAACCTGAATAAATGTGTCCAGATGCTTCCACACAGGTGCAACCGCATGGTCGGGTTAATCCTTTAACATCCAGTCACGCCGTGTGACATGTATACAAACGCTGAGCTGTTCCACCTGATTCCAGCTGATTCCACTTTTGCATCGAGATATTAAGAGGAAAAGATGGAAGTGACTTTGAAAAAAGGTTCACTCCAGGGGCGTGAACGGCAGGAGCTCAACTGTCTTCAATTAGAACAGGGACTAGAGTGACCTCTGCATTTAGATCTGTGGGAGAGACATCAGTGGATGGGCGAGGATGTTATGCACATGTGATGCCTGTGCATTAGTGTGATATGTGATATGTATAAGAAAAAAGGAGGTGATTGAGAATGTTGCTGCAGGACGTGATCAGAGCATCAACACTCCCTCAGCAATTACACAGGGAATGTTAGAGCTGAGCTGCAGCACTTAAACCCCTCATTACTGTGTGTGTGTGTGTGTGTGTGTGTGTGTGTGTGTGTGTGTGTGTGTGTGTGTGTGTGTGTGTGTGTGTGTGTGTGTGTGTGTGTGTGTGTGTGTGTGTGTGTGTGTGTGTGTGTGTGTGTGTGTGTGTGTGTGTGTGTGTGTGTGTGTGTGTGTGTTATAACCTGTCCCTACAATGCAGTAAAATCCTTTGTAATGTGTGATAGAAAGGAAGTGTGTGTATGAGAATCTGTGTGTGTGTCTGCACAGGTGTTGTGTGAGGTTGTGGCCTCAGGAATCGTTATATAACTGTTCTGTGAAGTTGGAGGAAGGGGAAAAAAAGCAAATGATATATGAATTTTATGTCCTTAAGTGACTAATAATTCAAATCCATGGCGTCTTAATGGTAATATATATATATATATATATATATATATATATATATATATATATATATATATATATATATATATATATATATATATCTTTCTGCCTCTCTGTCCATTAACTGATACAAGAATCAACAAACAGGCCATTTCCTGAAAGCTGTGTTCATTTGCTGTTCAAAACAACCCAACAGATGCTGGTTCATTGCTGGAAAATAAATCCTGTGTTGTACACAGGAATTGAATGGACTTCATGTTTCCTGTTTGTTGTTGGCTGAAATAATATGCATTAGCATTAGCTATGAAGGCAAAACAAGTGGGAAGACATCACTTTGTGATTCACCAGAATGTCCAGCCTGCTTTTAACTGTTAATCATTTCAAACTATCTCATATGTGAAGCTTTAAAACAACAACTTATATATTAAACACATATTAAAGGTCACTTTAAAAGGCATTTTAGCTAGAAGATTGTTTTTTCTGTTTAACTCCACTGGTGAAGTCACTGAATTCCAGGTCCCTATGGTCATGAAAAAACCTGGAAAAATTTGGGAATTGAAAATAGTGATTTCCAGGGCTGGAGAAGTTTTGGAAATATAAATAAAAAGTTTTGCAAAAGTCATGGAAATTTGATTAAAATACCTATAGAATAGCTTATATGCGGTTCACATGCATTAAATAAAATGTTAATTTCAATGATGCAAATTTGTGCAGTGCCAGGGATTGGAAGATTTAATAACATCTGGCTTCACTTGGACAAGTACAAAGAAAGCATGACAGAGACCAGAAGTTCTACTGGAATATTTCTGCTGTCTTTCGTACTTTTCTTTGACATTAAACTGATTATTTTCAGCTTTCTTTGGTGCAAAAGGCCCAAACAAAAATCAACATTTGAAGAACAAGTATACAGTAGTGTTCAAAATAATAGCAGTCCAATGTGATGACTAACCAGATTAATCCAATGGTCCAATAATTTTTTATTGTTACAAGGCAAACAATTTAACAGAACATTGTGCAGAATCTTGTAATTTAGAAGACTTTCTGCTATATTCTTCTGAATGACTGTGCTGAGGTGAATGACAAAACGAGACTTGTGCGTCTCCATCGGTGCCGGCAGCTCTGGAGCTGATCTGGACTCAGTCACAGCGGCAGCTTAATGCTCCTTAGACCTGATGGAGCAGAGAGAACGCTGGCAGCTGATCCTACACCAGTAAACCAGCAGCTGCAGTTAGAAACGGTACTTTGAACTTTCGCTTTCTCTCCACTTCAAAGTTCACATCCCCCACCTCACCTCAAAAAACCCTTTCTGTGATGGATCTGAAGCACTGCATGTCTGATAGAGTCGCTGAATGAAGTCTGAATGCAGAAAGACTTTTTATCAACACTGTAGAGTGTAAAGTGTTTTCTACTATGTTTGGGATTTGATTGATTTTAAGCTGTGTTCTCATGAAATGTTTCTACGTGCATACATGTAGACACACACACACACTCCCCACTGAGACAGGCTGGTGTCGTTAGCAGCCCGATCACGAAGTTTGTTGTCACGTAGATGGACTGAAGGGGCGTTTTATGTAAGTTGTTTTTCAACTGGCAGTGAGCTCATCACCAGCCTCCATGCTGTGTGTGTGTGTGTGTGTGTGTGTGTGTGTGTGTGTGTGTGTGTGTGTGTGTGTGTGTGTGTGTGTGTGTGTGTGTGTGTGTGTGTGTGTGTGTGTGTGTGTGTGTGTGTGTGTGTGTGTGTGTGTGTGTGTGTGTGTGTGTGTGTGTGTGTACGCACGGAAGTGTGTGTCCAGAAAATCACGTAGCAGAGAGTTTGTGTTTGTCCAGTCATGCCAGGCAGATTTCTTGGCAGGACTACCCAACACTGTGAGGCATTTACATTTGTGTGTGTGTGTCCTGTGTTTCATAAGCCATCCATATTTATGATCCAGCTCTTACATAAGCTTCAGATCTGGTTCAGTGTGTCTCTGACAGAATGAGAGGGAGGGAGAAGGAGAACAAGAAAAAAGGTGAAAAGTGCAATAAGGGCAAATTGAGGGTAGAAGAAACACGGAGAACCAAAAATGAAGTAAGTCGGTGTTAAAGTTGCAATACTGTGCAGTTTTCATACTTTTATATTTGGACTCGGGATGAAAGGATTCTTCTTGTTTGTGGTGCTTTACAAATGTAGCTTTGTTAAGTTAGTTTGAATTCGTTTGAAAGCTCATATCCTCACAGGTTGTGGACGTCAACAGCAGCTCCTGTAATTCAAATGAATTAAATCACTTTGATGGAAGTTTCTGTTTCATATTGCACAGTAAAAACAGAAAAAGTAAATATAAGTGACACTACAAAGATCTGTGGGTCATTTAACCATTTCAAATTAGAAAAATTCATAACATAAATCATTGATCTTATATAAGTGACTTAGACTTAGTGGGAAAGGAGCATGATCGCAATGTTGCAGCCAAAATCAAATGTTAAATAGCAGAGACTCCTGCTGCCTCTTAACCCTCTATTGCATTAATATTAGTTACGCATGGTAAACAATGTTTTGAATGTTTTTATTCATTAAATTAACTAAATAATAGATATATTTAAGAAAGATAAGTTGTAAACATAGTCTTAGGATAGTTTCATGCTATGTAAGTCAACAATGATGCTCACATGTCAAAAGTCTATGAATAAACAGGATATCCTGATGATGTTGTTATCCTTGTAATTGTATGTTAATCCAAAATTAAAGACCACTTTTTCACGCCTAACTGTAAAAACATAGATTTTATATCAAAGTGTTTTAGAAAAATGAAGATAAAGTGATTGTTGCCATATCACAACACTATGCAATAGAGGGTTAAATCTCTTTGTAGCTTTTTCATCAAGTTTTTTCATCAAGATTCTGAAATTGCAAAGCATATGTTCACTAAAACAAGATAAGTCAAAATATTTAGTTGTACATGGTCACAGGTGAATGGTGGAGTGTTATACTACGTCACAATGGAACAGTGAACAAACCGTAATGGAAGAAAAAATTGTTGATTCAGTTAAAAGGGGCCACATGTTTGGCTGGAATCATTCACATGACCTAATGATTGATTTCTCAGATTAGTTTTCTGTTTTCTGCTTTTGCAATCAGTTAAAACAGGTGAGATTCTATTGTAATGTAAGATCAGATCATACTTGTGTCATTCTGATGTTCAAAGATGCTTTATTTTGTTGAAATAGGAGCTTTTTGCCTATCTGGCAAAAAAGGGTAATTGGGTTGGTAATTTGTAGAGAATTTCAACATATTCCGTCCAAATTCACAATATTTGGTCTTGTCTGTCCCCTCAGACCAGTCCCACGGCGCCCCCTTCAGCTCTGAGAATGAGGCTCAGGGAGGCGACCCGGCTGCCTGGCCATCTACCTCACCGTCAGGGGAGACGCCAGCCCACCCCCCACACCCACAGCCCGCCTCCAGACCCTGCTCCAGACCGGCCAGCCAAAGCCCCTCCCCCCCCTCAGCCCTGACAGGAACCAAGAAGAGGAGCTCCAAGCCAGCGCACATGAGACGTAACATCAGGTACCGACGTGACCTCCAAAGACCATCAGAGTTCAGATGAAAACCCAAGATCTGACTGAGCTTCTTTCAATAATGGGTCTGACTTATTGTTACTTAGTGAACCAGTAGAATATGAGTGAGATTATTACACCACTCTCCACACACTCACTTGACATTTTTACTGAATAATGTGTTTATCTCATTCTTGTGGTACTTTACTCTCATTTTAAACACCTAAAGTGTGATGAAATCTGTCAGTGATTATACCTAAATGTCTTTCCTCCACCTGCTAATAATCATAACACAACCTCAAGTATGCGGTTTCTTTTACATAACATAATAATATCAAACATATGTGTGAGGTGTAAGTTGTGGGCTTAGTTCCCTGTTGTTAATGAGTCAGTAGTATGTGTATGTACCATAGGAGTGGAGTCATTTTGGCATTAGGTGTTTAGCTATAACATTACATCACTAATCATAATGTATCTTCCTCTCTAACATTGTCACCATTGTTGTTAGCGAGTGTGAGTTTGAGGCAGTGGCAGCATGAAACTCACAGTAATAATAAAAACAACAATAATGACCATTTTTTATATATATATATATATATATATATATGTATATATATATATGTATATATATATATATATGTATATATATATATATATGTATATATGTTATTTTAATTCCCATTTCATTACATGTTATTAGTGGAAATGAGCCCAATGTTGTTATCATACAATGGGATATACCAGAGCAGTACGTATCCCCTCTGGTGACACGGGGCAAAGAAATAAATAACATGTGGCCACAAGATAGTTATTGTTATATTATTTCCATGGAGATAGTGTTGATTGTTGCTCATTATTGGATATTGACGTTTGCTTTTGATGAGCTTTCAATCAAACATTATCACAGTTTCAGCCAAACTAAAGACTGCAGGTGATCAGCATGTTAGTGTGAAAAAAACTCAGGAGTGTGAGGAAACTGGCTGGTAATCATATAGTAAATCACATAATAATAAATGTACTATAACCTGAACTCTAGTCTAGCTAAAACTGACTTAATATTTGATTGAAGCTCTGTCAAAAGTCAATATCCAGAGAAGCCAACTTCACCACTGAGAACTGACCATGTTACAGTGACTTCAGTCCTAATTCGTTCCTGTATTGAAATAAAATTACATCAAGTCAAAGTTTAGGAGCCAGTTTAGTTTAGGAGTAAGTGTAGGAGCCAGGTGTAGTGTGATGTTTATCATGGTGATGTCACTGACAGGGATGGTCATGTGACCAGTCATATACAGTTGCTTCATTTACAGTGGAGTAATCATTAATTAATCATTAATTATCCTGATGATCTGTCTGTGTGTTTTTGTGAATGGAGAGAGACTGAGAGGTGGAGTCTCACTACTGAAATACCGTTTGTATTTTGATTAGATTCATATTTTTGATCAGTTTATCAGTTGATTGTAGATCAATTACTCACATGATTTACCTACAGTAAACACAAAAATATAGCTACATCTTTGGATCTTCTCAATTACTACAGAAGCCAGTGCATCAGTCCTGGTCAGTCCCTTATTAGCCTCTCTGCAATTTATTATTCTATTGATAGTCACCTGCACCATGTTTACCGAGTTACAGTGACAATCAACACTATCTCCATGGAAAAGAAAACAATATCTATCTCGTTGCCATGCATCATTTATTTTTTACCTAATGTCACCAAAGAGGCTCTGTAGAGCTGCCCTGATGGTGCTTAACCACCATTCTTCTGTGTCTGCAGGAAGTTACTGAGGGAGCATCAGTTGGAGGCCGTGACCAAAGCCGCCCAGCAGGGGGAGCTGGAGAGGAGACGACGTCTGGATCAGGGCAGGAAACAGGATTTCCCTGTACCGCTGCTACACGAGTACGAAACGAGTGAGTCCTCCCTTCCCAGTCTCCTGTCCCTGTCTGCGTCTCTTCTGAACGATCGATCGATCTCCTGATTCCTTATTTGTATCTTTCCCTCCCTCCAGATGATGTAACGAAGCGCGTGTCGTCATCAGAGGAGGCGGTGACGACGGCGTCGCAGCAACAAGTGAAGTCAGCCAGACAGGAAGTGATCTGTCTGGACTCCAGCATCAGTGAAGACGACAGCAAGGCCAACATACCCACCTCCACGTCTGTGCAGCGCACAAATAAAACAGGTCAGCAACTCTGGAAGCAGCTTCAAAGATCTCATACTAGTACAAAACAGCAATCAGACTGAGCAGTAATTATCATCACCATAGGCACCATCTCTGGGGGGGGATGGATGATGTAATTTCGGGTAGCGGCAGCGACTGGGGGAGGGAGGAGGGAAAGGGAAGAAGAGTAGAGAGAGGGGGACATGAATTCTTTGCAAGGCAAGTTGCAAAGGAGTGTTAGACAGAAAAGAAGAATATGTTGATAATGTGGTAGTATATTTTTTCATGTCCCCTTCAGAAATTATTCTTTGAAAATGTACTATTGTCCCCCCCATCTATGAAATGGGATATTCATTCTTAGCCAAGCATCAACACTACATATAATCAGTACAAATAAGCCTAAATGTTCCTACTTGAATTTAAAATCATTAAAAAATATATATTTTGACCCCCAATGTTGACCTTAAATAGGCACTACTACACTGCACACTACTATTTTGTATTGCACAACTGAAGGGGGAAGCTGGGGGAAGCATATTTCACAAAAATAAGAAGGTTTGATTGCTTAATTAAATTCAGGCCGGTTTTCCCATTAACAAGGCCAGTAAATGAGGACAGTAGCATCTGGGCCTGTGATTATGTAAGTTGTCTCGTGCAGCAGATTCCTGTGGGAGGTCGTGGCAGCAGCTATAGGGACACAGAGACGTGACGTCTATTTATCTCCCATCTTTGTATCCTGATCCATCTGCACAGCTGAGTAAAGCCTTAAATCAACCATATGCTCGTTCTTAAGATGCCTAAAGAGCATGAGGTTCATAACACGTGACGAGTTATGTCGCACACGTTGAGCGTTTGGGGTAAAAGTAGCACTAACGTTTAGCTAATTAAAGGATAAGTAAGGAAACATTCACAATTAAACCTTTCAAATGCTAAATACTAAGAAGAATCTCCTCAATAACTTAAAATTGTCTCGTTTACTGTATTTTGCTTTTGATCAAACTGATCTTTGCTCTATTTTGCTGATCTCTCTGATCTAGCTCCTACACCATTTTTTAAATTGTATTAATTGACTCACCAGGCTGAGTCACCAGGCTGCAGGCTGCTCTTCATAAAGGCAGCACATCTGGTGCATTTATGTTATGGAAGCAAGTTTACTGCTTCAAATATATTAAAATAACTAAAATAACTAGTGCTGTCAATCGATTAAAAAAATTAATCAAATTAATTACAGGATTTTCTAATTAATTAATCGAATTAATCGCATTTTAATGTCATATCTGCTAAAGGTCTCCTGATAAAGAATTTGAATTCTGGGATATTAATAAATTGTAGTGCATGACTAATCAATTGAATACAGTAAGAAGAGAAGATCTGAAATCCAATTTTTTATTGGTGAACTGTGCTTCATGAATTAAATCCAAAAGTAAAGGTCCAGCACATTAAACCAGTTAGACCAGGTGCATTATTATATACATTATTATTATTATACATTTATAGAAATGTAAAACACAACAATTCAGTTAAATAAAGAAATCTGAAATAAAATAAAGCAGTCACTTAAGCTCAATATTGCAATTCAAAAATGAATAATAGAAGTCGTATAGTTTGCGCTGCATTGTGCCAACATAGTTTTGCTCTGTGAGAGCAAAAACATGTGGTTTGAAGACTTGACTTGAAGACTTGAAGACTTGTCGCTCCGTGCCAAAGTGCACAGACACCGAAACAGCGTAGATTACACTGAAACGAGCACAGTGGAATTGTTCCAGCACTCTGATAATGTAACTAATGTGACTTTAGTACATCGTTTTCTTTATTTAACATGGGATTTTCGCCACCATTGATACTCATAATTAATTGTTAAATTTTTTAATGCATTAAATTGTGGCGTAATTAATTAATCGAATTAACGCGTTAAAATGACAGCTCTACTGCAAACACTTAGAGACTGAAGATCATGTTTGCTTTTTAAGGCAATATTGATTGTCCCTTTGGACTTAAAGCTGCTGCAGCAAAGTTTCTCATAACTGAAGCTGTCAATGAGGGGGAACAGTCCATAAAAAACAATGAAACACCATTAAAGTCTGAGCTGTGCAGTTGTTTAAAGCCTATTCTAAATCGTAACTGCCACCCAGATAAATCTTGCATTTTATATCCTGATGACCATCTATTGCAGCTGCTGCACACATTCAGACTCTTCAGCTGCCCGGTTCCACCACAGACCATGAAGCTAATCCACTGGCGCCATGCTGAGGTCCAGTACCTGGCCCCAGGGCCCGTCTGACAGTGACTGAGAGAACAGTTCTCAGGTTTTCTGGTGAAAACCTCACATCTCTAAAACATCAGTCTCTCTCACATTAAGCTGTTCAGGCTGTTTCGCCTGAACAGCCTCATGACGATCATATTAAATTACACACAGTGTTTCAAATAGCTTTCTGTGCAAGGGGTCTGGAAAGTCAGCTGCACCAATAACAGATTCAAATTATGGAAAACAGAAAATATATTGTGCAATTTAATGTCTCTTGAAACACATTTTTTTAGATATACATCTAAGTTAAGCTTTGATTTGTTGCCTTTTGTATATATTAATGTCAGCCTGTTGTGTCCAAAAATACAAGAGAAACGAAATGTTTTGACACAAAAGTTTCTTTATGAAACAGAAATTTTCTCAAACAAAAGATTACTGTAACTCTCCCTGCGCACATTTAAAACAGCTGAGGTCAAACATCATTGTGTGTGTGTGTGTGTGTGTGTGTGTGTGCGTGTGTGTGTGTGTGTGTGTGTTTGCTTTTTTAAAGTAGAGGGAGTTTTATCAGAATATTTAAAACCTCCACAGGGTACATTATGTTCCCTTCCCATTCCCTTATTGAATGTACACACACACACACACATACACACACAAACAAACTCTCAAAAGCCAAGGATAAACACACACTTTAACACACAGTCAGATACACACATACTGTCTGCGCTGAAGGAGAAAACGCAAGAAAAAACATGCAACACAAATAATGATGATGTGTCGATTTGGGAGATGAGAAAGACAAAAAGTGAGTGAAGGGAAAGAGACTGTATCTGTGGGGCAGATCACAGCGTCTGTGGAGCAATAAAGCTGGCTAATCCTGGTTATGAGCCAGAACACACACATATAAACACACACACACACTACAGTGGCACAGTGACATTTCTAGTTAGGGTTGCATAACCAGTCTCCCCCTCCGCTCTAATCCTACTTGTATAACCAGCCATTCACTGCAGTTATATAAGCAATCCCTCTCTCTCTCTCTCTCTCTCTCTCTCTTTCTATCTCTATGGCTCTCTCTCTCTGTCTCTGGCTACCAGCCTTGTGTAACTTTCACCACTTGATACCACTGACGTCCTTTTTTATCAGATATAGATTTTGGTATTTCGGTTCTCCCCCCCCCCACACACACACATTCATACACACAGTCTCTGATGTCCATGTTTGGTTTAAGTGTCACTCATTAAGAGTCACAAGGGATGAAAACTGCAGGACATCAGTTTGCTGCTTGAAAAAAAAACTCAAATACTTTTGTGTCTTATTTTATTTTCCAATATAACAAATAATTTGAATAGCTCCAAGAGGCATTTATGTGAAATCCTCACACTTGATTGGATAACAAGAAAGTGGGCAGAGCTTCACATTGACAGATTTTTTTTACCTTTGTAAACATCTCTGATTCCTCTAATATTTCCCCCTATCCTCCTATTTGTCTGTCACCTTTTCTCCGTGCAGACGTGATCGACCTAAGCTCGGGCGAGGACGATGCCGTCGCCGCTCACGTCACCACCAGCGAGGGAGCGGACGGCGAGCCGAGCGGCGCCCACGTCGACGATGCCCTCAACCTGCCAGACGCCCAGGGCAGGGTGCTGATCAACATGAACCACCCGGATACAGAAGAAGACATTTTCCTGCCGCCTCAGCTGGCCCGAGCCGTCAAACCTCATCAGGTACAATCACTGCTGCTCATGGCCGACCTCATGTCCTCTTTACTGATTCTATATTAAGGGAATTGAGATTCTCCTAATTAAATTTCCAAATGCTATGTCCAAATGTGTCTGTAATGAGGGTTTTGCCATTAAATCACGTAGTGAAATCCTTTTCTCCTGAGAGCTCTCCCTGATTTCTTGACCTTTTTCATCATGACTGTTTTGCTGAGGGTGATTTTTCCTTCATTTTTAATGAGATTTCACCTCTAATTTACCATTGTTCTCTCTCTGTCCTCATGTTTTCCTCAGTCTTTAACTTTGTTCCTGTTTTTGCTTCAATTTTAACTTTTCATTTTTTCCCCTTTTAATCAGCTGTTTCTAAATCATATACTTGTTTTTATTTTTTAGTTCTTTATTTATTTTTTCTTATTTCATTTTAATTATTTTTTTCTTTTAGGTTTCACTTTTGAATTTCCCACTTTTAATCAAGAGTTTTTAAATCGTATTATTTTGTTCTTGTTTTTATTTTTAATTTAGAATTTTTGGTATTTCATCTTATATAATTTTAGTAAAATTTTCCCCTTTCAATCAACTGTTTTTAAATTATATTTGATTCTTTTACTGATTTGTGTAAAGCCTTTTTACTCTCTGCTCAGATCGGTGGAATCCGCTTCCTGTACGACAACCTGGTGGAGTCGGTGGAGCGTTTCAGCAGCAGCAATGGGTTCGGCTGCATCCTGGCCCACAGCATGGGCCTGGGCAAAACGCTGCAGGTCATCTCCTTCATCGACGTCCTGTTCAGACACACACAGACACACACCGTGCTCGCCATCGTACCTGTAAGCACCTGTGGATTGAGTGTTAGAAACCAGATTGTTAAATAAAGTGTGAAGGATTGACTCAAAGTGAATTAATAGTGTAACTGGGTGAATTAACAGAGCAAACACTTTGTCTGCGTGGTGAATGGAGCGAATCACAGGTTACGATAATTTCAGCATATTGACGTTCTGAGATAGTTGATATAGACCATGCATTGATGATATATCATTATAAAAAAATACCCTACCAAAGGCAAAAAAGCAGAAATTGTTTATTTATTCACTTTTCTTTATATATATATATATATATATATATAAAGAAATTATATTCAATATATTGATATTATATCATTGGAAGAAATATTATGATATAGTACAATATGTATCAATAATTAATTAATGACAAAATTAAACAAATATATTAAATTATAATTAATTATAAAATTTAATTGAAATTAATTAACTAACTTGATTGAAATCAAAAAGCATGAAACAAACAAATAGATGAAAATTCCCATCACACACTACCACAGCTATGGTGGAAAAATGAAAGAAATCACACAGAACTAAGAAAACCAAGTATTTTAAGCATTTGTGAAGCAGTTTTAAACATTTTCTGTAAATTAAACATTAGTTGTTCATTCAGCATCAATGTGGAGACTCTTCAATATGGGTTAACTCTGATTATTCATCTGTAAAATTCCTCCCAGGTGAACACGTTGCAGAACTGGCTGTCGGAGTTCAACACGTGGGTCCCGCCCCCCGAGTCGTTGCAGCCGGACGCCGACCCCGGACAGGTGCGGCCACGCAGCTTCAAGGTTCACATCCTCAACGACGAACACAAGTGAGCCTGCCTTCTTTACAGTTTGGAAAATTGAACACCTGAAGAAGAGAAACTCTTTCTTCAGAGTAGATAAAGAGCAGCATTAGAGAGGAAATGCTACAAAGCGTTTGTTTCTACTGCTCAGAAGCTACTCAAACGATTCTTATTCTTTCTGTAAAGAATTAATGATGCATTATCCCTTCAAATATTGATCACAGTGTGGTAACCGGTTGTTTTCTCTCTTTAATACAAGATATTGATGTTTGTCTTTCATTCTTGTAATTACACCTAAAAAGAGCCACAAATCCACGTCTTCTTTCCCCTGTCACTCAGGAACACAGCGACCAGGGCCAAGGTGGTGGACGACTGGGCTCGGGACGGTGGCGTGCTGCTGATGGGCTACGAGATGTACCGCCTGCTGTCGCTGAAGAAGAGCTTTGTGTCCGGGAGGAAGAAGAAGAGCAAGAAAACGGCGGGGCCGGTCATCATCGACCTGGACGAGGAGGACCGGCAGCAGGAGCTGCTCAAAGGTAGGAGAGAGTTAAAAAAAAAAAAAAAAGTACAAAACGTTCAGTATCTTAGGAGCACAGATGTCATATGGTCAGCTGTTGTCCTGCAGGTGTTGAGCGGGCGTTGTCCCGGCCGGGTCCAGATGTGGTGATCTGTGACGAGGGCCATCGCATCAAGAACTGTCACGCCAGCACGTCTCAGGCGCTGAAGAACATCCGTACCCGCCGCCGTGTGGTGCTGACCGGCTACCCGCTCCAAAACAACCTCATCGAGTACTGGTGCATGGTCGACTTTGTCCGACCCGACTTCCTCGGTACGGGGGAAAAATATTTGTCTTGTAGCATTAAAACATTGACAGTTCTGAAAACGGAAACACCTCATTCTTTTTCTAAAAAGCTGTTTTACATCGTATGTGTTCCAGGTTCACGGCAGGAGTTCAGCAACATGTTTGAACGTCCAATTCTGAACGGGCAGTGTGTGGACAGCACCTCTCATGACGTCCAGCTGATGAGGTACAGGAGCCACGTCCTGCACAGCCTCCTGGAGGGGTTCGTACAGAGGTGAGTCAGCTAGAAACTGTTCGTATAGAACAGAGATAAAAAACAGATTCTCTCTCAGTAGTTGTACTACTAGTCCATTTAATGTACTTTTTTAAAATAAAGTTCTGACCAGTAGTGGACAAACCTCATATCCTTTGCTTGAAGTAAAAATAATACTAAAAGTAATACTGTTATCAATAAAATATTCAATAACAACTAAAAGTCCTAAATTTAAAATGTTAATTAATACACAAGTATTATCAGCAAAATGTACTTAAAGTGTCAAAAGTAAAAATACCCATTATTCAGATTATATTACTTGTTGATTAGTGTTAAATCATTAAATACATGCGAGAGGATTTTACTGTTTTAGTTTATCGATGTGGAGCCACTTTGAGATACTTTAGGTAGTTTAATAGTAAAATTACTGCATCATAATATTCAGTAATTTCAGTAAGTCCAAATTTAAAATGCAAATATGTGTCATTTGAATAGAATCTATCTATAAAAGCAAGGAGCGTCTGAGGCTCATATATCTCTGACTGATTGTCACATCAACCTAAACTTCAGATATAGATTGAGTATGGCACTATAGTGTTAAAATTCTTGGTGCACTGTGGTGGTGTAGAGCATTTGCTGTATAGAGTCTTTTTTTCTTAAACAGCAGACCAACGCAATCCTTTGCTGCATGTCTCCCCCTTCTCTCTCTCTCTCTCTCTCTCTCTCTCTCCCCCATTACTTCCTGCCTGGCTACTGTATAAAAAATAAATCAGTTTTGAATTAAACTGAATAAAAAAAACTAATATTTTGTGTTGCTTGCCCTTATTGCAGACGAGGCCACGATGTGCTGAAGGACCAGCTGCCCTCTAAGGAGGAACATGTGATCCTGGTGCGGCTGTCCCCGCTGCAGAGGGCGCTCTACACCGAGTTCATGAACCGCTTCAGAGAGGCGGGAAACACCGGCTGGCTCAGCCTCAACCCACTGAAGGCGTTCTGCGTCTGCTGCAAGGTAAGAAGGAGGACAATTAATCAATTATTATACCTATAATTAGAGGATAAATAGGTTCCTGCTGTCTTTGTTCTATATAAATCAACAGATTTTAACATGAACGTCACCACAGTGAAATCCTGCCTTTATTGGAGTCTGTTAGGTCCCTTTTAGAAAGTGTTTCATACCCTGATCTCCTGTTGTTCTTCAGATCTGGAACCATCCAGACGTGCTGTATGAAGCTGTCCAGAAGGAGAACCTGGCCAGTGACCAGGACTTGGACCTTGATGACATTGCATCCACAGGACCCGCCCGATGTCCGACCGCACCCAATCAAAAGTCCAAGCCCCTGGAAAACCCAAACCCCATTGGTGGGCTGAGTCTCAACCAGCTGCAGGAGAAAGCGAATCAGGTCATCACTTATGAATGGGTACGTTGAAAGGAGTTTTGGAACATTTTTCTGACCTGAATCAGAACCTTGAGTTCTTATTGAGATGAAATAAAAGGAATACAAACAGAAATATTAATTATACATTAATCCATAATAAATAAGTAAAGCTGGACTCCTCATTCTGCCAGGCGAAGGACATCATGTACGACTATAAACCGGGGGTCCTGGAGAACTCAGCTAAGATGGTGCTGCTGTTCCACCTGATAGAGGAGAGCGTCAGGAAGGGAGACAAAGTCCTCGTCTTCAGGTAGATATCACTGAAGTACACGTCTGGGTAATACAACATTTAGACTGTATGAAGACTTATGTGACTAAGTGGGAAAGAAAACCTCTCACAGCCTTTCTTGCCTTACATCCACATTCCTATTCTTCCTGATCTCTAACTTTACCTCTGTCTGCCTCCTGCAGTCAGAGTTTGTCCACTCTGACAGTGATCGAGGATTTCCTGGCTAAAAGACCTGTACCTCCCTCCCCGTACACATCCAGCAGAGCTGCACCCAGCCAGAACTGGGTCCGCAACCTCAACTACTACAGTAAGTGGCCACATGTTTATTTGTAGCATACACTCACTGTTGTCTTGATGCACTTGGAGAGGAATAGACAGGTCAAAGATATTTTATGCGCAGGTGGCTATAAACAGAACAGTTCAGATGCTTCTAATATCTGTTCACTTTTCACACAATTAACAAATACATGACATCCTTCTCATTGAGTGTAACAGTGGTGTTGTTCCTCTCATTGACTCACAGTGAGTGCTGCCATCTGGTGGTGTTTCACAACAAGTCAGCCACTTCTTGAAAAGTCACAAATCAAACAAAAGTTATTTCAGTTTTTATTTAAGTTTGTATAATCCTGTTTTTTATTATAGTGACATAAAAAGATTAGACAGAAAACAAAGTGGACAGAGATGAGGAATGAAGCTCCACTGCTGAAATCATATCACAAACGTTTAAGTAATGGGTTTGAATCAAAATGCTGCACCGTCTTCTTTGTACATTCTTTATCTCCAGTTAATTGTTTTGTCTGGTTGTTTCATGATTTATCACAAATCTGAATAAGAAATATTTTGTTGATTCAAGAATATGAAATATAGGTAAAGACATTAAAAAATAGAAAGGGTATATGATGTAATAACCTATGAATAATATATATATATATATATATATATATATATATATATGACAGCAAAGAGTGTATTAATACTGTCCCATGTTTCAAAAACACTCAATCCACAGAGAAACATACACAGAACTAGTATTCAGAAACTGTGCCTTAAAACAAGCAGTATTATGACTTATGTGAAGTTGTGATGTCACTACTATACAGTCACCACCAACACCCCCCACAGCCATTTAAAGAGGAGGAGGAGAAAAGAAGTGTAAAACTATACTGAGATGATCTTTGGTACTTCAAATGTTGTTAGGGATGTCAAAATCCCAAATAAAAAACAGGAAAGTGTAGAATATGGGACATTTAAATGGTACAAAAATAATCAGTTAACTACCCAACGACCCTAAAAAGAAAGATATCAATTTTCAGGAATCAAGTAATAGTTAACAACTTAGACTTACAGCTTTTCTGCAGTAATAGACATAAATAAAGTGTGGAACGTTGATCCAAACATTTCCTACAGGTGCCACAAGTTTCTCTGGTTAATTAACCCCCGTCTGTATATCAGCATGGATGAACCTGATGTCTGGGTCTTTTCTAGGACTAGAGCTCTAGAGCTACAGAACCCCATGATCTAGACCTAGTTAGTCAGGAGTTCATCCTACAGCAACATAATCCACATCAGACCTCTGGGCTGTCACATCATCATCTGTCACATGACACATTAAACTATGACAATATCAATAAAAACTGAAAAATCAAGGTGTTCTAAAACTCTTGACCGGTGGGGTATGTTGTTTGGTAAAAAGGCAGGTGAAGATGATCCCTTGGTCAAGTGTTATAGAAATGAAATGTAAAAAAAAATAGAAGTTGCTAATTGATGATAGTAGAGAGGCAGAAACGTGAGAAAATCTAGACTAAGAACTTGTTGTTTATGAAGTGAATCAGCTCCTGTTGTGACTTTGTGATATATTGCAGGACTGGATGGAAGCACCACAGCCTCAGAGAGAGAAAGACTGATAAACCAGTTCAATGATCCCACCAACACCTCCACATGGCTCTTCCTGCTGTCGACCAGGTAACACACACACCTGCAGCAACAGGAATATACATAGACATAGACATGACATGACAGCAGAATGTGATATAACAACCCTCTCCGGGCCTCAGGGCTGGTTGTCTGGGTGTGAACCTGATCGGGGCGAACCGCGTGGTGGTGTTTGACGCCTCCTGGAACCCGTGCCACGATGCCCAGGCCGTGTGCCGTGTCTACCGCTATGGCCAGAAGAAGCCGTGTCACATCTACAGGCTGGTGTGTGACTTCACACTGGAGAAGAAGATCTACGACCGGCAGATCTCCAAACAGGGCATGTCGGGTGAGTTATAAAAGGCTTTGACTTGTCGTGTTTGACCTTTGGAGGAGAGAATTAATCTGCAGTTTGCAGGTGTTTTTCATTTCCTGTCATCGAGACTTGAGTGAGGAGTAAGAAGAGTTACAGAGAAAGTAACTGGACAAAAAACACCATGCTTAAACTGTCAAATTGTTTATAAATATGCAAATATTGTATTAATACTGTTTTGTCTCATGACCAGTGTTGGGAGTGATGTGTTACAAAAGTAATAAATTACTCTAATGCATTGATTTTTGCTGTAACACAGTAATATATGGCATTACAGAAAAAAAATTGGTAATATTTTACCCAGTACAGATTTTGGTAACACACAATACAATGTGTTTTTAAACTAGATTGAAGTGGTAATTTCCAGCAGGTTTCCAGCAGCAGTGAAATGGCCAAGAGTAACTTGGTGAGAGTAACTCAAAAGTAATGCAATAGAAGTGTTTTAAATATAGTAATATTGTAATCTAAACTACTTTTAACTGACACTAACAAATACTAAATAACATATTACAGTTTTGAAGTAACTTGCCCAACACTGCTCATGACTCATTGCTAACACATCCTCTATATATTATCTCTACCTCCAGCTGACATCTTCAAACACAAACCTTAATCCAGGCTCTGTGATGCAGTCAGACCCCCCACAACTCCATAATCAGCTTTGTGTTGGAACAAGAGCTCTTCTGCCAAGAGGCTCTTGTCTGACAGAGTAAACTGTCTCAAGTGTTGGCTGTTTCTCTTTGACTGGCGAGACACATCCTGCTCCTCTCAGCCCTTCATCTGTTCTTCTCTTCCTGTCCCTCCATCAGATCGGGTGGTGGATGACCTGAACCCTGTGCTGAACTTCACCAGGAGGGAGGTGGATTCTCTCCTCCATTTCGTGGAGGAGGAGCCGGACCCGTCCCAGGTCCAGCTGCAGGTTCTGGACAGTCAGGAGAGCATCCTCAGGAAGGCACTGTGCCTCTATCCTCACCTCATCACGAAGGTATATGAACACAGGAGGAAAAACACACTTATCCTGTATTAGTCCACTATAGGTCTTAACCTGGTAACATCTAAAACCCTCTGATACGGGGGCAGCATTGAGTTTTATTCATATATCGCAAAAGAAAACCTCAGCTCCAACACTAAATAAAATGTTTTTATCTCTAGTAAAACACAATGTCACTGTTACAGCATCAATAGCCACATTATCAATATAATACAAAAATAGTTTATCATAAAATCAGTATTAGGCCTACAACTAACCACTATTTTGACATTGAGTTTAAATTTCAGCTGTTTGTGTGAATATTTAATTTGGTCCTTTATAAACTCCTTTTTAAACATCATATAGAATATATTCTTCATGTTCTGTAATAATCAGTGTGATTTCTATGATTTTATGGACAAATAATTCATCTTTGTATTCTTGCCTTATTAGACCTTGAACTTTGTAATGCAGATAATTTAGCTTAATTCAAGTTGATTTTTACCTGATTTGGGTCAGTTTTGTCTTGTTTCAAGATTTATAACATATATTATATATATTTATAACATATTCTCTGTAATAAATGTATCTATAGACATATAGATATATGTCTATAGATATATTGGAGATTGGAGATAGGAATTTTTGTTGTTTTTTACTTTTTTGCCAAAATCATCAATATTAAAACAATAAAAGGCTTGAACTACTTCAGTTGGTATGTAATGAATCTAAAATATATGAATATTTTTCATATATTATAATATTTTCATATTATTATAATATATATATATATTTTAATACCAGGTTTAATTAAAATAACCTTCTTATCATTTGTAGTGTAAACTGAAAAACAGACATGGGGCTTGAGTGGTTAAAGGCCTAAATGGCCTTTATTTGTCCCATATTTTATACTTCCTGAGTTAAAGTTGTGATTTCACTAATATTTGTTTTAAGAATCAAAAATCATCTTGAACAGGCTGATCTGATTTAAATATGTGTCACCTAGTTAAACCTGCTGAAGGTTCCCAGACTAAACTCATAGCAGAAACTAATATTGTTACTGTTCTTCTGGCTATGTGAGGCAAAGTGTGTGTGTGTGTGTGTGTGTGTGTGTGTGTGTGTGTGTGTGTGTGTGTGTGTGTGTGTGTGTGTGTGTGTGTGTGTGTGTGTGTGTGTGTGTGTGTGTGTGTGTGTGTGTGTGTGTGTGTTTTTACCACCATTCACACATCTCCATCTGTGTCTCCTGCTTTCAGCAACCTTTCCCCCATGAATCTCTGCTGATCGATCGCAAGGAGCTGAAGCTGAGCAGCGTTGAGAAGAAGGCAGCGAGGAAGGGCTACGAAGAGGAGAAAAGGGCGTCTGTGCCGTACACCCGTCCCTCCTACGCTCACTACTACCCCGCCAGCGACCAAAGCCTCACCAACATCCCAGCCTTCAGCCAGAGAAACTGGTTAGTGACTCAACTTCAGAGTCTTGTTTAGTGGTCAGCAAGGTCATAAAAGGTCATAAAATGAACTTAAAACACAGTCTCATAGAGAAATCATCTCTAATGCTCAGGCGACCGCCTCCACGCACTGAGGAGAAGCTTGTGGCCAGTGTGCGGCCAGTCCAGTCTACTCCAGTTCCCATGATGCCCCGTCAGGCGTCTGCAGGCTCCATCCCAGCCAATGACTCCTCAGAATCCAGCATCGGAGGTTTTCCTGTTAACTGCTTGCAGAAAGCTGGTGTGTTCGTGCAGAAGATCGTCACCACTACTGGTAGGTGGACTGTATCTGACACTTTCCTCTTTCCTCACCCTCCTCCTCCAGAATCTTCTTCTTTTTCACATTAACTGAAGAATATTTGGTGTTTCTTCCAACTCTCTGTGAAGTTGTTGTCTTTCTTGCTGTCTTTTATTCAGACATAGTGATCCCCGGCACCAACAGCTCAACAGACGTCCAGGCCCGGATCACCGCTGGAGAGAGCATCCATGTCATCAGAGGCACAAAAGGTAACATTACAAACCTACTTCATTATTTACAATGGAAAACTGTATTGAATAGCAAGAGAGGCAATAGATCAATCGTCAAAATGTTAAACAATTTGTTGTTGAGACAAAACTCATTTGTCTTTTTGTGAGAACTAATCATTTTTTTCATCTTTCTGTGGTTTAGGGACTTACATCCGGACATCTGATGGACGGATTTATGCCATCAGAGCAGCTAATAAGATCAAGACAACAGAGGAGAGTACAACAGCGCCGCCCAAAGGTAGGATGATTGTGGCAGTCGCCTTGCCACCGTGGGTTCCCCGGCACCGAACAGACGTACAACAAGTCCAGTCTTTTCTATTAACGGGTTTTTCCCCGGGCTTTATTAGCGCGCACACACACACACACGCTGAGGCCGTCTGCAGCCGATCGCAGGCTTGATGTGCTGCCGTCTGCTCGGCTCTCCTCGTGTCCGTTCCTCCTCTTTCTCCTCGCGGGTCCAGCCTGCTACTGTTTTAAAAGAGATGGTGAGAGTAATTAGCGCACCTGTACTCACTGCTCAATTACTCTCACCTGGCGCCGCTCCCCTGAGCCCTCTCCACACCTCTCTCCTGCAGCCGATGCGCCACGCCCCCTCCACATACCTCCACCGCCCGACTTAGGCCGGGGAGCCGTCCGGCCTAACCTACTCCCCCCCCCGCCTCCCCATGGGAGCGGGAAAGGAAGTCGGCCACGGCCATCTGCGCCCCCGGCCTATGGATCACTGTGAACTTAAAAGGCTGTAAAGCTAGATACCACCGAGTGATCCGGGCGTTGGCATCCTTCATGCGGTGGAGCCACTGAAGGGGAGCGTGGTCCGAGCAGAGGGTGAATGGGCGCCCCAGCAGGTAGTACCGCAGAGCATCGACCGCCCACCGGATGGCCAGGCACTCCCTCTCCACCGTGCTGTACCTGGCCTCCCTCTCCGACAGCTTGCGGCTGATGTACAGCACTGGGCGGTCGACGCCCCGCACCCGCTGGGACAGAACGGCCCCCAGCCCCCTGCCCGACGCATCAGTCTGCAAGACAAAAGGGAGAGAGAAGTTAGGTGTGTGGAGAAGAGGCTCCCCACAGAGGGCCTGCTTTACCCTCTCAAGCGACACCTGGCACTGCTCCGTCCACTGGACCGGATCTGAAGCACCCTTTCGGGTGAGGTCGGTTAAAGGGCTGGTCAGCTCCGCGAAGCTGGGGATAAATCGCCGGTAATAGCCGGCCAGCCCCAAAAACCGCCGCACCTCTTTTTTGGTCTTGGGCCTTGGGCAGGCTGCAATCGCTGCTGTCTTGTCTACCTGCGGACGCACCTGCCCGCCGCCCAAGTGGTACCCCAGATACCGTACCTCCCTCCGTCCAACTTCACACTTCTTTGGGTTGGCCGTAAGCCCCGCCTGCCTCAGTGACTCGAGCACCGCGGCCACCTGCCGCACATGCTCCGCCCAGGTGTTACTGTGGATGATGACATCATCCAGGTAGGCGGCAGCATATGCGGCATGGGGGCGCAGCACCCGGTCCATGAGGCGTTGAAAAGTGGCTGGGGCCCCAAACAACCCAAACGGAAGTGTGACAAATTGGTACAAACCGTACGGAGTGGAGAAGGCCGTTTTCTCCTTGGACTCTGGAGACAAGGGAATCTGCCAGTAGCCCTTGGTCAAATCCAGCGTCGTGAAAAAGCGAGCAGGGCCCAGGCGATCCAGGAGTTCGTCGACCCGGGGCATTGGATAGGCGTCAAACTGTGAAACATCATTCACCCTGCGATAGTCCACACAGAACCGGATAGACCCATCTTTCTTGGTTACAAGAACGATGGGGCTACACCAGGCACTGTTGGACTCTTCTATTACACCCATCTCCAACATAGCTTTCAATTCAGCCTGAACCACTTTTCTCTTGTGTTCAGGTAGCCGATAGGGCCGCGAACGCACCGTCACCCCTGGGTGAGTCTCGATACGGTGTTGAATAAGGCTTGTGTGTCCTGGCAGGGGGGAAAACACATCAGCATAACGCTGCTGCAACCTGGCAATGTCTGCTCCCTGGGACGGTGAGAGATGGTCTTCACAACGGAGCGGGGCAGGATTGGTCGATTTTGGTACCTCGGGCCCCAACTCATCTCTCTCTCTAATTGTCGTCACCAGGGAAACAGGCTCCGCCTCTCTCCACGCTTTAAGGAGGTTGAGGTGATAAATCTGTGTTGCCCCTCCCCTGTCAGATCGCACAAGCTCATAGTCGACGTCACCCACTCGCCGTGTGACCACAAAGGGCCCTTGCCACTTGGCGAGTAATTTCGAATTGGAAGATGGGAGCAATACAAGCACTTTATCTCCCGGTGAAAATTGTCTCAGCCTCGATCCTCTGTTGTACAGCCGCTGCTGACGTTCCTGGGCCCGGAGCAAATTCTCACGTGATAACTGCCCTAGTGTGTGGAGTTTTGCTCTCAGGTCCAGGACGTACTGAACTTCGTTCTTACTTGGGCTTGGACCGTCCTCCCAGCTTTCTTTAACCAGGTCCAGAACCCCCCGTGGTTTCCTGCCGAACAGCAGCTCAAAGGGAGAAAATCCCGTTGAGGCCTGGGGTACCTCGCGCACTGCAAACAACAGAGGATGTAGCCATTTATCCCAATTATGATTATCATCGTGCACAAACTTACGGATCATGGACTTCAAGGTCTTATTCAGGCGCTCCACGAGGCCGTCCGTCTGAGGGTGGTAGATGCTGGTTCGAATAGCCTTGATGCCCAATAACCCGTACAGTTCTCTCAGTGTTCGTGACATAAACTGGGTGCCCTGGTCAGTCAGGATCTCTTTCGGGATCCCGACTCGGGAGATAACTTGAAACAGCGCTTGCGCCACACTCTTTGCAGAGATGGTGCGCAGCGGCACTGCCTCTGGATATCGCGTTGCGTAATCCACCAGGACTAACACAAAGCGATATCCCCGTGCGCTCCGGTGAAATGGCCCGATGAGGTCCATCCCGACGCGTTCAAATGGGACCTCCATCAGTGGTAATGGGCGCAATGGCGCTCTCGGGACGGCCGGTGGGTTAACTAACTGGCATTCGGGACAAGACGCGCACCAGCGGCGCACGTCTGCCCGAATGCCTGGCCAATAGAATCGGGCCATTATCCGGTTCAGTGTTTTATCATATCCCAGGTGTCCAGCCATCGGGTTGTAATGAGCCGCCTGGAAAACTATTTCCCGACGGCTTTTCGGGACCAACAACTGGGTTATTATGTCGCCTGTCTGAGTGTCACGACTCACTCTGTATAATCTGTCCCTGCGCAAAGAAAAATGTGGATATGACAGCGCTGCGTCAGGGCGCACCATGTGACCATCAATTCGTATCACTTGGTCAAAGGCAAAGCGCAGAGTATCGTCACGAGACTGCTCGAGTGGAAAATCTTCCATGGAGTCAAACACGGGAACCTGCGGAGCCTCCGGTGGAGGCACCGCCGGCTCCCCCTCCCCGTCTGCAGCGTCGGACAACCTCGCGTCGCCGCTAAGCACAGCGCACATATCCCCTGTCCCTGTCGGTCGCGAGCGCACCCCCACACATTGCCCCACTAGTTTATCAAACCCCGGCCAATCTGTGCCCAAGATCAGAGGATGCGCCAGGCGGGAACTAACCGCAGCCTTCACACTATGCTTTTTACCCTTGTAGCGAATTTCCACCGGCACCACAGGATACCTGTGAATATCCCCATGCACACACCTGATATCCACCCATCCCGCCTCCACCAGTGCCCCGGGTCGAATCAGGTTCTGGTGAACTATAGACTGCATGCAGCCCGAGTCCACCATTGCCTGATGTGTACCCCCCTGAATCCTTACCGGAACGCTGTACGTCTCTCCCGGACCGGGGGAGGGTGCCGGGGGCCCGACAACCCGGATCACCTGCCCGACCTCCATGAGCGGACACTCGCGGCGGAAGTGTCCGGGCTGCCCGCACCTCCAGCACTCCTGCCCTGCCGCCTGAGGGACCCTCTGTGGGCTAGGACCGGCGCCCGTAGCGGCTGGACCCTGTGGTGGAAGGAAAACAGAGGGGGCGTTAGTGCGGGGGGCGGGGGTGGGACGGGCGGATGTTTCGGGGGGGGACCGGGTATGGTGGCGGGTCTCCTGCGAGGAGGAAGACTGGGGCGGCCGGCGGACACCGGCCGCGCCTCCGATGTCTGGCCCCGGGAGAGGACGGCCAGGTGGTCCTCTGCGAGGGTGACAGCCGTCGCCAGGTCGGCGGGGCGGTGGCAGCGCACCCATTCCAGGGTGCCCGCCGGCAGCCCCTCCACGAACTGCTCCAGGACGATCTTCTCCATCAGCTCTCCCTCGCCTGCGGTCCCCCCCGGCTGCAGCCACCTGTACGCCGCGTCCCTTAGCTGCTGGGCGTGGACGAAGGGGCGGTCGGTGGGACCCAGCTTGGCCCCCCGGAACCTCCGCCGGTGGTCCTCCGCCGAATATCCCAGTCGGTCGAGGACGGCCCTCTTCACTGCCCGGTACTGTCCTCGTGAGGAGGCAGGCAGGCCGAGCGCCGCCGCCTGTGCGTCCCCCGCCAGCAGAGGCAGCAGGCGCACGGCCCACTCTGCCTCCGGCCACCCGCACGCCGACGCCGTCGCCTCGAACATTTCCAGGAACGACTGGACGTCGTCGCTCCCGGTCATGCGCTGCAGTGTGACGCCGGCGAGCGGGGGGCTCGGTGACGCCGTCCCCGACCGAGCCAGCATCCTCTGCAGCAGCTGCGTCTGCCCTTCGACCTGCTGCTGAAGCGCCGAGAGCTGCTGTTTGTTGGCCGCTGCCTGGTCCCGGCTCATCGCGGCGACCTCCGCTAAGATCTGGGCCAGCACTGTGGCTGGTTGCACCTGCTGTGGCTCTGTCATTTCTGCCGGGCCCCACATTGGGCGCCAGATGTGGCAGTCGCCTTGCCACCGTGGGTTCCCCGGCACCGAACAGACGTACAACAAGTCCAGTCTTTTCTATTAACGGGTTTTTCCCCGGGCTTTATTAGCGCGCACACACACACACACGCTGAGGCCGTCTGCAGCCGATCGCAGGCTTGATGTGCTGCCGTCTGCTCGGCTCTCCTCGTGTCCGTTCCTCCTCTTTCTCCTCGCGGGTCCAGCCTGCTACTGTTTTAAAAGAGATGGTGAGAGTAATTAGCGCACCTGTACTCACTGCTCAATTACTCTCACCTGGCGCCGCTCCCCTGAGCCCTCTCCACACCTCTCTCCTGCAGCCGATGCGCCACGCCCCCTCCACAATGATGATTAACTATGATTGAATTGCTGCTGCTGTAATACACGTCTACAGGTGCTGGGTATATGGTTACAATATCATGAAAAGGTTTATATATTTCAGTAATTGCAACCATAAAGTGAATCTTGTCTAATGTATACAGTTATTTCACACAGGCTGACATACTTTTAATATTGATGATTATAACTGACAACTAATGAAAACCCCAAATTGAGTATCTCAGAAAATTAGAATATTGTGGAAAGGTTTAATATTAAAGACCCCTGGTGCCACACTCTAATCAGATAATTAACTCAAAAGACCTGCAAAGGCCTTCAATGGTTTCTCAGTTTAGTTCTGTAGGCAACACAATCATGAGGAAGATTGCTGACCTGACAGTTGTCCGAAAGACAACTATTGACACCTTGCACAAGGAGGGCAAAACACAAAAGGTCATTGGTAAAGAGGCTGGCTGTTCACAGAGCTTTGAGTCCAAGCACATTAATAGAGACTTGAAGGGAAAGAAGAATGTGGTAGAAAAAAAGCGTACAAGTAATAGGGATAACCTCACCCTGAAGATGATTGTGAAACAAAACCCATTTAAAAATGTGGGTGATATTCGCAAAGAGTGGACTGCAGCTGGATTCAGTAAAAAGGCATGGGTTTCAGCTGTCGCATTTCCTTGGATCAAGCCACTCCTGGACGAGAGATACCTATTATACCAGGGTATGATGTGTTTTGCCCAATAATTAGATTTTATCTAGCTTTTATACTTGGACAATGGCAGTTGTCCAACTGAGGAGCATAGTCGAGTGATGGCTATAATTTGACTAAGCTGTTTATGTAAATCTACTAAGTCAGAGATGAGCTACTATGGGCTGAAGAACATTTTACTACCTTTATGCTGTAAATCCAACCCATGTAAAGGGTTAATTCCTTTCCAAAAGCTAATCTCAAACCCTGTGTTCTTCCTCTTAGACTCCCAGGCTCCATCAGAGGAGGCGTCAACCAATGGTAGTAACGGTTGCCATCTGTCACCTGACAGGAAGCTACAGGACCCCACCAAGCCTCTGCCCCGCCCTATTTCCCCTGACAGCCCAGAGATCATCAGTGAGTTGCAGTGCTACACAGGAGGTGCTGCTACTGCACTGGGCCCCAAAGATCAACCAGAGAGGAAGGCAGAGGGCGATGGGAACAACCTGCCGCCTGCCAAACTGCTTCAGGCCAATGGCGGTGGTGGGAGTATGAGCCACTGTGACGCCTCTGTGACTAACGTCATTCAACCCAACATGGACGCCACTGCCGCACAAGACCTTAGAACAGGCTCCAAGCGCAAAGCCTCCACACCGTCCCTGGAGGAGCGATCCAGCAAACAGCCGCCAGCTGGCAAACAGTCATCGACCTGTCTTGGCTCGCAGGGTTTCCCCTTCAGCGGAGGTTACGGCCTCCCTCCTCTGGGCCTCAACCCCGCCATGTTGGCTGGGTCACTGGGCCACCCGCTCTTCATGGGTGCGGGCTCACCTTATTTCCACTCCCAACTGGGGGACCCCAGCTTCATGTACCCCGACCTCTTCAGCTTGGGCAGAGCCAGCACGGCTCCCCCCTCCTCCTCCTCCTCTTTCACACCTACGTTGTCGTCCGCCCTCGCCGTCTCCTCTTCTCCGTCTGTGTCATCCTCTGCTTCTGTCAAAGCCGCCACTTCGGCTCCAGGAGCTCTGCCGCCATTCATGCTGGGATCTGGCATGACAGGGATGGCGGGAATGCTCCCTCCAGGCTTCCCCCTGTCTTACAGCCCATCTCTGGCCGGCCTCTACACGGGGTCCATGCTCCCCGGGGCGCTGCCAGGTGCGGCCGCCATCCCCGGTCCGGCCGGCGCCAGCTTCCTGTCCCAGTTCCCTCCCACCACCACCTCCGGCTCCTCCTCTTCGTCCTCCCCTTCCTCCTTCTCCTCCTCCACTCGCTCCGAGGGCCACCGCGCCCCAGCGCCAGTGAACGGCGGGAACGTGAGCAGTGGCAGCAGCTCAGACGGCGACGAAGACGACGTGATCGAGGTGAGGGGGCAGTGACTGATGAAGAGATGAAGCTTGATTCAATCTCACAATCCACAAGATAGGATGACATCCTATTTGCCAGGATGCGGCTTTAAACAGCCGAGAGGGAAACAGACCGTTAAAGTCACGACAGCTGAGGCCCCCGCTATACTTAAACCGTTTCCTGTTTACCTCCGTTGCCTCGGAGTTGTGGTCCGACTAGAGATTAGACAAATCTTTATGCTGAATAACTGAAGATGAAACCTGAGGGAGAACATCCAGAGTGAAGAGGAAACTGAAAATTAACTGAAAAAGGACTTTGGGCTTCCAGGTGTTTGTCCAAATACTGGCATTGAAATACTAATAATCACTGGACCTAGTACTGCTACATGTCGGCCTGCAGTGAGCACACATGGCCACTAGTTGTAATGTTGACGTTAGAGATTCTAGTTCTGCAGCTTTGCTAATTGTCTCTTGCTTATTTTCAGCTAATTAAAAAAATGGCAGAAGGGTGGAGTTGCTTATAAAAAGGGTTTGAGAAGTTAGCTGGTAGTAACATTTGTTAAATATCAGTAACTTAATGGTATTGTTTGTCACTTGTCAAATATTGCTACTGAATATTTGTTAAAATGGTTAAAAAAAAGGACAAAATATCAAACAGAACCTTTTACACTTTGATTTGACTTATTAATTCACTGCCAGGACAGGGGTATTGTATGTTTCTGAGAAGAAAAAAAAAGACACCGAAGAATCAGTTTAGGCTTGAGGACAAGGTTGAAAACAATTACTGAAACCTTATAAAATGCTAATGAAAGAATGTAATCAAATGCCTTTTAAACCAGGCCTTTTTTTGAGACTTCTCCTATTTAGGCATGGGACGTGGGAAGATATTTTTTCTTTTTTCGTGTGTGTATTTTCTATGTATGTAATCTCTTCTACTTCAAAAGAAAACCATTGCCTAAAAAACTGCCAGGTAAAAATGAGAAGAAAAACAAAAACTGTGTTCTAGCGAGGTGTCCTCCTTGTAGCGGAGCAACAACCAACAGAAAATGCCTTTTTTTGCCTCCATCTTTCTGAATGTGAACTGTGAAAGAGGCGAGTCTAAAGAGAGACGTGAAGGTCTCTGAATCTCACCCGCAGTCTTACTGTAGCCTAGCGAAAAACGATGCAAAAGACTCACTCAAGCCTATATATGTATCCGTACGACCCCCAGAAGAGTTAAAGCTCGCAAACCCAGACTTCTGGTTTACACCCGTGTTGTTATCCGTGTTCGTATCTTGTGTGTTGTGGTCTTTGGGGGATTACGAAAGGAAAAAAAAAAATTCCACTTCTGCTCTGCTTCTCTTTTTGTCTCATCTCGTTTTTTTCTGTTGTTTTTTTGTTTTTTGTGAATAGAGGTCATTGTGAAACCAAACCAATTGTGGAGAGACAGTGTAGCTTCGCCCAAAAAATCAGAAATGCACAAGCACATCAAACAACCTCCATCTAAAAGGGTTTTTGTCTTAAGAGACCAAATAATCACCAATGTAGAGCAGAATTTTAAAAATCTGCCCTGGCAACACTCTCTCCTGTGTCCTCACAGCTTCATTCAAGTACATATCTGTGTGTGTGTGTGTGTGTGTGTGTGTGTGTGGGTGTGTGGGTGGGTGTGTGGGTGTGAGAGAGCTGCAAACACACACACATCTGTATGTTTGACAGGTTGAACATTGTGGGAAGCTTCATCACGTGACCAAGTAAATTTTTAGATCAACATCATTATTCTGCTGTTTCCATCGACTCCCTCTGATCACACTAACTAACTGATAATAATCTGAAGGTGGAAATCTTCTCCTCCAAAATGGCCGCCAGGACGAGAGCTTCAAAAACCCCACCAAGCAAAGACTTAAAGCATCTTCCTCTTCCATGTATTATGTTCTTCATACTGATAGTTTACTTATGTTTAATTTTTTTGTTTTTTCTCTTTTTACAATGTTTGAATTTACCAAATTAATTTATTTATGATGATGCATATTTATTCATTTTTATTTTTGTACATTTTTTTGCTTCATTTTGTTGCGTTTCTTGTTTGTAATATTCATATGGTCACATTACTATTGTTACTCAAAGTTGGAAAAAAACACTTTTTTTCATTTTTGGACATTACTTTCTGTAATTTAAAGGTACAGTGTGTAAAATTTAGCAGCATCTAGTGGAACCAACATCAGAAGAATGGAATATAATAATCAGTAGTGTGTTTTAATTAGTGTTTGATTCAATCAAAAAAAAGAATTGAGCCAAGCCTGCTACGTTCCACCAAGTTTCATCAGTGGCCCAGAACAGACAAACCAAACATTGGCTCCAGAGGAGCCCTTTTGCATTTTTCACACACTCTCCTATACAATCAGGCTGATTTGCAGCTTCGCTAGATTCCACCAGAAACTACACACTGTCCCTTTTTAAAGAAGTGATTATCTGCTGGTCTGACTCGACATGTGAACTCGTGCGCTATACAGAAATTGCATGTGGACCAACCCGATCAAGTGCATTACTGTGCAAAATAAATAGGCAGGATCTGTTTTTTTGTTTGTTTTAAGAAGGCTTGAGCAAACATCATATCCTGTTCAGTTTTTGATTGTGAGAATCCCTGAAAAAAAGGTATTAGGGATATGTTGATATTAATTGTGATAATGAGCTCACATTCCTTCATCAGAACATCCTGCCTGTTCACAACTGTCATCGTATTATCTGAATGACATGAGTCATTGTGTGCATGTCGGTGAAGCTCAGATTGCTAGTAATGGGTCAGGAACTGAAGCAGTCCAGCTGAAAATACAAAAAAACAATGATATTAAGTGCTTTGCTTTTATTTTCAGTGTGTTCCCCACTTCCATATCATTAGAAACGTCATCTGTGTCATCCCTGTGAAGGCGAACAAGCAAGTTTCCTCAGTGTTGTCAGCTCGGCATTTGCTGCGCCGACTGGCCACTCTTTTTATTTCTCAGCTTTCTACTTGAATTTACATATTTATTTCTACAAATTGATTTTTGGTTGGAGGAACAGAGCTGACCGTCTGAATTCCATTTCAGCTGAGGAGAAGATTGAACACTGCTGTCTTTGTCTCTGGTCGAAGCCTGTTGTATAGTTAATCAATGGACAATGTGTATGATGGATTACTTTTTTTTTTTTTTAAGTTTGTAAATAAAATGAAACCTGTTCCAAGTGGTACTTTTCATGATTTCTTTACAGTAGTAACAGATATACACACACTAGAAGGCATGTTTTACACTCACAGTAAAAGAAAATAATAAGCTTCCATCCACAGTACTTGTATGTATTGTAAACATACATTTTCAACACAGTAATCTAATTTGTTGAAAACTGCATGGCTTTTTTCAGCACAGGTGGAGTACACTAAATAGACTTGTGTCAATTTAGGCTCAAGTTTAAAATAGAAAATTTACCCCAAAATCTACATTTGAGTTATGTTCTGGGTCCTTTTTGTGACTGGTGGAGTGATTTTCTTTTTCACATGCCTGTTACCAACACCAGGATGTTAAGAAACAAGAATAAATGTATATATATAATACAAAATGAACCCTCTACCCATAAAATTAGTGTTTTAGAATAGAAAATTGTGCCTACTAATCAGATGTATTACAGTACACAGCCAGAAATAAAATATGAACATGTCAGTGGAGATTATATGTCACTTTTAAAGTAGAAAATTTTAGAATTGTTTAACTTGAGAAAATTAATGGAATATGTTACAATTTTTTAGGTTTTTAGATAAAAGACAAAAAACAGACTGAAAAGGTGTATATATATATATATATATATATATATATATATGTGTGTGGAAAAAAATTCAGGACAATCAACAGTAGAATCAACAGTAACAGCAACACCAAACACAATAAAAAACAAAAAAACAAATAGAGATAAAAAATAATGTAATATAATGAAGATAAAGATAAATAAACATAATAAATAAATACAAAAAATAAATAAAACCGTGCAAAAAATAGAGGGGAATAGTAGGATGAGGGATGTTGTGGATAGGCAATTTGAAACAGGTGGGTTTTGAGTTTAGTTTTAAAGAGAGGGAGAGAGTTGGTGTTACGGATGTGAGGTGGTAAAGAGTTCCAGAGACGGGGAGCAGAGCGACTGAAAGCTCTGCTCCCCATGGTGCTGAGGTGAGCAGGGGGCACAGTGAGGTGGAGAGAGGAGGAGGATCTGAGGGGGCGTGATAGAGTGGCAATGTGGAGCACGTCAGATAAATATGGAGGGGCAAGGTTGTGGATGGCTTTGAAAGTGAATAGAAGGATTTTGAATTGGATTCTGAGTGTGACCAGGAGCCAGTGAAGTTGCTGTAGTATGGGGGTGATATGTTGGGAAGAGGGGGTTTTGGTGATGATACATGCATAATAGATGCTAACAACAATATAACAGCATTTCTGCATCAGCATATTCTGTTTAAAAATCTTAGCAAATTGTCACAGGCACTATTATGAGTGGAGAGGCAATTATCTATATAATAACATATAATAATGATACGTAGATATGATATTTACTATTGGCCCTTTAAGAGAAACCAGCACGCTGATGTGGCCCGGGATGAAACTGAGTTTGACGCCCCTGCTTTAAGGAGAACTCGGTTTCCCATGATGCACTGGTGCGAAAACGTTGCGTGACTTGACGTTTTTTCCCTGACTGTTGATGACGGTGGCGGACAGCGCGAGACAGTTAGCCGAGGTGTTCACGGTGTTCACGGGAGGAATGAACACCGCCTGCCGGGAAAATCTCCTTTTCTCCGGTGACCCGGTGTCCACGAAAGGAAGAAACGTCCCAGAAACGAATGAAGCGAAGGTCGCGTGCCACACCTGTGAACTATCGTGAGTTCACGAGCGGCTCTGACATTGTTTTGAAGGCCTGCTGCTAGTGACGGGAGATCCTCGGGGCTAGCCCGGGCCAAGAGAGCACAGAGGACCTGGACCAGGACCGGGACCTCCGCTGGTGGGTTTGATCGATTCAGGTTCTTGTGACGTCGGTTATCAAACGACCACGTGTATACAGCCTCTTCTGCTCCTGCGTAAATCCTCGTTAACTCAAAGACGTGTCCAGCTTTGACAGCTAGCTCCCGTTAGCTCTCCTGTGTTTACAGGCTAATCTCTGTGTGTTTCAGTCAGGATTTGACATATTTAGCTGCTGCTGAACCACCTGCCTGCTAGCCAGGGCTGTAAACTTCTTCTCTCCACACCGACTGAAGGTCGCCAGCGAGATCAGCAGGTCTCCTAGATAAAGTTAAGGTTATCACTTCTTATCTGCTGCAGACCAAAGTGTGTCACCTTCGGTTTGAGAGTTAGCTCTTTCAATGTTACAGCTGAAGTCACTTGTCGATATAAACGGAGGCAGCACTGAGTTATTTACTTAATAACTTAAACCAGCTGACAGTATCCCGGATGAAGGCTCACAGAGAAGACGTGTGGTTTGTGATGCTGTCAGGACTCGCAGGTGTAGCCTGTTCTTGGCATTGTTAATCTCGAGCCACAAATCACACACCTGGTTTTGCTGTTTTTGCTGAAGAAGGATCCTCCTCCTGAAACAGATCACCATGAATCGATACCTGCCCGTGGCACGGCAGCACTTCCTGGCTGCCCTCGCCAGCACCAGTGTGGTGGTGAAGTCTATAAGCGCCGTGGTGGTCCTCCTGTACCTGCTGTCCTGGGCTGTGGACACTCCGTACGCCCTGGGGGTGACCCCGGGCTACCTGTTCCCCCCCAACTTCTGGGTGTGGACACTGGTGACTCACGGGGTGGTGGAGCAGCATGTCTGGGGCGTGGCGGCCAATGTGGGGACGGTCATGGCCTGTGGGCGCCTGCTGGAGCCCTTGTGGGGCGCCCTGGAGCTCCTGATCTTTTTTGCAGTGGTTAATATATCCGCAGGTCTCCTGGCAGGCCTGTCCTACCTCCTCACCTATGTGGCCACCTTTGACCTGGACTTCCTGTTTGCTGTGCGGGTCTACGGGGCAGCCGGGTTCCTGGGAGGTGTTCTAGTGGCGCTGAAGCAGACCATGGGGGACACTACAGTGCTCAGAGTGCCACAGGTGAGGCTCACATACAACAAAATTCATTTCTGCTCTGAATGCATATTGGTGGGGGTACAGTATGCTCCTCTAATGGTCTTGTAAATAACACAGGACCAATGAGGGAAGGAACATCAGTAATTAAAATGGGAGCATACTCTAACAAAAATATTGAGACGTGTAAGTAAAAAGGCCCGTCAGATTATGTCAAGGACACATCCAGGTCAGATGCCACAATTTGCGACAAAGTTTACACACAAACGAATCACACTATATACATATAATAACGTCAGTCAGTGTGTGAAGGCAACTTTCCATCTTACTCTGTATAAAACTACAAAACTGAAGTAATGAGTATATTGTGCATGGGTCAGATACAAAGGAGAAGTAAAGACAGTATTTATGATGACGTTAATAACACACTATAGTGAAACACTATTATACTGATTTTACAGTGTTAGACTCAAGCCACCAGCATCTTGTGTGGTTTTGGAGAAACTCGTCTGTGTCTCTTCACCCAGCTGCAGCCATAAAAAAGACATTTCATATACAAATGATAAGAAAATAAAATACACCCGTGTTATATTTAAGAAATAATAGCATGTAAACCATTTTTAACATCTAAGTCCACAAAATATACAAGGGTTTTAATAAATTACCTCATGAATGTTTAAAAACAAATGCCAAATCAGAGTTTTAAACACTGAGGCAAATGGAAAAAGAAAAATAAATCTCTAGAAAAATCGATTAAAAAAAAAACATGCATAGGAGACGATCATCCACTATCTGTCCTGGCCTCATCTTCTCTTTCTTAAAAGTTTTACTGACATCAGGATAAATTTTGTAAATTTAGATTACTATCGCTATGCTTGGCAAAATCGTGGTGAAATCCAAGTTGTTTTGTTTCTTGAGATGATTTTCTTATCGTCACCTTTTGAGACTAATTTGCAACATCGCTGTGGAAAATCCAGTTATGTCTGTTTCGTTCCTTGCCAACGTTGCTGACACCAAACATGAAGCCTTAAAACACAACAAACCAGCCATAAAATAGACCACAGAATTACATCAACACCTCTAACAAACAGAAATACAACAAACCTTTTAGCCTCAACAAATTAGTGTCGACTGCAAAGCTGTTGTATGGAAAATTGGCAGCTATTTTGTGAATGAGATCCATTTTCAAACACTGGGATTGTGTTATACTGGACTCTGCCACACACACCAGTGGTTTGCAGTTTTAAATTGTTGGAGCTGTGGAGTGTTTTCTCTACTGGGCCTGTGTTGTCAGGTTTTTGGCATGTGATTGGGATCCTCTTCCAAATTTGCTTGTCATCATACTCTGTTAATTACATATTACATTACATTACATATGAATATTTAATCTGTGGTTCAGCATCACCAGTGTCCAGACAAGAGTTTAGTTGGTGTGTGTGTGTGTGTGTGTGTGTGTGTGTGTGTGTGTGTGTGTGTGTGTGTGTGTGTGTGTGTGCGTGTGCGTGTGCGTGTGCGTGTGCGTGTGCGTGTGCGTGTGCGTGTGCGCGTGCGTGTGCGTGTGCGCGTGCGCGTGTGTGTGTGTGTGAATTAATAAAAATACATTTTTACTTATTCACTCACTCCATTCATTTTCACATCAATATATAAAATGGAAAATAAAGTTAAATTGTTAAATTCATGTGCAAAGGGAAAATAATACACAAATAATAGGAGATAAATTCTACTAAATTAATGTATTTATTTTAAATTATGGTAGTCCTCTACACAAATGGTCCTAAATTCTCTCATTGTGGAATTATAGTGAAAATAAATAAATTATTCTCCTTTTTTCTGGTGACACTCTAGCACCTCTTCACGTCCCTGGACCCTACTTTGAGAACCACTGGTTTAATAAAGCTGATTTGAGTGAATTGTGTGAATTCAGTTTCACAGTGTCCTGTAAAATGACTGCTGCCCCTTTGTTTGATCATTTCATATCTTCACAAACACTGAAATCTTTCTCCCCTCCCCTCTCAGGTGAGACTCAAAGCAGCACCAGCCCTGGTCCTCCTCCTCCTAGCCTTACTGCGGCTATCCGGGCTGCTGGAGAGCTCCGCCCCCCTGGCCGCCTACAGCTATGGCGCCCTGTCCGGCTGGGTCTACCTCCGCTTCTACCAGCGGCACAGCCGGGGCCGCGGGGACATGTCGGACCACTTCGCCTTCGCCAGCTTCTTCCCTGAGGCCCTGCAGCCCGCCGTGGGGCTGCTGGCAGGACTGGTCCACGCCGTGCTGGTGAAGCTGAAGGTGTGCAGGAAGATGGTGAAAAGGTACGACGTGGGGGCGCCCTCCTCCATCACCATCAGTCTGCCGGGGACAGACCCCCAGGATGCTGAGAGGAGAAGGTGAGTCAGAGCACAGGAGGAGGAGATGGACTTCTACAGAATGGGCTTATGGGTCAGTGACAAGTAATGTTTGGCAAGATGAGAAAGTCTAAAACTTCTTAAAATGGAGTTTTAAGAAGGTCTCTCAAAATGTACATTTTGTGTTCATGTTGGTTTCTTGTCATTTAAAAGTCCAACTGTATCATGATTTTGTGCAATTTTTCTGACACAAAATGTTAAATGGTGTGACCAAAAAGAAACTAAATAAATATTTAATCCACCTAGAATATAAAACTTGTTGATAGCATGTGTTTTTAATGAGAGAGAACTGGTACCAAGTTTTTAAGGTTACACCACATGAGAATTTTGTCACTGACCCATATACACTGATGAGATGTTAAGGTCTGATATGTTTTTTTCGTCATTAACAGATATCTGATACTGGGCAAATAGTGTGTGTGTTTAGATAGAGGGTCCTCCATGACCTGCATCAAAACATCAGTTTTACATTTTAATTACTTTTTTTTTCCTTTTCTGCACCAACAATCACAAGTGGTGATAACATATAGAGCCAATTTTCATTTTTTTGACATGGACATCACAATAGCATTGCAACATACAATTCTGTACAGGCACCAAACTGGCTATATATTTAGGGTTTATAGTGAATTTAGACTTGTCCACTAATTTACACCTGTCCATAGGAGGCTGATGTTACTGATGTTAACGAATGAATACACCACTCACAATAAGTTAGAGATGTTATTTACATGAGTGCGTTTCCTATTTGGTCTGAATTTGAATGATAATAAATCAAATTTTATTACCCCAAAATGTATGAAATCCGCTGAATCTCTCACAATATCCCTAACTTATTGTAACTAGTGTATATTCTACAACAACTTGGAGTGAATAAATCTCACTCCAAGCTGAAGTCAACACCTCGCTGGCAGCAGGTATTAGATTATTTATTCTGCTGCAAGGGTCAGAGTGACCTTCTATGTCAGAAACCGTTATCAACAGAAACCCATCTGTGGTTAGCTCATGGGGCATCCAGGTATCAGAAGAGAGGAATAAAAATATACCCACTCAGCTCCACGGTTAATGAAATCCAGCAGCTTGAGAAGAGACACAGAGCCTGTGTTTTTGGTCTTATTTACTCAGGAAAGTCCTGCTGAGCCTCTGTCATCTTTTTCAGTCCTGCTCTTCAAACAGCTCACACAAACTCCACCACACACACGCACGCACGCACACTCACTCACTCACTCACTCACTCACTCACTCAGACACCTACCTCCAAGCTGTCCGCTGTTATTTTTCCTCCCAGTCCAAATGTCTAACAGACACATTTCCAAGCTGTCCTACAGTTTCAGTTACGGATGGGTGTCATTACACACACACACACACAGACACAACACACATACAAACTCCATCCTGTAATTGTCAAAGATTATTTTCTGTTTTAAACACACAGAAATAAATAGTGTTAAGTGTTATAATTAAGTGTTTAGTGTGTAAAAAGGCTTTTATAAATGTGACCTGTTGTTCCTCATATTTTTATCCAGCAGCTGGTTGAGCTTCATTGTGTTATGTGACTCGTCTTGTCGTCGTGTTTCTTCAGGACGACACACATTCACACGGCAGCTTCTAAGCCTCTGCTTGATTTTGATTGGCCGGTGATTGACAGGTCGGCTTTTTACTGTAGCGTGATTCACTTCCCCACGATAAATATTCAATCAACAAATGATGAGTTTCATTTGTAAAGTGATAGTATTAATAATAATAATAATAATAATACATGTTATTTGTTGGGCGCCTTTCGCAGCCTCAAGGTCGCCTTACATGAGGTATATTAAAAACAGTAGTATTGTTTTAGGCAATACAAAACAGAATAAAACAGCAATAAATCAACAATACATCAAGTATAATAAAAAGAATAGATAAAATACAAAAAAGAAAAGAAAAAAGTGAACACAGGAGGGAGAATTAATAGCTAATAAATAAGTGTAATAAATAGGGGCGATAAAAATAGTTAAATAAATAAGAAAATGGCTGTGTATATACATTATACATACATATACATACATACATATACATAGATACATACATATACAAATACCAACACATACAGTGAGGAAAACAAGTATTTGAACACCCTGCTATTTTGCTATTTCTCCCACTTAGAAATCATGGAGGGGTCTGAAATTTAAAAATACTTATTTGCCGCTATATCACACAAATAAATTAAAAAATCATGCATTGTGATTTCTGGATTTTTCTTTTTAGTTTATCTCTCTCACAGTGGACATGCACCTACGATGAAAATTTCAGACCCCTCCATGATTTCTAAGTGGGAGAAATAGCAAAATAGCAGGGTGTTCAAATACTTGTTTTCCCCACTGTATACACAGAGGAGTCAGGCTAAGCAGTGGGGTAGGCCAAGGTGAAAAGGTGGGTTTTTAGTGCGGCTTTGAACTGGGGGACAGTGGAGGTGTTTCTGACGTGGGGAGGGAGAGTTCCAGAGGCGGGGGGCAGCATGACTGAAGGAGCGATGGCCGAATGACTGAAGGTGGGCAGCAGGGACAGATAGAGTGATTGATGAGGAGGAGCGGAGTGGGCGTGGGGCGGTGCGAATGTAGAGTAAATCAGAGATGTAGGGGGGGGCAAGGTGATGCAGGGCTTTAAAGGTGAGTAGTAACAGCTTGAAGGTGATGCGGTGACGGATTGGCAGCCAGTGGAGTCGGTGGAGGATGGGAGTGATGTGGGAAGAGGAGGGGGTTTTGGAAATGATCCGGGCTGCAGCGTTCTGGACTAGCTGGAGTTTGCGGAGGGTTTTGAGGGGGAGACCGGAGAACAGGGAGTTGCAGTAATCTAGGCGGGATGTGACAAGAGAATGGACGAGGATGGAGGCTGAAGCAGGTGTGAGTGAGGGGCGGAGACGGTTGATATTGCGTAGGTGGAAGTAGGCTGTCTTGGTGATGTGGTTGATGTGGGCCTGGTAGGATAGGGTGGAGTCTAGGATGACACCTAGACTCTTGACCTGTGATGAGGGGAGGATTGTGGTGTTGGTGAGGGAGAAGGCGAGGTTATGGGAGGTGGAGAGTGTGGATTTTGTTCCGACGAGAAGAATCTCAGTTTTATTGTTGTTCAGTTGGAGTGAGTTGGAGGCAAACCATGTGTTGAGATCGTCCAGACAGTGTACAAGGGAAGTGAGAGGAGAGGAGGCGGAGGGTGAGGTGGAGAGGTAGAGCTGGGTGTCGTCAGCATAGGAGTGGAAATGGATGTTGTGTTTCCGGAAGGTTTGGCCGAGTGGGAGGATATAAATGAGGAAGAGGATTGGACCGAGGACAGAACCTTGGGGGACGCCGGAGGTGACAGTGGAGGGGTTGGAGGAGTGGGAGCCGATTTTGATGAATTGTGAGCGGGCGGAGAGGTAGGATCTGAACCAGAGGAGTGGTGTACCGGTAATGCCAATGGAGGCAAGTCTGTCGAGGAGGATGGTGTGAGAGATGGTGTCGAAAGCGGCAGTGAGGTCGAGGAGGATGAGTATGGCCAGGGAACCAGAGTCGACAGCGAGGAGGAGGTCGTTGGTGATTTTGATTAGAGCTGTTTCAGTACTGTGAAGGGGGCGGAAACCAGATTGAAATTTTTCGTACAAGCTGTTGTGTGAGAGATGGGAATGGAGTTGGGATGCAACGGTTTTTTCAAGTATTTTGGAAATGAAGGGGAGGTCGGAGGTTATTGAAGTCCTCAGGGTCTGCATTAGGTTTTTTAAGGGTGGGTGTGATGGAAGCGATTTTGAAGGGCGAGGGGAATATACCGGAGGAGAGGGAGGAGTGGATGATGGTGGTGATTATGGGTGCAAGGGAGGGGAGGCAGGTTTTGACGAGAGGATATGGGAGGGGGTCTAGGTGGCAGGTTGAAGGTCTGGAGCTGGATACAAGAGAGGTGACTTCGGTGATGGATGGGAGCGTGAAGGAGGAGAGCGGACAGGACCAACTTGGGGGGGGGGAGGGCTGGAGGGTGGCTTGAGGAGCGAGTGTTGTGTAGCTGATTGTGGATCCTGGTGATTTTGTTGTTGAAGAAAGACAGCATGGAGTTGCAGAGGTTATCGGAAATGAGGAGAGAGGCCAGGGGGTCCGGGGGGAGGGTGAGTTTGTTGACAAGGGAAAATAGGGATCTGGTGTGGTTGGTGGAGGATAAGATGAGACTGGTGTAGTAGGTGGTTTTGGCCGAGGAGAGGGCATCTTTATAGGCAAGGAGGTGGTTGTTATGTAATTCTTTGTGTATGGTGAGGCCGATTTTCCTGGCGAGGCGTTCCAGTCGGCGGGCTTTGGCTTTGAGGCAGCGGAGGGCAGGGGTGAACCAAGGGGCAGAGTGTGAGAAGGAAACGGACCGAGTCTTTTGTGGAGCCAAGTTATTCAGGATATTGGTGAGGTTGGAGTTGTAGTGGGTGACCAGATCATCAGAGGAGGAGTGTGGGACTGGTGGAGGTATGGAGTTAATGGCATCTGTGAGGGCTTGCGTATTGATGTTCTTAATATTCCGGAAGGTGATATTGCGGGGGATGCCAGATTTCGGGTGAGGGGGGAGGGGGATGTTGAAGAAAATCGGAATGTGGTCAGTGACAGGGAGAGAGGATGATGTAATGTTGAGAGGGGTGATACCAGAGCAACAGAGTAGATCAAGGATGTGGCCTTTGCAGTGTGTTGGGAAGTTGATGTGTTGTTGAAAACCAAAGCTGTTGAGGCAGGAGATGAAGTCTGTAGTCAGTGGGTTGGAGGGGTTGTCCATGTGAATATTGAAATCGCCAAGTAGAATGATGTTGGAGGAGAGGGTGCACAGGTGCGAGAGGAGGGAGCTGATTTCTGTTACAAATTCGTTGTTTCTTTGGTGGCCGGTAAACTGTGGAGATGATGAGGGGAGGGGATGAGTTTTTGAGGCGGAGTGTGATGGATTCAAATGAGGTGGCGGGGGAGGTTGTTAGTGTGGAAAAGTGCATGGTTTTATGGAAAATTGTCGCTAAGCCTCCACCTCGTCCAGAGAGGCGTGGTTGGGAGTGGTAGGTGTAGGCTGCAGGGAGGACATTATGAGATCAAAGGATGCGGTCCCTGGATATTTTACGATCAAATAACTAGCGAGAGTCAACACTATTTATTTTAACACATTTTCAGATGGCAGAACTCAATGCGCTTCATGTTAAAAATCAAAAAGAATTAGGCAAAGACCATACCTGACATGAACATATGGAATTAGAAGAAACATATAAGATAAAAACATTAAACATAACTCAAATCTTGTATTAAAAAAAATAAAACAAAAACAACATGTTTTTAGTCAGCTTTGCAAAGACTTCATCTTCACCGCAATAACTTTTGGGTTGTTATGCACTTAGAACGTTGAACTACTATGGATCCATATAAACTATAAACAGAAAGTACCATGAGCTAATTCAGACATTATTCTACAGAAGTTATTGTGCAAAAGCCTTTGCTTGATGAAATATAGGATCCTGTCCTTGTCCAATAAACATTTCAACAACATAGGAATGAGCTAAGCCATTCATAGATTTAAAGATAACAAGAGGTATTTTAAAATCAATTCTGTTTTTGAGTGCAAGCCAGTAACTGAAGATAAAAAGTAGGAATGTGTTCAAACCTTTAAAGCGTTGTGATTGAGCGGCAGTTTATTTAACGTCAGCTTTATCAGTGCAGCGAAAAGTATAGAAAGAAATGCACAAACCAGCTTTTTAGAATATGACTGTCAGGAAGCCTTGTTCTTTAGTTATATTTCTGCATTGATAAAAGGCAGATCATCAATAAAGAATCTGGTGTCTGTGGGGAAAATTTCAAAAAATAATGAATAAAATGATCAACCATATTGTGACACAGAGATGGAAATACTCTAAAGTCAGAATGTGGCCAGGTACACTTAACAGAATTAACTGTGTCTGCACAAATGTAGTATATTTTTCACACATTTTAACCAACTACATGCTTGGACATCCAAGCAACATTGGGGATGTTAGTAATCTGGTTAGTACATAGTCTGTGGGGATGTCAATATAAATGTTAAAATAAGAAGAAAAAAAGAATTGAGTCAAACTGACCAGTCATCTTAGATACAAGTTCACCAAATTCAGATTTAAGCCTTTTAAAGGTTTCGAGGGTGTAAACGTTGAGCACTAGACTGGTGTATGTAGACTTGATAAATACACAAATAACCAAATAAGATGATAAAATATCTCAAAATAAAGTAGCAACACCCACCACCAACGTCTTGTTAAAATTAGTGAAGTGAGAAAATGAATATTAAGATTATGAAGCATCTGTTTTGTTTTTTTTGTTTTTTTGCCACCAGCTTCATGAAGAGAAGTGAGATGTTATAATATCATTTAGAGATAACGTGCTGAGGGATGTGACATTGAAGAGTGTCGTCTTTAAAGAGCTTCCAGACAGAGTAGAGCTGTCATCTGTGACAGATTCAGGCTCCGGATTTTCAGAGACTTTGTGAGTCACAGTCACAGTTAGTGCTGGGTGTGACAGCGGTAGACATGAAGGTGGCAGAACCAGCTGTTAACTGGATAAAATTAGCTTTGTTCATTTTCTATTCCGGTGCACAGGCATGAATTAGACCAAAAGTTATCAGAACTTGAGATGAAGTCATATCCTGCAGCAAGTTTTTTTAAAGCGGTAGTTCACCCCAAAATCAAGGATGTATATTATTCCTCTATTCTTTGTAGCTCATTATCGATCTAGATCTTTTTGGTGCGAGTTGCTGTGTTTTGTAGATATTGGCTGTAGAGTTGTGTGTCCTCTCTCGTACAATGGAACTGGATGCTGCTCAGCAACAAGGTCTGTGGATTATTTTGAGGAACTAGTTCATATTTCTAGAAGCAAACATTGCTAATGATGTTGTAAATGTATTTGTTTGCTGCTTTGAGCCCCACAAGCTGACCCAAAACAGGAAGCATAAGGCTGCGATTAATTCACTCTGTTAACTTGAGCCTTGTTTTGTGTTGTTTGTGTTTAAATACAAATAATATAAGTCTGCCGAATTAGCTGTTATCAGTTCCTGTACCATAAACTATCACTGGATTATCCTGATCCTAAATTTACATACATTTACATTACAACATAAGAAGAAAAACCTTTCTAAGCCTCTCCTCCTCCTCTTTAAATGGCTGTGGGGGGTGTTGGTGGTGACTGTATAGTTGTGACATCACAACTTCACATAAGTCATGACTGCTTGTTTTAAGGCAGAGTTTCTGAATACAGGCTGTGTATGTTTCTCTGTGGATTGAGTGTTTTTTAAACATGGGACAGTATTAATACACTCTCTGCTGTCATATACAGTAATATATATATACATATATAGGGCTCTAATAAATCTATAAGGTATTCATTGGAATTAAACTGCTTAAATTTCAATAAAAATGTATGTTCTAAAACTTTTGAACTGTAGTGTACATTCTGAAGAAAATTATAAGTTAAAGAATTTAGAATTTAAAGGAGGTTGAATTTTTTATGCAAATTTCACTGAAACTATCAAAGACAGATGAGTCCTGCTGTACAGCTGCATCGAGTATTAATGAAGAACATGTGTCTTTCCTTCCTCCTCCTCCCAGACAACTGGCCCTCAAGGCTCTGAACGAGCGTCTAAAGCGTGTGGAGGACCAGTCGGCGTGGCCCAGCATGGATGACGAGGAGGACGACGAGGAGGACGAGGTCAGGACCGACACGCAGCCGCTCCTCCCGGGTGGGCGTGACCCCTCCTCGGCGGTGGCAGGTGGACCCATCGCCATCTCCCTGTCCTCCACCTCCTCCTCCTCACTGTCGCAGAGCGGCGGGGCCCAGTCCACAGGCGGAGCCCAGCACCCGGAGTCCAGCATCATCAGCTTCGAGGACGCGCCCTCTAGGTCGTAACCGATAGAAATGCACATGTACAAACACACGCACGCTCCGTTCGATGTCACCAACGGGTTTCACTAGCGCATTCAAGTCCCCATTCGGTGACAGTGATTAGGCAAACACTCAATATCATACACACACACATATACACACAAACATATACAACAAAAAAAATGTTTTACCAGTTCATCAACACGACCGCGCGTTCACACACACTCTGTCGATGTCATTGTGAAACCCGAAGAGGGTGGAACCTGTACAGTGCTTTCACTTCAGACGTGTAGTTGGGCCAAAACTTGACACCTAATTCTTCTCTTCCTCATTACATACGACCTGAAGGTCAACCAGAAATCCTGTCTTATCCGGACTCAACCCAACTTCACTTGTCTCTTTCTCTTGTTTCTAAATAAATAACAAAACATGGGTGTGTACAATATTTTTTTTCTGTAAGTCTTTTTCGGAGCAGAAGACAAGAGACTCGCTCTGAACTCCTTTGGTTCCTGATCAAAGGCTGACCACGCGCACCGGTTTGAAAAGTGCCGAGAAACGTCTTGCGAGTGAGATTAGCTTTCTTTTTTTTTTCGGTTCACATGTGGAGCAGATGTAACCTGAGGCGCGTTACAGAGGGAGCGTGGAAAACGCTCTTGGCGCCAACAGCTGGAGCGGAGGAAGGAAGTTGCTGCATCAGTCCTGCTGATGAACAATGATAAGAAACTTCAATATTTGAAGAAGTGCCAGGTGAGGAAAGTTATCCTGGACTGGGTTAGTTTTCCACAGCAGACAGAGAAATGGACTTTCTGCCCTTTTTATCCCTGGGTTGAATTTTTTTTCTAGGTCTGCACATCAGTTAAAAAAAACCCTTTCTGTGCATTAACATTAGGATGTTTCAATAGTGTTACACTTGCACACAGATCTGTGGATTGTGATGATTCTTTCTTCCTGTTTTATGAGTTCAAGATGGTATTTTTGCGCAAACTCCAGAGCTAATCTTGGAGCATCATCCTGTACCCTTCTTTTTCACTTCCACCTTCTAGGATCTGGAAAGAGATGAGAATCAGCAATAGCTATTTAATGATCCGAGTGCTTACACAGAGAGAAATGGTTGGTGTCCGTCATAATCGTGTGTGTGAGTCATGTGATCTATTGCAGAACGGTGGAGAATGACCTTGTTTTTTGTCATGTAAAACCACATTGATTAATGAGTTTTCATGAGACTTCAGAAGTCGTATATGTGCAGTGTCAAACCCTGCTTGGATTCGCTGTATCAGAAACTGACCCATGAGGAGGAATGACTCCACAGGCAGGTGACACTCAGCCTAGCAGAAGTTTCATGGTTTGCACATGTAGCATATTTTTTTCCAACGTCACAGTGCCAAGTAGAGGCCACTGGTGAATCTCTGCTAGTGAGGTTAGGTTTATTTAAATTGTTGCATCTAGAATGTTCCATAAGTTCACGGCAGCCCAAAAGGTCAACAAGTCGTTTAGTAGAGTCGTAGTTCATTAGAGTACCGATCACATTATTGATGCCCACCTCTCTTTTGTTGATTCAAGTCAGCTGTAGCCAGTAAATTATTTCACATGATGCCGTCACAGTCGCAACAAAACTGCTAATTTACATATTTTTAAACTTGTGGTGAACGAGGCTGAGACTGTTTCCCAAATTAAATGAGAATTTCCACATATTTAACAAGCAGGATGAAGCGTGTGAAGCTGCCATCATCCCTCACAACCCTTTAGAAGTCACTTCAGTCACAGCTGCAGGTTGCTCCTGGTTGGGCAGCTGCTGAAGCCGATGCCTTAATTTCACAAATCATCTCGGAGACTAAAAGAACCCGATTGGTGCTCACGGGTGTTGATGTTTTATTAATGAACTCAGCAGGTTCCCCACACACGTCTAAAAACCTCAGAGGGGAATTGTAACTTGTAATTGGGTAAATGAACAAAAACAAAATGACCACGGTATAGAAACACATTGTTGAATATTTAATTAAAATGTATAGTAGTTATTTCATTTTGTTCCTATTTAATTGTCCTGTTTGTGTTGTAGTGGCCTTACTGATCATTTTATTTTGCGACTGACACCAATCACATCAGACTAAAGGCAAAGACCTTTATCGTTCTCTTCAATTAAACCGTAGGAATTCATCAACAGTCCTCCATCCCTCCTCCTACTAGCAAAAGTGGCTTGTGATTTGCAAAAACAAAGTCAGAGTTTACAGAGTAGACAGCCAACAGAAATATCTTTCAACCAGAAGTCTATAAAAAGCTTTTTATTCAATTTCAGGATTCCAAATCTGAGCACCCAAAGACGTTTATTAGTGTCCTTAGTCCCTTAGAATCACCATGTAAACATGTTTTTATTCATGTGTGTGAAGTTTCTAATAAATAGGTAAAAAAGGGTCTTCTTGACAAAGCAGAAAATGTGCTACTTGATGTGATGAGTGAAGTTGTGGAATAAGGAAAAGGTATGTAGGAATGTAAAATTATGTCCAAGCTTCTATAATGTCTCCAGCTTAGAAACATTCTACTGTGGGAAAAACCCCACAGTATCAGATAAATTGAAAGAAAAGAGGCTGATATTCAAATTAGAATCAATCTCAATTTCTTTACGGTTCTCCTTCATGCTTTGATCTTGGAGCATGTTCCTGATTAAAGCTCGAAAAAGCTTTTTTTTTCTTCTTTTTTTTTTTACCTGGTGGAACGTGTTATGAATGGGAAGTGATAAGCCATATTAGAGTGATGAAATTCTGTGTGTTCTATCCTGTGTTTCTACTCGTTTGTTCTCACTGTGCTCTTATTTTGGCAAATGGATAGAATATAGAGGTTGGATGAATGGGGCCGTTATTTAATTAAATACGAATGAATGAAAGTGTTTACATGAATGAAAGGAAAGGATTGACGCATCCTGAGTGGAGTCAAACGCAGCTTTGATATGGAGACAGTTGAGATGCTGTCGAACATCTGAAATATCGAATTGCATTTTGTCCCTAAAAGTAGCAAAAGGAAAGAAACAAGCACCAGTACAAACCAAATCAAAATAAAACCGTACATAACTGCATAAATTACAATTACTTGTTGCAGTTACTGGTATTTTTTTTAACCAGTCAAATGTCTGTTAATCTCAATTTCTGGTCCAACTCAGCTTGCGTCACATAATTAGAACCAGAGATGCACCAAAAACATATTAGCATTTAGCATGGTTACAACTGTGAAGTTGTGTAATTTGATCAGTGAAAAGGCACCAGACCCTTGAGTTTTCAGATTGAACTTGGTCTGTCTGACTGACCAAGAAAGGAATGCAATTACATACTGTCTTTATGAATAATGGCGACGTACACAAACTATAAAAGCTGCAGGCGAGGATAATTAATGATGCCAGCGCTGTTCATAAACCCGTCACTCCATCGCAGCGGCTTCGCTCTACAGTGGTCAGTCTCTGCCAGTCAGTGAGCTGTAATTTGCCTACATACACTGTAATTTGAATAGATACACGGTTCATAAGTGTTCTGTCCTGCACGCCAGTATCATGTCATTATTACAGACACACCCCACACAGCTAGAGTTTTGTTTTATTGTTTTACCCAAATAATGTTTTCTTTTGGTTGGTTTACTGTCAAAGTGGCTGGTAGAGAGGGTAAAATACCCGGATTTATCTGCATCTAGCGGTTTAAAAATGGAATAAAAAGGCTTTTATTAGAATTTATCAATTTAAAAAAAAAAAAAAGGTCAAGACAATTTAATGTTCATTTGCAGTCTTCACAAATTGCAAAATTGCCAAAACAAAGCTGTGCTTAAGATAAAAAAAAAAAAATAAAAAAAACGATTCCTATTGATTCAGATTGGGAACAATTCCTCTACACTTTTATTTGAGAAACAATCATGGTTTTCAAAACCAGCACCTTAATTATTCTATCTTCAAAACAGAGTATTCTCTACAGATGTTGTTACCCGAGTCAAGATTTTAGCAACGTGACGACATATTGTGACATATAATCAATAATTAGTTAATATGGTTGGATTGTGAACTGATAATTATATTCAGGAATTCTGGTAGTGTTGGATGTGGATAACGTTCTATCAGCCACTTTGGCCACAGACAACAAATGAACCTGATAATATTTTGTTGGTTAGTGCAGTGATAATCGTTGGCTCCATGACCTGCGGGTGACAGCTGCTTCCCTGCCCTCAAATAACCCGTTACAGATGGTTCTAATTCTGTTGGCGAAGCTGCTTATTGACAAAAATCTGTTTTTTTTAATAGTTTTGACTACTTTTTTATTTTCTTCACCTGTTCCTATTTTTTGAACCAACAGATTTTGTTCACACTAATGACCGTCTCTTTCTCTCTGTTCTGTGACTGTTGCACAGACTTTTCAGTTTTAGTTTTCAGATATATTTCTTTATCTCTATATGAAATAAAAGACGATTGTATGAAATTAAAGTTTTCTTCGTTGTGTGTTACTGTTATTGTTTTAGTGATTGTGATATATATGTGATAAGGAGGGTGATGAGATGATTAAAATTGCCCTGATTGTCCTACTACAGTGTTCGGAAATATAGTTTGAAATAGATATTTCAAAGATAAATAGACATTTAGTCAGTTGGTACTTTGCACAAATTTGTTAAACCTTTTTTCAACAGGTGAATTAATTCTACAGGTGAGATTATCACATTGTGGATCAGTGAACACTACTGTAATCAAACAGCCACATATTTAACCTGCAATAAACCTTCTGATATACAGCAGGTTGCATTAGGATGTGCCACAATATAATGCTGCCGTGAAGTAATTTAAAATTAAGAGGTTGAAAAGATTATTGGAATATCCTGCTCAAGTTAAGGTTATCCTTATAAAATCCTGATAAAAAAAAAAAAAAAAAAAAAAAAACTACAACGTAATTAATATTACTCTGGCTATGCTTACAATAAAACACATATAAAGTAGTACCAACCAATCTTTCTACAGTTCACTAATGCACAAAAAAGGCTCAAAGAAATGCAGAAACATCTCAGACTTCAACACAGAGATGACTTAATCTGAACCAACTCCCAAAAAACATGCTAATATATTAGATGTGTTTGGCTGCTTGTAGGAGACAGATGTCCATCACTCTCCTAATTCCCTTAAGTTGTTCACAAATTCTTATTTTGTCATGTGTCATGTCATTGATCATTGATATACATTAAGACAAGCAGGAATATTCAATATAAAATTATTCATTTTAATTAAAGCAATACAAGTAATGTATTAAAGTATGTAATTGTATTATTAATTTTTAGAACATATTTTACTCTTATTTGTTATTTGGTATAAAAAGCAACTAAATCACAGACAGCTTTTAATTGATAAATTGCATTTTCCAAGGGCAAGAATGAATTTTCAATTTCAGATTTTAATATGAACAAGAAATCCTTAAATGGCTCAAAAAAACAGGCAAAATATCAAGAGGATCTAGAAAACTATTTTAATCTACTTGGTTACAGTATCAGCAGTGCTCAGTGATCCTCTTTCCATCCTTATAAATTCTCCACTTACAGCCGTGTGATGTGCTGTTATTGTCTTTATTCTTTTTAACATGATAAAAAGATTATTACATTCGTTAAATTATTAAATTCATATAATTCATTGTTTATTTCATTATTATATTTAATTGCATACATTTAAGATTAGGTTACATTACTTTTATATCCAAGAGCCCTTTTATTCTCAGAATTGGTTTAGTTACCCAAACTGACCACCAGGTGGAGCAGTGAACACAAACTTGTCTCATCACAGGAGATTCCAGTGAAAGAAAGTTGTTGATAAAGCTGTGATGGAATACTGGGAAATATGTCAAAATATACCATACAACAGACTTTATAGAGGCATAAAATTGCGTATTTTTCTGTTTTCATAAGCAGAATAAATGTTTAACAAATCCGAAAATATGTTTTAAACAGAACTTCTGCCTCTATATTCACATTTAATTCATATTTATTTATTTGCCATGTCATACATTTGTCCATCTCATTACAAGATCCCACTTGTTTTCAAAACAAGTGGGACAAGTGGGTGAAGAAAGAAAATACAAAGTAAAAAATAAATTAAACAAAAGACAAGTAAAACCATTCACATAAAGGACTTTTAAATAATGTTTTTCTTTCTTTTTTCTTTTTAAAATGTTGTTAATTAACTTTCCTGGTAAAATTAAGGTCGGTTGATTCATAACACTTTTCATGAGTACAAAAGGTGAAAAAATTAGCAGCTAAATCGTTAAGTGACGAAAGATATTAGGTGAATTGACGAAAATATTAACAGTAGTAATAGTAAGAAGCTGTAGCGTTTACCCTTTTACACACCTGCTTCAAAACAGGTTCATAATTGAGTTATTTTAATCCCATTTTCTTTTCTTTTTTCTTTCCTTGTTCTCTCTTGTATGTATTATTTTATTGTCATTGTTGAATTATATCATCACTAGTTCGACTGTTGTTCCCCTGACATTCTTGCCAATAAAGCTTTGAACTGAATTGATGGATTGAAGGCGCCTCGTGCCCGCGCAGGTGTGGCTCTCGTGCTCGTGCCCGCCACCCCTCCCCCTCAGCTACAAACTACAAACCCCGGCTGCGCGCTCCCGTGAAGTAATTCATTGTATAGATTGAGACGGGAGGAAGCAGCGAAGCGACTCTGCCCCGCTAAAACGCACCAAACTCCGACTGAGAGCCGCGCAAACTGCAGGTAAACTACTTCCTGGAACACCACTCGATTGTAAATTACCGCTGAACTTCGTAATGTTCGGTTTTTATGCGAAATGGATGATGTTTTAAAGTTGTCCGGAGCTCTTGAGAGGCCGAGTTAACAAGGCTAGCTAATGCTAGCTAACTTAGCTTCATCAGCGACGCCGCTTCCGCACTGGAGCCACAGACAAAGCTGCTTTATTACCGAATGTTGGGAGCTGTTGTGGCGGAAAAGACCATAATCAGCCGGCTGTTACTAAACTGTGGAAACTTAAGTAAAGTAATAGTTAGAGCTTGTGAAGTGAACCGGGGCCTGGATTTGGCGACAAAGCCAAACAATGAGGCTGTTTTCCTGCCTTGGTTCACCAGGCGGCTCCTCCGCGGCTCCGGGAGCTGGAGGTTACTTTATAACGTGTGTGTGTGTGTATATATATATATATATATATATATATATATATATATATATATATATATATATATATTGTGTGTAAGAAACGTTATATTCATTCGTTTTATTGGCTTTTAGAACGCGTCGGTGACATTAGACATGCACCACATAGTCTCTACCCCTCGAATGGGGACGGGGGATTATAAGTTTTCATCATTTCTTATAGTAGTTTTTGCCACAGCCGTCCGTCCACCGACAGGTCCCGAGTGAACCGTGTTTAGTTTGGACCGGGGCCACCGACCCGTTCTTCCACTGCGGACACACTGGCCATCTGTTGCCTGTGATGACGCCATCTTTCTGGGGACCCACCCAGTGGCGAGCCGGTTAAAAACAGCGTCTGGTTCAACACTGGGAGCTCTGGTCACTGGGAGCACAGTCACAACTTTTTACTGCTGGCTATAGTAGTGGCTCATAGTGGTAAAACAGTCGTCCTCCTGGATAGGGCTGCTCGATTATGGGAAAAAAAATCATTATTACGATTAATTTTGGTCGCTTGTTATACAAGCTAATATTACACATATTCTACTAAATAAAATGTCAGTTTCCATTTTATATATATATATTAATTTATAGGATATGTAAGTTCAGGCGGTGGTGCAAAGAAACTACATTTAGTAATGTATGTTTTTTTGTATTTGTACAATTTTGATGTACTTGTACTTTACCTGGGTATTTCTATGTGATGCTACTTTATACCCCAATATGTCAAAGTAATATATACTCATGCAAATCGAAATCATGATTAATATTCAATAAATTGCACACCCTTATTCCTGGATGATGGTATTGATGTGTCAGTGTTCTAAGTGTGAGTTGTTGCCTCCATTTAATGGTAAGCCCAAGATGGGGGTGTAATATGGTGTTGGACAAAGGGAACAATGTATGTGTAACATGAAACATTTCTTGTTTGGCCAAAATCTAATCACTAATAACTTATATTGTACAGTATTGAAATCTTAAAGCACATTGCTACCCTCCTGTAGACATAAATAAATACACAGAAATGGACTTTGTTTAATTTAATTTTCATGCCTTTATGTAGAAAAGCCCTGAAAATAGACTGTAGCTCCTTTTGCAGCAGGGAGGTTTCACACCGTCACCCATGGGGCTGCAAACTAAAACCATATCCTCTCCTATTGTAACAGATCAATATCTAATTTCAACAAAGGGCTGATTTAATAAAATAGAAAAATCTTCTAATGGTCATGGGTTATAATATGATAACAAACACATGCTCATGATTTACTTTAGAACAAGGGTTATCTATGTTGTGCTGTTTGGTTTCTAAAGGTTCAAACTAAAAATATTGTTAGTTTAATTAGCAGAGCTTCTAATCAACACAGCTGTATCACAGCAGGAGTAGTGTTTTCCTGGGTGTCTGGAATACTCATGTGCATGTATTTGACTGGATAATTTGGGAGGCCTCCAAGAAAATGTCTTTTTTCAATGGAAAAACATGCAATTTCATATTTTTTGATCATCATTATTCACCCAAAAAGCTTAAAGACAATGTGTTTAAGTCCTTTGGGGCCCGACTACAACCATTAGATGTGGAAAGAAGTCATTTGATAAGTTCAAAGCTCTACATATTGATTTTACATTCAATCGGCTTAGGCGCTGCACCGTGTAATGGTAGGAAAAGCCCTGGATTATTTAAAATTTTAGTTCAGGCCAGCAGGCTCTATTTCATTCAGCGACATGATCAGTCTGGTTAATGTCCCTCTGATATGTTCTTGACCACATGCATGTTTGTTGCACATGCCGCACACAGTGCCACAGTAATGGATTAATTCTGTTTTACCACCCACATAAATGCAAGTCAGGTGGCAAAAGAAAAACACCTGCCACGTTCATGTCAGACGCTGAAATATTCATCAGGCGGCAGTCGTTACCCTTCGTTGGGCTGTGGCTAATTTTCCGCCTTTGGGCTATTTCCTGGTATAAACACACTTGCATTTAAATGAAACTGCTGCCTGCGTGTGGTTTTCTAAACGACAGGCTGGTGAATCATAGAGCGTGCACACAGTAACCGTTTAACACATCTTAAGCTGTGTCATGCGAGGAAATGATGCAGAATAGATGTTTCACTTAACACTTGAGTAGATTTATATTATGTGGGAATCGGTTGTGTGGGTTTGGCTGTTAAAAATATAACCTGTTTGGGTTTGATTGATTTTAGGTAATTGATCATGTTGGATACTTGACTTCCTCCAAAGTAAAGACTTGATTGATCTTTGTTTAAAAATGTGGCTAAAGAGGATGTCTGTGTCAAAGTAAGAGCATGTGCGTGTTTAGTTTTTTTAATTTATTATATACATATATATAATTTAATGCTAAAAATGAACATTTCTTTAACCACTGTTGTAAATGATGTAGCCTTATGATTTAGACTAGTTTAATGACAAACAAGTCAACTACACCCAACTTATTGCCTTTCTAACCATTTATCATTTTAATCATTCACTTGCTAAGTGACTAACGTTATGCTAATGTCATTTACGTGTTTGAGACGTACACGTTTTCCTACAGATTTGCATGACGCCATCTTCTTTGGTTCCTTCATCCTCTGAAATAATCCCAGACTTTATATTTCCAGCCCAACATAATAACTGTCTATTAACTGCAGGGCTTCTTGAGACTGAAGTTGACTCTGTTTCCCATGTCCATGTTTGTCATTTCAAATTAAACGCTTTAAAAATAATTAAAAAAAAAAACTGCAACCAACAGACCAAATAAAAACTTGGTTGCCCAAGACTGGTTGACTAACATTTGGTTGACTATTAACATCCTATCACAATATCTAGTCATAGGATCAGTATGGGAAAATAAAATAATATATAAAAAAATATATAAAAATAAACTTAAATCTTATCAGTCTAAACTCTTTAAAGTGCAACAGCCTTCAAGCCTTAAAGGGTGTGTACACAAATTGAGTCAGAACAGACAGTTGATTTATATTTATTGAATCCTTTTCTTCAATCAGGCCTTTTTTAATAAATTAAAAAAAGCCCCAGAATGCTGACAGGACAGTTTGTTGTTTGTGAACAGCTCCCTGCTCGGTTTGCTGGTAGTTATCACTGTAAACAATCAGCCTGCTTTATTGATGACGCTGTTTCAGACAATGAAATGAACTCGTGGTATTAATGAGTCTGATTGTTAAAGGAGCCAAAGTACTGCCACACCAGCCCGATATCTCTGTATTTGAGGTGGTTTTGGTCGTTTCTCCATTGATACTTTAAATTTCCTCTGAAGGAGCAGCCTGTTTCTCTCCTAGAATCAAACCAGTAGCATGTGGTGTGTTCTGTGAAATCATATTGCCATATGATTAATTACCAATAGCCCCTTTCCTGTGATTTGATAGGACTATCAATAGTTTAAAGTTCATATTGAGACTAGTGTATTTATCCATTCTATCGCCCAGCCCTCTGTTTCCAGTCTTGTTCTTGTGAAGCCGGTGTTCAGACACAACATTCTCCTCTGCTGCTAATGGAGATTTTCCTGTTGTGTTGCATTTTTTTTGGTCATGATGCCTGTCTTGGTGTGTTTTGTCTAGATTACTCCCATGTTATGTTTTATTTTTACCATACCAACATTTCTCCTTTCATTTTCTGAACTTCATACCCAGACTCCTGTTGTCTGTTATCAACTCTAAAGACGCAATTAGCGACTTTAATGACTCGCTTATTGACACCTAGGAAACATTTGTTGAAAGGAGGTCACGTTGCTATTCCCCCATTTATCCATTGACCTTACACCTGCCTCTAGGCTACAGCCGCCCCCATTTTCATCTTTTCTTTTATCCTCAAATCATAGAGGGAGCGTCTAATATTTTTTGACACTGCTGTCCTACTTGGAGCTTGTTCTACCATTTATAGGAAGCTCGTAGCACCCCTGTGCTGCAGCTTATTTCAGGGTCAGCAATAAACTCACTGGTGGGACAAAAATGCACAAATTCTCTGAAATTGAAAGTCAATTTCTTTAGGGAGCAACAAATGCCTGTAACAGAGTATTTTGGCCTGGATTTTAATTAACTCATTGAGATGTCACTATTGTTCCTAATGAGCCACAGCAGGTCTGTTGCATGGGAACATGTTATCAGGAAGTTTGTAATTTGCTGGAAAAAGAACACAGCCCGAAGCTGAAGAAAATGTAGACGGCAACTGAATATCTATCGCACACAAACTGCTGTATGAACAAAAAAAAACTCAAGAGGAAGGAAGACAGGCTGGTTGGGGCCAGAGACGGCAGTCTTATGCAAGACCGCCATTTTCCAACCAAGTTTTGAAACAAGTTTTAGCAGCACAATCATTTTTTCAGCACTATGCCATCAGTCTCTTTATTTCAGAGATGCCCAGATCTCTGATCAAACGTGACATGGGGAATTGAACCTGTAATCTTGGCTGTAGTGCCGTGTCTGGGAGGAAATAACCTCTCAGAGATCCGATTTATTACCCTCTCTATGCGAGGTCCTGTTGTCCTTGTGCAGTTCGTGGTAGTGTGTTATTTTACATTCTCTGCGGCAGCAGCACCACCACCACAAACAAGGTGTGTTTGATGTGTACCGAGTGAATAAAGTGATTGTGTTTGGACACAGTTCCTGTTCATGTCTGAAGGGAAATGGCTGGTTTCCGATGTTTTGATCATTCTGTTGTCTGGTTATTTTCAATAGTTTGTACATTGGTGAACAACAATTTTGGACTCTATTCTTAAGTTTTTTTGTTTTTTCAAGTCCAGTTGATTTGCAAATCTACATTTACATTCTGGTTCCTGTTTGACTTACGGTACTATAGAAAGTGATTTCTTAATCCGTCCAGGTTGCTCTCAGTGGATGACACAACACTACATGTCACTAATTTGTCCTAACTTCCCTTTGTTGGGCAACTCCCACGCCCACACTGACACGTGTATCAGTTCTTTTACTGTCAGAAACGTGATATATCTGGAATGCGTTACTGGAACCTTAAATTTGACTTCCTGATGTCTTGAGCTGTAAAAACAGTTTCGTGGTAAAATGCACATAGGTGGTTGTGATTTTCAGTTTCCATTTTATACACGCAGCCCCCAACCCTTTTGATTCACAAGCCCCCAAGTAAATTCAGAGTGAAGCCTGTTGTCAGGCCACGTTTCTGTCTGAGGGTTCCTTATTCCCAGATAATTCTCAATGTATAGAAGCAGTTTATATTCCTGCTTATCTTGATATTTTTTCAGATCAATTTAATAACCTCAAAACCCAGAGAGAACCTGAACTCTGACTCTGTTTTCCACCTACGTGCATGAATGTGTCAGGTGCACTGTGCAGCGCTGCTCAACACACATTTGCTCTCATACCTCAAATGTCACACATTACTTTCATATTTTATTTTTCCTTTGGCTTAAGACTCATTTTATTTCTCCACATGATAGATCATAGATCCGGATGGCTTTGAATAGCCAAATAGAGGATTCTCTTCTACTTGATGCCATGATTTTCCTGTTTCCGCTTGATTCTAACCTTTACCTCCTCTTCTTCCTGCAGGGATGGCAGCCATCCGTAAGAAGCTGGTGATAGTGGGGGATGGAGCTTGTGGAAAGACTTGCCTCCTGATTGTCTTCAGCAAAGACCAGTTCCCTGAGGTCTACGTCCCCACTGTGTTTGAGAACTACGTGGCTGATATAGAAGTGGATGGCAAACAGGTGAGAGATTTGCAGCGATTCTGTGCCACAAAGCTATTGTACCACCTAGTGACGCAGTTGTCAGTTAGTGACTATTATTTAACTATTAAATAATTAACTTTTAAAAATATTTTTAAAATATAAAAAATACCATAATTTAATGAGATCTCCTCTCATGACACATACCTGCATATGTGCATCTTTACCTTCACATCAGTGTTCATCACTTTTCAAGAGTCACCATTTTCCTAATGTGTTGATGGGGTTTGAGCGGTTTCCTTTCCCCCTGTGTCTTTGTAGCTGCTGAGAGACTTTAGTTGTACAAATGAAAATGATTCAGTTAAGTGTTTATTAGTACAAATAGAAAGTACAAATATTGTGGTAGCATTTTATTATGGTAATTTGAGATTTTAAATATTTTATTTTGAAGTGTCATAGGGAAATGTGCCATTTATTGCTGAACCTTGGCTTAAAGTACAGTCTTAAAAAGCTCTGCACGCTCTGACAATTGCTCTATTTGTGAAAGGAAAAGATGATGAAGGTCAAAATGTGGACATTAACTTCATGAGTGTGATTTTTTTTTTTTTTTTTAACCTTCATATTTATCTCATTCGTAGTCAAAAATAAGTGATTTAAAACTGACAATTCTATTTGTATTTGGTTCATAATATTGAACCACTTCAGGGTTTCTTTACCACCATTACATAGACATTCGATCTACAATCTATAAATACTAATTATGTGATTTTTCACCTTTTAAACCTAATTCTGTATAATTTTGTTCTTGTGTCAGGTGGAGCTGGCTCTGTGGGACACAGCAGGTCAGGAGGACTACGACAGGCTGAGACCCCTCTCCTATCCAGACACTGATGTCATTCTCATGTGTTTCTCCATAGACAGCCCCGACAGCTTGGGTGAGTCCAAACCACAAACACTCACCTACACGTCCACGCATGATGGAACGCCACAGCTCCGCCTCCACGTCTTTCCACCCTGACAGGAACTTATCTCTGGGGTCTGCACATGTGTTCATGCTGCAGAGACTGTAGCAGCAGCACTTGTAAAGGAACACACGTACACGCCATCATGATATAAATCACATGGCATGCTGCAGAACTACAAGTCATGCGTTTTCTCTCATTATGATTATTAACGGCACTTTCCTGGTCACACGGAAATGGCTTTCCATAAAATGTGGTGATAAAAGCCGCAGATAATTAAAGTGCCAGACATTAATGAAACGGTGTCGGCTAGTATTGTGATAAAACAAAGGCTTATTGTACTAAAACTCTCATTTATAACTTACATGGCCGTTCTTCAGAAACTACATGTTCCTGTTTAAAACCATGTTTTTGCTGACTATGTAAGACAGGATTATTTTCTCCAACACTTGATGTTCAGTGGAGATATGGGAGCTATTCTTTGTATTTCTTTTGTTTAGAAGCAAGATTGTCTTTGCATTGATTCCCAGTTTAGTCTGATCAAAATGCTGCCATTATTCCCAGATGAGCATAATTGCTGCACCCTCCAATCTTTAATGCATTAATGCCTCAATTGTCAACTTCTGTAGTTTTTCAGGAAAAAATGTTAATCTTTTCTGTTTGGGGATAGGTTTGTTTTTCCTTTAAACAGCATTTTTCAAGTTAGAACCCCCTTAAACCAATGCTTAGAAAAATAATGTAGGAACATGGCTTTCATCAAAACTATATTGGTTATCTATTTAGGTTTTTGGAGCATAACAATAGTAATATGGATTCTTGTCCATTTTCTGACCAAGAGGTAAATGTGTGTGTGATCTGATGATCCACAGCTGTACAATTATGAGCCAGTTATGCACTGCAGAGAGCAGGGAAAAACAAGACAAAGACAGTATCGTTTATTTTTCTGTCAGGACGAGGACCACAGATGCAAGTATTGACCATGTTTATGATAAATCAACACAAGCCAGAACAAGTGTAAACACACTCACTCAGTAAAACAAGACCACTCTGACTGATAACCTACCTACTCCCACACTGACAGTGGACATTTTCAGCAGCGTCTAGCATAAAACTCACGTTGTGGGGGTAAATATTAAAAAAATAAAAAAATAAGTCTGGTTAAATCTGGGCCCTTGAAAAACATGTAGAATCTTCACTCAGCTTTTCAAATGGTATTTTGACAATGAGCTTAATGCAGTTCATGTAGTAATTTTAATAGTTGAGTCACTTTTTCCATTATTCATGTGTGGTCTCCTGTTTCTATAAGTTTTATCCCATTGCTGTAACATTAGGAAAATAGTAGCTTTATCACTCACTGTAACCAGCCTAATCACAAAACAATATGTAGGTGTCTTGTCTGATTATTGATTTTTTTTTTTTGTCCCCTTGTCTTTCTTTCACAGAAAACATTCCAGAGAAGTGGACCCCAGAGGTCAAACACTTCTGTCCCAACGTTCCCATCATCCTGGTTGGGAACAAGAAAGACCTGCGTAACGACGAGCACACACGCAGAGAGCTGGCCAAGATGAAGCAGGTACCTGGGCTTTCTTTTAATTAAAAATTCTATTAGTATTTTGATTGTTCTATTGAGGGGCTCTGAAGCCTGTTGTGAATAAATACCTACCTACTAATACTAATAAGCAAATGAGTGAGTCTGTTTCTAATGCGCACACATACACACGGATTATACTACCCCCCCGCAACTCATCCATCTAGACTTAAAACACCTTACTCAGCTTTATCTACCACTAATGACTCGGAACAAAGCAGCTTACACAGGTGTTTAGTAGTTGGCTTACATCCAACACCTGAATATTCAAGAGTACAGTGAACATGTCTCTAAACCCAACTCTTGTTTTTCCTCCAACAGGAGCCAGTGAAGTCGGAGGAGGGCAGGGACATGGCGGGCCGGATCGCGGCTTTCGGCTACATGGAGTGCTCCGCTAAGACCAAGGACGGCGTGCGGGAGGTGTTTGAGATGGCCACCAGGGCGGCGCTGCAGGCCCGTCGTGGAAAGAAGAGCAATAAATGTGTACTGCTGTAATACGGCAGACATGTTTGGACTGTTTTTAAACCCCGGGCCGCTGTACCCGGGGCTCGGGAGGGATTACTAGATGGGGAGCGGGAGGGAGGGGACGCAAAGAGTGCAGTAAACGACTACCGCTGTAAAATGGCTGTTTGTTGGACTGGATTTACCCTGGGACTTGGGTTTGGTGGAGAGGGATGGACAGGTGGGAGGAAGGATGGACGGAGGACAGGGGAGGAGGGAGCACAGTAGATGAACCATCGGGCTCTTTACCATCAAGCTGGGAAAATGAACCAGTTTGTCTTTTCAACAAGCCGCTGACACTGATGAAGATCATCAGGAGATCCTGGTCCTTTCTAAAAAATGTATCTGGTAAAGTGATAAAAATATCTGGTAAATTGAGACGTTTCCAGTGACCGTTGACTGTTCAGTGTGGACAACCAGATGTGCAAACAGGGCAGTAAGTGAGTACCACTATTAATGGCTTGTCCCTGGAGTAGCTGGACAGGTGTAGGGATGGGAAGAGTGAAGTGCACTGTACTATAAACGCCAAACCAGGGCAGAGCTGGCTCTTCTAATGGTTCTGCACCTTCAGCTTACTCTTGAGCTGCAGTTTCTTCGGCAGGTTTATTTGACCAGCCCCAAAGTAGACAAATCACCAGTAAACAAATTCCATCAAGTGCTCCTCAAAGCGGTGCTTGAGCCAGATTTGAGGTTTAGAATGTATAAAAGTGTATTTCTGTTGTAAAATAAGGCAAGCATCTAAAGTGTGCTGTCAGCTGCTCAGGTCTTAGGTGTTTTATCAGGACTCGCACATCCCATTTTGGTGCCATTTCCTCTGTGTGGCTGATCCTACATTTACACTTGGTGACAAACATCATGAGCTGCTCTTACTGAGATAATAGGTTACTCCCACATGTAAGAGAATTCTCAGAAAAGCTGCAGTTGTCAGTGCAAAGTTTGAGCTGAAAAACGATTGCCCTAAGCTCAAACTACTTATTGTGCATCAGATTTGTTATACAAAGTGTCTCTAATTGGCAATCTGCATCACACCACAGAGGGTGAACTTATTCCAGAGCAGCAGCAGAGTCAGGGAGTTGGTTTGTCTACTTTCGGAGGTAATGAGCTCATTAGAAACAAATCTGTAGACTGAATCAGTGGCTTTAGCTTCCTGCCCTGCACACAACCTGACCAAACTCTTCCCACCATGAGTCAGCTCCCATCCCTTCCTGTTCCATGCCACTCGCTGGTGCTTCATCTTTCTCTGGTGTGAGACCAGGACATAGAACATGGAGAGTGTTGCGTTTACATGCACGCCACTGATCTCCTTACTTAGGAGGAATGATTTAATTTTTTTTGTTTTTTTGTTTTTTTTTTGAGTGCGTAGGCATGTGTAAAGGTCAAGTGTACACTAACCAGAACTAGTTCATGTTTGAGGGGTGATCTCCACCATGTTTAGACATGGCTGCCTTGTAACTGGTTAACTGTTGGTACCTTCCATCCGCATAAACAGTTAAATGTAAAGGAAAAAAAAGACCAGTCATTGACCTTTTTATCCAGAATATTGTGCATGTAAATACCAGAATTGTCAGGCTGGGCAGCTGGATCGATTTTGGAGAAGCAGGTAATCTGCATCACTAAAAAGCAGAATTTGATGCCTGCTTGGAAATGTTTTAATTTGGGTTATTTTCTGTTTTTTTATTCTAAAAGTAACGGTGGCCAGTCATTTATCAGCCAGCAGCCCTCCCTGACTCTTCTGTCTTACTGCCAGATTCCAGCTCTCCTGACAGCGTTCGAGCCTCCTGTTCTTCTTCCTGGCCTACATAGGAGGACCCTGTTCCAGGAACCTAGTCTCGTGTTGTTGTTTTTACACTTTATTTCCTGCTTTTTAAAAAGAAAAAAATGTCATATGTTGTCTATCAGTATTTAAAACAAAAAAAGATAGGAGGTGGAAGACTAGGGGACTGCTAATGTGTTGTCGCTTTAGTTTATTCTTCTTTCGTGCTTTACCTGGATTTTTCTGATGATTTATGGTCAGTGGTTACGACCTGTCAATCATCTCTGCCAAATGCTGTTGTCAGGCAGTCAGGAGAAAGGCTGGCCTCTCGGCTGCCTGTCTAGAGCGTCGCTAAGGACCATGTGTGCTGCCTCTTTTTCTGTTTGTTTGTTTAACGAACACAAACTTGGCTGAAAAGACAAAAGGAAGAAAAAAAATCTTGGCCTCCTTATAATGTACAAATCATTTTTATTTCTTGTTTTTATTGTATTTTTAAATCCTAATTTTGGATGCTGAAGCAGTGATGTAAACAAAGGAACAGGAAAACCAAGCTGTATGCAAAGTCTGTAAATATGATATGTGGGTTTGTTCATACTAGACTATACACACACGCACAGGACTGGAAAATGTATTTGTAAACTAGCTTTGGTTTGTGTAATAAATTACTTTCTATAACACCCAGCTCCTATTCATTGAGGTCTCAGGTGGGTGATGAATCAATACACATCAAGTATGAATGGAGAGACTCCTTTGAGGGTTTATGAAGTGGTGTTTGTTTTTGTGTCTGGATCATAATCCTCTCAGGAGACAATGAACTGACAAATGTGAAAAAATGAAAGAATTATTGAGAAAACAGGGGCAGAAAGGAAGTGAAACTATTTTGCCCCCCTCCCTTTAATATATATGCAGAGAAGAATTTTGCTGGGTGGGTTTTTTTTTTTCTTCTTCTTCTCCACGACAAGCCTGTATAATTGAGGTTGTAGCATAAATTTAGGCTCTAAATGTGGACCACACCCCTTCCTCCTTAAAGAAGTGGTTGACATGTTTTTAAGTTTGTCTTAAACATCAGTTAAGTCCCCAAATAAAGTTCAAATGAGTCCATAATTGTCATAGTCAGTCCTCATGTTTATACCAACCATTATAACACCCCAAACGCAAAGTCATGTGCAAAAATATATTTAAAAGTTAAGTTAAAAAAAAAAGAAGAAATACAATACTTGTATTGAATCAAATCAAATATATTTCAATATTAGTCTTTTTAGTGCCAGTCATTTTGATTCTGTAGTTTCACCACTTCTCAACAGGGAAAATTAAGGGGGATTTGATATAAATGTGGAAGATATCCAGTTAATTAATTCAGTCTGCTGAAGACTCATGCTGTAGAAACTATATTTGCTTTTAAATGCATTTTTTGCACAAAAAAATGTGCTCTAGAGGTGTGAATTACAGGGTATGTCATGATCCTGTTGCTGCAATACTTAATAGATTACAAATCAATTCATCCCAATACATCATAGCATCAATGACAGACCCTGACGGGACTTGCTGCTCTGACTCCGTCTGGTCCGGATGAGTCCGTTTGCTGCTGTGACTCTTATCCACCTGATGGGTCACAAGTAAAGAGTTAAATTTAAACTCATTATCAATTTTATCACAGAAGTAAAATGAAACAATAGACATGAATTCAATGTGCAATCACAAAAACAATCAATAACATGCTGTAAAATAACAGCAATTAACACATCTGTATTTAAAATCAAGTTTATACTTTATACTATTTTGCATCAAGTCTTGTGTATTTGTTGTGATTTAATGACAACATCCATCCATAAAAATGTTATATATATATATATATATATATATATATTTATTTATTTATTTATTTCATGTTTTCATGTTATTTCAATATATATAGCTAAGAAGCTACAGTATATTATTATTTTTATTGCTCAGGTACATTCATAGAATGTTCTTCATCCCAGGTAGAAAACCAAATTATTAGGATGATGGAGGTTGATGAGCAGAAATCAACATCACATCACATCACATCAGTCGTACCAGCAGCTTCACACTGGACCTCAGTGTGTGCTGCAGAGAGTGTGTGTGTGTGTGTGTCTGCTACAATGTGTGTGTGTGCTGCAGAAAGAGTGTGTGTGCTGCAGATTGTGTGTGTTCTGCAGAGAGTGAGGGATCTGAGTGTGTGGGATGCAGAGATGAGGTAATATCAGCCTGTGTGGGATGCTGCTGGATGCTGTGGAGTAATAACAAGAAGCATTGAACCACCCTGCAGCCAACCAACCAACCAACCAACCAACGGTCAAATTCCAGTTTCCACCTTATTACATCAGAGAGACATCTGCAGTGACCTCTGGCAGCTCATACTGGAGAGTTGTGTGGTATAGGAGGAGGAGGAGGGTTAAATACATGTAGAAAATGGATGGCTTGTAAGAGGAAGCCTCCTATGATGGATTACAACAAGTGGAGTGGGCGGATGTGAGAGGAAACATGAAGTCAGCTCGTGCTTCTCTGACTGAATAAGAGATTGCAGCTTTGTACTCTCAATGTACCAGATATCAACAGATATCACTATACAGAGGATTAGGAGGGGGATGTGACACCTGAACTGACAGGCAGCCACACATTCAGTGTTCAGATCTTCAATCTTCACCATATGACACAAATCTCTCAGGAGGCTGCAACCTCTGCTGTTGCAGAGCAGAGAAACGATTGGATTTTCACAGCAGGAAAGAAGATATTTGAGTCATATGGTGAAGACTGAAGATTTAAAACCTTCACTTTCTTCTTTTTCTTCTTTAAGATGTATAGCACATACAGCAGCATACGCTGCCATATATATATATATATATATATATATATATATATACTAGCGTTCAAAAGTTCAGGGTCATCCAAACATGACCACCATGAGTTGTAAAATGAAAACATAGTCAAGACAATGATAAGGTTAGAAATAATGATTTCTATTTGAAATAATCATTTTTTCCTTCAAACTTTTCTTCCATCAAAGGAAGGTCATTTTTATAGCTTCTCTAACCAGATAAACTGTTTTCAGCTATACTAACTGGACTGATAGTTGCTGGAAATGGGCCTCTATACACCTATGTAGACGTTGCACCAAAAACCAGACGTGCAGCTAGAATAGTAATTTATGACAATAGTAATGTATGTAGTAATGTATAATGTATTTCTGATTAGTTTTAAGTTATCTTTATTGAAAAAAAAACAGTGCTTTTCTTTCAAAAACAGGGAACTTTCTACATGACCCCAACCTTTCGAACAGTAGTTGCTCTCCCTGAGGTTTCTTCCATTTTCTTTTTCCCGTAAAGTTTTTTAGGAGTTTTTCCTAATTCTAACCGCGGATCTAAAGTCAGCTGATGTAATGTAGCTGTACAGACTGTAAAGTCCCTTGAGGTGAATCTGTGATTCATGATTTTCATGAAAATCATCTATAGTATACAGTTTCTTGTGAATCTGTGTAAATGGGTGGAAACACAGAGTCATTTCTGGATCATTAGAATGTCTTTAAGTGTCGTTATGTAACATATAACAGCTTATTATGTGTTCTCAGCAACTTCAATGCTTCAGCTGAGGGGAAATGACTGCAGGCCTCTTGAGAGACATTCAGACCGAAACCAAATGCAGGAAGGAAGTTCGTCACTGCCGCTCCACCCTGCGGCTGCTGCCGGGCACCATGAAGCAGCGACCCGGACTGAGCTGCAGCAGTCAGGCTGCAGGCTGCAGGGAGGCCGCAGCCCGCCGCTGTAGCTCCTCTCCCCGCGCTGTTCCTCCGGCTGTCGGCCTGAGAGGAGTGGAGCATGTCGCCGCTCCACCGCCGGCTTTATATACCCGTCTATTTTTAGCTGCGAGCGAGCCCAACTATTTTTAACCAATATGAGCTCATCGCTGGCCAGCCTCGTCCAATGGGATGAGAGGGAGAGGAGAGGGAGCCGTCCAATGGGAAGCGAGGACAGGAGAAGGGGGCGGGACCAACGGCCGGCGAGAGAAGGAGGCAGAGCAGAGGGAGACGGAAGAGCTCTCACTCTGACGCTTTTCCAATGCACCAAAAATTGTAGAATACACCAATGTATAAGGTGACCCCTTAAATCAGGGGAGTCAAACTCACTTTCATCCTGGCCCACATCAGCGTTCTGGTTTCCCTCAAAGGGCCAATTATAAAGATCATATATATGTATCTACATATTATTATTATTATTATTATTATTATTATTATTATTATTATTATTATATATGTTATTATATTAGATAATTGCCTCTCCACTCCTAATAGTGCTGGTGACAATTTGCTAATAGATTTTAAATATATATGCTGATGCAAATATAATGTTACATTGTTGTCAATGTCTAATTCAGACTCGTACAAGAATAAGCTGATAACCACTATCAACATTTTATTTGTTTCATGGATCTTTCAAAGATTAGAATCTATGGTTTTGTGCTGGGGATAGGTGGGTGTCTGATGACTCAGACTCATCACACTGTTGCTATGCTAAATATTAAAGAATAGAAAGTACAAGAAAGTAATGACAGATCTGTGCAAATCTGTGCAATCTCTTGATGGGCCACAGAAAATGAGGTGCCGGGCCAGATTTGGCCCAGCACCTCTTCTTGGGTTTGACACATATGCCTTAAATTAAAAAACAAAAAACAAAAAAACAACCTTATCACGAGTTAAAAGCTCATTTTATTCTATTTTAGCTGATAATATTTTTTAAAAGCACCTAGTCAGACGTGTAGCAGCAATGCAGCCTGAAAAACCCTGTTTCCTCCCACCAAAAAAATAAAATAAAAAATTAAATGCTAGGGCTAATATTCCATCAGCTGAGATGGCAATAACATACTGTAAAATAATATTAAATAATCATCTGTAATTAAATATATTCATAAATTTAATATGACATCAAATCATATATATATATATATATATATATATATATATATATATATATATATATATATATATATATATATATATATATATATATATATATATATATATATATATATATATATATATATATATATATAAATAAAGGCATTTGTATCTATAACAATTAAATATATATACAAATGTATTGACACTACTATAGTATAAATAGGCAGGCTTGAAAATATAGAAATGTACTATAGTAAATTGAATTAATTGCACCATTGTATGTGTAATTAATTAGTTAATTAATATTAATATATATTTAATGTCATATTTGTGTGTTAGCCTGACCAACAGAGGTTTAATAATTACACAGAAATGCTGAAAAAGTGTTGTTTTTTTTTTCCTATAATAGAGCTCATTTAAGTTATTATTCATAGTCTTGATTCATTGGTTAATTTTTGTCCACATAATGTCAGAAAAGAATGATAAAATCTGTTAAAATTCCAACATTCAAAGTTATGTCTTTGAATATCTGGTTGTGACTAACACTACAAAATCAAAAGATAGTTGGTTTATCATCATGTTCCACAAAGAGAAGCAGAAAATCCTCACATCTGAGGAGCTGAAACCAGCTGATGTGTTACATTTTTGTGTGAAAACAATGACTAAAATGATTATTCAACTGTCAGAATTATTGCTGATTAATCTTCTGATAACTAAGTAATGAATGAATCACACCTTGATATAGAAAGAGGATTTTCATTTATTTTTTTAATTAATTTAAGAGACTTGTAAAAAGCTGAAGTTATACATAACTTAACCAGCGAAGGGAGATGAAAGGAGGAAAAGGACGTAGCGATCATTTCCCTGAAGAAAACTCTGGCTCTCCATCTGTCTAGATGGGAGAAGCGCATCGCTGAGAAAAACAAGAGAAAAGATGATATGATTGTGATCTCTGAACTAAAAAAAAAAAACTGGCCATCAAGCTGAGTGGAGAACACAATAAAAAACTCTGGAAGATCAACTCACAGTTTAGAGAAATCACAGGAGCCAACAGAAAGAAGATGAGCGGTGCCAAGGTGAACTGAATGGAAAAGGAGGAAATCAAGATCCAACAAAATGCTGAAGTCCTGAATTCTGATAGTTTGTTTCAGATTTAACCTCTGGACACAGGAAATAGTGAATTTTCTACTGTCTGTTTCTGTTCAGGAGCTGGGAAAAGGCAAAAAAGAGAAGGAAGGAAAATAAGGTACAGAGATTAGACCGAAGAAGGAGATGAAATGACAGAGAGAAGAAAGACAAAGAGGAGAATGAGAGAAAGGAGGTGGAAGAAAAGAAAGAGAAGGAGAAAAGGGAGTAGAAAAGCTGCAGGTATAGACAGAAGAGTAACATCCTTTCCTCCTTTGTAAAGTCCACCAACATTTAATTTTTCACCTCTATCCCTAAACCATCCCACCTCCCCATCCTCCTTCCCTCCATGCAGACACAATATTTATTCTCTGATCTATGATTAGCACAATTTAGTTGAAGTAGCTAACTTTAGCCCAAGTGTTAAAGTTGTGGAAGTCAACATCCTTTATGTTGATGATCATCAGCAGCAACTCTGGACTTTAAACAATCCAACAGTACCACCTCATCCACCTCATCTCCACCTCCATCTTTATATAGAGTCTGTGTTTTAAACAAACATGTAGGACAGAGATGACACTTGATGATTTACTAAACAAAACAGGAAATGACTTTATATGATAAGGATGAAGTGTAAACATTTCCAGTCATGGTGCCTCTTTACTGTCTCTGACCAAACCTTTGACTTTGATTTGGATTCTGTCCAGTCTAAAAAACATTTCCATGTTGTAAAATGTATTGATGTGTTTTTTTAAGTATTGTTTTTCTAGTTGTGTTACTGTCCTGGGCAACAAATCTGTCCCATTGTGGAGTTTCCTCCTGTGAACTGAGGTCACAGCTATGACCCTGTGTGACACAGCTGTGTTTATTTGTCAGAAATCCACCGTGCACCACCACCCAGGAATAAGTCACTTCTGGTAATGATGAGTTTTCACTTCATAAGGTTCAACCTCACTGTATTTTAACCAGTGTCTAGCCAATTCCACCTTTAGAATATCAGTCATATTGTGCTGATGGTCCTATATGAGCTGGAGAAATACATATTTGACAAAGTTGTGAAGCACAATAACTCTACAGTAGTGATGGATCATCACTATATTCACACATTCTCTACATGAAACCAGCTTCTCTCACTTCAGTCCCAGTGAGGTCTAGAAAAAAATAGTTTCCAAAAGTTTATTTTGTAAGATATTTTGTATCCAAACATCTTAGTGAAAATGATCCATACTCATGCTGCTACAGTGTGTAGATCCTGTTGATTCTAGACATTTCTACATTTAGTCAAACCTTTTTCAATAATTTTCTTTTCTGATTAATAGGTGCTGAGAGTAAACTAAAATCAGGTCCACTGTGCCTGTTCTGTTGCTAATAATGCTACTGCCAATAACTCTGCTACTGCTGCTAATAACTCTGCTGCTGCTGCTAATAACACTGCTGCTGTTGATAATACTGCTGCTGCTGCAGTGAGAACAGAACTAAAATGACGCCTCTCGCCTTTGGTGAGTCATCTTCTCAATAGACGATCTTTGGAGATGACTGTCCGCCAGTGGGCGTGGCCTCTCTGTGAGTCTGAGGTGTAGTTTTTGTTGTGACTTTGGGTGATGGCTTTGATGAGGAATGCCCCGTGATGGTGACTCATCAGACACCCACCTTTCCCCACTGGTTCCCACAGCACTGCTTTATTTAGCACAGGAACACAGGAACGCCCAGAGAGCGTCTGGCTGCTCTGGGACCACACTTTACCCTCATGACACATGTCAGCCTGGGACGACTGAAACCTCATAGTCACACAGCAGCCTCACTGAGATCAGAACATCATCATCATCTGCTGCTGCTAACACTGCTGCTGCTGCTGCTGCTGTGTGGCACCAAGCGCGCTCCCAGCAGCCGCGCCCCCACATTCAAAGGGCATCACAGGAGCGCGCAGACCCACTCCCTCTATAACACCCACTCCACCCTGTCACCAAACCCACCACATCTGCCCAAGAGTTTAACCCTGAGATTAAACCTGATTCTATCACAACTTCTATTGTAAACCCCTTAGGAGATTAAATGAATAAATTAATGGTATTAAATAATCATGATGCTGCATAGAAATCTCCTGAAATCTTAGTTTTGTTCTGTGTGGTTCGTTGCAGTTATGGAGCCAAAAGTGGGTCATGGGAGGAATAAATTAAGACAGGATCTGCAGCCTTTTTCATATTCTTTACTCTGCTCCCAGAAAGAAAAAAAGGAATAATCCCTGTAGACTTCAAAGAGACATGAAAGACTGATTCAGATTGAATAGACACTATACCGTGTTTAGGATGAATATAATTTTTTAAGTTAAATTGCATGTATTCTTTGTTGGCAAGTAGTTATTTCTGAATGTTTTAATATATAGACTAACTGTATGTAATGTATATGTTTTCTAATGAATAAGGCCACTATAGTCATTTTTATATGATCCAGCACTGACCTCTAGGGGCAGAAATATGTCATTACATCATTGGTTGATTTTAATTAAAATCAGCCAATCAGCGTTTAGTGTTTAGCTGCATTTGTTTTTCTTTCGTCGTGAAGAAAAAAGCTCTTGTTGGCTTTTGGCATAGATATAAGCTCCATTATTTCTCAACTTGTTGTAGATGTACATGTAAACTGGAAAACTGTTAGTGGCTTTATTTGACTTTGCTTAAAGAGATATTATATTTGCTTAGGTTATAATTCAATTCAATTTATTTATATAGCCCAATATCACAACACAGTTGCTTCACAAAATTCAGTCCAAAGTGGCTCCGATATCCCCCGAAATAGGGGGATGATTATATTATTATATTGATTATTATATGATTATAGGGAAATCTTTTTCTTAATTAATGTAATCTTACTTCAAATACAAATTCTATCAAAATTACATTACAAAAAAAAAACAAAAAAACAAAAACAATAACAAATTTTTGGTTGTTGTTGTCATGAAGCATATACAACAACACAATAAAAAATGAACCTATGGAATATAAAAAAAACGTTTTTAAGCGAAAATATTGCTATACTCACGTTTATTAGATTTGTTTTACTTTTCTTGTCACTTTTTCAATTCAATTTTGAATTTGAATTACAATTTGAAATGTAATTAGATAAAAATAAATGAACAAATAATGATAAAAAAGTTAAAGTAAATTTAAAAAATGGACATGAGAAAATCATGTAGGCTATATAATACTACTACTATTACTACTAGTAGTAATATATACTACTACTACTACTAACACTACTACTACTCTCGCGAGACTTCGAAGTTTCTTAAACACCAACCGCCGGAATAAACCGGAACAGACGTGAGGTGGCAGCAGCGTCCCACCTGTTCTTCTACCTGTTCTTCCATAGATCTCTTCAGTAAGAAAACTGCAACACTTGGGTGAGATTAATATTGATTTTTAGGTATTTTTATTTTCGCTAAACCTCTTTAATGGCCTCAGCGTGACATTAAAACAAACATTTCTGTACGTAGTTAGGTCAAAAACGGCGCAAAAAATGACTGTTTCCCCTAAAAATGACACGCAGGTTGGATGAGCTGAAGCTCATCATCACATCTGAATCTCACTGTTGATTTTTATATATAGCTCATAGAGAAAAGGAGAATAAAATAAAAACGCATCGTAGATTTGGTATAGTTCAGTTTGTGGGTGGCGTTGTGGACTTTAACGCAGCATCAATTAAAAAAACATACAAGCTATTTTGGGAGGTATATGTATGAATGAAACATGCGTTGTAAATAAATGTGTTTATACATTTACATTTGGTTGTAATAAATACGTTATATATTTAATAGAGAAAAGAGATTTTTTTCTACTTGCTCTTTATTTTTCATCACTTATTTGTTTGATTTTGCTCGTTTTCTTCTATAAAATAAACCTCACCACCTCCAGCTTCACTTTTAAGCCTTAACTTTTTTGACCTTAAAAAAGTATGTTTATATATATTATCAGATAGAACAGCCTAAATGTGTGTGATCTGGTTAGAGAGACAGTTCAGAGGTACAGTAGTCTGTGGAATTTGTCCCAGTTAGAAACTAATAAATGTAAATGTCTGTATGTATAGGTGATGAGGGATGATAAAACTAATTTATGTTTTAAGAAAAAAGTGAATGGAAGTCTGTTTCTCTTTCATCACTTCCATCAGCCTGAAGCTGTGATGGAAGCTGTGAAGGTGTCATATCAGCCTAAAAATGAACAGAAACCTCATGATACTGAACAAAACAGAAAAAAAAACACAACAGTGCAGGCTCAGTAGCTGCGGCGGTGTCACTGAAGTCATGAAACAGAGGGATGTGTGTGTGTTAATGAGCGTTAATGGCAGATCTGAGATCAGTAATGATCTCAGCAGCCGCAGCTCACGCGCTAATGACTAATTGACGTCACAGAGAAATCTGAGGCCTTGTGTTCACGCTGGCCAGGAGGCCGTTAGTTGTAATTAATGAGCCGACTGATCGGGTGAAGAGGAGTCTGAGAAGGACCTGAAGGTTTGGAAGATCCTATCGCACGTCAGTTTTATAGAGACAGAACTTCAAACGTGACACTAATGCACTTCATCCACTTCTGTCTCTGTTTTTCTTCTTCAGGGATTTATGGACGTTCATAACTTCAGAATCCTGAGGCGATGACGTCGTCCCCTGAGATGAACCTGTATCTGAGGTAGCACCTTCTGATTACCGCTGAACCTTTCTGTGTGAGTTTAAAGCACCGGATGTTACCTGACAGGCCAAACACATGTGTTATAACACTCTTCTGCACATTTTGGGGTTATTAATCAGTTGATTAAGCTCATGTCTCACCAGGAAGTGAACGGTGACTCACCGACTCACATGTTTAAGTCATGACTTCAGCGTCTGCTCTTTCACTTCTGTCGTGTCGTAGCTTTTACACTTTTAACCTTCACAATCAGTTTTTCCCTAATCTGAGGAAATCTCCACAGCTGTTTGGGTCTTAAAGTACGTTTTTAGGTTAATCATTAAAATGTGAAGCTCTTGCTAGGATCAAGGTCATTTGAGCTGGGCATAGTGCCATCACACAGGAGGAGCTTTATTGAGTCTGTATAACCGCCGGGCGACTACTTCTTCTTTTGGTGAATGATTAGAGAATATAATTGACGAGCGTGTTTGATCAGCTTTGCTCTCAGATGATTAAAAGTCATGAGGTTGCGTAAACACCAGGTTACAGGACTTTTAATCAAATTATTTGACTATTTGCTGGGTCATATTAAAAGAATGTGCTGGGCTAATTATGTTGTAACAAACAAGTGTGGAGTATTAATCTTTTACGAATCCGAAGTCCTCAGAGGGAGCATATATGTGTTCCTTTTGCACGCAACCTAAATTCATTATTTATCCCAGAGAATGAATAAATTGTCCCCGTTAGCCTGTGATTGAACTTGAGCTGGTGAAAAATTCAGCCGACGCTGCCGTACCCCAGTGAGGAGCTGTCTAATGAAAATAACAGAGCTAGAAAGGAGGCGCAGCCTTTAATGATTGCATTTGGGTTAGGGTGGAAACAGAGAGAAATAATGAGAAAAAAAGGAGAGGGGAGACATTGGTGGAGAAAGAGGTTAGATTCAGAATCGATTTGAAAATCTCACTCTTTGTTTTCTGAGGTTTTTGTCAGATCTAGACGTCAGAATAAAGGAGGAAAAAGTTTCACTCTTGTGCGTGATCGAAAATCACAATCTCATTTCAAACTGCTTCTGAAAACCTGTTGCCATGACTATTTATATAATAACATTTTAATGTGTCATATCATTTTGGAAGATTTTGCAACATCTAGTGGAACTGACCTGGCAGAAATAGAATATAATATTCATAAGTCTGTTTTTATTTCAGTATATAATTCAGTCACAATAAGAATTGTATTTTTATTACCATAGATTGAGCTGTTTTAATCTCCATGGGGAGCAGGTTTCCCTCTGAAGTCCGTCATGTTGCACTGCCAAGTTTCTACGGTAGCCCTGAATGGTCAAACCAAACTGGAGAGGCTTATTTTCATAGTCACAGTAGATTCTATTCCATGTTTGAATACTCGGTTGATTGTAATCTGCAGCCTGACCACTAGATGCTGCCAGAAACACACACACTGTAGCTTTAAAGTAAAATCAGCAATACAAGACGAGTTAAATGACCTATAGTTATACAAAATACAAACCTGTTGATTACATATGCAACCCCATTTACTTTTTATGGATAAAGTTTGCAATGCTATAAATTAATATGCTATTCATGCCAATCAAAATATAAATGGTTCATATAATCTGGTCTCCGCCACTTTGTTTAATAAATGATTTAGATTTATTATCTTATTGTAATCACTTTTTTGGTCTTTTTACCTGATCTACATTGTTACCTTTTACTTGGTTTATCTCATTGTATCAATGAGTTATGCTCTGTGTCTGTTGGGTGTGAAAAGTGCTGTGATTTATTGTCATTATTATTATCATTAAAAATAAATCATGGGTGAGTAGGTGGAAAATGAAAAGGCAGGGAGGAGAAAAGGGGAAGTGAGAGAAAGAGGAAATGCGTGTTAGAGAGATGAGAATAACGATGATAATTTCCATTTGAACTAGGTTTACTCAGGGCAGAGAATAACGTGTGTGTGTTTGCGTGTGTGAGTGCTGGGTGGCCACAATGATTCTGGATTGTGTTCCCTCCTCCTCTCAGAGGGAGAGAGGGAGAGAGAGAGAGGGAAAGAGAGAGAGAGAGAGAGAGCTCAGTCACATGCAGAGAGGAGCTGGAACGAGAGACAGAACAGAAGAGAGCTGTCAAGCTGTGAGGAGGCAGTAGAGAGACTAGTTAGTTTATTTTTTTTTGGAATACATTTTCCCCTCCATCTCTGATGCCCACACACACTGAAACAACATATAAACACACAAACACACACCTGGTAAAGTGCTCAGGGGGAAGCAGTGAATCATTTCCAGCATCTGGACTTAACTCTACACACTTTTGGGACTGTAAGAGTGTTTTGGACTCAGCATCTTTGTGATTTGGACTCTTAATTGGATTCAAATTGTGTGTGTTTTTTGGACTTTCTTTGGACTAAAAGTGTGTATCCTGGTGTGTGCAGAACTTCACCTGAATACAACACTGAGCATTTGACTGAAGCAGTTTTAGCTTGAATTGATCTGATTGGAAGCCCAGCTCAGTGTGTGTGTGTGTTTGTGTGTGAGGAGGACGATGTGCTGGCCGGTGACAGCGGCGGTCCTGCTGGTCCAGCTGGGTGCCACCTTAACGGGAGCATGGAGAGCATCTCAACCACGGCTGCAGTTCACTCATTCCGGTAAGAGACCACGTTTCCCTTCCTTCACCTGTTTTATTTCTGAAGTTTTCTCTCTCACAGCTGTCGCTGTCACTCCTTCACACACACAAGCAGCTCACAGAGACACATGCTGCTTCTCATTTTACCTTGCTTTTCATTTTTAAAACACACACATTTGAACAATATATAGAGCACACCTATTACCTTTTTATTATTTAAAATAATGAAATCTCTTTTTGCTTCTCTACCTGTCTCTATCTGCCATTTTTTCTTCCGTTTCCTCTCTGTCAGTGATTACCTGTATGAACTCCATCTACCTCCTCTCATCTAGTTTGGGTGTGAACACTCTGTCTTAAACTCATTTCCTCACTTTCTCCTTTTACTGTGAGGTTTGATAATGAGTGTGATAAATTATGTGCTACTTTAGTCCTTTTTCTTTTCTTTTTTCTGCCTAAATTATACCATTAAGACACCTTAAAGGAAGACTAGTTTATTACAACTTGGAGCTTATATGCAGATGGATTTCACACAGTTTTAAACTGCCTTATACCCTGGTAGCAACAAGGAAAGCTGTCAAATGCACGAGTCACTTCATGCCTGTTAATCCCTGACACACACCGACTTCTTGACAACACAAATGCCCCCTCAGGATCTGGAATCAAGTGTCAAAGTCTGTTGGTTTCACCCAACAAAGAACTGATTATCTGATGGCAGAAATCCCAGATTCAGATCACCACTGAATCAATTATTTCTTGGCCCCAGGCCCCTGATCTATCATCCGCTGTGAAATCCGGACGGAGGTCTTGCTGGAAAAAAACAAGACACAACAGAATCTCCTCTAAACTAAAGTCTGAAATTTCATCCGTGTATTGAGCGTGCTGATTTGGGAAAACCGAACCGTGCGGCGCTCCACTTGTGTCTCCGGGCGCTTGTGCCTGCTGTGCGTGTGTTGCATAAACACATGTTGTTGAATCAACATGCGGCTGTTGGACAGGAGCACAGCACGGCAGGTTGATGGACGCTTGAATGGGAGTGGACGGCTGGAGCCTCTGATGGCTGATATTCCTAGGCTTATTTGAGAAAAGTAGGAAGATTCAGTGGTGTTTGTTTGCATTTAACACCAAAGCCCTAAGCCCCGCCCTGTCTGTGCCTGCAAACAGGAGGAGATTTAACACTTTGACCTGTGTTGTGTCGCTTATGGATATCAAATGTGACGGATGAACATAATGAGAAAGCAAAGCCTTGCGTCTTCTAATTAGAATTAGGCTTGGAATCCCATCCCCTTGTCTGTCACAGCTGTATTTATGGTGATTAAAGCCTTTTCTGAGGTGTCTTGGCCTTTAGTTAAGACGAGATAAACCCATCTCCCTTTAATCATGTTTGTAAGAAACGGAATGATTACACGTTCCTACAGAAGCCAAAAAGACACAAAGGGGTCTGTGAAGTTACTTGTGATAAGACTGGAGTCGACCAGTTGTGACCTACAAAGTAGGAGAGGAGGGAGAAGGTTGTGGGATTCTCCCAGGTGGGAGTTTAACTCTAATGAAATGTGAAGCTGTGAAGCGCTGCTAAAGTAGCCGCGTGTGTGCGTCGTTTTGTAACACACGCGTGTGTGAGAAAATGTTTGTGCACATGTGTGGAGTTTTGTTTGAAGATATGAGCTTGCACCTAAATAGAGCTGTTTCAGTTCCAGGATCTCTGCCCACCTCTTTGTTGTGTGCTGTGGTTTGTGTGTGCGCGATTGTATGTTTTATATTTACAGTGGCCAGCGTGCTCCAGTGTGTAGTAATTGTGATTGTTCACCCTGTGTGTGTGTATGTGTGTGTGTGTGTTTTTATGTGTCTCTGTGGGAGCTTCATGCTGTGGTCGTTTCCCTCCTCATCACCACTAAGGTTTTTTCGCCAGGCAGAAGAGATTTTTTTCTCTTTTGCGGAATTGTCGCTGTAATTGGAAAAGGATTTCAGCTCCATTTAAACACTTTGACGCTGACGTTGTTTGGCAGTTCCGAGCACATTTAGGTTTCCTTATGTCTGTGTAACTGGGAGCTGAAAAACTAATCGAAAAACCAGCAGAGCCTGATATTTAAGTGAAGTATTCCACCACATGATTGAGGAAAATTGTCTTCTATAAAGAGCTGTGAAGCAGAAATCCGCACATTCCGGTGATTTAATGTAACGGGTGTTGCAGCAGTAAAAAACAAAGCAGGAAAAGCAGATCACAAGAAGAAAAAAATTTAACTACAATATTATAATCAGTTGATATGGAATATAAGCAGTTTTATGCAATAAACCTCTTAATATACGAAAAGGGGCAAAAATATGAAACCTGAATTACTAATTTAGCAAGCAAAGGTGTTGATCTGTAATAAGACTCACTCACATACCAGCATCATGTATTTATACATGATATTGGAAGAAAACCAGCTCTGCAGTGTGAACATCTTCAGACTAAAAACCCAATAATTTACATGATTCATCACATTTTTAATTTCCTCTGCTGGCTGAGGAGCTTCTTCAGTCTCAATGTCATTGAAACACATTCAAAACCACACCGGAGAAACTCCGAAATCCATCCGAGCCGAAAAAATAGAGCATTTCACCTGGCAGCAGCAGTAAAGTATTTTATTCAGCCTACCAGTTGGAGCTTTCGGCTCACGTCCCAGCCTGAAGTATATAGTGTTTCTGACTGGCCTTTGAGTTTTGGACAGTGGTGCAGCTGCACTTTCCCACATTGCAATGCACAACAAAAATGAGGGGGCAGTGTGTTTTTCCTTTTTTTTTCTTGTTTCTTTTTAAGAAATTGTGCGTGGTGGCCAGAAAAAAAAGACTGGGAAACAGAACAGATCTTGGGAAAACAAAAGATGAAGGGTTAGTTATAGTTTTATATGCAGTAGTTCATGGTTTGGACACGGCAGGAAATCTTGCCATCTGCTGGTCTTTTAGATGGTGTGAGCTGCAGTCTGGGTGACGGTTATGATGGAGATGACACTAAAATCACAGCCAGGCCGTCCATCTGACTAACTGCAGTTAGTCCTTTCACTGCCGGGGAGCTTTCTGCTGATTGGTGCGTCTGACTGACCAGACAGATTCATGTCTGGGGAAAAAAAAACAGCTTTAAATACTTAAATACACGCCTGATTACCTCCTAACCCCCCCGCTCCTAACGACTAAATTATTCCAGTTATTCACTCAAACTTCATGGCTGCGACACACACACAAACGCACACATTCATCTGAGTGTAATGAGTTCATTATCCTGGCCATTCAGTGATTTTCTTAATGATAGATGGCAGTTAGAGATACCGTTTCTGTACCACACACACATACTGTAAACTCCTGAATTCACACAGCCACCATAGCTGTTGTCATAGTTCCAGCGGCACCTTCCTTTAAACTCACATGAGAACATGAAGATCCATCGTCACAATCAGAATAAAACTCAGCCGATGCTCCAGTGGAGGGTTTGAAGGTCTATTAAGTCGGTGTGAAATGTATTCAGAATCATCTTTTATTCATGCGGCGTTCACTTAGTGAATTGGTTTGCTGTCGATGTTTAATGTTAAACAGCCACTGGAGAATATTGAATTGAATCATATGAGTTTGTTTTAATATGAATGAGGGTGTCGGCTCTAACCTCTGACCCCTGTTCTCCTGATTGCTTGTGATGGTTTTAATCCAGGCGTTCAAACGGATCCTGCTGTTTCTTCCTGGGCAAACGTCTGCTTCTGGTGGAGCAATCAAAATAAGAATTGTTGGCTTTTTATTGGCCTTAGAATGAACAGATTTTTTCTCCATTTCTAATGGTGGCTCTAGAGACCTTTTTTGTTTTCATGGCTGCTGTAGATTCTCCTGCATGACTGAGCTACTCAGTTGGTTGCAGTGTGCAACCTCTGCACTAGGTGCCACCAGAAACTACATACTGTCCCTTTAATCTGTGGAAAAATGTTGTATAAGTAACACTGAACAACAATAACACTGAAAGACTGATTCACAGAAACATGAAACTCACCAAAACTTAACCGAATAACTGACATTAAATCAGCATTAGTTTGAAGTCCTCATCTTTCCAGCATTTTTCGGTGAATTAGTTTCAGATGTTTATGACCTTAGTTTCTTAGACTCAGGTGAAACTAAGCATGTTTTTGGACTGTGGGAGGAAGCCAGAGAAAACTCATGCAGACACAGGATTGCAAAGGGGCGTAAAATTTCCAGAAACTTTCCATGGGAATTTAAGCTTGGAAATTTTAGAAATATTCAATATTTAGCATCTAGCTACTCCATGAAATCATTTTTATTTAATATTTGAAAATTTAATATTAATACCATTATAAATCCAATATATTTACAGCATATTATGATCAAAATTTTCTTCACCACACTATGAGATTATAACAGAACATTATGAACTGTATTTGCGTCATCCACCACAGCGTTTGGGAGCTGCTGGATTGTATACGTATTTGCTGAGTTTGATGAGGGAAAAGCAACAAATACCATTAGCTGTGTAGTTATAGCTGAGCAGCTCATGGCTCCGCACCACTGGTCTGGAAACAGATTGGATCAACAAAAATAGGTAAAGATCCTATTTCTGTGACTACAAAAAATACAACAAAAATGTTGAACTATTCCTTTAAATCTGGTTGTTTTAGCCAAGATTATGCTACAATATATTTTCCCCAACTATATTTAAGTTTCCTGTTAAGGACCACCCTTCAATTGTGTAAATTTTGGATTTATTCCTAGGGAAAGTTTCCAACTTTGAAAATTCCCACAACTTTGCAACCTTAGTCCCAGCTCAAGTCCTTGAACCTGCGCCCTTCATGCTGTGAGGCCACAGTGCTACCCACTGCACCAGCGTCACCGACTGTTTATACGTTACACATCTTCCTCATCTTTCTGCAGCATCACCTTCCTCCTCCATCTCTGTGTACTAATAAAGCACAAAAGCCTTTGCAGTGATATTAGGAATCAGGAGAGATTTCATTATTCATTTATTCTTTCAGATCTGTTTCTATCTAGGCCAGAGCTTTCCAGGCTCTGGGCTGGGGATGCTGCTGAGATGTGGATTTCACTGGGACGTTTATCTGGCACAGAATCAGGCTATTCTCCATTATTAATTTTAATGGAAGCACAGTCCCCAACGGTGGCACCACCGTTCTGTGTCATTAATCGAGTCAAACGCGGCTGTTTGCTCGTCCCACACTTCAGAAGCGAAGACTCCCGTCAGGAAGCCTTTTTCCTCTGGAAGTTCTCCACATAAACAAGACCTGATTTTGCAGGCTGTTTGCTAATTTGGCAAAATGTAAATGCAATGAAAAGACTCTCCTACTGTTTATAAATTGCTCTCCCCAGAATAAATAAAGAGCTTTACGTCTTTTCTTGGACATTTAAAACCTCTGATTAAGGGTCTCGGAGCTTGAGGGGTTTCTCCTCTGTTTGGACTGAGACACTGGAAGGAGTTTAATTATGCTCTTGTTTTGGCAACAACAGCCCCTGACAACAGTGGACATGCTGTAAATGCAGCCACAAGAATGTTCTGGTATTAATATCAGAGGCTATCTTTAGCCTGAAGCCTGTAATTAAGCTAAAAAAACTACTTCGGCTTCATATTTCTTCCAGTTCCCTCAAGTATTAATAATTTGTTCCAATATATCATTCAAGAGATGCAATAAAAGTTTTAGTCTTAGTACTCAGGTGCTGGGCACATGTGAGTCAAACTCTATAAAAAATTAAGGATCCCCTCCAGACATGATTTTAGAAGTTTATATTCAATATTCTACATTATATTTGAGTCTGATATGGTTTTGTTAAAAAAGATCCTGCGGTGTCGGAGATTTCGTGGCATTGAGCAGAACAGACTTTGCAGAATGGAGCATAATATTCATAAATATGTTTTAATTATTTTATAATTCAGTCAGAATTAGATGTGGTTATTGTGTTTATTACATTTGTTTGAGCTCTACATGGGGAGCAGGTCTGTTTTCTACAGTAGCCCAGGATGGACAACCTAAACAATGGCTCTGTACCTTATAATATTTCATCTAGTCAGTATTACATCTTGTCCCTCGTTAAAAAGTTAAGGTTTCACTGTAGTCCTTTCTTAGTCTTTATGTGCACTGGAGGCTTCAAGTTTCCACATCACAATCGTGTCAGTTGAATGTTGGACCAGGATTTGTGCCAAACTATTTGTGATGTCACAAATCAGGCTCCTTAAAATCTGATTTTCACCAAGCTCAGAGAAAGTTTCTGTTTCAGCAGATGAAGTGGACAAAGCCCCAAAGTGTCGAACTCTGCACAACATCATTCTGCAGAGTGAAGCTCAAACATCCAACCGCAGAAGCGAGAAGAAAAACATCTTCTTGAGTGGAAGAATATTTAAAGTTTAAATGCAAAACTGGAAACTAGAAAAAGAAACCAACAGTCTTTTTAAAGATCTGAGGCGAATACCGTCTTTAATTATTTATAGATTTTTTTTTTGTCATATTGGTTGGAAAAAGTTTTAGTAATTGTTATCTGCACATTTTGGGCCTTTTTTTCCAGCTTTGTGTGGACATGTAGTCTGACAGAATTCCTTTTACTTTAGCTCCATGAGGGAATTTAATCCACAAAGACACACTTGACTTATTAGACAGGATCAACCGTGCTAAGAGCAACTCGTTTGCCTAATTAGCTGTAGATTAAGGCCGGCTGGAGACGCAGGATATGAGGGCGTGTAGAATAGTAGGAGGATGACTCAGGGGTTCATTTTCAAGTGAAACATCAAACTGTCACTTCTACCAAAACTGATCAAAGGAAGGTGGTTTACAGCATATGTCACCTTTAGACATTTGTATACACTGTACATGTATCTGTGAGGGTAATGTGATTTTAGGTGGATGTCAGATTAAAGAAAATTTAAGATATACAGTTTTTAAAGTGTAAAACATGAGCAGCAAGGTGCCAAAATAAGCGTGTAAGTCAAGGCGATTTGCTTTTTCATTACTTTGATGGTATATGTCTAGATTCCTGAGCTGTGATCTCAGCCGAGTTTATTCTCGTTGTCACTAGGGATGAACTAACCTTTAAAGAAAATGTCAGGTAGCAGAATCCAGTCAGATGAATGTACCAGAAACATCCAGTCTGATCTGATGTTCCCATGGCTGCGTAAACAAGACAAAACCACAAGAATTTAATTATCCCTGTTTTGAATGTGATGGGAAGCTCAGACAAGTGCCACAAAAGGTTGGAAGTCGGACTTCCTTTTCCTGTTTAAACATAGCCGGGACTTATCAGAAAATGGACACAGATAGTGTTTTATCTTCTGGGATTCATCATAAATTCAAACCTCAAAGCTGATTGTAAATTTAAAGCTGGAAGTCACAGGAGACATGATCACTATCAATGAGCTTCATAAGGATGCCACCTTTTTCTATGGCTGCTCCTTTTTTCAGATGGGGAGATATTATGTGGCCCATTTTGCCTAAAGCAAATATCCATGAAGCATTTTGTCTGCCCAGCTTTGCTTTGAGGCTGAGCCAAGAAGTAAAAAAAAAAGTAGAAACCAGGACTATATGAAGCCTGCAGTGATGGGTGTGGACGCACATGATCTGTAGCAAAGTGATGACATAGATCCTCTTTTAGATGAATTCATTATGATTATTTGTCTGTCTTGTCTGTGAACGAACATTGGGAGAATTAATGTGTTACATTTTTTTAATATGAAATATGGTGGTATTTTTTGAAGAAATAGAGACATAAACACACGATCTGTAATTCTGTGCTGCTATAGTCTGGGTTTTCTGTCTTTTATTTGAAGTTGTGATGTCTCTAACATACATCTGTCGTTTTAAGAACCAAAGATCATCCCAATATAGTTGTTAGTCCAAGCTTCTCTCTGCAGCTCTAGAACAAACGGGTCGTTTTTTTTGTCTGTCTCATTAATATCAGTGAGCCTCTCCTCTGATTGGCTGAGTTGGATTGCTGTGCATAAGCAGTGAGCGGTGACTGCACATTTGTGACATCACAACTTCACTAAAGCCCTGATGACTTGTTTTAAGGAACAATTTCTGTGTGAATTTCTTTGTGGATTGAGATTTTTGAAATATATTCACAGAACACTGAGACTGTCTTGTAATCACAAAGTACTAGACTCTCACTTTCTATGGAACCAGCACTGACTTAATGTCTGTTCTCCTTGACTATTAGATATGTGAATAAATATTCTCTCTTGGATATGGTTTTGGATGATCAGGATGAGAAAAATGACTCACTAGCTTTCACTGGTTAGGATTTAACCAACATTGTTGTGCACTGGGCGGCTCCCACATGAGACTTTGCGTAACTGTGTGAATGTCAAGCAGAGAAAACAATGAGTGTTCTCAGTGAAACCTCTTGGATAAACAAGAAGAAAAAACAAATGGGATTAAAAAGTAAACAGTGCATGGCCTCTGATGTGTGTCTGCAGCAGCAGCGGAGCGTTGCGGCCAAGCGGGCTGATGATGATGATGATGATGAATAATCATACGAGCTGAGGTCGGAGGTCAACCTGTCCACGTGGATCTGGCCTGTCTGTGACACAGTCCAGATGTTGTGTTTGTTCAGCTTTATTTTGCTTGTGTGTGCACCGTCAAAAATAATCAATTTTACATACATGTTAAACCTGATTGATTGATATATATAGTGTATAGGTGATTAATGAATTAGTACATATTTATATGGACGGATACTTCATCAGACTCTACAATTTCATTAAAAAAATGGCCTGAGATGGAATGAAAATTAGCAGAGCAAAACAAGGACATTAATGTCTGATCAACAAAAAACACAATCCATCAGGTTTCAGTGTATCTGGCAGGACTTCAGGCACTTCAACACCTGATCAGATATATCCTGTTTACTTCTACACATTAAATATTTTAAGCATAAAAATGCATTCACACTATGCAGTGTGTGAAAACGTAGCGCACTGTGCACATTTACCTGTTGGACTCCATCGGCCAGAATTGAATGTGGATCGTTGGACACCTTCCACCCTCAGCAGCCGCCATCTTAGTGACGTAGCTGAACCTACGTAGCTACATAGCAAAAGATAGTGGGAGCAGCAATAATGGAGGCAGATGAAGTAAGGGAAGCATCTACAGCAGACGTTTCCACAACATATCACTGACGGAAATCACTAACAAAAAAACAAACAAACTAGGGGTGGGACATTAAAATTAAAATCCATTTAAATGCAAAACATGTCACAACAATAATAGTTCTGATTCTGGTTCTAGTCTGAGTACAAAAATGAGTGAGTCATCGGAAACACTGACTGTAGACCACTATCAGTGGTTGAAGATAAGGGTTTAGAAAATGTGCTACAGGTAGCGACTAAAACTCATTTACATTAAATAAATGTTGCTTTTGGGGAAAATATTAATTCATTATAATGAATTAATATTCATTTTTAATCAAGTGCCACCCCTAAATATAAAAACCACAACAGTAAAACAACACTCGTTTTGATTGGCCACCAAGTGTCAGTGATCAGGGCTCCAGTGGTTAGTTCTTGTCTTACAAGAAAAGAAGGAGCAGCGATTTAGGGAGCCAGCGACAGTGATCATCTCGAAACACGTTAACATAGTAGAGGACACGGAGACAGTGAGATTTAATAACCGCTTCATTCATTCGTTAGAAATGATTTTTGTACATGAATGTCCTCACATGAGAGCCCATCTGTGTGCCTGTAGGCTTTGTTCCCAGGCTTCCACAGGCCTCCTGTTGTAATTGCACCAGTAATTGGTGAAGTGATAACCCCATTTCCACAGGAAATGTCCCCCGGTTTCCTCGCCCCCGCCACTACCACCACTCCCCTGTGGTGGCGCAGCCAACAAAGTCCTCCCCCTGGGAACATCGCACCAGACAGCTAAAGTTCCCCCGGGGCTTTAGCAAGTAGACGAGCAGACGGACAAAGACAGTCAGACACAGAAGGACATATGTGTAGTTTACCAAACACTGACATGGACAATGCTGCAGGCTGTAAGACAGTCGTTTGATAGATTCATGATGAGTGTAGCTTGTGTGTGTAGAAACTAGAAAAATTCACTTAAAACACCAGGAAAATAACAAAGTTTGACTCCCATGAGTGTGATAAGAATTGAAAGCTGAGGCTTCTTTCATCATCCTCTCTTTTATTTGGGTCTTACATCTCATTAAAATTACAATATGCCAACTATTCCTGCACTCATTTGGAAAGTTTCCTCCATAAAACTGTTAATAAACGGTAGAATGATCCAGCGCTGGCTGTTGACCAAATTAGGAAACATCCTTCATGTGCAGGTCGTCATCTCAGCCCTGATCTTCTTATGATACCAGCATGGAAAAGCAGTGCTGACATTCACATTGTGGTTAATGGACTCTCACTGCTTTCCCACATTGTTTCTGTGACATCACAGCTGAGCTCAAAGCTGCCACAGACACAGGAAGAAGACGTCACCGAAAAAAAAAAACCCCAAAAGTGACACAACATTTGGTGTTTGTTCAATTCACAAGTTGTTATGTCTTTCTTTAAATATTTTAATCCCAATTTAGGGTTGATTCCAAAAGAGAAATACCATGTATATTTACTTAGTGCTGTTCATCGGTAGCCTACAATTTTGAGGTACTTTATTTGATTATTTCCGTGTGATGCTACTTTATACTTCATTCCACTATATTTATGTGATTTGCTGCTTTAGTTTCTTTTTTTAGTTAGATTTGACTCATTGGATAATAAAATACAACATAGTTAAAGATGAAACCAGTGGTTTCAATGTTTTAGTCTTTTGGTTATCTTACAAACAGCCGTTTGTAGTCTATGAGTTGTTAACAGCTTCATCAAATAGAGATTTTTCCCTTTTAAACTTCTCACATGCTTTCATTTCAAGAAATGTTCAACTGATCCGATATTTTACCAAAAATCAAAGATCAGAGAAAAAGTCAGAAAAGTGAATAATAATAATAATAATAATAATCTAATGATGTCATTTAGAATAATATATCTAATATCTGAGACCAAACCAATAATTCACTGCAATACTTTAACTACCTGAACTCATAATACGTATGCACTTTACTGCAAAACTTCAGCTATATCAAGCTTGTACTACTTGCTTTTTTTCTTGGGTAGGATTTTTCGTACAGGACTTTTTCTTGTAATGGAGTATTTTTACATTCTCTATTGTACCTTAACTCAAGTAAAGAATACTTCTTTCACCGTTGGGCATCAGAAAGCTTGTTGGAGAAAAGAGTGCACATTATGATCCAGTATTTGTGGCATCCCACAGCCAATAAGCATTTTGGTGAGAATCTATCTTTGCTTTAACCTCTTTAGCGCTGTTGCCATGGTTACTTGCAGCCTAATATAGGCTGAGAACTGATTTAAGACTTTGATGAAACTGCTGACTGTAACTTTGTTTGAGGCATCTTGCCAAACAATTTTTTCGGGGGCCTCTTCCTCGTCAACAACTAATAATTTAACAGGCAAATCTTGTTTACGAGCCAGTCGTGACCTTTTAAATTTTAGCGAGTAAATAATTGAAGCGCATCTATCAAGGAGAAGATGCTCTTTGTCTGTCACCAGCTTTCCCCGTTTTTAATGCTGATGTTTACAACTTCATTGTGTGAATTGATCCTTAGAGTGCAGCCACGAATCTGCAGCTGTGTATAAACTAATCACATAAATTCAAGGAGCATGTAATTAGTTCTCTTGTTTTGTATCATATGATTAATGTCTGCACTACATGCCAGTAAATAGTAATTGAGATATTGCACACAACGCTAATTTTTAAATTAAAATCAGTCTTGGTTTTTCCATATCCGGGCATAATCTAAGTAAACAAGTCTCCTGCTTTGGTAGAAAAGTGTTTATGTGAGAATGTTTTCGCTGCAGCTTCAAATTGGGCCTAAATGCCTTGTGACTATAAAACAAGAGACAAAGTGCCATCCAGGAGTATTTTACCTACATCGCTGTATGAAATCTGTTACATGTGTACAGCGTGTGTTTGTTCATGAGAACGCCGGCCCACATATGCATTGCTATGCATGTGTGTGTATGACTTTGTGTGTGTGTGTGTGTGTGTGTGCGTGTGTGTGTGTGAGTGTGTGTGTGTGTGTGCATGAGTGTGTGCATGCGTGAGTGTGTGCGTGCGGCTGAATGCGGTGCAATGCAGGAATGTCCTTAGCTGTATCACACGCCACACATTTTCTCTAATCACATAGAGGTCCATCAGAGCTCCCATGACCGGCAGGCTTTAATCGAATGTTCACCATGGATAAAAATACCTACCGCTGACGCACACACACACACACACACACACACACACACACACACACACACACACACACACACATACAAGCGCTACATAAACAGAAATAGACACTTTCAGAGGCAAATATGGACGGGCAGGCAGACGCTTGCACTAATATAAAGGAACCATTCACCGTGCACCTCTGTGTGTGTGTGTGTGTGTGACTTTGCGTGCACTGGAAGGATTATGTCTCAGCGTTTCTGTTCTTTAACATCTTAACTTTGTCCGTCTTTGATTCCCAGTGACAGGAGTCAGAGGCCAATTGGCTCGAGTCAAAGGTCATGACCCTCGTTGACCTGGCTGTCAATTCAATGCTGATAAGAATGACTGCACTGAGCAGGCGTGTGTGTGTGTGTGCGCAGAGTGAGCAACTTTTTTTTATCTGTAGTATATATATACTACAGATATAGGTATGTTCTCTTTTTTCTTTTGCCTGTGGGGTCAGTGACAAAAATGTGATGTGGTGTAACCCTAAAAACTTGGTACCTAGATTTAAAAAAAAATTAAAAACATATGTTATGAACAAGTTTTATATTCTAGGTGCATTATATATTTAAAATTGATCATTCTTTTTTGTTTCGTTGACACCGTTTGACATTTCGTGTCACAAAAAATCGTGATTTTTGTAAAAAACAAAAAAAAATGTACTTTAAATTGTTTTGAATTTCTCATATTGCCAAACATTATTTGTCTCTGACCCTATGGGAAAATACATCAAAGTCTAGGCTACATGACATTTCAAAGATCACGACCCTATTTGAGAGTTTCTGAAAAGACTAGAGTCCAAAAACAGATTGCCCCTGGGTCAATACAGTCAACCCAAACCACCACCGATGAATACCAAAACTTTTTACTAATGCTTTCACTCCTCAAAGCTTCCATTCAGAAGTTATCGAAGACTTTGAGGTGGATTTGATGATGAATTTAATGTTGGCAGGTATGCGTTTGCTGTAACATCCTGTTGAATGTTGGCAGTGACACATGGCACATTTGACGCTTTTTTGTATCCTAAAATATCTGCGTGTGCATGTGCACCTTCCAAATTAACTAAATAGCTTTCATGTCTTGGAAAAACACTCCATTATTCCAGACTGCCCTCTGTGTGTTTTAGTCCAACTGTTGATGAGAGGTGTGGGCTAAATCATTCATCTCAGCTGTGTGTGTGTGTTCGTGTGTGTTTGTTTGATGTTGGTGAGGCAAGGCCAAGAGACACCCCACGACCCTCTACACACACACACCATACACACCCGCACACACACATTCTCTCACAAATTATGTCGGCATGGTTGCTGTTGCCAAGGCAACTGTCCCAAGTGTAAGGGTGGGGTGGGTGCAGCTGGTGTGTGTGTGTGTGTGTGTGTGTGTGTGTGTGTGTGTGTGTGTGTGTGTGTGTGTGTAGTGGAAAAAAGAATGTTGTTTTTTTTTACATAGTGAATAAGACTCATTCATCCTTGTGAGCTTAAAGTGGGACATTTGACAGGGGGAAAATAAAAAAAATTGTGTGTTTGAATGGCGTGTTTAGGCTACAGAAAACCACACTGCATGTGTGTGTGTATGTGTGTGTGTATGTTTAATCTAAATCTGTTTCAGTATTGGACATGTGCTGCTGACTCACCGATTGCACCCACTTTCCATATTTGCACATGTATATGTCTGAAAATTTGTGTGTGCGTGTGTGTGTGTGTGTGTGTGTGTGTGTGTGTGTGTGTGTGTGTGTGTGTGTGTGTGTGTGTGTGTGTGTGTGTGTGTGTGTGTGTGTGTGTGTGTGTGTGTGTGTGTGTGTGTGTGTGTGTGTGTGTGTGTGTGTGTGTGTGTGTGTGGACAAAGACACTCTCAGTTCCTCCCAGCAGATCTAAGTGTCATCATCAGTCATCCTCGGAGCTACAATGCTGATTTAACGCTGCCCCTAGTGAGGACATGAGCTGGATTTCAGCTTGTCTGACACAATAAGATCTTGTGACGGTAACAGACTCTGAATGTTGCTGGTTTTTCCAGAGTTGGTTTCACATACAATTACGTGGAGCTTTTCCCATCGTATTGAATTAAGTGAGGTCACATACACTGTAACTCAGAAGCACCGGATGCTTGAGTAGCAGGCACAGTCCACTTTATATTGAAATGATGGCAATAATTTCTTAATCTTCATTGTTCTAAAAAGCTGTGATATATAATCTATGTTTTTAGTGTTGGGTGTGAAAAGGGGGCTTTTATTTTGAAGGACATACAAATTATGAGGTCACATGACCAGGATATCCTGTTTGCTCATGGACATTTGACATGTGAGCATCACTGCCTCACAACCAAAGGTTGTTTTCTATTCAGAAGTTGGGAAAAGCTTCACTAAATAATAGAATTTACTCACTATTTGTGGTAAATAAACTTCATTTTTTATTTACATTTACATTTATTTCAATTTTGATGTTATGTGTTTTTTTCCAAATATGTTAATATTTCAGATATTTAGATTTATTGCCACGTCCCATTTGCTTACATAGCATGAAACTATCCCTTTTTCTTACACATTTTAAAAAATATATATTTATTATTTAGGCCATTTTAAGTAATAAAAACATTCAAAACATGTTTTACCATGTCTAAGTAATATTTCATGCAATAGAGGGTTACAGAAAAGCCACAGGTGTTTCTAATAAGTGATCTTCCCTGCAATCCAATGCCATGTGTTTTATCAGAGCCTGGTATTGTGTACAGTGGCTTATTGGGTCACCTGAATGGAATGTTATTGGCGACACCTCATCGATTCATTCATTCAAATGGTGAGTGACTAATGAATCAACTACGGTGTGAGACTTGCAAAGAGATTTCTCCAGAGCCATTGTTACACACTGTAGAAACATGGTGGAGCAAAATGGAGGGACACCATGTCGATAAAAACATCACTCGAAGTTAATAAAAACTTAACAATTCTTATTTTAGTTGAACACCAATTAAAACATATTTATGAATATTAGATTTAATTTCTAATAACTCCACGCTGCTGAATGCAACTTCACTGAGCGATGTGTAACTTTCAGATATTCCAACATCCTTGCTTTTACATGAATTTCAGCAGCTTACACATGCCCGCTCACAGCAGCGTGAGATCATTACAGGTGATGTGTTTTCTATCTTTTTATTCCTCATAATAACACAAAATATCTTTGCGTTTTTCACCTTGCTTCAGCAAAAAGCAGCATGTCTCTCTCCCCTGCTGTAGCTCACAGAATGAACACACACACATACACACATAACAAACGCAGACACACACACAGTCCCTGCAGACTGGCTGTGAGTTGTGAAGTGTTGGACACTTTTGGACTAATTTATCATCAGGAGAAACAAAGCAGAGGGTAAGCTATCACTCTGCTGCTTGTTTTCTATTCCTTTGTTAAGGAAATATTGTTGAACCCTGTGTCTGTGGTGGTGGAGGATGCTGCTGTTTGTCGGCAGCAAAAAGTCTTCCACCCGAAACCTTTGTGTAAAAATCACTGCACTGACTGTTATAGTCGAGTAAATGACACGGGCCATTACAGCATATTAGCTACTTTAAACAGGCAATTGTCAATAAACTTTAGTTATTACTTCAGTCATTTGACTTTAGCTAATAACAACACATCCTCCTGTTAGTTTTTTTTCTGGCCGGTGTCAGTGTTAGGAGTGATCATAATGTCAGAGGCAGGAAACTTCAAACAGAACATCAGACCAAATCAATCTTCGCTTTTGAGAAAACAAGGAAACTTGTTTCAGCAGTTTTGTCAAAAGTCTTGTTTTCATTTTTGTTTATTAAGATGCAATGATGCAGTGAATCTATTACTCACAGGTCAAAAATGCAGGTGAAGTTTCACGTTTGATGCAAGGCTGCAGCACAGTAATTGAGTCTCACTGCATCTGAACCTTCAACAAGAAACAGAACCGGAAAGTTGTAATTCTGTTGGATTTATTGTGCAGCTGAAATTCTCTGCTAGGATTAATGAAGCAAATTGAGAAGCAAAACAATTCACCTGTCTGACCATTTTCTGAACTAACAAATCACCCGGTGAGATTAAAGTGAAACATAGTTTCTACTCTCTGCTTTTATTGTTTTATTGTGTGGAAGCTTCCTCTCCGACTGTTCCTCTGTTCTAGTTTATCTATATTTCCATTACGTCATGTCTTCCTCTGCTCGACTGTCAGTTTGTTGTGGTTCCTCTCGTTTGTCTTTCTTTCTCTTTTCTATGCTTTCTTATTCTTTTTTCCTCTGGTTCCAGGAGTGTTTACATGTGATTATTATTCCATTTCTCTCTCTGTCTTCATCATTATTTTACTCTTCTCCCTCCCCCATCATTCACCCAATCACCATTTTCCAGCCGTTCATCTTATCACCTTTTCCTCTCGCGTTTTGTCTTTTTTTCATCTTCTCACCTCTCCTCCTACTCCTCCCACTCAATCCATCATCCATCCGTCATTTCTGAGTCTGTTATTACACTCCACTATTCCCTCTCGCTCTTGCCCTTCATCGTCCGTTCTCACTTGGTTCTCCTTCCTCCTCAATCCACCCACATGCCCATCATTCCCCCTCCCTGTCATCGCTACAGGATTCTTAGAGCCGCTCTGGCTCTTTCTACCCTCATCAAATGTTCCCGGCCAATCACCACCTGTCTTTTCCCATACTTCTTCCTCCCGCTCATCCTCATCCTCATCCATCAATATTTATTAACTTCCTCCATCAGGATTTCTTTCAGTCCGCTCTCCACTCCTCCTCCCTCTCCCCCTCGGTCTGTCTATCATTGTGTCATGTTTTGACATTTTTCCCGTTTTCATCTCATAACTGTCTCCACCCATCAGGCCGGTTTCATCTTGTTGTCACTTTGCCATCTCATCTTCTCTCCTCCTCTTTTCGACTTTATTTGCTCTCATGTTTACTTTGCCACTAGTGAGCAGAATGGATACAGGTGGTGTGAATTGTTTTTAAATGTTGAAATGCAGCAAATAAGGATGAAGTTTTTTTTTTGCAATTTGAGAATAAAGTCAAAATGTTGAGAATAAACATAAAATCACTTCTGTTCAGAAGGAGAAACCACAGAAACTTGGAAGAGGTGAGCTTATTGCAAGACACTACTAGAGACTACTAGTACTAGAGTCCAAGGATGATCACGTCATCTTAATTCTCCACAAATATCATTTTCTAAATGATATTTCAACTTTTAAAATAAAGAAAGTTAACTTGTGTTTTTTTTTTTTATTGTTTTCCGTTAGTATGACATAATTACATGCCAGCCAGTAACTGTAAACAAAAGTCACGTGAGCTCACAGCATGCGGTGTGTTAATTGGGCAGAGTTGTGGAAATCTGTCATCCCGCCACGTTAGGCGTTTTGATGAAATTGGACAGCGGCCAGACAAATCCGATTAAAGTTCCTGTAATTTAGTTAAGCGTGAGGGGCTTCCCTTTGTCTGGCATGTTTACCGGTTTAAATGCACATGGAGAAAAAACTCAATATGAAAATATGTGGATGTAGCAGCTGTGATGTCACACAATGGTTTCTGGTGAGATGTGTGAGGAGCGGGGTCGAATGCTCGCAGGCGTCTTTAGTTACTGGAGCGAGAAAATCTTAATTGTGCAACAGCATGGAGCGAAAATGGGCGGTGAGCAAGCCACGCCCCCCACTCCCTTATTAAGGTGGTCTCTGATGTTATTCTATATGATTAGATTATACTGAAGCATCAATACTAAAGCAGCACGTTATTATTGGAGCTGCTGGAGGTGGAGATGGTTTCTACTTCTTCTACTACAGCAGTTGACCAAAATACGAACAATAAACTCAAACAATGGTTTGATCGTGATTTTGATTCAAGTCTAAAATGATCTTGAAACTATTTTGACTATTCTGACATTTTTCTTTACACAATTTCTGAAAGTGAGGAAAAAAAGTCTTTTATATGGGAACACTTGGGGTTCCAAGGTTTCAATAAGGAGCAGAAGCAACATATTGTGCGAGATTTGCTACAAGGTGATAACCACGTGGCAACACAACAATTCTTTTTAACCATCTTAAACAAAGGCACAAAGTCATTCATGTTGAATAAATGCATTGTGTACGTAACTAAAAAATAATCATTTGAATAATCGTGATTTCAGCATTGACCAAAATAATACTGACAATGTTTTTTTCCATAATTGAACAGCTCTATCTCCAACACTCATCTCCCTCATTTCACCCAGATCCATGTCTCTGTGAGCATCTCAGCATGTCAGGCTTCGTACGCTTTGGATACTTCACTGTTTCCGTTAACCTCATTCATCGTGGCTGATAAAGCAACGGCTAGTGGTAGTGGTAAAAAGTGTAAGGCAAGTGATGATAGTGGTAGTGGTAAGGAATGCCAGGCAAACAAAGATTGCCATTGTCGAAAAGTTGGACAGTGGTGAGAAGACAGCTAATGTGGCACATGGTATGAATCGGTTAATGATCGGAACAGTTTAGAAAAGGAAAGGACCGCATATTGAATGTGAATGATGTAAAATGGTGAATGGTGAAAAAAGGGAAGTGCATTAAGGAGAAGGACCTCTTCACCATGTGGATCAAACGCTTTTTTAGAGTAGTGGCAACAGCAATTATAGATTGACTTCTGAACAATTCATCTTATGAGCAGCCTCTTGGAACATATTCTGTTTGTAAGTTGGGCACCGTCTGTACTTGATATACAGTTGGCTTTCTTCTTTCTAGCTCCAAGTGCGTAGAATGTTCTCACGTAGAAGGTTCTCACGTAGAAGGTTCTGGAAGACGTCCTGTTAAAATGCAAGTGAGATATACCACTGACAACTTTATTGGAGCCTTATGGCATTTAGAGATTTCATCACCTCCCTTGTTTTAACATTTCACAGCTCGGGACAAACTGTTCATTAAGTAGTCGGCTGGTTTTGGTCTCATGAGGGATTGTTGGTTTTCAGACGCCAACATCCATCTCCAAAAGTTTCTGTTGCGGCGATGTTTTCTTTAGTTTGTTCAGACAGTTCCCTTTAGAAGAGGATAGAAACCTCTGGTAATTGGTACCACCGGAGCCTGAATGGTCTTGCTGCTTTTATTTGAGCAAACAAATCATAATTTGTGCAAACTTCTACAAATATACCCAGGCTGGATGTAACCCTCCTTTCACCCCAGTCTGCAGTTTGTCACCTCTTCATCAATCCTCGCATTCAATATCCAGTCTGTCATCATTTCGCAGCCTTTCACCGCCTTTGTGTCATTTTTTTCACATTGTTTGGATCGATCACCGTCTCCGTCAGTCTCTCCATTCGTCTTTTTTTTCCATTCACTTTCTCTCTCGAACACTTTCATTCATCTTTAATGAAGTCTTCTCAAAGCACTATTTTTATGGAATGCCAACTAAAATGATGCATTGCTTATGAAGACCAGATAGAGTGGAGTGTTGATGGTATTCAGAGTAATTCATCACGTCTACCTTTAGATCCCACATCTGCTCCAGTCGGCTGTAATTTAGATAATTGCTGTGTGTTCTGAGAGCTGCGGCTGTTTGGGTAAACTTTAAAGATTTAAGCTGCAGGCGCAGTGATGTGTCAGAAAATGGATGTGTTGACATTTGCATTTGATTACAAGGTTCTGTTATAGGACAAAAAATGAAATATTTTATTTTAACATTCTGTTATCTTTGTTTTCTCTCATACATCAAGAGGCACAAATGACTTTCTTTTTTGTACTTTTAGTTTAGTATATAAAAAATGAATCTTTTCAAAATGAGTGCAGTAACTTGAAACTTTTTTTGCGGTTGCTTGAAATTTTTGAGGCATTAATAAAAATGAAGGTGACTAACGGTGGCTAACCATGTAGAATGCTGAAGCGTTCAGCTTTGTGCTGCTGAGGGGAAAGTTTCCTTTGAACGTTTGTGAATCAGAATCTTTCTTGTTCTTTGTTACCTTGTTGAAATTTAATTGGCACTTGAAGGTGAAACATTTATTCTCGTTATTTACCATTTATATTAGTATATTTTATTGAAAATCTGTAGTTCACAGGAGGGATTCTGTTCAAAGTTAAAAGGATAATAACTTGTATTTGAATTTAAATGAACTCCTTGTGTGTTCATTCTACATTAATTCCATGATTTTACATTTAAATATTCATTATAAAAAGCTACTCTTTTAAATGTACAAACATTCATTTTTTCAGTTTTGCAGGTGTTTATCTGCCTATATAACTTTATAGAAAAACTAATTATCTTCATACTTTGCATATTAGTGACAATTTCTATGCCTCAGTTTTTATTGGAGGTTGGGACTATAATTATTCTCATGTTATCTCTATTTTGCTGGCTGCTAATAATATCTTTAAGTATTTATCCTGCACCAAAAGGTGAGTTGCATTGTTTCCCAGATAAAAAGTAGAGAAAGAACAGTCCGTTCCTCCCTGAAAGATGTTTTGTATCGGTTACATTACCTCCTGCCAGCTGTTCTCCACATTTCCTCCATCATAGACCTCTCACTTTTCTGGATACACCTTAACTTGGAGGGTTATAAAATATCTGATCTGATTCCACCAAGAAATGGATCCTTCTCTGGGATGACATGACATGACATCCTGTTTTAATTTATCCTTATTCGTTTAGTGTTTTTATGGTTACATACTGGAACACTACAATTTCAGACATGTTCCTTGTTATTTTTATATATGTTAATAATTACGTCAGTTAAGTTGGTTTAAAATCTTGCTGTAGATTTCATCTCATCATTGAAGTAAACCCTGTTTACCAGACCATCAGAGATTTTCTGAAATCTGTCCAGTGCTCCCTTTGAGGAGAGTGAGCAGTAGGAAGTGATGCCAGTTCTATACCCCTGCTTGAACTTCCTGTCAGTCCTCGCTGTTCTAAAAATCCGGATCAAAAGCGATCATCTCAGCTGTCTAGACTGTCTCCAAAGTAACAGTGATTTACATTCTTTAAACCAGATTCTGAGAGGAACTCTTGTCCATTGATTTAATCTGTTAAAATGGCTTCTCATATAAAGTTTTACTGCCCAGTACCGGCTGTTGCAGCCCATCTGACTGTGTGGTTTCTAGAACCTTTGTACTTAGCTATATACAGTACATATATATATATATTTATATATTTATATTATATATTTATAGTCTAGGTTACAGCAGCTTGCTAACGGTCTAATTGTCGCCTTTTATGATAATCTGTCAAGCATGGCAGTGATCTTCCTCCTTTCTCTTCATGCAGTTGCAATGTTTTAAAACGAATTCTTGGCATTTAACCGTCCACATGAATCTTGAAATCCATTTATCCCATTCATTAAAATTGTTTTGGTTTTTACTTCAACTATAAATTCAGTTTTATTGTTTCTACCCTTTGCTATGCTATGTTTTCCTTGCTGTCTATGCTTTCTTTATCATTTGTATCCAAAATACTTCTGAGAACAGCTGTGATTTGGCTAAACAGATGGCAAGTGACTTATTCAGAAGAAGAAAAACAGGTTGTTAACTTGATCAGATCGGATTGAAATCTGACCTAGACAGACACGTCAACCATCCTGTCTGTGGTCGACAAAAAACTTTACTGATAGGTTGACATTAGTAGAAAAAACAACCTTCAGTAGTGTAATTTAGTTAAGTATGCATGCTAAAACTGCCAGGTTTGAATGATTGATTCTCACAGAAGCTGCCGATGCTGGAAGTAGACGCCCTCGTGATCCTGTAAGGAATATTAAGAAGATTATATTCTGCATGATACACTTCGGATCAGATTTAGTTGCTTGAAGAAACACACTGCGAGTTTCGTGTCGTTGAGAGGTGTAATCCATCACTGCAGAGAAAGAAGCACTCAGTATACTCCAAAGAAACTACACAAGTGATCCTTTAATGAGAGTTTGTTGAGTTTGCTGCTGCCATAAAAGAAGATAAATTATTAATTTTCTCTGGCTGAACCAACATTGTGTGCTAAGGCTTCGCTGGGAAACAATTTATGTTAATTAGAAGCTGTGATACTGTCCTGTGTGTCCTCTCCTCAGGGCCTGATTTATACACCTAATTGGAACGTTTGCTCTGCTGCCTCCCGTCCCTTCGGTATCATTTTGGTATGAAGAATCACAGATTGGACAGGTTGAGGAACAATAATATACTGTGTGCAGTTTACCAATATTATGACTTTCCATTTTCTGGCTTTTTAAAACTTCAGACACTTTTTTAATAAGCCGTCCAAAGCTGCCAATATGTGAAGCCGAGCCCAGTGCTCCTTTAAAGCCTATATGTTTAATACGTTTAGCTTTATGAGAAGGTGCCAAGTCCAATCTACTGAAGTGCGCTTGGCACTTGAAATATGAAAGTTAACAAGAGACAGACGGACGTGAAATTTCCCATCCTCGCTCGACTATCGGCTGATCTGCAGCACCATAGTTCTCATAGTTTACATGGTGCAGGAGTGTAATCACTTCAAAACCTTGAATCTCAGTCATTATCTGTTTTTTCATAGTCACACGTTATCTCACAATCTGTCTGGAGATGTAGCTCAGGTACAACGTGTGTGCGTGTGTGCATGTGTGTGTGTGTGTTTGTTTATTCACAAATGATACACTAGAGGTTCTTTGTTTGACCTGAGTGTGCAGTGCGATAAGGGAAATGATGCTGCAAGACAAACAACAGGCAGTTGCATGTGATAGATAGCGTGTGGGAAGTTTTCTGTCTATAGCCTTCATGTCAGTTTATCTGATTCTTCTCGTTAAGAAAATCATTCGCTTCATATCTGGCCTCAAACGCAATGACCATCTGTTACTTTCTCAGAGATCTGCGATGCTTGTTATGAGAATTTATCGTCTATGCCCATGCGTAACCAAACCAAACTGCCCTCGGCAACGTTTAAAGGTTCGCTAGGATTTATTGAACGTGGTATAAAATGAAGTATAAATGAGAGCTTCTAGATGAATATTAATATGCCACGAGTCCTTGAGCAAGACACTAAACCTCATTTGATCCCAAAGGGTATTTCCCTTTACTTCTCAATGTTTAAGTAGAAAATGTAATATGAATGTTAAGTTTTGTTACGATAATTTTAAAAAAGCAAACAGACTGAAGTGTTTTTCTTTAACCTCCCTGAATGAAATAAAATATGTATTTCAATGGGATTCAATGGCATATTGTTGTCATATGGCAACAAATCTATTTTAGCATATTGGGAAAAAAACTTATAACATCAAAATTAATTAAATGTAAAAAAAAGAAAAAAAAGATTACCTACCCTTGACAGGATATCCTGGTCATATGACTTGACTATGACTATGAAAATTAAGCTAAAATAATTGCTGCCTTATGGCAACAAGACGCAATAAAGGGTTAATGGTCAAACCCTTAAGAGCTGATGGAAGATTCCTTCGTTGTGATCACCGATGACGGAGTCAACATCTCATTATTTCAACATCTTAACATTTCAACATTTCAACTATTTCGAGTGTGTGTTCTTTTTTACACTTTCTCTTCCTCTATTCTTCCTTTTTTCACAACCACAACAGTCATTAGAAAATCTCCACTGACTTGAATCCCTCATGTTTTCTTTGTTTTTTTCTTTCTCCTCTTCATCAGAGCTGATCCAGAATGGCCGGCTGCTGACGCTGCCCCTAGCGGCAGGAGACCTTCACTCGCTGCTGCCCGACGAGGATGGGAGGCGTCTGTACGTGGCCATGAAAGATAACCTGCTGTCTACCAGCCTGGACGACATAACGCAGAACCCACGCAAGGTTAGAACTGGAGGAGACGCACAAACACACACACATACCATCCGAGGCGAGGTACCGTATAAACAGATGCGTGGATGTTGATGCACACATGGAGACCCAGTCAAACTGCAGCAGACTGAGATAACAAACATGTCAGGGCTCTGAAGGCACCTTTTATTGATGAGATGTTGAAGAGGAGAGTCACACCTCTCTTTCTCAGTCCTCATTCTCTGTTTTCTACCGTCATAACCTCTCTTTTAATCGTGTTCCCAGTCAAATCTGACCGTTTCAAAGTTTTTGTCTCTGAAAAATGTGAAATTCCATGACTGAGGAATGAGGATTTCAGCACACAAAATAAATTGTATTCATTTACATACAGTTTTGTGTGTTTTATTCAACTTTTGTAAACTCTTGGTGTTCCTGGTCTAACTTTGATCCAAAGTAGTCGTATTAATAGTATTTCTTATAGTCCAAATAATCCAGAAATCGTGTTTTTTCAGAACTCTAATTCAAGATGTATAAGTTCAGATCAATGACACCTTCAGGCCATAACAAATAACATAACAAATAGAAGTTCAATAGTGCTGATGATTTAAAAAAATCTAACACAGCAAGAGGTGATAATATATGTATTATTACAGTTTTTATGATGAGTCTTAAAGGTGGAGTGGGAGATCTTGGAAAAAACAGTTACAGCTATTCAACACAAGTGAGATTTTGAAAATATACACTCCCTCCCCTCCTCCCAAAGGCTCGGCCTCCTCCTCTTCAGCTCACCCCTCGAAACCACGCCTTCACGATTCATGGATACATGAACGTGCACACTCTCGAGGGGTCACAGGAGTTCACGAGCATTCACGCCAATAGCATGACAGACACTGACCGCTTTGCTAACTTCAAGCAATGTCGTCTTCACAAGATTTGTGAACATCGTAATGAACGGAAACAGTCTTTCATTATTGTAATTTCAAGAATATTGACATAAAATTCAAACTAGAGTATCTGCTAGATTTCCACTAGTTGATTGGATACGTGTGTCAATTACTTTGTTATTGCAGTAATGATACGATGTACGTAGCCTGCTGTATCGTGTCCCTAGCCAGCCATCATAGGTTACAGTCAGAGACATGGATTATTTTATAAGTAGTATGCATTTGCCCGTAGTAGCCTACCACATACCTGAATTTGAATGATTTATGTTACGGACTTATTTACTTGCGGGCGCTTTATTTCACGGGCAACGGAACAACTCACACGGGGGTATGGGGTATCTCTGGGATAAAGGCACCTTTCTGTTGTAGTCACCATAAATTTGCGATAATCAAATTGCAGTAATCACAATATTGTTCACGTGTTATTTTTGTATTTAGAGTTTTCATGATGAGAGCTCAAACTCAGACTTAGCTTAGCCTTGTAGTTGACAGAGTAGGTAGCTTAGTGAAACATGCTGGAATTATGCTTATGTCACTCGATTGACAATAAGTTTGTCATCTTTCATTTTCTCACTGACTGGTTGAATAGGCCTACAATACCCGTAACCGACCAGTATGTCAAAATATTATGTAATTAGAAGACAACGTCTTACATATCCAGTAAAAATTCGGTGACTTCGGCATCCATCTGGAGCCCCTTCTCACTTTTTAGCTGGCGCCAGCGCTGGAAAGCCGTACCCGAGCCGTGCCGCACTCTTGTCCTGTTTCATTCTTCTGTTAGCTTCCGCATGGCTGTTGCTTTTTCAAGGTTAAAATCTGACCAGGAACACCAGATTGATTAACATGAAACGAACACAACATGAGGGTTCATCTCCATTTTCCATATAGACAGAACCAGTGTCTGAACAGTAGAATGACAGTTTGTTCTGCAGCTTCAACTTTCCTCCGTGTTCTAACTCGGTGGCTGGCTGCTCGGTTTAAAGCTGCAGTATTGTTGCTGTTTGATAAAATATCGCCTTTTTGGGGAAAAACATTGGCTTTTGGCCTGAGGACGATCCATTCTTCTGTGTATTTATTGATGTTTGGAAAGGTTTCAAAGCCTAAAAGCTTAATAGTGGTTGAAAAAACCAACATTTTTTATTGCTTAATATTTGTAACTTTTTTCCAAAACAGACCGACAGATAACAACATAATGGATTCTAGTCAGGCCATAAATTGTTTCTTTGAACTGTGCTGATACGTACAGTAGGTGGACTCTCTCTCTCTGTGCTTCTGCTTTTGTATAATCTTACTCTTTGTGACTTTACTTTAACTTTTTAAAGACTAAGATTTGCACATGACCTTTCATGACTCAGCTGGTCAAGTTCCCACTCTGACACATTTCACTCATCCTACGGTAGTGAGGCTGAACTAAAATATATGTGATTAGTCACCAATTACCTGCAAAGGTACAAACCAGTGCTGCAAACACAAAATACACCTAACTGCATTAAAATGAGTCTTAACCCTCTATTGCATAGTATTACCTTATGGCAACAATTACTTTATCTTCATTTTTCTAAAAAGCTGTGATATAAAATCTATGTTTTTACAGTTGGTGTGACAAGAGAGCTTTTATTTTGGAAGGACATACAATTTCTGAGGTCACATGACCAGAATATCGTGTTTGCTCATAGACGTTTGACATGTGAGCATCATTGTCTCACAACCAGGTTGTCTTTTATTCAGAATTTTGGAAAATTTTCAACAAATGAAAAATTGAACTCACAATCTAGGGTAAGTAAACTTTAATAATAATAATTATTATTATTATTTTTTTTACATTTAATTCTATTTATATATATTTGTTTCTAATATGCTAAAAAAAGATGTGTTGCCATATAGCAATAATATGCAAATATGGAAAATTTGTACTGGATGCAACCTAATGGAGTCCCATCGACTTACATAACATGAAACTATCCTGAAGCTATGTTTACATGTTTTTCTTACATATATTTTTCTACATCTATTATTTAGGCTATTTTATGTAATTGAAAACATTTCTTACCATGTTTAAGTAATATTTCATGCAATACAGGGTTAACAAATGTTGACTGTGGGTATAAACATGAGCCTTCTCCTTGCTTCCATTAACCATGCATCTGCTGAAAATGGCAGCTTATGTTTGTCTTTCTTTCTTTTTTTATCAGTAAAAGTCATATAACATAGTCGACAAACGTCTTTTAGTGTTTTATCTGGCATTTCCCTTTGCTGGGATTTAGCTATTTTATTGCCGGGGCTCAACAGGATTTTGCAAAAACAACTTAACTATGTCCTGGTCTCAGAACCACCCAGGATGATGTGATTGAGAAATGCAAACAGTGTTTTTTTTTCTTCCCTTAAAGCAGTATTGATAACTGGTCCAACCATAGACTATAATAAAATCAACTGTAAAAAAACAGCTACTCAAATCAAACCAAGATGTGCAGCATGCATAATTTTATAGACGCATAAAATCTATGTGGAAATCAGTTTAAAAGTGATCTTCCTGCAAACAATAAGTGCCGACTGTTGAGACAAAAACTTGGGTTTTTTTCCAGTCTCTGGTCTGGCTGCAGATTTAACAGTCAGACATGCAGACAGACATGCCGACGGTTTACCAGCCAGTCAGGTTGAGTTCAGGGTCACGGGAAGGACAGCGACACAGGCTGCCTTTTACATATCTTTCATAACTATGCTCTGCTGCATCAAATCAATACTTTCATCTGTCAGAAGTGCAAACAAGCTGCCAGGGAGGCGAGCAGGTAGGCAGGCCGACACCCGACCGGAGGAGGAGGCAGATAGACAGCAGTCAAGCTGTGGCCAGACACCCACTCAGCCAGGCAGCCCGCCATCAAACAGATAGATAGTCCTAGTCATCTCATAACTCACAGCTCCCTGCTGGCTCCAACCGTATATATTTGTACGTACAGTATTTATAGTTTGTTTATACCATTCCAGTTTTTTTTTCCTCATGTCGCATTAAAACCACTCACTGTACCGTGTTCTCTCCATTTCTGCTTTATGTTCTGTGTTACTGACATCAACAGCTTTTTATCAGTGATTCCTACTTTTTTTTTTAACTGCGGCTTGTATAATGTTAGTAGTTCATAAAATAGAGATTTTGATGCAGAGAGACAAACATATAACCAGTTGCTCCTGTGATGCTGTTGCCTCCGGTCATGTTTTTCCTCTTTTGGGCCAAAAGCTTGAAAACATTCCTTCTGTGCGAGACTACAGCTGGTTACCCACATTAAACAAAGGGTCACCGAGGGTTTGAGTGTGTTTGTTGCTTTTTCTCGCGTCATGCCCTTTGTTCTTTCTCACCGCATCAATCATTTCCAATTTTTTTTTTCCTTTTCAGTATCACTATTGCTACACAAATACAGAAATGAACTTTATTTGGCATGAACCCACATTGTCCCAGTGCTGTTTGTTATATGGATCAGTGACAAATGATTGGCAAGATGAGAAAGTTGAAAACTTTTTAAAATACAGTTTTAAAGTTTTCATCAGGTCTCTAAAGATGCACATTGTGTGTTCATGGTTATTTTAAAAGTCCATTTGTATCCTTTTTTTTTTTTTTTTTTTACAAAAAGCCATGTTTTGACACAAAATGTCAAATGTTGCAACCGAAAAAGAATGATACATTTTATATATATAATCCATCTAGAATATAAAACTTGTTGAAAGCATGTGTTTTTAATTTTTTAAAAACCTTTTTAAGAGCGTTAAACTATCTGGTACCAAGTTTTTATTGTTACACCACATGACATGTTTGTCACTGACCCACATATGCTTTCACAGAGAGGTTCCATTAAGTCCTGTACCTGGTGAGAAGCCGTTAGTGGTGGTCCCTGTTCCTGTCAGTGTGTGGTATTTGGAGATAAGGGGGACCGTGGCCTCTAATCTAATCTGATCGTCTCGACTCCCCACCGGGTTCTGCGGGAATGACTCCATCAGGGAACTATTAGTGAACATCCCCAAATCGTTTCCTGAAAGCTTCATAATTTGTCACTTAATCAAATTTAACGAGTCTGTGACACATTCGCGAGATTGAAATTCAGATGTTCAGCACATTAAAAAACAGCAGCTCTGTAGTTTCCTGTCAGGGCCCATGATGCAGAGATGTAGTGCTGTTTCTAATAATGTTTGAAGAATTCATCCCCGAAAAGTCCACAGAAAACAAAACCTGCTTTCAAGATGATTCCTGCAGCGTGTTCACAGAAGCTGCATATTCTCAACATTTGATATTTCTGCAATCTTTCAACTCTGCAAAGAAAACTAAATGTGTTTGACTTATTGTTCCCGGAGTTCAAGAATAACATCCATGCAAATCCCATGTGTTCCTGAATGTCTTTCATTATTATCTTTTTGAAGAGTAGACAGAATCTAAATATTTTTCCTCCTGCTGAGCCTTGTAGTGTGGATATGTATTGCTCATTATCATTAAGGATTCACACTCATTATTTTTTCCGGCATAAATAATATAATTTAAATTATTGTTAATTTATTTATGCATACACCCTTTTTTAATTATTTTTTAATCATTTTTTTATATTTATTTAGATTCTTTAAGAAGAACCAGTCCTTTAAATACATAACAGCAGACAAAATTACATTTGCATGCTGTATTTTCAAAATAAATAGCAAGCTCTACCAAAAACACATTATTTTGCCACTTCATATCTGAAATAAGGTGGTCTGTAAGACAAAAGTATTTTCTTGACTAAACTGTGTGGTTAGTGCGGTATGTAGAGATAAGAAGACGATGCTATCGATCCAATCTCTGTTCTGTCTCTGCAGGAATGACTGACTCAGGGAAATATTTAGATTAGTCATCCAGCTGCCATCTGATACCAAGCCTCACCTCTTGCTCTCCATTTTCATGACTCCGCTCTTCGTCCTCTACTTTTTGTTCCTCCTTATTGGCCTCACATGAAAGCCGTGGATTTAATCCAGTGTTTTTATTATACACTGATTACGTTTACATGCGCACAAACAATGCAGCCATGCAGTGATTAACACAACAAATGCACGGCTCGTATAAACACACTTGTTTTGATTATAGGGTATTAGTTTGTGGTGAATTAGTCCACCAGTGAAGTCATCCATTTTCTGATTAGACCAAAGTCTTTTCATGGATGATATTTCCTGAACCTAAGATGAACTCTTCTTTTTTTTAAGGAACCAAACCTGATCAGGCCTGAAGCAACCTGTGTTTTTTTGATGTAGATACTGATATCAAGTCTTCACTTAAGTCTATTTGTTTCAGGCTTCTGCAAAATAATTACCTTCGTCATTCCCTCTGCTTGTAATATCTAACAGGTTCTTCTGCTTGGAGAAAAAGAGGGAAACATCAATTTTGTTGAAAGTTGCACCAACCAAAGGGATCAGCCAACTGTGCTGTGTTTTTAATAACAGGAGCAAAACTGAATTCTTCATAGCAGCTGTCGGCTCTAATAAAAAGTTGATCTACATTAGACAGATTTGAAACTCGTGGAAACAGCAGCCAACAGCAGAAAAAAAACTGTCATAACCTTGAACTGAGTTGGAGAAGCAGGTCTGGAGCCGGGAGTCTAGTTTGGGTCAGGTTTGGTTCTTAGATTTTTTTAATGGGTGGTCTCAAATATTCTCTTTGGCCCAGGAATGTTAAAATTCATAACCATAAAGCCTTAAATACCAGCATGCACACTGCTGTAATGAGACATTTGGCAGAGTGGAAGTGAAATTGATGTAATCATACAAATATTAATAAAAAACAAATCTTATGATTAGCTCATGTTATGCTTGCTCTCGCCTCACTGCTGCCAAAGCTAAAAAGCTTTTTATCCGAAATGTCAAGTGAGCAATAAAAACAGTTTTTGAACGTCTTTTCTCCCTCTTTGTTGTCGTTATCACTCTTCCTTACTGTAGTTATACTGGCCAGCAAGTCCAGACCGTGTCCAAGAATGCCTCATGGCTGGGAAGGATCCAGAGGTGATTCAACACACACACACACACACACACACACACACACACACACACACACACACACACACACACACACACACACACACATTGCATAAGCAAAGCAAGATGTAAGTATGTGTTTACTATGTGCAGGTAATCGTTTTTCTAAAGTCACACAGGGAATAAAGTTAAGCTACACAAATTTTACACAGATATGGATCAGTGATCATATCAGGGTCATTTCAGTTTGTCAATTTCATACAGACCACACATGAAACTCGTCTATAGACATCTGTGATAAAAAAGCATGATAGATTAAAATCTCCAATGGAAGTAAAGTTGATTGAATATGAGTGGTTTAAGAAAAGTACAGAAAAGAGCTCAAACGACTCAGTTTAGCAAGATTTATTCAGACAGAAAAGCAACATGTTGAGGTATGAACAGTCAGTGGAGAAGAATAAAAGCAGGTCATTGTCTAATGTTATGTTAATAAAATTCAACTTCTCTCTCTTTCTCCCCCTGTAGCTGGAATGTGCTAATTTCCTGCGAGTTCTGCAGCCTTTCAACCAGACTCACCTGTACGTGTGCGGCACCGGAGCTTTCAACCCTCGCTGTGCTTTCATAGCCACCAGCGTCTTCCAACAGGTATTCCTGCAGACGCCTGTATAATCGCAACTCTGCTGCGCAGCCACAGTCACATAACTAAACAGAATGTGCTTCTATTCTGTCTTTCCTATTGTATTAATATGATCACTGCAACACCTTATCTGTAGCTACTTGCACATACTTTTTGTTCACTATTAAATAAGAAAATAACGACAAGTAAAGAAGTGATTAATGAGAAAGTCAACCAGACCAATAACACTTTCAAATACAGTTGGTGCAATGGTTTAATGTTGAGAAGTTCTTGAGAAGAATGTTGAGAGAATTAGTATTTCCCTCCTTTTTCTTTTTTTATGAGAACCCAGTTTTTAATATTTCACACTCATATCCTCATCATACATTATTATATTTATTGGCCAGGTTTAAATGAATAAAATGATAAAATACTGCTAAATCTATATTTTATAGTGAAGTGATCCAGTCTACTGTTACTGCTACCACCCACCATCCTGTGTGTGTGTTCTGACTCCCAGTCTCAGCCCCTATAACAGGTCTATCAGCAGCTGAAATACCACTAGTGTGGTGTCTGCCCCTATGCCCATATATATCTACAAGCTTTCCTCACATCTCATCTGTCTATAATATATCCAATGTACCTTTTGTCTTTTTGTTCGCATCCTGAGGGCGACTGGACACTGACGATTTTGTATTTGACATTTTTTGTCAAATGTAATGTAGATGTAATTTTAGAGGCAAGAGTGACTCTGTTCTTTTCTTTTCGTATTGCTTCACCAGCTAGTAGGTTATCTGTTGTAAATTCCCTCAGCTATGGGTGTGTGTCTACATGCACGTATGTGAAGCTTAAATCTATGTTAGTTGTGTGTGTGTGGGTGTGTGCATTCCTGCATTTTTAGGCTGTGTGTGTGTGTGTGTGTGTGTGTGTGTGTGTGTGTGTGTGTGTGTGTGTGTGTGTGTGTGTGTGTGTGTGTGTGTGTGTGTGTGTGTGTGTGTGTGTGTGTGTGTGTGTGTCAGGGAACAGCTAATCCCATGAAAGGCCACGTAAGATCTGAGCAAAGGTTCAGACGCGGTGCTTAGAGGAGCCGGTGGTGCTGACTGGTTTAAGAGTGGACTTCACACATTTTAAAATCCCTCCATTTAGCCCGATTACCCTCAATTAGTAACTCACCACTCACTATGTGCTGTGTGTGTGGCAGACTAGTTCAGAGGTCTTAAAAAAAAAGCTTGTGGGATTTGAAGCAAGCGGTGGACAAATAAAAGCGAATAGATTAAAGAATCACAATCTGCCTGCCTAAACAACTTCTTCGCTCTCATCTGTCCAGCTGATTTTCTCTCCATCTGTCAAGTGACCTTGTCTCCGTTTTCATCACCAGTCGGAGCACCAGACCCTCTCCTTCAGCCAGACAGAGTGTGGGAAGGGGAAATGTCCCTATGATCCCCTCCAGAAAACCGCGTCTTCTGTTGTCGGTAAGATGACCTTCGTTCCCTCGACCACAGCCAAATAAAGTTTGAAATTACAGCAGGAACGACGACAAGATGTCTGTGAGATTATGGGCAGATTGTGAGTGATTGTGAGCTTCAGTTTCACCTGAGGGAAAAGAGGATGTGTAGGCAGAAATGAATCATCTGAATGCCATAATCATCAAGAAACTATTGCCACACCAGAAACCAAACCTTGTGATTCAGTTTTATCACAGTGAATTTATTAGTCCTAGTAGAAGTAATCCAAATTCTTACGATGGTGTGTTATGAACCATATGTACATATTACAAACTAATTGTAACCATGACCAAAACCTACTTAAACCAAAATAACCTGAAACCAACTAACATTTATTCTTGGAAATCAACATTTTTGGATGAGAATATGCTGAAATAGACACAACAGTCAGATAAAAAGATCCATCCTGTCACCCATCATCTTTTTATTGTTCTTTGTAGATGGAGAACTGTACGCCGGCATCACCTCAGACTTCATGAGCCGCGATTCCGCCTTCTTCCGTAGCCTTGGCAACCGTCACGTGATCCGCACCGAACAGTACGACTCCACCTGGCTGCAGGGTAAGTGCAGATAAATGTCAGAGAAATTCCAAAAGGAGCTACAGAACCCGTTGTTTCCGAGCTGATCTTTAACCCGCAGTGCTCCTGTGTCAAGCATCTGCTTTTGTTCATTTTTTATTACTGTAGGCTTTACGAGACCTTGTAGAAATATACAAAATCTGGAATTTCATTTGATATCCAAGAAATTGTTTCAAAATATTAAAATTATACAGTATCCTGCCCACCTACTCAGTTTACACTGACTCTTCGGAAAAACAAAACAATAAAAATTCTATACGCAGCTGCTACTCCTTCACCACATTTACGATTCTGCTTTTTGTTATTTTGTCTCTTCGATCACAGTTTTCTATAGATAAAACATTTCTCAGCCATTGTCTTCACCTCTTCCTTTGTAAACTGAATAACGAGAGTTAAACTGAATATCTTTCTCTCCGAATCAACATCTCTGAACGCCCGGTTGGTGTTTTATCAGGACAGCGTGTCGACGTCTGCCGCTGATAACAACAAGATACATGCTTGAGACTTTCTGCTGTTTGTAAACCTGTGCCTCCATCCTTCTTGTTGCTGGGCTCTATCTCCATCTGTCCCTGTGCACTCTTACATGTATGTTACGTGCATATCAGCAGAGGTGGACACAGTTGATTTATAGTTTATCTGTCGTCCTCTCTGCAGATGCCCAGTTTGTGCGGGTCGCGCCGCTGTCTGAGACTGATAATCCAGAGGACGATAAGGTCTACGTGTTCTTCACCGAGCGCTCCCAGGAGGCCGAGGGGGCTGCTGGGAAGGTGCTCTACTCCAGAGTGGCACGTGTGTGCAAGGTATGGACTCTGTTGGACACAGATAGGGACCAGCCTTATGTGCCTGTATGAGGCTTCGCCTCCAAACTGTCTAGATGTAGCTTATGTAAGCATGGTTGCCTGCATATTTAAAACATGTACGTGCTAGTCAGTGTGTGTCTGTGTTTATGTAAAAAGCAACCGTGAATGATGTCCCTGTCGCCTCATATAGATATACTGTAGATAAGCGTTTTGACTGTTTATTTTTTCTTTGTCAGTATCACTCTGATACACTGTGAATATTTGTGTTTTATAGACTTTTTTCATCCTGTCTGCCTTTTATGTGTGTGATCATGTATCGTCCTGCATGTCTGTGTTTCTGTGGCTCTATTTCCCTGTTTGTGTGTGCATGTCTGCATGTTATTGGACAAAAAATGTGCTGGAAATACATCAATAATCAGATTTTACTGAACAATTTCAACAAAGGATTCGTACTGTATATTAAATAGATGAGTATGAATTTCACAACAATTAAATTTGATGTATTATAATAAGGGTTGCAAAGGGGCAGACAATTTCTTTTTTGTATTTGCTGAGTTTGATGAGGGAAACCAAAAAATACCATTAACCATGTAGCAGGAGCTGAACAGCTCACGGCTCTGCTCCGCTGGTCCGCAGCTTTTATCAACAAAAAAAAACGTCAAGCACTTTTTTTATATTTACTATGACAATCATAATGATGGGCGAATTTTCAAAAATGCAAAAAATACTTTTAAATCTTGTTTTAGCAAAGACTGATTTAGTCTTTTTCTGTGTGTGTGTGTGTGTATGTGTGTGTGTAGAATGACATTGGAGGCCAGAGGAGTTTAGTCAATAAGTGGAGCACCTTCCAGAAGGCCCGTATGGTGTGTTCAGTCCCAGGACCAGACGGCCTACAGACACACTTCGACCAACTGCGTGAGTGCACACATAAACAGCACGACACGACGACCCGACTAACACATTACATGCACAGTAAAACTAATCTAAAAAACGAATCACATCAGACAAGCCTCAACCGCTGCTCGCATCAACAGCTGGAGTGCTGCCACTGAATGCTTCATAAAAGGGAAATTAAGTTGAGCCGCTGAGCCGGTACAGTATGTGCATGTTTGTGTTTACTTGGGCAAAACATGAGGAGCCTGAAGTTGCTGCTCCATTATGTCGAGGTGATGAAGGAGAGTTCACAGACACAGGAACTCGCCAGTGCTCAACCACTGCTTCGCTGCATGTATATGTCTGAATGGGTCCGCCGTTACCACGGTGATCAACAGCCCCGTCGGTCACCTTGGGTTGGTCTTCGTGCCTCAGCCTTGGTAACCATGGCAACTGGCCTCAACATTCATTTGCTGCGAGTTTATTCATTATAAAGGATGTCCTCGGGTTAGCTCAGTGTGTGTGTTCAGCAGCAGGTCTATGGAGGCGTGTGTATTCTGAGTGAGTCAAGATGTTCGCCTCTGTTCGCTCCCTCTGCATGTCTCTGAACTTGGTTTGAAGATTCACAAATAACAGGATTTGTCTGCACTGACTGTGAACCATTGCTGTTAGTATCCTCACTCACACCAGTGGTGATGAACACTGTATGAAGATAATGTGTGATAATGTGATAATGTGTTGTGTGTGGTGCCTACAGTTATATAGTATTGGGAATTATTTGACTTCGCCAAACATCTGAATAAAAATGGCCACCTTGTTTAGCTCCAGCTCATGCTCATGAGGCGGCTATGCTGATTTGGGACACAGTTAGGATTTAAGATCCAGTGTTTTTGCAGAACATACACACATACTGACGCTTAAACATGTAATCATGATGCCTCCTTAAGCAATAATGTCTTTTTTGCCAGGAAAATTCTACTAGCAGAGGATGGTTTTGATCCAACGACCTCTGGGTTATGGGCACGCTTCTGCTGCACCACTCTGCTGTCAATCACCCCAGATGGGACTCGAACCCACAATCCCTGGCTTAGGAGGCCAGTGCCTTATCCATTAGGCCACTGGGGCTTCGGCATCATGATCTATAGTGATAATATAGAGGGGGAGCATGAACAGGGAGCAAACTTGTCACAACAAAGCAGTGAAAGCATGAGACAAAAGAGGTAATGCAGTAAACCAACAATGCTTGTGCACAGCAGCAGATCCCTATTCAATATCCCTACCACACTGATTTGCAAGGTCCTGTGTTGGGGGTAGGGGTGTCTTGTCCAGGCAAAATTTGTTTGGAGGACAAGAAGTCCTTGTCAATACCCTGTGAATCATTGGCAAGAAGCAGTATAGTTTTTTTCCCCATTCTATAACTGTAGCCTCAGGATATCTCAGTCTTCAATCTTTATGGAACATGAATTGCTGGACCAAGCTTTCAAGGAACAAAGATATCTTTAAGGCCAACCAGCCACCAGGAAAACACTGTTAGCAGAGGATGGTTTCAATGCATCGACCTCTGGGTTACGGGCCCAGCACGCTTCCTGTGCCCCACTCCACTGTTTTAATCAGGGATTCAAACCCACAATCCCTGACTTAGGAGGCCAGTGCCTTATCCATTAGGCCACTGGGGCTTGGCCATTGCAATCTATATTGATAATATAGAGTGGGAGCATGAACAGGAAGCAAACTTGTCACAACAAAACTTTCACATGAACAGGATCTGCAGAAATCTAGAAAGTTTGTATAAAGGGCTCAACAAGTTTATTTTTACAACAACCAGAAAGAATATAGGCTACATACTTATATGTATAGGGCTAGTAACAGGGCTGACAACCAAGAGACATGCAGTTCAGTTTATTGTATATAGTGTCCTTGTATTCACATGCAAGTGAAGTGTATGGTCCATAAGTTAGGGATGCTTGCTGCTGTTTTAGTCATGCCGACCCTTTAGTTATGCTTTTATTGAGTGTATAGTTTAAGCTTATAGGAATTTTAAGATTCAATGTTTTGCAAGTTTGAGGCATGGAGACTGAAACTCAACTTTTCTAAATCCTCCAAGTTTTTGGAGAGCAAATTGCTGGAGTATCTGGTAAAACACTGGACTGGATGTCAGTCTGGATGAGGATGAGGGGCTCCAAATCAGTTACACTCACTGACCCATTCTGAGCAATAACAAATGTGTTCAGGTACAGTGCTGACCACAGGTCAACTGAGTTTCTGAAAAGCAAGAACCCAATACACAATGATTGTAGTTATGTGCATAAAATGGCAGCAAATAGACTTGAAGCATGAATTAATGTTTCAGGTCATGGGTACACCCTGGAGAGGCTGAGACACGAGCCTCACTGAGGCGGTGCAGACAACTGCATAAATTAAAATGAGTTGTATCTGTTGCATGAAGCGTAACGCTGACATGATGCTGACATGACATTTGCTGCCTATACACAGGGTTCAATAATCAGTAATGGCCATGGAGTACATAGTAGCAATAAGAGAGAGACAACGATAAAGACAAATAACTATAACTGTAGCGATGCCATTAGTGTTATGCTGGCTTGGCTTTTATCAAAGTCTGCGTTGCAAATCGGGGTCATGGAGTTTGAAAGACATGGATGATTATCTGATATGGAGGGTCTGAAGAAAATATGCCATCTGATTATATTACAGGCTTGAATGACACACATTTAAGCTTCATAGGAATTGCTAATGTTGAGAGTATAGAGTGTGACCTTTTCTATAGCCAGGATATTGTCGTCTTCCAACTTTATGGAGAGTTTCTTGTTCCTGGAACCACAACAGAGCTGTTACTGAAATGTAGGTTCATGGTACCAGAAAGTGGTTAATGGAGTAACCCTTATACTTATATTAAGGTCAACCAGCCACCAGGAAACCTGTGTTAGCAGAGGATGGTTTCGATCTCTGAGTTATGGGCCCAGCAAGCTTCTGCTGCCAGTCACGCCGGATGGGACTCAAACCCACAATCCACTGCGGCAGTATAGAGTTTTTCCTATTCTTTAACCTCACAACCAGCCACCAGGAAAACTGTTAGCAGAGGATGGTTTAGAGCCATCAACCTCTGGATTACGGGCCCAACACAGTTCCACTCTGCTGTCAGTCAGCCCAGATGGGACTCGAACCCACAATCCCTGGCTTCGGAGGCCAGTGCCTTATCCATTAGGCCTTCAGCAGTGTGTGTTTTTGTGATAATATAGAGGGGGAACATGAACAGGGCGCAATCTTGTCACAACAAAGCAGTGAAAATATGAGACAAAAGCAGTGATTTAGTAAACCAATAATGCTTGTGCACAGCGGCCCGATTCAATATCCCTACACCTCTGATTTGCAAGTTTATATGGGTGTCCTTTCCAGGAGTAATTATTTTGGAGGGCAAGAAGAAATTCCCCTCAATACCCTGTGAACCATTGGCAAGAAGCAGTTCTGTTGATATTTCCATTAGGTGTCTATGTAAGCGGATGTATTCATATGTTATGGTACATATGGTCTACAGCAAAGCACTGAAAGCATGAGACAAAATCAGTGAACCAACAATGCTTGTGCACCCAACCTTAGTATGCACTGTGTACTAACCAGTAGCTACTATTCCAACGCCACAGTAGTAGCTTCTGTGTAGGTGGTTAGCCAGTAGAAATCACAGTTTGGACATACTACAGAACCGCCCGTCCTTTGAACCCACATGTTCATAGGAGGTACTCAATACCTGTGTCACATTAGATGCATACAAAGAAGTATACACTAAGGTTTAGCTGTTTTTAAGACTGACCAGCCACCAGGACAACTTCACTAGCAGAGGATGGTTTTGAGCCATCGACCTCTGGGTTATGGGCCCAGCATGCTTCCGCTGTGCAACTCTGCTATCAGTCACCCCAGATGGGACTTGAACCCACAATCCCACATTACCAACAACAATGCCAAAAATTTCAGCAGTGGAAACATGAGGCACATAAGACAAAGACAGTGATGCAGTGAACTAACGATGCTGCTGCTCAGCAGTCTGACCCTTCAGCTATGCTCACATAGACCACATAGTTTGGCATTTATGGGAATTGCAACATCAAATGTTTTTGGAGCATAAGCTCAGAATATCTTTGCCAACTATGCAGCAACTGAATTACTGGTGCACCTCTTTAATCACTGCCATGTATTTATGGCCAACGAGCTTCTTGTTAGTAACATTGCTTGTGCTCAACACACTCCACTTCATGACACTTCACAACAAACCTTGAAGGGGCTATGTGTAACCTTAAGAAATTCCTTCTCAATAGTAACACCTTTGCGGCAGCTCACACGCCTGCACATGTGTGCTCACAGCAGCCTTGAATCATTACAGGCGATGTGATTTGTCTCCTGCTGTAACTCACACACAAACACAAATGTAGAAAAAAATATATGCCGAACGAGCAGTTGTTGGAAACACACTAATTTATCATCAAGAGAAATAAAGATGGGTAAACTATGTTCTGCTGTCACTCCAGTGCTTGTTTTCTGCTCCTTTGTTCAGAAAATATCGTGTGTGTGCCCAGGAGTGGGTGACTCATTACTGCGGCTGTGTTGTTTGTGTGGTCGTCACGCTAGCCTACTTAGCTGCGTAGCTGAAGAGCAAATATCTGTGTGATCTCCCTAGCCACATAAACCTGTGTTGACTGTAGTGGATGCCAGTATATTTTGTAAAGGGCGAGGTTATTTAACCCAAGCCCTTCACGGACAACCAGGAAAACCCTGCTAGCCAAGGATGGCTTCGATCCATCGACCTCTGGGTTATGGGCACGCTTCTGCTGCTCCACTCAGCTGTCAGTCACCCCAGATGGGACTCGAACCCACAATCCCTGGCTTAGGAGGCCAGTGCCTTATCCATTAGGCCACTGGGGCTTCAGCATCATGCTCTATAGTGATAATACAGAGGGGGAGCATGAACAGGGAGCAACCTAGTAACAACAAAGCATTGAAAGCATGAGACAAAAGCAGTGATGCTGTAAAACAACAATGCTTGTGCACAGCAGCAGATCCCTATTCAACATCCCTACACTTCTGATTTGCAAGGTCCTGTGTGGGGGGTAGGAGTGTCCTGTCCAAGCATAATTTGTTTGGAGGACAAGAAGAAATTCTTCTCGATACCCTGTGAATCATTGGCAGGAAGCAGTATAGAGTTTTTCCCGCATTCTATAACTGTAACTTCACGATATCTTAGTCTTCCATCTTTATAGAACATGAATTGCTGGACTAACCTTTCATGAAACAAAGATGTCTTTAAGGCCAACCAGCCACCAGGAAATGGATTATGTGAAGCACCCTGGAGAGAGGGAAATAAACATGGAGCAAATACATGATGCAACAGTGCTCCGAAAACACAGGGAACACCAGAGAAAAGCAGCAATGTGTCTGCAGCACAGACTGCTTCTCTGACACCTGAATTTTGATGCTGAAATCCACAATTCCTAACGGACAAAACAAAACTGTAAGTAATACACATTTATTATAGCTACTTATGTTTGTTTGTTGTGTTTGTTTTCCATTATTACTAATATAAAATCATATTATAATCATACAATTAACAGCTGACCTTTTATCAAATTATCTGGTGTTCTTAATAAAAAAAAAAATCAGGACTACTGCTTTTTACCTGTCCAGGAAACTAACTCCTGAAACCAGTAGCTCAACAGATCATGTCCTGTTCTATTGATCTACCTGTCAGACACATCAGATGGAGTTTAATCTCTTAATGGTTGGGAGGAATCAGATTTTGTCCTCCAGAAAAATGCTTTGGAGCCATGCAGAAAGAGAATGTAGAAACGTTGTGGAGACGGGACTGGTTTCTTATCTGCTGTTTTTGTAAACAGACTCAGAGTAAGCAACACGATTGCTCTGTTTGTTTGCTATAATTTGTGTGAACATATACAGTACATCAACACATACTGTTAATCATTCACTCTATTTCTTGCATATATATTTATTATATATATAATATCCACACATGCAGCATAATATGTAAATGGTTCCATATGCAGCTTTTGAGCTGTTATGCACGTACTCCAGCCTCAGTCTGTCTGTGTACACAAGACAGTTGTGACTTGTCCGGAGCATAAACATTTCTAGCCAGCATGCCTGTGGCCACGTTTTACAAATCTGATAAGGGTGCCCACGAATTTGTTTGTGAATACACTTCAGCAACACACACAGAGAAAAACCACACACCCATATACGGGAGATTAAGCCATCAGGTTAAGAATGCTGTCAGTGTTGTGTTTATGCCACGCTTCCCCACACAGAAACACTACTAATCCCATCGAGGTTCCAGGGTCTACGGGTCCCTCATGGCAGCAGGGCAGTGGATGCCACCTGGCTGCGTGTGTGTGTGTGGGTGAACGTTTTAATTACATTCTGTGGTTTCTGAGGTACACCAGAAAGAAATCAATCAACTGTGTTCCAAAGAAACCAGAGTGAGTTTTCTCTTTTTTTAACAGTAAAGAAGCAGCAATATTTGGGTTGGGCTCCTGTCTGCTGTGACACTGTTGCTGTTTTTACAGGTGAAAAGAATTTGTTACCATGTGGGACAGATCCATCTTAACATCAAATAATATGGTGGATGTCATAGTTTGACAATAGATAACAACATCAGTCTTAAAAATAACATGATTAATGAATGTTTAGAATATTAAACCTTGAATATCTGCGTGTTAAAAGACTATGCTATTGCAACCTTAAAAATCTTGACGTTACTGTGGGATTTGAAAGTTTCTTGTGGGGTCATTCAGTGGTAGTATGAAAATTGTTTTCAGACATGCTTTATTTTAGTTTTATTATTTCACAGCAAGCTGCTTCTGAGTTTGAATCCTGTGGTTGACTGTGACCTTTCTGTGTTGAGTGGACATGTTGCCAAAGGTTCTCTGATTTCTTCCCACAGACCAAACACAATATGGATCAGAGAATAGAATGTTTGGGTTTTAGAGCTGCAACTAACACTTATTTTTGTTGTCATATAATCTGCAATTCAATTGAATACTATTTAATCTGTGAAAAAGACCACTACATCACTCTGCTGTCAGTCACCCCAGATGGGACTCAAACCCACAATCCCTGGTTTAGGAGGCCAGTGCCTTATCCATTAGGCCACTGGGGCTTCTGGGATCAAACCAGAGGGAGACGATCAGCCTGTTTAGATGTCCACCTTAATTGTGCAATGCTCAAAATTTGGTTTTGGTGTCTAACTGGACATTTGTACTTGTCCCAGTTTACATGCAACAGAGAACTGAATTACTGACGGGAACATGCTTCCCTCTCAACACTAATTAGTTTTTTTTCAAGTGTCCTGTAAATGTACTGAATGTCGACAATTCGGAGAGGAAACTAAACAGAGCAAACATATCACAACAAAAGGTCAGAAATGTGAGAAATCACAAAACAAAAGCAGTGATGTGGTGAAGCAGCAATATTTTTTTAGTGGCTCCAATTCATGACACACAACTGAACTATAATTAATAGTTTAGAATAGTTTACAGCCAAAGAAAGAATATAAGATACATATGTTTATGCATAGGACTAAATACAGGCTGTACCAATGGACATAGAGACCTCTTTATCCTACATCAGGTGTTCTTCTCTTCACGTGTATATTCAGGCAGTGGTTAGGTTAGACTCTTCATCAATGCTCACACACACACTTACCTGTACAGAAATTATGAGGGTTCTAAAGTTTGAGCCATGGAAGGGGGGGGTTTCAACACCACAACCACCAGGAAAAGCCTGTTAGCAGAGGATGGTTTTGATCCGTCGACATCTGGGTTATAGGCTGCACCATTCTGCTGTCAATCACCCCAGATGGGACTCGAACCCACAATCCCTGGCTTAGGAGGCCAGTGCCTTATCCATTAGGCCACTGGGGCTTCTGTAACAGAAGTAGTAGAGACACTGTCGATGAAGGGACATCAATAGGGAGCATGCCAAAACAAAACATAAAAACTTGAGCAACACAGGAATATGGTATTGTTTAAAAGATGTCTGGCATGATGAATTGATTATCAAAAAATAGAACAGAACTGTAGGCATTTCATTAAATAGTTGGTTTCCTTTAGTGTATTTTAGTAGTTGATGACGCACATGTCTAAGTTCTGAACGCCCTCACCGTTGGTGTAGGTTTAAATCAAGCATCTGGACCCAAATCACCACATTAACCGACTCCTGAGTCATCACTGGAGTTTATTGTTCTGTATCTGGAGTCTATGTGTTTATTGTTTGTGTGTCGGCTGTTGTTGATGCTACTTGTGTGAAATTGTCAAGCCTCATTGAACCATAATTATTTAAACAGCAAACACTTGGGTGGAAGTGGTTCATGTTTTCTCCCTCCTCTCCCTCAGAGAAGGAAAAAGAGGAAGGAAATATTCTCTCCTGTTTACTGCTGATGTCCCTGTTGTTGTTGTTGTTGTGGTGGTGAAGAGTCATGCTATGAGGTTTTAGAGTAGGAGACAGAAAGCCCTCTGTGGTTCCACTTGGTGTCATGACGCCAGAGACACTGAGGTATTTTCAGCCTTTTTCCATCATCTATTTCGTTTCTGTGTGTGAGAGACATTCACTGTTCCAGACATAAACCAGCGCCCATATTCCTCTCACTACATCACCCACTAGGCCAGAAAGGAAGTGTTGGAAAGTGGCCTGTAGAGATGAGAGAGAGAATACAACAGAAGTCAGGAGAGATGCAACTAAATATGTTTTATAGCGCAAACGGCAGATGTGATCATGGGGGGAGAGGACGAGTGGGGAAAACTATCATATTCACAATTGCTTGAGAATTTTGCAATGGCCAGAAAGGAAGACTGTAGTTATATGATTGAGAAAGAGCATGCGGGGAGGAAGGAGAAAAGACTGGATGGGAAACAGGTGGTGGAGGAGAGATGGAAAGATTTGTTCAGTGTCAGAAACGTCCATGTATTTATTTTATTTAAAATTAAATCTACAGACATACACATTATACATAGAAAATTGCATGGCAATGTAATAGATCGCAGCATTTATAGCGTTTTCCAATGCCCTTGAGATAAATAAGTAATATATATATAAAAGTACACATGCTCCCTTCCCCCCACCTTATACATGACTATATGATTGATTAGCTTTTCAAAATCCCTTCAGATTGATTTTAAAATGATGACAGTTGTGCTCCGACGATGAACTTTAGCACCGTGATGGATGGGCGCAGAATTGATGGGCAGCTGTTATGAACCGAGGCGAGAACAGCTAAATATATGACGGAGCCAGCAGGATGCTCATTCCTGCCAGATTAATGTGACAAATTAACGGCTTAATTAGCTCACCAACAAGCAACTTTCTGTATAAAGTGGCCAAGAAAACATGTTTTGTTATATGGAGGTAGATTAATCATATTTTGACGCCTCCATTCAGCTTTTCTAATCCATCACAGTGTGAAAAATACTTGAATGGAAGCCCAGTTTATCAGAAGGAGGAACAGAGGAGAAAAATGGACGAGGCGAGGAGGGAGGAGTGGGGCCGCTGGCCAGAGGAGGAAAAACCACGGGGCTTCAGAAAAGGGGGAGAGGAGAAGATGAAGTAGGACAAGTAGGAAGAGGGCAGAGGTTATAGTGTGAGGTGTTGGCCAGACGAGTGGATAGAAGCAGGACGATGGGGGAGGGATAAGAGAAGAGGAGGAGGAGGAGTAGAGTAGAAGCTGTTATCAAAGAGTGGCAAGGAATTGCTGTTTTTCTGTTTGGGATTTGAAATAAACTTTGGCTTGAGAATTAGAAGGGGAGGGATTGAGGATGAAGAAGCAGGTGATGGAGAAAGGATGGTCAAAAATGAGAGAATATTTCACATCTGAGAACTTCTCGTAATGAACATCCTTCTTTTTGCCATCCTTTCTTCGTCACACACTTCTTTATCCTCCGAACCAGATTTTATTTCCAATCACGCATCTAATCAGCGAGTCCTCCCCTCAACACCACTTTTATAACAGCTTTTACTCTCCTCCTCCTCCTCCTCCTCCTCTTCTCTTACTCTCCTCATTATCTTCTTTCCTTGAACCACTACTCTGAAATCCAGGAGAGAAGGTGTTAAAATGTTTGTAAACTAAAATAAGGTCCTTTGTTTTACATCTGTTCTTTTATTTTAACCATTGCATTAAATATTACTTGAACATGGTAAAAAATGTTTTAAATGTTTTTATGACTTAAAATGGCTGAAATAATATATTTATTTGGATAGTTTCATGCAATGTAAGTCAGTGGGATTCCATTAGGTTGTATGCACCAGGGATTTTTGCATATTGTTGCCATGTGGTAAATCTTTTGTAACATTTTAGAAAAAAACATATAACATCAAAATTGAAAAAATGGAAAACCCCAAGATAGTGAGTTCAATTTTTTATTTGGTAAAAATGTTCCAAAATTCCAAATAAAAGACAACCTTTGGTTGTGCAACAGTGATGCTCACATGTCAAATGTCCATAAGCAAACAGCATATCCGGCTCATAAATATTAGGTCCTTCAAAACAAAAGCCCCCTTTTCATGCCAAACTGTAAAAGCATAGATTTTATATCACAGCTTTTTAGAAAAATGAAGATAAAGTAATTGGCAACACTATGCAATAGAGGGTTAAGAGCTGCTGCTTCCAAGAATTGTGAAATAAAAATGGATTGAATAGATGGACAGAAGAGGAGGACAGAACCACAGGGAGGGATATTAATGTAACAGGAGATACTGTGCTGCAGCCCAGGCAGAAGGTGTTGTTCCTCGAGGGATGGGGGGGGGGGCTAAGGTGAAGTGAAGCTAAAAGGAGGTGAGGGAGGAAGGGAAGGAGGTTAACTAGGTTAATAGGGAAGGATAGAGCAGACAGTAATGCAAGAGTGAGGGGGGGAAGGAGAAAACACTGGTAATCTCCCACTGGTAAGTTGACAGCAAAAACTTAAAGCAGATGTTAAGACTTTCAATCGATTCCATCCTTAAAACATGACAATATTTCATGTCTGTTAAAATTGAGAAAGAGATCAAGATGAGAATAACAGCAGTGCCTGAAGGGGGGAAAAATATGTCACAGGGAAAAATTATGGAGCGAACAGAAGGAATATGGCCGATAGCTGAGGGGGGGTTAAAGGAGATGATGGAAGCGGGGCTATTATTGGCAAATTAAGATGGCGACGAGGAAATATAGACAGGCTGTGTGGTCAGAAAGGTGACGGGGAGGAGGAGGTGGATGTTGGTATTCAGGGTCGCTGGGCGGGGAGGGAGAGAAAGAGGGAACAGGAGATAGGGGGGTTCGCCTGGGGGACTGTGGCGAGACAATAGGAGGAGGAGGAGGATAGGGGCTGGAGCTGCAGGTCTATGGGCGAGACAACACTATCTCCCCTCAGGGGGAAACAGCCTCTTTTTTGTTTAGGAAAGAAGACACAAGCGTAATCATCTGGGGGAAAATAGGCCAGACAGACAGATGGATGGGGGAGATGGAGGGATGGAGAGATAATGGGAAGGGAGGGATGGAGATGAGGAGGGACAGCGAAAGTGAGAAACAAAGAGATCCAGAGGCGCCCAAAGGGTTCCCGGGAAGCTCAGGTGGATCCGAGCTGAAAGTGAGGGAGCGGCAGAAGAGCAAAAGATAAAGAGATAGAGAGAAGATTCAGAGAGGAGACAAAGAACGAGGGATTACTGTTAGGATAAGATGGTGGTGGACTGTCTGACAGTAAAGGAGAAAGGAGATAAAAAAGGGAGAGAAGAAAAGATGACATTAAGATGTTGCTTATCACCGCAACGTGATTCAAATGCAGCGCTTGACATGTTTTAAAACTTTAAATCAGCTCTCCTTCCTCTGCTCCGACTTGAAAAATGAGCTGACATCCACCTTGACTCACCTGGTCAGATAAGATGGAACAGACACTACTGACCTAATGTTTTCTGCTACGGCCTTTTTTCTGTATTTGTGATGAATGTGTGTGCTAATCTATCCCTCCTCCTGGTTAAGATTAATGACAATAAATCCACTACACTTTAATGAATCAAGCGGACGAGAGATGCAGAAACACAGTAAATCAGCCCAGATTTTAACTTGTCATGGAGTGATAACACAGAGTTTAGCCCAGAGGAGCTGTAAATAACAGATGTCTTCTTCACAATCTAAAACATCCCAAGTTTAAACTATGCACCTTGCTGAATGCACAGAGAGGTGCTGAGAAGTAGTTTTCCCTTATATTCACAGCAGGTTATTAACTGGATTCATTTTATATAGACAATCCAGTCATTTCATACATGAACATCAGTTTAATCCTCACAGGAAGAAATGTCACCCAATGATGTCACATCGATGTCATTAGGGTGTCTGCTTAATGAATGAGGCGTGTGAAGTTTGACATTTACCAGGTAGGGAGGATCTCATAAACAGACACTGTGGAGTTTCATTGGAGTCTAACCCATACTGGGGACTGACACCTTGTCCAAACTTTTCCACCAAAAACTAAGGTATTTCAAAAAGGGCTTTGCTTGTTTTCTGCAGCTGACTTGTTCATTTCTGCATCTCCAGTAGGTGGACAATTACCCAGTTTGGCATTCGGACAGAATGTGGACAGAAGTATTTTTAGAAACAAGCTCAAACTCCTGCTTTGGACACAGGTCATTTTTGCACAACATCAGTGATTTAGAATTTAACTGGCTTAACCCTATAAAGTCGTACATATCATTTATAATAAATTAACTTTTAAGGCCTTTCTATCATCAGTACAATATTTTTTTCCTGAAAAACGTGACGTATACAATCAAATACATGCGGATATCCCCGCTTCACCTGTGTCTACTGTGAGAAATGCAAAGTCCAAGGAGAGAAATTGTTTTCAGGACTACCACCATGCAAAATAAAGAGGTTGCAAACCAAAAAATGAGCCAAACTAACTCTTGCTCTTCCAGGTTGCTCTTCCACCTTGTCAGTTGCATTGGCAAACAAGCCTGTGTTTTACATGTTTTTCATGTTTTTCAAATCAGATATAATACAAATTGAAAAACATACTTCCAAAATGATAATTGAAACATTGTTTTTGTTTATGTCTGAAGGACCAATAAAGACTCCAGGTTCAAAGAATTTGAATTTTCTGTCAATTATTTCATGGTTCAAGCTTTACAGGGTTAAAATAGACTAGACTGTCTAAAAGTCAAGAGATCTGGTTCTCTGCCACTGTGATTTTATCCATTCTTTTTGAATCAAGTGCCCCAATATTATGGAAGTGAAATACTACAGCTGCAGTACTCCTTTTAATTTTTAAAAAAAATCTTTAATCTCCTTAGTCTAGGACCTTTCTGTGTGGAGTTTGCATGTTTTCCCCGTGTCTGTGTGGGTTTTCACCAGGTACTCCAGCTTCCTATCACAGTCTAAAACATGCTGAGGTTAATTGGAGACTCTAAATTACCTATAGGTGTGAATGTGTGAGTGAATGGTGTGTGCTCCATGATAGGCTGGCGGCCATCTGGGGTGTATCCCTGCCTATCGCCTGTAATGCGCTGGGATTGGCTCCAGCAGACCCCTGTGACCCTAATCAGGACTAAGCGGGTATAGAAGATGAATGAATATAAAGAAATCAAAACACTGTGGCCTGTAAACACCATATACAGTTTTACTTGTGCATGTAGAGATGTAAATGTTAAAATGACCTCAGTAAAATGCAAAATGTGATGGCAAGGCAAGGCAAGTTTATTTGTATAGCACATTTCAACAACAAGGTAATTCAAAGTGCTTTACATAAAACATTAAAAGCATCAAGATACAATTTAAGACAGTTGATTAAAACAATTTAAAACAGTTGAATAAAATAAAAAAATAGATATAATATAAAATAAAAATAAGAAATACAAATTAAGAATTAAAATTTATAACTTTGAAATTAAAACAAAGAACAAGTTACAGTGCAGTGTAGAGTAATTCAGAATGATATTAGCAGTAGGCAGCATTGAACAGAAAAGTCTTCAGCTGTGATTTAAAAGCAGTGAGAGTTGTGGCAGACCTGCAGGTCTCTGGGAGTTTGTTCCAGATCTGTGGGGCATAGAAACTGAACGCTGCTTCTCCATGTTTAGTTCTGACTCTAGGAACAGAGAGCAGGCCTGATCCAGATGATCTAAGAGGTCTGGATGGTTCATAAGGGATCAGCAGATCTGCAATATACCTAGGCCCTAGACCATTCAGGGCTTTATAAACCAGTAAGAGTATTTTAAAGTGAATTCTTTGGCAGACAGGAAGCCAGTGCAAGGACCTTAGAACTGGACTGATATGGTCTACTTTTTTAGTCCTAGTCAGGACTCGAGCGGCAGCATTTTGAATCAGCTGCAGCTGTCTGATTGACTTTTTAGAGAAGCCTGTAAAGACCCCGTTGCAGTAGTCTAGTCTACTGAAGATAAAAGCATGGACAAGCTTTTCCAAATCTTGCTGAGACATAAGGCCTTTAATCCTTGATATATTCTTCAGGTGGTAGTAAATGGGGGCAAAATGTCTCATGCACCTTTTTCAGCTCTGGTCCATGAAACAAAGTAGTGATACATCCACCCAACCCTCTTCCTCCTGCTGCTGCTAGTTCAGATGAGGAACGTGGTTTGAACAAAATCAGCACATCTGGAACGTTGACATTCACCATGTCATTTGTTTGCAGAATCGTAAACCGTCAACATTGTTCTCTGCAGACTGTTCTGTGTTACATGGTGGTCCTATAGGTGCAGATCATGTGATCACAGTGACCCTGACTGGAGTAGCTGGAGATCTGGAGATCTCTGCATGTCACCCCTCCCCCCAACTCTCCTCTATTTCTCTGCTGAGATACAGGCATAAACTTCTATAACTGTCCTTTTTATAACCTTTTTGGGTGCTTAAGTCACAATCCACTGTAATAAGTATCTGTCTAAACATGCTGCCACTTGTTGGACTGTTTCCATGTTCTTCACCTCTACACATGAAAGGTAATTTACCATTCCACAGTTCCAACATGTAGAAAACAGACATCAGAGGTTGAGTGCCTTTCAAATGAATTTAATCTGTTCTTCGCTCTGTGATCACAACCCGATCACCTGGTAAACATGTTCCCATCGGGTTTAAAGGGAGTCTGTCTTTAATCTGAAGTGAAATGGCTTCCACCAGGCTGCTGTATAGCTATAAAATCTTAGCTCCACAGGTTTAGATATAAATCTTCTGATGCCCTTCTTTTGACTCTGGCTGATCCCTCTCTGAAAAACTTTGAGGTGCTTTGGATGAAAGCGTCCACCAACAGCATTAACTGTATATCATCTGGACTAATAAAACAAAACTGCCATAAGAAAAAATGTTGAACCAAGTAGAGAGGGGTGAGAGAAAAAATAAACTGGCGAGATGATAATGGATGTGCTTAAAGAAAGATGGGGAGGGCATACTTTGGGAGATGCGAGCATGACAGAAAATGGATAACTGGCTTGTGTTAATGAGAAAAGTGGAGAGGGAGAGTGAGAAAAGATGCAGGGATTTAGGAGAGGAAGAGACGTAAATTAGGAATAATTGCTAAAATAAGATATCTGCATTGTGGTTTAAGATGGAAAATGAGGGGAAAAGTGCTAAAGAAAACTTAATAATGAAGGATATATTAAATAAGGGATAGAGGGAGTGAGCAATGTGTACGCCGCAGGCAGCAGACTTCCCATAGTCCTCTCTGCTCTCCCTGAGGAGCCTGTACGTGCGTGTGTGTGTGTTTGTGTATGTACGTACAGTAGGAGTGTGTGATCAATTTTGTGTTCCTGCAGTTTTGTGTGTGGGGCCGCATACACAGTTATTCCTCCCTCTTTGATGTGTATGTGCTCTGTGTCTTTGTGTGGTGTGTGTGGTGTGTGTGTGTGTGTGTGTGTGTGTGTGTGTGTGTGTGTGTGTGTGTGTGTGTGTGTGTGTGTGTGTGTGTGTGTGTGTGTGTGTGTGTGTGTGTGTGTGTGTGTGTGCTTGTATGTGTGTGTGTGTGTGTGTGTGTGCTTGTATGTGTGTGCGTGTGATGAGATGAGATTAGACTTCCTGCAGGGCTGTAGTTCCACGGAGGCCACCTGAAGCAGCAGGAATGACAGGAATGTGAGAACAGTGATACGCTTCACTGTATCCATCACCACAACATCTCTGCCTCACCGTGGGAGAGGAGAGGACACAAGGAGAGGAGAGGGAGAAATGAGGGAGGGCAGGAGGAAGAAAAATGGGAGAAGAGATGAAGAAATAGAAAAAGAGAGAAAAATGAGAGGCAAGAATAGCAGGAGAGGACAGTGAAGAGGAGAGGGGCATAGTAGAGGGGGGGAAAGGAAAAAAGGAAAGGAAGAAGGAGAGAAAACCTTCTTTCAAATGTGTTTTTTTCCCATCCTTTATTACTGAAAAGGTTGTTAAACTCTTAGTTTCACCATTGATATTTCACAACATGAACCTGAGTTCATTTATGGTAAGACATTTTAAAGTTTCTGTGTTTCTAAGACTTTTATATTCGCCAAACCTATCCTAGGAGCAAAGTCAAGTCATGTATTATCAGAGCTCACCAGAGTGTTCCACGGTGTCATTTCCAGACAGGGATGATTATTATGGACCATTTGTAGACAATCCGGGGGGCAAGGCAGGTGAGAAAGGATGATATAAAAGCGTGAATGATCATGTCTAGCTCAGGTTGAGAACAACAGACTTGAGTTTGGCACTGTTCCCTAAATGGAATAAAAATGCATGTCTCAATGTTTGCTATGTTGATCAAAGTACAAAGCTTTAGGAAATATAACAGAGATTTCTAAGATGGCAATGTACAGCTAAAAAAAGGGGACCCAGTACACTGAGCAATGTTGGAAGCTATGCGAAATGAAGCAGTGATGAGGATCTTTATCCATGTTTAGCTGTAAAGCATTGTGAGATATCTAGTCCTTGATTGTCAGTCAAACAATGGTTTCATCAGGCTTTTTGAGAAACATACAGCTGGGTATCATCAGCTTAGCAGTGATATGTGATACCTGATATGCCCGAAAAGAAGCATATACAAAGCAAATAACGTAGGACCCAAGACAAAACCCTGAGGCACACCACAGGAAAGAGCAGCAGTTTCAGACATGTAGTAGGGATCAAGTGCGCAGAGCCTTTCAATCAGGATACTGTGATCAAACCAGAACAATGCATTCAGCCACATCAGAGGACATCATTATGCCATCTGAGACTCTGAGAAGAGCCGGTTCGGTGGAATCCTTCTGAAAACGAGATTGGAATTTATCTAAAATGTTGTGTGCAGTCGAGACAGCAGTGAACTTTGGCAACAACTTTCTCTGCATTTTTGAGATAAAAGGAATGCTAGATATAAGCCTGTATTTTATGGGTAAAGATAGGCAAACTTTATTTTTTTTGCAAAAACTGAACAGCTGCATGTTCAAAATAAGCTGGGAAACAACCAGAATGTTAGGGAGTTATTTATAACTGAGACCAGGCATGGACCAATAGAACCGAGTACATTCTTGAGCATGAACGTTTGTAAAGTGTTGACAGGGCTTGTCCACTTGATCCAAAATGGCAGAATAATGTGTGTTAAAGGGGGGTGTAAGAAGACAGAAAATTAAAAGCAGCAGAAAACTTCACAACTGAGAATCAATTAGAGAATTGTGATTTATGATTTAAATGGAAAATGTGTAAGATTTAGCAACATCTAGTAGAACAGACTTTGCAGAAAATGGAATTTAATATTATAGGCATATATTCACAAGTATTTGTTAATTAGTATATTATTCAATCAATATAAGAATTGTGTTTTAATTACCATAGATTGAGTCATTATTATCTACAGTAGGAGCAGGTACTTGGTTATTTGTAATCTGCAACCACACCAGTAGAAAATGTCACGAAAATTCCAAAACTGACATACTGTACCTTTTAAAGTATAATTTGAAATTTGGCCATCTACAGAGTGATAATTAATTACAGGACGTCTGTTTCTTTTATTACCACAATATCTCATAACTTGGAAACACTACAACCAGTGTTGTTGATTCTGTCTTCAGTGCCATTTTGCCAAGTTCTTACAAAAAAGCTTTAATGGGCCAGTCATTTTCTAAGCTACAATGAAATAATGTGCCATCATCTCTCTGTTTAATGATGAGAAAAATGTCATCCAATTCATCTTGTTCAATTAAAAGCTTCCCCACAGAGTCAACTCCATATTCATTTCAAACACTATGACAGGATTCAAAACCATAATTGCTGAGCTTTGTTAAAATTGAATGGTGTCCGAGATACCAGGTCTTTAAAGACAGACAGATGGAACGAGTGAAACCCTGCACTCCACCTGATCGCACCGCATGAGGGGGCAACTGTCGGAGCAGCACCAAAGTGAGAAAAGCGTATCAGATGTTGTGATCCGCTGTGTTTGAAATGAAGAGTGAACATTGAGGCGTGGCGGTAGTTGTGTGCGACAGCAGGTGTTGTTCTCCTGCGGTGGACCCGGCCCTCTGCTCTCCAACTGTGGCTGGTTATTAATGGCTACAGATTCATTACAAGCAGCCAGTCAGCCATGCTGCCAGCATGCCCGACACTATTAGTCACACAGTCAGTCCGATAGATGCATGCACGGATAACACACACAGGCGTACACATGATGAATACTAAATACCACCCTGTAACACACATGCACAAACCTGTGCAACAAGCAAATGTTACACCTTTTTTTACCCTCATTTTCTTTCTTATTCTCTCAATCCAGAGGACATCTTCATCCTCCAGGGAAAAGACAAGAAGAATCCTCTCATCTACGGCCTGTTTACCACTTCGAGGTATGTACAATACCACCAAGAAGCAGAAAACCTGGGAGTAACTTTACAATCTGGGGACTTTTCTTATGCTGTTGAGAATGCCAGCATGATGGTGGGAGGGAGGCATTAGGAATAAATTACACTGGGCGGACAGATTTTGTTTTTACAGATTGCTCATGGTGGAGGAGAAAAGAAGCACTGAGTCATCGATATTGATCATCTCCAGCAGATATATTTAGGCTCAGCTGTTTTCTGTTACAGTACACAGCAGCTAAAGCCTTCAAAAATTGAGTCAAGTAAAGGAATAAAATGCGGATTGCAGGGAAATGGACAAGGAGAGAAGGGAAGATCAAATCCTCATGTGATTTTATCTTCAAACGCTTCAAACCCTGCTTTTGTCTTGCATTATGTGTTACTGTAATCAAATACAGAGCAGACAGCATCTGTGACATGATGTGAAGGCTCCATGTCACAGTCTAATGTGTGTATGTATGACCCCGATGATGATGTTGCACACTGGGATTCACACAGGCTGCAGGGTGACTCACTTCATAATAAAACACAGCCATTCATGATAAGAAGCCTCATATGAGCCTTCATCATCATAACATCATCATCACGTTCTAGCTGTGACACAGCAGGGTATTTTATGCATCAGTTTATAATTAAGAAGTGTTAGAAGTAGTCTGCTCCCCAGTTAGTTTTCTTTTCACAACTTAAGATTAAGATATTCACTATTAAGATATTCAATATAATATGATTGTATAATACATTATACAGACATTCAATGGAAATACAAGAATACTTATTACATGGATTTATTACATAAATATATTAAAGAGAGCACACATAGTGAGAGTTTTAATAATTTTCCTGTTAGTAGAGTGTTTAATGGTTACCGCACCCCAGTTGTTTGTTTATAACATGACAATGTAATAGGCCAACTAGAAAGTATATGATTCAATTAAATAAAATTTAAAACTGAACCGATAGAGTCTTAAAAAATGCGAAAAATAAAGTTGTAAAAGGAAAATGTAAAGTACAAATCATTTATGTTCCAGACATCAATGCAGAACAACATCATGTTGTACAACTTCATTTAAAAATATGTATGAGGCAGCAGTGAAATGTGCTGGATTAGAGACCATAGACAATATGCTTTCTGTTTTGTGCTCTGTGTTTACAAATTGATAATTTACTTGCATGTGAGTAAAACTGTCATAACAGAGAGGAGAAAGACAAAACAAAAACAATTTTTTGGGGGCAGAGCAATGACACAATCACAAAAAACTGCGATGGAAAGAGAAGGCCGTCATTAAGAAAGACACTCTCAGTGAGTGACAGACTTAAAAAAAGCTCTGGCGTTTCTGATGGTACCGCACGCTCTGAGAATAAACGGGTTTCTGAGGTGGACGCCCCAGCTCCACGGTAGCAGCAGCACAAGTATGACAACATTTGGCAAGGCGGAGCAGGGAGTTGGTCTGTTTCTGGGTTTTGGAAAAGTGTCTGGAATCTCAGCGGGGAATGGACAGAAATCCAAAGCATCACTCAGGGTGGGGTCCTGACCATAGAACTGCAGCGGGCAGAAAGGTCGTCATTGCAGAGTGGAAAAAACTTCTCTCTGGGGCTCCCATGGTTGCACACGCAGAGGTTTTTGTCCCTCTTGATGACGTCTGCAGATCAGTCTTTTTTTATTTCTTAAAGAGAGAACACTACACTGCCTGTTTTCAGAAACTCTGCCTTAAAACAAGCCGGCAAGACTTCTATGATATCAGTGATATCATAAATATACAGTCACCATCCACCATCTTATTCACATTCACAGCCATTTAAACCAGACAATCAGAGGAGTGGCTCATTAATATTAACAAGACTAAAAAAAATTCTAACTTCTAGAGCTGCAGAAAGAAACTTGAAAGAGGAGATATACGGTAAAACAAAATTTAATTGTTTTTTGTTATTTATTTACATGCTTATGTGTTCATACATGTATTCTTGTTTATGATATTTTAAAAACTTTTATAGTTTTTTTTGGAATAGAAAAATTATTTTAAACCTCTTCCATGTGTTGATTCTTGCCCGTCACACATGATGTCCGCCTCACACACTCTATTTTCCATTTTCAAAACAACACAGTATCTGGATACTACAAAATGGGAAATGGATTGCAATTGTATAGCACCTTTCTAGCCATTTCAACCACTCAAAGCACTTAACACTTCAAGTGTACATTCACCCACTGATGGCAGTGTCTATACAGGTCAGGAAACTAACAATTAACTACACACATCTATACTCCAAATCAGGGTTAAATATCTTGCCCAAGGAAACATCGACATGGAGCTGGGAATTGAACTGACAACCTTCGAATCAGTGAAGGGGTTGAACATATAGAAAATTGTTATGTGGGTTTCTCATGTTCATTCACTCCGCCTTCAGTCAGGATTTTATAAAAAATCAGCTGCTTTACACTGAGCTGCCTTTAAACTGGTACTGAATAAGTTTTCCTCTGCTGAAGTTCCCTTGAGCAAAGACCCGAACCTCCACAGCAGCTACAGGGACTCAGAGACAGGAAGTGTCATGCTCGACTAAACATACTGTATGTGTCAGCGATCTGAACTGAAGGAAACCACCCAGATACATCACCACAAGGCTGAGCTGCTCTGCCCATCACGCTGCTGGACTCTCAAACTCAGACACACTTTGCCAAAAATCTTAACCATGATACTAACTGCAGTGGATGGGACGTGTTGTGGTGGAGGAGCGATGTGCTGAAAGCAGAGCATTCATCCAAGCTGGAGTGCATTCGAGCTGCAAACCCACAATGACTCACAGCTCCACACATAGTACATCATTTTCCTATTTTATCTGCTGCTTAAAGACTATCGGAACTCATCAAGTGGGATCATCAAAGAGACCTTATGTTTTTATTCATGAAGGCTGGTGGAAGGAGATTATCCGAATTTGTGATGAATGACAACATGTTTTCCTTCTCGCTCCCTCTGCAGTGATATTCTGAACGGTTCGGCAGTGTGCGTTTACCGCATGGAGGATGTGGTTCGGGCTTTTAAGGGAAACTTCCTGCATAAGGAGGGGCCGCAATATAAGTGGGCAGAGTTTACAGGCAAGATGCCCTACCCGCGACCAGGAACTGTAAGTTTTAATGCTCAAAAACCCTTTCTGTCCTTCTTGAACCATTTTTCTCTAAATTAGTAATCATGCTCACAATCTAGTGACTGTACTTGGATAAACAGAAGAAAAAGGGATGGGTCACAGAAAATTTTCTCTATTTCTTCATTTCCCTGTCTCTCTCAGTGTCCCAGCAGCACTTATGGCAGCTACAGTTCGACCAGAGAGTATCCCGACGACGTCATCTTCTTCAGCAGGACTCATCCACTGCTGCAGGTTCAGCTGACATTCTATATTCTTTATTAAATTACATCAAACTAATCCACTTAGATTTGAGCCCTATTTTACAGTATGTAGTAAGTAGCCAGTAATTCAAGTGAAATTACAAAAATTAAATTGGCCGCCTGCCCTCACCGAAGGAACCAACTCCAACACTGAGAACGTCAATGTAAATGATGAACAACACGTATAACACTATTGTATTTTCTGAAGACAAATTGCAAAACCCTAAACCAGTATTTCTCAAACTCTGTCATGTCAAGGACCCTTAAACTCACAAAAACTAGACCAGGGATCCCATCTGATAAGATAATTGTTTTATAACAGAAAGTGGCCAAAATTATGGAGGATTTAAACTGCCATGAAAATAAATAAATGAATGACTCAGTACATGAATTAATATGCCAGTAGATGACTATATTTATTAAATGTTCAATTTATTAAATAAATTAAATTTATTTGTGTATTATTTTCCCTTTGCACATAAATTCTCCATTTATTTGATTTTCCTTTTTATTTATTAATACCTTTTGCATTTCCACCTCAATATATAAATATATGTTAATGGTATATTAAATAAAGTAAATAAATAATTAAAAAAAGTACATTTCTTTACTTTTAATTTTGGCAGTTTCAGTCCTCCATACAAATGGAGGACTCCTATATTTTTTCATTGTGGTAGTTATGGAAGGAATTATAGTGAAAAAAAATAATTCTCCTTTATTTTGATGACCCCCTGGCACCCCTTCAAGGACTCCTGGGGGTCCCCAGACCCCACTTTGAGAAGCATTGCCCTAAAAGATCTCCTTGTTTCAGGAGAACGTGCAGCCGCTGGGGGAGCGGCCCCTCCTCGTCAGAGTGGGTGTTCACTACAAGTTCAGCAAACTGCTGGTGGACAGAGTGGAGGCCATCGACGGCACCTACGACGTCCTGTTCATCGGCACAGGTGGAGTGTTTCCTTAGAACTACGTCCTTGGTTTGATAAGCTTTAGGGTTTTTTTCCCCTCACAATAAAATGTTTGGAATGTGCTGTTTGTGCTGCAGACTCTGGTCTGGTGCTGAAGGCCATCCATCTGCCCAGAGAACACGGCCAGAGTCAGGAGGTCACGCTGGAGCAGCTGCAGGTCTTCAAGGTTGGTGGTGGTTCAAATGTTCCTGTACAAATACGTGACGGACAAACCCAGGGACCCTGCATGTCTCAGTCTATTTATTACAAGCTCCAGTACAGTGTACTTTGCAAAAGTTGGTAATTTTTAAAGGACAGGGAACTGTTACAAAATGAGACAAAAGAGCTCAGACAAAAACAGGCTCCTCTAACCCAATCTAATCCTCCTAATCCTGTTTGCAAGATGTCATGTGGTTGTTGGGTTTCAAATTTTAAGAGTTATCTTTTTTTACAGTTTGAGAATCAAACAACATTCTTCAAACATGAGTCATATTGTTGTGAAGAGGTGATCACAGAAAGCAATGGTTTCTCAACATCCAGAGCATAATGAAAATATATTTTCAGCAGTAATGTAAAGAATGCATGATCAGTCAAAAAACCCATACATACACCCATACATGTTTTAGACATATAAACCATATTTAATAATAATAATGTGTGTTTGATAAATACAGGTAATCCCCTGGTTAAAAGATTCTATAAATTCCCTGCACTACAAAAAAATCCTTAATCTATGAATATGCAAAACTCTGCATCATTCTTCTCAGTGAAGCTCAAAAATCCATTTTTTGTTACATATAAGGCAAAAACACATTTTTGAGTTGAGGGGGATTTTAACCATGAACCAACTCACATGCTGTTTGTTCTGTATGCATTTACATATTAAATATAGCAAATGTTTTAGTGTGACACGTTAAACACAATAACGACAGCTGCACGTAGTTATCAGACTGTAAAACCACAACCGCAGTTCAAATATTAATTCCACTGGAGGCTCAAATTTAAAATGTAGAATAACTTCACTTGGATTGATGTGGTTGGGATTTTTGTCTCAGTGTAATCAGGCCATGAGTTTGTTTTTCATGCTCTCTGTTGGTGTGTGTGTGTGTGTTTTGAAGTGATATAGAGAGATCTCTGATTACCAGACTATGAACTCAAATCTCTCAATTATTTTAAATTGTTGTGGTTTGCAGCCGCACCCAAAGGTTGTCAATGCTAAATTAATTCAATATGTTTTCTATCATCTTATTCATTTTCATTCCACTGACTCTTTGTTTTCTTTCCTTGCTTCTTCACTGCAGAAATCACCTGTGACAGCTATGACACTCTCAAAGAAAAAGGTAAGGGATGAGAGACAGGAACTAACTTTCAAACTTCAAAACTCACACCACACACACACACACACACACACACACACACACACACATACGCACACACACATACGCACACACGCACACACACACACACACACACACACACACACACACACACACACTCACACACACATATGGTACACACACACACATACACTTCATACCTAGCCCTCATCTCTCCACCTCGTATCTCCAAGGACAGCTTCATCACCAGTTGCTATGGTTACCCGACCTCAGCCACAGCCATAATGAAGAGATGCCACATACACAAACACACACACACACACACAAAATGCACTCTGCATTATTAAAGCAGACACACATTCACACAGATGTTGAACCAAGTATCACCATGTTTCTTTCTCTCCCACTCACACACACACACACACACACATACAGACACTGTAACACTGAGTTGGATGTGTGACTCGGTGAAGATGATGTTCTACAGGAGCAAACTAAACACCTTTCTCTCTCTCTCTTTCTCATTTATTACTCTCTTCTTCTTATTCTCCCCTCACCTTGCTGTAAACACCTTTTCCCCCTCCACCTTGTTTTCTGTCTATTTCTATCTCCCCATCATCCCCCTCTCCCTGCTCCTGCAGCAGTGGCTGTTTGTGGGCTCCAGTGAGGGTGTGTCCCAGCTGGCCCTGTACCAGTGTGAGCTGTACGGCCAGGCCTGTGCTGAGTGCTGCCTGGCCAGAGATCCCTACTGCACCTGGGACGGTCACGCCTGCAGCCCCTACATGCCCACAGTACGCAGGTATGAACCATCACTTACGTCTGTTTATGTTTATCCAAACAACACTAACCTGATTTAGTGCTCAAGACGTAAGATGTTTCATCCTAAAGACTGAAAAGCAAAGGGGGAACATATGGAACCAATCATCTCAAATCAGATTTAAACCACATTTGTTGATAGTTTGAAATGTGCTTCAGATTACATCAGTTCAGATCTTTCCTATTGAATTTTAAGCATTTTTTCCACTTGACTGATACTTGGTTCTGTTAACAGAGTGAACAGATTTCGGGGTGTACACTTTTTCTCCACTGCTACCATCATCATCATCACACGAAATCTAATAATGTAGTAAAGTGATTTCTGTAAAATTCAGTGAACAAACTGATGCTCCCAAAGTGGATTCACCCCATTTATTACTATGCCCCTCCTCCAAAAAATAAAAGCTGTTCCAGCTTCCCAGATGTGATGATGTGTTGCTTTTCTTAAATCTGTTAGTCAGACACAACCAGACATTTGAAGATCTTACCCTTGAATATGTGAACCTTAGTGAATACCTTTCTCTATATTTGACATTCTGTACAATTAACCAATGAATAATCAGTAATTTGCCTGGAACCAGTGGACTAGGAGTAGGCCACGTTTTAATTAATTTCATGACTTCTTCTCTGCAGGAGGAACGCTCGTCATTTAGGGGAAGACGAGGATCCGTTAACTCAGTGTGTCAGGCAGGGAGGTGAGGAGCTGATTCACACTTCTGTGTTCATTCACCAGTTCTTTACATGTTATTTGTTTATCTGAAGGACAGGCACAATCACAAATTTAACACGTGGACTTTAATAATAATGCTTTGGCTACCATATGTTTCTTTAAAAATATTATTGCATTTCATGTATATGCTTTATATTTTGTAAATTCTGTATTTTTATGAACAGAATTTTAAGTTTTGATAAAAAAATGATACAGTCGCAACCTTTGACACTAACATAAACCTAAATCTTTTTCACCTTTAATATTGATAGTACATTGTACATTTCTCTTGGTTTAAACAAAATATTATACTAAAGATATAAGGAATAATGTCAACTGTTATGTTGTGTAACTCTAAAAACTCCATGTGATTTTTGTAAAAAAAACATGGTACAAATGGATTTTCAAATTATATGAAACCAACATGTCACAAAATGTACGATTTAAGCGACGTTATGAAATCATTTTACATCCTTTCCTTGCTCTCTCTTTTAGCCGGGCTGCAGGTGGAGGCGGAGCAGAGGGTGATGATGGTTGCCGAGGGCAACAGCACTTACCTTGAGTGTCTGCCCCGGTCCAGACACGCTGCCGTAACCTGGTACAAACAGGCCGGAGAGAACAGTCCTGAACTAAACCAGGTACGCACACTTCAGCCTTTCAGGTTGTCACTTTAGAATATTATAACACAACAAAGACACTGGAACAAATAAAGATTTAACCTTTACCAACAAACATGGTGTCAAGTTTCCATATTGTCAGCAGTGATGTCATTTCAGTTTAAGGCAAGTTGTAGCAACGTACACACCCGTCTGTGTAAGTGTAAGTTTAAATGCAGCAATCTGGTGCAATTTAAGAGCAAAATCAAGAATAACTATCAGTAATCATCATCAATGCATAATATCAGCCTAGAGCTACTCACGAATCACAAATTAATCTCACATTTTGATCTGTTCTTAATGTACCTTAAAGGGATATTTTCAAGTTTTAATACTCATACTAATACTTAACATATGAGTGAACAAATAGGCAAACGTCTCAATAATAGTCTAAACATCAAACCTCAGTTCCTCAGTGTTTCCTCAGTTCCTGTTTTTAGTCAAATTTATTATTATTGAGTGTTCACTGATTAAAAAAGTAATATATTTTTGTATTTGTATATATGTGTGTATGTGTGTGCCAAACCAATCGAAGCCCAACAGGCCCAGTTGGAACCAGATGGGCTCGGTCGGTTTCGGACAAAAATTTAGAACATATGCTCAGACACGGGCCGGGCTTTTCTCGGATGTTCTGTCATCATTCATTGGTTTATTTAGAATTGAGTTAGCTTACATGAGCCTGGTGCAAATGTGCAAACGTACGCTTTCTCCTTGCAGCGCTGATGTGCTGTGTAGAAGTTCAGGATGCTGTTTTCTGTTGGTGGACTAAACCACATAAACTTTACACACACACAAAATCCTATGTATGTTATTAATAATAGACCTATCCTTGGAAAATAGTGTGATTTGAATAGTTTCTAGCTTCCCGCGGGCTCGAACACAAATATGTTAATTCACATCGGTCTCGGGTCGGTTTCGAGAAGAAAGCTCTCAGATGCATGAGGACGGGGCTATTATTATATTTGTTTTATTGTGTGAAGAATTTTTCATTTTGTTGTACAAAATGTTCTATACAAATACATTAGTTATACACTACCATTCAAAAGTTTGGCGCCACTCAGACAATTTTGTTTTCCATAAAAAGTCACACTTTACCACCATGAGTTAGAAAATTGACAAGGTTAGAAATAATGATTTGTATTTGAAATAATATTTTTTTTCCTTCAAACTTTGCTTTCATCAAAGGAAGGTCAGTTTTCTAGCTTCTCTAACCACATAAACTGTTTTCAGCTGCTAACATGATAGCATCAAGGGTTTTCTAATCATCCATTAACCTTCTGATGCAATGAGCAAACATATTGTACCAATAGTAGGAAATGGGCCTCTATACACCTATGTAGCTTGTTGCACCAAAAACCAGATATTTGCAGTAGAATAGTCATTTACCACATTAATAATGTATAGAATGTATTTGTGATCAGTTTAAAGTTATCTTCATTGAAAAAAACAGTGCTTTTCTTTCAAAAAAAAGGAAATTTCTAAGTGACCCCAAACTTTTAAAGGGTAGTGCATATATTCTTTTTATTTTATTTATTATTTATTTAAGTATTTATTTATAATAAATAAAGGTAGGGCGAGTGCCATATCCAAAAATGTCTCTGTCAGCAACTGATCCATTCATATTCTCTCTCTCTCTCTGTCTCTCTCCAGGTGATAACAGGTGACCAGCTGGTCGTGATCGAGCGCGGCGTCCTGATTCGTCGAGCCGAGCTGTCCCACGGCGGTGTCTACCACTGCCAGGTGGAGGAGCACGGCTACCACTGGACCGCCGTGACCGTCCGCCTCACCGTGTGGAGCCCCTCAGCTGAGCGCCTCCTCTCCTCCCTGTCCGGCTCGTCCTATCAGAGCGCAGGGACGCAGCCCTGGTACGAGGACGTGATGGCGCTGATCCACCCGAGGAACCTCGGCGAGCACTGCCGCGCCGTGGGATACCGCCCGCCACGTAACCACCGCCGCCACAGCGACATCACGGCCGAGCCCGTCAAGGAGAAGGAGAAGGGGGAGAGGCACAAGCACGGAGGAGGAGGGAGAGGAGGAGGAGCGAGGGCGGCGGGCAGGAAGAGCAGGAGCAAGCCACAGCAGAGAGCACCGAGGAGCGCCTGAATGTGTCACAGGGAGAAGGAGGCGGGTTTCTGTGACTTAAACACACAGACATTTATGTTAACACACACATACACTAAGAAACACACACACACGCACACACTTAACTTATACACTGAGACACATACATACTGTATGTACAGAGACTTCGACATGCGCATGCACTTATATACGGACAGAAAAAAAGCATCCTTTCATTATAATGACGGACTTTCAAAGTAAGCTACACAAACAACTGAAGTATGTACAGAACAAAAGAGGACGTGGATCAGCGAGGACTGTTTCACCCGGACTAAAGACTTTGTGAATTTTAAAAAAAAAAGCTAAAGCAGAACACCTGAGGTTGTGAAGCATGTTGAATGAAGGAAGGATGAAGGATGTTTTGGATTTGTAGCTTCTGCAGAGGAAATAAATGCGAGTCTCGTTCCAAAAAGTAAATATTCAGAAGTTTAGAAAAAAATCAATCAACCCCTCTGAAATGATCGCTGCTGCCTCAAGGACTATTTTCTGTGGCTTTGCATGTTTATGCCCATTAACTACAAATCCTGCATACAATAGCACTAACAATCATCTTGCAAAGCAGAACACATGCTCGTAGATTGATTTCCTGCCTTCCAGGCAGAAGCTGATTTCCATTCATTTCGGTGCTCTGTGAAAATCACCTTGCAGAAACCTAAAATATGTTTTATTGTGGTCACAAGCGCCATTTTCCAAATGTTTCCTTGATGATGTGTTCATATTTCACGGACACCTCATCCTTGGCCTTCCAAGAATCAAGGTTGAGCTGCTCAAATTTCATTGAGAAACCAAGTGGTCTCAAAGAAAGAAACAAGAAGGCAAACAAGCAACCGTCAATGCAGTGAAAAGGATTCAGTTGCTGTTTGGCAGCTTGTTGTCAAACCTCAGATGTCGGACCACCCTTGATCACATAAGCAGAGACGGGCTGTGTTATTAAAAGCTAAATAACTTATTCTCTGTGACGGATCAATCAAAAATCCTGCAGCACGCTTTGGAAAATATTCAGCGGTAATAATCACTTAAGGCAAAAACATTCAAAGCCAAGCTCACAGAGAGCTACTGCAACAGCAGCTGTGAGAAATAACGACAGGCAGGAGGCAACGAAGACTTTTAATGCATCTTTCCCCCAAATTTTTGGGATGAAATCCTTCAAACAGTTCACCTGCAGAGTGACTTTTGTTGGTTTTCTTCAGAAAGGTGGAGTCAGACCGCGAGATGGCCGTGACTAGGAAAATGAAAGGCAGAGGGAAGCAGGGGGACGGCTTTGATGAGGTTTTTACATCTACTTTCTTAGGATGTTGATGCTGTGTGTGTGTGTATGTGTGCTGCAGCTGCACACACACGCTGCAGAGATTTCTCCTTCATGTTCTCCTCAAAGTTGGGGTTCAGTACAGTTAGCTGGTGAGGTTCACAGGAATATCTGGCACTGATGTTAGCGCTACAACGACCGAGCAGCACAGAGAGCTGCTTAGTGCAGGTGTGGGGAAACACTGAAACAAAGACACAGTTGGTGCATTTAACACCAGGGAAAAGTGTAGCTGGAGTGTTTGGTTTTTCTGGAGTTTCACATGAGTGTACAGATTTAGTTTAAATGCTAAGGTTTATTTGTACGTAGGATAAAAGTATCTACACAATTCCAGTTTGCAGACAAATGTGTTTTTTTATTCTTTGATTATATGTTTCTGGGATACAATTGTTTTTGCTGCTATTACATAACTCAAAACAACTTTAAATATCCTCTTTATATTCATGATTGAATGAGTTTTAAAGGCACAGTGTGTAGTTTCTGGCAGCATCTAGTGGTGAGGTTGCAAATCGTAACCAACTGAATAACCAAAGCCTGTAGAAGAACCTACAGCAGTCATTGAAAAAGCAAAAGGTTGTCTCTAGAGTGATTGTTCAGTTTGTCTGTTCTGGGCTACTGTAGAAACATGGTGGTGCAACATGGAGGGAGAGCTGCTCCAAATGTAGATACAATCAGCTCAATTGAAGGTAATAAAACCACAGCAATTCTTATTTTGATTAATTAAACACTAAATAAATCAGCCACCATATTATATTCCACTTCTGACAGTCCTGTCCTGCTAGATGCTGCAAAATATTACACACTATGCCTTTAAATCTTCTCTTGACATTCATGATTGAATTGTTTTAATGGGTTTACTGAGTCTAAGGGTTTTTATTGCCTGGGGTCAGTACTATCAGGCATTTTCTTGGTAAATATGGGGGTTGTAATTGATAGTATGTCAAATTATATTTCTAGCAAGTAAAACCTTGAAGAGTTTGGTAAATATTTGCAGTTGTGTATCTGTTGGACAAAACAAATGTTTTTTTATGGTAACTCTTGTTATGACAGTGAACGCAGCACATGAAATCTGTCAAATATAAAGATCTAAAAAGGTGTTCAGTGGTGTTTGATGAAACGAAGAGAAGAAGACAAGTTTGGAGGAGGATCTATGAACTGAACTGCCAGGACACTGTACAGAAAATGCATGTTTCTCAAACTATGGTTTCACGACCCAAAATTGGGCCATTCGTTGTCCAGCCCAAGTCAAGAAGTAACATGTTGCTGGTCCTGCAGGTCCAGCTGGTGGTGAAATCTGGCAGGAAATTACAGGCCCATCATAATATAATGGAGCTTTACTAGACAATGTTGAAACTGGCCTGTTGTCATGGCGACCTGCAGGAGAGTTGAGTGACTTTGCAAAGCAGTAAATTGTGATTTGTTGTTAATGTAACGATGTTAAACCAACACAACTTGTTCCATCTCTATTTAACTTTATTCTCTGTGGTATTTATTTGTTTAAATCTGGAGTGAAACTGCTGGTTTCATACGTTTTGTCATAATTTCGGGAAAAGACATCATGCACTTCCTCAGGTCCCCTTCACCAGCCTCACAAACTGGACACTTTTTTGACATGTGAGTGAGTGTGTGTGCACGTACAGCACGTTGGTGTCCATGCACAACTGTCTCTTTTTCTTGTCTTCTCTTTATTTTCTGGAAATGATTTTCAACCATTATCTGTTAACGCACATTCCTGCCTGCGCTCATTTTGTAGAATCTGGCCTGTCCTGCAGGTGAAATACATATTATTTGTAGAAATACTAATACAGTCACTAAGGCTTTAATACACCGTGCTGAGAAAACTAAAATAAAAGTAATGACTTTTTCAGCTTGAGGCAAAACAAATGACATCAGATTTGAGCTCAGTAGTGAAGGTTCTGTTGTTTATTGCTCAGATTGGATTAAAAATATCTAATTCTAATTAAACTAAATTCATACGAGAATAAAGTGGAAGGACAGACCAGCTAAACGAAAGCTTAACTTTATTTTGAATGAGTTGCTGGAAGAAGATACATTTACATGCATAGTTAAGTCCAATAATAACAGCCTCATATTTTCAATCATTCCCATAATGATGATTCTGCAACCCTGTCTATATTAGCATAGATGCGTATCCCATGACTGGTCTTGCAGAACCACAATGCCTCTGCTCTCCTGGCTGATGCATGTGTGCTTGTACAGTACGTGTGTTTGTCATCAGAGAGAGGAGCTGAAACACAAGGTCAGAGGTCAAACCAGTAAATCTGCTGAATGGTAAACTCAGCAACGGATTGGAGACACTTTTGATGCCATAAGAAAATCAAACCTCAAAGCAGAGCTTTTAGGAAACTAACTCGGTCGGGCTCTCAACTTCTCGGCTTTGGCCATGTGACAGAATGCTGATCTACTTCTGAATGTGTGTGTTTGAATACACAAGGAAGAAAGAAAGGTAACGTGTGTGTGTGTAGAGGTAGAGCTGGGCTGTTTTGTGTCTGCTTGAACACGTGAATGTTCCGAGTGTGAAAGTGTCAGCAGCAGCCTCCGAGTCTCAGAAGATGAAACGGTGTGAGGGTGAGTGTGGAGCTGGCAGCGTAATCCAAATGAAATCAGATTTGGCGTGTTCTCTGCTGTCGAATCTGCAGTCAAACACGACACTCGGCGTAAATACATCTGAACAGCGTGACTGCAGGTGTGTTTGATGGTGTTGGCGCTCCAGAGGAAACCTGCTGTGTGTCAAGGTGTTTATATTCTGAGGATTTCCTGTCTTTCCCAAAAGCTCAAACATTTTCCTGGAGTCTTCACTTGTTTCACTATTTGAAGCAGAATTTAAAATGTGATCCACAATTTTTTAATCAAAGCATAGTAATGATAATTTTATTATTAGAGTTCACCTTCATATCTTATGATCCAGCCAATGAGACTGAGGAAATCTAAGGAAGCTGTTAAATGCTATAACACAGTCAGTTCTATACTGATGCTATACTGTATGGTGATATCAGTTAAAATGGGTCATTTAAGGTTTGGGGGTCCCAACCCCTCTGGAAATTAGAGCCAATGACTACAAAGGATTTTAAACTGTTGCATGACAGTGCATGACAAATCTAACTAAATTTTTACATAATTCCAACACATAATGTTCAGAAACAGTCATTATTAATCAAAGACTTACACAGAAAAGGCATATTTGATATTGTGTTTTTGTCCCAAGTGACTTACCAAAACTTTGACCTGATATCAGCCTACATGTATGGTCCCCTCTACTGGCTACATTCTTGTTCATAGTTTTCTGCTGAAAAACTGAAACATGATGTAGTGTTATCTGTCCATATTTAGACAAATATTTATCTGTAAGTTTCATTTTAAACAAGCGTAAAAAAACAGCTACTTTGTTCAAAACAGTATGAATCCCATTACATGTTCTCATGAAAGCATGTGGAACTAATTCATTGAAAATAGACATAAAAGCTGCAGGCACATTTAAGTTTTCAGGAAAGCAGATGAAGGAAATCTTCCTGCCTTTACTCCAGGCGAACGAAGCTGAATGTGACGCTTCTTTTAAGTCTCAAAACTCAAAATGTTGCCTGTGAGAGGAAGCCAACTGGTTTTTATTTGGAGTATCCTGCCAGCTTTCTGCGTCGTCTCTGCTCTCCAGCAACCTACAAAATATGAAAATAATCAAGCTGTATGGACCCTGGCTTGTGGATATTGTGTGTATGAGTGTGTGGGCTAATGTGTGTATATTTGTGTCAGAGCCAAACGCTGCGCGAGGAGGAGGCCCATCTCCTGCGAGGCGTTTTTATGGAGGACCGTTTTAAACATTTAGTGTTTCCCTTAAAGACGCGGTGCAGAGCTGCACCTCATTCATTATGACGGCCTTGTGTGTTTGACTCTGTTTTTTGCTATATTTACATCTCAGTGCCAATGCTCTTGTGATTTTTCCACAACGACTTCTTCGCAGACGGAACGAAACTGTCTTCAACTGATCTCATCTCGTGTATGGAGACATTTTTCTTTTTGTAAATATGTATAAAGGTCTGCTTTCAATTGAATGTGTTTGTGTCTTGTGGTTTATTTTGTCAGAAATATATACAGATACTGAACATCGAATGAACATACGCATGCAGTAAAATCAGGCTGCTACCCAATGAAAAATAATGGTGGACGGTAACTTGAGTATATCAATTAGATGCTACTTCTACTGCTACATTTATCTGACAGCTTTAGTTGCTTTTCAGATGAAAATTTGACTAAATGGATAATAAAAACAAGCATAAATTTCAATACATAGTTAGAGATGAAACCTGTGATTTCAACTTAGTCTTTGATATTTGACAAAAGTCTTATTAGACATTACATTTTACATTTCACATGTCAATGAGTTGTTAACCCTCTATTGCATGAAATATTACATAGACATGGTAAAAAGGTTTTGGATGTTTGTAATACCCAAAATGACTTTAATAATTAAAGAAATATGAGAAAAAGTTGTAAACATAGGTTGAGGATAGTTTCATGCTATGTAAGTCAATGGGACTCCATTAGGTTGTATGCAAGAATTTTTAGTGTTTGCATATTTTTGCCAATATACAAAAAATGGCCAAAAAACTATTTTAGCATATTAGAAAAAAAACTTATAACATCAAAATTAAATTAAATATAAACAAATTACTGTTCACTTACACCATATAGTGAATTAATTTTTTTATTTAGTGAAAATCTTTCTGAAATTCTGAAAAAAGACAACCTTCCAGTGATGCTCACATGTCAAATGTCCAGCAAACAGGTCATGTGACCTGATAAATTGTCTTTCAAAATAAAAGCTCCCTTTTCACATCAACCTGTAAAAACATAGATTTTATATAACAGCTTTTTTTAAAAAAAATGAAGATATAGTAATTGTTGTCATATTGCAACACTACGTAATAGAGGGTAACAGCTCCACCAAATAGACATGGTTTCATTTCAATAAATGTTCAAATAATATAAACAAAAATATAATAAATAATATTTCACAAAAAATCTAAAATTAGAGAAAAATGAATCAGAACTTTGTTTCTTTATATTTTGGGGGGCATTTTTTTCTTTTAGCAGATAGGCTATACAGGAAATGAAAGATGCTCAACTTAACCCCCGCACATAGGCCACCAGGGTTCTGATGGAGCTGCTGCTGTGCAGAAGCTTGACAGCGACAACGGTTGAACCGCGGTGGTCTCTCCTGGAAGGAAACTCTTCAGGGTTAATCGTCAGAATTAATGACGCTGAACCGAAATCAGATGCAAACGTGGTAAAAACATCAGTCTCTAACATAGTTTTTAAAACTAAAAACATAGTTTACATAGTAGAATTTAATAATTCGAAATAGTGTAAATCTTCTCCCAGTTCATAGTCAGGGCCCACAGATGTTTTTCTTACTGTTTATTTAAAAAAATGTTTTTCAGCGAGATAGACCATCATACAATATTTATTTTTCTCCACACAAATGCACATAACCAGGTCCGGACACACGTCAGTGCACAGTCGTTCTCTGGAGATTTGTTCCATTCCTGCTTTGCTGCTCTTCGTGCACGTTGTCTATCACTGTCTTTGCTCCAAAACAGCTCCATACCATGCAAACCGCCGCCCCTCTCTGCCAAAGTGACCACATGCAGTTCCTTGTCATTAAAAGTTTAACAACTGGTATGTTTCTGCTGAGCAATCTGATGGTTGAGAGAAACGTTCCAATCGTGCCGGATACGGAGCAGCCTCCACTTGACTCGCTTCACTGTTTCCATCCCCCTGAGGTAAGGAGAGGGTCTGCACTTATTATTCCGCTCTCTATTTACATTGTTGTGAATGCACACTTCTCTCCAGCAACCATGACAGGCTCCGGTCAAGCGAGCGACTGTGGCTTTAGACATTTTTGTTACCCCCGAGATGCACTTTGTAAGCATAATCATGTAGAGGAATCTCCTTGAGGACGATGATTGGACTGATAATGTTTCAGCCTGAGAAACAGGATATCACCACAAAACACAAAACCCATGCATTAGGAGTAAAGTTGTGTTTTGTAGTGGTGCATTTTGTTAGGAATGAGACGTCCAGTGATTCATATGAGCCTCCACTGTCCGACAGAGCAAAGCTGTGATTTCCTAATTATAATAATAATAGTCTTTGCTATAATATAAAGCTCATATTTACCAATCAGCTCTGCGATCTAGACTTTTAACACCAACAAATCTCACATACAGAGCCAAATCGACAATGAATTGATCTGTTTATGAGATAAATCTTATTCCTCTGAATTGCATTGTCTGAAGACTATTAAAAACATGTTATTGAGCCCCTCCACTGCACTGGCTTCAATCCAAGTTAAAACACATTGTAATGCATGTTACTGACATTTGTACAGAGTAAAATATTACCATTTTTCCTGTAATGCCTTATATTACTGTGTTACAGCACAAATTAATGCATTACAGTAATTTATTACAGTAGGCTAAGTTCTGTTTGCAGAGCTTCACATACTTGATGCAAATCTCCCGTTCCACCACATCCCAAAGATGCTCTATTGGATTGAGATCTGGTGACTGTGGAGGCCATTTGAGTACAGTGAACTCATTGTCCTGTTCAAGAAACCAGTCTGAGATGATTCCAGCTTTATGACATGGCACATTATCCCGCTGAAAGTAGCATCAGAAGTTGGGTACATTGTGGTCATAAAGGGATGGACATGGTCAGCAACAATACTCAGGTAGGCTGTGGTGTTGCAACGATGCTCAATTGGTACCAAGGGGCCCAAAGAGTGCCAAGAAAATATTCCCCACACCATTACACCACCACCACCAGCCTGAACCGTTGATACAAGGCAGGATGGATCCATGCTTTCATGTTGTTGACGCCAAATTCTGACCCTACCATCCGAATGTTGCAGCAGAAATCGAGACTCATCAGACCAGGCAACGTTTTTCCAATCTTCTATTGTCCAATTTCCAGAGCTTGTGCAAATTGTAGCCTCAGTTTCTTGTTCTTAGCTGAAAGGAGTGGCACCCGGTGTGGTCTTCTGCTGCTGTAGCCCATCTGCCTCAAAGTTGGACGTACTGTGCTTTCAGAGACGCTCTTCTGCCTACCTTGGTTGTAACGGGTGGTTATTTGAGTCACTGTTGCCTTTCTATCAGCTCGAACCAGTCTGGCCATTCTCCTCTGACCTCTGGCATCAACAAGGCATTTCCACACACAGAACTGCCGCTCACTGGATATTTTTACTTTTTCGGACCATTCTCTGTAAACGCTAGAGATGGTTGTGCGTGAAAATCCCAGTAGATCAGCAGTTTCTGAAATACTCAGACCAGCCCTTCTGGCACCAACAACCATGCCACGTTCAAAGTCACTCAAATCACCTTTCTTCCCCATATTGATGCTCGGTTTGAACTGCAGGAGATTGTCTTGACCATGTCTACATGCCTAAATGCACTGAGTTGCCACCATGTGATTGGCTGATTAGAAATTAAGTGTTAACAAGCAATTGGACAGGTGTACCTAATAAAGTGGCCGGTGAGTGTGTATATATATATATATATATATATTGCAACTTCATGACTTTTTGCACTGTTCTGTGCGCTGTGCTCTGAGAAATTTACAGCATAGAGGTTGTGATGTGGAACAGAGATGAACTCAGATCGACTCTTGTTAAAAAAAATGCAAAAATGCAGATAAAACATATTGCCTCTTCCAGTGAAAACAGCATGATAAACTGAGCTGTATGCTGCTCTTCTAGTGCACAAAATGTGATAAATTGCTCTCTCGGTGCCCTTCAGTGAACACAACAAAATAAACAACGGATGATCCCACTGAGAAGGAATTGATCTGAAACATCCTCTAAACTGAATAAATCCTATCACTAGTTCCTATCCTTATCACTAGTCCTGCAGGACCAGTCATGTACAGTATGAGTAATAGTCTGAGGACAGCTGTGGTGGGTTTAGGCATAAAATATGGGTGTGAACAGTGTAATGAAAGCTGGTTTGAAATTTGTACACCAGTCATTGGCCTCATGAAGATGATGAGGGAGTTATTCAAACCACGAATTACAGTGAAATTAGAATGAAACACAGAGGAGCCGTGTCAGCATTGTCAGTGGTGATTTCACAGCCAAAGCTGTGGCTGTAATTTCAACCGACTTCTTCTGACATGTTTTCCCATTCAAAATGACAGATTCAGTACAACAAACCTGCCTTATTAGATCCAAATGACTATTAAAATTAAGTAAAAGCCATTTGTTTTGGTGGAGTTAAATATTCAGGATCTCTGATCTCACACACGTTTTCAGTTGGGTAAGGATTTGGTGATAAACAGTGTTGGGAAAGTTACTTCAAAACTTTCCAAACACTGTTATTTATTACTTGTTACTGTCAATTCAAAGTAATTCATTACATTACAATATTAGTGTATTTAAAATGTAAGGCATTACACTACTATTGCATTACTTACACTAGTTACAAGTTACTTACACTAAAATAACTGGAAATTTGGATTCATCAATCTAAATATACTGTAGTTCACCTTTGTCATTATTGCTGCTAGTTACAACAAGGATCTTACTGACAAGTTTTCAAAAAGCTGGTGATTCCACTGTTGAAAGTGGTTTTCATGTCCTCATCAACATCCTCCAACACAAGTCTCCTAACCTCTTGATGCTGAAGAATCTCAGAGTAGGAGACTGTTAATTTGGTCTATGTTGTGGTTTTATCTGTGGCAGAGAAGAAGAAGGATCTGCAGAGGGTGGTTGATGCTGCACAGAGGACTGTGGGACCCAGCCTATCCACCACCACGGACATTTACACCTGCAGATGCAGGAAACGGGCCTCCTGCATCATGAAGGACCCCACTCACCCTGCACACGCCCTGTTTACCCCTCTCCCCTCAGGCAGGAGGCTGCGGAGCATAAAGAGCGGAACCAAAAGACTGAGGACCAGCTTCTTCCCAGAAGCTGTGGGACTGTTGAACTCTGGAGGTCCCTGTAGCCCCTGCTGACCACAGACAATACTCACATTGCACTCTTGCACAGAATGCAGCTGTTTTGCACACTGGACCATAGCATTGTACATATTCTGTCTATAATTGCATATTTGTATTATATTTTACTCTGTCCATAATTGGATATTCTTATTGCATATACTATTTCTAGTCTTTATTTATTATTTATTTTCATATTTATTTTTATTCTATATTTAATATTTTTTATTACTGAACACTGGGCTGGACCCAGGGAACCAAATTTCGTTCAGCATATGTACATGTGCTGAATGACAATAAAGAATCCTTGAATCCTTATCTCCACTCTCATGCTCCACTTGCTTCCTTCCTAACTTCATGTTACTATGTCACCTCTGTAAATGTTAAATTACTGCTGCTATTTCAGGAAGTAGACACTTCTTTAGGTGTAACACACAAAGTACATTTTCCTACACATTATCCTGTTCTTCGATTCCTTATGTTTCATAAACATAAAGTAATGAGTGTGTGTCTATCTGGAGAATGTTCTATCCAACATTTCTACAGGTTCACTAATCTCCATCTTCTGCCTGATGAGCCAAAAAAAAGGAATTGAAAGATTTTTTGTGTGGCTATTTCACTGCTGCTGATCTTGTGGTGAGTGAACGAATTTGTATGAAGAAAAACACAAAAACAACCACTTCAATCCAGGTTAAAACACAATATAATGCATGTTATTGACCTTCCTGACTTTCCTGTAATGCCTTATATTACTGCGTCACAGCAAAAATCGATGAATTACTTAATTTATTACTTTTTTAACATGTTAATCCCAACACTGGTTACCTGTGGTTACTCTGTGGATTTTTCATCCAAAGTAAAAAAACAAGTAAACATGGTGACTTATAATGGTTTTATATTTATTGTCATTTCCCGCTCTCTCTACAAGGCTCAAAGAAAGAGAAAACCATACAAACACTATCACAGAACACTCCGGTGCAGGAAATAAGCACTTAGGAGGAGACGCTTTTGGCATCTGCCACATAGAATGACTCAACCACCCATTTGACTTTTTTTTTTCTTCCCCCAACTGCTCAGTAGTTTAGAAAGTTTTCTATACGCCACTTTGCTCATAAAGTGGTGTAATAAGAGGTTTGGACACTTCCCTTTCCCTTTCGCTGAGGTTCTTATATTGGATGAAACCGTCTGCTCATGACTAAGATTTAATTTACTGCTTCAGACATTTAAATTAATTCCGGCAGACACTCCAGGACATCATGGCAGGCTCACAAACGGATATTCCCACACATGCTTTGCTTTGAAAATGACCTTGCCTCTGACAGATGAATACATTTTCTTCTGAGCTTGTCACAACAAATTTTCAAATGAAATGTTCAAAGCCCATCGTTTTCTTCTTGACATGAGCATAAGATTGTGGAGTGTTGGATTGGTGTTGGACACGCCCATTTATAATAAGTGTTATCATTTTATAAAACAGATATCAGAGTCATGTTTAAAATGAAATATAATGATTTACAGCTCTGGCATTTATTTATTTATTATAGAGCATTTATTTGCCGGAAATGACAAATAGTTAAAATAACAAAAAAAGATCTAGATGTTTTCAGAACTCAAACAATGCAAAGAATAAAGATCAAATTCATTTTAAAAAACAACATAATATTGGGCGACGCAGTAGAGCAGGGGTTAGTGCTGGTGCCTCACAGCAAGAAGGTCGCAGTTTTAAGACCTTAATCAATTTAGTTGTGAGTGAATAGTGTCTGTGCACCCAGAAAGGATGGAAACCATCTGGCCCACCCTCTCACCTGTATTGTGACCCTAATGAGGAATAAGTAGGTATAGAAAATGAATGAATGACAACATAATACTACTGTTTACATTTAAGAAGAGTTCAGAAATCAATATTTGATGCAATAATCCTTATTATTAGTCTCAGATTTCATGCATCTTGTCATGCTCTCCACAGTCTTCACCATTGTTCTTGGGTGACTTTATTCCACTCTTGGTACCTCTTTAAGTAGAATGAGGTGTGCATGTGTTGGAATGCAACAGAAGCTGGAATGGAAGATGTAATATATATCATAAGTGAATAACAAGGGACTTAAGATTGAGCCTTGTGGCACCCGCTTATGGACAGTCTTCTGATACCTTGACTGTCCATAAGGGGGTGCCACAAGGCTCGATCTTAAGTCCCTTGTTATTCACTGTTTATATTAATGACTTAGGGGAAAATAATCAAAATGCAAATTTCCATTTTTGGATTACTCCTCCAGACCGTCACACTTACCTCACTTTCACATAAAAGGGGTTGCCATTATACAGTTGTTGTGTACCTATTGTGTATGATGATCATTCTTCCCCAGGATGGACTCTGATCCACACATCTCATCTCCCTGTGCTTTCTGTGATTGCATGTTTTTGTTTGTTGTTTTATCACTACCATATTGGTCAGGCCTTGCTCAAAAAAGAGATCATTTAATCTCAAGCAACTTGCCTGGTTAAATAAAGCTGAAAAAAATACATGTAGAGATGCTGATTTCAGAAAAAACTATGCAGTGGTCTCTTATTTCTTTCCAGAGCTGTGTTAAAATAAAACAATAATAAGACTGCGAGGACCAAAGCTGTGGCTGGTTGAGTCTCATCTAATCTAGTCGTGTCTGTTCGTGTCTAGTCGAGTTAAAAATGAACTTTAAGGCAATGAAGAAACCAGGTGTGATTCAGACAAATGAGGCAGAATTCATCTAGTTTTTTAACAAAATATGTCAACTATATGGACCTGACCACTGAATTATTATCACAGTTAACACGAGTGATGAGACAAAAGAAGCACCCATTGTAGCATCATATCTGGTTTTTGAAGGAGAAGCGATGCTTCAGGTTGAAGCAGGCTGCTGACCTGCTCCTGAACTGATATATCATACATGATTTATGGAACCATTCATTGTCATTCTGGTTGCCAATGTGCATTATCCAAGTCTCCAGCTCCTACAATAAAAAAAACCCACGTCTGTGCGGAGGCACGTGCTTTCAATTAGCTTCGTATTCCTCATTTTCCTCATGTTGCCTTTGTTGTGGTTGTTACTTGTGATTCAAAACAGCTTCTCTCTGAACGGTAATAGCAGAAAGAAGAGAAGGATATCTAGTGAGAATCGTGCTGGTTATTGAGGGCTCTACTGGGAAACAGCTTGGAAACTATCAGCATATTTCAGAGGTTTTAATTGTCTTTAGGTAAATGTCTCCAGCTTTGATTTTGTTTGGCAGAGACTCGGAGGGAACTAATGGGATGTAACAGCCGATTCCCCGGTGAGAAGGAGAGGGAGCAGCTGGCCTGGATGGAGCAGATTAGAGATTTTGCCAGATCTATATGTGGTGACAGTGTGGTTTTGAATCGTTCCCTCCTCCTCTGCAGCAGTGTTTGTCATTTCTGACCACATTCAAGGGTTTAAAAAAGCCGCAGATGCTGGCGCGGCTTCCAGCTGTAGAGGCGAACATGTTAAAGTGAGAGCTCCTCGTTATGAACTCTGCTCTGTTCACCAGCAATTTAAATAATTTCCAAAAACACTTTCCTCATAGCGATTCATGAGCCAAAAGAAGAACGGCAGTTTAGCAGCTAATTAAAAAAAAGGCACAAGTGTGAATCTTGACCTGATTTCAGTTTTGGCACAGATGCTTATTTAAATGAGGACTGGGACTGCTGGTAATTATGAGTCATGAGTATCATGAATAAGATGATAATATTAAAAGAAAGGATCCTTTGTTTATATCATTATCCTTCCAAAAATCAGACATTAGTAATATCATGTTGCCAGTGAAAGTGATTTGAGTGATTTCATGGCTTGAATTTTGCTATTATTGCATTTGAATGTGGACAACTCTTGTTATTTATGAAGATATATTTATAAATATATTGATTCTGAAGTGGCTGATTTGTTGTGTGGTTTACTTCATAGAATAGAATAGAATAGATTTTATTGCCATTTGTACAGGTTAAAGACAAGTTTAAACGAGTACATTGGAATTCTTGTGTGCGTCCTGACACACCGAGTGTGTTTCCATGCACACCAGTATCCTGGTTATGTGTTGCTCATATTAGCACCTGATCCTGGTTTCAGAAACCTGGTTACGATGCCTGTTACACTCATTTAAACACATTATCCAGGTTTGTGAACATTCTTTGTTGGTGAAGAAATAATCTGCTGAGATATTGAGAAATCACAACTGAACACAAATCAGCAGAAAGCTGGATACTGTTAGAAATATTCCATGTAAACACTGTATCCAGAACATGGTTAAAATGTGATGTTGTTGTGTGTAAATACACTTACTGACTCTCGGGTCTTAGGAGGTTTCTAATCAAACTGTTTTTATTTAACCTGAAAGACTCCGAATATCTTTTATGTTAATACAAATACAGCACTTCACTATGTTTGAAGAAATTCTCCTCTGAAGATAACTTCTCAGCAGGAGGTCAGAGGTCAGACTCAGCTGCCTGCAAAAATCAGAACCCTTCAGGCACAGCTGCACCTCAGGGTCCTGAACCCTGGTGACCCTGTGTCTTTGCCCATCAGGACACACTGCTCCTACCAGAATGCAACTAGTATTCAGCTTCATAGCCTGAGGGGCTGTGGTGTTTGTCTCCATCTGTGGGAGAACAGAGACACACACAGCATGAACCGCGATAGAGTGAAGTCGCTCAGGTTCAATATGCAGAAAACAAAAAGCAGAAAGTTCAAATGACAAATTTCATAAATCCACGTTCTTCAGGTCTCGCCTATCGTTTGACCATTTAATGGTTGAACTTTAGAAATTATTCTGATTCTTCTATATTCAACTTATAAACAAAAAGAAATATGCACATGGTGTTATTTAGCATTGTTGTTTGTAAAGAAATCTGTTTGCATTACCTGTTATCTATATCTATCTATATAATTCTATCTATATTTTATTATTACTTTTACACTTATTGACTGTATCAACTGAAAGTGATGTCATGTCCTTCATTATCTGTATTTCATTATTGTTGTTTTTTATTATTGTCACAAATTTTAAGTGATGATTTCTATAAATAAATAAAGTGATGAAAGCTTCACTATACAGATAAAATGTTGGTTATAGTTATAATACTACAACATGCAGCAATATTACTCTACACATATTTCCCTCAGTTTTTCCAAGACTATGTTTATTAAGTTTTCAACAGTTTGTAATTAACAATTACAAAACTAATATTGATAACAAACAAATTACATTATAAATAAATAAATTCTTTACGTATGCACACAATTGAATACACAGATACAGACCTATTAGGGATGCAGCAATATCATAGTTGTTAAAATAAATAAATAAAATTAACCCCCTTACATAATAGGAGAAATAAATACCACTTATAAAGGGGAAAAATACTAAATAATAAAATAAATTGAATGAATGAAAATAAAACAAAATGTCTGGGGGAACTTTTATATACCTTTTAATACCTCAATATGCTGGAATCACAGCTTACATTTACAAAAACCTCTTTTACTTATTTAAATAATTATGTTGCTATATTAAGTACTGGGGGGGGGGGACGCTTTCCTTTAAGTAATTATTTATTTTATTTTAATGCCTTATGTTTGCAAGGCGGAACATTTCACTTGGTGTGCGCACGGAAGCATTTTCAGGTCGGACTCGGTTGTTGATTACAGCTCTAGGGACAGAATCTGCACTGGTGAGTGTTTCCTCCATCACACTGAGCTCAGTAAGAGCTGCAGCGTGAATCTGTCAGTAGATAAACAGCGGACATATGACCATTAACCCTCCATGACGTAACCGCGCTACAACATATCCCGCAGTGTGAGTTAAAGGCCCGGACAGCAAACGTTAACCTGCTATGCTAACACCAGTCAACAAGGCGGCTAATGACGAGTCTGTATTCACTTCCTCAACGCATGCAGCAGTTATTAATCTCTCCTTGGTTTCTTTCGTTTCAGTTTGTCTGTATTATTGGGTTTGATCCAACGGAGTGTTTGTTCACGGACTTCTGCAGGAAGTCTCATGAATGTAAGCTAGTGCTAACAAAGTTAGCCAAGTGTTGTGTTGCTGCTGTTAACCTAAAATCATGACGTCATTTCACACTTGAGATAAAAATAAAAATAAAAAGTAGACACGTGCCAAACAAGCAACAGTGGATAGTGAGATTTTAACAGCGATGACTGTAATCTTAATCTTGATATTAAGCATTTAGTGAATATTATCTAACTATGCAAAGCTAGTCAGTCAAATACATGTTCCTAGAGTTCTACACTTTAAGATGATTCTCAAAGCTCCAGGTGCATTTGTATAGACAGGATGTTAAATTACAATGCAGCAGTAGCATTACACACAGTGACAATAACAACATATAGAATAAGAATATAAAATCCTATACATAATAAAATTGCAAAATGGTACTAACCAATAAAATGTAATGTACAAAAAGTATATACAACAAATTTGCAGTGTTGATTTTAGTGCAAAGTAAAACATGTGTGATGTGTGTAGAAAATAAAGTGCAGAGTGATTATAAGTTATTAGTGGTTCATAGCTGAAGATCTTTATTCATAAAGCACAAAAGAATAGACATTTAAAAGGTGACAAAATGCTGTAAATAATAATGCAATTGATAATACAACAATAGTAATATAGAAAGCATATTTACCAAATTAGGTGCAGTTAAAAGCTAAGAACAATAAGTATGTTATAAGATCACTCTTAAGTGTCTATTGTGGGGGAGAAGTGGATGAGTGGAGAGAGTTTTGGGACCAATAACCTTAGATTCTTGCTCTTAGCACAGACTGGAGTCTTTGGTCAAAGGACCTCAGCTTTTTTGTCATATTGCACCTTAAAAACACCCGGATTTTGAAATAAATCCTGTAGGTGATGAGTAGTAAGTGGAGGGAGACAACAAGAGAATGATGTGGTTCCTCTTTTTTGACCTTGTAAATAGTCTTGCTGCTGCATACAGTAACCAAAGTGACATTTTAGTTTTGTAATTGTTCTGTGTTGCACGAAACTTAGTTTTGCTCCGTTGTCTATTAGATTTATTAAATTTAACCAATAACTCAATCTAGAAAATGTAGTTTAGGATATGTTGAGAGTTTAATATTCATTTCCATGTGAAAAATGTTGTAAACCAAAGTAGGACAAAAGCTTTGTGGGTTGAAGGCAAGTGATTATATGCACACCAAGGATCTTTGTCAGGTCAAATTTTTTGTTGAAAACATCTTGAGTAGAATATCTGATCTAATTTTTCAGACATTTTATTAACATGTCAGCCTGAGAGCTCATTGTAAGAAGAAAGCTGTCAGTATATATTCTGTTAATGGCAAAGTTCTTTATTAAACCCAGAGGCATCAAGTAGTTTCATACGTAGTATATATTAAAAGTTAAAACACAGATTTAGAAAGCATCGCTTCCTCTAACAGGTTTCCTGTAACATTGTCTTCAGCAGCAGGTGGAGGGATGAGTCTCTCCCCTGTGATTGGCACAGAGGTGCCAGAAACTGCAAACGGGGTCGTGACACCCGTCTCTTCAGAAAATGGCCCCCATGTCCCCGTCTCCGTGAAATGTGGAGGGGGCAGAGTGCTTTGTCCTGGGGAGACACCGGAGGACGAGTCCCTCGGACACACAGACAACCACTTACGTGGGGAAAACAGAGTATATGACGGCGAAGGCTGCACAGACATGGACGATAACAAGAGAACGACCGGTTTCTCATCACATGCTCCCAGCATGACAGGCCCCTCCCTCCCTGCAGCCACACACACAGCAGACTGCGAATCAGATTCCAAAGACTTTCCTGAGTCCCCTAATGCTGTTGGGCCTCCTGATGCATCTCAGCCATGGGACTCAACACGCCTAGAACGCTCCAAAGACCTGACTCGGCGAGGAGGCCCTGCCGACGCTTATAGGCAGGGGACAGAGCCGGAGACTCTGGATGGAGGAGCTGACGGCCAGGAGGATGAGGAAGATGGAGAAAAGGAGAAACAGGACGAGGAAGAGGATGAGAAGAATGAACAGAAGTGGAGGCATGAAGAAGCCAGAAAAGAGGTGGAGGTGGGTGGACTATAAGCAGTATCAGCGTCATTAGACTTTAGATGCATATAAAGTCAATAGAGAGATTAATTTAGACGTGAATCATGCAGACATGTCTGACAGACAAACAGATCCACTCTCAGGCTGGTTTCCTAATGATTTGTTGATATACACTACTTAAAATAAGTTAGGGATATTGTTGTTTACATAAATGCTTTTCCTACATTTTCTGAATTTTATTGAAATAAGGAAAAGTTCCCTTTGATATTACTAATAATGAAGGAGAAGAAACAGTAATTTAATACCCCTTCATCTTCTTCCCTTCTTCTCCTTCTCCACTCTTCATTCACCCCTCACCTACATTCTTTAGTCTTTACGACGGTACTCCTCCTCAGCACCAGGTCCCAGCACCTCCTCTTCCTCTCCTCCACCTCCTCTCCTTCCCTCAGACGACGCCCCCTGCCCTCCCCACGTCATGGCCCAGGTCTGGGTCCGCAATGTCCGAGGGATGCAGGACAGCAAGAGCCTGGATGAAATCAGCCAATCGTGTGGAGGTAGACAGCTGTCGTTTGCCTCATTCCTCCTTTCTTGCCTGGATTAATGAATAGAAAAATGTAAAAAAAAAATTGAAAACAGATTAGTGAATCAAAACTTTGTTCTTCTTTCCTCTCACAATCATCTCACAACCCCTCACATTTATTTGCGGACCCTTTGGAGGGGCCTGATTCCGAGGTTGGGAACCACTGGACTTAAATAAATACTGCAAATAAATTGGTTAAACTAGCTCCACCTCCAACATCTACAACAGTAATTGAATTTATGAGTTTGGAATAATACCTTAACAAGACTTGAAACAGTCTTGAATTTTGATATCTGGGTCTTAAAATGTGTGCAGTATGTAATTTTGTGTCAGGTTTTAGTGAATAAAATATTACTAAATGTAGTATGCATTAATTTATTAATGAATTAATAGACTTTATCATTCTGTTTGCTGTAGTACATCATATTTACAATATGATGTATTACTGCTATAGGTGAGGTTTTAGTGAAAAAACATTTCATGTGTAAGAAGTACACAATTTATACAAATAGAAATAAACAAATTTAAAAAAATGTTTTTCGTTGTTGGTAGTTCTGTAAAATATGGAATAAAAGTTTTTGTGAAAAGTTTTTTTTATAAATGGTCTGAAAAAGACTTGAATTTAACTTGATGTATGAACCATGAATGATATATCAGAGACAACCTTTGTACTTTTACTTGAATAGGTTCAATACTTTTGCTGCGACTACTTTTAATGTACTTTTACTGTAGTAGGATTTTTCATGCAGGACTTCTGAGTCAGAGTACTTCTTTCAGCACTGAGTATACATAATATGTAAATTGATAGAAAAAGGAACTGGAAGTGCTTAAAGGAGAACTTCCTTACTTCCCTCCTTTCCACAGGTGGTCTGGGGGCCCGGGGAGGGGGCAGAGGAGGCCAGTCAGAGGGCCGGCGGGCCACCATTTCCTCGGCTCTGGAGCTGGAGGGGACGGTCAGTCACGAGGGAGACCTGACCCACTTCATCACCAAGAACCTGGAGCAGAAGATCAAGATGAGCTCCAAGCCCAGTCTGGACTGCAGCGACTGTGAGTCTGAGGCTGAAGCAACCTTCAACAAATCAAGTAAATCTTTATTCATTAATGACACAATTCATAACACAAGGATTAGAAGTTTCACTGTGTGTATGTGTGTGTACTGATGCAGTCTAGGTGTACACAGTGTTTTCCCTGCAGAGGCTCACAGGCAGCCGCTACTCATCATTAATGCATAGTTTTGTTCATGTCCAAATAAGAAGTAATGGGGAATCAATACACTATCTTTAGCAGATGAATTGCTGTTGTCTGTCGTCTCATGATGAACTGATGGAGACTCAATGCATCATCTAACAGCCTGAGGTGTTCACAGCACTAAACAACGTCTGCTTTATTTTATTGGAGTTTAAAATAGTTTTCCCATTTGATTTTCTCATTTCATATCTATACATGTCTAATGTTTAATTTCATTATATTTTTATATAGATTGTATAGCATAAAAATCTGGTTACAGTTAGCATAAAGAAGTGTGGTACAAGTCAATTAAATTATAATAATTTGTAATCAGTTAATCATTGTTATATGGTAGAATATATCAAAGAAAAATGTCTCTAACTTGTTGCCATGGTGAAAACAGCTTTACTTCTGTTTCCTTACATCATTACTGTTTTTTAATTGAGCTGATTTTTCTGTATAGTTGGATAGAATTTGCAGTATGTATGAAGTAGGGCTGCTCGATTATGCAAAAAATCATTATCATGATCATTTTGATCAATATTAAAATCAAGATTATTCAAATGATAATTTTTTTAGTTACACAAAGCATGATTGACTGTGCTTTAGTTTGGGATGGATGAACAGATTAGTTGTGTTGCTACATAGATATCATCTAATAGCAAATCTTTCAACCTTATGTTTCCATATGTTTGTTTATAGCTCTCAAACTTACACTCTCGCTTTTAATAATGTCAAATAACTTTAAACTCAATTATATGTTTTTCAAAATCATTTGACACGAACAACCTTAGTATAAAGGTGGACTAGCGGTTAGAGAAACCTTCCCTCATTTTCTGAGTTCCCCCTGAAAGTGATTTCTTTTAGCTGAATACTTAAAATGTGATGACATCATCTGATTAAATTAGACTCCGACAGTGTTTTAACGACTCGGCAGAGACTGCAGAAATTGAAATAGTTTTTTTCTTAAAGCTTAGGTGAATACAACTCTTTCAGAAATTACATCATTTCTTTAAGTTCAGCTGTGTGACTTAATCCACCGAAAACAAACCCAGTGTGTCCATTAGCAGTCGTCTGTCTTGCCAAATTTTTCCAGAACCGCTGCCGTTCACTCTGAGATAAACCCGTCTGGATTAGACTAAACTGGCCACTCGATTTAAACACAGGAACACAGTCAGTATGCCCTTTGTGGCGGCTCATTCCCTCTACCTGCTGATTCGATTAGGATGGATGACTCACAGACTTTGTTTAGACTGGAAGGATTTATAACCGAGGCCCTACTGCAGCACGACCTCATGGAGCCTACAAATACAAAAGTGGTCTCACAATAAAGTTGCTGTATATGCTCCAACTTTATTTTTTGCTGGAGTTTTGATTTCATTGGACTTTTTTTCCCTTCTTTGTGCACCTGGCAGTAGGTGAAGTTGTCAGCTTCTACAGTCGTGCTGCAGCTCCACAGAAATCATTGTTTTTGTCCACTGGCCACCTGTGTTCTTATATTCTAAGATAGCCCTGGTTAAATGCCAACATTTGTTTAAATATGAGCAGGTGTGTTTTTTAACAGGAGTAATTCTTTAGTTAGTGTTGTTTTGTTTGCGGTTCTCTTTTCAATCACTCAGTCACATTGACATGTGATAGTAGGTAAACACAGGTGTTACCAGTGACAGAGTCAGCTGTTGCTATTGTGTGTGTTGGCTGTGTTGTGTAGATATATGGGTTCTGACCTGTTGCAATAGTAGAAAACAACAACTTTTTTGCTGCTTTTGGATGTTCCAAAGAATGAAATAAACATGCTAAACAACACGGAATAACATTTCACAGGTGAGAAGATATTTCACAATATTTTACTGTTTATAATGAACAAGAACAAGTTAATTTGATTTATCACAATAGATAACCAAGTATCCTGTATTATTAATGCTTGTCTGGCATGTATAATAATCCAAACTGCTTTTCAATTGGTTGAAAATACAGTGAGCCATGATGAGTTTAATTGTGGCCTAGATAGTCATTGACTAATATAGCGACCAAGTTGCTACATCGCTCCAATGAACAGCAGCAGCCAATGCAGGATCTGTTTATAGCCATGATGTTGGCATCATTGTAAAGGCTGCTACACAAAATAGAACAGAACCTTAATTCATTTATGAATAGAACTTGTTTACCTGCTATTTCATGTGTGGCTGCTGTTAATAACATTTACTCCAACAATTTCCAAACCCGGCTTAAAGAGCAAAGTTTGCATCAAGCTGACTTGTTTGTGCGTCTGAATGTGTGTTGTTTGTTGCTGGGATGATTTGTATCAGTGAACAGACACCGACAGGTCTGAAAACTGATAATTTGTCAAATATCAAGAAAAAAAGCAAACATCAGTTGGTTCAACTTTCTAAATGTGATGATTTGCTGTTTTTTTTCAGTTTTAAATTATTTAACCCTCTATTGCATAAAATATTACTGAGATATGGTACAAATGTTTTAAATGTTTTTATTACCTAAAATAGACATATATAGGAAAATATGTAAGAAAAAGTTGTAAATATAATCAATGAGACTCCATTATGTTGTATACACTAGAAGTTTTCCATATTTGCATATTGTTGCCATATATGAACAAATTCATATCAATCCATTCAGCATATTAGAAATAAAACATATAACTTCAAAATTGAATTAAAGGGTTAAAAAGAAGTTTACTTATCCTACATAGTGAGTTAAAAATGTTTATTTGGTGAAATTTTTCTGAACAAAAGACAACCTTTGGTTGTGAGACAATGCTGCTCACACGTCAAACGTCCATGAGAAAACAGGATATCCTGGTCATGTGACCTCAAAGTCGTATGTCCTACCAAAAAATATCCCCCTATTTCGTCTAACTGTAGAAACATAGGTTCTATATCCCAGCTTTTTAGAAAAATAAAGATAAAGTAATGGTTGCCATATATGCAATAGAGGGTTAAATATGATCTATAATGGGACTCACTGAATGATCAAAGGTGTGTTTGTTTCTATGGTAATGAAAGGCCAAATAGCTTTGTTTTGCTTTGTTTAATCAATTATACCCTGAATAGATTAATCAGGAGAATAATCAATAAAAAACAAGCAGCCCTTGTTGTGTTGTAATCATCTAATCCCTCAAGTGTTTTCTTGCCAGCGGACTGTTCAGGCCCCATCTACCGAAGCCGAGGGTTGTCACGGAGACCAGCGGATATTCCACCCATCGATCCTGCTGTCCTATTGGACCTTCAGAGACACGCCCAGGAAGTGGCGCACAGTGTGGAGATGATGATGCGGAGCCTCAACGGGACCATCCAGAACGTGAGTCCTGAATCTGACTTCACTCTCTAACTGATGCTGATCAACCTCCATGTTCACGTTGAATTCACATACGACATGTTACAGTGTGACATGAGCACTACATTATTCTGTCCATTGATCCAGATGACAGCTTTGAGTGTGGGCTACATCCAGACCTACAGAGACTCAGTGGACAGCCTGGGAGAGTCTGTGGACATGAGTATAAAGGTGAAGTGTGTGTTTGTGTATTTGTATTTGACAGAAACGGGCAAGTCTATGCTTGTTCTTTGGAGGTTATTGGTACTTCTTGTAAAAGTATAAATCAAAACAACAAACATTAAGAGCAGGTGGGTGGTTGTTGCTGTCAATTCCATCCTTTTGGTTAAATATATGACCTTAAATTTTGTCTCCTACACTCTGTAACTCATTTTGTGTTTTCCTTCACAAAAATAAAAGATCACAAACCAATCTTTTATGATTGTCAATTAATCAAACAATCAATTTTTATCTGTCACATATTATCACTGTGTAATCCTGTCAGTTTTTTCATTTGTGAACTATGACAAGTAATTAGTCATAATCAATAAGCTGGCTGAGCCATGAAGTATTTTAAGTCTTTCCAGAGGCATTTTTTCTTTATTCTTATAATACAAAATTTAACAATATTTTTTTTTTACTTTTCTTTATTAAAAGTGATTTCACTTTCAAAAAAGGAGTCACTTTCAAAACACATTCTCAATCCATTGAACTTTTGTCAAAGAACAGTTGTTGGCATTTTGCCAGCTGACGACTTAAGAGAGCTGCTAATCTTCAACCTGTACATGAATATATTCAAGTGTAAATGTAAATTCTATTCTTGGGAAATGGTGCCGAACATAATTTGGAACAGAAATGTATTCCTGGAGGAAAACTCCTATAAATTGATTTTAAATAAACAGAGATTCAGAGACACTACAGTTAAATCGCTGTACAGCAGGGTCTCGTCCTTCAACATGAAAAATGTTCATTGGACACTTTGTATAAATGAGGAGATTTCTTTGCACTTGTTGTAGAGATATTTACTGGAATTCAGGCTACCAGACTGTGTTAAACAACCTATGAACATGAAACCCGTCTATTAACAGTTTAACAGACCTGGAAGAAAAAAACTTGTATTACGTCATCAAAGCATTGCAGCTCGAGAACTAATCTTGCATCACATCATATTCTGTATTCACCCCTGATTCAGCCACAGCCCATATGTTCATCTTTTTCATCGCCTGCCGTTTTATTTCCCTCCCACAGGGCATGTACACGCTGATGGCTCGCTGTGAGGAGCTGGATCGCTCCATGCAGCCCATACACACCCTGGCTGCACAGATCCGTGACATCAAACGCACCCTGGATGCTCTGGAGGCCATCTGCAAGTAAACCCCCCCCTCCCTGGACACGCATCCCGACTGCAAAGATCCAACATCAAGCACATCCCACAACGAGGCTGTCCGCAAGTAAACCCCACCCGTCTGCAGGTAGCACACACACACACTGCAGCGAAGTGCACCTCTGGATTCCTGGAAAGCTACTAGGCATGCTGGATGACTGGCGCTCGTAGTCCCTCCGCTTGTTTCATCATTTGAAGACGACTGTGTTTGTGTTGTGAGATCTCAGATTAATTGCGCTTGATTCAGGGCTGAGCTTTTTTTTTTTTTTTTTTTTTAAAAAAAGCAGTCTCTCTTCCTCTAATGAAAATGTTGTGTAACAAAATCTCACAGATTAATGTTTTTTTTGGAGACACTTGTTGAAGTGCCCTGAACACACAGACAGACACAGATGTGTGAAGGTGTGGGGCGATGCCCTCTTCTACCACTTCACAGACTTAGAAACGTGAGGTATTATCCGTCCAGCCCGCTCGGTTCAGATTGCACTAACCTCTCCTCACCACATGTGGGCGATGTTTCTCTCTGTCTCTTCACCCATGGAGGCGTCTGTATGAACTGAGCAGAAGACTGGAACAGAAAGTCTATTTTTTATTCTTATGCAACAAAGATCCGATTCTTTCACTGCAGGCTAAACAAGGGGACGGGAGCATCACGTGTGTCTTTTTTATGTTTATTTATTCCGTTTCTCAGCATGCGTACACTCGATGTCACTGGGAACTGACCTGGACAACCAGAGGAGTCGGCTGTCGGTCACCGAATACTTTAAGCGTTTAAATATGTCGCTCAAATGCTGCTTGAAGGTGCCCATCGAAGGAAAGTATCTCTCTCTTTTTCTACTCTTTCAGACTGTTTATCAGTTTACAGGCAAACTTTCCCTCCACACGTCTGCTTTCATCTCTACTTTTATTTCTCTATCATCAGCCATGTGTCGTTCAGGCTAAAAATCGCACTTTGATTCTTCTGTGTCAATGCAGTCCAAGATGTTGTCGAGAGCATATCTGAGAAAAGTATCTTCTTGAAATCTGAAGCCGTTTACAATGGTTTAAAGGTCCCATATTGTACACTTTTCCTGTGCTTTATTTGAAGTTGTAATGTCACTAACAAGACATGTTTGTGGTTTTAAATAACAAAAAAATCATCTCAGTATAGTTTTACATCTCCTCTCTCAAACTTCTCTCTGGGGCACTAGAAAGAACAGGTTGTCTGTCTCATTAATTATTAATAACCTGTCCTCTGGCTGATTTGAATGGCTGTGAATGGGGCGGGTGGTGGTGATTGTATAGTCATGACATCACAAGTTCACAGATATCTGATGGCTGGTTTTAAGGCTGGTTTCTGAATTCAGGCTGTGGACTGAACAATATTTAAAGAACACCTCCACCTTCTTATAATCCAAAAGATAGAGGAAATCTACCATTTTATGATATAGGACCTTTAATATCCAGGTATGTAAGTAGCAGATAAACTGTTCAGTACCAATAAATGGGTTTTACTTATATCTCTATTAGGAGTCACTTTCAAAACACATTCTCAATCCATTGAACTTTTCTCAAAGAACAGTTGTTGGCATTTTGCCAGCTGACGACTTAAGAGAGCTGCTAATCTTCAACCTGTACATGAATATATTCAAGACCCTGGTTGTAAATGTAAATTTTATTCTTGAGAAATGGTGGCTAATATAATTTGGAACAAAAATTTATTCCTGGAGGAAAGAAAAAAACCTCCTGTAAATTGATTTTAAATAAACAGAGTCTCAGAGAAATCACAGTTGTACTCCAGTTGAATTGCTGTACAGCGTGTTCTCGTTTTTCGTCCTTCAACATGAAAAACATCCATTGGACACTTTGTATAAACTTTAAATGTGGATGCACTCTGCCTCTAGATTGAACTAAGATGTACCTGTACTGCAATTAAATGATGATGAAGCAATTATTTATTAGTTAACTGAATAATAAAAGCAGCAGACACTGAATGACTGCAGTGTTTATTGGCTGATACTTTACCGACATGAAGCCATTTGCTCTCATGGAGCATTTTACATTATTTAATAAGGAGACTGTTGTACTTCTGTCATTGCACTGGTGGGTAGTCGTGTAGTAGATCACAATACGTGTACATAGATCACAGTACATGTACCTATTACTGATGGCAGGAAATATGTTCGTAGAATTGAGTGTTCATGGTGTCATGATCCATTTCTTGATTTGAGCGCTTCAAAACAATTTTACGATTCGTCCAAACCAGCTAATGAAGTGGATTTTGGAAAATATTTCGTCTACAAAATGGCAGTAATACTGCAGGCAAAGTACACATTTTCATCCTGGCTGCAGTATTGACGTTTAAATCTGATATAAAATTCATAGCGTTGTGTAGTTGTAATGATCCTGGTCCCCTCGGTGATACTGAATTCTACTTTTCCTTGCCTGAAAAAAGCTAAATGCTCGTTTATAGGTGAATTTGGCTTCAAGTTTCCAAAAAAAAAAATTTTTTAAAAATTGAATGGTAGATTGTCATGATAAAGAAGGATCTGGGACACGGGAGATATGAGAGAAAATGTCCTTTTGTTGTTCATAATATATATAATTGTATGATTCATTTTCTGTTGTACAATCAGATGCACCTGTGTACATATGATCTCTTTCTGTAACTAAAAAATGATTTAGATACCCTTCGTCTTGAGTGTATATTTTAATGAAAAATAACAAATAAATTTACATCAGCTGCAAATACAAATGTTTCATTCTTCTTTCTTTTCTTCTTTTTTCAGTAAAGTGCTTAATGCAGCACAATTCTTATTGAACATGGGAGGAAAGATATAAACCATGCTGTGTGACTCATTTTTAATGAAGTATCTGTTAATTCAAACAGATTTTTTAATAACAGTCTTAGCAAGAACCATCATCACTGACCAATGTTCAACAGTGCAGTTCAACCAGGACACAGGTAGAGGGGACTAGAGCGCTCAGAAAGATGGTGGATATGCTTTTTGAATGAGTATATGAACATTTTGGATATAAGACATCCATATAAACCCTAGATTATTCAGTGTGCTCCAGAACTGTCTGAAATAACATTTTTAGAATGTGATTCTCAGATTTTTAACTGAGACTCATTAATACAAATCATTTTACAATCAAAAGCTCTTTAAGGCGGATCCACCCATATTACAAAAATAATTTTAAATAAATCAGTAACTACTACTAGTACATAACATAAAGAGGTATTTGTTGAATGTTTTTTTTGTTATATCTCTTTCTACAATGTGTCCTGGTTACTTTGGGTAATCAACTTCACTCAACAACTTGCATTGGAACTAGAAATGGGGACTGAATTTTCATTGTTTTTCTGTAAACAGACACTTTAACTCAATGTAAATATTCAGTGGTAGGGTTCGGTCTATGAAGCCCATATCATATGCATTATAAACATACTTAAAACGCTGTATAACTATAGTTATAAGCACTCAAATATTCATGATGCTTTATAACAATAATTATCACACATAAATGTTTTATAATTACTTTTAAGGTCAATGCTTCATTATTACATGATTGTTTTTGCTGGGATCGTAGCAAGAACTATAATTCTTGTAGTTATAAGATATTATAGTCACTGATAGAAAAAATGATGTGATTATAAGTTAACATAAGTGGTCACTGGCTGCAAAGAAACAAAGCACTGACAAGTCAGTGAGCAAATAAAATGTGCAAAAAATTGGGTTGAGGAACTGATTTTGTGAAAACTCTATCATACTGGGTTTCCAAACTTCCCTAACTCGTGGCCCACAATCGACCACATAAACAATACAGCAGCTAAATAGAGCACTTTTTAAATAATAATGATCAAACATTCACGACTGAACCAAATGCAAGTGAGATAGTTAGAATTGTGGTGTCAGGATTTCATTTTTTCCTTTAAAATATACATTCAGTGTGTAATACAACTTTTAAGAATTAAAAATATATATACATTAAAAAATGGTTTTAAGTATTACATTTGGCGACCAACTTGCAACACCTTCGCTACCCACCAGGGGGCCACGACCCACAGGTTGGGAACCCCTGCTGTAACGCGATAAAGCGATAGTCTTATACACCAGTGATAGACACTTCATCAACAGCAAAAAAAAAAAGCAGAATGTTTGATAGTTTCACTTCAGTGGATTAAATGCAAACTGCCAGAAAAGCACGAAATAACACAGGGTCCAGTTGCATGAACAAAACCGAAGCGTTTTCCCTGCCTGACTCCTGTGTTTATGAAAAGTTCCATTGGTTATGGAGCAATGACAGCCGATCATTTTACTGTAACATGTAACACAGCAACAGAAATAGCCAGGAGTGAGGACATGGGTGCAGACTGTTGAGAAATAATTAATCAATATCAACTGAAATGAAACATTTTATCATGATACACCTGTAGCTTTATCGCCCAGCTCTAGTTGATGCTGTTTTTTTCCTGTTTTGTCGCTCTTAGAAGGTTTAAGCAGCCAGTATAAACTGAAAAAGTGACGAGTGTTTGTCCCTCTGTCTGTTGGCACATCAAGTGGAAAAGCTTCCAGCGCTGGAAATAGTTTGTTCTCCCGTCTCTTCCATTGATCCTCATATGACGGCGTGTTCAGGAGGAGGTCAGGAGCCGTGTTGAGCTACAGGGCAGCGCTCCCATAAGCCACCGGGGATTCAGCGTCTTGGTCAAGGGCACTTCAGTGGGTTATATACAGCAGGGAGAGGTTAAAGGTCAGGTCTTTAGTTCACATTTTAAGGTTCCAGGCAGAGACTTCCCACCACCAGCGCCAGCAGGACGGCGAGGTTGGGGGAACGCAGCGGACTCGTACCACGATCTGTTGCTGCTTCCCGTGAAGGCGTTGTAGCAGGTGAGCTGCTTCCCCACAGCACAGCCCCACCCGACTCAGTCCCAGAGGCACCTTTTGTAGCTGAATTTAAAATCACAGAGGCTGTTGTGGTCCCTGATACGTCTCCATCGTTTTCGTCGGTTTTCCCCCCAGCGGAAGCCCCGTCTTTGGGGGACAGGCGCTCCAACACGTCTCTGTCTGCCGTGGTGTACCACTGGCACTGGAAGTCCTTCTTCCAGACCTCAGCTGGGTCCGGTTCAGCTGGTTTAGCGTCTACGTCCGGCTGATCTGTGGCTTTCTCTGCCTCTGCCTGAGAGGGAAGAAAATATGCTGTTCATTGAATAGATTATAACATTTCAGAATAGTAATAATCTGAACATTTTAAATAATATTGCTGAGATCCATGATGAGAAAGTCAAAGATTTTTTAAAAGCATTCACCAGGTCTCCTACAATTTATATTTTGTGTTCATGTTGGTTTCTTGTCCTTTAAAAGTCCATTTTTATCTTTCTTTTTTTTTTTTACAAAAATCAAGATTTTTTTTGAGAGGAAATGTCAAATGGTTTACCCGAAAAAGAATGATAAATTTGATAAATTTAATGTGTTTTTAACACTATTGCATAGTGTTGCCATATGGGAACTTTATATTCATTTTTCTTGAAGGTTGTGATATAAAATTTATGTTTTTACAGTTAGGCGTGAAAAGGAGACTTTTATTTTGAAGGAAATTTATGCTGCACATGACCAGGAAAATTTTCACCAAATAAAAAATTGCACTCACTATCTTGTGTAAGTAAACTTTAATTACATAATTTATTTTTTACATTTAATTCAATTTTGATGTCATAATTTTTTTTTTCTAATATACTAAAATGGATTATATTTGGAAATAATATGGAAAATTCCAAGTGCATACAACCTAATGGAGTCCCATTAACTTACATACATAGCATGAAACTATCCTGAGACTATGTTTACATGTTTACAACTATTTCTTATATATATATATATATATATATATATATATATATATATATATATATATATATATATATATATATATATATATATATATATATATATATATATATATATATATATATATATATATATATATATACCATGTCTAAGTAGTATTTCATGCAATAGAGGGTTAGGAGAGTTAAACTGTCTGGTACCAGGTTTTTAGGGTTACACCACATGACATTTTAGACATTGTCCCCCCAAACAGAAATCTAAAAACGTTCACTGTGTACTGTTACAGCGTCATCCAGCGTGTCGTTTTATTGCTTTTATATGACAGCTAAATATTACCAAATCCTGATCCAGAGATTTTCAAAAAATAATGAGTGTTTCCAGAGGAGCGGTGTGTTCCTGTGTTCTCTGGTGGAGGATCAAACTGCAGCGGATCCCTCTGCTGCGTCTCAACTATTGTTTTCCCCTCTGCTTCTTTCTGTCTAAAGACAGAAGCTCCTCAGGCAGCTGGAGTCCTTGCCTTTGCTTTTGTCTTCCCTTTTTCATGAAGTCACGTCAGGTTGTCTTTATCAGTCCTGAGTTCTGTTTCCAACTTTCCACACAGGAAAGAACATAAGTTGAGAATGTAGGAGACTTTTTTGTATTATTTGTTAGCCTTTCTCACAAGCACTATTTCACTACTGCACAGTTTGACTGGCTGTCTATACACATAGCTGCTCTTTTTTTGTCAATGAGAATAAAGTAACAAAAGCAACAGTAGCTTCCAAAATGAGTCAACAACTCAAAAAGCAGAATAATGAAGCAGCATTTACCTTCTATTGCATGAAATATTTCTTAGACATGGTAAAGTTGGAGTTTTTTATTACTTATTACTGGTATTTTTTTTATTCTATTATAGTTTTTTATTCTGTGAAAATTTTCAAAATTCTAAATAAAAGGCAAACTTTGGTCATGAGACAATGATGCTCACATGTCAAATGTCCATGAACAAACAGGATATCCTGGTCATGTGACCTCATAAATAGTATGTCCTTCAAAAATAAAAGCCCCCTTTTTTGGCTAGCTGTAAAAACATAGATTTTATATAACAGCTTTTTAGAAAAATTAAGATAAATTAATTAGCCATATGGCAACACGATAGGGTTAATGTTATTATAGTCATCTGCAGCTGTGTTAAACTGCATTAGATTCAGTTAGATATACAGAATACTGATTGAAAAGTTAGATCTATGTCAGAACATTTATATCATTGTGCTCTATTATCTATTAGGAATCAAAGCTGCTTTGATGTAGAATGAAGGACTGAACAGGTCTGTACAGGTCTGGTTTATATCTGAACAAGGTTAAAATGTGTATTTATGGCTGATAGTATATCTAGGATATCATAGATAGATATAATAACACAAAAATAACACTTTATTACTTTCTCTCACCTTTTCTGTGACCTTTTCTACCACTTCTGAGGGAGGTGGGAGATGGAGGTAGGCAAAGTTTTTTGGATTTTGACGGATGCATCTTCCTTTTCCCTGGCACAGGGAGGCTGAGCAGAGTCGTGTTGCCGTGGTTACGTTGATGGAGTAAGGTCCTAGGACTTCACGGACAAACTCCGCCAGATCCTGACATTCCCGCTGGGAAAGGAACAGACGACATAATATAAAACATATGAATGTAGCTTTCCTTTGTAAAGATAAGATGATACTTTTTCTTTCTTTACATTATCACAAAGCAACGTTTGTCCAGTTAAATGATAAAACTATGTTTACAAAAGTACACGTTTTGTACCTCTGTCTTCATCTCACTTCTCTCCCAGATCACAACTCCAGCTGTTCCCATGGCAGCGCTCTCTCCTATGGTGCTGACCAGGTCTGCCTGTAGCAAGAGAAAGTACAAAAGAAACATAGAAATCATCAGGGAGTTATTTTTATTTGGGGTTTCTTGTGCAGCTCAGCATGCTGCTTTTTTAAGTTGCTTATTGTTGTTTGTCATGGTATGATACAGTTACAGTTACATTACATTACATAATTATATTGACATCCAATCTGTCATTTCTAGGGTTGCAAAGGTGTGGAAAATGTCCAGTAAATTTCTGGTAAATTTCCAGAAACTTTCCATGGGATATATCCAAATATGAGGTTGCTAGCTACTCTATGTGTGGCTTTCTAAAGAAAGTAGTCCTGAGATTTTGTTTCATGTGTTGTAATATTCCAGTTATCGCATAATGTGGTGAATGTGCAGCTCACAACTCATCCACCACAGTATTTGATAGTTGCTGGGAGCCCCTATTGCTATGACTATGGGAACTTTTTTAGCCAAGATTATCCTACAATATATTTTCCCCAACTATATTTAAATTCCCTGGCCAACCTTAGATTTTTGTACATTTTGGATTTATCCCTGTTTATTCTCATTCATTTCCATATATTCACATTAATTCCAATGTAAAGATTCCAACTTTGAAAATGCAACCCTCGTCATTTCTAAGTTGAAATATGTTTGTAAAACACCTGAATGGACATCAGACATATCAGATGTTTGTATCTCACCTGTGACAGGAACGTATTAGTTGAGGTGTAGACGCTCTTAACCAGTGGGAAAACAGGGAGATCCCAGGCTGTTCCAGCCAGAGATGATACTCGCTGTGCTTCTCTGATTTGACTGGACAAATAAAGCCTGGCTCCAGACGTTCCACTCTATAAAAACACCAACACTCAATTTGTTTTACAGTGATTGCTTCAAACAGCTGCATATTTGATGTACTTTAAAGCATCTTTAAACAGAATTGAAATTTAATTTTCTTTGGCTTCTACAAGAAGATGTTCATTTCACTCGATTTTTGGCATTAAACAGGGAGTTTTCATAATTTATATGATTTGTTCTTGTTTTCCTCCCCACAATTTTACTTCCTATGTGTATCCAGTACAATGACTGTTGCCGACATAGGCTTTTAAAGAAGAGGTAATTTTTGTCTTTTGGGTTATGAGAGTAACAATTTCTAACAATCTGACACTGCACAAAATAATATAAAAATGGATCAAAGTCAATATTGTTGTCAGATAAATTGTTGAGCCAGAGCTCTTCCACAGGACCACCTTGCATCTTGCCTGGGAGTAAATTATCCCAGTAGACCCCAGTCATTCTTTGACAAAATATTCCACAGGTTCATGGACGTTTGGAGGACCACTGTCAATATGACTGCCTCTTCATAGAGTCTATGGAGCTAAGATTGGGTCAAATGTTTTGTACTTTGTACACTTTTTTCCACTCTGCTAATTAGTTTGAACAAATTATCATATTTCACGTTCATATATTTTGATATTTGGGATTCCGTTTCTCTCAACAGCATGGTTTATCTTTTCAGATTCAGATCTTATTTTTTATTTATTTATTTTTTTACTGAACCCTGTTCCTGAATATTTATAGTTATAGTTTCTTACTCTATGTGGAGCCTTATTTTTTGACTATCAGGATTAAGCATGAATAAGCAAAGTTTACTGCAGAAACTTTAACTGCAGCTGAGAACTGACCAGTCACTGTCTGGACTTTGATGACATCAGGAGGATTTTGCAAGAGCCAAAGCCATGTGTTTGCTAATACTTATATTTATAGTCATTCATTGTTAGGCTTTTTCTCTTATTTGACTTTGGTGTAGGCAGGTTTACGTTAGTTATAATTACCTATAAATCCTATATTGTTGTTAAAACAGGGGGAATATGGTGTACTCTTGGTTAATTAAAAGACCTGCTGCCTGTAAATCCTGTTAACAGGTGATTGTTGAGCTCTTGTTCCCTGCTGTAAATCCTGTGTTGAACAGTGTTATTATTTGAAGTTGTCAGTGTAATGACTGTGCTGTAAATCCTGTTGAGATGCAGGTAAACATCAATGTTAGACTATTAATTAGACCCTGTTTGTGTATGCACAGTATGTGTGGTCTGGTTTTGCTGACTGATGGGGGCTTTTACATGTCCATCTAGTTGAACAAATAGTTCAACATAATATCAGTAGTTTCTCTCAAGGTGTGTGTAAAAAAAACAAAAAACAATGGTGCTCCCTCCATAAACATAATATGTATTTCCCTCAATAATGGAGCAGTTATTGAATCAAATATCTAGTCATTTAAAAGGCAAGTGGTCACATTCAGCATTTTCTTCTGGTTATTGAAAATAGATAATTAAAAATGATCAGTAATCTTCGTTATCAACTGATATGAAATATTTTATATAAATGTGATTGATTCAGATACATCACTTGACCCTAAATTTAGGTATCAAAGTAGGTCATTCAGCATTAAGAAAATGATCAATTATTGATCCTGATCAATATAAACTTTTTTTTTTATCAATATCCTTTTTTCTTTTTATACATCTCAGCCCTAGGGAAACTCCCAGAATGTCTGTAACCTGAACAGAAGCAGCAGCCAGTAACTCACCTGCAGCTTCTCCAGGGTGAGGAGCGGGTAGAGAGCGGAGCATCGTTTCCATAGCCACAGAAGCTCGTCGTTAAGGGCCGCCTCTGCAGCGGGGCACTGGCCGGTGTAATTGGCTAACATCGTCTGCGCGGCATCGCTGATGTAGCAGCTGGGGTAAGGGGAGACGCCCCATAATGCTTTGGGCCGTAACCTTTTGACCTCGCGAAGAGTCTCCGTCATTAACGACTGGGCTGATGTCTCAAAGTCCACCTGAAACCAGATCAATAGATCAGCTTTCATTCCCCCCTGAACATCTTATGCTCTGTGATCTAAACATGATATTTTCAGTAAACAGTTTGACCAAATATACTTGAATGAAGAGTGGGGGAATATTTGAGGCGATAGAACAACCAGATGTGTTTTGAAGACTTTTTCAATCGGTCAATCAATGAATCAGTCTCTATTCACAATCATAGAGAATATGTTCCCATCAGTTCCTTCCTCATCTTCCATCTCCAGTCTCTTTGGTTGGAACCTCTCTGAACCTGCTCACATCATAACTTTTAAATACATCATGTAAGTGCCCTTTTTCGGGGGCAATGCCCCAAACTAAATGTGACTATAGTGGTGTTATTAGTGGCCACATTTAACTCCTGATATTTGCATTTTCCATCAAAAATTTTCTCTTGACTAGAGAATAAAACAATTTTAGAAGAGTTTTCCCCCCATCAGCACATTTCACTCTCCACCATCTGTCAGCAACTTTGAAAGTTTCTTCTGCCATTTCATCCACTCTCCCTCAACCTTTCCCTTATCTCTCTTTCCTTTTTATGTTTGATCATTTATCTTCCTTCTTTTAATTTCCTGCAGACTTGTTTTCTCCCTTGTTCCTTTTTCCGTAATCATTCTATCCTGCTGCCATCTGTCTTTTTTTTTATCCTCTCTGTCACTGAACTTTTCTCACCTGTGACCACCGCTCCACCTCTTCTGGGGTCCATGAAGGGAAGAAAGACTTCAGCAGGTTCCTCGATGCCTCAAGGTACAACGCCTGCTTCTCTCGGTTTCTTGACCACTGGGGGACCCACTCTGACCAGCGTAAGACCCCTAGTCCAAGGTACCTCGGAGCAGGTAAAACTGTCTCCAAGTCCTGCTGTGTCTTCTGAAGGTGGCTCTCCAGCCGAGTGTGCTGTGGCAGCCCCTTGTTGACCGGTGTGTCTCGGTCTATAAAATACGGGTAGTTACCCAGTGTGTCCTCGTAAAAGACCACCACGCGGCCCTCTCGCTCCATCGCAAAGGATGCAGGATCAGGCCGACCAGAGCAGGAAGAGTCGGGGATGCCCCAGAAGACAATAAAAGGCTGTCCAGACAGGAGGGGTGGGCGAGCTGGCTGGGATGGACCGGCTGTCCCGAGGTCAGCGAAGGCAGCAAACAGAATGAGGAGGAGGGGGAGAAAAACTGGAGGCTGAGCTGAGGAAAAAGCTGTGGCTGATGTGTGAGTCCTGAGGTTATATAGTGTCAGTTTTGGTTCCGGCCTCGGGTCTGGACGCGGCTGTGGCTCGGTCCACGCCATCGGAGCGGCCACCACTCAGGCTCTCACCCCTGTAGGCCTTCACAGCCAATCATGTTCCTGAAAACACACAGCAGGTAATAAAAATCCAATCAGTTGATTTTTTGTGATATCAAACTAAGTCATGTTCATTTGTTACTGATGTCATTTAACCTCTTAAGACACACCCTCTTTTTCAGTCTTATTTGTGAAAATGGTATGTCCAAGTTGTAAGTAGCACAGTTCATACATGTCACATGTTGTTCAAAAGCCGGCTATTGGCTACCAGATATGGATGGTCTCATCATTGGAAATCTCCACTGCTCTATCAAACCAAAGCTGGCTATCTTCTGGCTCCATGCTTCGATTGGCTCATACATGGTGTCAATCAATGTGAAAGATCTTCAAGAGCATAATTGTTGCATTATTTGCACAAAGTATCTAAAGTCTGAAGTGTAGTATTGCTATAAATGACCCCCTGCCACTCCCCTGTAACGTTCACGGTACAGTGTGTCTCAAAAGGTTAACAAAACTAACATCAAGGGATCAATCACATATACAGTATTTACTAAAAACATATTTTCTCTCTTCATCATTGGCACAGCTTCTAACTTTCTAATGAAGAAACAGTCCTGATGTAAACCGAACAGCTAGAATATGTGTGGATAATCCTGAGTTATCCACAATTCAAACAAAAGCCTCATAATTTGGCTTGACATTGATTTGCTGTAAGTCTACAAGCGTTAATTAGGTTTTTCTGATCATTTACTCATTATTTTTTCTTTTAACAGCTTAAACTTCTTTCTTATCTTCTCTACCAGCTGTCAGTGGGTGTAGATCACAGATTTCTCATGAGTTCCCCCAGTCACGCATTTCATGAGGAAAACTGGTCTAGTTAATATTTGATACCCTCAGTGATGCACGAGAGGGTAGAAACAGTCGGGGTCCTGGTTTTGAAAGGGTTAACGATTGTGTGCAGAGCTATATACACTATAGTAAAGAAGAAAGAAGTAAAGAAAGATGTTTTAATAGTAATAATTATTTGTAACCATCCTTCTAAGGCAAATACAAATGTTTTATAGATGTTGTCAAAGAAAGAAACACAGAAACATTCTCCTTGTTTTCTTTTTGGTGGATTTCTGTGTCGCACTAAACCACAGAGAGGAGATGACGAAATGACTCTCAGCGGATTTTAGTTAGACCAACTTCTGCCTCCAGGTTAATGTATCAATAATTTAACACCCAAACATCAGCAGAGGCAGGGAAACTGATAGACAGGCACTTTGAAGATGATTCGTGAAGTTTAGATTTAGAAGTTTATTCCACTGCGGATCAAACAACATTAGTCTAGAGATGATGGAAAACATACAAATTCATGGATGAGAGCATCGAGGCACTGCAGGAGGGTTTTTTTAGAGAATAATAATAAACTAGTTGAGAATATTTTGGTAAATGTTTGATGTGTTACATGTAATAGATAGGTGCTCAACACTGTAAGAGAAAAAAGAATGAAAATATAACTCAGCTAATACTCACATTCCCAGAACTTTTCCAAAATGTTGCTTTAAAGTTTGTATTTGGTAAACACTTTAAAAATGTTTTGTATTGTTACCCTGAGGTTCTCTGTCGGAAGCATTTAAGGTAACACTCCCACAATATATAATATTAGGTCTGTTACATAAATGTAGAACATTACATAACCTGCCTAGAATGTTCTGGGAACTTTAGAAGAACTTGCAGATTTCACATTGAGGGAACATCAAGTAGAAATATGCATCTAACAATAGGGTTCTGGAAAAATAACTATAATGTTAGTTTTATGTCAGTTTTTTCACATTTAGGTAAATTACGCAGGAACGTTCAGGAACCAAATTCTGCTACCTGGGAATCGCTAAATAGCCTTTTATTAAATTTGAATTATCTAGTGCAGTGCCCATAGGAAGTATGTATCCCTATAGAAAAGTGGAAGCTTACATAGATTTTTCACGTTTGGTGGACTTCTGATAAATATCTTACTTTACTGTACTTTTTCCTGTGCAGTGTAACGACCTGGGCATGTTACTGTTATATCTGTTTATAAATAAGTGAGTTTAGGCCCAGATTTTAATCTGTTAGGTGATAGTGCTGGGATTTACTGAGGGTCTGTGAATGCATGTTGGAGTAAGACGCTGCAGCTAGTGTGTAGAGGGTGTGTTTCTCCCCCCGAAAGAAGAAAAGATGGCAGCACTCGTGAACTTTTCTTACAAAGTTTGTAGTTTTAGCCTGAGTTAGGTGTTAGTGTGAGGAATAAAGTAGCAGCTAAAAATAGCTAATGGCTTTGAATTGTAACAAGTGCTGGGAAGCAACATGAGGAGGAGCAGTGATATGGAGCTTTACACTTTAACTAAAGTGCTGCTGCAGGATAGCGCTGTGATACGCTGATAAATCTATAGGATTTTACCTTTAAATGATAATAATGATATTTTGAATATGTATCAAAAAAATTCCACAAAAACAGATGCACACCATTGTGCCATGTCCAAGCTATATCCAAAAGCTGAGATTGATCTGACAAACAATCAGAGATATGAGGCACAGACATACAGACACTCCTTGCTTTATAGATTGATTACAGACTCCAAATACACAATAAACACATAAACATAAACTTATTTTTACCATGTAGGGGTTTTAACTGTCTTGTGTGGTATTGGTTGTTAAATTGCATTTATTTTTTCTAAAAATAATCAGACTAAAGCCTAGTTTATATTTCTCTGTACGTAGCTACGCCGTTCACGTATTGCAGACCTTGTGCATTTGAAGTTCTGCGTAGAGAGAATGTGTTGGTCTGTGGAATCTATACTTCCTCTATACCAGTGATCTCCAACCCCCGGCCCCTGAGTTTTTATCAGTTACACCTTCAGATTGGGCCAGGCAAAAACGAAAAAAAAAATCTGGCACAAGACAGAAAAAAAACACATCCCCTTAAATAACACACACACTCACCGGCAACTTTATTAGGTACACCTGTCCAACTGCTCGTTAACACTTAATTTCTAATCAGCTAATCATATGGCGGCAACTCAGTGCATTTAGGCATGTAGACATGGTCAAGACAATCTCCTGCAGTTCAAACCGAGCATCAGTATGGGGAAGAAAGGTGATTTGAGTGACTTTGAACGTGGCATGGTTGTTGGTGCCAGAAGGGCTGGTCTGAGTATTTCAGAAACTGCTGATCTACTGGGATTTTCACGCACAACCATCTCTAGGATTTACAGAGAATGGTCCGAAAAAGTAAAAATATCCAGTGAGCGGCAGTTCTGTGGGCGGAAATGCCTTGTTGATGCCAGAGGTCAGAGGAGAATGGCCAGACTGGTTCGAGCTGATAGAAAGGCAACAGTGACTCAAATAACCACCCGTTACAACCAAGGTAGGCAGAAGAGCATCTCTGAACGCACAGTACGTCGAACTTTGAGGCAGATGGGCTACAGCAGCAGAAGACCACGCCGGGTGCCACTCCTTTCAGCTAAGAACAACATGAAACATGAAAGCATGGATCCATCCTGCCTTGTATCAACGGTTCAGGCTGGTGGTGGTGGTGTAATGGTGTGGGGAATATTTTCTTGGCACTCTTTGGGCCCCTTGGTACCGACTGAGCATCGTTGCAACACCACAGCCTACCTGAGTATTGTTGCTGACCATGTCCATCCCTTTATGACCACAATGTACCCAACTTCTGATGGCTACTTTCAGCAGGATAATGTGCCATGTCATAAAGCTGGAATCATCTCACACTGGTTTCTTGAACATGACAATGATTTCACTGTACTCAAATGGCCTCCACAGTCACCAGATCTCAATCCAATAGAGCATCTTTGGGATGTGGTGGAACGGGAGATTTGCATCATGGATGTGCAGCCGACAAATCTGCACCAACTGTGTGATGCCATCATGTCAATATGGACCAAACTCTCTGAGGAATGCTTCCAGCACCTTGTTGAATCTATGCCACGAAGAATTGAGGCAGTTCTGAAGGCAAAAGGGGGTCCAACCTGTTACTAGCATGGTGTACCTAATAAAGTGGCCGGTGAGTGTATTCCAAACTGTATATATTGGACTTTTTTTTTTCCTGTTTTTTTCTTTTGTTCTTGTACCTTGTTTGTTAGGGGGCTCATCAATATCAAAGAGCGAATGCTTTTCTTGCAAATGTTGAAGCGCAGACGACAGAAAAAAGAAAAAAACATCCAGAAAACCCTTTTCCCCGTTAAACAACACATATTCGGGACTGCATGTACCAGACTTTCTTTTTCTTGTTTTTTCTTTCAATTTTGTACCAGACTTTTTTTTGCCTGTTTTTTATTTTCTTGTACCAGACTTTTTTTTTTTGGCCTGGCCCCAATACTCCTTCAGATAATGTAACCCGTATGTTTGGAACTCATTGATAAGTGACCAATCACAGTCCTTGCGGTTCATGTCAACGTGACGCGTGGTTTTGGAGGTGCCCGTCAGCCTACGGTGTAGGGGTCTATGTCGATGTCGTACATACACAGAAGTTTAAACTAGGGTGAAGAAGTGTAACAGAAGCTGATTTAAACCACAGGAGAAATAGAAGTGATGTGCATCCAGTGGAGGTACTTTTTTTATTCGAAGTCTTGTCTTTATTCGTCTCGTCTTTTCTTTGTCAACAAAAACTTTTTGTTACTTTCATCACAATCAGTGGTTAAGGACATTGATTTTGTCTCACTTTCATCTCTTTTTCATCATGAAAAAAACATTACTGATGAAAATATTATGTCTAGTTCCTTTTGACGAAATAAACACAGCTGCTATGAAGGCTGCGGTATCATCTTCATATTCTTCAGTGACCCTTTTATGTGTTGTCTTTGGAAGTGCCTGTGTTCATGTTGCACATTCCTTTGCTGTTAACTAGAGATGCACCGATCCGATACCTGGATCAGATATCGGATCCAATATTGACCAGTATTAGCTGGATCGGATATTGAATGAATGAGGCCGATGCAGTGTTCCGATCCACTCACCTTTTTATATAAATATCATATGCAGCAATACAGTTACAGCATCTAGTCACTTCTATTCTATGTTTGCAAGCTGGTTACGTCAGCAGGCAGAGCAGCACAGCATGCTAGCAAACACAGCTACATGGAGCAACCCGCTAGACTGAGCAAAGTCTGTCATTTAGAAACATTTCAAACTTGATACGCCAACAAGTCCGACTGTTATGTGCAAGCTCTGCAACGGGAAAATTGCGAGGGATGGTAATAATGTTACTAAAAATGCCACAAACAACAACCCATCTCCGACATGTGATCCAGGCTCTGAATGCCCCACTCAAGTGCCGCTACCACCCGGCACCACACACGTTTAAATGCACACGCTCAAATACTGACTGCATTTATGCATTTATGTGGTGCTGGATGGTACCGGCATGTGAGCGTCTGCACTTATATCACTTTAATAAATACACTGTGTCTCTCTATTAAACTTTTCTTATTGTAACGATGATTAGAGAGTAACAGCACATAGTAAATAATTATCACTTTGATGAGGATGGCGGAATTGTCATATTTCACCTCTTTAGTAGACATGTAAAATACAGTTTGCTATAGCTTTAAATTGGATTTTGGCTAAAAAGACAGAAGAGATTTTTTTTTCTCTAGTTGCAGCATGGGGCTTCCTCTCTGTGCCTGTGCAGAACATGCACGCAGTATGAATGGTATAATCTGTTAACATGTAAATGAAAGCATGTATTCTAGTGCACTGAAAAGGATGCACTAAATGTTTGCATGTTACAATGTTTCTTTTTGCTGTTACTGTACAATTTATTTGTTAATAAATGATAATTTTAACAAGGCTAATGTTTAGATCAGGCCTGATGCCTTCATTCACATAGAAAGTCATACAGATCATTCAACAGTAGTATTGGATCAGTATTGTGTATCGACCAATATGTTCAGCCCAGGGATCAGTATCGGATTAGATCGGAATAACCTGAATCGGTGCATCACTACTGTTAACCAGATGTGGAAATATATCAAGATCCTTCACTTAAGTAAAACTACCATATACAGCATTTTAAAAATACTCTATTTATAGGTAAAGGGCCTGAAAGAATCATCACACTAAAGTATAAGAGGTGATGTAGTTAAAAGTATAAAGTATGGCGACTGGTTCCCAACCTAGGGGATAGGCCCCTCCAAAGGGTCAGCGGATAAATGTGAGGGGTCAGGAGATGATTATGGGAGAGAAAAGAAGAGTTTTGATTCACTAACCTTGACTTTTTCTCCAAACCATTGAGTTTGATGAAATATTTGATAATTTGATTCATTTACGATTTGATCCATTTAAGCCTATAATTTTTTCCAATATTTCATGCATATAATTATGTCAGTTAAATCACTAACAATCATGTTGTGTACCTATTATTTCCATTTTGTACTCAACGAAAGAACAAAAATCTATTTATCCCATGTATAAAATTCTTTAAATATATATATATATATATATATATATATATATATATATATATATATATATATATATATATATATATATATATACTGTAAATACTTGTGTGTGTGTCAGGGATTAATTCCATATTAATCTAAATAAATTTAGAAGAATAAGTTGGTGATGTTGTATGAGAGGAAGCCATTTTTTGCTCAAATCCTTTTGTCTAAGTTGTCCACTATCATGTCATTAGGAAAAAATCTGTATGAATAACACTTTGATTTTTTTTTAATTTTAATGGCAGCTATAGACTTAAATGTAGGCTTAAATGGGTTAAATGAAACCATGTGAGAAATTTAGAGGGAAAAAAAAATGTTTATTTGGTGGAGCTGTTAACAATCATTGACATGTGAAATGTTAACTCTCTGATGTTTGATGATGATGTCAAAGACAAAAAAATAGAACAAAGGTTTTATCTTTATCTCTGTGTTGTATTTTAAAATTTTGTTATATTATCCATTTGGTCAAATCTGCATCTGAAAGTAACTAAAACTGCAGATAAATATAGTGGAGGAGAGAGTATAAAGTAGCATCTAATAGAAATACTCAAATAAAGTCGAAGTACCTCAAAATTACCCCTAAGTTCATTACATGAGTAAATGTCCTTGGTTATATTCCAGCACTGGTGTTAATGAGGGCTTCTAGTCTAGCACTTTTTCACAAGGAACATTTGGTCACATTTTAATGGTGAAAGTTGCTCGTTAGCGGTGGTTAGTATTAGTCATATAAGCAGCAGCAGCAGATAGCTGCATGTGCTCTAACAAGCCATTAAATTGATGCTGTGCTATGTGAGGAATGTCTGGCAGAGACAAAATACAGTTCTGTAACCATGAATAAACTAAAACATGCAACCATTAGAAGAAGTTTTTCCCAACATGAACAAGGGCAGCCTAGCAGAGCGAGGGTGATGTCAGTGACGTGTCCTCCACACGCCAACGCAGTCCTGAGGAAACTGAAAACACCGGTGTGGGCGGAACATGGATGTGCGGAGGCATTCAATCTGAACTAATATCATGCTGATAAAGTTTTACAAACCACCACTGGTGAATGCCCTACAATAGAACCATGCTATATATACAGAACAAACAATTTCACACAATAATAATCTGATTAAGGTGTTTAGTATCACAAAGCAAATTAAGGCCCTGTCTACATTAAACTGAATTCTCTAACTCTGACTTTCTAACTTTCATGCTGATTCCACCTTGGGTACAGACAGCTCTGATGTTCCTAGTGACCAGTGTTGGGCAAGTTACTTCAAAACTGTAATGCATGATTACTTGTATTATTACTTGTGCATATAACTGGAAATTTGGATTCATCAATCTAAATATAACTCGCCTTTGTCATTATTGCTGCTAGTTACAAAAAGGATCTTGCTGACAAGTTTTCAAAAAGCTGGTGATTCCACTGTTGAAAGTGGTTTTCATGTCTTCAACACAAGTCTCCTAACCTCTTGATGCTGAAGAATCTCAGAGCAGGAGAATGTTTCATAAATATAAAGTAATGAGTGTGTGTCCATGTGGAGAATGTGTTGTCCAATGTTTCTGCTGGTTCATTCATCTCCATCTTCTGTCTGATGAGCCAAAAGGAAGTGAAATATTTTTATACGCGGACGTTTCACTGCTGCTGATCTTACAGTGCTTTTAGTGAATTTGTATCAAAAACACATTGTAATGTACTGATATTTGTATTGAGTAAAATATTACCATTTCTTTTCCTGTAATGTCTTACATTACTGCATTACAGCAAAAATCAATGCGTTAATCAATCATTTAAACACATTACTTCCAACACTGCTGGTGACTAGGCCTAAACGATCTATTGTTTTACAAGTTAAACAGATGTTTACAATACAATATCGGTAGCTTTAGTTAATTTGCCTGGTGCCAACTTCGTGTCACTAACGTGAGTAAACTTGTTGATAGCATTAAGCTAACGTTAATATCTACACACCATCATTTAACTGCTGACTGCATTTTTCAGATGAGCTTGTTTCTCTAAGAAGAGAAAAACACCTGATGAAGATGATGCTAGTCAGGTATCATTACCCTTTTACTGACTCAAATATTCATTGTTTGTTAAAAAAAAAAAAAAAAAAAAAAAAAAAAAGCCTTACCCACTATGCTATTTTCTGACAATGGGTTCCAGAGTAAAAAGATCTGACAATGCCGTTGTGGAGTTTCTAGTGTATAGCTGGCGTTGTTGCTAACGATGACATCACTGTATCACATGACCAGAAGTAGGAGCTAACAGTTGCTCAGTTCCAGTGCTGCCTTTGGTGTGATCGTAGCTATGTATTATAGAACTGGATAACAGACTGAAAAATGGCTGCCATTCATTTTAATGGAAGTTGCTCAGCTGGTGCATATGACGAAAATGTTCCGGACTTCCGGGTTTATTTCTGCTTCATGCCACCCATAGAGACTGATCAGTAGAATCACCTCCCATGATGTTTTGGGACCTCCCATCATGCCCCGGGGCATAACTTAAATAAATAAATAAAAATGTCCTCGCTCCTGAGACACTGCACAACTGTGCTGCATCACACAGCTGTGACATCACACTGTGGAAGGAGACTTTTCCAGAGCTTTTCTGTTTTTTCGACAGAAAAAAGTCCACAAATTAATAATCTAGAATACAAATATTAGTAATTAACGGGGTTATAGCTGGGGGTGTCCTGTCAACACTTTTATTGTCTTCTCTTATACTTTTGTTGCAATACCAAGAGTGGCCACTGGGGAAAAAACATGCTGCTGAGAGGTGGAACCGTATCCAGGTTTTATGATACATCCATGATCAATGCTTAAATAGCTATCATTGTTTCCCATAATGCTTTGCAAGAATCTTTTGACCATTCAGAGGCTGATCCAGCTTCTTCTCTTCTTTTTACCGACCCCTGATTACGTCACCTACTGGTGTGGCATATGTATTACATCCCTCTCACTCGTTATTGTGTATCTTTGTAGAAAATACTTTCGGAAATGTTGCATGTGTGGACACAAAACTTTGGAATCCACAAAGAAAAATCTCACATGCTATTTTCATGTGGATGAAGACTTAGTTATTTTGCTTTGTAATAAAACAGAGTGATAAAACATAACTAAAGCCTCTAATCATATATGTCAGATAGCAGCTTTTTCACTGTAATTCTATCCACTTATAAACGCCTCATTGATTGATTATAACAGCTGATTACGTTTCCTATTCCCTGTGAACTGTGTATGTAAACATCACCAGATACTTTCAAAAACCTAAACTGGACTGTTTAGGAAAAACACTTTTTATAGTGATCCACCAGACTTCAACCTCACTTCATTTTAGGCATTGAACTGATGTTCTTATCCACAGTGTGTGTTCCCAGGAGCAGTTGAATAAGCTCCCAGAACACCAACATTATAAGCTACTAATACCAAGGGGGTTAAAGGTCACAGAATGCTCAGTGCCCTGCAAATATCACTGTGTTTCTAAGCAGATCACAAAGCATAAGTGCAGGAAGGAAATGAGTACTAATGCTGTTAAAGGTGGAAGAATGATCTTATTTGTACAATATAAAGTGATGTGAATTGTGCTTTATGTAAAATATATAATCTTATATCAAGATTTCTTATCATATTCAAGCACACTCAAGAATCAAACTAATTTTCTACTTTTATTATACAATAAATGAGTCTGTTGAAACCTATTATTGCACAGAAGAGTCAGACTAAAACACTATCAGTACAAGTATCAGTATTTTTTTATATTCCAGTAGCTGTTGTCCTGTCATCCCTCACCGCCCCGGTAGTAGTGAATGCTAAACGTGATACAGGACGTTCTAATCAGTTCAGACTTATGGCACAGCCCGGTGTGTCAGGCTTTAAGCCTCTGGTGTGTGTTTACTTGTCTGTCTGGGCAGCAGCTGATCCTGAGCCCACCACCTCCACAGATTACAGCAAATAATGACACAAAGTAAACTGAATGTGTGTTACACAATATTTTAGAGGTTAACTGCCTTGTTTAATTTAATTTAATTTAATGTTTATTTAAAAGGGACTGAGAATATAATAAACATCAGTATACAATACAGTATGCAGGACTGCTAATTTAAATCCATCTCCTGGCAGGTAACAAATATGACAATAATAATACAAAGGACAAAAATGCGGTAACCGTAGCAATGTTAACTGTATGAGGTGCATGCTGCTAAATTCAGCGCATGTGTCATTGCTACTGGATAAAGAACAAAAGACGATATTGCAGATACATTGCATAAGAATCTGTGTGATTTGATCCTGTCCTCCTGCCTGGAACCGATCAGTCAGTCCATTTATATGACACTTGGAAAAACAACAATTATTACCGTAATCTGAAGAGGTATTTCCTTGTTTTTAGTACAGTTAGTCCAATATTGAAGTATCTTATTCCACTTATTTCATTGGCAGATAATTCTATTCTTATATCTTATTTATATTTGCCCAGAATTAAGATTAATATCTATTTGATATTATATATATATTATATATATATATATATATATATATATATATATATATATATATATATATATATATATATATATATATATATATATATATATATGCACTATACAGTTACAATGACACACTCTACAAAAAGTAGAGAAATAAACGACTATGAAAAAGGGTCAAATTTTGAATAAATTTGCATTAGTTAACCGTTAATAATACAATTAGGAATACGTTAATTAAATGTATCCATAATTCATTTTTATTATTATTCTCTTTAGCCAAAAAAGGATTACTGCATTTATAAATCAAGCATTTCAAATTATTTTTTATCATTTTTTTGTCTTTATTCTCAACTCAGTTAATTTGTCTGCTGCCTTCCTATGAACACCGCCATGCTGTGCCAATTACTCAAGGAGAGGAAATCAGTTATTTCAACCTGCTGGTGCTCTGATTTGATCCCGTCATTATCAAACAGTTCAAAAAATCAGATTTTTGCTCTCGAGCAGAAATGTGTCCATTACAGCCAGAAAACCTGCTCATCATGTTAAATTTAGATCCAAATCACATTTAAAAACCTGGCAAAGCCTGGAGCTGTGGGTTTATGGCTGTGCTGGCTGCTGCTTTTTTATTTTTTAATTATTGATGCTTCTACTTTGTACTTCTACTTTATTTCTTACTTGTTTTATTGTTTTCATTTTGTTTTTAATTTTATTATTTTTTTAATCTTTTAATCCACTGTTTTTAAATTATAAAAACAATAATAAAAACAATAAAAAAACAATTTTAAATTAAATTTTAATTAATAATTAATTAAATTTTTTAAATCCTATTTAATCTTCATATTACATTTTTTCCCCTTTTAATCAACTCCTTTTAAATCATACCTTTTAATGTTTATGTAAAGCACTTTGAATTACCTTGTTGTTGAAATGTGCTAAACAAATAAATTTGCCTTACCTTGCATTATTTATCTGTATTTAGTAGAATTCTGAAAACAGACACTGTTGTTTGGTGTAAATTTAGAGTAAATTTTGGAGGAAACACTTTCCTGTTTCCTGGTTCGTAGTAAATGAAGCTGTTATTCTCCGTGTTTTGTGCTGTGGTGGATCTTTGCTGCTCAATGAACCTCAGAAGGAAACGCTGGATCCAATTGGGAAAGGAAATCAGCTGAGATTAGTACACGTCACTCCGATCTGATTCCCAGAAAAGAAGAAGCACAGCCATGATGCAGCGAGTCAGAGTTCAACATAACATGCTGCAGGAGGCTGATAGAGCATTCCATAATAGACTGAAATATACTCCTGGGATTTAGTTTGTGACAAGCCGTAACTTTCACCTGTCGTCTCTGACAAAACTGCTGCAGCAGCAGCAGCTCTGACACTAACAGCTGCAGCTGAACACTATGTGTAGAGGACATGTTGGATGTTCTGACAGTTTGGGCCTTGACGACGTTTCCTGGTTTCCATCAACATCTCCTGTGCTGTCACCATCACAAATCATTTCTAGTCAAAACCACATATAGTTCTAGTCAATATGTGATACTATGATACTCAGTCATCTATGAACTGAATGACATGAAATTAAAAAGCGTATATTTTTATAGGTGAATAATTATTTAAGCCATTTTTAAGGAACAATGTTAATTACTTTTTATTTGTAGCTTCTCAAATGTGAGAATATGAAGCTTTTTTTTGTCAATAATGATAAAAAAAGAACAAGTTTGGGTTTAGGGGTCCTCCAGTAATCTGACATTATCACCTTGAAATTGATATTTCTGACATTTTATACGCAAGAGCAATTAATCAATCGATTAATCTATATAGCAAGTAATTGTTAGTTAATCAAATATTTATGATTCTTGTTCCCCAATATTCATTGTCTTCCCCACTGTGACATGTCATACAACATGAATGGTTCCAGTCATATTTTACCCAATTTAATAAAATTCAATGAGAATTGTTAAATTAAAACTCTTCTTATTACTACTTCAGTATCAGTAAATTATTACATTAACAATAACACAATATTTTTGCAGATTTATTTTCAAGAATTGAATGAATGTTTTCTCTAACAGATTTACTTTAATTATTTATGATTCATGATTTTGTAACTTTTAGAGCCAGGCATTAAAAAACAAACAAGATTTATTTTAGTTTGAGAATAAAGTTGCAATTTCTGTTTTAGTGCAAGGCACAAAAAAATATTTATTTATTTTTGCATTTTAAGAAGAGCCAATACATCTATTGTGTAATATTTATTTAAATGGATTTTCAACTTTTATCATCAACATTTCAACTTAATTCTCAAATCCAAAATAAAATGAATCTTACTCCTCTCATTTTTTTTTGTGTACTCCTGGCTCTATAATAGTATTTTGTAAGTTCCAAATATGAGAGTTGACAAACAGCACAAGTATCTTTAACATCTCAATAAGTTGTGATGTACATTATCTATTTAAATACACATTCCTGCTGTTAAAAACACAAACGTGTAGTTTCCTAAACACGTTACTGTTTCTGCTGTATTTCAGTGCAGTTTTATATGCTGAGTAAAAATGTCTGCAGCTGTGGCCAGTGACAGTTTTTATTGGGAACTTTTATCGACCAAATGTTAAAATGTACCTTTTTTATTCAGACGTTACAAATCATCTAGCTACCAGTTGTATTTTAGGAATTTCATTCAGTTACGTGCAGTAAGTCTCAGGAGTTGAGAAATCTTTTTTTTTGTTCCATGTTGGAAAAAATAATGACTCTGGGCCACTGATTTCTTGTTATTAATTGCATTGAGTGTCTGGTCCCAGACCTCTGAGCTACTGACTCTATATCACATTTCCTCAGCAAGTCAAACAGAATCAATGAACACTGGTGTGAAATAAAATGGTAATTCAGCTGAATTATCAGGCTCATCCCTGACCAGATGTCATCATGAATTAAACAGAACGCTGCTGCATTTGATTTATTGGGAGAGCTTCACGCTGGTGTTTTGTCATGTATCTTCCAACATCTAATTAAACCATGAATCTGTTCACGTTTCAATTTGACGTTTTATTTTCTAATTTAAAAAATGCATGTGCTATTTATATATATATTCACAGTTAAACTGACTGAATTGAATTACAACAAACAAAAACTGGAGTTGATATTATATTGTGACTATCAGAATCAAACTTACCGAGGCCGAGGCTGTTCCTGCGTCTAGTCCTCACAGTCTGGACATTGTCAGAGTTTCTGCTCTTGATATTAAGGGATTTTATTCCTTTGGCTTCTGTTTTATTCTTTACTGTTCCAGACAGAAAAACAGAGGAATCCTCTTGGATTTGCGAGGACATGGATAAGCCGTGCATGTGTAACATGCGGCGAGAAGGAGCCTAACATACGGAAGAGAGAGATAGAGGAAGGGGGGGGGGAGAGGTGAAGAGACAGAAATAGACTTCAAAAGAATTGAAAAGAAAGATAAAGACTGGAAAAAACAGAGAGGAAGAGTGGCAAAGTTTGAAAGAAGAGAAGGAAAAGACTAGACTAGGCTGGAGAGGAAAAAGAAACCCAAGAGCGATGGAGGAGACATCAAAAAGTCTGTCTGGGAGATAGAAAGATCGGTGGGCAGGTGTGTGTGTGTGCATGTGTGTGTGTGTGTTTGCGGGGAGTGTGTGGGAGTGTGACCTCACCTTCACAGCCAGGCTAAGCTTCCTTACTGTGAGAAGGTAAGCGGGGTCAGTGACGACCACGCAGACTCACATGACCAACGCCACTGTCTGTAATCCCATAATCCTCTGCTCTACCACTGCTGCTCTTAAACAAACACCCAAGCACCTGTCCTTCTCCTCCTTCTCCTCCTTCTTCTCTTCCCTCCTCGTCCTCCTCTTTTGTTTCCTCTCATCTTCCTCTGCCTCAGTCATCTTTCTCCCTGTCACTTAAATCTAATATTTAACACCATCCTCCCTCCCAAATCCCCCATCCACCATAATCTCTTTTCTTCCACACCTGACTCTCGTTGTTTTCTTCTTGACCTTTCTTTCAAGGATTCAGCCACATAAAATATCACTGGACTGAGCTTTTCTTTCTCCCTATTCTCCTCCTTCTCTTTTACTCCCATCCATCCTCCCTTTGTCACTATCTGTCCTTGTTGTTGAATAACTAATGTGTTTTTCTTCCTCACTTCCCTGTTTCTCTTTAATACTTTTTTTGACATGTTGCTTGTCACTCTTGTATAGAATAACAATTAACCAGGTTTTCAAAGCTGCTTGAATGCAATGTTTTGTCTCTTTAGTCACCAACAAATATTAAAAGTCCTGTAGAAATTTTAAGATCTTATTGACAAGATAAGAAGATCTAGGCATTCTACAAATACTGTCCCATGGTTTAAAACACTCAATCCAAAGAGAAATACACACAACCTGTATTCAAGAACCTGAGCCTTAAAACTACCTTGACTATAGAATCACTGCCCACCCACCAATCACAGCCATTGAATTCAGCCAATCAGAGGAGGCTGAAAAAAATCCACTCACTATAATGAGATTTTTAATCCACAAATTTATCTTGTAAGTGACATCACGTCTTCAAATAAAACCCAGGAAGGTGTAAAATATGGGACGTTTAGAACAACTGAAAGATGAGACAAAGGATTATAACTTTCATCTTTAATCCTTTATTTTGAGCCTTGGACACAATTACTTTTATGTGATTAGATTTTGAACATCCAGGGAGTGATGTTTAATCAGTGCTGAAGTAACAGAGCATTTATCTGCTAACGTGCACATCTGTTGCCCGTTGAGCTTGAGTTTGCCATAAATTTGATTTGGGCATATTTTTTAAAAAGCTAAACGCTGAACCTGTGAGGGTTTCTGATGATCTCCGTTGTTGCTTTTTGTTGATTTACAGCAATAATTTAACCAAGAATGCATGATATTTATTAAACTGATAGAATATTGTCCAATTTGGGGAAATAATTTAATAATTAACTTGAATAATTAACATACATTATATTTGTCGTGTATGGTCAAATGTACACAACATAAAGATAAATTTAAACATGAATATCATTATCTCTGGATTCTGTACAACTAATCACATACATACATTCTACATCTCCAACAGTCATTTCTGCCCATATTCCATTTCTCACTATCATCTTTTTCCTTGTTATTTTGGTTGTTTTTCATTTCCCTCTTATATCTCCACCCTAGTGTTTTATTTTAGCTCCATACCTTTCACGTCACATCTCTCTCCCTCTAAGTTACCCTTCATTTTTTTTTTCCATTAGAGGTGTCGCTACCCACAATAACTAATAACCTGGTCAAAGAATCACACCTGTGCTCTCCTGCTTTTTCTATAAATTCACCCTTTTTTCCCATCTGCTCATTTTTTTTTTTCATTCAACATTGGCTCAAGCTAACATGTTCATAGAATATTTCTAACATAGATAAAGATCTGGAGAGAACTATTCATAAATCTGATGATCACTCATGACATCCTCTACAGCACTTTAATGACTAACTGCAATGTCATTTTTTAATATAATGGGCCCTCCTGTTTTGCCCCTCAGTCATAGTCCTAGTAAGATAGGAACCATTGAACCCAAACACTTCCCTATTCACTTTAAAAAAGTAAAATCAGAAAATATAACATAAAAAATAAAAACAAGCAAAAAAACTAAATTATCATAAGAGAAAACTCAAATAATACTAGTGATGTTCAAGAGGGGTAAGATTAAGATGAGAACTTTTCTAGTCTTGCACTCTAGTAACTAGAATTTTGAAAGTTCAATTTACAGCCATTAGTGTCAGAGACTTAAAAGAGCATATGGACAGAAATAAGAAGAATAATCAGATGCACAAAAACCTTCAAACTGCCCATTGACCAAGAAAACAACTACAACTACTTCATTTATACCTGGCTGTCCTGTCCTGTATTGTTTTTAATACAACATTGAATGCAGATGAGCTTCTTTCTTGTTGTTGTGTTATTAGTTTTGAGTGTTCAGAATAATGACTATGCTCTAAATACTGTTGAGATGGTGGTGAACATCAAAGTTAGGGTGTTAAAGCTGTGACTGTGTATATACAGTATGCTCTAAATGTGCATGTGGTGGTGGTGAGGCTGGTGTGGGGTGTCTGCCAAACAGTGCTATGGAAAAATGATATATCATGACATGGATTATTTTATATCATGACAATGATAAATATCATGATATACCATAAGAAAGTATGTTTTCAGTTATTCTCTGAAAAGTTTAACAAAAAGTTTATTGCTTACTTTTCTCCAACTTTATTTTGAATTGACATTGAACTGAACTGTATCAAATGAAAACTAAAGTGCCGGAGGTACAGTAACCTTCACATTTTTTTTTTCAAAATCATACAGGAATTTCAACTTAAATTGTCGAAAACTATTTTCAATTCTTTTTTTTAAGTGTACAACAGTTTCAACTTTCTGGGAAGAAAAGCACATTTTCACACACACGACACACAAAAGCTCTGAATCATTTGTTGCTGCTATTGTTCTGTTACCTTTTGCCCCAGTGTCTTCAGCTCACTCTGGTTTTCATGAAAAAAATGTCACTTATTGTTGTCCCATTGTGCCAACAGATTCAGCCATTTTTTTCCTTCTTTTTTTCCTTTCCATAAACGTTGATTTGATTCAAATACCAACTAAAGATTCTGGTACAGTGCATCCAGAAAGTCTTCACAGTGCTTCACTTATTCCACATTTTGTTATGTTACAACCTTATTCCAAAATGGGTTCAATGATTTTTTTTCCTTACATAAGCCAACCAATCAGAAATATATTGATGCCCATTGCTTTTATAGTTGCTCCATGTCAACACAGCAAAACACAAAGAGCAAGATCACACTGACACTAACACACTGGAATAGTTAACGGGTACTTTATTAATAAATGTAACGAGTAGGCTACACTTGTGTATGTCAATGTGACGTCAGTAGATGATTTGTTCTTGCAATGCATTAGTGACAGATTATTTAATATAGAATTTTGACATTTGACTTCACCTCTTAACAGCGTTTTGGTGCCAAATGTTTCAAAGGAACGTTGTTCCAGTCCGTTCACTTTGACCCTTGGAAATGATAGAAGAAAAATGCAAGATAATCCCTTTTCTATCACTCCTCCAATATGTATCAACATATCCCTATACAAGGTAATGTCAAAGCATCCTCTAATCAATTGTCCTCAATCATTGGCCCCTATAGCTCACCTAGCTTGTGAATCCCTTTATGAGCCAATACATCCAGTAAAAACACTTTTGCCCTATGTTTTTGGCAGAGTTGAGCCACAGAGTCTAATGATTGTTTTAAGTGTGACACACCACACATCCTGTGTACTTTGAATCACCTAATCCAGGTGTGTAAAACTTGTTGCATCATTTTCAAAAAGACCCATGGCTGTATTAGCTCAAAAGGACCCCTACTAAATACTGAAGAAAGGGTCTGAATACATATGGCCATGTGATATGTCAGTTTTTCTTTTTAAATAAGTCTGCCAAATTTTCAACAATTTCGAGTTTGTCAATAATGGATGGTGTGTGCATATTAATGAGGGAAAAAATTAACTTTAAAAATGAACTCATTTTAGCAAATGGCTGCAATATAATAAAGAGTGAACAATTTAAGGGGGTCTGAAAACTTTCTCTCTGCAAGAGTTATATCCACAAGTTAACTTGTGGATATAACTCTTGCAGAGTTTGGTACATTCCTCACAGTATCTTTATCTGAGTGATGGATCGTGGATCATGTTCTGACCTCCTACAGAGTTTTATTTCCACTGAGGCCTCCTGCACAAACGTTGCAAGCATCACAGCACAGCAGGGAGTTCATGATAGAACGCTTCCCCCCACATGCCAAGTCCATGAATACTGCATGTCTTCATGTCTGTGTTTGTGCTGCATCCGTGTGCCTGCCTGTGTTTGCCACTGTTTTCCCTGCATGCATCAACCATATATATTTCATTTATCTTCTCATGTACCTTTATGCATCCGGTTCATTTGTAGTTGCTGCACTCATACAGCTTCATACAGCTTCATACAGCTTCATACACGCACAGTACAGCCACAGTGTGTATACTGGGTGTACCAGTGTTGGGAGTAACAAAAGTTATTAAAAAAGTAACAAAAGTAATGATTTACAGTAATGCATTGTTTTTTTTGTTGCTGCAACTCAGTAATGTAAGGCATTACAGGAAAAAAATGATAATATTTGACTGTACAATATTATGTAACGTACATTACAATGTGTTTTAAGGCTGGATTGAAGTGGTTGTTTTTTGTATTTCTTCATACAATTTTGCAAAATCACCGCAAGATCAGCAGCAGTGAAACGTTTAAAAGTTTGGCTCATTAGACAGAAGATGGTGATGAGAGAACCTGTAGAAACGTTGGATAACACATTCTCCAGATGGACACACACTCATTACTTTATGTTTGTGAAACATAAGGATTTGAAGAACATCATAGTCAAATGTAGTTTGTGTGTTACACACACAGAACTAAAGAACTGCCCACTTCCTGAAATAGCAGCAGCAATTCAGGGTTAGGGTTGTGTGATCTCTACGTGGCAACACAACAAATCTGTTTAACATCTGAATCAACAGCACAGTCACGCATGGTGAATAAATGCATTTTGTAACTAAAAAATAATCGTTTAAAGAATTGTGATTTCAATATTGACCAAAATAATCGTGATAGTGATTTTTCCCATAATCAAGCAGCCCTACAAGAAAGCAAGTAGAACATGACAGTGGTGAAAAAGCACAAAGCAGCCAAAATCGTCAACTTTTTGAAAACCGATCAGCAAAATAACTGATGTGATTCGCAGCAATAATGATAACTATATATAGATGGCCAAATCCATATTTCAAGTTATTTTGGTGAGAGTAACTTAAAAGTAATGCAATAGTAGTGTAATACCTTACATTTTAAATACAGTAATATTGTAATGTAATGAATTACTTTGAAATAACAGTAACTAGTAATAAATAACACATTACAGTTGTGAAGTAACATGGCCAACACTGTTGGCCAAAGAGTATAGAGTACAGAGCGGTGTCTTGCTCAAAAGCACTGCAGCAGAAGCAATGAGGAAATCCTTTCAGTCATTAACATATAAAATTTGAGTATTTTCTCAAAAAGTATAATACAAGACCACATGTCAGAATGTGAACTTTATGTGTGAACTTCCATGCGTTGTGTATAGATCTGGCTGTGTGTGTGTTGTGTGAGGAAGTCTCCTGCCCTCTTCAAGGTGGAGCACACAGAGTTTTACAGATTATACAGAGTTTACCAACAATAACTCCAGTTTAAACACACATGCTCAATCACAGCAACACACACACACACGCACACACACCAGCACATCAGTCAGAGTATTTGTATTCAATACCCTCCAGGTCATCAGCTTTGCTCTGAGGCCACGTTACCCTGGAAACAGATCAGCGAGGGGATGATGGTTGATGGTGATCTCAAAAGCCGACATATTGGGATAGAAATAGGATGCAGTGGGAGTAGATAAGGGGACAGGAAGCAGATAAGGAGGCAGGGGAAAGCTGGGAGGAAGGATTTGTCAAAGGTTTTTTGGACAATTAAATCAATTCGTATATGTTGCTGAATGATGACATTTGAGATTATTATTATTATTATTTCTGTTTAAAAGAAGCATATAAGCTCACAGGCTCTGGTCTGGCACAGACATGAGGGCATGAGGTCGTCTAAAAGCAACATGTTTCCCCTATTTTACTGATTTAAGATTTTATGCACAAAACAAGATGATCATCAATAATAACTGAATAAAATAATGTATACTTTACTATAATAATACAATATAAAGCAGCTTCCTTTCTTGATCTTTCTCTTGTTACATCCACCTCCATCTCTTCTTGTCCTCTGTGTCTTTCTCTGTCACACCAACCAGCTACATATCCATCTTTATTCCTTATCCTCCGCCACTTCTCTTTGCCTTAGACCGCATCTCCTTGTATTTGTGTCTACTTTGTCACTTGTCTGACTGTCCCACTTCTTTTGCAGCAACCTCTTCTTCTGTATTCTTTCCTGTACTTTTTCATTCCAACACCAAGTCTCCCTGTCTTCTTTCTTCTTTGAAGATGACACGTAAAGTACCTTCCCAGCTGTGTCCCTCACCGGTTCTGCAGCAATTATCCACACATACTGGAAATCTTCACTACCAAAACATGCCAGTCGTCTTTAACACCCACCATTTGATCCTTGGCTCTGCCTTCACTCTTTTTCTGTTGTTGATCAACAGATCATCTAACAGGCCTCCATCTGTTGCTATCCAGCTGTGTGTAGCTATGTGCTGTCCCTCTTTCAGACTGGACATCCTGCATTTACCTCATTTACTTGTGTGCACCTTCCTCCACTTGTATACATCAACACTAACTCTAGCTCTTTTCCCTTCCCATCCACCCCATGCTAGAGCAGTTATAACCACCCCCGATGTTCCAGGCCTGGTTTATCATCTTCCCAGCTTGATTTAGTCATTTTAAAATGTCCCTCCAACAATTTTATACAGAATAAAGTAAACTTGTGTGTCACAAGTGTGAGTGAAGGGCTGTGAATCACAATCCCCATTAAGACAATGGTTCCTTAAAAGAATTTTGAAATTTTTGAAATTGGGCCAGTAATGGTTTCAAAAATAGCATAAATGCAATATCAGTTTTCATTGTGGCTCGTTTGATGTCAAACCTCAAATAATTTGGATATTTAGCGTTATTACATACATTAATTATTATATTATACATTAATTACATACATACATTTCATGCATTTGTGTATAGTTTAAGAAATCAGTAAAAATACAATATAAATATAATATTTTGTATGTAAAATAATGAAAAATCTGATTAGATTTGTAAATTCACAGATAAATATCTATAAGTTTAAATAGTTTTCTACTTAATAAAATGAACAATTATTTTATTGAGTTATTTTCTGTAAAATTGGGATGATTTTTACAGCGTTTCATACATAATGCATGCGACCAAATATGCATTAAAAGAGAGTCACAACCTAACATTTTGTTCTTCTTAAACATGCTGATGAAATGTCGGATTGTCGGTTAATAGGAAGCAGAAAACGCTCCACATCATTTAATAAAAGATGACAGCGATGTGAAAATGTGTCATTGATGTGCTGATGTGACTTCTGAACGGTGGTGGCCCCTCACATCGCCATGGTTACTAATTAAAACCCGAACTGCAGCGTTCTGATTTGAGCTGTCGCAGAGAACGCTTTCGCTCATCATTATTTCCATCTTGCCGCTGTTTTCCAGCCGTGATGCCATCCCTCCTCATGTGTCTCACCTGCCAAATAAGGCGCAGCTCTGTCCATAATGGTCCTGTCATGTTTACATAGAGCCAAACATTTATCACAGCAGATCTGTGTTGTGAATGACAATAAGAAGCCAGAAATGTTACAGAATTCAGATCAGAAAAGGAACATTTTTCTGAATTCAACAGCTCACTCTCAAGCCTTTTGACTGCTACATATACCTGCAAATATATAAAATGCAGAACTGTGAAGACACGCATGATTTCAGCTCTGTGATGACATTTAGGTGTATTACATGAAGTGATCTGGTTGCCTGAGAGCTCCCTCTGATGGTCAGAGAGAAAGAGGGACAGAGATAGCAAAAGATAGAGCAGGGACACACACACACCATACACACACACACACACCATACACACACACACACACCATACACACACACACACACACACACCGGAGTGAGTGGTATTACAGTTTGGCTGACGTTGCGGGTCTGAACTAAAAGATTTGCAGTGTGAAAGCACCTCTATTGTGCTTTTTAGTGTGACAGTATCCAGTAGGAATGTGAAGCTAACTGGTCTTTTTACACACAATAGATAGCATCGAGTTCAACGGGGACACCAGCTGCACAGTTTAGAGCTGATGTACAAAATGAAAAAAGAGAGAAACCGGAGCAAGAGAATTGCAAATTGCGTGTTTTTTATCTCGAACTAACAGGAATCACAATGCGTGGAAAAAAAATCACATCTATAGTGAGCAACAGTTCTGCAGCAGCAAGTTTTACTTTAAAAGAGACACTCGCTGCATATATTGAAGGTTTCTGCTACAATTAAGTCATTGTGTGTTTTCAATTAAATTCTTCAGTGATTCAAAGTTGGTTTGGAGGAGGACAACAAGCTTTCCTTTGAAATTCTACTTGAATTAAAGCAGCAAAACATAATTGAAAAAACACTGATTGATCTTAAACTCTTAATCCCTGATTAGTTTTATTTTCAGTTGGAGACACATGGTAATCTGTAACAGTAAATCTCCCTTTTGTCATGTCTCATCTTGGAAGTAAACTCCGAGGGTGCAAATCTGTGTATTATGTGTGTGAAGGGGGGGTTTCTTCACAGGAGTTAGAGAGAAAAAGCTCTTGACACTGTTTGAACTGGTCCGTTAATCCTCAGCACTCTTCAGGTGGCTCATCCCCATGGAAGCAGTGTGTGTGTGTGTGTGTGTGTGTGTGTGTGTGTGTGTGTGTGTGTGTGTGTGTGTGTGTGTATGTGTGTGTGTGTGTGTGTGCGCGCACAAGTTTTAGTGGAAAGAGGTCAATAACTAGAAAGAGGTGGGGATGGTGGGTAGTGTTGGAATGAAGATTGTGTGTGTGTGCGTGCGTGTGTGTGTGCGTCTGTCACGGAGGTAGGGCTGGTGTTGAGCTGAATGACAATGGAGGCGGATGTGGACACGACGTGAAACCGGAACACCGCTCAAATAAGGAGGAAAATAAATGAAAGAAAAAAGTAGCATAGTAAATGTAAGACTAGAGAAAAAAGACAGGAAAAAAGAAAAAAGGTACAAGTGAAATAAAAGAAAAAAGGAAGGGCAGAAGGAAGAAAAGGAGGGAGGAAAAAACGTTAAGGTGCATCTACAGAATTGGAGGAGGGAAAGAAAGATGGAAGGAGGGAATAGAGGAGGAGTCCCTGAATCAGTCTTTGATCTCTATCGTTTTGAGGGAAGAAAGAAAAGGAATGACTGTTTGTGTGTGTGTGTGTGTGTGTGTGTGTGTGTGTGTGTGTGTGTGTGTGTGTCCATGTGGCCTTCATCCTGGTTTGTCAAATCCTCGGCTGAGGTAAAATGAGGACTTGAGTGTGTGAGTGTTCTTACATCTACTGTATGTGTGTGTGTGTGTGTGTGCGTGTGTGTGTGTGTGTGTGTGTGTGTGTGTGTTGAGGACTAGGCGGATGTTTTCTGAGCTCAGCAGCCGTGTCGGGGTAAGAACAGAGAGAGAGGGAGAGGTAGGTGTAAAGGGGAAAAAAGGAGGGTGGAGAAAAAAAAGCGTGTCCCAGGAATTTACAAATGAAAAGAGAAGGTTTTTCTCTTAATGCGATTAAATTTTTCCATTTCAGCGCTTCCCCGGCCGACAGTTTCAGCTCTTTAGGAGCACAGAGCCGCAACGCAACACTGTCTTCAAGACGGGACGGCGGGGGGCGAGGAGAAGGGGAGGGGAGAGCTGGCATGGGGTAAACAGGAGGGAGAGGGAAAAATGGTGAGAGAGGGAGGGAGAGAAAAGGCTGGCAGAAATTTTACATTTGGTAAACCACTTTGGCACTATTTCATCTAGTTAACAGTTGTGCCAGAGCGGCAGTTCAAGCTGAGAAATTAGATTGAAGTGACAGACACCGAGAGACAGACAGGACCAAATGAGAACAAATGAAAAAGGATTAACAGGACTTTGGAGTAATTGGTTGAGTGGTTATTTTCAGCTTTGACACGATTCAAACATCTTAGTAGCGATGTAGCAAACGTCATTATATAGACCAATATTATTGAAGAACAGTCAGTCACTATCACACCAACATGTTAATGTTTAGCAGGTATATTGTTTACTATGTTCTCCATTTTATTTCAGTCTTAGCATGCTAACATTTGATATTTAGCGCTTGTACAGTAAAGTACATCTAGGGGTAAGGCAAGTTTACTTGTATAGCACATTTCAAAAAGGCAATTCAAAGTGCTTTTCATAAAACATTAACAGCATCAAGGATCCTTTCACAGCACTAGTTTGATTATTTGGTCCACATGCTAACTTCTGTTGGTGTAAAAGCACCCATAGACACAGTGCAAAAGAACAGTATATTTAGTAATATGTTTTATTGTTTTTCATAATATGAGCTAGTGGAGGCATGTAGATGTTGACCTAGAATGGAGCCGTGGGGAACTCCGTTAATCTTTTTTTTTTCTCATTTTCTACCTATAGACACAAAGAAGTCTCTGTCCTTTAAATAGGATTCAAACTAGTTTACTGCTCCGCCAGAATGTCCCACCTACTTTTGTGGTCGGTCAAATAATACAATGTGGTAAACCATATCAATCAGTGGCGATTTGTGATATTTCAAACAGGGAACTGGAACCAGAACTTGGGATGTCTGTATTTATATGAAAACTCTGAGTACTCTGAGAACTCTGTGTATGATAGCACTATCAAACCAAAGGTAATTAAAACTAGAACAACAATATCAATAAGAAAGAACAAGAAAACATTATTATTTAAAGAAGAAACAATGAAATACAGTGAGTGTAATTTATTTACAGTGTAAGAATGAAGTATTTCTCTCTGGAAAGGCCAACAAATAGTCTCTGCTTGTCATTCGACTTCACATGTAAAATCTGCAATGGGACTGAAATCATGCGGCTGAGGTGACGTTATATATTTATTGAAACCCGTCAGTCAAAACTACATTCTGTGTTCAGCTTCCCTTGCAGTCTTAAAGAAATCTCCTCTGATATCAATGCAGCATTGAGTTCCAGTAATACTGTACTAAGACTAAAAAGGTATGTGTAAATGTTATTTCCTTTTGTCCAGGGTTTCTTGTCATGATTTATAGTAAAGGTGGCTGTCTCTACAACAACTGTCCCCTGCCTTGCCTGTGTAACATCTCAAAAACCACACACTAAGGCGGATCCTAGTTTAGCTAGCTTATTAGTCGCCAGTTTATTTAGTTTATTTCTCATGCTAATACAGGCTACTGTGGCTCTAGCCAACGCCAAAACAACAAACTTCATAAGAAAAGTTCATAAGTGCTGCCGTGTTTTCTTCTATCAGAGGAGAACCACACATTAGCTGCAGCATTCACAGACCCTCAGAAAATTCCAGCACTATTCCAGCACTAACCTGGGCCTAAACTCATTTATTTTAGAAACAGTGTTCTTGTTATTCATATGTGGACAAATTGCATTTTTTAGTTAGTGTCAGATGGGAGGATTTGAATACCTCCTAAAACTTAATGCCAATCCATATCATGGTTGCCATAGTACTGCCAAAACAGTCTATTTTTGTCTGTTGACTGATGTGTTTGACCAACATTGACATTCATAGAGCCATGCCGCCAGCTCAGTGCATTCAATAAAATTATCCAATACCATCAAAATAAAATGTCAGTCTTGAGGCGCTTTCATGCAGATATTCTGTAAAAGTGATTCCCTAAAGGCAACAGGGTCTGGCATTCAATAGCAATACTATGATGTTATTTTAATATGACATGACCATTAATACACCATCTTATAGCATCTTATAGCATTAAAGCTCTTTATTAAAGCTCTGTGTACCAACAACATTAATACACCATCTTATAGCATTAAAGCTCTTTGTTGGTCAGTAAACAGAACACTGTCACGTCAGAGTGAGAAAACCTTGTTTGCCTGCTGTTGTCTACATCAATGACCCCTTTGAATTAATCAAGAGGTCGTGAGCTGAATTGACAGGATACAGAAAAAAATATATTTTTCCAGCTTCTTCTATTTTACTTCCTGAAGTTATATAAGTTATTCAAATAAAACAAAATACGTCTTTCTAGAGTTGCAAAATTAGTCAAGTCATTGATTAGTCAGTCAACAGAAGATTAATGAGCATATGTTTTCATAATTGAAAAATTATTTTCATCCTTTTTAAGCGAAGCTATAAAAATCAGCCTCTTAGATGTGAAGATCTATTGCTTTTCTTTGTGGAACATGATGATAAACTAAATATCTTTTGGTTTCAGATTGTTAGTCACAACCAGACATGAAGATGTAACCTTGGACTATGGGGAACTCTTAACAGTTATTTTTAACTACTTACTGACATTTAATGGACAAAATGATCAGTAACTTAACTGTTAGACAAAATGTGACAAGGGGTACAAGGTAGACTTTTCTGTATTTTAGGGGGTCACAGGCCAAAAAATGAAAGAAATGAAAACCTTTTATCAACACTATATAGTTTACAAACAGAACACTCCAGACATCAAACGTGTAAAAAAAATGCAAAAATGCTGTGAGATTAACTTCTGTCTGGAGCAAATAGAACTGTGACCATGTTTATTAGGATGGAAAACAAAACCAGTCAAAGGTTTAGACACACTTTTTCATTTAGGGGAGTGGGAAGATGTCTGGTGATGGAAGTTGTAAGTGATTTTGGGTACTTTTTTTTTTGAAGGTGTTTTACATCTTCATAATTAATACATTTTAATAAATTTACTAAATTTTTACATTGCAGGTTCACATATTTGTCGTAATGGTGCAAAATGCTCCATGGTGCATCGTTTGCTGTTGGGAACACTGTAGTGTTTTCACACATCACTGCTCTGTTAGGTTTTCACCATGGATGTATTGTTTTTTTTACTCCCAGTAGTACGGCCAGTGAATAGAAGCAAACAGACTGTTTCAAAATGGTCACTAGAAGAAGTTCGATTGGAAAAAGGTTGGCAAACACTCTCTGGCTGGTTATTGTGTACTTATATAAAGCAGTTATTTTGCATCATTTAGATAATCATGATTCTTCTGAACAATTGTTTATTGGTGTGACATTTCTGTCGTTAAGATCTGATACACTTGGAATTGATGTGATTTCTGAATTTTATTTAAATTTACACAAAAACAAGCTACTTCAGAGGAAGAGAACAGACAAGTTGAGCGGAGAAACATCAGTAGCAACAGCAGCCGGTCGGGGAGAATTTTCAAGACGTGGCTTTTAGAAACGAGCACTTGAAGACGGAGGAGCATGATCTCCCATCTGTGTGTTTCATGGAGAGGCTCAGCAACAGCAGGCTGAAACCAGACAGGGCATGACTTTCTGACAGATGCTGCTTCCTAGCAGCACTTTAATGTAATTTGTTCAAGCATTCTTATATTGATGAATACTGAGTGGATGACAATTTAAGAAGGAGACTATTTAACTGTGTTAAGCTTTTTTCATTAAAGGTAGACATGGTGTTGTGTTATATTAGCAAATTGGAGCATTTGTGAAATAACCGATAATGAAGCCTGAGCATTGTTCAGCCCCAAAGTGCCTGTTTGGCCAGTTTCCCCAGCCTCGGTTGGTATTTGCAGTTTTGGTCACTTTGCCCATCGCTGTTATCAAACAGAATCCACTTATCTGTGACAACAGATTTGTATTTGGTTTAAAGCCCCCAAAAGGTCACAGGGGAACCTTGACTGATGTTCAGTAGGCTGGTTCTGTATTTATTTTACGCTGCCAGCAGTGCGGCCATTTTAAGAGACTGTTTTGTTCTGCATTTGTGCAGAATCAGTCTTGAAACCCATCCCACCCAGATTCTAGGTGTGACCCAACCTGATTTTAATGTGCATAGTGCAGCTTTTCATCCAAGACTTCCCTTTTCATCAGTTATTTTTACACCTGTCAATGTTTACAGTCTGACCAGCCACTTGAGATGCAAGAATAGATTTGGGAACCAGTAACCGAGTAACCAGTTTACACTCTGTTAACAGTAAAAATTATGAAAAGTTAATGAAAAGCTAAAGCATCGACATAGATCCTGAAATTCCATCTGGCCAATGTGTAGCTTTAAACCCTAACCCTATCCCTAACCTGTTATTTATATCCAATCACAGCCTGCTCACACATGATTGGTTAATACTACTCTGACTACAAACAGAAACTGCAGAATAATTATCACTTGCTTACACATTCTGCATATTCATCTGAAAACATTTGTTTGTAGAGATTAGAGAAAAGTATAGATGGCTCAAGACTTCACTCATTCCTAATTTAGTCTGACGCAGGAACAAGCTAAGTTCTGTGTACCAACAATATGACAAAATCACAGCTGCTCCACCTCCATGCTGTTTCCATTAAAGTAAAACTTTGTCCCCACAACAGAACAGGAGTGGGATAGAGGAATATCTGATACTGCCTGACATTGTACAACAAATTCATGTACTGTTGCGGTGATTGTGATGATGTACGGTCAGTAGGTGAAACCCAAAGCTGGACTAAAAATCAATGTGAATGCCTGAGGTGTCTTCAGGGGGACCACAGGAACATATTTTTCTTTCTGCTCGTCGTTCAACCCATACGGCTCCATCCCCAGGCGGAATCATTAGTTATTGATGTTGACCAGCAAATGTTTTTTTTCCTTAATTTTATCATGTCTGGTCTACAGTACTTACTTTGAATTCCTTGGGGAACGTAGGCCATTGATGAACAGTTTCCACCCTAGTCAATAGTAAGTCATCCAATTCATGGCTCAGCAACATTCCTGTGCTCCTGAAGCCTGGATACACTACAGTCTACAAACACTCTCCTTCACAGGAACCAGGAGACAGGCAGGAGGTATCGGAGAAAATATCCGCAAAGCCTCTTATGTACCCAGAGTTCCTGCTGTGTGAATAAAAATGTTACACTGACAATAATAATATACAGTAATTAATGTTTCTGTTTTAAAACTATTCCTTTTGGTTGCAGCTGTAACTGAGAGCTTTTTTCCCTAGTGATCCGTATGAGGTGGGTACTTTCTGTTCCCTGCTTTGTCTATCAGTGCATAATTACAGGCTGAAGATCGAGACAGGATAGGTTGTACAGAAAGTACAGAAAGAAGAGTGGTGGAGCACTCCAACAGATTGGACAGATATGAAGATGTGAAGATGAAATGTGTCACACTGTTTGAACCCACTAGTTGGCGAGTGAACAGAAAATTCCATGCTGACATGAAGGAGAGTCTTTTACCAGTCTGGTGTAGAAGCAGCAAATGTTGCCTGGGACTTTTGGCCACAGTCAAATGCTTTGTTGCTCTTTACTGCTCGGCCCAGAGTGCCTGGTGTCCACTCTGAGCCACAACTGCCTGATTACAAACAGGCCTGGGTGGTGCCAGAACGCACACTGGCACTCGTCGTGCCGTTCAGTGTAAGCACCCACTCTTTGGCCTTTGTAGGGGTACACAGCGGCCATCTTAGCACCAAAGTCTCTGTGGAAGTTGCTCAGTAACTTGTGTCGATGTGCCAGCTGGCCGGCATCACCATGGAGATGTTATGGAGGGAAATGCTGTGTGTCTGCAGCCAAAACTTATTGGGTCCACAGAGGATACTGCACCAGACCTGGAGGAGTGTGGCTGTGTGTGGTGTATGTGAGGGGATATTGGGTCTCTGTTCCTCCTCCCTCTGTTAGATTTATCCTCATAAAGCAGTTGAAATGTCAATGCATAATGTCACAAGTTAATAACAATAAGAAATGTTTCGAATCATAAATGCCATATTTATTGCGAAGAGTGCTTACAAGTTTAGAAATACACTTTTTTTTCCAACAGTTTGGAGTAATTCTCTCTGATATGTTGATACTGGAGGAGACAAATATAAATAAATATTAACACTTAACTGTCTTGCACTGCTTATATGAAATGTTCGCCATTGTCACAGCTTTCACTTTTTTGGGGGGTTGTTGTGCAAAAGCAGCACATGATTCAGAACCTGGCCTTGGAACCCACCACAACAGACATGGCGAGCAGCTCTAAGAGAAGCTCACAGGATCCACCTTGTTATCATAGGATAGGATCTTGTTGTCCTGACAGACTTGAGTCTGGACCTCGAGGGTGAGCAGCATGAACATGTTTTGACCGCTGAAGATCAGGTAGAGGCAAGTTCCAGGTACAAGATCAGGTTCCCCAAACACCTGTTGAAGGGGGATAGTTTCTGGTTTGTGTGGTGTGAGACCATTACCTGAATGATGCTAGTTCAGGGGAGGGTACTCAAAAAACAGCTCCAAAACAAACTAAAAGGCTGAAATGATGCAATGTTGGTGTCTGAAGGTTTTGAACCCAAACTAACTCATCAAGACCAGAAGACACAAGACTGAAGAGGGTGGAGAACTTTCATCAATGGCTTATGCGCTTCAGAGAATTTAAAGGTAAGTGAGTAAATTAACATTTCAATGATTATTTAGATCAAGTGTTTGTACCAGTCAAGTTTTTTCTCTTTATTGATTTTGCACAGAAATTGATAACATGCAACAACTGACATTAGCGTGAACAGGGTTTTTGTTGCTTATCTATTGCAAATCCCACTCCAGACCCTGGTCCTTTTGTCTCTTGGGGATCTGTCCCTCTGTCTTTTTGAACTTATCCTGGCTCCCCATCACACAGGCCTCACAGAGTCTGATGCTGCCTCGATTATCCAGTATTTAACGTTCAGGTGTGTGCTGCACAGGGTTAAACATCTCTGCTTGTTTAAATTCTGCTTGTCCCTGGCACACTGCAGCATGTTGGTCACTACCTTGAAATGTGACACTTTCTCCGGTTGGTTTGGCTCTGTATTAATGCAGCCGAGGGCACACAGGATGTCCTTCCTGTATAATGCAATCTTTCTTTTCACTAAAGTGTTGATGCAAATGATGATGCAGATTTTAAGGCAACATACAGCTTTTAGATTATGTTTGCATCCTTGAGGGATTTGCTGGAGCTCAAATGCTTCACACACGAGTCATTACCTCCCAAACACTGACCTCACTTTGCGTTGTACAGCGTTGCATTTCAGACGGAAAACAAAACAACAAAAAAGACCCTCATGTTTTAATTTACATAACCAGGATGCTTTTCGTATATCATTGTCTGGCCCTCTGAGGCTTTTTCATGCCCACTTCTTTTGCATCTCTCCAACAGAGTCTAACAGCCAGCCATACAGCCAATGAACCAGGAAGCCGGCTATCCTGCCTGCTGCCTGCCAGCTCTCTCTCAGACTGACAGACTGCGGAGGAATGGGCTTGCTTCTGGAAGCTAATGGTTCATGCCCTCATCCCAGGGCTGAAAATGGACTGGAATGTTGTTTACCTCAGACACAGCAAGCCGCCATAGAAAAACAGATCAAAATACAGAAGCCCCAGTCTGAGATTCAGGTAATTTCCTTAAAGGGTGAGACACGCTCAGGTAAAATAATCTCATTGGTACTGTCAGGTGAAGAATAATTTATTTCATTTGATTCCAATTTCTTACAGACCAAACAAAAGTAAACCAAGCTTGACAGCTTCGGAATGGATTCAGATCTAATTCTGGGCACAGAGTGTTGGTGTTGTCATCAGCACCTCGGCCAAACACTGTGAGAATGGAAAGATCAGTCCTGTTAAATAAACACAGCCAACAGTGGAGTGTGTATAGTGCCACAACCATCTACAATGGTGTGTACTTACAGCGTTTTAGTACTGTGTGTACTGCTGCAAACGGGACCCACAAACAGAATGGGTTTGGGGCCTCAAGTGGCATGAAAATCGGATTTTCGATTGACTTGACTTTGTTCTCGAGCGTAAAATTAACAGTTTAGTCTTTCTATTTTTCTGAGGACAGGCAAGGGTCATCTTGGCGCCACGGGTGACAGTTAACTAAAATTCCTGATTTGCCTTTTTTGTTTCAAAGAATGTGAACATCTATCTTGATGTGTTTAGTAGTTTACAGTATCTGTCACTGAAGACAGGAGGTGTGACCCCAATGAACACAAAATAACTGGCAGAGGGGCCATCAAGGCGCCACAAGTCACATTAGATTTGAGTTCCCTGTCCAAAATTTAATTGAAGGAGCCTCAAGTGGTATTTTCAGAAAGACTGTAGATGTCTGTGTTGATGTATTTAACGCCTATCAGTGTCTATCATGCAGTGCTGCCCAACATATTCACAGATGGGGCCCGAGGTACTATTGAGAGCCCAGATCAAGGCTGAATGGAATGACAATAAAGGTGAAGTGGGAGGTCCATTCATTTCCTTTCAAAGGCCTTTCACAACATGCACAAGGGTTTGAGTTTGATGATGAATGATGTCGCAAAGGTCAAAGGTCATTTGTAGGGCCACTGAGGCGTGTGTCAGCACAGGGTCAAGTACAAGAGAATTCAAGTTTATGTTTGACTTTGTCGTCAAAGGTTTAAAAAGTATAAAAAGAAAGTTTAAATCACAAACTTTCAAAGCTCAGTAATCAAGATGTATAAAGTTCAGTATATTTGTGATTTTTTCATGATTTTCTTTCAACAGGTCTACATGATATGTGAAAAATAAAGTAAAAGTGAACAGCTCGTCATTTACTGGATTATAAATCCCCCCTGAATGTCCCGTCTTGGCTGTGAAAGGCAGCATGTAGTATCTTGTTAAGTACATGTAATCCTCTAATGTTAATTGGACATACTGTACATATCTATGCTGGCAGCTCAATGAAGCTGTAACATGTAAAGGTTATACACCACATCACATAATATTCTTTTTCTGAAGAAAAACTATGGCCTGAGCACCTCTGTAAATCGGCCATTTTAAGATGTAGCTCTAAACTCAGCTGTAAAGTGTCAGATTCAACTTTTATCAATGTCATCTGTATGTGAGCTATTATCTTAACATGCTGATGTAAATGTGTTGGGATGCTGCTAATAAACATGCTAATATTAACCCTTATGTTGTGTTCCCGGTCAAATCAGACCATTTTCAGAAAGTGTTTGTCTCTAAAATAAATGCGAATTTGATCAGATTCACCTTAGGTTCCATGACTTTGTCCACAAAGAGGATTTCAGCACACAAAATAAATTTTATTAATTTACATCCAATTTTGTGTGTTTTATTCAACTTTTGTCTTGGGTCTGGTCAGAAGTGACCAATCAGAGAAACACACACACACCACATTTTAAATGGTTTCAGAACAAATGTCCGTGGTGACTTTGACCCAAAGTATTCTGTGATAAACAGCAGACTATGTTTCATCTGATTATTTCATATAGTCAAACTAATCCAGAATTTTTTTAGAACTTGAATTCAAGATGTATAAGTTCAGATCAATGAGACATACAGACCATAAATACAAGTTCAAAACTTGTAATGTTCAAGGAAGTGATGTTGAAATCTAACACAACAAGAGGTGCTAATATATGTATTATTACAGTTTTATAATGAGCCTAATGGAATGGTCAAATTTCACCAGGAACACCAGATTGATAAACATGAAATCAACACATCATGAAGGTTAATGGTACCATGGTTAAGGCCCTGACTCCAAGAATTAGTATGACAAAGGCCAACTGTTGCACCTACGTCTGTGTAATGTAATACCTCGATAACAGCAGGCAGCAGTAGACTCTGTTTGTCATTTAAAAAGGGAAACTGGAAGCCTGGGATGTACCAGTATAGAAATCTGACAAAGCCTGTTCATTTTGACTTCATTTTCACACCACTCTTGCTCACCACAGATGGTTTCTCATCAACAACAATATGTCAGACGCTCACCGAAGGACAGACGTCTGATGGCCAAGCGCCGGCTTGGTGTGTCAGAGCCTTAACACTGATATAGCAAGCTAGCATGGCTATAATTAGCCTCCTGTAAGGGTGTCTTCTTTTGGATATAATAGTAAATTTACTGCAAGCATGTCTAGACAGACAATTTTAGCCTTGAGCACATTATTCATACTCTGACTGTAACAAGAGTGTAAAATTTGTACAGTTTTTAATAAATGAAAGGTTTTTGTGTCATCTTTGTGAAGATGCTTTTAGAGCAGGTGCACGTTAGAATAAGTGGAACCGGTGGTGCACCGGTTCAAAGGGGAGGAGCATCAATAAGACACAAACCTGCACATGCATCCAAATATGAGGACGTCAGAGCAGTGTGGTTCCGGATGTTTGTGTCATGTCTGCGTGCCATGGTAACCATGTGAATCGTGGCTGAAACCCAAATGTAGTGGAAAAGACGCTGGGAAAATGAGTGAATTTCTTGCCTCAACTTCTGATTTTGTGCTCGGGTGAGCGTGTCTGGAGGCGGAGACGTGTGTGTTTGTGTGTGAGTGTGTGTATCATGTGTTAAACCTTGCAAGATTTGGATATTTTTGATACAGATATGGCAGCACAGCAGTACATGGTGGTTAACCTGTGCTCCTTGCTGTGTTTTACACACACACTCATACACGCATGAAAACATACACAAACAGCAAGGTTCCTGCATGTTGGAGTTTCAGTTGAGTCACAGTTGTCCTGTCACCCCTCCTTGCTATGAACCTGTCTGACTCGGCCACACACACCGACAAACAAAACACACACTGAACCACAGACACCAGATACAAACATGTACAGTGTTTGGAGTCTTAAAAGGAAGTAAATAAGATTAAATAATACAAACATAAAGTCTGACACACACGGAGAAAACACATCTTTTCTTACCTCCCAAAGTGTAGATATTCACACCCCTTGGTGACTCTGACAACAGGGCTCATCTGTCATCACAACACACACACATAGAGGAAAATAATGTGTGTGTGTGTGTGTGTGTGTGTGTGTGTGTGTGTGTGTGTGTGTGTGTGTGTGTGTGTGTGTGTGTGTGTGTGTGTGTGTGCAAACAGCATGCACATTCCTGGAGCCGCTGACCCGGGCTCTGTGGGTTACCATGACGACCACTGCTTCACCATGGAGACAACCGTTACTCCCTTTACTCGCCCTCCTCCTCCTCCTCTCTTGCTCCCCTCTCCCCTCCACCCTGTTCTCCTCCCCTAGGGTCTCTCTCTCTCTTCCCAGTGATATCAGTGGTTCCTCTAAAGATGGTCAGTAGACTCTCCATCAGTCGTTTTCCACTCCACTTCCTCCCTTCGACTCTCTCACATTCCACTTCCTTCTTTATCTCCCCTCTTTTGTATTTAAATTGTAAATGTTTGTGTTTATTAATTAACACAAAACATACATACCCTGACAAATCAAATGACAACAGGAACAGAAGGACATGAACAAACAGAGGAGAACAATGACAACAGCATCACTAGGACAACATGCCAGGGCCTGGGCACACATGTGCTAAAGCTGGTTATTTCAGATATAAAATGTGGCACGTTGTGTTGTACACAGATTTACAGTTTGGAGTATTTTGTACTGTAGGGCTGACAGCACAAGATAAGATTATAATTCTTCAAGAGGGCAATGTTCTGTCAGTACATTATGGATATTTTCACCCTGTCTTGTTCAGTAGTGTTCATCTTTACAGCGGTTAATCTTCCTCTTGTGTTAGTTTGCTGTTTCCATCCCGGATGTTAACAGGTTGCTTTTGAGCCATGTCTTAAATCAGCTGTAAAATACACTAAAACCATTATCTATCAACCAATTAGTTACCTTGTTAGGCCTACTTTGTTGTGGGTCTTGTTTCTGTCAGTATACCCCTTGATTTCAATTAAATGAACCTCAAGAGAATCATATATATAAATGAAAGGTTGCTGGGTGGTCTGACTGTTCCTGAATAAATTTGTTTTGTTTATTTTTTCATTTTAATATTATTATATATGATAACATATATGTTGTTACGGGTCGATATTAACCAATATTTATTTACTTCAATAAAAACCTAAAAATATTTTTTCTGCAATAGAACTATTGATACAAACAGTAAATGAAGATCAGAACTAGTCATTTGGCTGTCAGTTTACTTATGATTTCAGTTTTGGCTCTAATTATTGGCTTATATTCTTATTTTTATAACTGGGTCTAAACCAACCCTAACAACACATAATTTCAACCAGAGCATTTTATAATTTAATGAAAATACTTTTTTTGTTTTATTTTGTTGAACTAGTCAAAAAACCTTGGTCTAAATAAATAAATGTAAGTGGTTCTTTTATACATCTAAAATCTAAAACGGGTCGGTGCCGACCCCAACAAAAGAAGAAGGTTAAAGCTACAAGCAAACAGGGTTTTCAGCAATGTCAGCATGGCTGTGTGTGTTGGAAAATCTCCTATCGGAGCGACCTGGGAGAGCAGAGGTGGATGCTGAGGTCAAGATAGTCCATAGTGAAAATTCTCAACTAATGCAGCATGTGTGTGTGTTGGTGTTGGCGTTAGGGAGCCGGAGAGCTGAGTTTGTGGGTAGTGAGCAGCAGTTTTCAACTCTTATCTGTTGAGATTTCGAATTGTACGCCCTGGAGCAGATATTACTCCAAAGTTTTTAGAGAGTCGACATCAGAGTGCTGTACACTGGGATCTTTGTTCCGTTTCCTGAAGGCAGTGAGACTGAGGTGTCTTCTGAGAGGATAATTATCTATATTTCTCTGTGTTTGGTGGAGAGCAGAAGTGAAGCATTGATGGGATTATTTTTTTATTTTGCCACTCAACTCTACCATAAAGTGAACAATAATGGGTGAGGGCTTTACAGGTGGTAATGAACCTCAGAGCGCTGTGGTAAAAATGGATCCATAGAGTGCAAATACTTTATAGGGACATGCACATAGAGAAGGTCACATAGTCCAATACAGGAAGAAAGGTGGCAGCAACCAGCCTCTTCTTAGCTTCAAATGTAAAGCAAGTATTATGGTTGATAAAAGAAACCTAGTTTTAACTTTCATTTCTTGATAAGGTAATCTATGTGGGGGCGAAAATCTGAATGCAGGGGCGAAAATCCCATTTCATTGATTGGGGGGGGACAATAAACAGTACATTTCCATAGAATCTCATCTCATACACCTGCTTATTCCTCATTAGGGTCGCAGGGGTCTGCTGGACCCAATCTCAACGCATTACAGCGAGAGGCAGGGATACACCCCAGATGGTCACCAGCCAATCGTGGGGCACACACACCATTCACTCACACATTCACACCTACAGGCAATTTAGAGTCTCCAATTAACCTCAGCATGTTTTTGGACTGTGGGAGGAAGCCGGAGTACCCGGTGAAAACCCACACAGACACGGGGAGAACATGCAAACTCCACACAGAAAGGTCCCAGACCCAGGACCAAAGAGGTCTTGAACTTGCGACCATCTTGCTGTGAGGCAACAGCGCTAACCCCTGCGCCACCGTGTTGACTGGAAAACAGCATCAGGACCAAACCACTTTGAGGAACAGGGGGGTCATCATTTTCAACAAGTGAAATGCATTTTTTTTTTTTACATTTAGCATTTATTTAATAGTCAAAATGATTCATTTGTGTTTAGTCAATCATCAATCAAGACACCTAGATATTTGTTACTATATATGCCAATCATATTACCTTGTAGGGATAGCACACTAGGTTCAGGTATCTTTCTGCCATGAGAGAAAATCATTTAGAACCAGCGTTAGGGCTATTAGCTGATGATTATTTCATAGTGGAATCATTGCTGTATTAAAACAACACAGGAGATATACTGTACAATACAATGCAGGCAGTCTGGTTTGAGTAACAGAGCTGTGAATTTAAAGGTTTATCAGATGCTGGAATGCAGCACAGCAGTTTATAATTCTCTGGACATTTCATTAATTCTTTCATTTCAGCAGTCAAGGTTAAATTGCAAAGTAAACAGCAGAAACACTATGTTCAGTTTGAGGGTAATCCGCCAGGAATGTGTGCGCCAGATGACGATAAGTTGCTTTGCAGCAAAAGTTGAGCCCAGTTCAACTTTTTTTTTACTGCATATTGTTTGCCAGACTGTATATTGGCTCCGCTACTGAACCGACAGACTAATAGACGCTTTTTTTTTCCTTTCATTTGTCACCAATCTGTAACTCTGCCAAGCTAGGTTTGAACTAATCACTAGCTCTGCTTATGGATGTGCATTGTATTAAAATATATAAACAGCAGTGTATAGTCAGCTCACATTTTACATGACTGAATGTAGAATTTATATTTCACCAAAAATCAAAAATTAAAGACCAAAAAGTGAAACATATTAGTGAATCAGAACTTTGTTTGTTCTTTTTTTTCTCTCCCATTAATCATGTCAGGACCCCTCACATTTATCTGCTGACCCTTTGGAGGGGCCAAACCCTAGATTGGGAACCACTGGACTGGACCACTGGTTGACTCAATTTGTCAACCAAAATCAAATTTGTTTGATTTTTTGACATGAAATGTCAAATGGTCAAAATTGTAATTGTATATAACCCAGCAGCTATAACAGCAACATGCTGCTAAACACTGATGCTGCATATTAATAATCTAATAATTTCATATCCAATAAAAAATCGATCAAAGACCAAACCAATCATTTACTGCAATACTTTAACTCCAAGCGCTGTTGCCTCACAGCAAGAAGGTCACAGGTTCAAGACCTCCTTGTTCCTGGGTCTGGGACCTTTCTGTGTGGAGTTTGCATGTTCTCCCCGTGTCTGTGTGGGTTTTCACCGGGTACTCCAGCTTCCTCCCACAGTCCAAAAACATGCTGAGGTTAATTGGTGACTCTAAATTGCCTGTAGGTGTGAGTGTGTGAGTGAATGGTGTGTGTGCCCCACGATTGGCTGGTGACCATCTGGGGTGTATCCCTGCCTCTCGCCGTAACGCGCTGGGATAGGCTCCAGCAGACCCCTGTGACCCTAATGAGGAATAAGCAGGTATAGAAAATGACTGACTGACTGACTAAAACATTTTGAATTAGAATTTTTTTACTATAAAAGTAATTGAAGTTATTACAGTGCTGCCTTGGTGCTTTTATTTAAGTAAATAATCTGAGTACTTCTTCCACCAGTCCTTGTTTTGTACTAAAGGGTATTTTTCCTGCTCAGGTACACAACCATCCGCCCACACTCAGCTGTCACTACTTCTTGAGTCACTAGTTCCTGGCCTCTGCTACTATTAATGTGACTGATCTGAGTTTTGTGGGTGGTAATGTCTGACCTTCAGCCGCTGGTTTCAGACAGGATGTCCTGGAGGTTTGTTACAGCACAGACAGGGCAGACGGTGGCTCATAATCACCATCGTTATCAGCAAAATTCATCCTCAGCAAACGTCAAATGAATAGGAAGTAAGTGAAGTCTTTCCTCACATGTCCCCGAAATTGAATTGGTAAGAAGAGTGATGAGTTATTCCTTTGTGTGCCACCTTCTCTCTTCAAGAGTCAATTTTTCCAAAATTTAGAAAGGCAGGCTCATTTCAAGATTGATGACCGTGGATCTTTGAAATCTTATTAAGGATACTGAGTGGATTTTGTGGCCCTCGGGGCAAGAAAACATACTCGAGCTGTAAAGCACAACATAAAGAAACATTTCAGATCGAAGAAAAAAAAACAACAGAAAATCTGAAATGGTGTTTTTATTCCCACAACAGTGGAAACCACAGTTCTTTAATAAACTTATTTACTTTTTGTTATTTCAGCAGTGCATGTTGCGGCTTCAAACAGACAGTATGTCAACAGCAGCGAGTGGACGATCTGTTGAAAATGCATTGTGACTGCGTATGTTAAGCTCTTATTGACACATGCTGTGTTGATCTCTGCTAACACTGACACTGTCTTCACACCTTTACTGCAGTGTGAAGACACAGAGAAATGTGGGAAAAAAGGGAACAGACCTCGGACAAACCAAGCAAACAGGTTCATGACCAGACCTATAACTAGCTGTCTGCATTAAATATGTGATCAATTTAATTTAATCTAATTCATTACTTACCTGCTTGTTTTATTATTATATAGGTACACAACCATCCGCCCACACTCAGCTGTTTTATTTTGTTACTTTCACTGTTAGATATAATTTAAAATCAAGATTTACATTTATATGGCAACATGTTTTTACAGTTAGGTGTGAAAAGGGGGCCTTTATTTTGAAGGACATACAATTTATGAGGTCACATGACCAGGATATCCTCTTTGCTCATGGACATTTGACATGTGAGCATCATTGTCTCATGACCAAAGATTGAACATTTTCACCAAATAAAACAATAAATTGAATTCATTCATTCATTCTTAATTTAATTCAATTTTTTTTTCTAATATGCTAAAATAGATTTGTTGCCATATGGCAACAATATGCAAATATGGAAAATTCCTAGTGCATACAACCTAATGGAGTGTCATTGATTTACATAGCATGAAATGTTTCTTAGATTTCTTAAATATAGCTATTATTTAGGCCAAGTTATAAAAATATTCAAAACATTTGTTTACCATGTCTAAATAATATTTCATGCAATAAAGGGTTATATATGCACTCAATTTAAATTAATCTAGTTCATTATTCACCTGTTTGTTCTAATATGTTTGTTTACCTTTTTATTTTGTTACTTTCACTGTAAGATATAATTTAAGATCATGATTTACATATATATTGTGTGTATGTCCCTCAACTGGCCCCTGCAGACTTGACGCCTGGTAGTTAATTATCAGTTTGTTATCTTTGGACTCATGCTAAGTTGCATGTATATGAAGCTCTGTGAGTGTCTTATTTATATATGAGCTGGAGCTGCTGAACGTCATATGTGAATTATAATTGATCTGTTTTACCAGAACAGTGGATGGATGATAAGTGACAGCGTGTGTCTCATAAATAACAGATAGGCTTTCTTTTTGTCGGATTCATGAAAACTGTGCATTCACGTGGTCGTGTTTTATGAATCTCAGTCATTGTGGAAGTGGTCGCACCATCACGATCGTGCATAAATGAAGAAACAGCTGTTTTCATATCAACATTCTGCGTGCTCCGCCAGTCTGCACACCTGTCAATGAAACTAATGAGAAAGAAGGAGGAGAAGTGCAGTTTCACAGATTGTTTCACCGGTGAGATTCTCCAACAGAGCAGCTGTCATGACGCACGACCATTACGCATTACGGCTGAGCTGCTCTTTATAGTATCTCTGTTGGTAATTCATCACATGGACCTGTATAAACCATCGTCTGCAGTGATGCCTCAGAAATGTAATCAATGATTAGTTTGTAATGCTCATATCTAAACCCGCTTTATACTGGATGACACAATTAAAGATACAATGGAAAGAATATTACTCCTCAGTAAAATGAAAAGAATGATTAAAATGAATCTCATGAGATTGATTAATCAATATAAGGTGTGTAAATGTGTCTTTGATGGGCATATTACAGATCTTCATGTAAATTAAAAAAACAAAAATCACACCATCAGCTGTTTGTCCACCAAAACAAACTCATCACTTCATGATCAGATCACTTTAGACAAACATGACTTTACCCGGTTTGAAGAATCAATGAGGTAAGCACATTCTGTTTTTGCGTGTAACATCTTGGCTGCGGGTCTGATCCCTCTGCTCACTTCTGCTGTCTCATTTATGAGAGAAGACAGAATAAAAGACAGAATGTGTACACTGTAAAACCTTGCTGTGAAATCTGCACTTATTTACTGTGTTAAATACAGTAACATTACTGTAAATGATTATTACAGTAGATTATTGTATATTTTACAATAAGTCACAGTAGTCAAAGTTTCACAGTAGTGAAGAAGTACTGTACTAAATCACAGTAGCTAGAGTTACTGTGTTATAATACCCTATACTGTTAATACAACTGAAATAAGTCTTTAACCCTCTATTGCATTAATTATTACTTAGACTTGGTAAACAAAGTGGTTTGAATGATTTTATTTAGAATATTAGAAAAAAAACTTATAAGATCAACATTGAATTAAATACAATAATAAATAAATAAAGTTTAATTACACTAGATAGTGGTTTTAGTTTTTTGGGGGGTAAAAGTTTTCCAAAATTCTGAATAAAAGACAACCTTTAGTTGTGAGACAATGATGTTCACATGTTAAATGTCATTAGCAAAAAGGATATCCTGGTCACGTGACCTCATAGATTGTATGTCCTTCAAAATAAAAGCCCTCTTCTAATGCCTAACTGAAAAAAAATAGATTTTAGAAAAATGTAATTAAGTAATTGTTCCCATATGGCAACACTATGCAATAGAGGATTCATTGTTTTTTTCTTTTTAATTTTACAGTTAATCATCCAATGCTGTGAATATAACTGAAATCATAGTATTAAATTGTTTTCTTTTTTATTTTACAAGAAAGACATAATACTGTAAACACTTTTTTTTCTGTAAAAAAAAAAAAAAAAAAAAGTTAGTTAGTTACCATAAATCCTTTAATAAATAATAAATAAATTTTTGTCTTTTGAATGCTGCATTCACATGAAATGCTTTTAAATGCAAATATATGAAAATCAGTAGTATGGAAAACATAAAGAGGTCACTTTTAACTTTTTAAATCTTAACACTGCAAAAATAACCCTTCCTCAACCTTTACATAACACTGTCACAACAGGAAACTGTATGATCAGAAGGAATCAAAACACCAGAAACTACAATTACACGCTTGTCCTCTGCAGGCAGCCAGTCAGTGTTCACAGCTGCATGATATGTTCACTTTGTACTTAAACAAACCTGAGTGCAATGAAAGACAAAGAAAATAATGAATCACAATGTACATGAAGCATCTCAAGCTTTTGATCTACTGAAGAAGAGGAGGCAGATGGAAACATTTCCTTTTCTTCAGTCTCACCTTCTGTCTTTATCATGAAAAACCTTTCTGTAATCATTTTCAGGATTTAAATAGCAGGCTGTATTTGTCTTATTATTTTAATGCAAAGTCAGTGTCTGTCTTATTTAACTACTTCTGATGTGTGTCTGTGGAAAAGTCGTAGGTTTGACTGACAGCTGTCCCGGCCTATCACACTCAGCTGGGCTGGTTGCTTGTTGTACTACTCGGTTCTGCTCAGATTTCACTCCATCACACAAACTACAGATTTCCTATCTCCTACTGTTTGGTATGATAAACTACACGCCCGAAAATGTCCCAATATAAACAAATAGGTTGTTACTGATGCTACATTCTGTGCAGTTTGTACATGCTGCTTTGCATCCTACAGCTCCTGTCGAGTTTGTCGTGTTTGCTTTTTGCATTAGTTAAAAGGTTGAATGGTTTCTGATCTCTGTGTTACAACTGCCACTATCTGCTGTTGCCTTTTGATTATTTCATTTCCAATCACAAAGCTGAATCTACAAATGCAACTAGGTTAGAAAATGCAGTTACTGTAGGAGCTTATAATTTTCTAACTGATGTTGCTTGATGTCGAGGATTCAAAGGGTAGTTACTGTAATGGAAATGAATGTGGGAATTAAGTTATTGATGATGAAATGCGGCACAAACGCCACTGAAACTCAAAGTTAAGACGATGCAGAAAAGCCCATTGAGCAAGAGGTGTCATGGAAAGTTTTTTTTTTTTTGTTCGCTTTTAAGGTCAAATAATCTCATTAGAGCTATGTGATGAAATGTTTTCTGCTTTCTGAACACTGTTGGCTTCCTGTCGCCGTCTCGCTTTGTCGTTTATTAAAAAAACAACAAAAAAAACAGGCCACGCATCATTATAAATAGTACAGGTGAAATTTGTGGGATTTGCCGTCTGTCTTGCAGAGAAGTGGCATCATGCACCAACAGAGGTGACACCACAGGTATTTAAGTCTTCCACCGATGTTTTTTCTCCCTCTTTCTGTCTTTCTTTCATCTCAACACCTCCACTTGTCGTCTGCATTCGTCTTCCCTGTCTGTTCATCTCCTTTTTTTTCATCTCCCGTCAAATGATCTCTGAGACCGGTTTGATCCCCGGACCAAACCCCCCCCCTCCTACCCTTCCTTCAATCTGTCAGTCTCGCTCTATTCTTGATTGTCTGCCATTTTTTCTCTCTCTCGCTCTCATTCTTATTCTCATCTGGCTCCTTCTCCTCACTCTTTTTCCTTTGTTCTTTTTTTCTCCCTGTCACCCTACATGTCTTCTCCTTCTCTCCTGACCTTTCTCCTCTTTTTTTTCGTCCGCTCGATTCATGTTTTCTTTAATCCGGCCTTTCCCTCAATTTCTCTTTCTGCCCCCCTTTCTTCCCTCCTTTGACCCTCATCCTCTTCAATCGATGCCTTTTTCGATCCTGACTTTCTCCATTACGCCACGGTGAACTTTTTCCATCTCTCGTTAGAGGCGACAGAAATTTGGCTTCTAAACATCGCTGGCAAAAAAAAGCACAAAGGTCACGGCGGTTTATCATGCGACAATCAGATGTCAGGATTTTCCAAAAGCTCAGTTTTTCCTCCTCAGAACACCAGTGTCATCAGATTTAACCAATTTATTGAGTCTTTTTTTAAATCCTGTAATAGATAGTTGAAAATGTTTTATTGTCTACATGGTCTTTCTTAGAAGTCCCCATCCATTGTCTGACTTTTCTTCTACGACCTTCCAACCAGTTTTGTCTCATAGCTTTTAATTCTCTCCCTCTCTTTAAATGCCAGCACCCTTTCTTTACCTCTTATCTATATTTCCTCCTCACCTCTCTCTTATTGTCTTCCATCATTAGCTCACCACTGTGCCTCTCCACCTTTTTCTCTCAGTCTCTTTGACCTCACTCTTCCACTCTTTTCTTTTCACTTTTTCTCCGTTTCCACGCTGTTCCTTTTTCCCCTCGGTTCCCCTCTCATTGACATTTCTCTCGTCCCTTTTCTCCAACTCTCCACCACCACTCGTTCTCCTTGCCCTCTCATCCCATCACCTCTCACACACACCTACACACAACACATACACACAATCGCACACACTCCTTCCTCATTCATATTCCACCTATGTCAGTCTCCTTGGACTTGTCTGAGGGAATCGAATCCACCTTCAAATTCATCTTTTTATTCCCTCTCCCACTCAAGGTCTCATTCTTTTATCTATTCTTCTCTCTCCTGTAGTGTGAGTTTGTATGAGTAAGTAAGTGTAATGATCCATGTAGACGTTTTTCTTTTTTTTTTTTCCTAGATTCTGTTGTCACGCAGACACACAAGCATGATGAAAAATACTCTGATGAATGAAGTGCATTCGGTGGACATTTGTTCACTTCCTACGTATGGACGCAAAAGTGCATCATGTGTCTAAATGTTTCCCCCCGAAGACATCAAGCAAATACAAAAGGCACAGACAAGGTGAAATGTAAGAGAAGCGGAGAAGAGGCAGGATGACAAAAGAGGAAAATCCTGTCTGTGTTTCGTGGAGGACAGTCAAGGGTGCTTGCAGCTTTAGAGGTTGTTATTGAATTATTTTTTTCAATTAGGAAGTTACAAACGATTTGTTGGCAGTGAAGAAGCTGCGTAGAAGTAGCATCACTCATACGACCTTTTGACCCTGAACAGTACTGCTTTTCAGGGAGTTTTTTCGAGAGTTTTTGAAAGGTCGATGGAAATAATGTGCAGCAAAAAGGCATTGCAGTCAGTCACATTATAACAGGTGGTTGCCCTGTGTGTAAGGGAGGGAGATTTTATTGGTGACAGATGTAAATGGCCTCAGTCTTTTTCCAGCTGTCCTCTTTCATCATGTCACCAAATTCAGGTTAACCCATGAAAGTGAATGAAGCCTGTGAGGTGTGATCAAATTCTACCTGTGTGCTTAGAATGTACATCTCTGATGAAAAACTCCTGTTGAATTATTACAAAACCTATTGGTGGAATAGTGTTTGTGTAGTAAATGTGTATTCTATACACACAGTCGTGCACAACACTACTAAACACTAGTACCTCACTACAACAGCATTTAAATAATGATGCAGTGATTTTACTAATTGTGTAGTGAATATGTGTCACAACACTACAACACTACATATTTTATATAGAGATCAATTAGAATTTTTTACTACTTATTACAGTAGTGAATATGTAATAACAACACTACAGAAGCACATATATTCTAAATAGTTATTAATTAGAGTTTTTAGTAGTCAATTATATCTGTCTTAAAGGAGTACTGTTTTTTTTTTTTGTTGCTTTTAGATAAGATAATATTTTTTAATCATTTGATAACATCTGGTGCAGGAAACAGTGGCTGAAAATATGCTCAATATCATCAAATATTGTCTTCAGAATGTACAAATAACAAACAAACAAATATCTATGAGTGAGTAATCCATAGAAAAAAAGTCATTTTGGAGTTGTTCTATCTCTTTATATAATAATAAAAACATCTCCTCTCATCTTCTATACCTGCTTATTCCTCATTAGGGTCACATGGTCTGCTGGAGCCAATCCCAGCACATTACGGCGAGAGGCAGGGATACACCCCAGATGGTCGCCAGCCAATCGTGGGGCACACACACCATTCACTCACACATTCACACCTACGGGCAATTTAGAGTCACCAATTAACCTCAGCATGTTTTTGGACTGTGGGAGGAAGCCGGAGTACCCGGTGAAAACCCACGCAGACACAGGGAGAACATGCAAACTCCACACAGAAAGGTCCCAGACCCAGGACCAAGGAGATCTTGAACCTGCGACCTTCTTGCTGTGAGGCAACAGTGCTAACCCCTGCTCCACCGTGTCACCCTAATAAAAAAAATAAAAACATAATAATAATAAATATGAAGGAATGAGTAGAGATTGTATAGAACTTTCCCAAAACTGAGGCTGAAGTAATTAAGTATCAGTCGTGCAGTGATTTGAATAGTCGTCATGTAGTAATTATCAGTAGTGAAACAGGCCTCTACGCATTACTATTGAAATCAATATAAAAAATCACTACATAATAGCAAACAAGTAGTGAAATGGTATATTTTTCTGTAGATATTTAGTAGTAGTGATCAATAGTGATTCAATAGTCTTTTTTCATAAGGGTCGCCACTTCTACATTACTATTAACTCTACAGTTTTCCAGTCTGTCTCAGGTTTCATCAGATTCTCTTTGTGCAATACAACCTAATTTATTTTTGATGAGCCTGGATTAAATTAAAGAGCAGTACAATGGCTGGCGAAAAGTAACTCATGAATCACAAGCGAAGTCAACATCAAACCTTTAGAAGTGGTAATTAGTGACAGTATGTGGTAAAGTCATGTTGGGTAAAGTGATCAGAGTCGTCTCATTTAAAATGATGGACGACATTCATCACTACCGCAGCTTGTCTTTGTGCATTTTTTCTGAGAAGCCTCTCACAAAAAGTGATGCATTTTGCAGTATTTTACAGTTGAGTTTTTCTTTATTTCTCAGTGGTGATATAAACCACAGATTAGCTACAAACAATTCAAGTTTCTTTATCAGAAAGTCATCATAGTACCACTATATTTTTTGATTTAAAGGCGGTCATTAGAGGTGAAACATGCTGCTACAATGAGCAAAATATTTGATAACAAAGTTGTCACCATGTTTCAAATATATGTATGTTATAAAGTGCAAATAATCAAACTAAGTGACCAGATTCTCATAAAGCGGGTCTCAAATTAAATGTTTCCAGATTAAAATGTGTAAAGATGATTTAACCTGTGTTCAATATTTTGTTCAGTTGGAAACTTTCCTTATCCCACATATTTTCAACAATTTGATGCAAGCCGAGAAAAATCTTCCATTTTAACATACATTTGAATCTAAAAAAAGACAGGGAATGGCTGCCTCTCAATGTCATGCATCAAGTCAACCCACAGTCATAAATTTACTTTTTTTTCTAGTTTTATGCCAGATTTTTACCATACAGTTCATATATATCATACTACCTATAACTGAAAGATTTTTTTTCCAGTGAAACAAGCTGCATAAATGTTAGCATTAGCTCAGGTAGCACTGGCAAAAAAAAAAGGTAGGACAAAGACAGATTTAAGAAGAAGGTTCTTTATTCAGTGTTATACCTATTTCTTACCTGTTTGTTTTGCAGAAGAAGAGACATCTGCAGATAATTGTACTTCATGACGTCATGAACACCATTTTTTTGATTGAGACCCCTTTCAGCAGCATTACTACATCTATATGTAAGCAGCGACAACTCAAATTCCATCTTCAGAAGGAGAGGAAAAAAGTTAGCACCAAGTTTAAAGTATAAAAACTGAAAAAAAATTACCACTCCAAGCCAAATAATCAGATTCCTATGAAACTAGTCTCAGTTGAAGAGCAGCAAATGGTCGATGTAACCAGAGGATTAGTTGGTGATTTCTGCCGTAATCTCTGCAGATAGAAAAGTCATTAAAACATGTGAGAGCTGCTCCTCCTCTGATTCACTTCTCCTTTTTCCATTCTGTGACTAACACGCCGTGCTGGTTAAATTTAGTCCTCCATCCAACACTAAGCTGGCAATTTTCACAGTGAAAAAACTGAGGTTTCTCACGAAAAAAATTTCCAGGATATATCAGAAAATGATTGCCTCATGTTCCGGCGTGGACGAGGAGAGCGGAGCTCCTGGAAAATGATGACATAAGCCTGCTCAGACATGGTGACAGAACAGTAACCTCCTCTAACCCGCTCTGAGAACACGGCACCACGAGCCATCGCTGCTGCTAACCAGCAGAAACTCTGGGACTGTTAAAGGCTTCACTTCTTTAAAAGCGTTTATATCACACTTTTAACTCAAAGTGCTTTACAGTTTTGCCTTTCAATTGAACCCTGCCGTTAGCAGACAATCCGCTCTACCTCTGAAGCCACAGTTGCCATGAAAACAGTCCGCGTGTCATTTTCACACGTAAAAGGCATTTTTAAATTTAGCCAGCTGGGTACGGACTGTGCTCCATCTTACCTCCCCCTCTCCTCTCTCTCTCTCGCTCTGACAGGCCAGCAGGTCTCCTGGTGAGAGCTGACCTTTCTGCTGAAGGAGAGAGAGAGAGAGACGAAGCAAGAGAGGGAACGATGTGCGTAAATGGTAGAATGATAACTTACTGGCATAGAAAGGAAATTGTGACATACATATAAATATGTAGGGATGGTGTGTGTGTGTGTGTATGTGTGTGTGTGTGTGTGTGTGTGTGTGTGTGTGTGTGTGTGTGTGTGTGTGTGTGTGTGTGTGTGTGTGTGTGTGTGTGTGTGTGTGTGAAAGCGTTAATCCGTGTTGTGGGTCACACTTTGTTAAAAACGTGAGTGATAAAGGGGAAAAGGGGGCAGCGGTTGTACGTGTGCGTGCATACCATATGTCTATGATTGTTGTGTGTCTGTGGTGAACTGATGGTAAATAGAGATACAGCATTGTGTCTTCATGTGGTAACTATGACAACGTCACAGTGGGAGAGCCCGCCTGTCTCAATGCATTATGACATCAATGTAGAACACACACACACACACTATATACGGCAAACGTACTCACACCATTAGTGAATCCAATACATAAACTCACACGCATGCATGGGCGCGCGCACACACACACACACACACACACAGTTGCTGCTTGGATACACACACAAATTGTACATTTACATAAAAAATATACACATGATGCCAGTCTGCAGGTGTGACACTCTAGTATGAAGTGGAGAAAAACACACTGCTTTTACCTTTGCACACACAAACACACCCACACACACACACACACACACACACACACTCACATACACATTTAGATGCGTATACACTCAAGCACTCAAGTGGAACAGAAAGAAAACCTGTTGACACTCTCAGAGGGAAGTGTGCTGATTTCTGAAGAGTGGTAATAGTGCTGCTGGGGAGAATGTGCAGTTTTGTTATATTTTTAAATTTTCTATGCATTTAAATTTTTAATGTACATGTATAATTTTAGAACATATTTCATGAGAAATGATTTGTTTTCATTTTAATTATAGAACATTTTTAGACCTTTTTAATTTGTACATGGATCTCTATCAATATAATTCAAATTGTGAATAGGCAGAAGTTCAAGAGAAAATCATGAAAAATATATTTTTTAAATAACCAATTTCTCAATATCTAAATCTTAATGTGGTATGCTGGTATTTGCCAAGTCAAAACCACTGGAGCTGCAAAATTAAGCCACAAAACTGCAATTCCTCAAATGTCTTTTTAATCTATCAGAACCAAGTGAAACCTCATAGACGCTCATGTTAAAATGTCCAAATGTACAGCAGAAATAAACATGGTTCCCGCACCTTCGCCTGGTATAAAAAAAACAGCTTTTGGTCTCTGTAGATCATTTCCATTCCATTCATCCATTTAATTGTCCCCATTCAAGACAACTGTATTATGTTATAACAGAACTGCTGGTTGGTTAAAATATCTGTCATTGCAAAGAAAACCTGAAACAGAAACTAGAGAAAGTCTCTAAACTGTACTGGATGATTCTCACTGACAACTTTTTTCTATTTGCTTTTTAGCGAGGTTTCTATGTTTCCAGATCTGTGGATCATGACAAGGGTTTCATTACAGATCAGCTCCAGGCTCCGGTAATGAGATGCTTGACGCTGGGAGAAATCCACCATGAGAGGTAGATATTCACGTTCTGCACCAGCCGCCGCTTTAATAAAGCAGAAAGCAATGCAGCAGCAACACGTGTGTGTTATAAATGAGAGCAGGCACAGCGCTCATCTTTTAAACAAGCCTGCATCTCGCCTTCACTGTGCTACCATTGCTGTCTGCTCCTCGCTCCACCTGTTGGTAAAGCAGTAGGATCAGGTCTGTTATTGAATTACAGGAAGACAAAGCAGCACCCCTCAGATTGGTGATATCTCAAAATATCTGTGTTTACATGGACTCTTATATTCCACTTATAATCAGAATAATAGCACAATTAGCCTTCTATTGCGTAGCATTGCCTTATGGCAACACAATGTAAATTTTGTTTCTAATCATGTCCCAGAATGCACTGCGATATTCGGGTTCGCTGGAACAAATGTACCCTGGTTTAGATTAGATTAGATTTAAAAGATTGTTGTCAGGAGTGGAAACAGTATTTCCTGGTCATATGATGTGATTATTTTTTGTCCTTCAAAGTAAAAGACTGTTTTTTTTTACAACTAACCAATAAAACATGGATTTTATATTACTGCTTTTTAGTAGTATTGAACCAAAGTAACGTGATGCAATAGAGGGTAAGAATAAAAATTCCTCATGTAACCATTTCGATAGGAAGAGACTGGATTGATCAGATCTGATCTGAAGTCATTTTCAACTGGGTTGAAAGAAAAGTAAACCTTTAATAATCCTTTCATTTAGAAGATATTAACCATGTAAACATTTAATCTAATAGTTTCTCACTGGTTGGAATAGATTTGTTCTTTCTGTGGTGAGGGTAACACAAGGTGACCTGAATATGTTTGTGGGAGGAAACAAAAGTGCTTATATTCTGATTAAATGTTTTTAATTAGCTCACTTTATTTAGAATCTGTGTAAACCACTAAGTTGGATTCTCTGATCCAATAATTTTAATCAAGTTGAGGAAACATTGTCCTTGTTACTGCACCTAGTGTAAAAGAATCTGAAGTTGGGGTTTTTCCTTTCGATTATACTGAGGTAAAGTTGTGTTTCCAAATACTATCCATCACCTTGTGTGTGTGTGTGTGTGTGTGTGTGTGTGTGTGTGTGAGGCAGAATATGTGAGGTACTGCAGGTGTGTGGGTGGCAGAGACAGGAATTGGACAGAGAGAGAGAGAATGAGAAAGTGAGAGAGAGAGTGAATCATTCCCTGAACAGACCACCTCGACAGCGTGATATCAGATGCATTATTTGATGATTGGATCGCTGGCTACAAAAGCTGATAGATCTCCGCCTGAAATTGATTTCTGTCTGGATGTGACTCACACACACACACACACACACACACACACACACACACACACACACACACACACTGAGAGGCTATGAGCCAGAAAGCCAGGAGAAACTAATTACCAGTTCAGTGTCTGAGAAACCTGAACCTCAATGAAAACACCTGAAGGACTGGCAGGCTGGCAACTAGAGACAAAATAAATTGGGAAATTAATGTTCTATTATTGGACCGAGAGTGTGTGTGGGCTGGTATTTTCAAAGGCTCTGATGATTTGATCGCCTTTAGGGTCACTTTTGGTCTTTTTTCAGGGGCGGTTTTATTGACCTACGAAATAATCCAGTCGCACAAACACAGACTTTGGGAGGTCGAGATCTGTTGAATTTTAAATTATTGTTTACCGGATGGTAAACCTTTTTTTTTTTTCTTTTCTGGCGCTTTAGGCTGTGCACTTTCCCATTTTTTCATTTATCTTGTATTTTATTAATGTTAAGGCATTAAGCCTTTGGCCTATTTTCATTTATCCATCTGTTGTTTTCTTTGAGTGCTTGAGTTATACTGTTGTTGTAAGGCTGACAAAGTTCAGTTATCATAAGGCAAACTATCCCTGAGAATCAATCTTACTGTCAGAATGCTGACTGAGTCAGGCTTTATCAGCCATCATCAGTGGCCTGACCTCAGTGATGTTCTTGTGGCTGAATTGGAGCACATCTCTGCAGCCGGGTTCTAATCTGGTGCCACAGAGTGGAAGCTGCTACAGCAGCATATTATGGTTTTAGAATGAGCTGTTCAACAATTACTAGGTTGTGGGTGACTCTCCCTCACAGACTATTCGATACGTATCTAGGTACGTAGTCCACAATCTGATATGAAAAACAAAGTGGATCAATTTGTTATAATATGATAGACTGCGATACAAAGCCGATTCGATTCAGCCACAATTAGGAATCAATATTTTCACTTCATGAATAATAAGCGTGACTAAAGTAAACAATGATTGATTTGATCTTCTGTCACACCGACAGTCAGGGTCCGGCGCCAGGGGATCACGCCCCACCACCACAGGCCGACCCAGTCCACTCATTCAAAGCTTTGAACCTCTATTGCATGAAATATTACTTTGACATGGTAAAAAATATTTTGAATATTGTCATTACTTAAATGGCCTAAATAATAGATATATTTGAAATATATATAAGAAAAAGGCTCAGGATAGTTTCATGTTCTGTAATTCAGTGGGACTCCATCGTTGTGTGGTTGTGTGCACTAGGAATTTTCCATACATGCATATTTTTGCAATATGGAAGCAATTTTTTAAACTTATTAGAACAAAAGCTTATAATGAGACTATCTTCAGTCTAAAAAGACCACATTTTTAGTCTAAATGTAAGTTTAATGTTAAAATTCTTGGATGGAACATTCTCTTAACGTTAAAGAATTACTTAAATTAAATTTAATACAAGGTCATTTCAAATTAAACTACATTAATATTATATGTATAGACCGTTACAACAAATAAAGATAAAGATAGATAAAGAGAGTAAAGCCAAGTGTATCTGCAGCTGTATAAAAGTGGAAATAGAAAATAAGTGAGTCACTCAATGCTTTAAAATGACCAGCAATCAATACTGACTATAGGCTGTTTTTATTTCATATAATGATCACAATGTGGAAAAATAATAAGAGCTGGTGGTGCAGGTGTCGTGTCAAGGGTTGAGATGCAGCGAAAATAATTGCAGGGTTTGAATTGTTATCATTAACACAGAGAGTCTCTTGCCAAAAACAAGCAAAGAAAAAAATCACTGTTAGTTGTATAAAAACATTGTTAATGATATATTATATCAGTGATCACAGTTTAATCATTCAATATCTTGATGTTGTTTATCCAATGTTTAATCATTTATTAGAACTCCTGTCATTCACAGACCCTTAGAATTATTCTAACTCCCCCATTATCCCCCTGCCAACAGTAGCAAACATGGCAGTGGCACACTGGACAACGTTTTAGCCTTTAGGTTTAGTCACTGAAATGCTGCTTACTGGGTTTTGCTCACCTCAGAGTCTGAATAGCCACATGTGAATTAAAGAGCTATGGGTAGTTGGAAGTAGCATTAGCAGCTGTTGCTGATATTAGTTTGTGTTGACTCTTGGTTACACTGGTAATGAGAAGCAGCAGCGAATAAAGTTCTACAAAAACTTCTTTCAGTGTGGGAATGTGGTGGGTGGTTTGAAGCAGGTGTGTGATTGAGAAACACAGCGAGCCGGCAGGAGGCACACACACACACACAGCACACACACATACACATACACACACACACATTGATCGTACAGGAACAGAACTTTGAGAGGATTCGTGTTTGACAGCTGAACCCGATTGTGTGCGGCTCTTGGGTCAGACCTGTGGTTTTTTATGAATGCAGCTGAATCTCTGACTCCTATATTTATTTTCATGTGTGGGTTCATCTTTAATCTTTTGTCCACATAGTTTGAGCCATGCAGTGAGTAGTGGAGATCCACAGAGCTGCACTGGTTACACAAACTATTAGAATCACTTTCAAATAATAATGTTGACATTATGCTTTCAAATATGAAAATGTATCTTCTCCCTTTCCAATCGGTATAAATGAAAAATCTTTGAGGTTTAGGCTGCTCACTAATTTATGAAGTTCATTTAAGTCGAGACTTGAATCCTGAAGAGAGAGAGAGAGAGAGAAGGAGAGATTTTCATCTGGAAAGGCAGGTGAATTGACTTTATGTTCACTCTCTGCTACATCGCTGCTTCTGCCCGTGCAGGAGTTACATTAGTGGTCATGGTGATGTTGCTGGTGTGTGTGTGTGTGTGTGTGTGTGTGTGTGTGTGTGTGTGTGTGTGTGTGTGTGTGTGTTGGGTATGGGAGGGGGGTGGGGGGTTACCTCTCTGTCAGAACTCTTCTGTCACACTCAGTAATGATCAAAGCTCTCCCTGGGACCCCCTACCGTACACACTCACACAAGCAGCCAACTGGACAGGAATTGCTCAGCCATGCAGCCCGCGCTCCACACGGCTCATACAGGATCACACACACACACACACACACACACACACACACACACACACACACACACACACACAGTCTTACACACACATATATACACGCTACTGCTCTCCTGTTTCGTGTCTTTCATCCCTCCGTTTTCTTCTTTTTTTTTCTTTACATCTCACGACAGATACCTCCGCCGCCTCAGCTCTCCCAGTTTCCAGTTAAAACTTCTTTGTTTAATGTATGACTGCTTGTTGTCAGCTTCTCTTCTCCTGCTGGCTCATCTCAACATTTTTTTAGTTGGGCTTCTCGTGCTGGTTCGCAGTTTTACTCCTTCTTTGTTGTCAGATTCTCTGTTTGAGACTTTCAGCTCCAACTTTCTTGTACTGTATTTTATTATTAGTCCCTTCAAGACTCCTCCAACACACTAGTGTTGTTAATTTTCCACGATACATTAAATTGTTCATAGTATTATCTCTCCTTCATAATTTTTCCTTATTCATTATGTTTTTTCTTCTTTTGCATGTCACTTTTTACAAATTAAATTAAACTGTAACTTTTAATTATATGTTAACAATTACTTTGCAATTAAATAGTACATCTAGTGTGATATTTATGTACAATTGTCCAAGTGGATACTTGGCCTGAGTGATAGGTACAAGACAAATCAAACTGTACAGTAATATAACATCCCCTGTCCCTTAATTACAAAGAGGACTTAAAAAGAGGACAAAATCTTTTGGAACGTTTAAGTCTAGTGTCCACACTTATCTGGCAGTTCTGTTTTCAGTCTGAAACCTCCAGGGTTGTGTTACAGTCAGGTCGGTACAAACATAGACTTTTGGGAAACAAAGGCCGACGTTTGCTTCATGATGGGGTCTTATCAGTCACAGGGTGTCCTTCCCTCATTCATCACATCCTTATCACATAACCTTTGTTTACGGAAGAAAACACGCAACACCAGAGCTAACGAAAGCAGAATGCATGTTGAATTACCTGAGTAACAAGGCAAGACTGAAACAAACACCAATGCATTAGCTTTTTAGCAGACTAACATGCATTAGTCTGTGTTTACTGCCATCTTGACAATCTGTTTCTGTTTACACTGACAGGTGCACGCCCAGTGTACGTGAATGGTCACATGGTCAGATGAGATTTTGGTACAGAAATGTAGAAGTGTGGGTGTATCCTTAGACTCTCAATTTAAATAAGGAAAAACTACAACATAACTTGAATGGGGAACAAAAATGAAAGGAATCTCAGGCAAAGCAACAGAGGAAAGGTCCCTCTACCGATCATGGTCCTGGTCTGATTTAATGTGAGAACATATAATGTAATTGCTAATGTTAAATAAATAGGAAATTCTCATTTCAGACTTTTTTTTTCTTTTTCATTGACACTTTTCCTCAGTTTCCCTGTACACCCCTACTGCTTCTTTTCTCCCCTCTCTCCCTCCACCCACCATCTCTCCTTTCATCTCTCGCTCCTCTGTCCTTTTTGTGGTCCTTTTTCTTCTTTTTAAATTTCGGCGTCTCTGTATGAATCCCAGCCTCAAGACAGTTTTCAAAGGGTGACATTAGAGTCACTTTCGCCACCAAAACAATCGCCAAGGCTTAATTATCACTCTCTGAATACATGAAAAGATTCATGAATTAGCACCAAGTCTTCTTAGGGTTACATTCCATTTTGTCAAGTAGTTCTAACCCCAATGAAAGACTATATTTGCTGTTGGACTTTTGGGCCGTTGTGCCTGCAATTACTGGAGTCATTTAACCCTTCCATTCCCTCATCACAAACCACTGATTCATGATACGTCCCTTTTTCATTTTAAACCGGAGCAGGCACCACATCCCCTCCTCTGGGCCCTGCGACAGCCCACAGAGCAGAGAGACAGGAAATGGAGCAGAGAGAGGCGACAGCCCAGCATGACACTGGAACCAAACCCAGCCACCCACCCACCCACACACACACATATACACATAAACTCTGCACTGATGCACCAGAACCACCGGAAAGCTCCATTTGTTTTCTAACTTGTCGCCCCAGAGATGCTCTTTTTTACTCACAACTCACCCACATGTGCAACATATTGAGATACAATTTTAAAATAAGCTACAAATGCTTTAGATCCTTCGCCAGGAAATATTTTGACCTCTAACACAGTGGTGGACAACCCTAATAGAGCCTTTGAAGTTCAGAAATCTCCTGCATTTTTAAGCATTTGCTTCCATCATTAAGTTGCAGCGATGTAGTGAAACTGCTTTAATATGCTTGAGGGGTCAGCCATGGTGACCCGAACTATCAGCAGCTAGCAAACCAGCAGGTCCATTTAAGAAATCAACTGATGTTCAAACACATAACAGCTACAAACTACCAACCTGCTTCTAAGCACTTGGAAAGTTAAACTACTACATGCTGTAGTTCTAAAGTTGAAGTAGTGTTGGGTGTTAAATTTCATTGGTTCCATCAATTAAATGGAGTTAAATGGCTGCACTGGGTCACATGTTCCTTTACCTTAAAACTATAATCGCAGTAGTTTAGTTAGAAATGTCATGGCCCAAGGTTTAGGAACTGCAAACACTTTTCAGAACCTTGCAAGGATTTTCCTTGTACACTGTGACGAATTTTAGGATAAAAGTTTAGCACATGGGATTTGTTGATCAGAATAAGGATGATATAAGAAAAATATAGGAAAATGATTTTTAGTTTAGACAAGTGTAGCCACAGAGCTCCGTCCGGAGGGCAGTGGAGCCAGTGGTTCATGACCACCGATCATCTTCCCCTGCATAAACCAGAGCCATGTAGCCTAGTTAACACCAGACAGAATATCAGTGTACACTGACATTCAGTCTGGGAACCATCCCTTCATTAGTTCTTATTGGAGGCGTGGTTTATGAAAGCCCAGAGACGTTTTTCTGGGCCTCTGTACATAGCTTTTAGCCAATCGTATCAAACACACCCAATGATGTACTGATACTAGATGAAAAATAAGGAGTAGTTTAGTGCTAAAAGTTGCTAATTTTTAATATTAAACTTGCGGTCTAAATTACTTAAAACACTTTCTACAGCTGCATCAAACATAAATTACCATATGCCGCCATGTTGGATCCACTGTTCTGTTTTTTGTCATTGTCTTGTTGCATCGGTGATTGGTTCCCTAGATGAAAGGAAAACTGGGTCCTTGGTAGACTCATCTCTGTCATTGGTTATCTTTGTTCTGCTCTGAAAGGAGTGACATACTCCTCCAAATTTTAAATCCTAAACATCAGACACGTTTGAAATTATTGGGCCGCCAGGAGGTTTGAGATTAGATCTGTAAACCCCTTCTCATTACCCAACCAGATTTCTCCTCTGTTTTTTAGGAGGGATGAATCAAAGATAAATTGTCTCAAAGCCCAGCGTTAGTTCCTGTTTAATTTTTCTCTTCTGTATTTTCTCTTTCTTTTTTTATTCTTTCATTACAGTTTCAACTCCATGTCTGTAGTGGACAGGTGGCTCACAGGAGCAGACAGAAGCAGCTTGGAGTCAACACTTGATGTTCTTTCTCTCATTGTTCTAGCTTAACGAGTACATTTCTGCAAGTTCTTGACACAAGACTTCATTATTAAGCTCATCCAGACTCAGTGAAATGTTTTCTTCTCCACATGTAGTGAATACTCTCTATCTTTACAAAAACAATAGGGACATTTATACACTATTCATTTACTGATCCAATATGTGCCTACATTCGTATTTCATAACATTTAGCCATTAAAACTCTGATCTACTAAACAACAGGAAATGTTACATTGGACATTGCAACCCAATTTATTTTTGTCATTTTTTTCTTGATTTATGTTTTATCTCATGTATAAGAGAAGGTGGTCCCAAACCTTTAAACAGTGAGAACTGGGCATTAAGTTAAAAAAGGTTGAGAAGCCCTGTAGCAACTAAGTGAGCTTCAGAACAGTTCTCTGCAGAGCAATTTAGAAGTTGAAAGTTGTACTTCTGTAGTGTTTGTAGGTCCTGTATAAAGCCTTGTTTTCCTCATAAAACAAATATCAATATAATCTCTAATTTCATTTTACCTCAGGAGGGAGCAAATTTAAAGCTCATTGTGTCATATTAAATCTATGAGTACAGCAGTTTTCCCTGCCACTGGAATGGGTGAGTCACTCCAGCTTGAGACGCTGCCAGCCCACCTGAAAGAATCTCATTAGTATTGGTTTCAGTTGAGGCTTGTCTGATGTCTACTTGCTGTTTCAGAGACTTCTCCACAATGTCAGTCAGTCAGTCAGTCATTTTCTATACCTGCTTATTCCTCATTAGGGTCGCAGGGGTCTGCTGGAGCCTATCCCAGCGTGTTACGGCGAGAGGCAGGGATACACCCCAGATGGTCGCCAGCCAATCGTGGGGCACACACACCATTCACTCACACATTCACACCTATGGGGAATTTAGAGTTGCCAATTAACCTCAGCATGTTTTTGGACTGTGGGAGGAAGCCGGAGTACCCGGTGAAAACCCACGCAGACACGGGGAGAACATGCAAACTCCACACAGAAAGGTCCCAGACCCCGGACCAAGGAGGTCTTGAACCTGCGACCTTCTTGCTGTGAGGCAACAGCGCTAACCCCTGCGCCACCGTGTCGCCCCTTATTCCTCATTAGGGTCACATGGTCTGCTGGAGCCTATCCCAGCGTGTTACGGCGAGAGGCAGGGATACACCCCAGATGGTCACCAGCCAATCGTGGGGCACACACACCATTCACTCACACACTCACACCTACGGGCAATTTAGAGTTGCCAATTAACCTGAGCATGTTTTTGGACTGTGGGAGGAAGCCGGAGTACCTGGTGAAAACCCACACAGACACAGGGAGAACATGCAAACTCCACACAGAAAGGTCCCAGACCCAGGACCAAGGAGGTCTTGAACCTGCGACCTTCTTGCTGTGAGGCAACAGCGCTAACCCCTGTGCCACCGTGTCGCCTCTCCACAATGTTTTTTTTTTTTTTTTCTTTTGGTGGGGGTGAAGCTGTGCTGTGCAGGTAATAACAGGATAAGCAATGGATTTTGACTGGACATAAATAGCCTGATCTAAAATAACATGTGATATTTCTGCCTAAAAATATATAAATGTGTAGTATTAACCTGCCTGAATTAACCATTACAAGCTGTAGCTCCACAGTGCACACAGGTGTTATCTCTAAAACCTAAATCAGACCCCAGAATGGATGACCAACCTGGGTCACTCACAGCTTACTATACTATAGCTGGCCGGGGCTGACTGTGCATAGCATCCAGAACAAAGCAGAGAGACAGCGAGAAAAGACAGAGAATAAAAGAGCAAGAGCGAAACCCTAGAGAGGACGATTAAAAAAAAACCCTGCTAGTCATCGGCTCTGTGGAGCTGAAATCCCCTCTCTCAGCTCTCTGGCTGGTGAACAAGCAGGGAGCCACAATGGCCAGCAGATTCCCCCGGATTTGGAGCACAAAGGGTGGGCAGTCGTCCACCCAATAACCCTGGAAAAAAACCCGCCGCCACCCTACCATATGCCCTCAAACATGGCCGCCTCTATCTGAGCTGACTGTCAATGGCTGCTGCAGCCTCCTGAATCAGGAGGCAGCCAACTGAAACAATAGAATAAATGTGTGAGTGTGTGTGTGTGTGTGTGTGTGTGTGTGTGCACTCACACTTACCCAACGATCATGGAGATTTCAGCCAGCTGTCACTGTCCTGCCAAACAAGAATGTCATAGTTGTGGTAATTGGAGTTTTGCTCCAGGCACAAGACACACACACTCACACACACACACACACACACACACACACACACACACACACACACACACACACACACACACACACACACACACACACACATCCCTGTACATCTGTCTTTGTGAGGACCCTCCTTGATATAATGTATTCCTTAGCACCTGACTGTCACTACTAAATATCTAACCCTAACCCTAACTGGTACCTCTCAACAAAACAACTCTAACCTCAACCCTAAAACCTTGTCTTAACCTTCAAACAGCCGTTTGAGGATGTGATGACCTCACTTTGCAAAATCGTCCTCAATCGAACATGTTACATACGTTCACTCAGGCCATGGACCATCCATTTCTATTCTATTTAAAAAACACAATTACCTTTATGATTCATGTCTCCAAAACTCTGTCTCACAGCAAAAGGACCTAGATGAATAAACACCCCTACAACTAAGAGGGGTGAACTGTCCCTTTAACCACTGACCAAAATATAACTTTTTTGCCAATTGGGAACGCAGCTTTTGTCCCCAATCAGACGAGCTGTCCCCAATATTTAGTCTGAAATTGTACGGTTGCAAGGACAAATACAGTTCTTCATTTCATTCTTGAACCTTAATGACAATCCAAACACTCTGATTTTGACCATAAATCCAAGACCCAATATTTTATACTAAAATATCAGTGGTACAAAACTTGAGAATGTTTCTACATACAACACATACTTTGAATAGAGGTGTTTATGGAGTTCTTCCTTGTCCTGAGCTCATTAAACGTTACCTGCTCTCATCACTCGTGGACCCAGCAGGGAAGAGCCTGTGACCCATTTCCAGTCCCCGCCCTTAGCTTAAGAAATTCTGACTCCAAGTGTATTGCAGCCAGGTGTTGAGTGCACTTGAGTTTGCTATAATCATTACGTTGGTCTCAGATAATTAGACAATGAGTCGATTAAGCTCAATTAATGTCTAATGTCTCAGGAACTGTTATGTTCTTGCTTGAAACGAAGGTATGAAGGAGACAGCAGCAGGTGGCTGAGTGTAATACAGCAGCGGAGCATCCACTTACAACTACCCACTGTGTGTGTGTGTGTGTGTGTGTGTGTGTGCATGTGTGTGTGTGTACATTGCCATGAGAGTGTGTCAAAGACTGACTCTAATCACCCGGATTGTGCCACTTGTGTTTGCCATGACAGTGATCGTAATTGCAGCAGCATTTGGCTCCAGTGCTAATAGAAGTGCGATGAGCAGCCAGGCGGCTGCTGAGGCCGACCGCCTCTTCAGAAATGGACATCAGAAGGTCTTTAATATGACACAGCGGTGGGTTGGAGAAAAAAATGTAATTGTGTTTTTTTTTTTCTTATCTAAAATGCAAGTTCCTCTGTGAAGAAAAGGTGGAGAAGGCCAGGGGCTTTCAGGGAAGACAAATAACGGCTGTGCAAAAGAACATTTACCTAAGATACGATCACAATATGGAGTTAGACAGAGTGTAGAATTAATATGAATCATCATAGAAAACACTTTTACACACACTTTTCTTTGGCTGTTGGGTATAAAGGACCATCATACTCTGCTTCCTTCAGAGGCTCTTTGGTTTCATCTTGAGGGACAGCATAAGAAGATCCTGCATCCCATATGGGCTCAAACTCTTGAAATTAACCAGTTGCTAAACTGGGCATCAGGACGGCCCCTTGCCGCCTCGCTGTGGAGGTATTCTGTCCAATTTAGAGGAGATTTGAGGGTCGACATGGAATATGCTGCAGGGATTACCTGGGAATCTCTGAGCAGGCTGCAGGACGTGTCCAGGGAGAGCAGCGTCTGGGCTGCTGCCTTCAACGTTCTCCCATCACGAACCAGTAGCAAATGGTGGGAATTGGAGGATTTTCATCCTAACATGATTCCATTAACCAAATATATATCACTGCCAGCAATTTCCCAAAGCACATGTGAAATATCTTCAAGGCAAGCCATCTGTTTTCATTTATTTTAGTAGACTATAAAAGTTAGTTTGTGTACATTTGGTCCATCAGTTACGTTTTCCTTGCTGTTGTAAGGAAAAGCAAGAAAAGCTCTGACAAAAAAACGAGCTGGCTGTTAAACCGCAGGTTTTTAGAGCAAGAATCTATTTTGCTTTTTCCTCTTTATGATGTCCATGTTGGCTGACTTCTGGCTTTAAATCTTTGCTCATGAAAACAATGCAACTTGACTGTAAAGTCACAAAAATCTGATGTCAGCTTTTCCTTTTAACGCACCACCACACACTTTCAAAGCCATTTTGTGACGTTCACGCTTGTTTCAGGTCTCATACTTTACAAAAAGGAATGGTTATAGCTCCATGGACTGTCCAGAATCATTCAAAAATGATAGTGTGGCATAAAAGTTGTCTACAATAATATACTTAATAATTATTAGGATTGATTTAGAGCAATTGCAAACTATTTTGTGTTGAATACAAATTTCTCATGTGCCTGCAGACCCTATAAACCTGATAAAAGTGTATCCTTTCATTTTTTAAAATACTTAATAGGTAATTTCTTCTTTTATATGATTTTCTTCCATCACAACTCAGGTCCAGAAAATATTTTCACTGCTCAGGCTTTCCTCTGATATTTTATGCACCGGTCTCATGTGGCTCCAAACACTCAATCAGTCCTAAACCCACAGGTTAACTCCGAAATGTCACACAACTTGTTATTACTGCGGTATTATCAATCAAAACGTCCAGGGGTACAAGCTGTTTATGGACTTTTTTTACAATCAATCCCAACTTTCTTTTTTTTATAGCTGCTCCTTTCAAGGCCAGCTTAGCGCGGACGAGCCACTCGCTGGCTCATTCACCGCTGTTGAGGCGTCTGCGAGAGGGTCAGCAGCTCGGCAAAAGGTTAAAAATCTGATCTTCTGCTCTCTTGTAAATGTAACCAGTCAGTCATAACATCATGCTGCCTTCAACGCCAAACAGTTTCTGGGCAAATGACCAGTGCTATCAAAGAAAAAAAGCTTTGAATCCCATGGCATATTTATTGATCATAACTGTCTTTTGATATCTGCAGCTAGAAGGGGAGCGCTCCCCTGAATATCAATGAAGTCCTGCTGACAGGCAGTTAGAGTGGGAATATCATCAAGGGCCTATTCATATTTCATGTTTTTCTAATGCAGGTTATGCTTCTCTGTTGTATTCAATTCTGCTTTGCACTGTTCACTTTCTGCTGTTTATTTCAGTCTTTTCTCACTTCTCCTCTCCTCTCACACCTTCTCTTAAGCCCACTATATTTTATTTTGTGTATGATCACGGAGCGTGCCACAGTCAGTCAGGCAGAACCAGCCGGAGTTTGTGGGAAACACGAAAACCTGATTCTCGCTCCTCTTCAAAGGATCAAACGCTCAAAGCGATGATCAAAAGAGATATCTGGGAGCACCGTGGCGGCCGAATGGTTCCTTCACATGTCACATAACCTCAATGTCCCTGGCTCGAGTCCAGCCAGGGACCTTTGTGTTCTGTCTGTCTCTTCACTGCCCACTATCCAATAAAGAAAATGAATCCATAGAAATCTTTCAAAAAAAGACACATCTGGTCATTCTGACTTCTCTTTGCATGATTGTCCATTGGACGATTTGTGAAGGTAGATGTAAATTCAATATATGAAAACATACAAGCCTCACCACATTTTCTTTCAGAGTTCACAACCAGCACCTGTATGATGGATGCATTGAAAAAAGAAATTGATCAACATAATTGTTCCTTTAGAGTAGACATTACAAGCAGATACTATCAAACTCTGTCTCGTTCCTTCCTTCCTCTTCTGAGATTATTTGAGGCGAAAATATATACTGCACACGGTACATTGTGTTTCTTCCAACTCTGATAAGACACGGGGGTATTTTTCTTTGCAGATGCTGAGAAATTAAAATTCCCATCCTTACCAGATTGACTGCTGCGTGTTTGATTACAGCTGTAAAGTCTTGGTTACGCTTCAGCGCTGCCTGATCCATCATCTTCACATCCATATTCACAGTACAGAGCCGCCTTCTGCACATCATGACTTTTTTACAACAGTTGCCAGCGCATGTGTGCCAACAAATAAGTCTTTTTCAGGATCGTATACTTTTATGAACCGAAAACAAAAAAGCTGGGAAAACGAGATCAATAACTAGCCATGCTTTATACTACATATTTGATCCCTCAGATTGCATGTGGCAGTCCACTAAGTTGTCTTTTTTATTATTAGACACTCCAGGGATAAAATGCATGGATTTCCATGAAACTGTAAACTAAATGTAGTGATCTCTCAACCTTTCGCCAAATTTTAAACTGACCAGTTCTTTGGATCCTGTTTAACATTGTGAGAATCTTGCCTTGCTTCCATTTAGCTCAAAGCACTGTTAGTTCCATGAAGACTTTTCTTATATTATTGTGTCTCAATCAAGCAGAAGCCATGGCTTGAGGCTGAAGCCAATGCATAAATACCATAAAGTGCATTGCTACCATCAGCTGCCAGATGCACAACTTTATAAATAATGGACACAGTGCCTGGGCTCCAAAAAGAAGCCTGGAAGGAAGTGGGTAAAACCTGCTTTTTATCTAATGGCCATCAAAAACATCTGTGGTTGTATAGAAGTCTTAAATAAAATGACCCTACTTCTCACTTGATTTATTACCTCAATAAATACTTTCCTAATGAGTGTATGATCTCAAATTGAAGTCTTCTTCAATACAGAATGATGTTCATTTCATAAATTAGGGTGTTAGTATATGTTGGAATTTGATGATAATGCAGGGCACGCTTTAGGGCATGTCTATGCTGTGATTGACAGCTCACTAGAGTTTCTATATAAATATTTATAATAATATATAATAATCATTTATACAGTCTATGGCTAGATGGTGGCTCTACCTGACTCCAATTCAAAAAATGACATGTGTCAACATCTGTCTAAAAATCCTAAGTCAATCATGTTTTAATGAGTCACTGTGGTCCCAATCACAATTCTGGACCTTGTCCATGAGGTGATGTTGTAAGTTATTGCTCTGTTAAGATGTCTGCTGTGTGGGCATTGATTCACAGCTGTGATTGACACCTGCTCGCACTGAGTCAGACTATTGTTGCAATATTTACCTAATTATAATGTTACTGGATTAAGCCCTGCTAGTACAATTTATCTGAAATAGCTCAAATAAGTTCACTGTACCCAGTAAGCTAGCATTCTTCTCAGCCTAAAATAACAATGTATTTCCAGTGCATGGAAGGCTCCTAACAGAAAAAAATGACACCTCAGAATCACAGCTCACTACATCCATCTTTATATACAGTCTATAATCTTGATCTTTGGAGATGTTTCTGCTTGGCACTCTCCAAAGATCACCTATTACACATTGATTTTCCTGTTTCTGCACTTTTCTCTCTGTTCGTCAAGGTATCCAACCACTGCTCACATTAGCTTCCCAGTTATTCTCTTTTCCAAACAAGCTGCTGTTGTCATTTCATAAATCTCTTCACTTGCTTTGCTTGACACCAGGCCTTCAGACACTATAAAAGCTGGAATCCATATTTTGATCATCTGGTGATAAGGGCAGCAAAACAGCCGCCAGTATCACAACAAACTGCTGTTAGATATTCCATATAATCTTGATGGACCATTACTGGGACTGAAATCTCATATCTGCCGTGTTCCTCCTATTTGCACTTGATCTGTGAAGGGCAACCAAGCTATTTGTTGTGATGAACCCAGCCAAAGGACACTCCAGTGTGTCCATTATTGCTCTAAAGAGACTTTTAAGATGTGAGAGAAATAGAATTTGCCTGTAGTGTTGCAGAGATATAGACTTGTACTTTAATGTTGTACAGAAATATTTTTACTTATAACAGTAACTGACAAACTGCTTACCAGTTCAGAACTAAATATGTCAGATGCCATGGTGTGTTAAATTTGGGGGAGGCCTTGTTATTCCATATTTTTACACAATATAATTTGCTTCAGTGCATCCTTGGTAGAAGGACATTACTGAAGAGTCTTGAAATTGGTATCTATTATCTATTCTTCAAAGATCTGATTGCGGTTTAACACTGGTTTTAGGTTAGATGCACAACACTTTATTTGTGTTAGATGTAGAATCAGATCTTGGTAGCCTTAGTGACATCATTTGACATTTGGACCTGAGTGGCTCTTCTCCGTTTATTCTACTTTCTTTTATGATTAGAGCAGTGTCAATTAGACCATAGTGGGCCTGTTATTAAATATTATATGTCAGCCACAGTGCCTTACCAAGATATTTTTAGTCTGGGTATCAAGGGAGGTTAGTGTCATGATATGGTCTAAATGCAAAACCTGAATTCTTATCATTGCTTGTGGCACAATCATGATTATATTTAAAGTCAGGGAATTGGTATATTGGTCTTCAAAACCCAGATGAGTCAATCCTTAACCTTACTTCTCATCTCATATAATCCCTTCTTATCTTCCCCACTCTTCTCACATGTGGATCAATAAATACCATTTGCAATAATCCTGTTTGCTGGAATCCCCTTGGGGTACCAGATAGATGTTTTACCACATTCCAATCCCCACCAGAAGCATCTGAATGTTAAATCTGGTCTGCCCATCAGGGCCATTACATAGCCCAAACTGCTCATTAATGTGGGGATGGTGGTATTTTTATAAAGAGTCTGACACAAGCTTGTTTTGTAAATATATCCTGTTTTCTGTTTCTACATGCTTGAACAAGAGTTGTTACTTGTGATTCCAACTCTACCTTGGGCAGAAAGCTTGCGTTCAATCAAAGCTGCCACTGTAATGTCAATTTTTTCGACATGTTAAACTAAATTTATGGATTTCTAGGCTGCAGAACATGCACAGGTTCACTTAAACATTCGTGTGGATGTTACGAAGCACATATATGGTTCTTTTTGTCTCTGTATCAGACCTGACTTAGCAATTAACTCCGGAAACAAACTTCTTTGAAACACTATGCGTCATTGAGTTCTAAAAAGTGTTTGCATTGTCTCCCCCTGTGACCTACGGTTACCCAGTTATCACCACTGTTAATTTTGTTGGCTATTTTTCAATTTAGTTTTAGTCTTAATCTTGTGTCAAAAGCCCATATTAGTTTTAGTCATATTTAGTCAACTGCTATTTAGTCACATTTTAGTCAACAAAAAGTCCCGGCATTGTAGTCTAGTTTTAGTCAAAGAAAGTCCAAAGTACTTTTAGTCTAGTTTTAGTCAATAGTCTTTTTTTAGACTTTGACAGCAGATTGACAGTAATGTTAATCAAAATTAATCTAGTCAAACCAATAAATTTAATTTTTATTTTTTTATTTTTTCTAAAGATTTATTGATTTTGTATAGATTGTAGAGAAGCACACACACACAAGCTTTTACTTTTACAACAAATTTATTTAAAAATACAGTCAGCAATTACATAATGGCGTGTAGATTAACCATGGATGTATAATAAGATCAAGGTCTATAAGACATCTATGATATTAGCGTTAGCTTAATGCTATCAATTAGTTTACTCACATTAGCAACACTAAGTTGGGACCGGGCCAAATTAACTGAAGCTACTGATATGCTACGTATCGTTAGCAGGCATCAATACACTCCCCTGACTCTCTAACCTGTTGCCAGGAGCTTGACCATGTGCTTGTAACCTTTCACCCTCTCAACAGAGTTAAAGGAGTGTCAGGCAGAGGAACTAGTTTTCGTCTCGTCTTTTTTCGTTAACGAAAAATGTGTTAATGTCGTCACAGTCAGTGGTTAAGGGCACTTTTGTCTCATTTTCGTCATTAAAAGAAATATCTTTACCAAACATGTTTCTTTGAGTCTCGTCTGACGAAATGAACTCTGTTAAATGCTAATGTCTGCATGCTAACATGCAGATATTATAGTCAAAAGTGTTACACAAATTAAAAATTTTACCCAATGATGTTGACGATAGATGAAAATTTAGGGGGAAGTGTTGGTTAGCTCCAGCTGGTTAGTATCTTTTAGCTTTTCCATAGACTTGGCTTGAATTTAGCATAGCTGCTCCAGTACAGATGGTGTTAGTAAGAACATCTTCACTGGTTCTTCCACCTACGACTGAGGCTTCTGAATATTTGCGCCGTCATCTCTCATTCTGTTTTATTATCTTACGGACTCTTCTTTCACACTCAAACTATTTTTTTTTTGGACATTATTAAAGCCGGGAGTTCAGAACGAACCCATCTGGCTTTAAGAGCCTCCACAGAAGCAAATGATCCTGAACAGCGATTTTACTTTTAATTTTGTAATCAGGAGAGAGGAGCGAGGGGGATCCTTCATTTTCTCTTTCTTTTGCTGCTCCTCGTCTTATTTTTTCCTCCTGCACTTCCTTCTTTTTCTCACCTGTCTGGCCCGTGACTCACAACAGTTCCTATCTTCTTTCATACCTCCAATTCTCCCATCTGCTTCTCTTTCCTTCTCCTTTTCCAGCAGCATCATTCCTCTTCTTTCCTCTTCCTCCCGTGTCCTCTGTCACCTCCTTCGCCTCCTCTCACCTCTCCTGCTTTCCTCCCTCCTCCTCTTGTGTCCTCTCCGTTTCGTCTTTTGCTGTCTTTTCCCTTCCTCTCCTCTACCCCTCCATCACCCCCCTCTCCTTCTTCATACCCATTTTTACATCCATCCTCACTCCTACTTTTTTCCCCCTGAGGCTCCCACCTTCACCTCCTCCTCCTCCTCCTTCCCCTCCTCAGCCCCGGCCTGACGTGGGACCAGATCAAGGAACTGTGTTGCCGGGAGTAACGGGGATTGAGAGCGACGCGTTGGAATGCAACTCCAGCCGAGCCCCTGAGAACAGGAGGAGGAGGAGGATGAAGAGGAGGAGGAAGGGGAGGTCGAGAGCAAGTATTTCCACTTTATCCCCGCGAAGTGTTTCTCCAAAATACAGTCTTTCTTGTCCTGTCCTCTCCTTCGCTTTTACCTCCATTCCTCATCTTTGTGTGTGTCTGTGTTTTGTCTGGAGACGTTCCCCTCCAGCATCTCTGAGAGGAGGCTGCTGCCAACCACCATCACTCTATGTCTTTATCCCTCCTTCTGCTGCCTCCACCCCGACTTCTTCACCTGTCTCTCGCCTTAATCTTTTAGCTTGATTTGTTTTTTTCTTCTCTCCTCTGTCATTAGTCTCTGATTTGGATTGTCTTTTCCTCTTTTTTCCCCCTCTCTTTCCCCCCTCTCGTCTGATTTTGGGGGGGCTTCTGTTTACAGTCCGTCGTTCAGCCGTCTGTTTGTCTGGCTGCTCACAGTGTAAATGCCAGTGAAAGAGACAAGAGAGGGCAAACACATGGAGATGCAGATGGACACACACACACTCACACATTCCCTCGCTCCACCGTGCCACCGTACACACACACATACTCTCTCTCTCTACTTTATCAGCAGAATGAAAGTGCTTTCTGGCGGTATTTGAATGAGACAGAAAAGAGCCCTATTCAGCCCCTGTGCAGGGCTTTTATTAACACTGCGCGTCACTGAGGCGACATAAGCCTCCCCTCCCTCACACCCCCCCTGGCTCTGTCTACACACACACACACACACACACACACACACACACACACACACATAGAGAGAGAGAGAGCGAAGCAGAGGGAGGTCTCCTGCTCCTGCTCAGGTATGATGATGCCCCCTCCTCATCTCCTCTCCCTTTTCTCTCCCTCTCATCCCTCTTTTTCGTTGGCTCCTCCTCACTCAGGGGCTTTTGTTACCTCACCCCCCTCCTCCTCTGCTTCCCCCCCCCCCCCCACATCTCTCTCCCTCCCTCTATCCCCCTCCCTCCCTCTCTCTCTCTCTCTCTCTCTCTCTCTGCCTCTGTCGCTGAATGGAAATACGCACAGATGCGTAAAGGGGCGGTCAAACTTCACATGTCCGCCGGTGGCAGCGGCCGCATCACCGAGCCCGTCTCTTTTTTGGGGGAAAGAGGACTGAGCGGAGGACAGACTACTATTTTGGACACAAGTGCTGAGGCCTCGAGCCGAATGAGCCCCCCTCCCAGCCCACCTGTTTGAGGTCGGACCCTGTTTAGCTCGGATCAACCAGGCCCGGAGGACGCGGGGAGGGGAGCGCGGTGCCGGACCCGCGGCGTCCCGGCTCGGATGGATGCTCGCTTCCTTCTTCTTCTTCTTCTTCTTCTTCTTCTTCTTCTTCTTCTTCTTCTTCTTCTTCTTCTTCTTCTTCTTCTTCTTCTTCTTCTTCTGTTTCTGCTTCTTCTTTACCTTCTTCTTCTTCTGCTGCTTCTTCTTCAATCAGGTTTTTTTTCCCCTTCAGGGCTGCTGTTGCTCGTCTGTGGCGATGATCCAGAAATAGCAGCAGCCCGTCTAGAGATGTGTGTGAGGAAGCGTCTGAAAGAGGCTTATTTGCGGCTAGTTCTTTTGTTTTTTCAGCGACGAATTTACCAGTGTTTGTCACGTCCTGTGTGTGTGTATGCGTGTGTGTGTCTCTCGTCGCCTCTATTTTGAGTTTCCAGCTTTGATGCCACTTAGTCTGCCGGAGTCGTACTAATTAGCGGCTTGATTGACAGCTCGGTAATTGGATTTATTTCATATCCGCTCCTTGAAGTTGTGAAGCCTCTTAAGGCGCGACAGGAATCGCTTCTCGGGCTTTTATTTTCTATAGAAAAAACAGCAGGAACGCACCTTGTACGGGGGGACACTTGTGGGGGAGAATAGACGTTGTTCTAATTTTAATGCAGTCACTTAAATTCTCAGTCTCAATTCTCAAAGCGCCTCACAGTCGTTTCCAGGAGCCTGTGAGGCCCAAGAATGCATGACAGATCAGATTATGCATTTTCAAACAGAAGAGAAGGATTATTTAATATTTCATTAGTACAAAACCTCCTCTGCAGAAATGTCCCTCTTATTAAGCCAGCCATCAGTTATAAAATCTTCATATCATTCAAGTGAACTGTGGCTTCTTTGAGGAATGTTCCGGAAAATGAAGAAAGGACCACTCAACCACACTCAGCTCCAGATATTTTCTTAAAAAAAATGTAATCTTTCATGAGACTTAGTGTGGTTGTGTTAGCAGCATGTGGTTCTAACCAGGAGACAACAGGTGCCATAGAGCTTACTGGTGGAGGTTGGTGGACCACTCCCCTTTCAGAATAAAAGATTTTTATTAAATCCTACAATAGTTGGCTTTACACCAACACTAAATGCCAGATTTCATGTCTTTTTTGTGGCACAGGTCTGAAAAATGAAAATCATGTCTGTATAGATGTTCTTTAACATAACTAGAACATAATTTGTAAAAAGAAAAAAAAGGCTTCAAAGTTTAATTTGAAGAAAACTTATATGTCAATTTCAAATGTGTTTCCAATACTTGCAGATACTTGTTGCCAAGGAAGAAATCAACACCTCAACCGACCAAAAGATTTATTTCAAATGCCGTCGACATGTATGATTGTGGACATGTAGACATCAGACCATCAGGGGATCAGGTATGTGGGCTGTGGATTAATAAAGGGATTAATTTGAGTCCTTGGGAAAGCTGGTAGCAGGGAAGATGGATGGATGTTTAGGTAGAGAAAAGAGGAGACGTGCTGTACGATACACCCAAAAAGATGACCCTAGCATGTGGAACATGGTGGTGTATGAAGGTTAACAGGTGGTCAGGATGATTGAGGTTCATACTGTATCAGGAAAGCTCGGTTCCATTGTTGTGGGCTGTCGAAAAAGCAGCTGCCTTGGAGACGACGCCGTGGGGAAAGAGATCCCACCGCTGTGCTCCTCGGGTGGACGTCACACCCGTAGCCGCACCTCGACAGCAGGTGGCATCGCTCGTCCTTGATGAGGCTTCACATGCTCCCGCTCTGACTCACACGCTGTCTGTCCTCCGGTCAGCGAGCAGACGGGTCCGCGGCCCGCTGTGGTTCCGTATTATCCCACTTTACCCAGTGGGCAAGTGTCGTTTTCCATCAGCCCCGTGTCGTCCTCTCTGGATGCGTCCTTTGCCAGCTGTCATCCTGTTTTCCTGTTTTGTGGGCCTTTTTTTTAATCCAGATGCCTTTCCATCCATCATCTCACTCTGTGTGTGTGTGTGTGTGTGTGTGTGTGTGTGTGTTTGTGTGTGTGTGCGCGTTTGTGTGTGCGTTTGTGTGTTTGCTCTTAAAATCCAGTCTTCAAAATGCCCAGTGCGCTGTATGGCTTTTTATTCCTATCTGACTGTACTGATGGTTCATATAGGGATGGAAGCCATGCACCGCGCTGGAAGCACAGCGCACTGGACCATGGATTTAAGCCCTGTCACCTCACACACACACACGCACAAACACACACACACACACACACACACACACACACACACACACAAGACATACACTATGTATAAGCACAGTCTCAAGAGCCTACATGCTCACAGACGGATATGAATGGATGCACATGTCCAGGAGGCCGCGAAGCAAAAACCTGTCACACTCAGAGCTGTGGATGCACATCCACTCCACACATAAACAGGTATTCATTTATGTGCATGCATGCAACAGATCTGCATATGTATGGAGACGGGGCACGCATACAGGAAACGGTCCCCGGCTCTTCATCAGACCGACCGGTACTGCAGCGAGTCAGTCTGAAGCTGTCTGACTGTATCAGCTGACAGACGGCTTTCTGAAGTGAAACGCACACATCTGCAGCTCAGAATCCCAACAAGATCGATACGGATGACAACGGAGCCCGGTGAAAATTAAATTGAAATGAAATGAACAAAATCGATTCGGAGTGAAGAAGCAGAACTCGTTTCAGGGAAACCACATAAGACTCATCGCAAAATAACAAGATAAAGAATGAATTCGGTCATGGTCTTTTACTCGTTTAGTTCTTATTCTGGCCCCAGTGGGGATAAGACGTTTCCCTGCATCCACTGACTGGGTGGAAGGCAGAGCAATGGCCGACAGGGAGAGAGAGATATGACCAGAACACATTTTCACATCTGAAGCCTGTTTGAAGTCCTTCTGACTTAATTACACTGGTGGAAATTAACTAAGCACATTTACTCAAGTATACAAGTCCTCATTCAATTACTTTTCAGATGCAGATTTGACAAAATTATATATTTTAATATCCTTACTGTTAAAATTGTCACTTTAATGTCGTTTAAAATAGTATGCACTTTGTATCAAAGCTGCTATATAAAGTGTGTTAAACAAATATGTGATACACTTGTACATAATATAATATGATGCAGTACTTTTACTATTAATCAACCTATAGTATCTCAAATTGGATCCACATTGATGAACTACAACATTAATATGCTCTCGTGTTTGTTAGTGATATAAAACAAATAATATAACATAGTATAATAATATAACACTGTCTGTATGAGTACTTTTATTACTTTAAGCATATTTTTTCTGATTAGACATCAGTACTTTTACTTGTGTAGCATTTTGACTTCAAGTCATTTGTGATTGTGTGAGTATTTTAAGATGACTGTATTTCTACTTTTGTTTCAGTAAAGTACTTCATCCACACACTGTATAATTATAAGGAAACTTTTGAAAATGAGTTTTGAGACTAAGGATTAAGGATTTTATTTCTGAAGGTAGACTGAGACTCAAAAACAACAGCAACAAGTGTTATAATTTAAAACCTTTCTAATAGAATGATATCACAGAACAGGACAGAATATTTTCCATAGAGAATGGCATTTTAAATCAGAGCAGAATGTTACCATGCCTTAAAAAGCAGTATTGCACTTCTCTGATTGTATGAAATTACCCACTACACATTCAGAAACAGATAGAGACTTCACTCTGCCACATCTACTTCAGATGACCTGCAATCACAGGTGCCAACTTAAAGTAGCTCTTCTGCTTAGGACTGCTCATTTTCAGATATGGGCATCAAGAATCTGTCATCATTATCCAGGTGGTTTCATCAGATAGTTGGCTACTGGTCTGATGCTCCTGTTCACACTCAAGAATCCATTCACTGTCATGCTGAGGTAAAACCTGCACCAGAATTCATAAAGGAGGTCTGATTATTGCTGCATTTCCAACACATTCTTCCAGCTCCATTGACTCTACACAGGAGGAAAGTGGCACAGACCTCTGATAAATAAAACATTCAACATTAAATATATTAATACATTGACACTAAAGGCATCATAAATTATATCATGTAACTAAATAAAGTATTGGAGCAAAGTTATCATGGGACTGAGGCCCTGACCGTGAAGTTTTTGAAGGACATTACTGGGGGTTTTCCATTTTTTTCTGTCAAGTGTACATTACCTCACATAATACTGTTTTCTGGAGAATTATATTTATAAATCTATCATTCAACCAGGCATACATGATGGCTAAACTTGAAACATGGCATTGGTTTAAGAAATCACATCTTTATCATTATTATTAGTAGTATTTGTTAATAAAAAAGTTACACTATCAGAGAAATGCAGCTGCAGACTGAGGAGTCATGTCCTGGAAGGAAACTGCATAATAATGAGTTTATGGCATGATGTTAAAATTGTTTGCTAGAACATAAATCACATTTGATTAGCAGTAAATAAGAAGGAAGGTGTATAAACTCTGGTACATAACTTTAATTCATTATACTTTTAGCTTTGAGGCTCTAGAGAATGAAGTGTTTCTTATTTTGGACTTATAGTGTGTCCTTCTGGCTAAATACATTACATATGAAACATTTAAAAAAAATCATAGCCATGAAACATAAATGAAGCTTATGTCACTGCAAAAACTATCAAAGCTCAAGATGATCTTTTAATATGAAGAGTTTGAGGAGCTGGAATAGAGACCCTGGCCTCACATATAGCACAACATCGCCCCTCAATGTAAAAAGGTGGTATTACTTTGCTCAAAAACGAGCCACAATATATATATATAAAGCCTTAAATGTTTCCTCTAGTTTTAAGTCGGCAACAGAGATGTAAAAACATCAGTAAATGTCAGTTAACCGGCAAATAACGTTTCAGTGATTAAGAAGAAGATACGTTGGGCCAGGACTAAGATTGCAGCAAGCTGGGATGTGTGACTGCATGTCATAGACTAAGCAACATGAAAAAAATATTAGAGGAAAAGTATAATGAGGTCGATATAATTAAAGTATTGCAGTAAATGTACATAACAATATATATAAGCATGATGTAGTTATTAAAATGTCACTGAATGTGACTAATAATTTTTTTGACATTTTATTAGACATATTTATCTTTATCTAACATTTTTACTATTATATCATTTCTTATCTAATATTATTGTTTCGCTGTTTTTGAGAAAATGTGACTATAGTAAAGTTAATAAAGTAGTGGCTGGTATTGATTGATTAAGATACATGTTAATTTTTTTCTTAATTTTCTGCTCTTTTTTGTGTATTTGTTTAATTTAATGACATTTATATGTAGATCTATACATTTAATTTTTGAATTGTATATGATTAATTGTATTTTCTTTGATGCATTAGCAATATTGTTATCTGACATCCATTCCAATAAACCACACTGAATTGAATTGGAGGAAGAAGGACAAGCATATGTGATATAATATGATAGCTAGTTTTGATCATTTTAATGGTGTATTAGGTCGGTTATATAGGTGTTTATTCTTTATTTATTATAATGTCAATGTAAATAGAGTGTCTTCATCCTCCGGTCGGTAGGTGGCGGTATGAACCTTCACAGACAAAAACAATCCGCCATAACTTGAAGGAGGTAGAGGATGACCGGATGTGACGTCAGAGTCCGCCCCAAAACAACCAGTGCGCAGTCTCTGTTGTTATGAAAACTGCAGACTGAACTGTAGAAAAACTACAGTTTCCTTCTCCTAAAAACACACTGTCCAACACATCTACAGCATGTGGAGAGGAGAGTCTAGTTCAGCCGGAAGAGTTTATTAGGAAAAGTGTTTCTGTTTGGGAGAAGAGACAGAGACAGGGACAGCATGGCGAAGAGGAGACAGACAGCAGCAGATACTCAGGCCGATACAAAGAAAGTGAAGCAGGTGCTGAAAGCGAAGAACAGAGACGCAGGTAACGCTGAACATTAAGAGAATATCTCATCTCTCAACTGTTAAACAATGGAGAGAAGCTGGAACGGAATACAGGTCACTTTGTTTCCGAAGAGTCTGTGATCCACAGTTTATGATGAGAGCTGATGCCGGTGTTTCGGTCTAATTGGTGACCGTGTTAACTGGTGACTTTCTCTTCTGTGGTTGTAGTGACAGCAGCTGCAGCTGCTGAAAACACGAACAGAGCACAGCGAATAGGCAACAATGATTTATGATATAGATGTTATCTTCGACGTTGTAATATCGTGTTATATTATGTGTTTACGTCTCTGCAGGCTGCAGACATAATATAAATTTGCAGACATATATGTAAAAAATAAATTTCATTTAGCATTTTACCCACTTTACCCACAATTTTTGGAAAGGTTGACTATGGGCTGATCAAGGATAACTGTATAAAATCGCTTGGCTACAGGTGTCCATTTTAACTTACATAAATAATTGTAGCAGAAAAAGAAAAGTGTGTATTGTTCTGTTTAAGACTGATCTACTTTCCCTATAATCAACCTGCTGAGAGTCTCCATGTAACATGGTCACTCTCAAAAGCTTAAATCAGTAATTAATTCTAAATTTGCAGAGCAGTTGTGAAGCAACATACATATGGCATATATTATTTTATTAAAAATTAATGAACTAAATTATTGTCCAGTGAGCGACTAATTATGTGCTATAATACAATGTACTATATATTAAATAGTGTAAAAAAGGCTTCATGGATACAAATCAATAAATAGTCTGTGTTTTTATTATTGCACCAAGAAGACACTTTTCAAGTGAGCTGTTGTGCAGGTGCATGGATGAATGATGTGCATGGTTACTGGAGTGGATACGTTGGCCTACATACACATCTGTGCTCCACTTCATCAAAACATGAAACAAACACAACTCTTGTTTCTCCAAGAGTTTGATTCTTATCTATGAATCCTGTGAAAGTTGTGTAACAATCTCAGGAACTATTTGTCTATCTTTAAGGTCCCTTATTGTAGAAAGTGGTATTATATATAATATGTTTTTGATTATAATATGGTCTAGGTACATTCTCATGATATAAAAATCTATTAGCAAGACTATGATCATGATCTGGTTTTGATTTATCCTAAACATCAGACATCAAGTATTTCAACTATTGTTGGCCAAAACCAAATAAAAACACATTCTGAATCATTGTGCCAAAACCTGACTGTAACATTTCTGTCATCGTAGTGGAAGGCAATAAGATTGTGAGGAAGGCCAAACAAAAGCCGCGACTCTCTGCAAAAGACGCTGGAAGAAACATCTGTTCTACCACATCCACCACCGCTGCTCTCGGAACCAGCAAATACTTCCAGTCACCAGTGAAGGAGGAGGACGCTGACAGTGATGATGATGATGTTGAAATGGTGACATCAGTGGCTACGGTGAACGCCAAGAAGCCAGAGAAGGAAGAAGAGGAGGGGGACAGCGAGGAAGACGAGGATGATTGGGAGGAAGTGGAAGGTAAGTGAAGGATCACTAGGAAGTGCATTGATCTGGGAAGGTTATAATGTTCACAAGAATACAACACATTAGGAAATAGAAGTCGTTTCAACATGAAATATGTGTGTGTTGATTAGAGCTGGCTGGACCTCTGGGTCCAGCTGATCCAGCAGAACCCGTCCTGCCCTCTGAACCAGTCCAGATAGAGATCGAGACTCCAGAAGTCAGGAAAAAGTAAGTAAAATATGTTTGAACCTTAAATAAATATGAAGCAAAGATGTTTGTCATATTTAATATAATTTGAAAATAGTCATTAATTAAAAAAAACTCCATGCAGCATGACATGATGGATTATTTAACTCCCACCTGGTGATATAGAGCACAGAGCAAAGCAAAACATTCTTTTATAAATAATAGGATCATGTCACTGTTGATTTATGGAACATTTACTAAAGTTTTCACTTGTTTAATTAATTTAGAATTGTTGTTTATGATTTGTGTTTTATTAAAATAGTTGTGATACAGTTTCAGGGAGCATCAACAACATTTTTATTCTTGGAAAAAAACAGGCAGAACAAGCAGAGAAAATATATTAATATTTATATATTTATTAGTTTCTTTCTTTCTTTTCTTGCTCTGTGATTTTCCTTTTGTTACTATTTTTTTCATCCAACAGATCATCTGTAATGTCTGTTGAAATTACTTAATGTAAGAAGAATAGAGCACTTACGCACCACTTTTTATTTTGTGTTTTTATAGTTTATTGGAGTAATACAATTGCTAATATACTTACAATATTTGCATTTGTTTTGCTGCCACACCATCCCATGCCAACCAGAAATTTTGAATAAAAGTATTACTACTGTAATCAAATCATAAAAAAGATAAACATTGAGAAATAAATAAAATGAAAAGAACTTATACCACTTAAGTATGATTACAAACATTAATTATTGCAAAGCCCAGTGTATGTATGTCTTATGGCTGCTTGATTATGAAAAAAATCATTATCATGATTATTTTGGTCAATAGTGAAATCATGATTATTCAAACTAATAGTTTTTAGTTACACAATGCATTCATTCATTATGAGTAACTCTGCTTTTATTAAACAGATTTGTTGTGGTGCCACGTAGATATCATGTTTCAACTTATATGATTTTGGAGATCCTTTGACATGCAAATCAAAATTGCGATTAAAATTCAATTAATTGCACAGCCTCAGTATGTCTGTGTATATGTTTTAAACGTGTGTTGTTTCTCTCTGCTCCAGACAGAAGAGGCAGGCTGAGTTCGAGGCGTATCTGAGGCGAATGATGAACCGATACAAGAAGGACCTGCTGGTGGACACGCATAAAGTAAAAACACACACACTGTGCTGCCTCCAATCCTTCGTGTGAGTTTTAAATCACCACAGCGGCGATATGGTCATTACTAACGTCTGATTGGTCTCTCAGGTCCACCTGATGTGCCTGATAGCCAGCGGGATGTTTCGTAACCGTCTGTGCAGTGAACCGGACCTGCTGGCCATCACGCTGTCGCTGCTGCCTGCCCACTACGCTGCAGTCGCCAAAGAACGCATCGACCACAACTACCTGTCTGGACTGCTCAAATGGTGCGTTCTGATCACATGTTAATGTTAAGCCTAGTTTATAGGTACGTACATAGCTACGACATAACTAACCGTAAGTACTCGTCGCGTTAACACAAACCGCAAGGGCTGTGATTGGTCCGCTCATCCATCGTGGTTGTACATGCCGCCTCTACAAACAACTTTTGCAATAAAAGCCTTTTCTCTTTGATATCGATATGCTCCAAACGTACTGCCCAGTTCTATGAAGGAGGCCAGGTGAAAGGAAAAAAAAAGACCAGTACAAGAAAAAAAAAACAGGCAAAATAAAGTCTGGTACAAAACAGAAAGGGGGGAAAAGGCAAAAGAAACAAAAAGTCCATTACATATTTTAGGGGAAATTGTTTTTATGATATTGATGAGCTCCAAACACATACCCTACATCCTGGTATAACAATGAAAAACAAACAAAAAAGTCTGATACATACAGTCCAGAATATGTGTTATTTAAAGGGGGGTGTTTTTTTGCCTGTTTTTTTCTGTCTTGTGCCGGACTTTCTCTTTTTCTAGTGTATGGTTGCCACGGTGAAGAGAACGCTGTGCGAAGTTCGAATGCACAAGGTCTGCAGCTACGTGCACAGAAGTATGAACTAGAAGTATGAACTAGGCTTTGCATTATTGACTAGTGTTGTCTGAAGGTTCTGTTTGTGTCAGGATGTGTAAAAACACTCCTGAACCTTTCCAGCGATTCCTCGTCATATCAATTGTTATTATAACCTTTGTGTAATCAACAATGAATCTTTCAATACTATTGATTTTATTTTTAATCTCTCCCTTTCTCTTCCCCTATAGGTTTAGAGCGACGTTCACCCTCAACCCCAGCCTCCCCTGTGAGGAGCGTCCGGACCCGCGGGCTCTGCTGGAGAGGCGTCTGGCCAGCCTCTCGGCGAGAAACCACCAGGAGATGACTCATGTTGGTGGTTTACCTCAAAGCTATGAAGTGCAAAAAAAAATCGGCAAAGAGGCGGTTGTTGAAGTGCTGATGCTCCCGTGTTTTTGTTTCCTGCAGCTGTTCCTGTTGGTGCTGAGGTCTCTGCAGCTCTTCTGCCGCCTGGTTCTTTCTCTGCAGCCAATTCCTCTCAAACAGCCGTCAGCCAAGGTATCTACAACCTGTCATTCAGCTCTTTAGAGCAGTGGTTCTCAACCTTTTTGAGCCACAACCCCAAATTTAACAACCACTGCTGTCCATGACCTCCTTTTCAATAAATCTATTTCATTATAATAAAAATGTCAACGTGTACCTAGAAGCCTTAAAAAACACAATGGGAAGAAAACAACCCATGTTAAACTTTTTAAATATCTATGCTGCTGAGAATTTTTCTTATTCTGTTTGCTGTAGTTAATCATATTTACAATGTCTTAAGTACTACAGATGACATTTTGGTAAAATATTTTTGTAGGGACATAGTATTAGTATAGGCATTTAATATCTGAAAATATTCACTAAAAATCAATAAAAATAAATTGGTTTGAGTAGTAACACGTCAACCACTCGTCGTCCTTTTAACATCCAGTTGGCTGTTATATTAATTACATTTATATTTTTCCAAAACTAATTTGGCGACCCCCCCAGAAATCATCTTGTGACTCCAGTTTGGATCGGGAACCCAAGGTTGAGAATGTCTGTTTTAGAAACACTGAAGTCTGCAGGTGAATGTACAGCTAATTATTTTTTTTGACTTTTTACTCAATTGCAAGCAATTGTAGTCTACAAAACACTGATCAAACGTTGAAGGGTTGTTTAGAGTGACATCCATGAACAGTAATGCTGAGGCAGCTATTGTTCATTTTTTTTTAATTGTTTACTGATCCCTCTGATTTATCTAGTGGCCTTCAGGAGGGGACTGACCCCTATGTTGGGAACCACTGGAGTAAACTAACAGTATATACATAGTTCATAATATAAAATATAATATTTCAAGCAAACCATTAAAATTCGACTTAGACATTGATTCATCATTATTAAAACTATCATGTTTTATACTAAAATAAAGTAGCTAAAACATTGTGATTGCTTCTATAATTTCTTATTGTGACAAAATTTGCAACAGGAAACACTTTGCTGTGATTTTAATTATATTTACTTATATTTTTTCAATGTTTTTGCCTGAATATCAGAAACCTGTAAATTGTAAGAGAAGTTATGTTAAGTAAGAAAGATGGAAAAAAGAGGAAAATATCCTGTGTTGTTTGTAATCTATTGGCCTAAATAAAGATACAAATTAAAATAAAGGTGTTTAAAAAAAGTATACACTTATTTCCCCTGCATCTTTCAGTTAATTAACAAATGATTGCATATTATGTTCTAACATAGACAAACTGTAAATATCACGTCTCTCTCTAGGGCAAAGGGCCTAAAACTTCTGGTGCCCCAGCAAAGACTGAGGAATCCTCCCAGAGCAGCCCACTGGAGACAAAGGTCTCTCATGGCACAAAGAGACCATCTGGAGGAGGGAAGACCAAGGTCTGTAGAGGAAGAAAGAAGGCTAAGACAGAAGAATTAAAAGATGAAGAGGAGAATGGAGAAGAGGAGAAGCCTGTAACATTAGGAGGGCAGAGACCGAAGAACTCCAAACGCCGCAGCATCGCCTCAAAGGTCAGCTACAAGGAAGAGAGTGACAGTGATGGGGAGAAGGAGGACGAGGAGCTCAGTGACGACGAGGAGTTTCAGGTGACCAGTGAGGAAGATAGCGGGGATGAGGAAGGCGAGGCTAAATCTATGAAGGGGAAAGGAAGGAGCAAAACCAAAGTGACCAACAGCAAGAGCACCACAGCCCCAAAGAGAAGGAAAAACCAGGAAAAAGAAGATGAAGAAGGAACCAACGGGACGAAGCAAAGGAGCGGGAGGAAGAGGGCGGGGCCCGGAGCGGACGAATGGCTGGAGGTGTGCCTGGGGAAAACCTCGTCCTGGGTTTGCGTGGATGTGGAGCGCGGTGTCGGGGCACCTCAGCTCTGCTCCCAGAACGCGACGGCGCCGGTGACGTATGTGGTGTCAGTGGACGGGGACGGGTTCTTGAAGGACCTGGGGAGGAAGTACGACCCCACCTGGATGACGTCGTCCAGGAAGAGACGGGTGGAGCAGGAGTGGTGGGAGGAGACGCTCACGCCATTCCTGGGACCAGAGGATGAGCGGGACAGGAAGGAGGAGAAGGAGGTGAGAACGACAGAAGCTCAGACTCATCCGGGCAAACACACACTAACATTTAACCTTCGTCTTGTGTTAATTTGCTGTTTCTATCCCTTATGTTAACGGCTCTGTTGTAACCTGTGTCTTAAATCAGCTGTAAAATACACTGAAAACAATTATTTTCTTATCTATTAGTTATCTTAAGTTTCCTTAACCATTAAAATACTGGTTTTAATATTATTTTGGTGTGGGTCTCTGGGCCTTTTCTGTCAGTTTACCCCTCGATATCAATTTAAAAAAAATGGTAAATTGAACCTCAAGAAAATCATAGAGAATTGCTCGTTTTTGTGCAGGTAAACTGGATAACAAGAAAAAACAAAAATCCTGTAAAGCTCAAATGATTAGGAGAAGAGCTGACATGATGGCTGATTTTATTATGTATTGTTGATTGATTTTATTATTTATTGTAATTATTGCTTTATAGTCAAAGCCAACCCTAACAACTCAAAGATCATAATTCCAACCAGAGCATGTTATAACTTAGTGAAAACAATGTTTTCTTTTGTTGAACTAGACATATCTGACAAAGTCCAAAAACCTTAATGCAACAAAAACATTTATGTTCTTTTATCCGTTTAAAATCTTCAACAGGGTCGATGCCGACCATAACACAAGAGGAAAGTTAATACTTCTAGCAGGAATGTTTTTAAGACACGTAAAAGTTTTGACACAGATTTGATGTCCTCACTTACATAAAAGTGAAAATTCAAACTGAGTCTAAATATGAGTCATAAAAATGTATCCTTCTTTGTGTGAATGAATCCTGTTTTATTCATTTCTACCGTCCATCTTCTCCCTGTGTTTTCTCCGTGTTTCCCAGCTGCAGAACAGGCTGCTGAACAAACCGCTGCCCGTGTCTGTAGCGGAGTATAAAAACCACCCGCTGTATGCCTTGAAGAGACACCTGCTGAAATACGAGGCCATCTACCCGCCCACAGCTGCTGTGCTGGGATACTGCCGGGGAGAGCCGGTGTACTCCAGGTCAATCTTAAAGCAGCCAGGCAGTAGATACACTTAGTGGCAAACCTTGTGTTAATAGTTCTGTGTCCTAATTCAAGGGCTGGATCGTCTTTAGTCTGACTGATGACTCCAAAAGTTCCAATTTCAAGTGAGAAACATATTTACATATGTAACACATCAGATGTAGGGTTCAGTCCTCCCTTTGTATAATTGACACACATTTAATATGCGTGGAAGCTTTGTGCAGTCTGAAAACTTTTTATTTGCACACATGTGGTCATCAGTCACTGGTTATTCTGTCAAACCTACTAGGAAAAAAGACAAAAAAAAACAGGAAGATACTACAGAAACAGATAAACTGGATACGTTGTGAATCACAGGGCGTACACGGAATCATTTACCATGAATTCTGGTTTTCTGCAGTGCTTCTTGAATCTTTTCACATCAAGGACCCTAAACTCTAAAATTAGACCCAGGTCCCATCTGATAAGATTTGTGATTGAAGATATATTCTATAAATATACCAGTAAATGTCTGCATGTATTTAATTTTCCATATAATTAATTCAGAAAATAAAATTATTTGTGTATTATTTTCGCATTTATTTGAGTTTCCATTTTATTCATACATTTTTGAGAGTATTATTTTTTTCCATTTACTCACCCCATTCATTTCCACCTCGATATATAGAATTGGAAATAAAATTTGAATTTAAATACAATCATGTACAAAGGGAAACTAATATACACATAGCTCATTTTAAATTATTGCAGTCCTCAATACAAATGGTCCCATATTCTAGCATTGTAGAATTATAATGAAAATAAATTATCCTCCTTTTTTCTGGAGGCCCCCAGGCACCTCTTCAAGGACCCCTGGGGGCCCCCGGACCACACTTTGAGAACCACTGCTCTGGAGAATGACTTCATTTATTGGCACTTTGCTGAATTGGGACACAACCAATAGTCTAGAACCTGGCTTAGATATACATGCCCTTAATATAGTAGAGAAAACATTTTTGATTTATTGACTGATTTGAGTCAATGTCTTGATCCATTTTCTTTTAAAATATCAAATTATAACATTTTACTCTCTTCTATGATCCCAAAACATGATCATCTGAACATTTTAATCCAGAATGCAAATGCAAAACTTTAATTAGGTATTTTCTAATTTTCATATTAACAAACGTTTTAAGACTAAGCCTAATATAATAATGTGAAGATTAAAGTAGTAGAAAATCATGAAGATATCTTTAAAGGGAAGGATAGAATAAAATATGTAAAGTCAAAAGGGTGTGGCCATTGTTAGTTCTTTCATCCCAGATAGAGATTCTGTTGTGCTGCTGTTCTTTAGGATCATGTTATTATCCTGTAACAGCTAAATTCTGCTCAGTTAAGTGCAGACACATGTAAACCAGATCCTCTAGTGTAACATGGACCTGCAGGTCTGAATGAATCATGTATCTGAGTATCAGCGGCCACCTGGTGGTGGTGTTTTATTAGTTAACCTGTCATCAGCTTGAGGTGTGTTCCCCTGCAGATCTGCTGCCTGTGAATCCATCAGCTCTTGGCTGTTTTTGTGTTTTTACTAATTATTCTCATCACATTTCATGTTGTTTCTCTCCAGGGATTGTGTGCGTACCCTCCACTCCAGAGACACGTGGCTGAAAGAAGCACGGACCGTCCGACTGGGAGAGGAGCCTTACAAGGTGAGAGGAAAAACAAACTAGCTCAAATATATTTATCTTGTTATTTCTAGTTATTTTGTTCCTCTATGTTTTTTCCATCTAGCTATGACGTCTCTTCTCTGTTCGTTAGGTTCTTAGTCACGTGGTCCTCTCAAGCTTTATCTCACTGCAGCCAAACCAGTTCAGTCTTTATTTGCATGATTTTGATCTAAAAAAGAAGAAGAACAATAACAGTTAAATTCAAATATTTACATATTGCCTAAGGATCTATAACTTGAAGATATATCTTGTTTGTGAAAGCCTCTCTGATATGACAGTCAGTGAGTGAGTAATTATTGATATTTTAGCAGGTAAGCACTGATTTGATGGCAAATGGCTGCATTTTTATGAATAGGAAGTTCAGTATTGTGTCCAGTGACCTGTGGACATGTGGACAGTCAGGATGGCATTGCCCGCAGATAAATATGTACAATTTTGTCTTTGTAGAAAAAAGCATTCACTCTATCATTGCTCATTCCTCTATTTACATTTTTATATGTACTGACACTGAAATGATGTGGTGCTTTTATTCTGACCTGTCTGCAGTGACACTGGCTGGATATTTTTTACTGCCATCATTGCTTTAGTAACTTTTTTGAATCTAATCTTAAACGCCATTCATAGAAAACCAGACAAATGTTGAACATGTGGTTTTTTACAAGATGAACTATAACTATGGCCAGGACTCCCTCAGGTTTCATGGTAAACAAATATGGAACATATCATCAGAAATGTCACATCTAATTATGAGATTGTTGTTGTTTGGGTCTATAATGTTTGGCAAGAAAGTCAAAAACTTTTTAAAATACAGTTTTAAAAGCATTTATCAGCTTTCTCAAAATGTTAATTTTGTGTTCATATCGGTTTCAAGTCCATTTTTACTTTACAAAAATAACAATATTGTGGCATTTTTTTCACATAAAATGTCAAATGGTGTAACCAAAAAAGAATGATACATTTTAAATATTCAATCCACCTAGAGTATAAAATTAGTTGAGAGCATGTGTTTTTTTATTTTTAAAAACTTTTAAGTGAGTTAAATTATCTGGCACCACATTTTTAGGGTTTTGACATTGTCCCATTTAATTGTTTGTTGTATATATTCCTTAATAATGTTAGTTTAGTGTTTATCAGTTGTTGTTTTTGGGAGAGGTCTGCTGTATAAGTGTCTGGCTTCTTGACTGCTCCACACACATTTATTTTTTTCTCCATTTACCTCATTTACTAAAACGCAGATGTCTGCCCAGTGCTGGATGCTCAATACTCTTGATAGCAAATAATGTGTCATGCATAAGTTGAAGAAGAAGAAGGTTTAGGCAGAACATGCTAGTACTTTAAAATCTCTATTGGCCAGTGAGTCATAAACAGATCAACCTATGATGGGAACCATGAATGGAAACTTGCTGTCTGTATGACAGGGAGTAGGTAATAACAGGATATATGATGTGTGTTCTGCTGTGTCTCTCTCAGATGGTGAAGGGCTTCTCTAACCGCTCCCGTAAGGCCAGGATGGCGTCTGAGACGAAGAACGAGAACGACCTGGCTCTGTTCGGAGAATGGCAGACTGAAGAGTACCAGCCGCCTCTCGCTGTGGACGGAAAGGTAAAGAACGCTGGACCAAGACGATGTCTGGGAGGGAAGAGGGTCACCCAAGCATTTACACTGACACGGCTATGAAAATATAGCACAAACAATAACATATGTTCTTGATAAATGATGTGAACAATAGTCACATTTTCACAAAATCAACAATTGCATATTATTGACCTGTTCCCTTCAGGTTCCCCGTAACGAGTACGGTAACGTCTACTTGTTTCGGCCATGTATGTTACCGGTGGGCTGCGTTCACCTCCGGCTGCCCAACCTGCACCGCGTGGCCAGGAAGCTGCAAATGGACGCTGCACCCGCAGTCACAGGCTTCGACTTCCATGGAGGATACTCACACGCTGTGTAAGACAATGCTGTGACAAGATCAGTCAAACACCAGGAAGAAGTGGGATGTAATCAGTATGGAAACACGTCAGCAGATTTTGTTCCGTCCCATCATCATCTATGTTTATAGTGTTTAGGAAAATGACTTTCAAATCATCAATCTGGCTCTTTATATTTATCTCCATTATTCTATCTTATTTGTATATGTGTCAGTGACAAAACTGTCATGTGGTGTAACCCTAAAAAATTGGTACCAGATAGTTTAACTAAAAAGATTTTACAAAATTAACAACACATGCTATCAACAAGTTTTTTTTATTCTAGGTGGATTATACATTTAAAATGTATCATTGTCAGGTTCAAACAACCTAAAACATTTAAAACAGACACAAAAAGGAGAAGACAAAGGGTTAAGTTTTTACTCATCATTCTTTTTTGATTTACACCATTTGACATTTTGTGTCAAAAATAGCATAAAATAGTGATTTTTGTAAAAAAAAAAATAAGAAGAAGAATGGACTTTTAGTTAACATAACATTTTTAGAGACCTGATGAATGCATGAATGAAGAAAGTTTTTGACTTTCTCATCTTGCCAACGATGATTTGTCACTGACCCATATTTAGATTAACAGCGGTTACTACAGTTTATTTTTTATTTCACTTAGGGCACGTACTTTCTTTTTGCTTTGTCATGTGAAACTACTCCATCCTGTACATGTGTGTAGAATTATCAGAGTAGTTAAATAGTTTCATAGTGTGCACATCTACTATTTAGTAAGTTAATTTTAGAAAAATACAGTTTTTGAAATAATATTTTGTATTATTGACATGTTTGGTTTGTGTGTTTCAGCACTGATGGTTATATTGTGTGTGAGGAGCATGAGGAGGTTCTCAGAGCTGCTTGGCTGGAAGATCAAGAGCTTCAGAAACAAAAGGAGAGAGAGGTCTGTGTGTATCTGTCTTATTGTTGTGTGGTTTAAGATCATTTTTTAATTTAATATAAGCTGATAACTTTAAAGAATCTGAGGTGCAGCTTAATTTCATATAAAAGCAAAAATAGTTATTTAGAGTCCTTTCAGAATAAAACCACCACAAAAACATTTTCCTCTTCTTCTATCCAGAAAAGAGAAAAGCGGGCACTCTCCAACTGGACTCTGCTGGTGAAGAGTTTGCAGATCAGAGAAAGACTTAAACAGCGGTACGGCAAGAAGAAGCAGGACAGCGGAATCCTCGCTCACACTACAGACGGCGGTGATGAGATGGGTGGACTTTCATCTGACGAGGAGGTAACTGAGGGTCCTGGAGCGGCTGCAACAGCGTCTGAAACTCTGGCCATGTCCTGGCCCCAGAACAGACAAGCAGAGGAGGACGGAGGGAGTGGCAGCAAACTGAAGAAGACTAAAAGAGAGAAGAAAGGACAAGAGAAACATATGTTCCCCTTTGAGAAAGTGTGATGTGGGAGATCCACATTTAAAAGCTGGAAAAAATAATTCACTAAATTTCTGGGGGCTTTTCTTTCTTTTTTTAGAGGTTCGGTCAACTCTGAAGTATTTGGCAGTAACACTATAAGAATGAAACTCATCTGCAGATCGATCTGTTTTCCTCCACTGTGTGCAACCTATAAACTCAGGTTCCAAATTGTTAACTCTACACAATGTGATAATGTATATCACGTCCAGCAGGTGTGTTCATGCAGAACTGTTTTCAAAAGGAAAGAACAAACTCCCTGTCTTTCCAGTTTCAGCTATCTGTGTTTAAACATCTTTGGACATGTGTGATTTACTCAACCCATATGCAAGTATTCAATAAGTGGCTGGATTTCACATGGCCAGTCATGGCTGCATCCAAATGGAAAGGTTTCACACTGTCTCTGCCAACGCTTAAGGCTGTAAAAGAATAGAAGTTTCTCAGAATCTCCACTACATGCTGCTACTTGATTATAAGCTGATGGAGATGCTGCATAACAAGCAGCACACTTGAACAGGCTGACTTTACACACTGTAACCTCTCTGAACACAGAAACATGTATTATTATACCTCCAGGTTGTCCTAAACTGTGTCACAGTGCATATTTGAGACTGAATTTTAGATGTTTGTCACAAGTACTGTACTTCCTCCCTTTCTCTTTTGGGCTTCCATATCCCTGGAGCTTTACTTGTTTTTGCTGTATTCTGTTCAGCAGCTTCAACTCTTTACTAATCTCTTTTACACTTTGTGTCTGTATATGTGTTACTAAACGGCAGATAATGGCTGTATTTAAAGTGGCAAACAGTTTTTGTACAAAAAATATTTTTGTAAGGAACTTGAATACCAGTAAAATGCAGAAGAGCCTAATTGAATGTTAAAGTCTGTGAGTGAGTGAGTGAGTGAGTGAGTGAGTGAGTGAGTGAGTGAGTGAGTGAGTGAGTGAGTGAGTGAGTGAGTGAGTGAGTGAGTGAGTGAGTGAGTGAGTGAGTGAGTGAGTGAGTGAGTGAGTGAGTGAGTGAGTGAGTGAGTGAGTGAGTGAGTGAGTGAGTGAGTGAGTGAGTGAGTGAGTGAAAGAAAGTGAAGTAAATCCTGCAACAGCCCATCCACACATGGTACCGTATAGAAATAGAATCTTCTGACCCACATATATATATTTATATCACACAGTGATATAACACTATTGCAATGTTGTAATATAATTTCTATTAAACTGTAGAATGCAGTTGATTCATTTAATTAAGACTTTTGTATTTTGGGGAAACATTCATTCATTTAGTATTAATAATTTAACTGTACTGATGTTTATGTATATGTAAAATAGTAAAAGTAGCCAAGAAAGGGTAGGTTTGCACATGCAGGTAGGTTTGCACATGCAAGGAATTTGGTTTGAAGTTGTGCTTCATAATAATACAAAATAGAAGGCCATAGGGAAAAGTATCTATATAAGATAAGACATATTCAAAAAAGACGGGTGATATAAATAAAGAATACATTAAATAAGTAAGAAAATCTCTTCTATGTGAATAGAACTGTTTCATTATTTCCACAGTATAAACAGTATATGTAATGTACATGTATAATAATCCCCAAATAAACATTATAGTATTAAAGTAACAAGCTGTGTTAGATGTGAGGGGTTCACAGATGTGCCGTATAAGATTATAGTTTGTTGGTTAATAAGTTACTGGAAGAAAAGACATGTTTGCATAAAACAGGATATTTTAACATTCTGTTTGACTTCTTGATTTAAACAAAAAATAGTATGCACTTAAATATCAATGATAATCAATAATACAGTATATTATAATTATTATAAAAAAGATGACAGATTTATATATAATGTAGTGCTAATAATATGAATCTAATGAACTTCAACTTTAAAATGCTCCCACATGTATTTGTTAGCAATATAAATATAATAATGTAACACTCTAAATGAAGCCAATCTGCATATTAAGTACTTTCACATCATATTTTTCAGTGATGTAATGTCACAAAATAATAATGCTTCATTACAGTACATGAGTATTGTTTGGGAGTATCTGTCCTTAACTTGAGTTTTCTTTTTCACTGCATTTCCCCATTTATGCATTTTCATTACTTACTACAAAATAAAACTGATATTTTGTTTGAAACATGCTGCAAATGACCTGATAAGGCAAGCATGACATGTGACATCACAAATAGAATAGAAGCCAAATCTGGATTAAAATGCAGCTCCATTGTTCTAAAAAAACAGTGAGAATAAATTTTAACTATATATTATAAATATAATATAAATATATTATATTATAATAACAGCTTTTATAATACTTGTTAATAATCTGTTAATCATTAATACTTTGTAATGTATGCTGCTGACCTTTTGGCCAGGTCACCCTTGTAAAAAGAGATCTTGATCTCAATGGGTTTATCACCTGGTTAAATAGAGAAAAAAAGAATAATTTTCTCATAGGAGACTTTAACTTTATTCAGGGACTTCATACATCACTGCTGTATTAATCCTAACGTGAATATGTGCATGCAGTGACGCTGCTGCTGCTGCATCTTTCCTAGAAGAAGAAGAAGAAGAAGAAGAAGAAGAAGAAGAAGAAGAGTGATCTGAGAAAGGCGGAAGTGACGTCACCGATAAGCACCATCTGTAGCCGCCTGTCTTCCGGCTTCCAGCCAGACGAGCGGAGTGTTAAATCGCTGTTTGGATTTACACACACACAAACACACACACAGAAACATTCCTGGCTGTGACCGCGGGCCAGACCGGACCGAACCGACGCCGAGAGGTAAACACCGCCGACTTTAACCGGAAGAAAGGACCGCGGCCGCCACCGCTGCGTGTCCGTTCTTCCCGAGCACCGGAGGGCCTTGTTTACATGTCAATCCCCGGACTAAAGTGGGCGAAGCGGCGGGGGCTCAGCGACAGACGGGACGCTTAAAGGGAGCGTGTGCTAACGCTAATGCTAACCTCGCTGGCTGTTAAATTGTAAATTCTCGTCAGGGGATGATATTTTACACTTGTTTTCTTAGAATGCACTCGAGGATTTAAGTCTCCAGCCGCGTGTGTTCGGCATGTCATCACCCCGCTGCTGAATGCAGGTTAGCTGCCAGCGGGCTAGCAGGAAGCTAATCCGGCTAAATTAGCCGTGCGGTCGACCCCGGTGAGTTGGACCGATTTACGGTTATCCGGTAAAAAAAACAAGCCGGTTTTATGGTGTCTTTACCCCAAACCGTATGCCTCCCATCCCCCATAAGAATCGGTGTTATCAGACCTGTCTGAGCCGTGGTGATAACGTTACATTAGCCTAGCAGCGAGATGTGTGTCACCCAGTTTACAGACTATTTTTAGCCCGGACCGGGCGTCTGTCGCCGGGCTGGCAGGATTTTTCCTGGTCTGTCCAGGTGGATATTTTCCGAAGTCACATTTGAATGCCGGTGCCAGAAAAGGGCTTTGATCTATGTCTTTGTGCTATTGTGGCTGAGGATCACATATCAAAATAAACCCATTAAGGCCCATAGTGTGTTCCAGATTTCTTTAAATGAGCCTTATTATGGAAAAAAAAAGTTTTCAGTGCTTTCAGTGCAGAATGTGAAATAAACCTCTGGCCTCCTCTGTAGTGTTGCTGAAACCTGGCTGAATAAAAGCCATTTAGATATGGCTCCTGTTGTGATGTCACAGCAGGAGTGTAAATTAAAAGTAACCATCCCTGGACACCACCTCCTTCCAGAATGTACTTGACTTCTGTTTGTCTGACCCCATCTTCATAGTGAGTGTGTGAGAAGGAATATTGCATTGCTGCTACAGGCCAATCTAGTTTCTTTTTGACCATAAAAGCATGATAATTCTTATTAATTCTTCTAATTCTTAGACCTTAAACACTGAAATATTGAACTGGAAAAATGGGGCCCCTTTAAACTCCTTTTGCATGGACCATGGGGAGATTTTGATACTAGATACCAAAATTAGCTCCACTTTTGCATTAAGCGTTCAGTGTTTGTGGAAGGGGAATCTCATTACTCACTAGGTCTTGAAATTTGACTGGATACTGGTGCCACAGAACCATGTTGGAAATTACGTTCCTCATTGCACTTGGAAAAAAGTTAATATGCAATTTAAGTTCCTTTTTTCATTAGGGCGGGGCTATATAGACAAAATTGGGTATCATGATGCATAATATTTATAATGAATCGATTCAAGATTTTTGGTGATAAAAATCTTGAATCTCAGGCTCCCTACAACAGTGCTCAACAAATATGTAAAGGATAAACTTGCAAACAAAGTAAAGAGAAAACACACAGATAAGACAACAAAATAAACATCTAAGACATAAAATAAGTTTTCTGGCTGTAATTTAGACCTGCAAATGTGTATCATGCTTTAGAATATGAAATAAATTCCACCAGACTATTGCAATTGTATACTGAAGACCTGTAGAGATGTTGACCAGCTGTAATTTATTATTATTTATGGATAAACTGTTCTTATATCAGGAAATCAGTCAGTTATTCATCACAGAATAACTGGCAACACAGCACACAGCAACTGGCTGTTGCTGTGTGCTTGAAGTCAGTCTTTTTCTTTCTATTCTGTTTCGTGTGTTCCTCCTGGTTTGCCACAGAGTTAAATACATGGTATGGTTTGTCTCTCTCCCTTATCCCCAAAGCTAAAGCATCCTCAGTTAATCCTCTAGAGATCATGGCATTAAGCTTTAACGCGTGCCCTGTGTCCCACACGTGTTCAACTCATCTTCAAGTAGAATAGAAAACACTAGATATGAGCAGGAGCTGATGTTAAAACTAAAATCCCATCTTTGTGAAGTTAAATCCAAAACTAGAGGCAGACACAGCAGAAGTTGGGATGCAGACAGAGACGTGACCAGAGAGAGAAGTGGGCCCTTTTAGGAAGGAAATAAGGAGGAGGATTTTTAATTGTTTAGAAATACAGGAAAAGAAAAGCAGAGAGTCAAATGGTGAGTAGTACTCATGTAGCTGTAATGTGACAGACTGCAGGCAGGAGGGAGGAAGGCACCATGGACCTAATCATAGATACTCTGCCTCGTATCTACAAGGACAACTATCAGTTTGTCACCAAGCTGCGCTATCTAGCAAATATGTCACGCAGAGGCCTTATGTTTAGTAGAGGCTCATTTAGCACATGAGGCTCTATTTTTGTAATATATTAACCTTTTTATACCAGTAACTATTACGTTGTCGACTTTCCCCGCAAAACAGATTCATGCTTGTAATCTATGAGCAGAACAGGAAGCTTTTGTTATTCTTCACACCGTGGTTGCTTTCTGAACGTCACTGGCCAATCTGTCTTCATCAGTAGACAAGTATCGTTTGTGGAAAGTTAAAGTGATTATTTGCTGTGGTGAAATAGTTAAACTTTTTTTGAATATATAAATTAAAATGTATACACTGCTGGGTGCTACTTCTGTTTCGCTCAGTTAAAGGGAGTGGATTTCAAGGCTAAGCAATTACTAGACTGGATTTTTTTGAAATCGCAATGTCACCTACTGCAATTTTCAAATAGCAGGAGATGCAATATTTGTTAAATATGAAATTTTCCATTTTCACACTTCTCTTGCAAATAATATTGCAATTTCAATATCTGTCATAATCACAATCACATTATTTTTTCAGAATCGTTCAGCTTTAATGGACGTCATTATTTTGGGAGCAATGAGTCACTACATTATTTGAAATATAACCTCTGGTCTGTGAAATCGAATGGATGCAATGATATGAAGGTTTAAGCAAGTGTAACCTTAACTCACATGACTGGCTTCAGTCTCAAACCTTTTGGTCAACATGCCGCACAGACAAATGAATATAAAAATTTACCAGATACTAAATTATCTTTGAGTCAAATATATGTCTCAAAGAGTAAAGGAACTTGGCTCAGAAAAAAAACAACTTAGTCTTAACTTGTTATTAGTACAGCAGGAAAGACTAAAGGTATGGAAAAGAGTCTCTGCTCTCAGCAGCTGTTGTTAAACTAAAGTTTTCAATTATCACTATTGAGAAGTAGTAATAAAACTCTGGCAAAAGTAATAAATATTTTCTTCGAGTAGGAACAGATGAGAATAGTGAAGATTCATTACGTTGTCAGTATCTGAATTACTGCTGCACGTTTTCAGCCAAAGACTCAAATATTTGTAGAAAGATGAAATGTGTGTGATTGTCTTAATATATCCATGTCTTGCCACACTAGGCCACACATAAGTTAGGGATATTGTTATTTACGTGAGTGCTTTTTCTATTTAGTTCAAATTTTAATGAAATAAGTCAAAGTCCTCTATAATATTACTAATAATAAATAAGAAGAAGCACCATTTTCATTAGTGTGTAATATTATTATATATTAATATATATTAGTGTAATATTTATCATAAAATGTATGAAACCCACTAAATCTGTCACAATGACACAAACCTATTGTGAGCAGTGTATTTATATAACTTTAATCTACATTATTCATATTAATTTTGATTCATAAAAACATTAAGAATAATGACTAGGAACATCTTTGATCATTTGTTTTTGTTGCCTACTCTACATTTCTTTCACTCCTATTTCTCTCATTTAACTGTGTCACTCTTTCACCTCTCTGCTCCTTCCCCTCCCGTCTTTCTCCACCTCTCCAGTCTTTCTTCTCCTCAGATCACCTGTGACCAGCTTTCTAAATGAGTGACGGGGAGTGTGACTTCTTCTGCTTCTTCCGCTGCTGCTGAGCGCGCTCTTCACGCGCCTCAGGCCAACAGCAAGGCAGCGTGTCTCTGAACGGCGACACGACCAGGTGGGGAGGGGCGGCGAGAGAGGGCGGAGCTTCCCGCGAGCCATTTCAGCCGATCGGGCCGCTGGGATCCGACAGGTAGGCGGGCCGTCTACCTGTCCGGGCGGTTGACTCGACCGACTGGATGTCTGTGGACATGAACAGCCAGGCGTCGGACAGTAACGAGGAAGACTTTGGGGTAAACTCTGAAGAGGAGGAGGATGAGGACGACGGAGGGGAAGATGACGATCAGGGTGACATCGCGGCGTACTACGAGGGTGTGGCCACCGACGTGGAGCAGCAAGGCGCCGACTCCTTCGATCCAGAAGAATACCAGTTCACCTGTCTGACCTACAAAGAGAGTCAGAGGGCGCTGATAGAGGAGGTGAATGCTGTGGCTGGTGCGCTGAAGGTGAGTGTGTCAGAGTGTAGCAGGGTCCATTAACCCTCTATTGCATGAAATATTACTTAGACATGGGAACAGATGTTTTTAAAGTTTTGTATTACTTTAAATGTCCTAAATAAAATGTAAATCATTGGAATTCTAACTTTTGGTTGTGAGACATGTCAAATGCCCATGAGCAAACAGGATATGCTGGTCATGTGTGAAAATAAAAGCCTCCTCTCACACCTAACTGTAAAGACATATATTTTATATCACAGCTTTTTTAGAAAAAATAAAGATAAAGGAATTGTTGCCATATGACACCACTATGCAATACATTTTAAATAATAACATTTAATAAAGTTTAAAGGGTTAAATATTCTGATACTTTTCAAAAATCAGGATCTGAATTTATGAATGAGATGCAGGTGAAATGTCTTCTAAAGTCTGATAAATTGGTAGCGGTTATATTTGTAATTATGACAATTTAAGACCCAATATGTGACTTGATTAAAGGGATAGTTCTGTATTCCAGGTATCTAGCCCCATTTCACACATTCCTGGTGTATATCTGAGGTAAAGAAACCAGAATTCCACCGATTCCTCCAGTATTTAGCTTTATAGTGATTTCCCTTCAACTGGATTTTCAATATAATGGAAGTTCACCAAGCAGGGTTTAGTAGCTCTGGTCCCAATGTAAAGCTCATGGTTTAATCTTGCATGTCTATATGTTTTCCTGCAATTTATAGATGACTTGCAAACCTAATACTGACCCCAGAGCTAGATTTGTTATGGAACTATTTTAAAGGCCACAGTACAGCTGTGGTAAACCTCCGCCGCTCTGTCACAAATGACAGCGCAACACTTATTTCCAAACCTTTCAAAGCAAGTACAAGTGAATGAAATGGGAACATTACACAGTGCAGCTTACTGAGGCGGGTACAATTACACACCAAGCTTCCTAGTAGTTGAATAGGTTTGTTGTTTTTTTTTCAAATATGATTCAAATCTGCTTCCATTATATTAAAAATCCAGCCAGAGGGAAATCGCTACAAAACTCAGTATTGGAGGGATCAGTGAAATGAAGGCCTCTATGCTTTAAATACATGCCAGGAACATGGGAAATGGGACTGGACGTCTAAAATACTGAACTATCTCTTTAAAATGTCTAAAAATGATGAGTACTAATGATTAAATAATTAGTTGAGTTGTGTACTTTGATTATCCAACAGTTTTCTTGAAGCAAAGGATGTTACACGGCTGCCTGTTTTACTTCTCAACCTGAAGATGATATTTGAATTTGATGCAGTTTTAAACCACATTTTTGCCATTAAACTTTATAAGATCTTGGTTGTTTTTAACTGTATCTATCCAGCTCTTTTTGTTGTTTTCTGTCCAGAATTGAATGATGACTTTTAAACTTGTTTTCAAGAAGCACAGCTTTGAAGCTGCAGAAGATGCCAATATATGTGGATAGAAGGCCAGTAGTCATGAGGTTATATCATCTTGAATATGGCCTTTCATGCTTTAAACTTTGAGTTTTTTTTTCCTCTACTCTTTATTTATCTAGGTGAACTTTGCTGAGTTTGTGGCTGTTGCTGCTCTAACACCACACTTCACACTCTCAGTTAATGGCAACTGTACGTCAGGCAAAAAAGTTGCACACAAGACAGAAAAAAACAGGCAAAAAACCCTATAAACATATTCCTTTAAGTAACACATATTCATTTTTTCCTAAATCTAACTTTTTTTTTCCCATTTTTGCCTTCTTTTTCTTGCATCTGACACTTTTTTTTGGCCTGGCCCTTAATGCTCTTTCATACAGGAGCTCATCGATATCGAAGAGCAAATGTTTTTTGTTGGAGTGACATGTATGACCACTGTGGCTGACTGGCATCAATCACAGCCCTTGTAGTCTGCTGTAGTTTCTTTTTTTTTTAGGTGAAAGTCAGCCTATAGCTTTGGGGTTTGTGTCGACAGTGTGACTACGGCGTAGCTAGCTACACAGAAGTATAAACTAGGTTTTATACATCTACTCCTGGGAGCAATTCAGCACAACTGCAGCCCTCTGTCAGCAGAACTCAGCAGCTCCCAAAGGCGCGCGTGTGCACGCGCAATAGGCAATTTTCCCTTTTGTGACCGCTATCAAGGAAGAAGCAGAAGCAACGTTATGTTGTATTTTTATATATTTTTTAAGAACTGCTCGTCAAAACAACTTTGCATGTGGATAGAATTCTACTTTTCTCTTTTTAGAGCATGCCATGTTTTCTCTGGCTTGCTGTGACATGCAGTTACAGAGTCCTGAAGCCCCACTATTGCATTGTTTATTCAAGTTTTATTATTATTGTGTTAATTGCATTCATATTTGAAAATTAACTCGGATCTCCAGTGACACCCCCACATCGATGGTTCTCTAGATATGTGACACACGGACAGAGATTCCTTGGTTTCCATAGAGAAAAGCAGGCTAAACTGGAAATGACGGCTGTATATTTTACAGACAAACTGAATTTCAAAATGTCTGTTACTCATGCAGCAAGGTTTCAGCATTGTCACTCACTCTCCCTTTTGTTCTGTCTCTTTCTCTCTCAGGTTTTACCAGCGGTAGCGAAGCTGATCCTGGTACATGTTCACTGGCAGGTTACACAACTATTGGACAGGTACGTCTCTTCTGCTCCACCCCCATTCCTGCCTTATGTTCAGTTTTGCATCCCATCTGTTTCTTTAACACTTGAGCTCAACGTCCTCCCTCACATTGCATTTCTATTAGTGCCTTCCTGCAGTGTGTTTATCACTCTCTATTTCCTCTTTCTTTCTCTCTTCCTCATATTCTTTTTTTCTTTACTCTGCATCTTTTTCATTTTACCTTTTACCTCTTCACTGCAATAAAAAAAACACACACATGAGCTGTCATTGACCCTTGACTCTGTCCATGTTTCCCTCAGATATAAGTCCAACTCATCTCTGCTGTTGTCAGATGCTCTGGTTCAGCCCAGCAGCACATGCAGATCAGTCACTGTGAGTAAACTAAAGCACAAATACTGTTTCAGTTGGTTTTAAAGCACAAATGCTTTATTTAAACCTTTTTCTTCATGTGTTCTATCCTTCATCTTGTGGGCATGTTAAGAGCTATTTCAGAACTGCTTGTTGGTTACTCATCAAGCTCTTTCATCTTTCTTTTGTTTGAACACTGAGTAAAAACTTTCAGAACATACATGTACATTAAACAAGTAAACATTGTGTAAGCGCCATAAAGTCCTCAGACATGGTGTTCATTGTAGATCTAATAAATAGTTTGAACCTGGAACCAATAATCAGTTACTGCCACGGTTTCACCGCCGTATCAATAGTCCTGTAGTCCAATATCCTGGAAATCATCTGTTGTCCTGGAACATTTTTATTGTGTTCATTAAAATTAAAATACACCCTGTCAAACTATGCATTGATAACAACACATTCCTTCCAGTGAGATTAAAATGTAATTTAACAATTTCACAATGTAAAAGAGAAAGAAAACATAGTCAATTTTTGCACACAAGTTTGCCACAATTCAATTCAGAAACATGTTGGCATAGAGCTTTTTAAGTTTAAAAAACAAAACAAAACACAGTACTCATTATGTCTAACAAAAAGAGGAGGCCAGACAACTTTATTGTACACTTACAGTAATCATGTAGGGCCTTGTCCACATCAACACGGTAGCGATAGCAGTCCTAACAGGAAGGCCATTTTAACCAATCACAAGGCTAGAGCACTGCACAAGTCTCCATGGATATATGGTCAAACAATATCGACTAGAAATCGTGATTTTTCCATCTACACATAACTGCTGAAACTGGACTTTTTTTAAAATGTTCACCCTGGACATGAGTTACAAAAAACTCTGGTTTCAGGAGCCCACAACTGTGGTTATGTGTGAATGAAAGGCTGAAACTGTGCAGAGAAACAAAAGATTTTTAAAAATACCTGCCTTCATGTGGACGGCCCCTAAAAAGGAGAAATAAAACTGTGGTTAAACGTGTCAATACTAGGCCTACATTATCTAAACCTTTTGTTTGGCACATTATCTAAACTTTTTGTGAGCAAGTGCTGTGCTAAAATCCTGTAAAATGATTCCTGAAGTGTGGGAACACTGATAATGCTGCAGCATGATTCACCAGCAATGAAGAAATTGATTGATTAGTTGATTAATCTTTGGTACTGTATTATACCATTACTACAGATGTTCTTTGTTCTGTTTAACAGTTCACCATCCTGTATGCATATTGACCTCTCCGGTACCTTGTGCGTCGGTTGTTTGTGTGTTTCAGACCCCTCAGTCCCTCCAGTGTGGTGTGTGTCTACAGGTCGTACGGAGAGACTCCCTGCTGGCTCTTCCCTGCCAGCACTCCTTCTGCAAAGGATGCTGGGAGCAGCACTGCACTGTACTGGTCAAAGATGGCATGGGAGTGGGTAAGTGGAGAATGTATATATGCGCATGTGTTTGTCTGCGTCTGTGTAGTCATCAAAGCACTTGTTATATTAGTGGGTGACTCACACTTTGTTTGATCTGAGATCCAAAGTGTCTCTTCATGTATGTGTGTGTCTGATCTGTTGTCAGAAGTTTATTTTAGCCTCAGTTCTCCTCCTTGTCCACCAGGGTTTTCAGGCTACTGTTTAATCCAATATGGCTACATCAGTCACTTAATTATATTGTTTGTAATGACATAAAACACTCTGCATGTTCTTGTTTATGTGTTTGTTAAATCCAAGAGTGACTTTGAAGGTAAGGTGTGCGTGCATGCGTGTGTGTCAGCAGTAAAGCAGATGGGTGTGTTCACAGATCAGTAATATGGTTCTGTGCAGTATACTTGTGTGAGGTAAAAACGTGCCATATCACACGGTGTATCCCTGTGCTGCCCCGTCTAAACTGATTAAATAGTCCCACATAACAGTCTTTCTGTTCCCAATCTGTGTTTCTCTAGCAGCTGGTTGAACCTTTGATCTTTAACTTTTATGAAGAAAGCTGACCCCAACCCAGTTTCTGGGTCACTGTAACACTAGAAACTTGGAGCAGTGTAATACGATGGCTGTAATTTTGCCAGGAAATACACAAACACCCAGTGGTGGAAGAAGAACTCTGTTAATTTACTCAAGCAAAAGAAGAAGTCAGCAATACAAAATGCACAATTACTAGAAAAAGTCCTTCATGTAAAAATTATTTAGAGTATATGAATATTATCAGCTTGATCTAGTTATAATACTACTTCTGTTGTATTACTACTTCTACTCCATTGGTGCCAAAATTGGTTCCAAACCTAGGGGTCGGGCCCCTCCAAAGGGCCAGCAGGTAAATGTTAGGGATGTCATGTTAGGGATGTCATGAGATGATTAATTGAAGAGGAAACGTTGGATCATTTGAACATTTATTGAAAATGAGCCATGTGAGAATTTTAGAGGGAAAATTCTCTTATTTGGTTGAGCTGTTAACAACTCAGATGTGAAATGTGAACCAACTACACTCTGCTGTAAGATTTTAAAGAATTAAAAGGTCGAAACCACTGGTTTCATATTTAACTGTGTGTTATATTTTAAAAGCTTGTTATAGTATCCATTAATTCAAATCTTCTGAAAGAAAAGAAAGCTTCAGAGGGGTGGGGGGTAGTAAAAGAAGAAGTAATAATTCAGATACTCTCCAACACTGCAAACAACCTTCTCAGCCTCTGCGGAGTGGTATGTGTCTGCTCACTCTTCTATAACATTGTGTGTTCAGGTATCTCATGCATGGCTCAGGACTGTTCCCTGCAGATGCCAGAAGATTTTGTCCTGCCACTGCTGCCAGGAGAGGAGCTGAAGGACAAATACAGACGCTACCTTTTCAGAGACTACGTTGAGGTGTGTGTGGGGGTGGGTGTGTGCACGCTGAATCTGTTTGCTCAGATGTTGCGTCAAAGGGTACGTGTATAGCGGATGAGACATCAGAGGCATGTGGAGAGGGAGTGAGAAAGCGAGACTCGGTGAGCTCGTGTGTTTGTTTCAACAAAGCAAATCTTTGATTCTCTGTCACATGTCGTTAAATCAGAATCCTCGCTGCCGTTCTTTTTTCACCCTGGGTCTCCATCTAGATGTGTTCATGCAAATGATGATGATATCTCAAAGTGTGTGTGTGTGTGTGTGTGTGTGTGTGTGTGTGTGTGTGTGTGTGTGTGTGTGTGTGTGTGTGTTGCCTAGTATACCTTGAAACATAATATCTTGGATAAAGAAAGTAGATGTAAAGCAGATGCAAATGATGATATCTCAAATTGTGTGTGTAAAAAAAAAAAAAAAAAAAAATCCTGTGTAGTTTTATTTACCCAGGTTTAATTTAACAATTGTTAAATGAAAACAGTCTGTGGTGTTTAAAGATTCAAGAGCAGCAGTGTTTCACAGGAACACTGTCCCTGTTACTCTGGATAATCCACAGAAGACAATGACAATTTGTCCGGTAGACATCAATCTACCATTCATGGCTATTTCTTAGTGTTTTATTTTGGTGACTGTTCATACAGCTTTGTCCCTCCTCTCACCTGCAGAGTCATTTCCAGTTGCAGTTGTGTCCAGGTGCAGACTGTCCCATTGTCATCAAGGTGCAGGAGCCGCGGGCACGCAGGGTGCAATGCAGCCGCTGCAGTGAAGTTTTCTGGTAGGAGACACACACACACACAATATACAAAAGCTACACACCAATATAAGCATTGATATTTGGACTAAATGGTTTTATCTTTAAATTATACTAATGTCACAAAAGAGACTGACACTCCTCAGATTCTGTTTAGTGTGAAACATGCTCAATACTGAATGAATTAAAAATGTAAATGATTTTAAACTTAGTTTATAATAGTCATACAAGTAATTATTGGATCCGTGACTAAACTGTCATATGGTCTAACCCTAAAAACTTGGAACCAGACAGTTTAACTCGCCTGTCTGTTTTTTTTTTGTTTTGTTTTGGGTTTTTTTAGAAAAAAAACAACAGACATGCTATCAACAAGTTTTATATTCTAGGTGGATTATATATTTAAATTTATCAATCTATTTCGGTTGCCCCATTTGACATTTTGTTCGTGTCAAAAAATTGCACAAAATCGTGACTTTTGTAATAAAAAATGTAAAAAAAAAAAAAAAAAAAAAAAAATTTAAATGATATAAATTAATGATGTGAATATAAATAAATAATACATATGGAATTTTAAATAACAAGAAAACATGAACATATACATTTTAAGAGACCTGATTAAAAAATGAATTCTTTCTCATCTTGACAAACATGTCAACTTGTCACTGACCTTTTCATTAAAAAATCAAGCATTCACAGCACTAATTATCATGTTGGGATATCGCAATGACTCCGAATTTTAAGTATTTATCCTGAGGTAGTTGTATTTCTTTGGATTCTTGGCAGCATGTGTTTAGAACATTTCATACAGTCCATGAACAAGTTACTTGGACAAAGTGGAAGTAGGTGGATGAAAACAGACCTGTCCCTTACAAAGATAAATCAAGACAAATTGACCTGATATTTGCATGTTGATTTTGACAGAAATGTAGACCTATACTTTTTAATGTTAGTTTATAATGAGTGGCTGTGTGTTATGTCTTTGTCTCTCTCAGTTTTAAATGCCGTCAGATGTATCACGCTCCCACAGACTGTGCAACAATCCGGAAATGGCTGACCAAATGTGCCGATGACTCTGAGACAGCGAACTACATCAGCGCACACACTAAAGATGTATGATGGATTTGCACAAAGGGACCACAAACAATCTCACAACACTTATTATTATTATTATCCATAAATGTCACTATTATTCATGAGTATCCTGTCACATGCACTGATTTGATCCTAACCGTACATGCAGTAGATTGAAATGTGCTTGTTTTTCTCCTTCAGTGTCCTAAGTGCAATATCTGCATCGAGAAGAACGGAGGGTGCAATCACATGGTGAGTCAGTGCTGAAAATCACACTTTCCCAGAATACAGGAAACACTAAAAATATATTTGGGTTCTGGGAGCTCAAGGCTGTGACTTTAATAGTTTGACCCTTTTAATTCTTCGACAGTGCATCTTGGGACAATAAGTGATTTGCTGTTTACCATTTACCGTATTTTCTAAGTAGTGTGTGTCACACCAGATGAGTCACAGCGAGCATGTAATGATTTGTATTAAAAAAACATTCAGCCGCTCATTTGCTCACATCCATTCGCTTGCTTTGGTTTGACAGGCATCGCTGTTTTTAGGTTTCTGCTTCATTAATTTGACTTCCTTCTTTGTCTCTGTTGATTTCAGCAATGCTCCAAGTGTAAACACGGTAAGTGTTTTTGAGTTTTGCTGCTTTAGTATAACTCAGTGAAGCATGAACTCTTTGTTCTGCAAGGAACTTTGCATCCACCTAGTGGTTTGATGTCACACAAAGGAGGCATCTACTAAAATTAAATGCAAGAAAGACATAAGTTACTGAAAGATTCCAGGTGAAAGATCGACATGTGATGCCTTCTTTTCTTTTATGCATCTTTGCACTAAAGGCAGCTGACAGCATTCAGGGTAAAATACTCAGAAAAACAAAAATTCAGAATAACTTGTGATTACGGCCCACAAATCTCCAACATATTCTTGTCATATTTAGTAAATTATAGCAGGAATTAGGTTAAATCCTTGCCTGGAAACATTTACAATATATTACCAACCACAGTTGTCCAATCATCCAGTTTAGACCGGCTGCAGACTCATTTTTTTAAAGTGAGCCAACTTTTTAGGCCTTTCTATAAAAAGAAGCACATGTCTCTTACTGTACGTGCTGTGAAATCATTGTTTTTGGAGAGAAACCATTAAGTAAGTGTGTTTGTTTTTTTTGTTTGTTTTTTTTTCCCTTGACAGACTTCTGCTGGATGTGTCTCGGTGACTGGAAGACCCACGGCAGTGAATACTACGAGTGCAGCCGCTACAAAGAAAACCCGGATATAGTCAACCAGAGCCAGCAGGCTCAGGCCAGAGAGGCCCTCAAGAAATACCTCTTCTACTTTGAGAGGGTATGGTACTTTTTTTTTTTTGTCACTGTTTTTATTCTATCTGAATACCACAGAAGTCCCAATCAGAGAAAAATAATGCTTAATGACCTTTCTATCCTTTACTTTTGTTTAATTTTCTACCTAAATATTGGGCCTAGTGGAGATAGTAAGACCCTGTAACTCATCAAAAAGACCTTATTTACATCTCTTTGACCAGAGAGAGATCCACATTTAATAGATTCTCTCCTGCACATTTGAGGCACAGTTGTCGCTATGCACTAAATCATCAAAAGCTAAAACCAATAAAATCATTTTATTATTAAACAGACAAGTTTCAATCCAACATTAGTCTACAGTTTCAGCAGAAATGCTCTTATTGGTTCCATTTTATTTTTTTTGTCCTTCACCAGTGGGAGAATCACAACAAGTCTCTACAGTTGGAGGCTCAGACATACCAGAGGATTCAGGAGAAGATCCAGGAGAGAGTGATGAACAACCTGGGAACCTGGATCGACTGGCAGTACCTGCATAATGCTGCAAAGCTACTGGCTAAGGTATTAGTCACAGGACTGGGCTGGGTCTGCTGTAGATGCAGAGGAAGGCAGCTGTTAGGAGTTAGTGACATGAGGAGAAACACAGAAAGATGGATTTGTAGAATAGGGTGTGTGAGATGTTACATTTGCAGTTGTTTCTTTCTGAGGAGAAACAAAGTAGAGAGCAGTGACCTGGTGGCTAACTGCTAGCTGCTAACACAGTGAGAGACACTGTCAGCAGATCAATGTAGAAGTGTAACTCACTGATAAATGATACAACATGGTACTCATTCCAGTAGTGTAAGTTCATTTGAACTCACACTACTGGAATGAATTCTTGCTCATCAACTTTGTCCTGCCTCTCTTCTTGTGAAATGTTATGGGGAAAAGACGAGTCACCTCATTCACTTTCTCTCTACTGATTGGATGATTTCATTTGAAATCATCCAATCAGTAGAGTGAAGTAGAGTGAAGATCTGTCTCATGATTTGTCAGACTACAGCCTGACTTCTGAGGTTTAATATGATTATCTAGTAAATCAGCACTAATCAGTAGTTTAGATTTTGACACTTTCTGATTTTGAACATTTTAAAATATTTCTGTACTCAATACAACATGTTGTGTGTGTTTTTGTTTCTAGTGTCGCTACACACTGCAGTATACATACCCCTACGCCTATTACATGGAGTCCGGCCCACGCAAGAAGCTGGTGAGAAATACACTCTGTCTGTTCTCTAGTGTGGAACACACTGCTTTAATTGTTTAGTAACTATGTGAAGGATGATGTTAGTTTCTTCCTCACCCTCATCCCTTGTTACAGTTTTTTTTAAATGTTGATCCAATCATGGTAATTGCTTATAATGATTTTTTTTCCCCAAAGCAAGACCGAAATGGTTTAATTTTAGATTTGCATTCGTCCTTTTCTGCAGTTCGAGTACCAGCAGGCCCAGCTGGAGGCAGAGATAGAAAACCTGTCGTGGAAGGTGGAGCGGGCCGACACCTACGAGAGAGGAGTAGTGGGCGGCGAGGGGGAGCTCAGCGCCAGCGACAGAGGGGTAGGAGACCATAAGAATAGGAGAGAAAGACAAGTAGAGCTGAAAAGTTCCTATAGAGGAAGATGAGATTCATGAGGTTACATGTCTTGATTCATCAATAAAATGATCAAAAATAGTAAAAAAAAAAAAAAAAAAATTCATTACACAAGGACAAACAATTATTCACTTATTATTCACAAGACTGAAAAATATTTTTTGAAGTTAGAAACTTTCCATGGGAAATATATGTGAATAAATAGGAATGAATCCGAAATTTACAAAATGTCATCCTAGCCCTTAACTAGAAACTTAAGTGTAGTTGTAGAAAATATATTGTAGCATAATCTTAGCTGAAACAACCAGATTTAATGCAAGTACACTCCTCAGTCCTAAAACACAATCAAAGCCACACACACTGAGCTACAGACCATTTAAATTCAAGTAGGTTTTGACAATATTATGGGCTAATTATATTTGATCTATAATGGTATTAATGTTTAACTTGAAAATATTTTAAAAAAGGTATTCAGTATTTTTCTGTAACCATAAAAGAATTTATACTTTATTTATACATGAATATAAGAGCCGTTCCTATGTGTAGGTAACTATATTTCTGTTCATGCCATTGAATTAGTGATTTGATTTTTAATTTTATTCTACACAAAAATGTGATGTTCGCCATCTGATGTCTTTGTATATGTATGAATATTGTGGAAAGTCATGTAAAGAATGCTGTAAAAATGGCAACAACATATTGCTAAGTGCCAAAAATATTCCTTAAGGCTCAAAACATTCAGCAGACAAGAGTTCCACTCCAGGGGAAATTAAATTTTCTATATCAGTCAGACATATAATTATTTCTAAAATTGCCCACCTTAACTTCCCATGGAAAGTTTCTGAAGATTTACAGGGCATTTTCTGCCCCTTTGCCACCATATTGACTAATCAATTAATAAACTAACCTTGAGTATATAATATATAGAGGAATCCATAATAAATGAATACAAATCAGAAGAGGGCTTGAAAAAAAATATAAATTTTGTGTCCAAAATGTTTTCTGATTTTTATTAATTTTTTTGTGACTATAGAAACCTGAGGCAGCTAAAACACTGAATGTAATCTTAAATGATGTATGCTTCAATATGTCCGTTTTGTTTGGAAATAAAAAATGCATTAAATATGATTTTAAAGCAACTGAATAAGCGGATATAGGAGATGAATGACTGTTTAGAACAGCCACACATTACTTTCTCTTTCTGAAAGATGTGAGGGTAGTTGGCATTGACCAATTAACTTTATTCTCAGTGGAAAAACAAGTTATTTTCTTTGGGAATGTAGAGGTGAGGAGAATTTATGTCTTAAATAACACCAGATGTTTTTCTATGATGTTTTTACAGGATTTGGAGAATCAGATGCACATTGCTGAGCAGAGGCGACGCACACTGCTGAAGGATTTCCACGACACCTGAAGCTCTGATTGCGACTGCAAAGCACCAGCATCTCCTTCCTTTTTCTTCCTTGGCCCCCTCTGATTTTTGCTTCCTTCCATGACAATCCCTCACTGCCGTCATGCCGACGTCCCCTCACGCCCCTCTACACTCGCTACATCAGCTTCTTTCTTCCTGTCTTTCCCCTCATCTCACTCCTATAACGCTGCAGGTTCACAGAATGGCACGATTGTATCTCCCCCCTTTCCTCATCCTCATTTACACGTTTTGGCTTCAGAGCATTACATTCACCAGGATTACACTTGCTGCAACATTTTCAGATCTGAGAGGTCTCATCATGTGCCTGAAACTGGTGGGTGCAACCTCTTTCTCACATGAGGGGCTAAAGGCAGGTTCGAGTTCTGACAGGGACCAGGACTAGCTTTCTTTAAGAAGATCATACTGATGATGAATTTGTTGGTTTTACAAGGCCACTAGCTGTCACTTGTAGCTGGATTAGCCTGAACACATGCAAGGTTTGAAATTCATGGTTTTCTCCACCGTGATTTTCAGTTCTCTCTCCTCCGTTGCAATAGGTCGATATAAATGACTGAATAAAATGTTTCACTACGACAAATATGATGGGAGCAATTCTTGAAACGTTGTACAGAAACAAATGTTTTGTTTACATCAGCTATTGCAAAAAGCTGAACGTGTGGCGGCTGGTGGAGTGTGATACGTGAGGATGAAGTGATGGCACTGTTCTGGCTCTGTTTTGAACAAACTTTATTGTCAACCAGGACAAGTGCAATGAACAATTAAATGACAGAAGATTAAGACTTTCATCTTAAAAGTTCCTTTTTTTCCCCCTGATATTCTGTCATGAACATGAAATTAAGTTTACTGTGGGGAAAATGGTGACCTCAGCCCCACATACTACCTAAATGACTTGAATGAAATTCAGTATAAGAAGATTCCTCTATATGCTCTGTTCATTTACAGAAGAACCTAAAGAATGAGAAGAATGTGTGTTTTAATGACAGATTTATTTTCACAACGCTCACATCTTCTCCTGTGTTTGTTTGTGTTGGTGCTAAACCCGACCTGCTCTGACCAGAACTGCCAGCAGATAGTTAGAAGTGGTTGTGATCAAAGTCAAATTGCTAAATTATTTGGTTTTGTTCTTTTCTTTTTTTTTTATTTTCAGAGCAAATGTAAATCCAGATCGGTGTAAGCCCCACAGATTCTCAATGATCAGGTCATAAACTTTTTTTTTTTTTTTTTAAAGCAGCAAGTGTAATCTCACTGACACTACAGCACCAACCACTGACATAGCATGTGCACACACATACAAATGGACTCATTCACACACTCATGCTCAAACACTCCACAGCAGAGAGCTACATTAACTTTGCCCTTCTCCTCCCTCCCATCTCATGCTTTCTCCGCTCCACTTTCATCCCTTACTTTATTTCTCTCTTGATTTTATTCTTTTCCCCTCGCTCACATTGTTCATGTTTCTTCTGGAAAATGGCTGTTGATAGATAGATTTAAAAAAAAAAAAAACTTAAAAAAAAGAAAAGGAGAAAAAAAAATACCTAAAAAAAATTGCTGTAATTTTCAACGGTTGTACATTAATACAGAAATAGTTACTGAGAGAGTTTTTAAAACCGGACCCTGTCTCTTGTCTATTCATTATACACATACATATACATGCACATACACGATAGAGAAGACTTTGACTTCGACTTGTACAATATTTGGGAAAGTGCAAATAAAAAGTAATAGTCAAAAAATGTGATAGGGTGTTTGTCCCAGGTGGTGGTTTTTACCATTTTAATTTTCAGATGTGAAGAGTTAATGATCCCTGTAGGGAAAATTTATCTTTCATTGACTGAAGCTTTATTTGGCACCAATTTAAAAACAATAACTTCATCCAAAATAAAAACCCTGGATGCATGTTTTTTGGTACATTTTTCAGTACTACCCAGCTAGAACATTCTGTACGTTCCCAGCACATTCCAGGACAACATTCCTATTGGGTAAACCTCCCACCACGTTCTAAGAGTGATATGAAAATGTTTAACAAAGTTTCCTAAACATACTATTAACACTATTTATATAGCACCTTTTACACAAACTACATGACATTAAGAAAAAGTTATACTAAATTTAAAATAAAATTTAATATAAAATCTGGATCTGAAAAGAAACTCAGAAAAATGTAGTAGACTAGACATAGAGTAGCATAGCATGAAAACACTCAAGTACAAGTACTATAAATCTGTACTTGAGTAAATGTACATTCCACCATTGATTATAACCAAGTACTTTTACACTGTGATGTCACTACTTTCACTCAAGTAGAAGATCTGAGTACTTTGCATGACATGCATTAGTTACCACAGAAGTTGTCAACAATATGTGTCCTGTGCAGTAGAATGGCACGTTAAGTGCATGTAGAGAGAGGTGGTGGGATTTGGCCTGTGTTATTTGGGATTTAGAAGGATTTGAGTGTCTCTTAATAGTCAACATGTGCTGCAGAAAGCCAGGCTTCCTCCATTGGTGCCCGTCCGCTCTGTCTGCAACCTAATATAGTTAATGTAGCCGGGTGCCAACTGCTCTGCATGACCTTATGTGTGTGAGCCAGTTTCACTCTCACAGCGACATGGGTGCATGGAGGATTGCACCCTCATGTGTTTATTCCAAAGCAGGGCAAGCAGACAGGTCCTATAATAAGATATGGGGATGTTTTACAAGTAACCATTGTAAAATAGGACAGGAGTGTGACACATTTAGCTTGTGTTACTTCTGTAAATCCATCAACCTATATCCAAATTTATTTATAGCCTAAAATGAAAGAAAAAAAACAATTTCAAACATGTAAAAAGACGTCATGGTGATATCACACATATATAACCCAGGTTTTTGTTGTAGATGTAAAGATAAATAAATGATCTCAGGTTGTGAATGTTTTACTGAGATTAATCTTTTTGAGATTTGACTCTACTTAAATCAGGATGTGTTAACATTTTAACAATATTTTTTCCATTGATAATTTTAATAATAAAAGACTGACAGTTTTAAAGGGAAATAAAGACATGGTCAAAAATATATGGGAACCATTTATGAATTTGGCTAAACAATGTAGTTGCCTCATGGAGCAAATTATGGGTAATTTGCTGTGATAGGGGATGTGTCTATATGTGGTGGTTCTGACACTATTTGTCTTGATAGATCCCAAATTTATTTTATTTATTCATGTTTTACCTTATTTTCAAGCTTCCCTGCTTTTATACTACTACAGATTAGCTTAAGATGTTGATATTTTTTTTATATATACATTTTTCTTTTTCTTTTCCTGTTTTGTATCGTTTTAGTTTCGTTTGCCCCGTTATATTATTATTATATTTAATGATATAATATTTGTACACATATTTTTTTTACACAAAAATCAATTAATATGTCGATTTTAATGAGAAAAAAACCCAAAATTAAATAAATAAAAATAAATAAAATAAAATAAAAAAAATATATATCCTGGGATTTAAAACCATAGACATATATACAGACATATATATGTCTATGTTTAAAACTAAAGGATGAGGGGGCGGGGCATGACGACCGGATGTGACGCATGTCGGAAAGGCCGAGAGACAGGAACACACACACACGTGTTGGAGGGAACCGCAGAGAGAACATGAGCCCAGCTCTCTGTCAGACAGGCCTGCTGAAGGAAACACGTCCCGGTTCGGTTCGCCACCGTTAACGGACCTCAGGAAGCTTCTGGCCCGGCTGCTCCCAGGCCCGCGGACCACGACGACGGTCCGACCGCTAAGCGACCGAGAAAAAGAGCGAAGAAAGTTCTGTTCTTCCCGGGCCTGCGTTTGTGTGTGTGTTCCTGCGTGGGTGTGTGTTTCTGTGTGTGTGTGTGTGTGTGTGTGTGTGTTTCTGTGTGTGTGTGTTCGGTTGCTACTTTCTTAATAAGCTAAACACCGCGAAGGTTTTTACCGGGTTATCTGGCGTCATGGCGGACTACCTGATCAGCGGACAGACCGGTTACGTCCCTGACGACGGACTGACGGGACAACAGCTGTTTAACGGCGGAGACGGACTCACATACAAGTAACTACCGGCCCCACGCACGCGCGGTGTTAGTGTTGCTGCATTGTCTGTAATTAACCTTTAATTAGTGCAGCAATTATCAACATCACACTAATGGCTGCAAAACGTTACTTGTTAAGAAAAAGTAGTACATAGTACATACAAGTACATTTACTCAACTACAGTTTTGAGGTACTTGACTACTTCCGTTTGTACATCACTGTACTTTCATATTAACTGTTTAAATGGTTTTATCAATATTTTTCATCTATCAATTCATCAAATATACATTATTTGCATTCTAGTAACAACAGTATAAGTTAACATTAGATTTACCTTGAACATTAAAATACTGCTTACGTGTACATGCGTGAGTATTATAATTAATACTTTAGGTACATTTTGCAGCCATAACTCAATGCTTTTTAATTAGCGTTTTGAAGGAAATGCTTTCACTTGTATTTATAAGGTGGTACTGCTACTTTTACTTAATTATTTAATCGGAGTACTTCTTCCATCACTGGTTTAAACACTACAAGTGGGCCATTCATTTAATCTAATGGACTTTTGAAAATGTTCTAGTTCAGAAATAGAAGACAAACAGAAATATGCAGAGACCTTCTTTTGGATGCTGTGATTTAATCAGAAGAATAATTTACTCTCCTGTCAATGGGGTCAAGCTCCAAATATCTGAATCCTACATTTCCCACAGTGCAATATGAAGCATTTTTCATTATATTCTTCCTGCTTTCCACACCTTTAGTCTGAAATGCAGATTTTCTGTTTAAAGTGACATAGAATTTATAAAGCGGCAGGTGTAAAATTGGGGGAATGACCCTTTAAATGTCCGAAGAAATTATACAATTAAACTAGAATTTACCAGAACTCAGAGACATCTTGACATATATTAATGAAATGTTATTAATAAATCAAACATTAAAGAAAGACAAAACCGTAGTTCCTGGTTAATCCAGCATCTAGTTGGTTATGAGGCCAAAGTTCATATGAACTAAAGCTTCTGTGTTTCATTGATTGGCTGCAGCAAACAAATTTGTGGAGATTTCTGATTATAGCTCACACTCGGAAGTAACTACTTCATCAATCAATCTTTATTTCTAAAGCACTTAAACAGAAAATATAGCACCTATTCTATGCTGGTGGTTTAGAAGGTTTTGCTGGTGAAGAATCAGGTTTCAGAACATTGAAACCTTATGGAAACTTTTGAACTTTCCTGCGTTCACACACTGGTCCAAATTTAGGGCCTGGCTTCAGCGGGCCTGTGTTGTTGTGCCGGAGTGTGGACCCCGGCTATATTTAGAGCATCTCTCGGTATCATCTAGGTTATCCTCTTTATAACAAGCTGCAGCTGTGTAGTGACCAAGATACAGATATATATGTATATATTGCATAATATGTCTACTGGCTCTACATCTTAAATAGGTCATTGATATTAAAAGTTGATATGAGAGGATGTGTCCATTCATCAGTTAATACATAGAAAATTACTAATTTTAAAGGAAATCATTTTAATTTTGATAATGGATCAATTATTTTTTTTCATTTATCAAGCTCATTAAAGAGCTTAAAACTTACTTATAGCTCAAACCTGTCAGAGCTGACCTGTTTAGATTGTTGTTCATTTGCTTATCTCCTCTCGCTGTGTCTATTTGCTATTGTTTTATTGCTCCACATGTAACACTTTGAGCTGCAGGTTGTGTATGAAAGGTGTTTTACAGATATTATTATTAAATATTTGCCGATCACAGCTTCTCGGATATGAGGAGGAGTTACATTTGTGTTTGGAAATGAAATTTAAGTTTTAACAATAGAAACACCACCGGTCAGCTATGGGAGATAGTTTTATTGATTATGACACTTTATCACCAAAATGATAAATCAGACGTAACGAGTGAGAACAGTGCAGTGGTTTCTGATGCCTCTTTGACCTTCTGAACTGATCAGCTTGTTACAGCGTAGTAAGTTGTGCCACATGCTGCAGCTCCACCACGCCGTCTTACTCCGGTTCTGTTCCTGGTCACATGGTCTCACGTCACTGCGATCCATACAAGCGGCGTGCTTCGCATTTAAGAAGTTCTCTGCATGGATCTCTCACACGCATGTGCCCAGATCTGTAACATGAGAAACTTCATTTGTACCCTTCATGCCTTCTTGCTTTTCTGTTCCTGAAATAGAAAATATTCAGCTGGAAAATGTTTCCCCAGACTCATATTTTCTTATTCCTCTTTTAAAAACATTGATCTATAAATGGCCTGTTTTAAAAGATAAAGTTTTCCCGGTCTTGTCTCTCCTGCAGCGACTTCCTGGTGCTGCCGGGCTACATTGACTTTTCAGCGGATCAAGTGGTGAGTGGTGATGAGTCAAATGTTTATTTACCAACACACAACAGCTGATGAATGCAGCTGTTGTTGTTTTGCACTAGTCAGAGTCTTGATAATGTTGGAGGATTATCACTCCTCCCGTCACAGATGTTCCTGGATGTGACTCACGATGCTGCTGCAGCGTCTGTTATTATCTGACATACAACACGTCTCTCCTGTAGACAGTAAACACCACACCTACATAAACAGTGTCAAACTGCAGATTTGTACATTTCAGATTTTCATTGTTAAAAGTTTTAGCCTTTTAAAGGTGGTTGATTTATTAAATAATTTGCTGCATCTTCATTAATGACATATAAATGGTCATGTGCTGTGTTGTACAGGACTTGACCTCAGCACTCACCAAACAAATCACCATGAAAACTCCCTTCGTCTCTTCTCCCATGGACACTGTCACAGAGGCCAACATGGCCATCGCCATGGCAGTAAGTATAACACACACACACAAACGCTCTAGCTGCATCTGAAACCGCCTACTTCACATCTAGTAGACAAAAATGAGGAAACCACTATGTAGAACATCCGAATATCTTAGTCAGCTTTCAACTAGTATGTGAAGAGTACCCAGATGGTTTACTACACCTTGTCATATTTTGCAGTATGCAAGCCAACCACACTACGTATCCCAGAAGTCAATGGGAGGTCAATAACTGCACTAGAATAATAACAAATTCAAGTGAAAGTCTCCACGTTGTGCTCTCTCCATTTTTGTATTGGTTTCAGCTAAGAGTAATAGAGAGGAATAAAAGATTTTAGTTTTGTTTTTAAACATGTCCCATAATCATGATAATGTTGATCATATCAGATATTTCTTTAGCAATTTTGTTCTTGTATATTAGGGTTGATTCATATCAACAGATGTGATATTCTCTATTGTAGCCCTTAAGCAATTATGCAAGTTCTACGTAATTGGTCATTCTGGGTTCAAAGAATGAGCAAGATGGCTGCTGTAGCACGTCAGAATTGTGCCTTTTACTGGTTAACTTCCTACATAGAAGCTACTACTGTGGTGTTGGAGTAGTAGCTACTGGTTAGTAGATGGTGATGCTAACTAGTAGTAGCTACTGGTTAATATATGGTGATGCTAACTAGTAGTAGCTACTGGTTAGTAGACAGTGATACTAACCAGTAGTAGCTACTGGTTAGTAGATGGTGATGCTAACTAGTAGTAGCTACTGGTTAGTAGACAGTGATGCTAACTAGTAGTAGCTACTGGTTAGTAGACAGTGATACTAACTAGTAGTAGCTACTGGTTAGTAGATGGTGATGCTAACTAGTAGTAGTTACTGGTTAGTAGACAGTGATATTAAGATTTCAGATGCAGCCTCTATCGCTCTCTCTCTCTGGATGATTAGATGTCTTGTTGTTTCCTGCTCTGACACTAACCGCTGTATCATCTCCTCTCAGCTAACAGGTGGAATCGGCTTCGTTCATCATAACTGCACTCCAGAGTTCCAGGCCAATGAAGTTCGCAAAGTCAAGGTAACCATAACGACTTCCTGTTTTCATTCCTCTTCTTTCTTTTTTTTATTTCTCATGTTCTTTCTTTGCATTGGGTTGTTTCCTTTATGTAAAGTGTAACCTGCTCCGCCTCTTCTCTTGTACATGTTCATTCTTCATTTTCTGTTTATCTTCATTTTCTCCATCTCATGATCTTCTTGTTTGTGTATTTCTGTCCCTTTAGTTGAGTCAGTTTGGGTTGTAGTTAGATCCTGTGTGATGTTTTTCCTTCTCCCTCCCCCCCCTCCCTCCCTCCCTCCAGCGGTACGAGCAGGGCTTCATCACAGATCCTGTGGTGATGAGCCCCAACGAGCGTGTGATGGACGTCTTCCAGGCCAAAGCTCGCCACGGCTTCTGTGGGATCCCCATCACAGACAACGGAAAGATGGGAGGCAAGCTGGTGGGCATCATCTCCTCCAGAGACATCGACTTCCTGAAGGAAGAGGACCACAACCTGCTGCTCAGCGAGGTGGGCGGAGTTTAATGATTCATACTGAGGATGGGATGGTTATTTTTTTTTTAAATTAGAAATAGCCTCACACGTAAGTTCAGGCGGTTGGATCCAGTCACTGACTCTGAACCACTAAATGATTTATTTAAATAGACAACATTTAATCCTTGTCTGAACTTTATCCTCATCAAATTAGGAAAAAAAGTCTATGTTAACATCTTGTTTTAGTTTGTGCCAGAGGGAACAGGTGACGTGTTGATCCAGAGTAACATACTGAATTATTCTTCTAGAGCAGGGATTCCCAAAGTGTGGTGCGGCCACTCGGGGGTGCGCAAGCTAAAAAATGGCGGTCTGGAGTGTTTTTAATAAAGTTGTATTTGTCACATTGAATGGATAATCAACATCCTGTTAAAAAAAGTTTGTAAAATGACATTCACGACCACAGAAGAATCAGAGGATGATGAGAAGCAGGTGGAGGGGCAGGCAGAGTCTGAGGAGTCTGAGTATGATGTATCACTCACTGTCAACTGATATTTGGCTTAATAAATCTTTGACAGATATTGATAATCTGTTTTTTTTTCATATATACATGCCTGACTAAGTGACATGCATCCGTAACTGTGCTAAAAAATTGCCCGAAACCGATTAAAAACCGTAAAAAAATCGCAAGCAGCGCATGCCGCATTATTTTACACGGACTGAGTTCTAGCAAGAGTTTGGAACCACTTTCACCCCTGGTGATCATGTGATGATGTGTTCTAGTTGAGCAGAATTAAACATGCTGCCTTAAGGCATTTAGTTGTGTTTTTTGGGAAGTGTGGGAAATGGGGGGTGCGTCAACCAGGTAGGGATATAGATGGGGGTGCGTGGCTAAAAAAGTTTGGGAGCGACTCTTCTAGAGGATCAGTTATATTGTTCCATTTTAAATCCTCCAGAAACACTACAAGTTTCTTCATTCTCTGGACCATTCCCATTATATTCTGATGTGTATTTTATTTTTCTGTTGTTGCAGGTGATGACAAAGCGTGAGGATCTGGTCGTTGCCCCCGCCGGAGTCACTCTGAAAGAAGCCAATGAAATCCTCCAGAGGAGTAAGAAAGGTGAGCAGAGTGATTAATTATTAACTAGTCGCTCGGTTAAAACTAACGAGCAGGAACCTCTGTCCAGGTGACTCTTTACATATGAACCCTTTGGGCTGCTCCTCCAGGTAAACTGCCCATAGTGAATGAGGAGGGCTCCCTGGTGTCCATCATCGCCCGCACAGACCTGAAGAAGAACAGAGACTTCCCTCTGGCCTCTAAAGACTCCCGCAAACAGCTGCTGTGCGGCGCCGCCATCGGCACCCATAACGATGACAAATACCGCCTGGACCTGCTGGTGCAGAGCGGCGTGGACGTGGTCGTACTGGTGAGGCAGGATTTACTCTGGAGACTCAGGCCCCAGCTACAGGAATCTAATTCTTAAAATTGTTTTTCATCCATATTCTTTTCTATCCAATTCGGCCTCTGATCCACACCAACACAGCACTTATCCAGAGATTTGTCAAACAGGATAAACAAGTGGAGAGATTCGAAAATATCAGAGTAGATTAGTGACACCAATCTGGATCTTTTTCAGATTCCTGCCATCAAAGCGCGGTTCTCATGCTCACAGATGGCAGACATGTCTCAGGTTATGTCTGTGAGCTTGATTATTTTGGTATCATTTGCAGCTTTTCAGCTGAATTTACAATGAGTGAATGAAGTGCAAGTCAAGATCTACTCCAGCAGACAAAAGTGTAGCCTGTGCCCTGGATACGGCTCCTCAATGGTCTACAGCAGGGGTGTCAAACTGTGGTCCTGGAGGGCCGGTGTGGGTGCAGGCTTTTGTTCAAACCAAGCAGTACCACACCTGATTCTACTAATGAAGGTCCTTAGCAAGAGCTGTAGTGGCTGATTAGTAGAAACAGGTGTGTAACTCCTTGGTTGGAACAAAAACCTGCACCCACACCGGCCCTCCAGGACTGGAGTTTGACACATGTGGTCTACAGTGTCCACTAAAGTCCAGATTAGAGAGGGCAGTTACAACCCCAGATTCCTCAGATGAATCACGGAACGGCCAGTCAACGTGACAAAAAATAATATTTTAATACATTTGAAAATTGGATGGCAGGTGGATGATGTGTTGTGAGATGCAGTTGCAGATGAAATAATAGGCCATCCACGCATCGTTAGTGTAGATCTGCCTGTGTTATTTAATCACGACCATGCTGCACTGCACCAGTAAATGAGAACGATACATAAAACACACAATACAGCAGGAGCAGTGCTGCAGCAGCATGGAGGTATTATAAGAACATAATATATTAGACTTATAGTGCTTTTTGGGACACTCAATGAGTTTGAACAGGATATGTTGTTGAGCTGTTGGAGGATGGGGGTGATGTGGTCCCTGGAGTGGGTGTGAATGAGGAGGTGGGCAGCAGAATTCTGGACATATTGCAGTTTTTCTAAATGAGTAGAAGGAAGACCAAAGAAAATGCTATTGCAATAGTCGAATCTGGAGGTGATAAAGACATGTATGAGGATTTTGGCTGTGGTCTGGGAGAAGGAAGATGTGCAATGTTGCCGATGTGATAAAAAGATATAATACATCCATGGGCAGTAGCTGTTTAGTGAAAGCCCAGCAGGAACAACTGCACATCTTTAAGTTGCCAAATCCAAGGCGAAGGCTACGAAGTAACTGTGACATGCAGTTACTATGACAACAATGAAGCTGCACATGCTCAAAACATTCTTTCTTACGTGTATTTGAAATTTTGTTAATCGGTCACTACTGGCCTGGCATGGTATTACAGGATTTGCCGGTCTGAGGTATTTGTCAATCAGATCACCATGTAGAAGATTTATTTTTTTAAACCGGGGAACGAAAATATCCAGTTTAAAAAAAGAAATCTAAACCAGTGTAGCTGTAGCCAAAGAGTCTGGAGTCTGGTCTGAGATGGTTTCTGCTGTTTTCCTGGGATGAATTTGTGGTACAGATTAGGAAAGAATGCACTTTTTTTGTGTGGCAGCTATTTTACAGATGTAACACCTTCACTGAATTTGCTTTGTGCAGTTTGTTCACAAACAAAGGAAATCAGGAAGCCTGAGAAGCACAGTTAAATTTCTTTTTTTTTTTCTTTTCACTGTTTGAAGAATGGTTGTTATTTGTGGCTGTTGCTCATCATTTAAATATCACGCCCTGCTGCCCCATACCCCAGAGTCGATGATATGGAGTCGTGAAATATTTACATAAGGAGAAAAGTCTTAAAAATTGAAACCAGACCATTGCAAGTCCAACTAAAAAAATACATTCTATTTTGACAGCCTGAAAAGTGTCATAAAGTCAGAAAAATGCAGGAAGGAATCTAAATTATATAATATGTCTGGCTCCCAAAACTAAGGCCTGTGATAATATCTTTATTAAATTCCATTGTTTCAGGCCTCGATATTTTAAAATATTTCCACTTCTAAAAAACAGCTTATCAATGAGACCATATTTGAGTCTTAACAGTCTTCAAGTTTTATTCCTGACCTCACCAAACTGTATGAAGGAAGACAAACATGTTTCAGCATGAGTATTTGGTTATTTGTGATCTATAAGGTCTTAGAGTTCCACATTTAAATACACACACTGATGATTTTACTGTGTGGACATGTTTCAACATGTGTATCAGTACAGTTTCCTTTTAGACCTTTCTAACATTCACACTGTAAAATTGCATGTAATAACACATCCAGCCCTTCTATGTGAAACACTTTGATCCTCCCAGTGGAGCTTTTAGAGGGGCAGTTTCTATCTCTAACACCCTCTAATACCACTCAACACACTGACAACATGGTTTTCCTTTATTTCTTACAGTTCCCATGAATTCAATAATCCCTCAGATGCTGATATAAACACATGTAATCCTTTTTACTCTTTAATATCCACATCAAGCTATGTCCATGTACATTTTATGTTCCTACTCATTTCCCCATATAATGCTTAGGTCTTCCAGGCCTTGCTTTATTCATAATAACTTATATATATCCACATATCCATTAGTGGTAATATTGGCACAAATTATTAACAGATTGCATGGAAATAAGTGATTGAGATCATATTGGTGCAAAAATGTGGGATTATAATGCCATTCTTATTTAGGAATTTTGCACTTCTTCCATATCTAGGTCCTAATGAAAATAAAATGGCCTGCAAGACAGGTATTTAATGTTTTTGAGGCCAGGATCATGCTTTCAAGATCAAAATGTCCAAACTTGTCTTTTCAGATCAGCTGTTTTTGAAACTAAAGAAATTAAATGATATTGAGAGCATATTAGGGACCCATTCATGATTCAGAGGAGATTTGAACATAATAGCTACCTGCCTGTTGGTGTGTCTGTGCGTCTTTCATCTTTTAATTACAGTTCACACCCATACTTACTATGCTGAACCACAAGTCAAACTTGCATAGACAACAGGGCTGTGCAGGGCCAGCGGTTTACTCACATATATACCTAAAAATAGATTGGAGTAGAAAAAATAAAAAGGGCACACACATGTGAGTACAGATTTCAGCCCTCTCATTCACATTTAGCATGAAGCGGCTGCGGTTTTGATCCGTTTTCGTTTAGAGTTCATGTTAACAGATCAGATCATTCATAGTGCGGGAATAGGTGGAAGCACGGCGCCTCCCCATTCAGCAAATAGAGGCAGCATTCAGAAAGAAACTGACTTCTGGCGCTGCACGTCTTCACCTTTTTTATCTCAACCACTTTGGTCCTGAGAGCGATAAAGCATTAACAATAGTGAACACTCTCTCAGGTGCTTAAAAATAAATCGCTATGGTCCCGGTGCAGTGAAAAAATAAAAAGTATGAAATTAAATGCAAACTTTCTGTGGTAAAATATACAGAGGAAATCTCAGGAGAAGCAGCAGTGAGACGTTTTACTACAGTACTGTAATCCCACTTTTAAAAAATGTAATTTATGTGGTAGTCATATTTATAGGCACTAAGCTGAATACTTTGCTACTGAGATGTTTGACCCAGAGTTTTTTTGGTGTAACTTTTTTACTCTCCATTTCCACAAAGACTCAAACAGCGGCGCAGTGGTCAAAAACCGTCAAATCCCTACAACAGCGGTGACACATGTACCTTCATACAAACCTGAACCGTAGACAGTACGCAGTAACACCCACAGTATGCAGAGTAATACAACAACTCAGGTCAGATGAGTGTCATCTCATGCTGCTAGAATACTATTTTATTAAAAGAATTTGAGTAAATTATGTTTTTCCAGTTTTTCTGAGCAAGATATTTGTCAGGAAGGAATTAATCTCCTGGCCCAAATAAACGCCTGATCTGTTAAGTGCTCCAGGTATTTGATGTTTCATGGTATGTGCGTATGGGTTGCAGGATGACTTGACTTGCAAATGGAAAGTGATGTCTAGTTACTGATGATGATGTTTCTTCTGTATATTTTCAGGACTCCTCTCAGGGCAACTCAATCTTCCAGATCAACATGATCAAATACATCAAGGAGAAGTACCCGAATTTACAGGTCATCGGAGGCAACGGTAACTACTTTACACACTCGCTGCTCCTCCAGTGTCACATTTGTAGCCATGTTGCTGCAGTAGATGCTGTTTGTACATTTGGACTCGATAGGACCAGACTGACCTGTCACTAGCTCCTTCTGGTCAACCTGTTCAGGGAAGGGTTACAGCGTGTTTATGCTGTCTCATTGTTTGGTATAGTGTGAAAATCACAGACTGAGCCAGGTGTCTAATGGGCAAACGGTTAATCAAAATCATTAACAAGGAAAAGAGAAGACATGGCAAAGAGATCAGCTGTGTCCCATTTCTTTGTCTGACATCTTCTGTCTCTGCAGTGGTGACTGCAGCTCAGGCCAAGAACCTGATTGATGCAGGAGTGGATGGGCTGAGGGTGGGGATGGGCAGCGGCTCCATCTGCATCACACAGGAAGGTGAGTGACTGAATGATGACACGCAATCAGCCAATCAAATGGAGAGAATGAATGGTTTTGCTTTAAAAGCTGAAGCGGGTTGAATGCATCAGGTGATGTTAGCTTGTCCTGTTATTTAAGTTTTCATAGTTCTATCTCTCATGTAGTTTGTCTACAACGTTCTCTGTGATTCTCCGGATTCAAGTTGTTGCTCATAATCAGCCTGACAGTTCTCTCGGTTACCACCAGCAACTGTTCTGTCAGTGTGAACATCAGCAAAGATGAGTGTTGTGTAGTCTGTTGATTTTTAAGAAATAAAGTTGTAGCTTATATTCTGCAGTTTGGGTTGTTTTGAGTCAATTTACAAGAAAAATGGATTTGATTTTGATCTTTGTATCTGGTGTGAAAACGACTAGATTCTGGGTTTTTAATCTAAATAGTCATCAGGATGCAGCTATGACTTGTTGGTGTAGTTAAAATGTTTAGTTGTTGTTCGTCTCTGCTTCTTGCTGTTGTGTCCTTGTGTCCGATTCTTCTCAAATCATCAACAGTATTAGTTTCTATTTCTTTCTAAAGTCATGTCTGTCGTCTTCATACCTGCCTCCTTCCTCCTCTGCGGTCTTCCTCTTAAATTCTCTCCTCTGTGTTGTGTATGGTGTGCTTGTGTGTGTTTGTGTGTATGTCCATGTTCAGCTCCCCTCAGTGTTCCACCAGCAATAAAGCTCCACAGCCCCAAAACCCCAACAACTGTTTCGGGATACTGCAGTAAGTCCCCCACTCCCCCACCCGCTCTGCTCCGGGCACCCATTGGCTCCACTATCAGTGTGCCCGCCCCCCTCCCCACTTCACAGCCTGCTGCATTGATTGGTTAACTGCTTTGCATCAGTAGAAGTAGTGGACTGGTAGTAGTCTTGTTTTGAGACCTGGGCTGCATCAGAACCCCCTACTCCCCACCTATGTAGTAGACAGAAATGATGAATCCACTATGTAGAACGTCAGAATACTTTAGTCGGCTCTCATCAAGTACGCGAACGGTACCCGGATGGTTTACTACATCAGGTCATATTTTGCAGTATGCAAGCTAACCACACTACATATCCCAGAAGTCAATGGGAGGTCAATAACTGCAGTAGAAGAAGAACTTTTAGCTATTTTTTCCCCCAAAATTTTGTTGGACAATACAATAATTACAAATACAAGTAAGAATCGTCACTTTTGTATTCTTACATACACATAAAATTGAGCAAGGCAAAGGGAAGAATAAACATCAAGACTATCATCTCACTAAATAAATGTATATAAATAAATAATATAGATTTATTTATATACGACATTTGTATTGGTCCATATTTTTCAGCTAAGAATAATGGAGCGGAATAAAACATGTTAATTTCATTTTTAAAACATGTTTAAACATGTTTAAAACATGAAGGCGTTTGATTTTTCCATTTACATGCATGTATGATATTTTCCCTTAATCATGGTAATATTGATCATATCAGATGCTCTTGTATATTAGGGTTTGATTCATATCAAACGCTGTGATATTCTCTATTGTAGGTCGTGCTGTAGTTCATCCTTTGAACATCTGGGTTCTAAGGACGGCCAAGATGGCTGCTGTAGTACGTCAGAATTGTGTCTTCTACTGGTTAACTTCCTACATAGAAGATACTATTGTGGTGTTGGAGATGTAGCTACTGGTTAGTAGGCAGTGATGCTAACTAGTAGTAGCTACTGGTTAGCAGACAGTGATGCTAAGGTTTTGGATGCAGCCCTGGTCTCGGGTGTTATGGGGTTTTGGGGGTTTTTGCTTGTTCCTGCGTCCTCACTAATCTGTCAATCATCCTGAGTGAATGTTTCTCCTCCTTCACCCACTTCACTGACCTACTGGTCTCTGGTTTTGAAGATGTCATCAGACTAAAACACATCCGTTGTGACCTGTAAATAGTTAGTCAGATGTTTGCTGTTTAAAGTCCAAACCTCCCGAGCTGCTTCTTTGACAAGGACTGATTGTTACAGCCGGTCGTTAAACATTCCTGACGCTTGGTGTCAGCAGCGAGCAGCAAAAACTGTGGCTCATAAATCAGCAGCAGGCACAGGGGGTCCCTGTTTATCAGAGGTGGATGTTTGTGCAGCAGCTTTATTCCAGTAAAGTCGTCATAACTGATCATTTTAAAGGCCTCCATATCACATTTTAAAACCATGATCTCATGTCAATCGCTTTTCTAACAACATTTAATGTTTGCACAGATTGAACAATTCTCACTGATAATATTGTGATGTGATTTGCACTATTGGACGAATGACCCTAAAAAAACAAACAATACATAGCTAAACATACAAAACACAATGTAAGAAATAAAAATAAAAAAAAAAGTTGGGGCACGACTACATGCATACACTGAACGGCCTCCTGTATTGATTTTGTGAATCAATACAGTGAGTGAACATATGGACATGCCTGCTGTGGCATGTTTGCAATGTGCTGGCGGCTGTGACTGTTGCACTGGAAGGTGAATTATCTGCTGAGGACATGTCTGCTCTCACCTGCTCGCTGCAGTTCCAGCAGCATCGTGACTGGAAGGTGGTTTTCTGTGGTTTCTCAGACAAATATCTTGATGTGTATTGTGTAGCTCTAACTTATTGAGCTGTAACGGTGCCAGGTTTAGCAGGATTGTTAGTTTGGTAAGTACCGGGCAGCTCTCAGATCACAGGAACCAAAACAACTGTTGTGTTAAAACAGGAATTGGGAGTTTTTGACTCACTAATGTTTATTGCTAGTGTTTCATACCTGATGTGAAACATTACTGGTTTGGAATCTTTTAACCCACTGTGTGGGGATGAGAAGAGGTGGCATATTATGTGCAAAGAGTTTTGACACTTATGGTACTTTTCTGCTGATGTGACAGATTTAACTTCCTCATTCCTGCTTTCCTTTAACGAATATGACAGAAACTCATGGCCTTTTTTTTTTTTTTTTACACAACACTACCAGGGAGTTTCCACAAAAACGGGCCTTTTAATATTTGGTCCAAATCTCTGAATTCTTGATGTTGATCAGGTGATAAACCCTGTTGGTTTAAAATCTCATCTGTACTTAAATTATTTTTTGTTTTACCTTCAACACGCCAGGGGTAAAAGGAGTACAGTAATTACAACACCAGTGTGTAGACCTGTGTCAGCATTCTGAGTGTCGGTACTGTATTTTGTGATGTGCATTCTCTTCATGTCAGGCTGCATGTGAAGCCTCTGGCCAGCAGTCATAAGACCTGTGGTTACGATGACTTCACATGTTGATCTGAACTCATTGTGTCACATCTCTCTGTCCTCCTCAGTGCTGGCGTGCGGCAGACCTCAGGCCACGGCCGTCTATAAGGTGTCAGAGTACGCCCGGCGCTTCGGGGTGCCCGTCATCGCTGATGGCGGCATCCAGACCGTGGGACACATCGCCAAAGCCCTGGCACTGGGAGCATCCACAGGTACGAACTGTTTCAGAGTCAAGAGTTCATAAAGGATTTATAGAGCAGTTAAATTTTTAGGTTGTGGTCACTCTCCGTAACTTCTCTGTTCCTTAAGTGATGATGGGCTCGCTGCTTGCTGCCACCAGTGAAGCTCCGGGTGAATATTTCTTCTCCGACGGCATCAGGCTGAAGAAATATCGTGGTATGGGCTCCCTGGATGCCATGGACAAAAACCTGGGCTCCCAGACCAGATACTTCAGGTACAGAAGCACTAACCTGGGCGCACACAACGTTCTTATATTTACCCCGTAAGAAAATCTACACAGCACCACTCAGCCTCAAACTCTTAGAAAGCTCCTCCCTTCCTCTTCTCTGTGGGGTGAAGGACAGTGATGATCTTAATAGAAAACGACAAAGTATCAGACATCTGTGTCTCTAAGTATCACAACACTCAAAAACCACTAGGGGGCAGCACACAGGCTGAGAGAAAGAAGCCTGGGACAAAGCACACAGCTGACCCTAAAATATTTAATATTACATTATTATTAAAATATATTTGTCCATGAACATCAGATTATGTATTCATTTATATCACCCCAGTTGAGAAATGTTGCTCTACTCCATCAACTCACAGTTTTTTCCCTTCTCTCCTCACACACACAGTGAGTGTGATAAGATTAAAGTTGCTCAGGGTGTTTCTGGAGCGGTGCAGGACAAAGGCTCCATCCACAAGTTTGTTCCCTACCTGCTGGCTGGTATTCAGCATTCCTGTCAGGACATCGGAGCAAAGAGTCTCACACAGCTCAGGTACACACACACACCTGAGTGAAGCTTCTGGGACTCAGTGTTCAAATTAGTAGAATCTATATGAATTTGTGTTTTTTTGTTTTAATTGTGTTCCGAGTATGATGACAATTCTTCTGAACATTTATATGAATTGACTTTCCTAGTGTCGTAATGTTTTCTAATTTCCTCTTGGTAGAGCCATGATGTACTCTGGAGATCTGAAATTTGAAAAGAGAACAACATCAGCTCAAATGGAAGGTGGAGTCCACAGCCTGCACAGGTACACACACACACACACACACACACACACAGATTCTTCCATACAGATCCACATGTTCTGTTCAGTTATTTCAGTTCGTTTGGTTCAATAAGGCTCAATAACATTTTGCAAAAGTCCATTCCATAATTGCACATCTGTACAATTTTATAGTTGTAAACCTATTTTGGGCATGTGGAAACATTTTTTCAGACACAGATTTCCTACGTTTCTGTGTGACACTGAAGTTACGAGTCTACAACATGTGATGCAGACTTCTTCTGGGGTCTACGGTGCTGTTGAAGAAATGCTTGCATATGCACAAATTACTTTATAGCTGCAAAACTTTTTGTCCCCACATGCGCCAAATTATTTTTTACAGATAAACTATTTTGCAAAGTGCAAAATTTTATTGATCTTTACTTGATCTCATACTTATTCAGTCTTCACATCATCTTCTCTTTTAAACAAATCAGAAATCATACAAAACATTATCATTGCGTTGATCACAATGTATTTTACTGGTGTTACTGGAATAGTCTCATCCCAAAAACATCAACTGTAGGCATTAGATCATTGCAGAATGGTTCAACCAGTCATTTTCTATAACTTCTATTTGACTTATTCAGTTTCAAATCTCCAATTACATATTGGAAATTCATAATGGATATTCTGGATATGTGCAATTGAATTGAGGAAAAAAACTCCAATTTCAGATATCTACAGTTCAATTGTTCCTAGTCACAATTTTTATTTCAGATATCCAAAATGAACAATTTTTAGTGCAACCCTTTTTTAAATTTTCTATTTTTTCAATTTAAAAAAGGTTTGCAAATACAATAGAGATTTGAGGAAAAATATGGTCTCAAAGCTTTTAGAATTGTAAATAAAATGTGTGGATTTCGATTTGAATCATTTTTTTACTTCTATTTTTTGATTGTAGTTTTTATACGTGCTCTCATTTTTTTTAATTGCAAACCTATTGTTTGATTGTTAATACTGAAACTAATGTAGCTCCATAGGAATGATGATGGGTATTTATTTCTATTTTTTAGTTTTAGTATATTATTTTTCTTTAGTATGTTTCTGACCTTCATTCCCACCATTTGATTTGTTCAACACCATAGATAAATGTAACCTTTTAATAGCCTGTTTCTATGATGTTGGTAATGTTTATTCTCTCTAAACATCACACGACCTCACACGGTGATGAGTCATAGCAAAAAAATCCCTCCAGACACTTAATTGAATATATTTCTGTGTTTGTGTTGTTTGTATAAAACAAATGGTACATCATAGAAACAGGTTTGTAAAGGGTTCACAAGGACTCAATGAGGCTTTAACAGAATTTTTTTAAATGATTGAAAGGAAGCACTTAAAAAAAAAAAAAAAAAAAAAAACTTTCATTTAGGAAAACAGCATTTTTCTGCAGTACGATGACAGTTACAATGCCTCAATACAAACGCTGAGGACTGAGTCCAACAGTCTGAGGGTTAATATCAATATTTACTTTTAAGATAATCCGAGGATTTCGAGGCCGTTTCAGGTTGTCGCTGCTGTTTGTAGCTCAGTTCTGATTTGTGAAATACAAAAGTGACAGGAAAAAACTGTTAAAGTTCTTTAGTTTCATGTCTAACCACAACCAAACAAACCTTCAGCTAACTTCCTCTTTAGCGCCTCCGTTGGGGTCCCACCATGTCTGTCCTGACAGGAAACCTCAGGGAGCAACGTGCTGATCTCTCTGCTCTTCTTTCTCCTGCAGTTATGAGAAACGTCTGTTTTGAGAGGAGGCCAGCAGACGGAGAATCCTTCCAACAAACACATTATGCAAGCACTATTTGCCAGTCCATGTCCATACACCATCATTCTACACATGCACAACTAACTTCTCTTACAAACTAAAAGATACACACACACACACACACACACTCTTCCAAGGATCCATCAGTCTTCCTGCCAGTCTCATCTATGCATCGTCTGTGTTTAGTATACATGTGTAAAGGAGGGAAACGAAGCATTTATCAGCGCATGTGTGATTGAGTCCTCCTATGCCTTCAATGTTGTGATGAAATAAAGTGTCTCCAGTATTCTGGTGTGTGTCCATTCTAAGACAGAATGTCAAGTAATAAAAACATCTGTGTTTTTCCACAATTTGCTGTTGTCTGTTTTTAGTCATTGTCATGACTTATCATTTGAGAAAGAAGCATAATAAATAGTCATAGAAAACATTTAGCAGTGATGATGCCTTGGATTAAACCTCTTACTTGGTTGAATGAGATCACCCATTCAGACCTGGATTCTAGGGAGGTGTATTAGGGCCAGGCATTAAAAAAAGAATACTATTGAAAATAAAGATGAAACTTAAATTTTACTGCCAGACATTAAAAAAAATTAAAAAGGAAAATGTTTTTTTGTAGTTTCAGAATAAATACAACATTCAAAGATCAAAATAGCTTCTGTAGATTGTTTGAAGTTGTCCCCAGATTTAGATTCAATAAAAAGTAATTTTTTTAAGTATAAACAGAGAGGTTAATATCTGTAAATGTGTTAGGAGAAACACACCAAGGAGCTTCATTCCTGCAACTGAAACCTCTTAAAGACAGATGCAGCGTATCCATGGTAACGTTTGCATGTAACACAGACGATATGTTGTATCACAATAAAACAAATGATCAAGTTGATTGATCCTAAACACAGATCAGGGTCAGATGCTCTCCACCAAGGATGAAATGTTACACAGGAACATGTCAGGAGGCCACAAAACACTTCAGCCACTTTTTTTTTTTAAATGTCTGGTACTAATGGTCTTTGTGAGGATTCTCACGTTACCAGTGGAGGAGGAGGAAGAGTTTTCTATCCCAACTAGACGAGCTGCAGCTTGTATCTACTGTGAAACTGTCGACATGTACAAAGACCAAGGTGAAAATCCCTTCATTTAACTTGGAGTGTGTACAAAGACCCGGCAACCATCCTCAGCCCGTATTTATTAAACATCTTAAGGTTTAAAGTAGATTCTAACTTCACGTAAAACAAACATGCATGTCAGTCAACATATGTAGTATTGTAGTATTTTATAATGCGATTTAGTGATAAAAGCAGCTTCTAAAAGCATCAGATAAAAAATATAATATATATACACTGAGCTTTATAATAAGGTATCGTCTTATTAAGAGTACAGGAGCATCGCCGTGGCAACTGTTGATCTTAAAAGAGTAGATTTTTAGTATTTGTTTCTGTATCTTTGTGGAGCATTGACAAAGTCAGTAGTAGTAGTCATATTCCTATTACTATTATGTAAATATTAACATTTTAATTACTATTTTTTATTGGTAGTATTGGTATTTAATATTTATTTTATTATAATGACTAATTCTAAAATATATTTTATATTTTTTCATTATAATTCTAGTGGTATTATATTTGTTATATTTTATTTATTATGATTGCTATAATTACTAGTAATAGTTGTAGTATACTTTATTCGTATTTTTATTATAAGAAGTAGATTAGTAGTAGATTTACTATTATTATTATTTTGAAAGTCCTTGTCATCCTATAATTCTGAAACTTTGATTAATTTGTGTCCCAACTGTGAATCATTATATGAGGAAGTTCATTCAGCAGCTGCACTGCGAGTACATATTAATTCATGACATTCAGTGACATTTAGCCAACATTTTATTTTGAAATCTTCAGTTGGATTTGGGAACATACGTCCTACAGAATTTTTCATCATGAATTCACTAACAAGACCCAAACATCCATCATCCCAAGAAAAGTTTTGCAGTAAAGTTCATCAGTTTTGTGAAAGGGATTAAAGAGGAAACTCTTTGCTGGACGTTTTAGTAATAGTTCAGATCTTTCTATGGTGGATAAATGTTGAGCGACTACAGGACAACATCTACTTCATTTATCCAAGATATTATGTTTCAAGGTATACTAGGCACATAACACACACACGTAACACACACACAACACACACACATAACACACACACAACACACACACATAACACACACGCAACTAAAGGCAGAATTAGATCAAATCATAATAAATATAGGTGATTTTTTAAAGACTGGTCCTAGAATTATTCACAAATGTCTGTAAGCAGCATCAACTTTAATTATTCTATTGTCTGAACTGTCAGTGATTGGTGACAAAACTTACAGAACATCTGAGGCTCCAGCAAATCAAATGAATATCTGCCACGTTTACAGTCCTTTTATCATCAGATTCCCTCTTTGCATTTCAAAGTCTTACTAAAGTAGGCACTAAAAACATTATCTATGAAGCATATTGACTGATTTGGACGATGAAGCTTCAGATCAAAGTTTAAATACATTTGTGCATTGCAGGAGGATTGTAAGGATTGTCAGTGTTTGTAAAGAATATTTAATCTGCTGCTCTCAACAGGAGGAATAATTACAGCAAAAAATCATCTTTACCTTTCAGTTCATCTGACATCTTGACGACTGATTTAAGACAGAGTAAAAAACATTCTGACCCTGTCTCCAGTTAATTCATAATGAAAATTAGACCCAATGATTACAAAGGTTTTTGAACTGGTGACATAACTGTGCTTGACTAGTAACAGGTGATTTGATTAGTTTATGGTTTCTATGGTACTACTTCAAATCTAGACTAAATGGCCTTTTTTTTTTTACCTGAAACCGCTCATGAACTGAACTCAAAAAATGGCATTAAGATTTACAGATATAAATAATTATATTTTATCACATAATTCCAACATAAAATGATCATATACATGGAAAAGGTATATATAAATATACATGGAAAAGGCATATTTAGTATTAGGCTATTGTCCCAAGTGATTTATCAAAAAGTGACCCAATTTACAATTTATCCTATTTTTAGGATATTAAGAAAATAAATGTTCCAGATTTTGTTAGTATAGTCATTTTGTGCAGAATCGCTCATTATCAGTTCACATTTAGATGTTTCCTCTGGTTCACATCAATTCCACTGACTGGGATTTGACTATAATTTTAATATAAACTCAACTTATAGACAAACAATTCTGACAATAGCTGTTTTAGTTTCACATCTGTTTTTGTTTGACACCTGGAATCTCTTATTCAGTTTTTGATCTAGAGAAGTTGAAGGCCTGTTGTTTGACAGACAGAGTGAACCACTAATTATCAGAGATCCTGTGAGGACAGAATGTGGGAGTGAAACTCACCAGTTTCCTCCATCAGGGAAAAAACGCAGCACCTTCCTCTCTCGACGTTGAAAGTGCCGCCGCAGGTCTCCAGGGAGGATCACATGCTCCGACAAATCCACCGGACTTTCCAGGCTGAAACCCAGGCGGACCCGGCCGGGCCTGCTCCGTCACACTCTGTTGGTCCCACCTGTCTCCATCATCCATCATGTCACCTGCAGACGCTTCCAATTAACACACCAGGAAAGAGTCAGTTTACTGAGAGATGAGGATGAAACTAAACCCTGATTCTACAGAAAACTACGGTTATCACCTGCAGCATTTGGATATTTCACATGCAATTAATACACTTTAATATACTATTATATTTCTATTAAATTATATTTCTACTATTAAATTGTCTTTTTTTAAACTTGCACTTTTACTATTAATCTACGCAAAGTATCTCAAATTGACTCCACTCTGATTAAATAAAACATTAAAATGTTCTCACATGCATTTAATGATTAAAACAAGTAGTATAATATACTATAATAACATAACACAGTCTGTATAATGAGTACTTTTACAGTGATACTTCTAATACATTTAGCTAATAATACATATTTTTTGAGGATCCGAGTTCTTCATCCAGGAAACAACAGGAAACTTTTAGTTTATTAATATCTTCGTTGATTTGTGGTCAAAATAACATGTATAGCAGTCTTGATTTAAGCTAAATTTGTTTATAAGAAAATTAACTTGAATTTTATTTTAAACATTTGGTTTACGTGTAACTCTTGTTTCAGCTGATTCTAAGATTTAACTCTAAAATACTGAATTTAAATTTTCACAAATAGTTAAATATATAAAAAACAGATTTAAAACCAATTTTTAAACGTAAGCAGCTTCATGATGTCTGAGTGCTGAAAACTAAGTACACATTACTTATACTTTAATTAGTGTATTTCCATTCGATTCTACTTTATACTTCATTCCACTACATTTCAGAAAGAATTGTACTTTCTGCTCCATGATAGATATTTTTCAGTATCAGGTTTGACATAAATAATATAAACAATAAAATATAAACAAGCAATATGAATACTAAAGGCAAAATTAAGCCAAATATAAAATAATAAATTATTAGGATAAATTCTACATACAGCTTTATATGACAGTGTAAGTTTTGATAATACAGCTCTTAATTTTATACTAATTTTCTGGACATTTTCAATGCAATTTACAGATATTTATTAATTGTTGGTACGTTAAGTATTAAATTGCTAAGAATAAAATTAATGAAAGTGTATTCATGACTAAATTTTTCAATTTCAAATATCCAAAAACAATTCATAAAAACAAAGCTAAATTTAAAGAAACAAACCGATAAACACCAACTAAATCTATTCAACCCCATACAATATAAATATAAACTATTATTCAACATAAGTGGAATAAAATATCCCAACAGACTGAAACCTAAACAGTTAATAGAACCCGTCCTCATTCATATACATCAGATATTTTGTAGTTTATAGTTTTATTCTCAATAATTCTTTAACAGAAAAAGTCTTTTTTTGTGTGCAGTTATTTACAACTCTTTTTCCTTCCCTTTTTTCTAGTTTGTACCAAATTGCACCCTCCTCTCTATAACTGTCCCAGAAATCTACCATTTAAATACTTGCAAATTATTCTGGTTCTGCCATTAAATATGAAATTTAAGGACCTGGAAAAAAAACCAAACATTTTATTTATTATTTTATTATTAAGTTATCTGAAAAACATTTTGTGACTTAAATTGTGGAAATTTAAACTGGACTATTTTAAAACAAACATATTTTAATCTACAGCACAGTGAAATTAAGTAAAAGTCTGTTTACCCAACGTCTGGTGTTTTACATGTGAAGAACACGTTGAAAGGCTCCTGAGGATTTGTCTTCATGACAAAAACTAAAGCAAAAAGACAAAACTCCTCACAGCAAAGCCACAGCAGATAAAACCATTAAATATTAAAACCGAACCTTTCTCTCACACATTGATTAACATCCGGCTGCAGATACTTTAGTTGTAGTCGTTTTCTCAACATCAACAACATCAACAGGATCTTTGAGGTGTTTTCTTTAGCATCAAGTAGTTTGAGTAAAAAGACCAAGATAAAGTTAGAGAATTTATTAGACGCACACTTATTCTGTCATTTAGAATATACATATTCATTTTGTCAGTTTATATTTGATTCCTTTGAATGTTGAATTTTATATCTAAACAGATAAAATAAAAAATAAAAAACATCTGAATAAGTAGATTCTGGTAGAGGTGAGAGAAAACATGAAAAACAAATGTGAAAACTATAAACTAAATTAAACAAAGTCAAACTGCAGTACATGTTTTTCCTGCATTTCAGAACTTCTTATTAAATATTTATGAATAAAATGCCTTTTACTACATTAAATGGATATAATAATATACAAGTAGTGCAAAGAAAAACTACAAACTTTATGACGAACTTTAAAGCTTTTATAATTATTTTGCCTGAGCTGTGTCTTGTGTAAATCTGTCTTCTCTTATGTTCAGCATCATTTTCAGTTTTTCTCTTCTGTATAGTGTAACTGACACTAACTGAAAAAAGTTCTTTCAATTAAAATCAATTTGCCCTGTTTAAAAACTTGAAAAAGATGAGAAAAGGAATAATTAAAGCAATCCTCAAGTGTTGCTTTGTGAGGTTTTATTGATTGTTTTTATTTTAATGGGAAATAATTTCTACATGTTTAAAATTGGATAATTCCTGCTTTAATATATTAACATGATCAAATCAATATCGATCAAATCTAAGTTAATAAACTTAGAAGATAAAACAAACATTTGATTATTGTAACTCAATTTTTATGACCAGTATAGATCCTGCGTTTTATCCAGTTTATCCAGAAAACAAAAGCATCTGATTACCAACCTTTCTGATGACATATGAACACTTTAAGTAAAAAATCTACTGGATCACTGCAGATTTGATCAATAAACAGACGTAAAAGGCATTTTCTTCACAAACTAACTTATCTTACAACAACCACCATTTATGTTGACATATTTAAATGTATTATATTTGTAAAAGGAGAAGCTGCCTGTTGTCTCCCAGCAGGGAGAAGAGGAGGAGGGAGTGGATAAAGAAAAGGAAGGAGGAGTTTGCTGTGATCAGGAGAAGTGAAAGTGAAATGAATCTCTAGAGTATTTAAAGAGGAAGTTTGGACTCTCAGAGCTGTTGGCAGACGGAACTAGAGGAGGACACAGCTCAGTGATGTCGGTAAGCTGCACTCATTTACTTTTTACACTCTTTTCCTCTCAAGCTCTACTATCAGAGTAAATTATTCATCCAGCCGGCTCCGTGTGTGTTTTCACTTTGCTTTGATTCCATTGGATTTGTTTCCTAGTGACGTCTCCCTCACTCTCCTCATTCCAGCTTTCAGTCTTTGTCCTCCTCAGAAAACCTGAATAACGACTGTATTTGTTTCACCATTTACCTCGTTATCAGTTGAGAGGATCCTGATTTTTTTTAATTTTTTTTAATTGAGGGTTCAATAACAGACAAACTGAAAGTAGAACAGAGCTTGTGTCATTGTATTAAAGTCTAAACTTTTAGTTTGAAAGTTTTTGATTTTAATTTTAAATGTCAAACCTTTTCCCCAGGAGTCGTCCTACCCTGTAAACCTCTTCCTTCATTTTTTCAGCTCCCTCCTTCCTTTTATCGTTCTATCAGCTCTTCCTTGTCACGTTGACCTCCCGTGCCCCTTCGAGCTTGCTTTCTTTTTCTGTCTCAACAGAGAATTCACAACAGGTTTGTCAAGATAAAGCAGCGGTACAGAGGGTTATCACTCACTGTGTCTGTGATTCTCTGACTGATAAACTATTCCTGCTGAAATACACGAGTGTTGCAGATAAAACTCTGATTTGATGGGTTTCAAAAAAGCAGAAGCTGTCAAAGCAGTGCTCAATATTTGAGGTTTGGTTGCTTTTATGCTTCCTTTAAATTGATTTGTTGCTAAAATTTTAAAAAGAAATCTCACTTTTTCCAGAACAGACTCATGTCATTAATCTGCTGGTTAATTCATTAGTAATCTGCTCAAAATGGTTTAAACAGAAAACACATGAAAAGTCTTAAAGAATTTAAGTTTTTAGTAACAAAACCTTTATTCAGGTTTTTATGACTAAATTTGATCTTTTTTTTTTTTTAAATCAGGCATCTTTAATGTCCCAACTCATTATTTTACATAAACAAGCCCAGAGAGAATTCCCTGCATTTGTTTAATAGCATTGAATTAAAGAGCATTTGGATTGATTTATCTCAACACTGCAGAGAATGTGTTAACAATTCTAATCCTTAAGTGATAGAATGAAAAACCTAAAATCAAACTCAAATCAATATTTTCTCTTTGAGGATCTGCTGAGTGAACAAAAAGCTGAACTACGTTCCCGAAACAAAAAGAATCTGAGATACAAATCAAATGCAATTAAAAGCACATGTTCCAAACTTCCAGTATCTGTAATTTAGTGATAAAATAAAGTCACATCAGGACTGAGAAAAACAAACCGATCAGAGGAAACTGCTGACGTATCAGAGTAGTATTCATTTAACATAACGGATCAGTGAAAGAGGGAAGAGGCAATTGTTTTCATTTGAATTTGTGGCGTTTGAGTCTGTCATTGGTGCATAAAACTAGAAAAGGACAGTCTACTACATTCCCTCTAAAACACGACATTTCTATTTAATATTTGGTTTCAATAACATTGATGAGATTATTATTCTCATGTGGTTATTTTACAGAAATGCTGCCCTGCCTCAACCAAACACTGGAAATACCAACTTCTGTCTGGAAATCAAACACTAAGTGATTATTTGTTTTTTAAACAGTAACTGACCCTGGTTTATTTTAGCCGTTAGAGCTGTGATCATGTTCTTCTCAGCAGATAAAGCACAGATGAGGATGTGTCTCTAACCAGATCTTTTTGTCTTTTTTCCAGCGGCGTGGTCCTGACCCCATCGATCCAGCCCTGCTGATCCAGATGTTGGTGGGTGGGATTGTAACGGAACCCATAATGCAGCTGTGATTCTGAGCTCCAGCTGGTTATGGGGTCCGTTTCCATCCCACGATGCACAAGACATCCTGATGGACAGCATGAGGTTCATCAACCAAACCTTTGACTGCATCTCTCAGCCTGTTAGAAAATTATTCCACATTTCCTTCAAGTTAAAGCTTTATTGTTTCACAAAGGAAAAACAACTTAAAACACTGATCACCGTATATAAGAGTATTAAAGTATCTACAATAAAAATACATAATCCCAGCTGACTGAGACAAAAGTAAAAAGCTCTTCAGCTTACAGTTTACCCAGTTTGATTCATAAAAACTTGAGCCAACTGTTTCAAACTGATGGTGCGATCCAGGTCAAACTGGAGTATTTTTGTTTCTTTCAAATAAATACGGAAAAATGAAACAGTTAAACCTTGTATGAATGTGAACAGATCGCATCTGTGTGATGTCACAGTCGTCATCTACCCGTCTACCGGAGGTGTTTTTCCTCAATGACACGTTTTCTCCCGGATTGCAGACAACAGAAAGACGCAACCGGGAACTTCGTGTCAGCCAAGAAGGACACCTAGAACAGCGTCCTGTACAGCCCTGGCTGTTGTCCAAATGTGGAGATGTTGTACATTTCAAATAAATATTAGAATTTTAAATTGTGTCTGTATATTATTCTGCGATATATCCATCACCAGATAATATTTAGACCTGTGCTACATACAGACTACCAGCCTCCAGCCACTGAAGAGCAGCTTCTCTTTTTCCTCACTGCTGTGAATCAGATTCACATCAACTCTTTAACACCAGATTTTCCAACAAAGCTGCAGCGGTTTTGATTTCCTTCACACCAGCGTGCAGAGCTGAGGTGTTAAAGGGGAACAACGTCTCCATCCGGCCGTCCATACGTCACACATTCCATTACTCTCCTGTTAACTGAAGGCTGTGTTCACACTGCAGGCGTTAAGTCGCCACTTTTAGATTTTCAGCCTCACATGATGCAGATTTTTCTCTTTTAAAAAAAAAAAAAAAAAAAAAAAAAAAAATCAACCCTGTGCATTGAGACTGATATGGACACCACTCAGATCAGAAAACTCATTTCAATGACTTTTAAGTGTGATTTGAGATTAATATTCAAAATCACACCTTTAAAAAGGTCCTATAATGGCAGCTGAGATTTAACATCTCCTTGATTATAAGAGGGTCTACACGCTGTATAAAATATTCTCCATGTTTCAGAACATTCAACATCCAGAGAAACACACGGTCTGTAATTCAGAATCCGTAATAGTCTGTAAATCTTTTGATTTTCTCTACACCAACTCATAATCTAGCCAATTTAAATGATTTCATCATTTGGGCGACTGAATTTAAAAATCACAAGTTGCATCATTATATGCATTTTACAGCTTATTTTTGAAAGTGAAACAACAGTGTTACAGTAGACTATTGAAGTGCTTCGCTCCATTTAAATTAGTGTTTTTCTTCTTTTACTTCTCTGCACTTGTTTAGTTGATGGACTGGTTAAACTTACAGGGAATCAGAACAGAGCTTGAAGAGCTGTAGTGTGAACAGTGTTGAGGTTTAAGGAGGGATGTTGATGTCAGTTGACTGGTTTTCTAACATCGTTGAGGAGGACAGTAAAAATAAAAGGGTTTAGGCACTGGTCAGCTAGAGAAGGAGAGAGACACAAGTGTTCCCTAAACCTGAATAATCCCGTCGCACGCCGCCGCTCACACAGGAAGTCAGTCAGGGCCTGGAGGTGCCGAGGGCGAGGGGAACCTAGAGAGTATCCTGTCCACCAGCTCCCGCTGCCGCTCGTGGTTCTCCCGGCTGATCCGGTCGTGCATGGCGACGAGCTGACTCATCAGATTGTCCTGCATTTCCTTCTCGTGGTCCATTAGCCGCTGCAGCCGCACGTCCTCCTGCGTCTGCATGGCGGCGTCCATCTCTCTGAGCTGAGCCACCGTCGACGACACCAGCGTCGACACCTGCTGCATCACCGTGGTCTTCTTCCTCTTCGATGGAACCGTGTACGCTACGAGACAAAAGGTGGAGTCAGTGATGGGACAAGCAGCTGCCAGTCTTAGTCACATAATAGTTCAATGATTGAATGCGTTTTTCTATTCATGATTTTTTTTTTTTTTAACTTAATTATAGTTTTTATTTAGTCTGTGAAATGGTTGAATTTCAAAAATTTAAATTTGCAAAAGACAAATTGTACATACAAACATAACACTATAAAAAATAAATGAAAAGGGACAAAACTGAATAAACAGGACCTCATTAGCAATATAATATTTAGTATCAGTACATTCAGAAACAGTAGTAAACAGGATATTCTACAGGAGAGCCCCCCCTTCAATTTGATATAAAAAAAACAAAAAAAAAAAACTTTGGATATATATATTTTTATTCTGTCTGGAACAAGTGATTTGTTCATACAGGCCTAGATGACTTTGGTATCAATTATTTTGACTCTTGAAAATGCATATGAAATTAGTTTATTAGATAATAAAAAAAGCAATGTTTAAATAAAAATGTCCATTAGTTTAAAAAAAGACATACATATTTGTATGTTTGTAGTTGCATCAATAAAAAGCAGAAGTTTATCCATCAGACTGATCTACTGGTTTCTTTCCAATATAATCGACCAGTATGAGGCTTATTATGGTGAGTCAGCTTAATTTCCTGCAAACAGACGTCTCGCTGTCCCACAGAATGGAATATGATCCAAAATAATACAATTTACAAACAGATTTTAACGCCACACTCATTAACTTGTGAGAATCCAAACAAAACAAGTGTCATTAAAGGAGTTTTAACTTGCTCTGCTGCAGCATCAGTGCTTTCAAACCATAAAAGTCCAATAGCTACACATTTCAGGGTTTTGTTTGATATTTTGATACAATGACTATGAGACATTTGCAATGTAAAGTACTAACTGTAGTTTTACAGAGCTGTCTAATACCTCGCTGGAGTTCCAAAAAGTACAGATTGTTTTTAGTCTCAAATATTCATCACCTCTACTTGGCAGATTTTCTCTAGTCAGATTGTAGGAAGTGTGTGATGGTGAAGGCAGGTCGGCCGCGGTGGAAACACTACATGTGACATCACAAAGTCAAGGAGGGTCGAACGAACTGTAAAAAGTTTCTAAATCCAAGCGGTGTGGATTTCTCTGGTTTTCCAGAGTGTTTGATGCATGGAACAGTTTTATATAAACACATAGACCTTATCTAGAGTAAGAAAAAATTAAAGTGGCCATTTGCTTCATATAGGACCTTTAAATAATGAGCTAAAATGATGCAAGAGTTCATAACCTTCAGGCAGTTCGATACCGTTGATGCCTACTGATGTATTACTTTATTCTCGTTAACTCAAAACACAAGTGTGTTTTCAGATGAAGTTGTGACATCATAAACGAGGACAGAGATGCTGTTAAGGCTCTTGGTGGTTTTCCTAACTCGTTCCAAAGTGTTAATATATGTGAATTCAATGATGTTAGTCTGACTAATCTCTTATAAAATAACTGATCTAGAATTAAAACTGAACAGATAACGCCTCGGTGGATGATTCCAGTGTCTGAAGGATGGTTAGTCAATTAGTTTCAATTATTACATTAATCCGCAACTATTTTGATAAGTGATTAATCGATTCGAGTCATTTTTAAGAAGAAAATGTCAAAAAAAAAAAATTCTCTGGTTCCAGCTTCTCAAATCTGATTATTTTCTGGTTTCTATAATAATAAAGTGATGATCGTTGGATTGTGGACTGTTGATCTGGACAAAAAAACAAACACAAAACATTTTAAAGTTATATCTTCAGCTTTGGAACAGAATAAATAAATGAGATGGAAAAAAAAATTATGTTTCAATAATCAATAGATTGATTATCAAAATAGTCGTTAGTTGCAGGCCTAACTTTTGTTTGATTCATAGACTCCATTGATACCATTACTCTAATTATTTTGTCTTATTGTTGTTTATGTGGCTTGGCACATGTCATTTATTCATTGTCATAGCACTGTTTGGTTATTTATACTCCTGTTATTGCTGTATAGGACTAGTGTTTTGTCCATTTGCCTTTTTACAGTTATTACTATTCGTTATATACTATTGGTCCTACTTGCCTGCATGAATATGAAATTGCTGCAAAAGCTCTTAATGCTCACTCAGTGTCCCCTGAATAGAACAGTAAATACTGAGCTGCTCTATTTCAATAACAACTGAATGCATTAAAGAGTAGAAAGATACTTGATGCTCAGGATGAGTCACCTGCAGTTTCTCCTAGAAACATTCAAGCAATTTTCCTGGAAGGAGTTATGTGTGAATATAGTATTATATTAGGAGTACATTAGGAACATTACAGAGTCTGTGAAACATTGCAGTTTTGAGACGTCACAACCTCTGACAGGACGTCCCTTTGTCTGCTCGCCACTGCTGTGTTTTTAAAATCACGCCTGGCCACACACACCTATTAACAGCCTCGCCATGTCATGTTTGAACAGGCACAAGACAGGAATGTTCCAGAAAGGGACTGCATGTGTGAATAGTCCATAAAAAAAAAATCCCTCGTGGTGCCCAGAAAAATGTTTCCCAGCACTGGGAACAACATGTGAAAGGAGCCAGAGTTAAGCCTCTTTCCCAGAAATGTTCCAGCATTTACTCTGGAAGGGATCATGTGTGAACTGATGGCAAAATAGATTTTCTGGGAAACCCGCTCTGGTAATTTCCCACCTCGTGACCCACGGAACAGGGAATATGCAGGGAAGGATGTGCTGTGGGAGAAGCGGGAACGTTACTGGGAAGGACATGCACTGCTTGGCCTCTGATGGGGGAAGGGAACATTTCTTTCACACATAGTTTCCAGTAAATTACAGGAAACACCTTCCCAGGCAGCACTAGTGATTTTCACTAATCACACAGGCAGCTGCGTTCTGGAACATTCCTTTCTTTACTGTGCTTGTTCACACACAGGCCACATACGTTTACTGTGGCCAAGCATCAATAAAAACAGTAGCGATTAGCAGACAAAAGGAATCCTGTCACGCGTGTGACATTTCACACCTGTGGCGTTTCCCCCTCCCCCACACTGGCCTCTGGAAGGTGTGAAATGTCACACTGACACTTCTCTTTGTGTCATTCCCAGTATTGTTGCTGCTTGTGTTTACATCAGCCTTTTCCTGCACATTCCCTGAAATACAGCTTTGGAAAAAAATAAATAAGAGACCTAATGCTGAAATCAGCATCTCTACATGTATTCCATATGGATTAAGTATTCCATTCCAACACCTCATTCTGCTTAAATAGGAGCCAGAAGTGGTGGTACAATGGTAAAGACTGTGGGGAACATGTCAAGATGCATGAAAGCTGTGACTAAAAAGGGTCCAAATATTGATTTATGAACTCTTACATGTAAACATTAGTATCATGCCGTTTTAAAATGAATTTCATCTTGTTTCAGGTCTGAAAACATTGTATATTTTGTGTTATTTTGACCATTTGTAATTTTCTGTAAATAAATGCTTTATAATATTTTATATGGAATTTGGGGTAAAATGTCAGTTTATACTCAAACAACAATGTTACTTTTGTGGGTGAAAGAATAATTTAATTCTGGCTCTTTATCTACTCATCCTGAAATGCAGGACTACAACTTAAACAGCTTTTTAAACCACTTAATGATAACGCAACGCTGTCAAAGTCCACCTGGGAGCTCGGGACCACATGAGTCCTGCATCCATCCCATAATAAGCAGCGCAGCACTCACTGATGGACTGCAGCTGCTCCGAGGAGCTGTACTGCTCCTCCTCGTCCTCCGGTTCCACCGGACCCAGGTGGTTGTGGATCTCCCCGTCGCCCACTTCGTCCCAGAGGCCGACGACCACCTCCGGGTGCTCCTCGCTGATGGCAGGCGGCGGAGGAGGAGGAGGAGGGGGGGGAGGCGGCGTGGGCGCGGGCGGGGGTGTGGGACTCCGGTCCCGTTTCATCGGGGCGACCGTGGCGGGCGCATTGGCGAACGCCCGGTGGCACTGCTCGTAGAACGGCCAGTCGACGCGGGCGAGCCCGCAGCGGGTCTTCTGCTGGTGGTACTTGATGTACTGCTTCCTCAGCGCCTTCAGCTTGCTGATCACCTGCATGTGGGACCTGAACACCCCGCGCTCCGCCAGCAGTTTGGTCATCCTGTTGTAGACCACCGAGTCCTTCACGGTGCCGGTGATCTGGTGGCGGATGGACTCGGAGGCCCGGATGGTCAGGAGTTCTTTAATCTCGTTCTCCTGCCAGTTGTGCATCTTCTCTCGCCTTTTTTTGTGAATCGCCTCAACTTATTACAAACACGACTAACACCTCCCTCCTCGTATATTTGCGCCCGCGACGTCACATTTCTGTGCCGGAAGTGGACGTGTTCAAAGATCGTCTATCGTGGATCTTTTACTCAGTCTCTGAAAATGACTTTTCCTTTTTTTAAAACGTAAATCTTACAACTACCATTCGCGAATAAAGTCTTCGGATAACTTAAGTAAAAGTAGAAATACCCAATATTAAAACTACTTAATTTATTAAGATGTCGAATTTAAAATGTTACTTAAAAGTATTATGCACTTGAAGTATCAGAAGTAAAAGTACTCAGACATTAATATAGTAGGTTTAGTTTTTATCATTAACAAAATAGTAATAGTCAACTACTGCATCACCTATTATAATAAATTACGCTTTTAAAAATATATATTTTTTAAATAACGCCAATTTAAAAAGTAATAAATTGATTTATGTCAAAGTATAAAGTACCAGAAACTGGAAATACCCAAGTACCTCAATGCTGCACAATACTTAAGTGTACTTTGTTACTTTCCACCACCAACTATGCGTTTTTTTCTATGTTATTTATCAAAAAGTAAACATGTTAAATCATTAGATTTTAAGTCTGTGTCAAAGTTACAATATTTTACGTTAAATTAAAATGTCTAAAAAAAACTGAACCTGTGTTAAATATTGTGTTTTGTACTTTCATAATTTCACATGTTCAGTTTGGGATTTTTTTTATGAATTATTGATTTTAATTTCAACATCACAGATGAACATTGTTTACTTTGAATCATTCCTCTTGTTCAGATTTAGAAAAAAAAAATTCACGAAAATTAATGTCAATCCATTATCTTTGTCACTTACGATCAGCATAATAATCATAAAAAAAACAAAAAACAAAGATTAAACATTATTAAGGGTGATTATTAGTATGGATACACAATACCCTTACACTAGCTCCACCTTCTAGTGTTTTTAGGGTGAGAGGTTGAGGTCAGTCAAGTCTTTTCTTCATGGATTTGACTTGTGTATGAATGTGTTTTGACACGTTAATAGAAACAAGTGTCTAAAGCAGTGGTTCCCAACCATGAATGTACTATAAGACCCATTATATACAGTATAGTTCTATATTACATCCATGTTGCCAACCTGTGGCCCCCTGGTGGTCTGTGAAGGGATTACATTTATTATTTAATTTTTAATAAACTTGTTAGTTTTAAAACGAATCTAAAGTTATATTGCATGTTGAAGATCTGCTAGGAAATTTTAAAAAGGAAAAGTGACCCCACACATTGATTATATGCATGTGTTCAGTTCAGTCTTGAACGTTTGATGTTATCATTAAAATAAAAAAATGCTCTTAGAACACTTATTATTTGGCCTTTGTATCGTTTATGAGGTCAGATGTGAATAATGGATCCCTGGTTAAGTAAAGGTGAAAATAAAATGTAGGTTGCAGTTTAAGGAAGGACATGAGTTGGAACTGCTGCTCTACATTATAATATCCATGTACTCGTGTTTACTGCTGTAACAGGGTCTCTACAGGTTTCTCTCAAAGTTCAATGCTGCTGCTTGAGTCCTCACTAACACCAGGAAGTGGATCACATCACTCCAGATCTAATAAATGCTTCTGTTGGTTTACGAAGGACTGAATGGATCAAAGTACATTTCTGATCTGCTGCTGCATTATGAAGCTTCCACATGTCATCAATATCTCATCAGGTCTGTTTCCTGTTTCTAAACCTGGAGCATCAGCGTTAATGTTACTCTCCATTATCAGATCTTAAAAAATTAACACTGAAGACTTTTCCATTTGCCTTCAATTATATCAAATCAGAGGATTTTGATATAACGTTTCACTGCATTCTAACTTTTATCCTCCTGATTTATCTTTTTATTAATTTAATCTTATTTTACCGTTTTAACCAACAACTGTCTTATCTTAATTGTGCATGTACTCTTGTTGCATTTTATGTAAACTGTGCTTTTAATTTCCATATTGTTGATACATGCTATAAATAGTCCTGCCTTACATGAAGCTACTTTAAAGTTTCCCTCCACTACAAACATGTTCTTGTTTTCTCATCATCTGCTGAAACGTAGCAGATATCTTGTGTCCAGCAGTAAAACTTCTGAAATCAAATACATTTGCATATTCAAACAGATGTAATTATTTTAAGGGTTTTAACAACATAACTGAATTGTTTAAACAAACATTATAATCCAAAATAGAATATTTAGATAGGGTGATATCAGATAAAATGGGCCATTTAAGGGTTAGGGGTCAAAGCTCCTCTGGAAATTAGAGCCAATGACTACAAAGAATTTCAAACTCTTGACATAACTGTACTTCAAACTTCTTTTCTTTGGTGGTGAGACAATACTTCAAATGTAGACTGAACCAGAAATGTACATGGTAAGTGAAGCATTCATGACAGACAAACAATTAGGATGAGTAATTTTCTGTAAGGAGAAAGTTTGTTTATGAGGTCACAGGCCTTCTCTGTTGTATTATATATTTCTGCCTGCTAAATTATTCTATTACATTTAACAGATCAATATGTCACCTTAGATACATAAAAAATAAAAAGCTCATCCCTGTTTGTTCTTGAAGGTATATTGTTTTCATTTGCCTTGTGCGTTGTTTTGTACTTGTATAACACATTCTGTAACGTTTTGCCTTCAAGAGAGACTTTTACCTTTTACCTGATGAGATGGCCCATTTTACCTGAAATCGCTCACGCAAACAATATGGCACAGTGGATATTTAAAGATTTATAGGGCCTAAATAATTATATTTTCACACATAATTTCAACACAAAATGATCAGAAACAGTCACTATTAATTATAATAATACACGGAAAATGCATATTTGTTATTGTCCCAAATGATTTACCAAAAAGTCTCAGTTTACCTGATATCAGTTTACGTCTTCAAACGCGTGGGGCTGCAGTTCCTCTGCCACCCACCGGGCGGCGCTAGTAAACATCCTCCACTGGTCCAACACGGATGTTCGCCTCGATAGAAACACGGATTGCACTTCACTGGTTCCGCAAAGGGGAAAAAACAGTCAATGCAGTCCTCTTTTATAGCCAATATCTGACATCGACCAGTTATCTACAGCGCTGCTGCAGATCCTCGTATCGTCCCGCAGCCTCGAGGCGCGGAACAGCTGGATCGGGACCGCGCGTGACCGCGTTGTGTCGGAGCAGGAGCATGTGGTGGATGTGGTGCTGATAGCTGCTGCTCTGCCGCCGAGGTTAGCTCACCTGTCCGTGTTGTGGCGCTGATGGAGAACACCGAGGAGTCTTCGCCCCTCCGGATCAGCCCCACGGTCCGGGCTCTGAGCTCCGCACTGCGGGGCCAGCGGGACCAGGTCCCGGGCTGCGGGCAGCGGGGCGGCGACAGGAGCTTCCCAGACCCGGAGAAGCTGTGGTTCAAGGAGAGCAGCGCTAAGAACCTCCGGAACAGAGACTTCTTGTCCCCGACCACGATGCTGCACACGCTGTACGAGGACGGGCAGGTGCGTTCTACTCATACCTGTGCGCGCGTGCGTCCACACCTGCAAAGGGTTTCATTATTAATTATCCGTTTATTTTTTACGTCGAGCTGCGTTCAATAACAGACCTATAGAAGCGTTACTGGACTCTGAATACTAAATACTGAAGGTGCAACATTAGATTTCATTATTTCATTAGGTGCAGAGGAAACATTCGTCTTCTTCCAAAAAACACCAGAAAGAAGCAGAGGACCTTTATTTTGCAAAATGTAGTCAATCGTGTGTGTCGACTTAGCAGGAGAAAAAAAAACTTGATCTACAGGAGAGTGAATATTTGAAAGAGCCTGGCTGTGTTATATTACATTATATTTTGAATTGGCTTATTTTTTTTTGTTTTCCTTTACATAAATAAACATTTACACCATAAATCGGTGCAGACAAAGAATGCAGAAAGTGTTTTGACACCCAAAAGTTTCCTGGAGGAGGACCCTAGGAGGGCTTTTTGTTTAATGTGTCACCTCACTGTTAAATGAAACTTATGCCCTTGGTTAAACATGAATATTTAAACAAGTGGAAGCTATTTTTAATGATTTATCTGACTCGGTAAGGAAAGGGGGTAGGTGTTACGCAGTATTTGGTGACCCATCAGATTCTGTGACCTCCACTGATCTCCTCACCTCCTGAAACCATCAATGTAGAGAATCTAGAATCTGAAAAATCAGCTTCATAACAGCTGACTCCATCCTCTTGCTTTAATTTTACACACATCACATAAAAAAGTCATAAAACCTGAAAGTGGGAGAACATCTGAATGAGTCTGCGACATCGGCCGTTGGGATTGATGGAGGCCGCTGACTTGGCCCCGTCATGATCGACAGACACTCTGCCTGTAGCAGTAATTATTAACCCATGAGTGATGTATACAATATGGGTCAGACACACATGCACAACTGCAGACACCAGGCTGCAACTGTGGTGGCCTAATTAGACGTTATCACACATTTTCACTTCAAGGACTCATATACTGACACATATTAGACCCTGGACCCCCCTCTGATCAGATTATATCCAGGGTCCCTATCTGAGAAGACCTTTGATTTTAAATGGCCAACACAGTCACACATTCTGTTAACCTTCCTCCTGAGTTAATTCGCTGTTTCCATCCCTTATGTTTTTGTGCAGGTAAACTGGATCAGAAAAAATCTTTTCTTATTGCTTTTCTTATTTTTATAACTGGGTCAAAACCGGCCCTAACAACAAAAAGGTCATACTTTCAACCAGAGCATTTTATAATTTAATGAAATCTGTTGTTTTATTTTGTTGAACCAGTAGTAGCTGACAAAGTCAGAAAACCTTAAAGCAACAAACAAACTTACATGGTTATTTTATGCATTTAAATCTAGAACGGGGTCGATGGTGACCCTAACACAAGAGAAAGGTTAATAAACAACAATGTTACAAATGGTGTAATTATAGTAAATATATAATTCCACTTTTTGTTGGGGACCACCCGGAGCAGGCGACACGGTGGAGCAGGGGTTAGCACTGTTGCCTCACAGCAAGAAGGTCACAGGTTCAAGACCTCCTTGGTCCGGGGTCTGGGACCTTTCTGTGTGGAGTTTGCATGTTCTCCCCGTGTCTCTGTGGGTTTTCACTGGTTACTCCGGCTTCCTCCCACAGTCCAAAAACATGCTGAGGTTAATTGGAGACTCTAAATTGCCCCTTAGGTGTGTGTGTGCCCCACAATTGGCTGGCGACCATCTGGGGTGTATCCCTGCCTCTCGCCGTAATGCTCCAGCAGACCCCTGCAACCCTAATGAGGAATAAGCAGGTATAGAAAATGACTGACTGACCACCCGGAGCTCCCCAAGGACCTCTGGGGATCCCTGGACCCCACATTGAGAACCATTGGCCTAAAACATTTAAATGAAACACCCTAAATAAAAAAAAAGATGCAGTTTTTTGTTTTTTTGCATGCGTTATGCAAGATAAACATGTTATGATGGGTTCATGCACTGATTTGAGTTTCTGATATGAATGAAGCAGATATCTGATATTTATCCACTGATACTGATGATAATATCTGTTTTGGCATCAGTAGCATATGTATCCATGTGAAAACAAGCAAAGCTTTTCAAAACAATTAACCCAAACAAACATGTTTAGTGTATTATTTGCACTATTGTAGTGCACTATTGTTTAGTGCATTATAACATGATGAAAATATTAATTAACATACAATTGGTTGGAAATATCTTTACAGTTTGTCAGTTTAGTATCGTGAAAGCATAAGAGACTGCGGCAAAATTATCAGTTTTATTGATTTTACTACTTATAGGTATGTGTTCAGGCAAGAGGAACGTTTTTATTTGACTCTGTAAACTACTGACAACATTTCCCCTAAAATCCAAATAAAAATATTATCATTCAGAGCATTTATTTGCAGAAAATGACAAATGGTCAGAATAATAAAAAGATACAATGTTTTCAGACATGAAACAAGATTAAATTAATTTTAAAACAACATAATACTAATGTTTACACTTAAGAAGAGTTTAGAAATCAATATTTAGTCCAGCACCCTTAATTTTAATCAAGCAGATTGAGGTGTACATGTGTTGGAATTCAACAGATGCTGCAATGGAATGGCTGGAATACATGTAGAGATGCTGATATCAGAAAAAAAAATGCAGTCGTCGCTTATTTTTTCCCCAGAGCTGTATATCTACACAGCTGATTACCTGAGATTACCCCTCATCTGATGTCCCCCCCCAGGTCCCTGCAGCGGTGATGTCAAGGCTCCTGTCCCTCCGTGGCCGTGGGGTTCTTCCTGTGGCTGGTGGGGAGGTGATGGGTGAGGGGCTGAGGGTGAGGGTGGACCGGGCTGCAGCCTTCAGGGCCGTCCTGGCGGGCGGAGCCATGGAGTACCTGACGCCGTCGGGTCAGAAGCAGGGCTGCGTGGTGCTCAACTGTCCCGCCCTGCACCCCAAACCCAGCACTCCCACCCCCGACACGCTGACCCTGGGCCAGCTGAGGACCGTGCTGCTGGCCGACCACATGGGGGCGCTGCTGAGGAGACAGGGGTGAGTAGATTCCAGCTTGACAGGATGGTCCTGGGAATGGAAGCGTGAAAGGAAATGCTCATATGATCTGATGATCACATGATTGTCTATGATACATAAGGGTCAGTGACAAATCATAGTTTGAAAGATAAGAAAGTTGAAAATGTTTTAAAATATGACATTTTATGAAGCATTCACTTTCATCAAACATCTCTTTTCTGTATTTAAAAAAATTCTTTTTGTCGTATTCCAGCATTGCTGCAACAATATATCAGCCACCAAAAATGTAGAAATTACATTAATTGTCATTTAAAAAAAAATTATGAAACATTCACTGGTTTGAGCCTCTAATGTGAAGAATTTTGTTTTTCTGTTTAATACATATGAAAATTGAGTCTAAAGGCTTTATACTTATAACAAAAAATATTTTGTCCACTTAATCGTTTTAAAACTGTAAAGATTTGTCATATTTATTCTTTACGTTTTGTAGTAATCAGTGATGAAAATAATTGTTCATTGCAGCCTGAGGTGAATCATACTGATGTAAATCTACTCGCCTGTCTCAGATTTTCAGTGTCCTACTGCCCAACCCTTCCTGAAGACAGCGACATCATCACCTTTCTCCAAAACCTGGGCCTTGATTGGCCGACAGCCCCGGCCAACTCATCCAATGAGGAGCGTGAAGACAAGGTCCAGGAAGCACTGGAGAATTCCCCGTATAGAGAGAGGGAGACTGAGAGAGGAAGGAGAACCAGCGGAGGAGGAGGAGGGAGGAAGGCAGAGGACGAGAACGAGGGAGACCTCAGAGTCAACCTGAAACGAGTCTTCCAGGAGGAGGGGCTGCTGGGATATGACCCCAGCCTCGGGACCTGCACGGGTGAGACTGATAGTTGCTGCTGTTACTGGTTATGTTGGTGGTGAGGATCTGTGTGTCGTCTAAAAAGCAGAATCTATCTTATAGTCTGATCATGGCTAAACACCCCCCCAATATAATATTTGTTAATATTAATGAGAAACACAGAAAGTTACCTGTTCTTTCTTTGTTAAACTATAGTGAGATGTTTTTTGGTTCTTACATCCACAAATATATCTAGTTAGTGACATAACTTAAAATACAACCAGGGAAAAGTGAATAATTTTAAGGCAAAATTATGTCAATATACATCAGGCAGTCAGGGATGTGGCCGTTGTTAATAATCTGTCATTTCTTTTACTTCTTATAATTCCTTTATCTGACAAGTGCTAAAATCATTTTGGAAAAGGCATTTTATTACAGTGACAGAATAACCATATTTCTCTCTTACCTCTGGTGCTGATTTAGTTTTTATGTGCTGAGGTTTCAAGATCTACTGTTGTGATCTACTGTTGTGATCAACTGTTGTGTGCTAAAACATTGAAATGGAATTAACAAAACCCCAAAAATCTATAAAAGAATGTGGTTTTATAGGAAGTGACATGGTAGAATTATTTCTTGTATTTCTTCATCTAAATATCTTTTCATCTAGACGGATAGTAACTCACTCTTGGTATGAAATGCCAAACAACTAGAAGTGTTAGTATAATGACAGATAGTTGATGCTGTATATTTGCTGGTAACATATCACTGTTGCATCTGTTTCAGTGCACAGAGACAGCGTTTGCCACCTGGCACAACTGGACGTAGCCACGGCCGACTGCACAGTGAGCCACACACACAGAACACACACACAGTCACATAAAAACGTTGTGTACAGCATTATGCAAACACAAACATATGGATAGAGATTTGAGATCTACAGAAATTTGTATGGAAAATAACAGACAAACAAAGCACTGATTTGCATATCCTTGCTTTTGTTCCATAGGTAGCCATGGCAACAGTAATACATGTAACTTCTTGTCAGGATGAGTTCCGCCAGCAGCAGATAGCGATGCTGTGGAGAGCCAGTGGAGCGACACATACGCAGGTTTACACACACACACACACACACACACACACACACACACACACACACACACACACACACACACACACACACCATGTAGAGTGTTGCATTCCTGTTTTTTTAACTCTTCTCTGGCCTCGGTGTTTCTGCAGAGACATCTGGTGTGTGGGCCGGTGAAGACGCCTGCTTCTCACCTCACTGCTGCTCAGTACCTGCAGTAAGTCTGTGTGACTTTGTTTTGCTGCGTCTTCTCTCTGTTGCCACGGTTTCTGTCTTCAGGTGTTCTCTCTCCTCTTCCCTATCGTGTCCACTTGTCTTCCTCTTCTCTCCTTCTCTGGCTGCACACCTCTCAGCAGACAGATGCTTCATATCTTGCTGAGCTCTTCTCGATGAAATCGCAGTTCTAATTAAATAAAATTAAAATAACACTAGTGGGTGTTGACAGTGCTTTCCTTTGTCTGTCGTTATCACTTTTTTTCTTTCAGCCAGGTTTTGTGTAAATGAGGCTTCTATTGTTTCTCTCTTCCCTCTCTCCTCCAGGCTGAGGAGAGGTCAAATGAAAGAAGCCTCAGAGATGAAATATGGAGATCAAGTAGAAGGTTTGTCTGCAGATGATCAGCGTGTGTGTGTTGAAACTAACCTGATTGATACACATTACTATTAACCCTCTATTGCATAGTGTGCCCATATGGCAACAATAACTATTTCATGTTTCTAAAAAGCTGTGATACAAAATCTATGTTTTTACAGTTACGCATATAAAGTGAGTTTTGATTTTTAAGGGACATAAAATGTATGAAGTCACATGACCAGAATATCCTATTTGCTCAAGGACATCTGTCTTGTGACTTTTCTTTTTCATTTAATTCAATTTTGATGTTATATGTTTTTTTCTAATATGCTAAAGTAGATTTGTTGCCATATATGTATGGCAAATGTGGAAAATTCCTAGTGTATACAACTCATTCACTTACATAGCATGAAACTATCCTGAGACTATGTTTCCAACTTTATATATATATATATATATATATATATATATATATATATATATATATGCAATAGAGGGTTATTGATCAGATGTGAATTAATTGGAGTAAACTCCTCCTCCTGTAGGTCAGACGTGGGATGACATCATCAAGGTCATGACCTCTGCCACCGTCAGATTTGAGCTGCTGTCAACGGTCCACACCAGTCCTGTGAGTTTTCACCGCTGCTCTGTGTTTGCTCCTGAATGTGTCACATAGCTGCTGATGTGTGTTGACGAGTGCGTAGCTGCCAAACTGCTGCACACCACTCCTAACACCACTTCACAAGCTTGTCACAGAGTTTCTGGTCACGCGCTCGCTTTTACACTGACAGCAGTTGGCTCTGATATAATTAGTTGACTGGGAGTGATTGACAGCTGTCTGTTTAGGTGACCCTGGACGTCCAGAGGGAAGGAAGCGTGTCCACCAAAGGGCCGAGAGGAGGAGTGTTTGTGATGTACAACTGTGCCAGACTCCACACTTTGTTTGACAGCTATGAGAGAGGAGTGGGGAAGGGTGAGGAATAATCAGATCATTGTGGCCTGGCTGCTTCCCTCTAAGGTTTAACACATTTTAAAACATTTCTCCACAGAGAAAAGCACTCACTATGTATTCAGAAACTGAGCCTTAAAATTAGCCGCCAGGACATCTGTGAATACATGATGTCACAACTATACAGCCATTCAATAGAATGGAATAAAATAGAAAGCCTTTATTGTCATTATACAAGGTACAATGAGATTTAAAGCTTCACCATAAAGTGCATACATAAATAAACAAAAAATATATACAACTAATATAAATATACTAATATAATACTAACAACATAAAACTACTAACAATCAGAAGAAAAGGCTCATTCATGATAATAAGCAGACATGAAAAAAATGTATTTTTTGAGTTGCAGAGAGAAGCTTGAGAGGAGATAAACTATAATGAGATTAATGAGGTAAACTGCAAATATATCTTGTTAGTGAAATCACAACTTCAAATAAAATCCAAGTGAGAAATATGGGACCTTGAAGCTCAGAAGATAAAAATAAACAAATAAAAGAAATAAACAGTTTAAATTCAGGACTATAAATTAATTAATTATCATTTTAGTTATTTGTGGAAACATTGAATGAATTGAAAGCATTTTTGTGGAAAAACAAGAAATTTGAAGACATTACTATGGCCTTTGAGAAACTATAAATGTCTACTAGAACCTTTATATTTTAAACAATAATTCAATAAAGGAAGTGATCTTTAGTTGAAGCCCTACAGATGTAATGTACAATATGTAAGATGTGAAAAATAATAAGATGTATTAAGATGATTAATTGATGCATCAGCTTGGATCTGTGACTCAGCATGTCTTTATATTTATCTGAAGGTCTGTACCCAGAAATCCCTGATGGTGCTGAGTTGGATTTCTCTGCCCTCAAAGAAGAGGTAACACTTTGTTCTGCTTGTTTTGTTATTTAGTTCTTTAGTTTTCCTTTTTTCCCCATTATTATTATATATTATTCACCCTAACATCCCGTCTCTGATTTAACCGGCAGGGTGAGTGGCTTCTCCTCTTCAATTACCTCATTACGTTCTCCGAGCTGCTGGACCAATCAGGACAGGCATTAGACTGTGAAGGGGGAGGGGCCAGAGTTAATATTAAAACTGAACAGGTGAGAAGGATTTAAATGAGCGGATTAGTGATCAGTATTCTGCTGTGGAGATGTTTATGTAACTCTTCCTGTGTGTTTGTGTCCCTCAGATCTGTAAATTTCTGGTGTCTCTGAGTAAAGACTTCAGCTCGTACTACAACAGAGTGCACGTGCTCGGGGTGAGGATGTTGTCATTATAAAAGCTGTTTCCTCTTACACTAACTCTCATAGGGAGATTAGTGTGTTAATAGGCCATTGCTCCTGTTGGGGACTTTTTGTCGCTGACAGTGTGATTACTGACGTTAAAAAAAACACCAGTTCACTATGAGGTCAGCGATATTTAATCTTGTATTTCTCTCTCTCTCTCATGTACAATCATTTTGTGTTCTCATCTAATCTCTCCCTCCTCCTCCTCCTCCCCAGGAGCCGTTGCCTCATCTCTTCAACCAGATGTTTTGTCGTCTGTATCTGTTGAGAGCGTTGAGAGAGCTCTACCACAGCGCTCTGGACACACTCAACCTTCCCCCCATTAGGCAGCTATAGCCTCGACATTCATCCAACACCCTGTAATTACTGTTGGTCCTACCTCCTCCCCTGCCACACACACACACACACACACACACACACACACACACACACACGCACACGCACGCACGCACACACACACACTTCATTAAGCTATGAAAATGTATCCAGGACACATTCTCACCTTTTGCTCTTCTCTGGCAATGTTAATATCCACAGTTGCTAGTTGTTGCCATCAATTATACTATGGGTTGCCAACCTGAGGGTCAGGACCCTCACTAGGGTCGCTATGAGGTTAATCAATGAGGTCTTGAGGTGCTAGGACATGACAGGATACAGAAAAGCATCATATTTATATATATGACATAAGATTTTGACTTTTTTAAGATCTTTTTTTAAACTTTTGCTTTGTTTTCTGACTATTTGTGTTTTACCTCCTTAAACATCTGAAAATTATTAAAATAACACAAAGTAAGTCTTTCTAGAGCTGCAATGTTAGTAGATTAATTGATTAGTCTCTCGACAAGGATGAATCAGCAAGTATCTTGGTAATTATTTTAGTCGTTTTTAAGTAAAAGATTTCTTTTTGGAATTTATTGGTTTTCTTTATAGAAAGTGACGATAAACTAAATGTACTTGGAGTATTGCCTGTTAGTCTGAAACAACCAGACATTTGAAGATGTATCACTGGACCGTTACAAACATAAATGGATATGTTTTCACTGTTTTCATCCTTTTTGTGGACTAATTAATTAAAGATGAATCAGTAACTGAACTGGCAGACAACATATGATGAGGGCTCCCAGGTAAACTTTGGACAAAACAGGAAGCACTAAAATATAAGACACTTCATCATGAGTGATTCCTGTAGCTGGACGGTTACTGTTGAATATTTTAAGGATTTCCTCATCACTTATAATTCATGAAATGTGGCTTCAGTAAACGCAGAATTTTTAACCTGAATGCTGGACTGATGATGTAAGGAGTCAGCTTGATCTGAATGGAGTGATTTTCCTGTAGATTTAGATCTGTTTGTATGTTTTTCTTCACTTTGGTGTCAGTGATACAGTGAAAATGATCTGGTTTTCTTTGCTGCAGCCCGACTTTGTAATTCTGTAAAAATCAGATGAATCATAGATCCTAATGCTTTGTTATTGATGGTTATGTAACCACAGAACCTGAGATGTTTTAGTATGATTTTGTTGCCAAAATCCCACCAGAATCTTAACCAGAGTGCCCAGTTAAAACATTTCACCAAAACTTTATTAACATTATTATCACTGTACTCCCTTAAATAATGTCTCACTCATTGTTTCACCGTCTGAAGAAAACAATGGTACTTTTTAATGAGCCTTGTTCAAATGTTCATGTATGTAACCCAACCTGTATTTATAAATACCATACAAATATTTATTATCACTTAAAAAAAGAGATGTGTACAGAATATATATTCTGCCTATGAGTCTTAATGACTGTGTTGATTGTTTAGAATCTTCCAGTTAGTCTGTTCTCCTGCTTGACGAACATCTCCACTATCAGACATGTACCAGTGTTTATAAATCATCAATAAAGACAGAACAAATTCAGATTTTAGGGCATCGTGCCACATTTTTATGAAATGCATGAAATGGCATGAAAATAATATATTAAGAGTTTTATGCCAAAAAATATTATTCATACATATTGGGAATGGGGGGGGGGGGGGGTAATGAGTTAAAATTGTTATTTACTGTCTGCTGAAATGTGCCATAGCTTCTTTAAACTCTCTGCTGTATATTATTTTGTAAGTTGCTGTCTTTTTGAATTTCTTATTTTGGAACAAATTATTGTATTTAACACAAATATCTTTCCAAATCACTGCATGAAATGTCTCTCTGCACATGTTGCTTGTCCCAGATTTGTCTATGGATTTTTTTGTTTTGTTTTGTTTTTACATTTCATTTGCTATTAAAAAGGGGATGTTTACAATATGCTGCTTCATTTACAGTAACTGTATTTGTAACTTCCACTGTAAGTATCATAGTATTAAAGCAGTAGATGAAAAGAATGACGCCTTCTTTTTTTCCTACCTCATTCTGTCACTGTCTGTTCACTGTCCTACTGCATCTGTACATAGATAGCAGATAATAATAATTTCTATTTCTGCCATGTCATCACCCCTTAGGTCTCTGCATCTCTAACCTTCTTTTCTCATCTCATCTTTCTTTTCTCCTTTCCTGTTGCCATCCACATTCTCTGCTAATATAATAGAGATGGGTTGTATATATAAACCCTGATATGAAGTGTTTACAGCTGAAAACAGCTACAAGATGACTCAGAATGACTCAAATGCTTTAATGATGGACTCAAGCTCAAACAGGAGGCAGAATTATGCTTTTAGAGAAGGACTTAATTATTTAATTTTAAATGTAATTATTTTCAAGTGCAGACTTTTTAAAATTACAACCATTTCCCTTTTTCTTGTTTTCAATTGTAACAATCTATGTCCTTATTCACTCTTGAATAATCCGACAGATGTACGTAGTGATATTGTTATCCTATAGATAAATCCACTCATGCTGTGGCGCGTTCTGCCCTGAGGTCACATAGATCCAACAGTAACACCCACGCTGCACGGATATACAGTATATGCTGTAAAATGTGATCCATCACTGGAGATAAAACCCTGCTGACATGCCATTTGTCTCCCTCTCAGACGGCTTCTTACTTGCTGTTTTCTCTGCTCCGATCTGCTGATCATCACTTTCCACTTATGGACCTTATTTGTAAAAGGAAGGTGGACTGATATTTCTGCCTCAGATTCTCTCTGATTTATCATGAGCTGAAACTAATTAATTTAATTGAATTATCCAGGGTATTAATGCAGAAAACTTCAGATTGTTGTGTTCTTATAAAATGGTTTTACAGTAAATAATAAAGTTGAGACTGTTTTTATATTTTATAAATAAAGCCATCTGCTTTGGTAAATCTGAAGAATGGTACAATGAAGGAGTCTTAGGTGCTTCACCTCCATCTGGTATTTTACAAAAAACAACTCAAATTCATTTTATGGGAAGCTCAGTTCTTCATTAAGACCAAGTTAAAATGAGTTTAATGGGTATATGGGTCAGTGAAAAATAATGTTTGGCAAGATGAGAAAGTCAAAAACTTGTTAAAATATAGTTTTAAGAAGTGTTCATCGGGTCTCTCAAAATGTACATTTTGGGTTCATGTTAGTTTTTTGTCATTTAAAAGTCCATTTGTATCATTTATTTTTTACAAAAATCACAAAAAATGTAAATATATAATCAGTCATTCATCTTCTATACCTGCTTATTCCTCATTAGGGTCACAGGGGTCTGCTGGAGCCAATCCCAGCACATTACAGGTGAGAGGGAGTGATACACCCCAGATGGTCACCAGCCAATCATCACACATTCACACCTACAGGCAATTTAGAGTCTCCAATTAACCTCAGCATGTTTTTGGACTGTTGGACCGCTTAGGGAGTATTCTCTTTATGAGACATGACTTTGTTCTTAATGTTCTTAATTTCACCTGGGATGAGGTAGAACTCCATTGAGAAACAAGTCATCAGTTATTTTGGATTGTGGCTATTGGTTCTCAGAAGTTTCTGCTTTGTGGTTTCCTGTAAATGTTGTCTTCTTTATAGTCAAATCTACAAAATTTACTTTGTCTTTGGATTATTTCACTGTAAAATGAAGGTGTTATGTGAGAGGGCAATATATTATTAAGAAACTGCTGAACAGAGAAGCTTAATGAAGAACTGAGCTGCTTCTGTTTTCTGTGAATCCAACCAAATACATAATCAAATATTGATTGTTTCTATTGAATTTCTGTTTCTATTATAGCACCTCCCTCATTGAATGAGTGCTGTCAATGTATTGGCTTCCTGATAGATTACCTCCCAGCCCTAGAAACCAATCAGACACTGCTTCTGCATGGAGGAGGCTAAGGTTTTGAATCTGTGCCATTTTTGTTTGACTCTGAAGATGATGCAGTCATTTTGTTATAATAAAGTACTAAAGTAAACCGGTTGCTGCAATATTTTTATTAGGTTAATGGTCAGCTTGACTACAATAAAACTCAATGCTGCGTTTCACCTCCTTCATATCTACTATCAATAAATATATTTACAGTACATACTCTGTATTACACATAAAACAGCTCCTATTTAATTAAAAAACATCAATAACCTATGGAAACCATTTTATATGTATTTCATACAGAAGCAAATGTTTGGTTAATGTTTGGTTGTTTGGTTAATCCCTTGTGTAATTATTTACATGCACCATTCTGTTGTTTTTCAGTTCATATCCTTGTTTATTTTTTAATTTCCCAGCTGCCCTAATTTCGCAATATTTGCTTCTTCCCTTATTGTCTTCTCCTTCCATCAATAAAAACACTTCCTGAAAATGAACTGTGGAGTGAGGATGGAATATTTATCATTTATTTATTCTCTCTCCACTGTTCCTATATAATATTCTGTGCTTTAACAGACTTAAAGCAGCTTAATGACAGTGGTGATATTTAATGATTAACTTCTAAGTAATTCTACTTGCACAAAAGAACTCACTCCATCCCCCTGGTGATTTGGTTTATTTACTCGGGTTTGGATTGACACAAAGATTCAGAGACTTCTCTCAGTTAATAACTGATATAATTATTTCTGTTTTAATTAACTGAGCAGCACAGACAAATCGGTTGAATGGTTAATAATAACACTATTAGTCTCTACTTATTATTTCACCATGGTTAAGGTCACCAGCAGCAATTAGCATGTAGCCTGAATGGAAGAACAAGAAGGCAATTTAGTGGAACTGAATTTCACAGGGAGACGATAAAATAAATAAGTGAAACTGGGTAATATCTGCAGTAATACTGCACCGTTGATTCGTAATGAGTTCAACTGAACAACAAGGGAAGTATGATTTTAACTATTAAATTATAATTATAAACCACTTAAAATAAAACAAAAATAGGTGATTACAGTTTGGAGGGGTTATAAGCGTAATAATTTAAAAAAGCCATTTGGGTGCATCTGTGTCTCTAATAGATAATTATAGATATATTTTTAATTGGGGTGTTGGTATTTTTTTTTTTGCCTCAGAGCATCAGTAGAAATTCTCATACTCATCTTCACTAACTTAACCCTCTACAGTAGTTAACTGAATATTTTTATTTTATCTGGAATAAATGGGTCTGTAGTTTATTGACTCTGGACATGATTCTGGTTATGAAGAAATGTCCTAAAATGTTAAACTACTTTAGAGCCATTATAAAAGCGTTAAAGTTAAACACGATAAAGTGAACAACCTCATATTTCAGAAGGCTAAATGTTCCTTTAACAAACTGTTAACACATGTCATTCTTGTACTTGATTCATAGTGTTTCCAGGGAGGAGATACCTTCCACCTGCTCTGGCTTTAAACTTCTTCTTCCGCCATTTCTCCCCCAACAGTCAGGACAGTGAGAGATCGAGGCCAACGTCCATGTAGTCCTCGCTGGCCAGACAGAACATAGAGACCATTTCACAGAGATACAACATCACTTCCAGAGGAACAGGTGCTTCTTCCTCTTTAGAATTACAAAGAGGAAGAACTCAGCCAAAAAAAATCAGTTCATTAGGGCAGCCATCTTTACATTTGAGATAATGGTGCAAACTTCTGACATTTACAGCCCAGTATGACGAGTGTGAATCAATAAATGTGACGAATCCACAGAGCAGTTTAATGATGTGCTTCCTCCTTCATACAACCTGTCCTGACCTGCAGTAATGAGCTGCAGTTGCTGTCTAGTTAGAGATTACATACTACACTTACTAAACTTAAAGTTCACATGCATTATTTTGATGTTTAACTAGTGCTCCTTTCCTTGCAAAAAGCTGCCCCAAAATTATTTTAAAATATTATATATACATACGTTTACATATACATATATGTATATATATATATAGCTACAGTTTTCTTCCTTCCTGCTTTTCCTAGTGCATTTGTGTGTTTTCTGTGTGCACATTACTGCCACCTGTATATCACTGGAATAGTGTTAAGCCATCATGTACGAGGACACAGATTCATTAAAATTCAGAAACACCAAAAACTGATCTGGTTGTGATCTGTGGTTTTAAAAGTAAACAGACACACATACACACACACTCACACATACACACACACACACACACACAGACAGACACACACACACACACACACACACACACACACACACACACACACAGTTCCCTGGCAGATGATGCATTTGGAGGCAGGTGGGTTTAAGTCTCAAAGGGAGTGTGTTAAGGTTACAGTGTGTGTGTGTGTGTGTGTGTGTGTGTGTGCGCGCGTGTGTGTGTGTGTGTTTACGTTTGCATGAGTCCGGTGATGAAGAGGTCACTTCTAGATTTTCTCATTTGTGGAATCATCTGTTCTCAGGATCTTTTATGGCTTAGCAGGAGAAATAACACAGCTGTGTCCAGAACTTCTCACTTATTGTTTTTGCATATTTACATGATAAGTTTGAATATTACAATATTGAGTATGGCTACACTCCATATGCCAACAGTGCTGTTTGCTTCTCTCTTGTGTGTTAACAAATATCTTTATATATATATATATATATATATATATATATATATATATATATATATATATATATATATATATATATATATATATATATATATATATATATATATATATACCTTAGGACCCTTGTATATATATGTTCTGTTTTGTCAGCAAGTCATGTTCAATAAAGTGAAACTTAAACAATAAAAAAGAAGATGTAGAAACATTAGAAATTATTTCCAAATAATATTAAAAGTTGGATAAAATTAGGCATATTTGCTATTTGATCTGATTTGATGAAGCTTCAATTTCCCAGAGGGAACCTCCAAAGGATCAATAAAGTGCAGAACTATTATAATAGTGTTCTATTAAGACCTATAGTTTTCACTGACAGTTATCATCATATTTGACTCATTTTTGATGCCACAACAACTCAGACAATAACAGCTCCAACAGACAGGAGGGTGTGAAGGGCGATGACGTCATCTCACTGCAGTTCACCAGCTTCACCAGGAGGTGGTGATGTTTGGACAGGGTTCTAAAACCCAACCAGACACACTGCAACAAAAGCCCAAGATAAAAGGAGATGTACATGTAGTCCACTAATCAGAGTAAAAATATTGTTTTTGCTTATGTTGATGCAGTCAGATTATATTATTTAAGACTTATTATAAAGTCTTGAGATAATTAAAGGATCACTTAAAATATGTCTGGAATTAGTTTGAGTGATTGTTTATAATTTGGGTAACACTTTTGCTGTGGGTGTCAAAAAGAAAGATGTGCTTTATGGTCAGAAAACTGGAGAAAGATGAACATTTTATTTGAACATTTATAACAAATCAAAGAACTGGGGCAGCAGTCTTTGGCTAGTTTTTTAACAGAATATTGAAAGCTGCACTGACTTAGCTTCCTGTTGTTCAGGTAAATTGATTCTGGGAAGTCTGAGAAGTCACTCAGTGCTTTGATGGACTATGTTAGCAGGTGGAACTAGAACTCTGACAGTTTCTCTTTCCATTTACTTTTTTTAGATGAAAACTTAAGCGAACTTTAGAAATCTTACAAAAAAGAAAATATTAATTCAGGTGTGTTTTCATCCACTGGTTTGGAGTGAATTAACTAAATGTAGTTTGGTCAGAAGGTGGTGTAGAGGCTACATTACATATGGCAATAAAAAACAAAAAGGAGAATAAGAGGTTGCTAGTCAATAAAACCAAGACAAATTAAGACATCTTCATTAATTTGGTTGTCAAACTGTAATAGTTCTTTAGTTTATATTTTTTTAGTTAATATAGATCGTATTTCATGCTGTCACAAATAAATGCATATGGGAAAATCTATGTAAAGCAGGGGTGTCAAAATGCAATCCAGAAGGGCCGGTGTGGGTGCAGGTTTTTGTTCCAACCAAGCAGTAACACACCTTAAATGTTCACTACTTTTTCACAAATTATTTCACGTTGTATTAACTATGTTTAGAAAAATGAAACAACAGCTTAAGCGAGTGTAAATACTTTTTGTGATATTTAATTTTTTTTTTTATTTTTCAGTTTCCATCAACTTTTTCTAATGTCAGTCAGTCATTTTCTATACCTGCTTATTCCTCATTAGGGTCGCAGGGGTCTGCTGGAGCCTATCCCAGCACGTTACGGTGAGAGGCAGGGATACACCCCAGATGGTTATCAGCCGTTCGTGGGGCACACACACCATTCACTCACACACTCACACCTATGGGCGAATTAAGAGTCTCCAATTAACCTGAGCATGTTTTTGGACTGTGGGAGGAAGCTGGAGTACCTGGAGAAAACCCACGCAGACACGGGGAGAACATGCAAACTCCACACAGAAAGGTCCCAGACCCAGGACCAAGGAGGTCTTGAACCTGTGACCTTCTTGCTGTGAGGCAAGAAGGTCCCCTGCGCATTTAGTTTAGTTCCTGATGAGTAAATCATACTGGTAAAAAGGGAAGAAAGGTAATATAAAAATTGTTAAATATTTGTCAATGTGCAACAATACAGACACAAAGGCACAAATACCGAAAAGAAAGCTTTTAAAAGTATTGAAAGTCTAAAGCCTTACTAAAACGTGCTAAAAGTCATTTCCAGCTAGGTTTGCTGTTTTCCATTTTCGGGGGATAATCAGTTTGGTGCCATCTACGTTTTAGATAACATTGTTCTCATAGCAAGATAAAGCCATAAATACTCATAATTTAAAAACCAATTCAAGCATGTTCGATGTGAATGACCCTTTAGCCTGAACACAATATAAATTACAGTGAATCTTATTTTTTTCCCTTTTTTTTGCAGTGCAGTACAGGCAGGTCCGGAAGGCTTTATCCTTTTATCTCCCTCACCACCAATCAAAAACTCCCCTTTACAAGACCCCCGCTTGCTTGTCAATCACTCCCCTCAGGCAGTAGGTTGGATCGAGACAAAAGAGGGAGGGAGAGAAAGGATGGATAAAACAGGGAGGGAGGGGGTGAAAGTGGTTGAAAAACACAGGGATGTGAGATCGCAGCATGTAGAGTAATCGCTGAGAGTGGATCCACTGTCTTGAACAGAGATGAATGAATGAGGTCAGGGACGCCCCTGAGAATAAAGAGAAAGAGATAGAAAGAGAGGAGCTCAGAGTGAGAGAGAAAAGGGGGATAACAGGACGTGGGATGGAATAAATGCATGAGGTGGACAGTGGCAATCAATTAACAGCGAGGTGGAGAGGAAACATGGAAATGTGGAAAGAAAGTATGCAAGGAGTGGAAAAGAAAAGAAAAGCCAACATGAAAGAAGAAAAACAAGAAAAACACTTTCTATTTTGAATGCATGTGTACATTCATTAAATGGGCTCATTTGTATAGCAGCATTCTAGTCTCCTAAAAGCTCAAACACTTAAAGTGTCACCCTTTCACACACATTCACACACTGGTGACGTTGGCTGCCTCCCGCTCATCAGGATATTATCTAGTCAGTCTCACACTGACAGTGCAGCCAATAGGAGAAATGTTGGTTTAGCATCTTGACCAAAGACACATCGACATGCAGCCTGGAGGAGACAAGAATCAATGAGTCGTCCACCTCTGAACCACAAGTGTGTTCCTGCCCAGTATGTTTAAATGCTGCCTAGAAAAACATTTACTGTGTCAATCTCACTATTGAAGTACATGTGAATTCGACTGAAATCAAAGTTAAATTACTGTAATGCATTGATTTTTGCTGTAACACAGTAATGTAAGGCATTACAGGAAAACAAATCTGTACGAATATCAATAACATACATTACAATGTGTTTTTAACCTGGAGTGAAGTGGTCGTTTGTTTTGTTTTGTTTTCTTCTTCATACAAATTCACTAAAATCAGCACAAGATCAGCTGCAGTGAAATGTTTCACTTCCTTTTCCTTTTGGCTCATCAGACAGAAGATGGAGATGAATGAACCTGCAGAAACGTTGGATAGCACATTCTCCACATGGACACACACTTTTTTTGAAAACTTGTCAGCAAAGTCCCTGTTGTGACTCAGCAATAATGACAAAGGTGAGTTATATTTAAATTACCAAATCCATATTTCCATTTTTTTTGGTGAGAGTAACTTCAAAGTAATGCAATAGTAGTGTAATGCCTTACATTTTAAATACAGTAATATTGTAATGAAATGAATTACTTTGAAATAACAGTAACAAGTAGTAAATTATGCATTACATTTTTGAAGTAACTTGTCCACCACTGGGGACAACACACCAAAATAATGTGATTAGAGTCAATCTACTCCTGCCTGTCTAGTGTCTCTGGACATGATGATCTGTGCAACTCCAAACTCGAAAATCTATTAGAAACTTTATTACAGAGGTCTCCAACCATGCTGCTGGAGAGCTACGCCCCTGCATTTTTAAGGAATCACCAGACTCAAACATATATGATTCTAATCCTCAACTCATTATCAAGCAGCAGAATCGTGTCTAGGACTTGATAGAACCCTAGACACGATAGTTAGTTGTTAAAATCAATTGTTTGAGTGGGGAGAGACTCAGGCCCAGTCTACATGAATATAGGTATTTTTGAAATTAAACTTTTATGGCCTTTGGTTGAAAAAAAATCCTGTCCACACCACCAGTGTAATAAAAGAATATCACAGCAAAATCTGCCTCATAAAATGTCATGCATATGTCAAAACAGTAGGTGGTGGTACCACTCCTAACAGGAAAGAGACTTTAGCCAATCATAAGGCTAGAGCGCTCCACACGTCTCCATGGATACAACTTCCTGTATACCATCAAACAATGTCAACAAGAAACTGCGATACATGTTTAACTTTTTTTTGCGGAAATTATGTCTACAAAAGACAAAAGTTGATCAGACAGTTACAAAAGTTTGGCTTGGAAGAGGAATCTATGAAAATCATTTTAGAAATAGGGTCAAGTGGGAGGAGAAGATGATATCTCTTCTAGATTATGTAGTAGGATATAATACATTGAAGTACTAGTCCTGCAGATGACAGCAATGTAACTTTTTTAGAAAAGAAGAAGAAACATTCCTGTCCACACATGACAGCTGAAATCTGAAATAAATAAAGCTGCCAGATAAACATAGTGGAGGAGGAAGTACAAGATTTCCCTCTGATGTTTAGTGGAGTGAAGCATAAAGTAGCATCTCAAGCACTCAAGTAAAGTAAATAATAATAATTGATTTTCCACCAATGGAAAACAGGTGATAATAAACTTGTGATGTGGGGAGAGTCAACAGTATTTTTTTTAACTCTCTATTGCATAGTGTATATATGGTAACAAGTACTTCATCTTAATTTTTTAAGAGAAAGCTGTTGTATAAAATCATATAAAATGTTTTTACAGTTAGGTGCGAAAAGGTGGCTTTAATTTTGGAAGGACAGACAATTTATGAAGTCACAACAACACAAAGGTGAAATTGGATTTTCACAAAATAAAAAAAATTAACTCACTATATGGGCTAAGTAAACTTTATTTATTATTATTATTTTTTTTTAACATTTTTTTACATAAATTTAAAAAATAAACAACTTATAACACAAAAGTTTTTTTTTTTTAATATGCTAAATTAGATTTGTTGCCATATGGCAACAACATGCAAATATGGAAAATACATACAACCTAATAGAGTCCCATTGACTTACATAGCATGAAACTATCCTGAGACTGAGATCCTGAGATGTTTACAACTTTTCCTTATATTTGTTAAATATATCTATTATTTAGGCCATTTTAAGTAATAAAAACATTCAAAACATTTTTTAACATGTCTAAGTAATAATGCATGCAATAGTGTTAGGGGTTAATAGGGTTAACGTCAACTTCCTGTGAGTGTCTGGTGCTTCTTACTAAATATACGAAATATACCTTAGGACCCTTGTACCTGTGCCTGTTATATTATCGTGTGTGTGTCTGAACCGGAGTACCCGGTGAAAACCCATGCAGACACGGGGAGAACATGCAAACTCCACACAGAAAGATCTAGGACCAAGGAGGTTTTGTAATATGGCCGATAATTTTTAATCAACACTTGATAAAATGCTGTTTAATAATGAATATAAAAAATGTATTTTAGATTAAACATCACAAAAAACACACAAATACTGTATATCTCAAATAACAAAATGTTCTTCCAGTAGTTCCAGTAGTTTTGCTAAATTTGCAAAATTTGGACTTTTGCTAAGACACTATTCCGCTAATTCAAAGAAAAAAAAATCAACTACTGCATCTGTCTGTAGTATGTAATACCTCCATTTACAAATTTACATTTATAAAGGATTGACAGTGTAAGAGAGTGTAGAAATTCATGTTGTTTGTTTACTATATTTATCAAATTATATTTTAGGTTACAGAAGAATATTTTTTATACATTATTATGAAGTTCATTCAGTTAAAAACACACTAACTTTTGTTTAGGCATGTAGGCATGTGAGGTTTGCCTTTATTATGAAATGGTCAGTTTTTCCATCTAGGACAAACTAAATTAGCTTCTTATATTGTTTTTTTTCTCATTTTATTTTGCATTCTGATATATCTTATTGTTAAACATAAGAAAAGAAGATGTTGGAGTTTTGGGATTTTGTCGCATCAGTCTGGTTCCTCAGTGCCACGTACAGGCAGCGTAATATATCAGTTCTTTTAGGAGTAGGGAACAGTACATTCAGTTGATTGCTTTTGATTAGAAAGAACTACAAGGACTTGACAGAAATGGAATATAATATTCAGTATGTAGTTGACAGATTTTTCAATTTGATCAAATTAAGAATTGTGGTCTTTTTATTACATTGAGCCGTTTTCATCTAAATGGTGAACAGGTTGCACCACCACCATGTTTCTACAATAGCCCAGAACAGACAAATCAAACAATGGGTCTAGGGATAGACCTTTTTTGTCATTGTTAATGACCACTGTCATAGGCTCTTGTACACTTGAGGTATTCACCTGGTTGAAATCTGCAATCTCACCACTAGATGCTTCCTGTAACTACCCACTGTATCTTTAATATCAATGTTAATATCAACGTTCTGTTTCCTTACACAATCTGTTATGTTTGTAAAGTATTGTGACTGAGATCCAGTTGAATGTGACATTTTACGTCTCATATCAGCCCCTATTTATATTTTTTGCACTATTTATGTCAGCAGGACAGCATATGTGGGATCAACTCACTGGATTTCTTGACAGTGAGAAATAAATGTAATACCAGCCTTATTCTTTCATATCAATATGAAATAGTGTAAATGATATGAACTTAAAACCATCGTACAGTGTTGATGTTTTTCTAGTTTTGTTTTTCAGTGTGAGTCCTCAGAGGGAGATGTTTGGAGTGAATGTACAGCTGCATGACACAGACCTCCAGCTCCACCTCTAATAGTCATGACTAAATTTCATGGAACAAGCACACAGGGATTGAGCGGAAACAGCGCTGCACTTAAATTGATTTCAGTACGAGGAAGAGGGTGCGACCAAAGGGAAACTGCAGATATCACCCAGGCTGCTAGTGTGGAATAATCTCTCAGTGGCAGAGACTCAGCAGGATTCAACATGTTGAGTGTTTTCTCAATCGTGCCCCTTCAATTAATTTCCCAAACAGTTGTGAATGCAGCTGTCAAGAGCAGCAGCAATGTAAATGACGCGCAGGAGATGGGTGGGGGTTTGGTCATGACAAGGATGGAGAAGGGGGTTGGGTGGGTAGGAGAAGCAGGGCTCGTGTTATTCAATAATTGAATAAATTTAGGATTGAATTGAATTAAATTGTATAAATTAGAATTCCGGGTAAAGCTAATTGCTATGAACTGCAGTTGCTTTCCCCAAGGCTACTATATAGCTGGGGGTTGAGGTGGGGGCTGGGTGGAACTGATGTTTTTCCCTTGAGTAGTTGGGAGAAATTATTCTGCAATTTTTGTTGTTTCATAGACATTAAAAGCTTGTCATATGTACATCACATTCCTATAGCTATTGTGCTGTTAGGTGTATTTCCACAGACATTCTGGAAATAAAAAATATTACTCCTGCTGCTGCAAAAGGAGAAAAGGACGAAAAAAACACTACAGACAGCAATTTAACACATCAAATCTGACCCTCACAATCAAAGAGCAAAGCCTTTCTATAGATGCATTTTTTTCTGATAGTGAACAATCATTCGGGGAGGAATCCATCATAAAACCAATTTCTATGTCCACAGTAACAGAATATAGACCTCAATTCAATGCAGCCACAAGGGCAGGTAGTGTTCCAGGAAAAAGAGAAAATAGACTGCCTCACTCCTTCTTAATATAGTAATATTATAACTCAATAAAAGCATGAACTGATCATAATAACATAGAAATGATATTAGCTAGAAAATCTTTCTGAAAAATACAGCAGCAAAAGTAGAGGTTGAAATAAAATAGATCCAGATTTCCTGGAGTTTAGTCCAACAGTGGCCAGGAGCATTTAATAAATACGTTGGCAATTAAATCATATTCAATCACAACAAGGTGCTAAGCTGTTTGCTGATGGAGATGTGGCAGTGTGTAGCAAACATGTGGCCCGGGGTCCAAAACCGGCCGTCAAGTCCAATCCAGCCCACTGGAAGACTGCACAAAGTGTGACAAAAACAGACCACTTTGTTTTTCTTACCAGAAACAGGAAATCAATGAGCATCTTTCAGGACTCAAGAGATAAAATATTGACAGTTTTGTAAATGGTTTAAAGGAAGGAAATAACTTCACCTGTTTCTTAAAAATACATATAGTGAGTAAAGGTTTTGAATTGAAATGCAACAGTAGACTGACTGAATATGGAATAAAAGACATCATATTGTTGAAATCAGTTTTTTTCTCAAGTCATTGCTCCTGTTTTGTAAATTGAAGGTTATTTAATAGTGTTCAGATTTATACTGTTCATTTAGATAAAAAGGAAGAGAAATTTGTAGGTTTTATTTATGCAAATAAGTTTTACTGGTCTGGCTGACTTGAGATCAAATTGCACTATATATGGCCCAGGGACTAAATTGAGTTTTACTCCCCGAGACAGCGACTGAGACAATGAAATACGATGCAGGAGGTTACAGATTAATGCATTTAAGGAACAACAGAAGCAAAAATGCAGCGGAGCAGTTCCTAAAACTCATTTTACAGCTCTGGAAAGTTTTCATGGCAACATCTGTTTCATCTATGGTCAGAATGATCACAGGAATAACAGCTGAATAGAGCATTAACATTACAAATTAATCCACTAAGAATGTACAGCTGCATAATTTTGATTGGCCGGTGCAGTAGTGTGACGTCTGGTTGTTTCGGTGGGTTCAACCTGACAGCTGTTGTATTTTTTGCTGAGTCTTACATTCCCAGATTCTCTGTGACGTAATGTGACGTCATCGCACAAATCTCATTTTGAAGGCGTGAAGCTGTTAAGTAAATGGTGAGTCGTTTATTTTGAAAGAGTCCTGAGGAGCTGCTGATTAGGCCAGTGGAGAACAAAATATAACAAGTGTGTGTCTGTGCGTGTGTGTGTCTTTGGGGCATCAGTTAACTGGGTCCATCCCTCCTACAGTGGAGATGGTCAGATTTAATCTGATAAACTCTCGATGCAACAGCTGTCAACCAGACCAGGCCTGTCGCTGACCTGATCCCCTCCCCCCCCTCTCCTTCTCTAATGCCTTTCTCTGCCTCCATATCTATTCTGTCTATCCGAGCCTCATCCAGTACATCAGTGTGCATGTGAATGTACTTAATAACTGAGGACAACTCATGTACATCTCACGTCCATTATCCATCTAAATCTCTAATCCAGCAAATGAGGATCTGGTTCAATAAAGCTTTTTTTAACAAATAAAATACTGCCTTGTGGTCATATGTAGCCATTACGATGCTTCAGATATAGATGTTGTTGAAGCTATAAATAAAACTATAAAGCTAAAATGGTTGCTTCACACACATCCTAAACCTGGCATCATAGAAGATCCATAAAATCAGTTTCAAGTGCCAACAATTCAGTATCCAATCAAATATGAAATATGGTCACAACCTCCCCTTCTGTTCCTGGGTTATGAATAATCCCCAGAAAAGTAACATTGACGTCACAGTTGACCTTTGACATTTGGATGTAAAATGTCTTTATCATTTTATCCAATTCGACATTTGCATGATACTTCTTCATAATGATCTTGATCTTTGAGCACCTAATTTCATATTTCAATTCACCTTTGGATCTAAATTGATGTTTGTGCCAAATTTGCAGAAATTCCCTCAAGGAATTTCTGCAAATTTCTGTCTGTTTGGACAAACAGACAGATGGACAAGCTGAGCATAAAAACAAACACACACACACACACACACACACACACTCTCTCTCTCTCTCTCTCTCTGGCATACATGCATTGTACAGTTGGCCCATCAGCAGATGCTCTGATGAAGATTGAATTACTGTGAGTGGGCTGAAGGCCATTTAGTGTTCTGCTGTATGACACTTTAGCAGCTGATGACCACAACAGTCAGTGTTGAAGAGATTGAATTTTTGACCTTTTCATTATAGTAAAGTGTCACAGGGCTCCTGCTGCCTCAGAAATCTTTGCTTATCTCTGGATATAAGGATGGATTAAGTCATCTATGGTTGCAAGAAATTCAGAAATCACAGCTTCTTTAAAGCATTGATATTAAGATATGATAAGCAAATGTACCAATGTTATTGTTATATTCTAGGATGGAATTTATTTGATAGATTTTATTGTTTTAGTTGAGTTTATCTGAATTCTGAGGTGCCGTCAGGCAGTTATCAGTGCAGCCATCTCTACCAATAGGTCGACTGATCAATCGTTTGACCATGTAATGGCCTCTTCTTTGGCCACATAGTCGGCTGAATGCCGGTAATCCTTTGACACTTATTTATACTTTAGTTTTATATTAATTTAGCTTACATTATTACAAATACATATTACAAATAACAACATTCCTAGTTTTCATTTAGCATACACGATTTATTCAGAAGTTTTAATACAATAGTTGTGTTTGTACACATCTTTTTATGACCCTGTGGGTCATAAAAAGATGTGGAGGATGAGACTAACTGGGCCGGACCAATGCCTGCCACATTATTTGAGGGGTTAAATTTGAGTTATACAACTTATTTTCTGATTAGATGATTTTTTTTAGATTTGTTTTCTTTGGGGGTCTTTTGTTGTTAAAACATGTTTATGCATTTCTCTTTTGCCTTGTAAATTGTGATTATTTATTATGAAGTTGGGTTGTTTAATGGGTTTATTTGTGTATCCCTTTAAGTTGGAGAGTTATCTGAGCAGCCAATATATAAGCTCCTGCTCCGTGTTTAGTGAGAGAACTGTTTTTGTTTGAGTTCATGCTATGTTGAAGTACATTTAATAGACCTCTGTTATAGGCCTAGTTATAATTTATCACTTTGTAAGATTTCTTCTTTTTTGGGTTAGTAAAACCTCCTTTTTGCTGCTTGGTTCCTTACAGGCCAGTTACTTGGTGCCAATAGAATGTTTTTGGTAGAACAGCTCTGTATCACAGGATAGGGCTGAGCCACACACACACACACACACACACACACACACACACACACACACACACACACACACACACACGCACACACAACAGTACACTTGCTACTGAAAATACAAAAATACTTTACCAATACATCTGTTTAACAATCATCAACATTTAATAAAATGATATTTTCATCTCCTTTATCCATATTATCTCTTCCACCTCCAGTATGTTGTGCCAAGTCTCAGTGTGCTTGTTAAACTAACTAGTGTATTGTGACAACAAAGCTAAAATGAAAGCTGCCTGTTAGTTCACTATGAAAGCTGCTCTTCCTCACTCATCCTCGTGTACCTGCAGGCAGTGAATCACCTCATCATCAGAGGACAGGAGGAAGGGCTGATCCTGACTGATGATATCGGCTGATTTATCAGTTATTGGATTTTCCCTGCTCCACACTATCCTTGTTATATCAGCCTTTAAAAATCCACTACCGGTCGACATCTGCTGCTAACATTCAGACCCTGATGGAGATGTGATTACAGTCTGTAGTCAGTACTTTACAGAGAGATGTAGAGGCACAACTGTGAGAATAGTGTGACCACATCTCTCAAGTGTAGCTGATGTGACTGCAGGTAAAAGCTCAGAGGAGGCTGTGTACAGGGAGAATGAGTCATGGTGCAGGAGTCACTGGAGTGCACAGCTCCAAAAATAAAAAAAAAAGTTTATTGCAGCCAATGTATAAATAATACAAATTCATGAATGCAGATGCACATACATACAGATGCAGAAGCTGCCTGCTCCATTATTATTATTACATTTTAACATTAAACAAAATGAAAGTTTTGAAACCGAACTTCTAAGTCCCCCAGTTAAAAAAAAAAAAAATCCTGTCCACATTTTTTATCACACCAGTGTGATAAACAATGTCATGCACATGCCAAAGCAGTATGTGGCGATAGAACTCCTAACAGGAAGGAGATTTTAGCCAATCACAAGACTAGAGCGTGCCACACATTGCCATAGATACAACTTCAGGTTTACCGTCACACAATGTGACATCAAACAATGTGGACAAAAAATTGAGATACATATTTTACTTTTTTTGCGGAAATTATGTCTACCAAAGACAGGAGTTGATCAGACAGTTGCAAGAGTTCAGCTTGGAAGAGGAATCTCTGAAAAGCATTTTAGGAATAGGGTCAAGTAGGAGGGGAAGATGATATTTCTTCTGGATTATATAGTAACATAACAAAGTACTGGTCCTGCAGATGGTAGGAATGAAACTTTTGGATGCCTTAAAACAACAAAGAAGAAACAGCAACTGTGGTTTTCCCCTCTACACATGACTGCTAAAACCAGACTTTTGGAACAAGTTCACCCTGGACTCTGGTTAAAAAAAAACTCTGGTTTCAGGAGCCTACAACAACAGTTATGTCTGGATGAAAGGCCGGAACCATGTACTCTCATTTTCCTGGGGCTGTAACTGGCTGTAACACCAGTGCACAGATTAAGGTTAATGAGCACGCTGATTTTCAGGTATTTGTACTTTGTTACTTGACACCTCTGGTTTTAACAGCTAGTACAGTCTGGTAAATGCAGAAAAAGACACCACTTATTACCATATCACCATTTTACAATATCCAAAAGACAATATCAATTTGAATATCACAATATTGATATTTTATTAGAGACACATTAAGTAGCCTTGAAGAAAAGTATTTATCCACCAGGACTTGCTGGAAAATGCTTTTGTCAGTGGGCAGTATGGTTGCAAAGGTACGGAAGATTTCTGGTAAATTTTCAGTAAATTTCCAGAAACATTCCACGGGAAGTTAAGCTGGGGAATTCTGGAAATATTCAACATTTAGCACATAACTTACCTTATCTAGTTAGGTACCATATGAATGCATTTTATTTATTTATTTATTTTATTTAATATTTTCAAGTTAATCATTCATCCATCCTAGACCAAATATATTTATCCCATAATAATATAATACATCATAGTGTGGTGAATGTACAGGTCACAACTCACCCACCACAGAGTTTGTGAGTTGCTGGATTATCTATTAGATGAGGGAAACCAAAAAATACCATTAACCGTGTAGCAGCTGAGCAGTTTAAGGCTCAGGTAAAGCACCTATTACTGTGACTATGGGGATCATGATAATGGATGAATTTAAAATATGTTGAACTATCCCTTTAAAGCTGGTTGTTTTTGTAAAGATCACATTAATTCCCATATATTCCCGTTAATGCCCATGGAAGGTTTCCAACTTTGAAAATTCCCAGCAACTTTAGTGGGCAGTAACACCATATTTTCCATTTCACTGCTTTGACATTGATATAGTAACTTCCTGAATAGACTTTGAAGTATCTTTTAGCCTGCAATCGTGTGTCATTAAGCCATGAAATTGTGTTTATCTTAATTCTCCTCAGGATTACTGGGAGGAGGCAAAATCTGTCAGTGTCCCAACTCATCTTCAAGTTGTCTATTAAAGTCCTTTTATTAGCCTGCATCTCTAAAAAATTTACATTCAGGCCCCCTGCCAGCACACACACTCACACTTTCATTTTAAACATGCAAGCTGGCACGCAGCCATGCACATATGCTAATCCACTCATTTTCTCCATCTCCTTTGCCATCACATTCACACACTCACTCCTATCAAAGTGCATATCCAGCATTAGTGACTAGGAAGGAGCAGCGGGGAGTTGAGGGGTGTGTGTTGAGTGTGTAATGAACCCCCATTGAGCTGAAAGCATTCTATAGTGTGTGCGTGTGTGCTTCATAAGTTGGCCTGAAACCGTGGGATCATGTACATTCTCACACACAAACACATCCATCACTCTGTCCAACGCCCTGCTACACAATGTTTCATCTGGATCCACCAAAGGTAAAACAAGATAGATATTATTTTTTAAGGACTGTGACTGATAAATTATATATAGAAAGAAATAAAAAAATCTACTTAAAGCCTTGTTTTTGTGGTAACTAAATGAAATAAAGATATAACTTAGCAGCAGTCAGGGACATGTGTATTGGTGACAGATGCTGCTAAATTATTACTGGCCAGTGACAGTCAGTGAGACCTATAACACATATCAGTCACATTAATCACATCAATCAATCATTTCTCAAGGCTCAGCTACGTCTGAAGAACAGCAGGACGTTAACCTTCTCTCAGCAGGTTGGAGACAAATCTGTCAGTTTCCACTTGATCCTGACTTGATGTCATCATGCGTGTTAAAGAGAGACAAGTCCTACACATCTGGTATTAACGTGTGATCAGAGGAACAGTCATCTGTTCACACCTGGCATCAAATAGTAACCGCTACTGATCAGATGTTATTTAGTGTTGCAAAGGGGTGGAAAAGTAAATTTAAGCTAGGGAATTTGGGAAGTATTTATATTTATCTGACTCTGATACAGCACATTCATTTTCCTCCTCTTGTCTACTGAAATCTTTGGCACTTTTGAACATGTTGCTGCCTTTTTTGCAGCATTCCTCACGTGTTTTTCCACATTATACACACAAGACTTTCCCTCAACACCAGTGTGAGAAATGCTTTCACACATCAGATGGTAAACATGGCATTTGTCTGTATAATGAAATAACAAGAAAGCTGTAAAAACACTGATTCAATGGCATGAACAGGTAGCTGAACACCTGGAATGGTCAAAATACTTGACAATTGATGTATAAATTCTTATATGGTTACAGAAAAAAAGGTCAATGAAAATGAAACTTACTAACTTACCAGCTAGTTAACTACTCTATGTATATGTTTTTTTTTAAATATTTATAAGTTAAACATTAGTTCCATTATAGAACAAATAGATTAATCCCATAAACTATCGAAACTTTCTTGTCTTTATGTAGTCCACAGTAATATTGTAATGTAACAAATTACTTTGAATTGACAATAACAAGTAATAAATAACACATTACAGTTCCGGAGTAACTTTGCCAACACTGCTCAGGACAGATGTTAATACCAGGGGTGCACAGACCCACTAACACTCTTCTGTTTATTTATCTTTAAAGCATGATTCCGCACAAACACACACATACGCCTCTATATTAGCCTCTATTACAGCCAAGCTTATTTATGAATATTTAATCAGGAGTGTCAGGACTGGGGCGTAGGGATGTGATCACACCTGTCACACTCCATCCATTCACACAGAGCACAGACTTTGGTGTGAATCCAACTGTAAGCGCTTATTCATCTGCTCGACTGCGAAAAAATGAACAATGACTCACACACCCTTTTACTGCAGGAAGACAACACATACATTCTGTACATCCACCTAGTTTCACTGGTTATTTATAGGACAGCTGCCTGCTGGCTTTATGGCCCATATAGAAAGATCAGTATGGAGATTCTTTCAGAAATCAGTTCAGTCTGTATGATTTAAGGTCTCCTATCGAGTGAGATTTCATTATTATAATTTTTTTATCATAAGTAGGTCTAGTTGTTCTATAAATACTGTCCCATGTTTAAAAATGCTCAGTCCACAGAGAAATGCACACAGCTTGTGTTCAGAAACTCCTGAATGCAGCCATCAGGGCTCCTGTGAGGCTGTGATGTCACAATTAGTCACAATGCACTGACAACCATTAAAATCAGCCAATCAGAGGAGAGGCTCATTATTATTAATTAAGCAGACACAAAATGTACAATGTGGAGGGAGAAGATGTGAAAATATATTAATTTACTGTTATTGATTTACTGTTCTAAACCACAAATATGTGTCAAATATGTGACTTTATACCATATATTCCTTCAAAATACTCAGAAGTCAGTATGTCCTTTTAAGTATTAAATTAAATCCCTTACACTTGTTTTTATCTGTACTCTAATTTTCACATTATGTTGTCATCCTAAAACAAAAACATTGGCCAACTGATTAAATTCTTTCCATCTCCTCATTTTGCCTCATGTCATGTGCTTTACTTCTCAGCCAAGGCAACAAAGAATTAAGGCCAAAAGGCAATGAGACTTTCTCACATTAAGCATGTTGATTGTAGCTGGTAAACACCAGAGAAATATACAAAACGGATTTGCTTCCAACCTTCCCTCACACACACACGTTGAGGTGCCCACAGAGGCAGTTAGCACCTTTTACTTTCACGTGCCATATGATAAAAGCTGCTGAATGAAGTGATAAATGCATCCACACTTTTAGGGAAAAGCGTTTTTCCTGCATTGATGCCCCGATTTTTTCCCCTGAAAGGGGACACGATAATCTTTGGATTCTCGCTGCACTTATGATAAGTGGCTGTGTGTTGTAATGGGACTAAAATGTAAATGTGTAATTGTAAATGGACCGTAATGCCTTGCAGTCTACTACAGATCCCTATAAGGAATACGAGATGAGATGTTTTTTTTTTTTCCATTCTGCTGAATATTCTCTTCTGTTCTGCTCTGGTGAACATCCGAAGGCCTTCACCATGTTCACTGATTCAGTCATTATGTTAAAAAATCTATTCCTTCCATATCCCCATAGGGTTGGTTTTCTACCCCAGAAAGATATTAACTGCAATCTCATGCTGTTATTATAGTATGGGCTATGCAAGACTAGCTGCAATCAGACTGTCAAATTACTGATTGAAACATATATATGTAAATTGTCTACTATAATTGATATAATAGGTTGCCAATTGTAACTGTCGTTCTTTGTATCAGGAAAAGCACAGGTGACAAATGAGGGGTTATTTCTGATTTGCATAATGGAAGCCTGTCATTGGCTACTGAGGAAAGCTTATCTGTCATATTGATGACCGTCGGTCCTATCGGATCTGTGACACACACACACTTAAACATCTGATTTTGTGTTTCATGCTTTGTGTCAGGAGAGCTGAAGTGTTCCCTCTGAAATAAAAGGGATATGTGCAACAAAACTTCCTAATGCCATCGATAACGCTGCATTTGGCTCGACGCAGTCACCCGTCGCACCTTTAGCGTCGATAAATGTCTCATCCTGATGTTTTACTGCACACAAGCATGAGTATGAGAGATACTGCTGAATACCACTGCTGCAGCTCAGGGAGGAGCCGCTGGCAGACCAGCTCACTCCAGCTGTCATTCAATATGTGAGAGTTGACAGAGAGGATCGCAGGAAGGAGAGAGAGTGGGAGCGGAGATGGGGTTCAAGCCAGGGACGATGCAGTTCGGGGTAAAGTCTAGAGTAAAAGTTATCAACCAGGGCCTTTTCACAGCGAAACACAGGGATTTCAAACACAGAGGTGGCTGCTTTCTCTGTTGTAGCCCCCCCCATCCATCTGACCCTTCCCTTCTGTCACCACGTTCAAATCTCTGCTTTAAAACATACCTGCATGGAGAAGGACTGCCATGATGTCACTTATCTGTGTTTTTAGCCCTGATATCACCTTTGTGTTTTAGCTTTCCTTTCGATATTATTGTTTTAAATATTTGCTGTGTCTATTTTAATTTAGATGTTTTCAACTTTTTTTGTTACTCTTCTACTTGTTTTGTTTCTTTTGTATATGTGATGCACTTTCATCAGTTGCAAGTTGTTTTTGAATGTGCTCCATGCTGTCCTGGTTCACCTGCAAGCTGCAATGGATCCTGTCACCTCATCCTTCACATACAACACAATTCAATATATTTCTGTTGTCACATGTCATACTCAACTTTTCCAGTTTAAATGTATTGTTTCCATCCCGTGCACACTTCATGTATTGCACGCCTGTCTGCCCTAGAAGAGAGATCCTCTCTTCTAGGGCGGACTAGAAGAGGTTTCTTCTTTTTTTCCCCCTTTAAAGTTTTTTTTTTTCAGTTTTCCTTGTACGATGTGAGGGTCTAAGGACGGGATGTTGTGTTGTAATAAATTGTAAAGGGGCGAATCTGTGATTTGATCTGTGATTTGTTATTTTGGCCTATACAAATACAATTGACCTGACTCTATAAATGAATTTGATTGATTGATTGTGTGAACGGGCAGTAACAATTACCACATTCATATGGACAGGTATAATCCGACTATAGAATATTCACAGTCCTGTTTACATGCTACAGAGCAGAGTCTGATTAATAGAACTGTCAGAAAAAAGGCTGAATTATTAATCAGTGATTTATGACCCAGCCTTTTTTATGGTGACCAGGTAGTTTAAGTTTTTTTCACTGTAGCCATTGCAATGACATAATGTTTAACCCTATTCTTATTAACTGTTTTGAGTATGTAGGATTTCTATTTGACAGTAGCAGTCATCATTTATGCTGCAGTTTTTTAACAAGATGAAGACTAGTAGGTATAGTCTGGAGTCTGCTCCAATAGAATGTCCTAGTGTAATCAGGATGTATACATGTCTACAATAAGAGTGGAAAATTCCATGTCTTAATTTGACAATTGCTTACGTCAAATATGACCTTATTTGGATATAACTAATCAGATAATGCTGGTTAAATGACAATCTCTTAATCTGAGCATTGTCTTAATCATGTTCAAATCTGACTCTTACTATCCATGTAAATGTGGATCAATATTGGATCCAGTGTAACTGTGTAGAGTTGAACCGTACCAGCTGAGTGGTTGGATGTTACTTCTCATTAAAAAAATTTGTTTTAGTTTTTTAAGTTTGTGTTTAGTAAATGTTTCATACAATGTTTTAAACCAGATTTTCTGTAATCCTGTAATCCTATTAGACAAAATCACTAACTTCCACTTTCTGTCCAGTTAAAAGACTGAGTCATCCAGCTGGATTAAACACTGATCCAATACCAGTGGATAACTGGCACCTGTTTCTCTTTGTCTCAACAATACAAGTAAAACGTGGTCCTTAAATTGTTACTTCTTGTGCCTGTGTGTGTGTTACTGTGATCATATAACTGGTAATCAGGAGCTGTAATAAGACACAGCTCTCCCTGCTGGATTCAATATTGATCCAGTCCGGTGCGATTTCCACCTGAGCTGTGTGACGGACTCGCCTGCTGCCAACAGACATGCTGCGTGTTGGAGGAGTCAGAGCCAGAGCTGTACACAGCTATGATGAATGCAAATGCAGTTTGACTCAAATCCAGACAGAAACAGATCGAAATTGAACAGGATCCAGCAGTGAGTGGTACTTAGCGTCAGATTACAGCTTTGGTTGTGGGTTGTCTTATCTGCCTAGTGTCTCTTTGGTATTACTGTGTGTGAGCTCCATTAGCAGGGATGTACAGAAATGCTGCATGAAATCAACACTGACTGACGCAGTATGTACTGATCCAAAAGGAATGTGTGTGTGAGGTGGAGTAACACTGAATTGAACTGAAATCTGAAAGATAACATCACAATTTTTGCAATTCTTTGAAGGTGCCTTCCCCTGGAGTCCTAATTCACACGTGTCTCTCTTTTAAAGCTGAGTTTCCTGTTTTATTATCAGCTCTTATTTATCTCTGAATATTGTGCCTCTGATTTAATGCAACTCATGCAAATCCCTGCTGCTGCCTGTTTTATTTTTATATATTCTGCTGGGTTTTAAAGTGATATTTGATTGTTTTATTCTGCTTTGATGGAGTTGTGATTATGTTCTGTTGTGCTTTGTGAAGCATCTTGAGATTTCTTTGTATTATAAAGAGTGCAATCCAAATCCAAATCCAATTATTATTATTATGTAAAGGGGGAAGGGACTCAAAGTGTTTGTAAGCACAGAGCACTGAAATCACAGAAATATAATCTCTACAATCTTAGCTTCAGTTTTTTCCAGCCATAAAATCTGATCAATCAAAGAAATGTCCTGGCTGCTGCGTTTTCTAATTCATACCATATGAAGCCTACATCTTTTTTTTATGCAGATATTTGTTCTGATGTACAGTCTGCTATAAAGAGAATGCTTACACACACACACTGTGGAATAAAGTCCATTATGCATTTAAGAGCATTCTCTTTATCTCCAGAGCTGTCCAGAATATCAAACTGCATCACTGTCATAAGCAGAATTGCAGTAAATATTTCCTTATCATGTGTTGCTGTTTTGTCCAACAGTGACGCCTGTCCCTGTAACCATGTGTAACTAATTTACAACCAATCTGGGTTTTTGAATGTCCTGCTGGCTCAGTGGGACGTGATGCCTGCTACATATTCTCAGTGATGTGGAGATTGGAACCACGTTCATGGTCCTACAAACACTCTTGTGGCATTATTGAATGCTAACCGCTCAGCAGACATGATGCTGACCATGGACAACTGCAGCTATCCCTACAGGATGGTGTTTAAGCTTAGGTTAAAATGAAAACAATGATCAGTTATGATTAAAACATACATAAAATAAATAACATTGTCATTCATCCTTCACACATTGACACTCACTACAAGTTGTTCAATGGTGTGTGTGTTTCATTTTGTATTGTCTTAATTTTATCTGAAAACATTTCTATTGCAACTATTGCTTAATTTATTTTAAAGGAGGTGATATTATAATATATATCTTCACCATTCCTGCATATATAGGAATTTAAACAATATTCATATTTGATTTTCTTTAAAATTGATCTGTGTTCACCGTCAGGTTTGGACTAATTCCATTCAATACATTACTCAAAGTGGACATGACCTCATTTGTCTTGTTTACCTTATAGCTGTAGTGTAGGACTTTTAAATATAAATCAAAATATCCAAGCACAGCACTGCACTTCATGCAGTTCATGCACTGCGGCTGCTAAATCTCTGTGTTTTCACAGTAGATTAGAGTTTTTTAATATTGTGCGGGCACCCACGTCGGAAACTTTCATCAGCTACTTCGAAGTCACCCTCTACTAACTTTGACTGTAGGTACAATAATGGCTCTTATAGAGACTCCATGTGTTGTCAGACCAAATGGATCATATTCTAGTAAATTAATCATTTTGTGATATTTTGACTGATGCTTTAAGCAGTTTATCCACCGTTTTAGAGCTGCAAATGGTTACAAAATGGCTGGATTTTTGTTTGTAATTACAATTCACTACAAATAGGGGGAGACAGAACTCCCACACTATAGCTTTAAAATATACTGAAATCCGTTAGATTAAGATTCTATTATTATTTTTATCTCTCCTGGAACGATTTCAAACAAGATATTTGTCTCATCCTTGAATTAGACGAGTCAGGTTTTCATTAAAATGTAGTGAAAATGATTTATTTGCTGAGTCTCTTTCAATTCCACCATGTTGCACTTAGTTTTTATTGATGCAATTTCAAATTTGATGAGCAAATGCATTAAAATAGGAAAAAGGACATCAGGGCTCCGTGCATATGATGCGGCCAGCAGAGCTTTTCAGTCAAATTGGTAGAGGGAACCTTTGCTCTGCCTGCCCTGGCATGAAAGCGATTGCAGATTTACAGCAAAGAAGGAGTGCCAACATCACTATGGAAGGCTATAGGTCAAACTGTGAATTTGCTGAAGTGCTCAATAAATTATACTTGGGATTTGACCAGTTTGACTTCAGAGCAGAAGTTGAGGGTCTGAAGTGTAAACTGATTCCAGCATTTATTTATAGAGCAGAGAGAAGTGGAGAAGTTCTTTTTTCTCTTTCAAAACAAACAAAAACTCTGGCCCTGATAAAATCTCTGGCATAGTCTTGTGCAAAGCAATTGAGTTTCATCTTTTTATTATATATTTAACATGTCTTTGATCAAACAGAATGTTGCACTAGTTGCACTCTGGTTGGCTGGGTTTTCTATATTTTCACAAACATAGAAAGTGAAAGTAAACGACTTCTTACCTAAATCACTATGTTTATCTTCCAAGGCTCTGCCAAATCAGTTTTTTATCCTGTGCATAAACATGTGTCAACGTTAGCATGGGAACAGAAACATTTTGATTTTATCAGTTGGAAAGGCAATTCTTTTTTGGTGCTTAACATATGCAGAACAAATGGTATGATTGTTGATTTTAGAATGAATGCTCTAACTCATGATTCCACAACTTTTAAGGGCCAACCTGTGGACTGTGTGGACACACTTTGTGTCTGTAAATCAACATCATTCCATTTAATTACATGGATTTGCAAAACACTTTCAAACCACTATTCTTATCCTAAACCAGGACTGTATATTCAAACTCAATCCATGCAGAGTTACATAATATGAAACTTAAAGTGATTTGCGCTTCACAAACTTTTCCACCAAGTCTGACAGCGGAAGTCGGAAGAGAAAGAAATCATCCAAAATGTGCTTTTGCCTCTTGGAGCTGGTGTCTCAGTATCATCAGCACCAGGCCAACCCAACAATAAATCCTTCCCTGACTACTCAAATGGAAATATGGCAAAGCTCAGCAAAAAAAAAAAAGAGTGTGCATTTTGATTGCCTGTAAGCCCTGAACCTGTATAAAAAGCACTAAACCATAAACACATAATCACCCGAGCAGCCATATCTTTTAATGCAGTTTTTAACAGTTGCACAGGTGAAAAAATTGTCAACAGTGTCAATAAAACAGAAGAAATTCACACAAAATGTAACAACATATAGAGATAGAAATATAGAAACTATTTCAAAACCAATAAGAGTCATTTTCTCACTTTTTTTAATTAATGCAGAATTAATGCTTATTTAACTATATACTAAAGAACTTTGGATGTTAGAGAAATCATTTGCTAAGAGTTTAAAAAGTTATTAACTAACCAGATTTGGTTAGTTTTCCTGCAGTAGGATTCTAAAGGGCTAACAGGATGCATAAGTAGCGTCATCTATAAAAAACATGGCTCCATCGTCCGCTGTGCAAGTCGCCCAGTAACCATAGGAGCATTTTAGAAGCAACCACAGTGTGTACAACCACAGACGTTGTTTGTGTTTAGTGTTTTGATGTTATTTGACTAGAAACTATGCAATTTCACATAATGTTGAACAATTCTGACGACTTTCTTTATTTAACCTTCCTCTTGTGTTAGTTTGCTGTTTCCATGGCCTATGTTAACAGATTGGTTTTGACCCATGTCTTAAATCAGCAGTAAAATACATTCAAACCATCTTTTACCTTGATATTCTTCCTTAACTTAACTTAACTCCTTCCTTAACTCCTAAATTTTGTTTTTAATATTTTTTGGTGTGGATGTCGGGGCCTTTTTTTTCTCGATTCCTCGATTCAATTTTTTTTTTTAAATGCACACCTGGTAAGATGGTAAAATGATCCTCAAGAGAGTCATAGGTAATTGCTTGTTTTCGTGCAGGTAAACTGGATAACAAGAAAAATGAAAATCCCCTGAAGCTGAAATGATTGGGAGAAAAGCTGTCTGTCATTGTCTTGGCTGATTTTATTATTAATTATTGTAATTGTTGCTTTATAATCTTATTTTTATAACAGGGTCAAAACCAACCCTAACACAAAGGCCATAAATTCAACCAGAGGATTTTATAATTTAGTGAATACAAGTTTTATTTTGTTGAACCAGGGGTACCTGAAGAAGTCAAAAAACCTAAATGCAACAAACAAATTTACATGGTTATTTTATTCATTTAAAATCTAGAACAGGGCCGATGGTAACCCTAACACAAGAAGAAGCTAAAAAAACAGTGTGCCATAAAAAGAAATATAATGATCACAATATAACATTACTAAAACAGGCTTATGGTGAATAGATTTGATTTTCTCATGTTCCCATAGTCAGGCCAGTAGCTTGTTTTTTTATTTATTAATATAGAAATGTTTTCTTTAATGATAAGAAAATAAGAAAATAATTGAGTCAGAACAGGATTAGACTAGATTTATACTTTAAATAAAACTAAATATTGTTTATGGAGCAGCAACAGTAAAATTTTACAGCTGCAAAGTCACCATATAAACTGAGAAATATGCGAGTGGAAAGAAATCTAAAAATATCTGTTTAAATGGCAATATCAAGAAACTGATTTTGATGCTTTGAAAGGTCCAGAGCAATCTAATGTTGTTGAAATAAGCTCTCTCTGGGGAACTGGTATGAAAAAGCGTGCCACTGTTAGAATTCACTCTAAATATTTGACATTTATCATCTCAAAGATCACAGTAAAACCCCAAGCTGTGTCTGAATTATTGGTTTGGCACAGCGGTAAGGCCCTGGCGGCACTGTGGTCCTGAAAGTGATGTTAATGGATTCTGCTCTGATTTCTGATCCCTCTCCCTGATCTAACTCACAAATATATTTATTTGACCATGATTATATTCACAACACGGAGAAATATGTTTGCTGGTAAATATCTGTTTAAAATGACCTTTAATTCTTCAATTTAATTATTAAAAAAGATCATTTTTTCTTTAATCAGCATCATAGTGATCAATTCTTAATGTGGCAATTTGTTTCAAGGGCACTTCACTGTCCTAACGCAGCTAATTATCCTGATCTCTCAGTCACATTTCCAGCTTGGTGTGCTTTGGATGTGTATTCTTCCATTATGCATGTTGTGTTGTGATGTTGTGTTGAGTTCACAGTCACAGAGAAAGAGCTCCGTGGCTGCAGGGGAGCGGCTCTGTGTTTGTGTAGTGAGCCGACGTGGAAGTTTTTTGCTCTGGAAATGTAAAGCAGGCAAAGAACAACAAGCCTGGATATTTATATCCATGCTGCATAATTTCAGCTTCATAAATGTCAACTCTTTCACTCTTCTCCCTACATTATTATTATTTTTTTGTATTTTTTTCTAATGCATTTCTTATCCTCAACTTTTGCCTCTTATCCCTCCCTCCTCCTCCTGTCTCTGTCCTCTACTTACTGCTTATTTTATCTCCCCTCCACATCCCTCCATCTACAAACTCACATCTTCCCCCTTTCACATTCTCCCTCTCTTTTTATTCTGTGATTTAGGTCACTGACTGAGTAAAAGACTACACACAGCTGGCCTATAAACCATTCTGCCCTCCTCTCCAGTCCTCTCCCCTCCCCTTGCATACACACACACACACACGCACGCACGCACACACACACACACACACACCCACACACACACACACACACACACACACACACACACAATGAATCGCAATCTGTCCCTGGTACTAAATGACTGTGGGGTAACTGTTCTCAAACACATTTGTGTATTCTGACTCATCATGCACATTTATGCAGGATTTACCTGTGTTTCATCAGATTGTTGTCTTCTTTACCTTGTTTAATATTTCACTATAACCTGTCCTCTCCTCTCATTATCTTTATTGATAGTAGTCCTTCATCTTTCTCCCTTATCAGTGTTTTTGTACATGACTTCTTTTTTATTATTATTTTGAGGGGATGTTAGAGGTTTGAATGGTTGTTTGTCTCCTCCTGTCTGTTTGCTTTGACTCAGCAGAACAGCAGTAGGTCAACAATTTAACGAACAAATAGCCCACGCATGCAGGCTCTCCACTCTCATCTGAATCTAATAACATGGCCACCAGATAGAGAACACAATTACACATGCATGCGTACACACTAACCAAGGCATTCACACACACAAACAAAAAGGGCACACACACACACACACACACAGAGAAGCTTATTCACATAGCCTAATCTCTACCCAAATAATTAATGACATCATTTTTGGTTGGAGCCACTACAACGCCAGCCAATTGGATGCCCGAGGTAATAAAGAGAGAATGAGACAGAGAGAGAATAGGAGAACAGGAACAAAGAAAGCTAGTATGAAAAAGAGAGAGTGAGACATGCATGAAAAGATCTAATGTACCACAGAGAGGAGACCAAGGAAAGGAAAATGTTGAAATAGAGAAACAAAACAGGAAGGTTAACGGTGATGGACAAAATTTGTAAAATATAATAAGCTGCTATTGTCAAATTGTTAATTTTGGGATGCAGTGTTAAGAGCAATGGGAATTAAAAACAAACAGGAACCAGAAATAAAAAGCAGGAACACAAATTAAACCTCATTAAACTGATTTCAACAGCAGCAGGTAGGAAATAAGGTAGCAGGTAGGAAGATACAGATCACATCCCTGTGGATTCATCATTTCATCCAGTTGTGTCAAAAGTACACACATTACTTAAGTAAAAGTATAGATACTGCAGTTTAAAAACACTGGTAAAAGTTGAAGTATCAACTTGACATCTTTACTCAAGTAAAAGTGAAAAAGTATGTGCTCAAAAACCTACTTAAAGTATAAAAGTATAAAGTAACATTTAAAAAAAATACATAAAATAAATTAGTTGGTGCCAATATATAGATTGGAACCTTAATTTGAAACTGATTATACACGTGGCCCAAGACACAGCATCATCATAAACCCATTACTATCAAAGACAAAGAGACAGAGAGACACTAGGAGTACATGGTGGTGATGATGGTAACATTTCCATAGCGGGTCTATTTGGAAAGGCAACAGGCTTTGGATATTTATACTACGGAAGCTCAGAGCTGCCACCCCCCTAAAATATATTTGGCTCAGTATCATGTTATAACGTGATATGTATCATGTTATAACGTGATATGTATCATGTTATAACGTGATATGTATCATGTTATAACGTGATATGTATCATGTTATAACGTAATATGTATCATGTTATAACGTAATATGTATCATGTTATAACGTGATACTTATCACGTTATTTCGTGATATGAAATTATCACGTTATTTCATGATGTGGTATTTTCACGTTATAACGTGATGTGAAATTATCACGTTATAACGATATAAGAATCTATCATGTTATTTCAAGATACACACATATCACGTTATTTCGAGATATGCAACTATCATGTTATTTCATGATAATCCTTTATCATGTTATTTCATGATATGTAACAGCTCTGAGGTAAACTCTGCCGTAAAGCGGTCAAGCCGCGCTTCTCTTTCACTTCACGTCATGGTTCAATCTCTAGCGTTTATCTGAGAATCATGGCTGAAAATCCTCCGGAGAGTAGCATGCTGACTGTGGTAACTTGTCAAAACAAAGGACACAAACGAAGATGTTGAGTTTCACTTTTTATCGATAGACAACAACCAGTGTTGGGGGTAACGAGTTACAAAGTAACGGATTACAGTAACGTTATTACCATCACGGGTAACGAAGTAAAGTAACGCGTTACACTCAAAATATCAGTAACTACACTACTTTACTAAACTTTAGGAACGTGCTTTCCTGCGTTACCAAAACCACTCCACCTTGGAGTAGAAAAGATGCTACAGCTGAATTTTATTCTCTGTCCAATCCGGTTTACAGCTGGGCTAACCTAGCCTAGCTTGTCGAGTTTATCACGTAACGCTGTGTTAGCAAAACAAACAAACACGGTATAACACGGACTTACCAGAAAGGGATGCAAGTTTGTCTTTCTCTTTTTTCCTCTTTCGCTTTTCAGCTCCAGATTCATGGTGTCTCTTGGATGATATTCTCTCATTTCAATTGTCGAAGTTTTTAACTGATGAAAACTGCTTATTAAAGCCGAACGATCCGACTCGACTCTTTGAAGTGAACGATAGGAGCCGGCTCCTCGTTGGGAGCAACGGAGGAGCCGAACGAGCCGACTCGTATTAGCGAGCTAAGCCAAAAGATCCGACTCTCCAAATAGAGCCGGAATTCCCATCACTCGCTGTACCACCGGGGTCTGAGTCTTTTTATTACGTATTACACATTTAATTTTCTCGATTTCAGTGATGGTATACAAAACTCCCGTAGAACTAATTAAATATTTTTGATATTTATTAGTGTAATATTTATTATCTTTTTTCCCCAATATTAATTTTGGAGGCTCCCCTCCACTAGAGGCCCTACGCTGGCTGAGTAGTCTGCGTGTACGGAGCGGCGGGCCTGCTCTGAACAACCTAACATCAGAACTGAGCACTTCCCAGCTTAAAAACTGGGATATCATTGAATACAGAATAAAAAAGAAATGATATTGATGGACTGGAAGGAAAATCTCAACGTTTATACTTGTATAGATGCTAGATTTCAGTGCTTCTCTGACTTCAAACGTCCGATTTGAACGTGATGTGAAATTATCACGTTATAACGTGATATGAAATTATCACGTTATAACGTGATGTGAAATTATCACGTTATAACGTGATGTGAAATTATCACGTTATAACGTGATGTGAAATTATCACGTTATTTTATGATACACAAATATCACGTTATTTCGAGATATGCAACTATCACGTTGTTTCATGAAATGTGGCAGCTCTGAGGTAAACTCATCCGGAACCTTCAATGCTGCAAATAGAAGAACCTTAATTAAAATGTAAACCGTCCTCTTAACTAGATGGATAACATTGATCTCTATGCGCAGCGGCAGCTGAGCGAATGAACAAACATCCCTCTCAGTCACGAAGAGCATGACCATATGAGCATGACGAAGAGAACAACCCGCACATGCGTGGAACCTCCAGTCTTCTTCATCAATCATCCTTGCCGGCCATAATGGTCATATAGCGCCACCTACTGGAGAAACACTTATTTGCCCCCTAATTGCTTCTGCTTTACAACACCTCTTCTTCTTCGCTCACATAAAAAACTACAGGTGTACCGCCAATAATAGTCCCCGGTAATTCACTTCCGTTGTGGAGTTTTCTTTTATTTGTTATGAAGCAGAGGTAATTAGGGGGCCATTGATTGTTTATCCAGTGGGTGCCGCTGTGTGATCATTGTGGCAAGAAGGTTTACTGAAGAAGAGTGAAGTTTCCGCGCATGCGCGTTGTCGTTCTCCCCGGGACTGGAAGGAATGTATTGATGTTGTCTATCGATAAAAAGTGAAACTCAACATCTGCGTTTGGGACCTTTGTTTTGGCAAGTTACCACAGTCAGCATGCTACTCTCCGGAGGATTTTCAGCCATGATTCTCAAATAAACGCTAGAGATTGAACCATGGCGTGAAGTGAAAGGGAAGCGCGCTGGTTTACGGCAGTTTACCTCAGAGCTGTTACATATCATGAAACAACGTGATAGTTGCATATCTCGAAATAACGTGATATTTGTGTATCATGAAATAACGTGATAATTTCACTTCACGTTATAACGTGATAATTTCACATCACCTTATAACGTGATACTTTCACATCACGTTATAACGTGATACTTTCATATCACGTTATAACGTGATAATTTCCCATCACGTTATAACGTGATAATTTCACGTTATAACGTGATAAGTATCACGATATAACGTGATGTGAAATTATCACGTTATAACGTGATACTGAGCCAAATATATTTTAGGGGTTGGCAGCTCTGAGCTTCCGTACAATAGAAAGTACAGATACTTGTGTGAAAATGTAATGAGTAGAAGTCAGAAGTAGGCAGAAAAAATAGTAATGGAGTAAAGTATAGATACCTAAAAAAGTGTACTTAAGTACAGTAACAAAGTATTTGTACTTCATTACTTGACACCTCTGGTTTCATCATCCATCTAAGTAATAGTCTGGATTGCCAAGTCTAAGTAAACCCATTTTACCTGACTAATGCAAAAACAGTGGCACAATAGATATTTCATAGGGCCTAAATAGTTATATTTTATCACATAATTCCAAAACAGAATGACCAGAAACAGTAATTATCAATCATAAATTATCATAAATCACAGTTTGAATTTGTTGCACTGCCTTAGTCTAATCTGTTACCTTTCTAGACAACACTATTTTTTATTCTTATTCTTCCTATAGACCCTTATCCTGGAAGAAACTTTCGCCACAGGTGCAATGAATATCATTAACAAAGGCTGCATCCAAATCTGAACCAGCTGCAGCTCTGGTATAGCACATACTTATTTGTTAATGTTGTTATTTACACCTGTGCTTTTTTCTGCTCCGACAAATAAACATATTAGAAATAGGTATATTGTGCATTTTCACTCACTGATATGACTTGATTGATTGAATCGATTGATTGAATACAGCCAGTGTTAGTTTAGTAGTCCTATTGCACCTGTGCTTTTCTTGCTTTAACAAGACGGCAGTGAAGAGAGTCCATTACTTAACCAGCAACATCATTCCCTCAATCACTCATGGCTTTCATTCACTCATCCCTACATAATATGCACTCAGTAGTTAATATTAACTTAATCAATAGCCCTTTTTTCATTTCTGCCATATTGACATGAGCTAAACAATAAGAAGTAGGTAAACACAGGTGTTATCAGTGATAGGCTCCATTCTATTTAGTGTCGGACAGCCTTTAACAACATGGACAATAGCAGCAACCTGCCTCTGTTTGACCTGAACAGAACCTTAATTAGTATCAGAGGTAATATATACCGCCTGTGTTTACCTACTACCTCATGTTATATTGGCTGCCATGAAAAAGGTCTATAGTACACAGCACTACACTGAGAAACGCTAAAAAAGACATTACTCATAATTATATATAAAATAATAACATGCAAATAGTTTAAAATCAAACAACTTCAAAGTTTAAACTAAAAACTGTACCAAAGCACCAACTTTACATTTAGTAGCCACATTATTCACTAATTTCATTGTATTTTCATAACGAACCACAAACAAATACATCTTAGCAAGAAATGTACAGACTTGTAGAATTGCACATATATATAGCACTATTTACACAACACACATATGCTCTATATAATAAATGCATGTATATCAAATAAATAATGGTTAGCTAACGTTAGAATCTAGCAGTTGTCAGCTAATTCAAAATAATTCTTCCATAAAACTCAAACTTGTCAAAGTACACGTCTTAAAAGTAAAATATATAAACTAATACCCTACTCACAATAAGGTCGGGATATTGTTGACACAATGAAGCTTAACTGTACCTCTCAGCAGTTATTGAACTTCTCATTACTGACTGACTTCAAGTGTTTACAGAATAAACCACTGACTGACAAGAGTTGTGATGTGATGAGTCATGCTGGTGTTTTATTAATAAAGTTTTATTTATTTATCAGTTTTGAAAGCTTATTTTTACTAAATTTAAATTGTTAAAATCCTGAAGTCACAGGAAACACAAAATACACAGACAATGACAAATAAAAATAATAAAAGTACAGTGTTCAATTCTATGTATTTATGTTTTATTGACAATTGCCCTGGTTGCATAAGGTCCTCTGTCCTTGACATTGAAATGTAAGAATCACAAAATGATTCAGCAACGTCACTTTCCATCAGCCACAGCAACACTCTTATAACTTAGACCACATGAACCAAAAGCAAATAATGGACTTTCCATGTCAAATCTAAAAAGGAGTAGGTTATAGAGGAAAAGAACCAGTACTAGGCCTATTAGTTCAATAAATGGTCATTATTTATGGAACATAACATAATTACAATTTAGAACAATTTAGAGACTGTGAGATATGGTTGAAACCTCTGGAAAAAAGCTGGTCTACCTTGAGTTACTATTATCCAAAGGCCAAGAAAAAAAATTCACTCTCACACAGGTGTTATTCATAAATATGACATTTGTTTGAGGTAACCAACTAAAAAAGGCTGAGTCACTCCTTTATATAATGACATGGAGCTTTTCAGCCTGATTTCCTCCTGCAAACAGCTGAAACCATCTTCAAACTCACGTCAGACAAAATTAATCAAATTGAACGTGAACAAGACAGGATGAAGAGAAAAAGGGCAAAAGTCTGAGAGTTTAATGGAGAAATGAACAGCCTGCTGTTTATGGATCACATGGAAGGGAAGCAGCTCTACAGGAGTTTACTTTTATTTCTTTATACTTCTTTCCTTTCCATAATTCTTTCATCTTCCCGTCATGTGAGGCTCGTCCCCGTGGAGAGGAGAGCCTCATTACTCATGCGCGCACCATGCTGCTTCTAATTCACACAATCACAACACGCACTGGGCAGCTGCCGCCATATGCTGTACTCACTGTGTGTGTGTGTGTGTGTGTAGCTGTGTGGGTGTGAGATTTGTATGGAGAGGGGGGCTTTTCCAGCAAGTGGCTCTTCTGTCAGTGACTATCGGGCTGAATGGCAGGAGCTGTCCTCTCTCTCTCTCTCTCTCTCTCTCTGTCTCTCTCTCTCTCTCTCTCTCTCTCTCTATCTCACACACACACACACACCCTGTCACCCTCGCCCCATGTTGAATATGCATCATTGCAGCATCACTTCCAAACCGGACAGATGAGCAGCAGGCCAACGGCCACCTGCTGGCCTCCTGCTCAGGATCTCTCCAGGATTTTTTTTTTTTTTTTTTTTTTTTGGGGGGGGGGTGTTATGAGGGGAACAGCCTGTGCCCCCTCCTTCCCCCTCCATCTCTATCTCCCCCTGTGGGACGGATCAACAGAGAGGCAAAAGGCCGAGGGCAACATGCAATTAGAGAGGAGTGCTATATGCGAGAGGAGAAAAGCAATGAGGACACAAGACAACCTTATTTGTACAGATCGCCACTCTTTTACTCTTTGTGTGTGTGTGTGTGTGTGTGCACGCGCATGTGTTTCTGTATTCAACTGTGTCCCTTTTCTTTTTACTTTTCCTTTTTTGTAATCACTCACAACCTTTGTGCTCCACTGTTCTTTTTTCTTTCTTTTTGTCTTTCTCTCTTTCTTGTGTGTGCGAACACTAACACACACACGCACACACGCACACACACACACACACACACACACACACACACACACACACATAGCAGCAGCAGTAATCCACCAGTCTCAGTGTACCCCCTCAACCTCACACACACACACTTGGACTGTTCCCATGGAAACACACACCGACAGAAAGCACACGGGGCCCTGCCTGGAGGCTTGAGGTTGCGAGGAGACTTCCAGCGAGGAGTCAGCGGGTTATTGATCCCTCACACACAGAAGCCAGTCAACTGGCCAAGTGTGCGCACACACGCACACACACGCACACACACACACACACACACACTGCTGCTCTCAACATAACACGTCCACTAAAACAGGTTCCAGTTTTGTTTTTACCAAAGTGACTACAGTTACAGTTTGAGTCACAGGGAATGTATAAAATCATCTCAGCAACACTGTGTAATATCACCACATGATAAATGGTAAAATACCATCAGAATCCACTTTGTCTATGATCTATGATTGCAGCTCCAGCTTGAGACGTCAGCATTTGTGACACACACACAAAAACACACACAAACATGCACAAACACGCACAAAAGCAAAGCCCTCAAAGGGCTGATGTTTGCTGATGTTTTTGAAATGTAAGAAGTGGGGTGAAATGCATCGTTCCCCCGATCTCCAACATGTAAACAAACATTATAATAGAAAAAATCACAGCTGTACAGTATAGGGAATAATTCCCTGAGGGCTTGTGAAAATCCAATTCCCAGCATCACAGATATCCTGATTCTTCTAAATGTTGTATAGCTCTGCCCCAAGCCGGGCAATTTCACAAATAAAAATGATATTATGGATAAAATAATAAAATAAAAATGACATATTCCGATTTAATATGAATGCAGAGTTAACCTACAATATGTGACACACTGACATGTTAAACTGTTCTCATTCAACACTCATTTTGGGGTAGTGCAGGCAGTGACCTCATTCAGGATCCTGGTGGACTGAGTATAAAGCTCTTCCTGAGCTGTGCTGGCCTGCTGAATTTGGTACCTTCTTCCTGACCGCAGCAGGTAAAAAACACATTAGCTGAGGTCAGAGGTCAGGTTAGGGCCTCTGATGTGGACATTAATGTAGTTAAAGCTGTCCACCTTCTCCACTGTGGAGCCATTGATGTTAAGGGGGGTGAAGTTCCTTCCCTGCTTCTTCCCAAAGTCCACTATCAGCTCCTCGGTCCTGCTGCTGTTCAAAAGAAGGTTTTTGACCTGACAGTCAGGTCCTCTACGTCCTTCAGGTACATGTTTCCATTTTTATTTTTGTAATTAAACAGTTGAGTTGCTTCAACCACCAAGTAATTCCAGTTTCCATTAAAATCTATCTAATCTATTTTCGAAGCAGTCAGCCTATGTTATAAAACAGCTGGTCATTTCAAGGTTGTCATCACAGTCACATCCAGCTGTTCCTTGACCCACATTACCTCAACAAGAATGGGAATGAGATTTCCTCATTGGAATTAGGTCTACTCATTTCTGAGTCCATGCTGAGTGGTATTACATACTGCACAACGAATCATGAAATTAATTGCTGTTCAAAGTTGTGGAGTTCATATTTTCTGTCAATGTCACACGTCACGTTTTGCTTTTCAAATACAGATTACTGAACATACAATTTATATAAAATGTTACTGTGCCTTCTCTCAAAGAAAGTGTAGATTCTCAAATATTCAAAAACTACACTTACTTACACATTGCAAATGGTGATCTTTGTAGCCAGACGCTTTCTATGGTCTTGAAAAAGACAAACCAACTGAACTATTACAAAAATGTACCTCGCAATATTTCGCGCCTACTCTTCTAGTTTGTATCGCAGGTTAAGGCTAGATAGATTTACAGTTACCTTATTGATGGCAGAAGAAGCAGACACAACACTTCTCTGTGTGGAAAATGCACCTGAAATTAAATTTGAAACAAACAGAGCCCTCTGCTACTTCTATCACATTTCATCCATAAGTACTCTACTCAGTTCTCTGGAGGCAGACTTATGTCTCAGATGAATCAATGAAATGAATGCACTGAAATGTAATGTAATTTTTTTAAAGTGGAACCACTTCCTTTCCCTGTAAACCCATCTCTTATTCTAATATTCTCTGTCATGTTGCCTCTCATTTCTGAACTTGTCTGTCTCTTTAGCCATGCTAGCAGCATGGTTGATTGGTCATTTAGTTCAGATTGAAATATGTCAACAGCTATAAGATGAATTGCTATGACATTTGGCATCCTCGTTACCCAGAGGATAAATCATAAACTTTAGTGATCCTTTCCTTCAGTTAAGTAAGTAAGTTGAGTAAGTAGCTCATCATCCACTGGCTGGATTGGCACAATTGTTCAGACAATGTTTGTCTTCTCACCAGTGCCACCATAAGGTTGATATTTGTAGTCTTCCTTTTCGCCTTAGGGTGCATTTCCTAATCTACTCATGTGATGCCACGATCAGGTCAAAACTTCAAGCTGTCAGATACTTAGCTACAAAAACTGGTGACATTGCCTTCAGCCTCAAATGCACTTTGTGTTTGGTGTCAAATCACATCAGTGTGCTACCATTAGGGTTAAGGTATGTTATCATTCTGACATTAGCATTTAGCTCAAGTCCAGAGAACCTAGTGACATCATCTTTTTAACCTACATAAACTTTATTATTATTATTATTTTATTTTTAATTAATTTTGTATTGTGTTCCATTGTATAGTGTTCTCATGTGTGTTTATAATGCACTTTGCTTGTGGTATCATAAAAGTGATATTTTAATGAAGATCTGACATCGACCCTCCTTCTCGGCAAGGAAAAACTCCAAAACCCAGTGGGAAAGAAGAAACCTCTGGGAGAACCACAGTGAAGTAGAGATCCACTCCCATGGACGGACAGGCTATAGATGAACCAGGACTGACAGACATCCATCTGATGATGATGATGTATCAGCCTATAAAGATGTTTAAGTCTGTAGAGATGCTGGGTTGGGGCAGAAGGGTGGGTCCAACCAGGCAGGTGAAGGAGTAGGTTCATCAGGGGCCTTGATGAGTCGCATCAGGAGTCGTCATCATTGGGCCTCGTGCGGTTGAACTGAAACAGTAGCCACTCCCCCGAAGGGGAGTGGGGAGAGGGACTCTGAATAGTGAATAGTGAATAGTGATGTAAAGACCAAGTATAAACTTGATACTGTTTATTAATGACAGTGGTACATGGTGCCAGAAAGAGATGATAGGGCTCAGTCTACTGTATTTCCCCCAGCATTCTCACTCCTAGGGCAGCTTAGACTGAACTGTGGGTTTAAGTCTACCTCTAGCTACCCTGACCATAGGCCTTTTGGAACAGGAATGTTTTCAGTCTAACCTTAAATGCACAGACTGTGTCGGCCTCTTTAATATTAGTTGGGAGTTGGTTCCATAAAAAATGTCTCAGACAGAGAGAAATTCAAATTCCATGTGTGTTACCTTCTGCACTTTTTTCCTGCCACTGTCTCTCTCTCTCCTCGCTCTTCCTCCTCATCACTCATCACCTCATCACTCATCTCTCTCTCTTCACCCCCCCATCCCTGATGTCAGAGCCCCACAGGGTGCTGTAGTAACTGCCTGTCAGTCACTTTCATTTAGTGTTTATAGCCTGTCCAGCCTCTGATCCATTATAAATAGCACTAAGTGGCACAGTACTCCCTTCACGCTGTCGCTCAACGCTCTGTCAATTAGGCGTCCTACTCACCCTAATTAATCTGACCACTTAGTCTGAAAAGGATTTAAGGACTACATGAAACCGTTACATCCTAAATGTTAAAACCTATATGCCAATCATTACTACATTAAAGAAAATGAGAAAATAAAAGTCAGATATTTGTGTGTGTTAATGCTGAATCATTTTTTGTACCTAATTAGAGCAGACAAGCTGCAGGGATCAGTCCTAGTCGATTTATGTCAGATATTTGTTGGTTTTGAAGCAGCACTGTAAATAATTCAGGAGTTTTCAAGGGTGCATCAGGATGGATCAAGGTCTCGATGTCTATGATGTAATCTGCAGCGTGAATGTGAATTTGAATAAATATATTCAGAGCTGAAGATCCTCATGGTTATCACGGTTTACTTCATATTTGCACAGATTTAATGTTCACTTTTTTGGCGTCTCAATCAATTATCAACCATATGTGACAATCACCTTTATATGTCACATATGACCACAGATGGATATATTCCCATCAGTTCCTTCAATTGTGCCATTAAATAGCATTAATAATTAATTAGTATGCCTTTTATAAAATAGTAAACATTTTAATTTGTTGAATATTCCACTCATTATCAAACTGATTATTTCAGACGGATCCTAGAACATCCACTATTTCATTCATGGTTCTGTTTTAATCTGAGCAGGTTTCTAATAGGATACAGGGACCTGCCAAGTTTTCACATTCTCATCTTATTAAGTGTTCCCATTCAATGTAATTAACCGTCCATCTTCCGGAATAGGAATCAGAATTCTTTATAACAGAAATTTTCCTCTGGTGGATTTACCCCTGTCTGGATGTTACTTATCCCAGTAGGCCAGAAGCTATTAAAATTAAGACTTTCAAGGGTATAAAAGGATTGAACTAGTTTTCATGGTCTATAATGTGGAGTGGAAATATTTTTGATATGAAATATGCTGTGTAATCTCCGCTCCCTCCCCTTTCATTACTTCTGTTGTGTGTACCACATTTAGTGTTGCAGAGCTTTATTTATTGTAATTTGCCACATTAAACGATTATCACATCCTGAATTTGTCAAGTGCTTGCCTTAAAAAACAGGATTTCTCAATTTATATTCCCTAGAAACCAAACAGCTTTGATTACCAAAGTTTCCAACATCCTCTAACCCAATTAAAACATGAGATGAGACAAGATTTCTCACTGGAAACTGTCAACTTTCCCACTCCGTCTCATTACATTTAAGCCAGGGACATGGGAAGAGCAGTTAAAAAGCTAAGGGTGCTCATTTCCCAGTGAGATGTGTTGTGACAATGAACAATTTTGAATTCATTGATTTTGAGGAAAAAGCGGTGAAAAGAAAGTGCTTTGTTTCTGATTTCATGGCAGCAACCACCTTCCAGACACAGAATCGCTGCTAGCTCCAGGGGACACGTTGACCCTTGACCCACGCTGGGTAGCGAAGGAGTATCATCCCGTCGTAGCTGTTGTTAGTGAGCGCTGTGGGTGACCTGAGTACTGTCACCCCGTTTCACACACTGCCTAGTCACAACTTGTCTAGACGTTCCTGTGTTCCCTCGACACGCAGCTATTCCAAATCCTGTTACCACTGCCAGCCTGCGCTACAATAACCTACATTCCACAGTAATCATGCTGGCTGACTGACTGACTGAGGCGTGTGATGTGTCGGAGCCACATTAGAAAAAAAAAACGGCAGCAAATCCTGGAGACAGAGGCACGAGGCTGCTGAAATCCAGAGAGGACACACACACATGTACACACACACACACACACACACACATGTACACACACACACACACACAGAAACACAGACAACTGCAATCTACACTCTGCAGTATTCAAGTTATGCACCTTATTGCCTTTTATTTTGGACTGTTTTTTATTTTATTTTATTTTTTATACCCTCTTTTTGTTTTATGTTCTGGTTTACATTTATGGGTCAGGGACAAATAATGTTTGGCAAGATGAGAAAGTCAAAGAATAAGCATTTATCACATCTCTCAAAATGTACATTTTGTGTTCAAGTTGGGTTTATATCGCTTAATAGCAATTTTGTGTATTTCTTGACACAAACATCAAATGGTGTAACCAAAAAAAAGAATATATCCACCTTGTATAAAACTGATTGATAGCATGGGTTTTTAATTTTTTTAAACCTTTTTTAAGAGAGTTAAACTATCTGGTACAAAGTTTTTTAGGTTTACACCTCATGACATTTTTGACATTGTCCCTTATATGCTTTTTTTAATTATATGCAAGATTTTTGTATTATTATTCATTTTATTTAGCTTACTTAAAATTCTTTTAGTACTGTACTGGAGCCTCAGACCAATAATTGTACAAACAAAGAGAATAAAACTCTTCAATCTTAAAGGAAGCTGAGACTGTTTTTTTTAAAAGCCTCAACACAACAGACAAGGGCCGCAAAAACACTTCTGACCTTTTTCTATTGCGGCTTAGACAGCAATATGGCACAACAACATATTAAGGCAATCAGAGGAACTACACCTGTGCCTCATCCTGACATGACCCGATGACATTTAAGTAGACAGCAACTAACACTATAATCAAGGGTGTAGGATTGGATTAAACATCAGGGGTCCAGGAACCAAACAAGTCATTTCCTGCATTCTGGTGATTTTTTATGCATTGATTTATGGTGGAAATGTTTTATTTATTTAAAGGAAAAGACAAAATTCAGGCACCAGTTGATAAATAAAATCCTGTGCTTAAATAGATAAATTAGATAAATGTGAATTATCTAGATATTTATTTATGCATCCTCCTGAATCACCAATCACAATTGCATTTGTAAATACTTATATAGTTTGTACATAGTATATATTTATATTCTGTATATAGCCTATTTATATTCTGTATCCATTATAATTTACACTCATATTATCATAGTCATAACCTGTTTATAGTTTGTATATAATGTACCATATACTGTACTGTACACTGCACCATAATTATCAGATTATCACGGTTTATCATTGTCACATATATATTATATCGTCTGTATGGATTATATAATATACATATATAGTCTCTATATACTGTATTATAGATATATAAATCACTACTGAAGCACTTTTGGCTATCTGCATTTTGTTGCTTTGTACATGTGCAAAGACAATAAAATTGAATCTAATCTAATCTAAAATCTATGAATATAATCCATTAAATCCCTGGCTGGTCTAAATGAGTTTACATTATAATTGAACTTGAAATAATATGGAATGCATTATTTTGGGCAATAGGGCTGAGAATTGTTTGAAATAGTTGTATGGTGCTAGTAAAATAACTGAGGTGATCTATTTCCCCAAACTATCCATGTTTGATTTTGTTACAGAACAAAAGAGGCCAAAGTTCACAAATATTACATGTTCTCGGAAAAAAAGCGTATGCACAATAAATAAAGTAAAAACTGGCAAATGCATGATTAGAAATGGAAACTGTCCTGTGAGGACATGGAGCTCTGAAACTCTACAGGCTGACAGACACACAGCAGATAGTGAAGCGGAGAAAGCAGGAGGGACGGGGACGTGAACGCGCACGCTCGGCCACGCGCCTCAGATTTGGATGCACCTCGCGGCGTCCCTGCCTGACACGCCTTGTGTATCTCCTCCTCCTCCCATCAGCCACAGGAAGACATCATATTCAATTCCAGCCGTGTCATTATAAAGCTACACGCCGCCCAGGCAGACTTATAAATTGGTATTGAATGGAAGACGGAGAATGAACGTTGGAGGAAATTTCTAGCCAATATTTGCATAATGTGATTTTTTCACCCCCCTCAACAAGTATCAGGAAATGGATCTGCCCATTTAGCCATGCGCAAATTAGTGTTTAATTGGGATGATTGCGCGCATGTGCCTTAAATGAATCAGAGTGACCGTTAGGAGGAAATTAACGTCAGCATTACAGTTTATACAATGTTATAGTGGCTCTTTGTAGAATAAAACATTCATAGTAAAGAAATCAAATGTACATGGACCCGTCTTTTGTCGTTTTGTCCTTCTGTGAATTACTCATCTGAGGTATTACGTCGCTTTTACTGGAAGTACAAAGCTTACGTCACCAGACTGGAATAAACTGCGTGTAGCTTCACACGAGATGATGTCAAAGAATAATAAAATCTACACGACTCTACGAACCTGGAGCTTATTTATTTATACAAAGAAAGAAATACACCATTTTTTTCAAGTAGAATTCACAATTCTACTTGTTTCAGCCTCTTAAGTTTCTAGGAACTGCTTTTCCTGCAAGTCATCCGAAACCAACACATATATATTTTTTTTATTTCTAGGAATAAGCTGTATTTCTGGGTTTTGTCTGTGGTAACAAAAACGTCACAAATCTGTTGGGCTGTTTGTCAAGATGCTATCCTTCAGATGTTACGGTGATGATGGTGTGATTGTGTAAGAAACAAGCTATGATGCCCCCCCCTCCACACACACACACACCGCACCGGAGGGAGAGAGAGAGAGAGAGAGAGAGAGAGGGGAATGCCAGCTATAGGGGGAGGGGAGGAAACAGGAGGAGGAGAGTGAGCGTGATTGTGTGTGTGTGGATGGATAGTAGCTAGAGGAGCGCACACGCACAACCTGCACACACACTCGGGAGGATAGTGTGTGTGAGCCAGCAGCCAGTCGGTGTGAGTGCGTAAGCCATGTTGGATGTGAATGAACGTGAGGAGAGATGCCGCCGCCGCGCTGCTCCTAACGCTCACATCTCCAGCAGCTCCGAGGACCACAGCGGGTAGATGCCAACTCTTCAGGCCGACGGAGAGACGGCGGAGCCTGGGGGAAGGTGTCGGGCGGTGCCGGCGGTCCTGAAACCGGCCACCTAGCCGGAGAGAGAGAGAGAGAGAGAAAGTGACGGGGGAGGAGGAGGAGCAGGAGGGAAGACGCGCGCGAGAAAGAGAGGGAGAAGGAGAGACTAAACAGAGGTGGAAGAGGGAGAAAGGAGAGAGGAGATACAGAGAAAGGAGGAGACTAAATGGCTGCACCGCTACCGGGCTTCACCCCGCTCCTGCTCCGGTCTCTGGTGCTCCACCTGCTCCTCCTCGGCCCTTTGTTCGCCCTCGCCCCGGGGACGGTGGATACAGGAGGGGATCCCAACCGATGGACCCCGGGCCTCTGCGACCGAGACGCCGGTAAAGTGAACCAGCAGCGGCAGCGGTGCGTGGAGGCAGCGGAGCCGCCGAGGGACAGCTGGAGTCTACGCCCGAGCAGGTGGACCGTAGAGCGGATACAGACTGAGGGATGCTCCGGAGTGCAGCACGTAGGGGGGACGCTGGGGGGTTATCACCGGGACGGGGCGAGGGGGACACGGAAGGAGAGACTGAAAGGAGTCTGGACGCTTTGGAGGAGCGGAGACGGCCCTCAGGCACTGGCACCTCCTCCTCTTCTCCTCACAAGTAGGAGCAGGTCCAGCTCCGATGGAGACGGCGCAGGAGAGGGAGTGGAGGAGGGCAGGAGGAGGAGGAAGGGCGTTGTTTCACCCACCGCTTCATCTGCTTTCACCTCCTCGCCGGTTCAAAACGGTAAAAAACGGGCGATACAAAGAACTAGAGAGCAGTGCGCGCAGCGATGGCCGGCGCCGAGGCCACACCTCACCAAACGTGGCGCCGCCGGAGCCTTTGTGCACGCCTCTGGCCTGCGCAGGGCACCCGGAAGTGGAGGGGGAGAGGTGAGGAAGAGGGCTCGTGAGGTGAGGACGCAGTCTGCTGCACGCTGCCTCCCAGTACCCGGGCATCTCCACCCCTCTAACCCCGGCAAACATGCCCTCTCCCCGGCCAACGAGCCCTCACCTGGCCCTTTGCCAACCGTTCCCTCTTGTTGCGGATACAATTCACCACCTGCTGAGGCTTCAAACTGCACCTCTCAGTTCGAACCAAAATATTCAGATTGTATCCGGGCATCAGAATTGGACTACATTTTTCATTTTTCAACTTGTAACTCCTCCCAGACAGAGAGCACAGATGAGATTCAGCTGCGTCCCGGTTCCAGGAAGAACAGCAGGGATCGGGATGCTGATGGGGTCTCGGCCAGCCTGAGCAGGAGGGCTCTTAATTGTTCTCATTTGGGCAGGAACAATGTTATCGATCCCAGCAGCAGCAGAGAGGAGAGCGATGATAGCGGTTTGACTGGGTGCTTTAGGGCCAGGGAGGATGAAAGGAGGGTTAGGAATGGGGGAGATATGGAGGAGGGGAAGGAAAAGTACAGATGTAGCGCACCGGCGGTGATTAACCCCGGTACCAGGGCGCACCGAGGCTGTTGTGGAGCCCCTTTTCATGATGCCAGGATAGATAAGGGGAGGGATGAGAGGAGAGATGGGAAAGATGGAAGAGAAGGAGGAGGGGTGAACCAAGGCAACAAACACATTAATTTATCTAATTATCCGGATAATGATTTGGCTTTTCCGATTCCGAAGCCTCTATGTCGGGCTGATAATGAGCCGCGGCAGGGGAAATCAGCACCGGCAACCGGGGGGCAGAGCAACCAAACCCGGGGAGAGAGCAGCAGGGAGGTTCCCGGTGCGGGATGCTTCGGTTATTTGGACATAACGCTGAATGTAGAGATGGGGGAGGGACATTTAGCAGAGTTTATGGTTCCCGAGGGAGACGCAGCTCAGAGGAATCCCCTCGTGAAAATTACCTACAGCCGCAGCAGCAGCATCACCGAGACGCACGGCCAACGTTTTCTGTCCAACAAAAGCGCCATTCCTGAAATCTCTTTAGAATATTTCGGCCCGGTGCTCAGTGCGCCCACTCAAACACAAACAGGAGATTACGCAGAAAATAACGAACTATCCAAACCGCTCCGATTTTACGCTGAGAAAGTAACTTCGGAAGCAGAGTTTGTCGGTGACTCAGGCTTTTTTACGCCCGCTAAGTTTCCTGTTCCATCTCCCGGCGTCGCTTCACGTCTTCACACTCAGCCCGATCACATTACATCAAATCACTTCCCCTCTCTGTCTGATATGAACCGGACCGCAGAGCAGGAGGACTCCCACTTCCCCTCTGTGGTGAGTTCAGCACCACGGACAGCTCCTCCGGACTCTCAGTTTCTGGTTTTATGGCGCAAATTCAACACCAACAGTAACAACAACAACGAGGAGGAGGGGAAGGGAAGCAAGGAGATGGATGGATATAGTCATGAATCTGAAATAGAAAAATGGCAGGGTCGGTCACCGCAACAAGACCTGTGGGAGAGCGCGCAGCCAGAGTTGGTCCGTGCACGGTGCGCTGACGGCGTTTCTGCCGACTGTTCAGCCACCGAGCTTGGAGAGCACGCACATATGCAATTAGAATCTGGTAAGCAAGTGCCATTGGAGCCCGAAGGTGTCAGACAGTCAGAGAGGCAGCAGATGGGGACTGAGGGAGAGAGGCAGAGGGAGGGAGACGCCGTAGAGGGCTCTGCTGCTGCTGCTGCTGCTGGGGGAGGAAAATTACAGGTGGGGGAGGGCGAGAGAGAGGCGCGGCTGATGGGAGGGAGGAACCCAGGGGGAGAGGAGGAGGAGGAGAGGGAGAAGGGAATAACAAAGGCACGCCAGGCAGACGAGAGAGAGGCAGAGGGAGGGAAGGGTCAGGACAGGGGCAGCAGCAGCACTACCATCACACAGCTAGATAGGGGACGATGGAAGAAAGGGAGCCAGGCAGATGAAAGCCACGAGGGAGGAGAGGGGGGTGAAGGGAGGGAAGCGGAGGAAGAGAGGCACAGTTCAAGGGGAGAGAGGAGCCTGGAACGGCTGATAATAGTGGCAGATGATGAAACCTCGCAGGGAGAAAGGGGAAGGAAGGTTTTGATGCCCTGGCCCCGCTCCCGACGTGCAGCCAACAGGAATCCCCATTTCTCCCAGTACAACTACCAGGTGCAAGTGGCAGAGAACCAGCCGTCGGGCACCTCGGTCATCATCATGTCCGCCACAGACTCAGACGCAGGGGAGGCCGGCAGGTTGAGCTACTCGATGGCGCCGCTGATGAACAGTCGGTCGTCTGACTATTTCCACATCCAGTCAGACACAGGCCTCATCTCCAGCACTCAGATTCTAGACAGAGAACACATGGATCTGCATTACTTCCGGGTTACAGCTACTGATCATGGTTCCCCTCGCCTCTCTGGCACCACAATGGTGGCCATTACTGTTTCAGACCGGAATGATCACTCTCCCATATTTGAGCAGACTGAGTACAGAGAGACCATCAGGGAGAACGTAGAGGAAGGATACCCCATTTTGCAGCTTAGAGCCACAGATTTAGACTCCCCGTCCAATGCCAATATCCGTTACCGGTTCATCGGTGACACGGCTGCAATGGCAAGAGCAGCCTTCGAGGTGGACCCCAGGTCCGGCCTCATCACAACCCGTGGATCAGTGGATCGGGAAATGAACGAGCACTACACGCTACAGGTGGAGGCCAGCGACCAGGGGAAGGAACCTGGGCCGCGTTCTGCCACTGTGAAAGTCTTCATCACCGTTCTGGATGAAAACGACAACGTGCCACAGTTCAGCGAGAAGCGTTATGTGGTGGCCGTGAAGGAAGACGTGCGGCCTCACTCAGAGATCCTCCGCGTGAGTGCCACGGACCGAGACAAGGACAGCAACGCTGCCGTTCACTACAACATCATCAGTGGAAACAGCCGTGGACAGTTTTCCATTGATAGTGTCACCGGGGAAATCCAGGTGGTCGCACCGCTGGACTTTGAGGCCGAACGAGAATATACGCTCCGTGTCCGTGCCCAGGACAACGGCCGACCACCTCTCTCCAACAACACCGGCATCGTCAGCGTACAGGTCACAGATGTCAACGACAACCCACCTATATTTGTCTCCACGCCGTTCCAAGCATCTGTGCTCGAGAGCGCACCAATTGGTAGCTCCATCCTCCACATCCAGGCCATTGATACAGATTCTGCTGACAACGCCAGACTGGAGTACAGGTTAACCGACACCAGCTCTGACACGCCATTCATCATCAACTCTGCAACAGGCTGGGTCACTGTCAGCTCCATTCTCGACAGGGAATCCGTAGAGCACTATTTCTTTGGCGTGGAGGCCAGGGATTATGGTATGCCACCTCTCTCTGCCACAGCGAGCGTTACAATAACAGTGATGGACGTCAATGACAACCGCCCGGAGTTCCTTCAGAAGGAGTACTATGCCCGTCTGAATGAAGATGCAGTGGTAGGCACCAGTGTGCTCGTTGTCACGGCTGTGGACCGAGACGTCAACAGTGCTGTGACCTATCAGATAACAGGAGGGAACACCAGGAACCGCTTTGCCATCAGCACGGCAGGAGGGGCCGGACTCCTCTCCTTAGCCTTGCCGCTGGACTACAAGCAGGAGCGGCGCTATGTTCTTACAGTCACTGCCTCTGACCGCACGCTCCACGATATCTGTCAGGTGCACATCAACATCACAGATGCCAACACGCACCGGCCTGTGTTCCAGAGCGCTCACTACTCCGTCAGTGTGAATGAGGACCGGCCTCCTGGCAGCACTGTTGTTGTCATCAGTGCAACAGATGACGATGTTGGTGAAAATGCCCGAATCACATACTTCCTTGAGGACAACATCCCACAATTCCGCATTGACCCAGCATCAGGGGCTATAACACTCCAGGCAGAGCTGGACTATGAGCACCAGATGACCTACACTTTAGCTATAACAGCTAAAGACAATGGGATACCACAGAAAGCAGATACTACATATGTTGAGGTGAATGTCAATGATGTCAATGACAATGCGCCTCAGTTCCTCAGCCCCAGGTATCAGGGAACCGTGAGCGAAGATGCCCCTCCCTTTACCAGTGTCCTCCAAATCTCAGCGACTGACCGTGATGCCCACACCAATGGTCGTGTTCAGTACACTTTCCAAAATGGTGAGGATGGGGACGGAGACTTTACCATTGAGCCCACATCTGGCATTGTCAGAATTATTCGCCGCTTGGACCGTGAAAGCGTGCCATTCTATGAGCTCACTGCCTATGCCGTGGACCGTGGTGTTCCCCCACAGAGAACCCCCGTCCACATCCAGGTGACAGTTCTCGATGTGAACGACAATGCCCCCGTCTTCCCTGCAGACGACTTTGAGGTTCTAGTGAAGGAAAATAGTGCGGTGGGCTCCGTGGTCGCCCAGATCACGGCCACAGACCCAGACGAGGGCGCCAACGCTCAGATCATGTACCAAATCGTAGAGGGCAACATCCCTGAGATCTTCCAGATGGACATCTTTTCGGGGGAACTAACTTCACTCATTGATCTCGACTATGAGACCCGCAATGAGTATGTCATCGTGGTCCAGGCGACCTCGGCCCCTCTAGTCAGCAGGGCCACTGTACGGATCCGATTGGTGGACCAGAACGACAACCGGCCCACTCTGCAGGACTTCCAGATTATTTTCAACAACTTTGTGTCCAATCGATCCAACAGTTTCCCAAGTGGCGTTATCGGCAAAGTTCCAGCCCACGATCCTGATGTGTCGGACCGGCTGTACTACACTATTGACAGAGGGAATGAGCTTCACCTGCTGCTCCTGAATCACACCAGTGGAGAGATCCGACTGAGCCGAAAACTGGATAACAACAGGCCGCTGGTGGCTCCCATGCTGATCACTGTCACAGGTAAGAGAGCGTACAGAGAAAATGAGGGAAGGGTGGAGAGTAGTGTGTCTGTGCAGTCAGTTTAGGATCCCCTGTAGCTTTCTTCACTGTGACAAATACAGTGAAGAAAAGCGGAGCTTCGGGCATCACTTCTAGATTCTTCTTCTCTCTTTTTTCGCTTGACTTGAGCATGAAAGAGTGAAAGAGGATCTTTGATTTCATACATTTTAACTTTGATATAAATTACAGTGATACTTGGAAAAAAAGATGTCTATTATGTTAGAAAAGCACTCAGAAGAGTCACATTCCTATTGTGGTTATAGATGGAGCAGGTAATAGAAACTAACAAAGCTGCTTTTCGAAACACATTCTGCTGATTGAATGAGTGGGAGGGAGAGAAAGTGAGACCATGAGATTTGTTACTACTGTCTTAGACACCTGCTTTCTTTGAAGACAGCCCATGGGACACGTTGTGTGCATGCAATTATTGCAAAAGAAATATACAGTGACAGAGCTGTTACTCTAGTTAGATTTACCTGAAAACATGTGAGATAAACAATAAGGAGATCGATGCCATTTGGCTGAGCAAAGTGTGGAAAAGGTGAGAAGTGTGTGAGATGCTAGTTTGGATTTTGTGTGAGAAAATGTGATAGTAAATATCGCACAGGGGAGAAAACATGTGAGAAGAGATAGATTTAATGAATATTCAAAGGTGCTTCAATGTGAGATAAATGAAGATAATTATCAGTGGGTTTCATATCAGTCGCCTGATAGCATGTTGCCAGTTTATGAGACATCCTACTGCAAGAAGCAAGTGTAGGGCAGGTATTTTAAGGTCTAGTGTGTAAGATTAAGCAGTAGTTTGCAGAACAACCTTGAAAGAAATTGAATAGAATATCCATAAGCATTTTGTAATTAGTATTTAGTTCAATTCAAATAAAATGTGTGTTAGATTGAGCCATTTTTATCTACATAGGGAGTGGGTCTTCCTCCACAGAGCTGTCATGTTGTACCGCCATCTTTCTACAGTAGCCCAGAATGATCAAACCTAGTGGCTGGCCTTAGAGATGTTTTTCATCATTTTTGCTACTACCATAGTTGATTTGTCATTCTTCTGGTTTGATCTGCAACCTCACCACTAGATTCCACCAGAAACTACACACTGTACCTGAATATTTGAACTTCAACGTTAGATAACCGACTGTAATTATTAGTGGGTTTTAATATCAGTCGCTGTGTTGCCAGTTTATGAGATATGCAGTTGCAAGCAGCTGGAGTGAAGCAAAATTAAATTTCAGACATGTGATGTCAGACAGGTGATGACAAATTTGCTGATGCGGTGAGCAGTGATCAATCCCGTAGTTCTACACAAATGGTTTGAATGACAGGTGACCTGAGTCTTTTCCAAGTTGAATGCTATGAATGCTTTGCGCTTAAGATTTTGTAAAATTAAAGAAATTAATTGAAAGCATGCAGTTCTGACTGGAACAACTGCTGTTACCAATTGTAAAGAAATAGTTGACATTTTTGGACATATGCAAATTTAATTTCTTTTCAAGAGTTCTGCAAAAATTACTACTCATGGTTTTTACATATATATTTTTTTATTTTATATGCATTTAACAGATAAGATACAAAGCTTTTGAAGTGCATGTATTTTTTAACTTTAGAAGGCTAATTATATGTCATTGCTTTCAATTTTTATACAGCCTGGCTAACACCTGACCTTATATCAGTGTAGATTTAGATGAGGTCTGGAAACCATCTGTTCATGTGTTCTTATCGGAGGCACTGACAAATGTCAATCAAATGCATCTGTCATTCTGTATACCCAGGCTAGTCTTTATGCTTCTTCATTTATTTTTCTGAATGGAAACAAGTGCACATATTTCCCAAAATGTTAGAATATTCTTTTAATGTTTCATCCGTGGAATGTTTTTCTTAATTATCAAGATTATTAGTGCTAAAAATAATGGTGACTCTAAGAACCATCTCTTGGCTTCTGTAATGAATGAAGACTTTTAGTTGTTTTAAAGCTGTGCCTATACACAGAATATAATCATCAATATGTTTGAAATCCAAGGGATGTATTTATCTCAGTATCCATAGTTTTGAAATTTGGAGTGGATTCATTTAGCTTTTAATTTGTTTCTTCATCTCTCTTGCTCTCATTTCCAGGCTTTGGCTTGAAAACAAAGGCTTCTTAAAAGCTTTACAGACTGCTTTGCTGTCACTAATCAAAGCCCCAAACACCAGAAGAAAGAAACAAAAAGACTGAGAGCTGGGTTAGTGCTGTGTTTGAGCTGTCGGAAAGCTTTAATGTAGGGGTGACAGCCTGGGAGTGTGTGTGACCTGCTGCCCTATTTACACAGCTTTACAACAGCCTCACTGCTGAAGACTTGTAGCTTTATGCATATTCATTTTGGTGTAATTTTGGATGTGAGTGAGGAAAGAGCCGCATGAACAGGTGAGACACATCGAGTGAGCAAAAAAAAGCAGCTGAGTGATAAAATGAGTGAGGCAGCGAGGGAGTGACAGCTGAGTAACTAAATAAGTGAACGAGTAACTAAATAAGTTAGTTGGTGAATGATGAAGTGGATCAGGTGATTGACAGAGTGAACCGATGAGTGAAAGAACAAGTGAATTTATGTTAGTGAGTGGATGAAGTGAGAGAGTGTGAGGGTTATTGATCAAAAGTCTGACAGTCAATGACAAGTGAACAAGTGAGGATTAGAATTCTGAGCAAACACTGAGTGGGTTAGCTAGTGATGGAGTGATTGTGTTAGAGAATGAATGAAAGAAGAGTGAGTTTCAGTTAAAGACTCAATGAATTAGTAAATGTGTCAGTGATGATATGAGAGTGATTATAAGGTTTAACCTTCAAGTTGTGTTCCTGGTCAAATCTGACCGTTCCAAAGTTTTTGTCTCTGACAAATGTGGTTCATTTGACCAGATTCACCTAAAATCACATGACTTTGTCTACAAAGAGGACTTGGGATTAAGACTTGGAATATTATGAAATTGTCAACTGTACTTTTGGGAGGTTTTATTTTTTGTGACTGTTTAAAACTTTTAAATGTCCTTGGTAACTTTGACCCACAGTAATCAGTACACTATGTTTCATCTGATTATGTCTTATAGTCAAAATAATCCAGAAATTGTGTTTTTCAGAACTCAAATTAAATATTTATAAGTTTAGATCAATGAGACATACAGGCCATAAATAAAAATAGAAGTTCAAAATTTGCAATTTCACAAGAAGTTATGTTGCTAAAAAAAACAACCACAAAAAGAGGTGATAATATATGTATTATTACAGTTTTTATGATGAGTCTTAATGGAACGATCAAATTTGACCAGGAACACCAGATTGACATGAAATAAACACAACACGAGGGTTAATAAAGTGAATAAGGGAGTAAATGAACTTGAATTAATCAGGTTAACACATGTATGTGTGTATTTACCATCAAGTATTTGTATGCATGTGTGAAACATCATCTGTCTGCATCTAATTTTCTTGCTGTTACTCCCTCACTAGGAAAGTATTTTACTTTCTCTTCTTCTCTCTCTCTCTTTCTTTTTCTCTTTCTCTCGCCATCGCTCCAGGATTTGACAGTTATGAGATTATAATGAAACAACAGTCAGCCAGAGTCCTGCTCGGAGCAAAGCTGTCACTTTCATTGTGTGCTGTGTGTTATCTGTGACTCCCCATCCCTCCTTTATTCTGGGTGAATGACTTCTTCTCAGTCGGTTCTATCGCGTGCATTTCTCCTCTTTCTTCATTCTTCTCTCCATTCCTTTCATTTCCTCTTTCTTCTCCTTCCAGCCATCTCTTCAAGCTCTGTTTGTTTCCTACCTTGTATATTTTTAACCTTTCCACCTCTCCTCCCACCCCATCCCTCCCTTCTTCCATATTCAGAACTCCATCCTCCTCCTCTCCTCCGACTCTTCTCTGCCCCTCCACACCGCCCTATAATCCTCACAAAACTCTCATGGGATGTTTCTCCTCTACAGCAGATCCCTTTCAACTCCACCTTCCTCCTCCACTCTGTTCTGCTGTCTTCTCTGCTTATTTCCTCTCTTTGTGTCTGAGTGTGTTGTGTGTTTGTGTGTTTCTGCAGCTGTGTAGGTGTGTGTGTTTCTGCAGCTGTGGAGGTGTGTGTTTGTGTGTGTTTCTGCAGCCATATAGGTGTGTGTGTTTCTGCAGCCATGTAGGTGTGTGTCTTTCTGCAGCCATGTAGTTGTGTTTGTCTTTCTGCAGCCATGTAGGTGTGTGTGTGTGTGTTTCTGCAGCCGTGTAGGTGTGTGTTTGTGTGTGTTTCTGCAGCTGTGTAGTTGTGTGTGTGTATTTCTGCAGCCATGTAGTTGTGTGTGTGTGTCTGCAGCTGTGTAGTTGTGTGTTTGTGTGTGTTTCTGCAGCCGTGTAGTTTTGTGTGTGTGTTTCTGCAGCCATGTAGTTGTGTGGGTGTATTTCTGCAGCTGTATACTTTGTTTGTGTGTTTCTGCGGCCATGTAGTTGTGTGTTTGTGTGTGTTTCTGCAGCCATGTAGTTGTGTGTTTGTGTGTGTTTCTGCAGCCATGTAGTTGTGTGTTTGTGTGTGTTTCTGCAGCCATGTAGTTGTGTGTATGTACATTGTGTACTTGCAGAGCTGGCATCGTTTGATGTGTGTGTGTGTTCGAACAATGTTTTCTTGTAGAACAGGGATTTGTATGTACAGTGTGGTGTGTGCTTTGTGCATGATTTGGGCTCATAAGTGTGTGTGTGTGTGTGTGTGTGTGTGTGTGTGTACTCTCAGATGGCCAAAGCATAGCACTTTAGAGTGTATTCATGTCTCTTTCAGTGAATAATATCTGTGTACACCAGAGTACAGGGACTAAACTCCCTTCTTTGTATTGCTTTCCTACTTCCTCACTCTACATCCTGCGTTCTTAACCCTCTTGTCTCCCCTTTCCCTTCCTCTTCCACTCTCACATGGATCTATTCTTTCTCTTCTAGTCTCTCTTTGACGTACTTATTCTCAGGATAATTCACATTTTTATGTTGCATAGAGATCAAACATCCTTGCTTGTGTTGCTAGCAGTTTAATAAGCACACATACACACACACACACACACACACACACACACACTTACAGGCATGAAACTGGCTTCAGGGTCCGCTGGTTGAGGGAAGTAATGGGGGAAAATATAATATCTGTAGCTTGGCAGCGCAAACGGTTTCAGCTCAAGGTTGCCCTTGAACAAAGCAACCCCCAACTGTTCCAGTGGCCGAGAGCGGAGATCCGTGCTCGTACTGGCCAACTCCCAGTTGTGAGCGTGCATAACAGTTTGAATGTAGAGCAGCGTTTTGCTGGAAGAGAAAACATGTGCTTAACTAGACTTCCTGGGGTAAGTGAAGGTCGAGACAAAGAGTCCAAGATGTTGACTTTGTTCAATCGGCACAGACCTTTTGACATATCACAGTAGGAAAAGCACAGGTGCAAACAATAAACTTTTGGACTTCTATATTTATATTCATTTTATTTGAAGTTGTATAGAATATACTGTATTTGTGGTATTTAATACCAAAAACATCTTAATATAGTCAAGTATAGCCTCTCAAGCTTCAGCCTGCAGCCCTAGAAAGAACAGATTGTTTTGTGTCTTATTGAAATAACGAGCCTGCCCTCTGATTTGGGGTTTTACTGTATGCTGTATGCATTTCTCTATGGATTGAGTGATTTGAAAACATTCTTATAATGAATAAATAGATAGATAGATAGATAAAAAAAAGAATCCAAGGAAAATTCTATTTGAGAAGAGAGGCAACGATACATAAAAAATAAATAAATAATATAAATGCCTTCTTTTCTCTTAGCCTCCAGCCAAAATGTAGTTCAAGTAATTAACTCCACCTCAAAATGTCTTGGCTTCCAAAATCACTATGCTGATTTAGCTGAACTACTAGTCTAATTACATGTAGTGAAGCTGATGACCTATGCAGCCCCAGCGTGATCTGACAGTGTTCCAAAGAGCTTCTTGTGATTTCACAGGGTCACAGGAGGCTTTCTCGTTGCTCACGTGTCCCTGTGAATGTGCACTGGGGTGTTCAGTTCATGTCCTCACATGCACCCTCTGTTACTGCCATGGATCTCAAACTTGGCTTCATCAGTAATTAGTTTTTTCCCCCCCCCAGTCATCCTCTGTGAAATGCTGGTATTTCTTAGCAAAGCCCAAGAGTCTACATTTCCCCTCCTGAGAAGTGGTTTAGAAGCTGCTGCTGCATTCTTTATCAAATACTGTATCCATGAGGGAACTAAGCTGGATGTATTGATCTATTGACATGTTGGTCACTTTTGGTCTGCTAATCCAGCTTTGGTTACAACTGATCCAGTTTCTGCACTGTTTTAGAGTTCCTGCACGGCTCCTTCAGAAGCCTTTAGTGTAGCCATGGTTTGATGCTGAGAAAGTCCTTCTCTGCTTTGAATAACAATTTGACTTCTGACACTTTCATTTAGTTCTGATGCTGTTTTTCACCATCACAATTCTGCTTAGTAACCACCAATCCTTCCTACATATTGATTTGAGTTAATTGGCTTGTGTGTGTGTGTGTGTGTGTGTGTGTGTGTGTGTGTGTGTGTGTGCTGGGGCCTGTGGGACTTACAGTAAGTGTGGACACAGGTCAGTGCACCATGAATAGAATTACAGTGCATATAGGTCATTGCACTGATGATAACAAGGATCTTTCCCTATCAGTGCATTAGATTGTGGTACAATGAATGCATTTACATGTGGGTCAGCTGACAAAGGTCAACACCCAGGAGCAAATACTTTCTGAATAATGTTCTTTTGAGATAAAAAAATTACTCTTTACACACAAAATGAGGTGAAATAAGGCAGAAGGACAGTGTGCAGTTGTAACTAGCAGCAGTAATAACAAAACAAGAGTATTCTTGTTTTGTTATTACTGCTGCTAGTTACAACTACAGTTTTCAAAAAGTTGGTGATTCCACTGTTGAAAGTGGTTTTCATGTCTTCAACAACAAGTCTCCTAACCTCTTGATGCTGAAGAATCTCAGGGCAGGAGAATGTTCATTTAGTCTGTTTTGTGGTTTTATCTCCACTCTCTTGCTCATCTCGCTTCCTTGTTAACTTCACGTTACTATAACACCTCTGTAAATGGTAAATTAATGCTGCTATTTCAGGAAATGCACACTTCTTTAGGTGTAGCACTATGATGTTCTTCAAATCCTTATGTTTCAAAAACATTAAAGTAATGAGTGTGTGTCCATCTGGAGAATGTGCTAACCAACGTTTCTGCAGGTTCATTCATCTCCATCTTTTGTGTGATGAGCCAAAAGGAAGTGAAACATTTTTTTTTCGCTGACATTTCACTGCCTCTGATCTTGCAGTGATTTTAGTGAATTTGTATGAAGAAAAAAAACCCTGACCACTTCAATCCAGGTTAAAATCTGCATTGTAATGCACATTACTGACATTTGTATCGAGTAAAATATTCCCATTTTTCCTGTAATGCCTTACATTACTGCTTTACAGCAAAAAACAATGCTTTACAGTAATTTATTAATTTTGTAATATGTTACTCCCAACACTGGTGACCAATCAGACCATCAATCACTTATACAACTTATACTTAAACACTTCATAAAGACAGAGGAATAGTAAAGATAATTGAAAACAAAAAGTATATATGAAAAGTCATTTTTAATGTCAGGATGTAAAGACAAATTATTTTGATCCCCAGAACCGCCGGGATGGCCCAGGGGCTTTGTTTCACCAAAATAAATGATTTCATATAAAAGGCTCAGTGAGCGTGTTAAGTGCTACACATCTCTGTCACATCTCTGCTGTTTCTCCTCTGACTCTTCTCTGATCAAAGTTAAAAGCAGGTTGTTGTCTGTCTACTCAGCTCTGATAGCATGCAATGTGGTGCATATAAAACTACAACTGCATCATAGTATTGATAGTTAATCATCATTATTCGTGACAGTCTGAAATGGCGTGTATCAATGCATCAGGATACAGCAGTGTCCCATTTCTACAGCATTGACACAAGCTCTTTAAAAGCAGGTCAGGAAATGGTTATTGTAGCTTAGAAATAAAGATAGGAAGGAGGCAGCTCTGTCAAAAGGTTAAAAAAATACAAGTATCATAAAAAAAACATCTACAAAAAGATAAGTTGTGGTTTTACCTCCTGGACTATCAGCCCTTAGCTTATAAATTATCTCTTTACACCTGATGGTGTAGTAATCTCCTCACATTCTATTGTTCTATTATTGATTCCAGGGTCATGGTAAGATAAGCGGCTCCTAGCAGTAGTGTAATATCTATATATAAGCATGTTTTTATATTACTCGTTTTTACATTTTTACAATATTAACTATTAGTAATCATTACTGTTTTAATTCACAATTAAAGAAACTAATAGGATTACATTTCTTTATGATTATTTTGCGATCAAACACAAACACAAAAACACAAATCTCACAAATTGTGAGAATAATTGATTGACCAAACTCTTAACAAACTATTCCTTCGATCATGAGAATCTGTTAATCCTGTAACTTGAGAGGAGGAATAAAAGCGTTGGACTCCAGCCCATATCATCATGAAAATACAGTAGCACTTACTACAGCTCCCTTAGCCGCTACACTGACCTACATGTACTGTAGATTCTGGGCCGACCACATTATAGAGGAGCCTTTAGACTCCATTAGACCAACCCTGCTTGTCTTTGGGCTGACGGAGGGTTTTTGATGCTTCGGCCGCCCATCAGGAGTTAAATGGTACAGGCGGAGCATGGAGGATTCTCCTGTCCTCAGAGGGGCAGAGACAGATGGCAGGTTGCTGGAGAGTTAGGCTAAGTGTCCTGTAACCATGACAACCACACTCAGATTTGACAGTGTTTGACCTCTCTTACACACCTGCATTCTTTACCAATGTATCTGTAAATATTATATTTTAATTTTGAGGGCAAAGTGATAACCATATGTTTGCTGTGTTGTGCTTTCTTGGTGATATGCAGCAGGCACTGGTCTTTTTTTTTTATTTTTTTTTTTTTTAGATTTTGGGTTGTTTTGCTTCTTTTAGGCTAGAAAAATGATTAAAATATTTATGTTTAGATGTTTAGTTTGCTTCTTTAGCTATGGTAGATTTCTCCTAAATTTGGGAGTAATTATATGTCTAATACAGCCTGCAGCATATATCTACACCATGTCTATATCTCAATCTCAATCTGTAACATCCAAATATGGTCATATCCTTTGGATGTTCCCAAATATGTCATATCCTCTGTATTAGCAACCAATCATAAAAGTACATAAAAGTAAGTAAGGAAGGTTGGAAAAAAACTGTCTTTTCTCAATCTGAACTAGAAATCGCACCACAGTAGCTCTTAACTATATTCCTGAAAGGGAATATAGCAATGATATTCTGTAGAAACAGGACTGATATGTCAATGAAATGAAACCAATGTTCAGATTTAACATAGTTTACCACTGCCAGTATGAATGAATAATGGATCCTGTAAAACACTCTGGCTGTCCTGGAGGGTGCTATATAAATCTAATGCATTATTGTATATGCATTACATGTAAATACATTAAGTATATCCTTTACCAATGGTGGAATCAGGACAGTCTTCATCACTATACACATTTTGACTTCCTTTGCACCTTGTCATTAGCAGGGGTGAGTTTAGGCTATTTTTAGGGGTGCTTCAGCACCACTCCAAATTAGTTTGGCACCTCCAAGCTCAGGACATTTTAAAAATATTATATTATGTGAAAAAAAAAATTGAAAATTAGTGCAACTGCACAGTTATGTTGCTCTGCCCCTGCACAATACTCTGCTGCGACCAGCCAATCTGGCAACCCTGTGTGTCTGGCAACCGTGCTTCAAAACGAGGCTTGTGACCAGCTCACTTATCAGCTATGTCTCTTCTGATTGGTTGGCACGTTCATATGACTGCTTGCCGCTATAGTTGTGTAGGATTCTGCTTTTTGCTCTAGTCGTTAGCTGCTAATAATGGACACTGGACACAACAAAAAGCAGTGGTGTAGTGCTATCTGTCTGGTGCGGACAATGATAACATTGATTGTCATAAATGAGGTAACTTTGTAAGCTGGTAAACGTTGCTTGAGTGCTATTAGTCATAATAAACTTTGAGTCATCCCCAATATTTGTCTCAGGCTCCATCCGTTACCCCTGTCAAGCCACAGCCTTTTGAAATGAAGAGGTCAAAATTGAATGTTGAAGGGGAAAACACTACTCAAAGCAAAACGCTCCAACATTTACAAATGTACTAGTTTGCCTCTTGAGTGAAAAATAATGTGCCTCTGTGAGCACTGGGGGCTGAGCACCCCTAAAGACCAGATGCTAAAAAGGCCCCTGGCCATTAGTGTTGGCCGTCTGGTGTTTGGAACACAGGAAGTTGTCCTTCGTTAGCGTCCTTTGGTTCTTTTGGCTCGTCCACCATGGTGCTGCTGATGTGAAGGAACCGACAGATCCGGATAGAACTCCGGATTCGGTCATCACTCGCCCCAGGAACGGCAAAATGTACAGTTCACCCCCTCATCAGTAAATGCAGCACATTTTATTATACTCATATATTTTTATACCCATACCCATATAGGCGACCAAGGACGTGAACGAAAACACATCCTGCAGCGTCAGGTCGACTTGATTGCATTGAGTGATGAATCGAGCCAAAGTCGTTTGTGTTTTTAATTATTGTCTGTAAAGTGCAGTTAGTGAAAAAAGCAGCAGGAGAAGCTGCTGGGTGGTGCATTTAGCTGTAGGGAGGTGCTGGGGTCGTGGTGAGCGGCGGGTTTGAAGGGCGAGCGTGGTGGCGTTACGTCCAGATCGTCTGCCTCGTTTCATCTCTCTTCGGATAAGCTGCCTCTGCCTCGTCCTCTCGCCCTTCTCCTGCTGGCTGAGCCTCTTTGTGCAGGCGGGGGAAGGGCGTCGCCCGCTGAGGGTCTGTCCTGCTGCTTCACTCCACAAGACCACTTATAGGCTGGAGGACAAGAGGATCCCAGTCCTCCCAGTCCTCATCACACAACTGACTATAATGGAAAAAATAAAGAAATAACAGATAGTCATTTTAAACTTGACAAAACCTTTGCATTTTCTACATTTTGGTGAATATATGACGACAACCAATTATCAGGGATAATGATCAGAATTTTGCCAATATCTCAGCTTTTGGCTTGGACATTATTGCCATCTGCTGCCCCTCACAGCCACACTTTTAACACTAGCATCCTGCAGCAGTTGGTACTTTAGAGCCTTGGTAATGTATGGCTCTCCCAGACTGGAGTCAGATGTGCTTCTTTCTTCTACAATATGTTATGGATGTAACAATCATCCAGAGAATTGGTGAAGAAACCTGACATTGACAAGGCGTGGATTAGATTTTTGAATTTAAAAACTAATAATAGTAACAAGACTGTGAATTTCTCTTCAATGTTCAAATGTTTAATCCTCTAATGTATAAAATATTACTTAGATATGGTAAATAATGATAAAACTTAAAATGGCCTAAATAGATATAATTAAGAAAAGTTGTAAACATAGTCTCAGGATAGTTTCATGCTATGTAAATCAATGGGACCCCTTTAGGTTGTATGCACTAAGAATTTTTCATATTTGCATATTAGCGCCATGTGACAACAAATCTATTTTGTCATATTTAAAAAAAAAAAAATCATTAGAAATGCAATTAAAGTCAAGTTCAATTTTTTTATTTTGTGAAAATGTTCCCAAATTAGGAATAAAAGACAACCTTCAGTTGTGAGACATGATGCTCACGTGTCAAATGTCCATTAGCAAAAGGGACTGGCAAACAGGATATCCTGGTCAGGTGAACTCATATATTGCATGTCCTTCAAAATAAAAGCCCCCTTTTCACACCTGGCTGTTAAAACATAGATTTTATATCACACATTTTTGAAAAAATAAAAGATAACGTAATTACATAGTTTTACCATATGGCAAAACTATGTAATAGAAGGTTATTTTTGTAGAGTAGAGTTTGCAGTACCTGCCATAACAAAACACCTTTAAGAAAGAATTGAATTCCCTGTTAAGGAAAGAAATACAAATAATGCTGTTACGATGTGACATTTTTTCTGTTATGGATGTGTCTGAAAAGAGGCTAAAAGTGTTTTTTAGTCTAAACACTTGATAATGTCAGATACCCTGTAGAGCAATGTATGGTATGGACAGATAACTTCATCAAGCTCCTGCTGACATCCAAGGCTGGTGAATTAGCTGTAACATTTGAAAATGCATCATATTCATGTATGAACAGTCTGAACATGGTAGCTGGGACACAGGAGGGAACATACAGAATTATGCCCTTAATTAACAAATCAACAATTCTGTCATGCTTCTCATGCAAAGTACATTCCCTTATTCACATAGCGGCCGTTCAGCATGTGTAGCAAGGATTCTGTGGATGGGTTATGATCATGAGGAGAATAAGAATAGGGGTGAATTCCAATTCCCCCTTTAACCCTCAATCTTAACCCTCAATCTAAAAAATTAAGGTTTAAAAGTGTGAATGCTGTCCCAATCCTCAGAATTTTAAGACAAGAGCTAAGATTAAGGGCTAACTAGCCCTAAAAATTAAGATTTTTGGAGCGTTCCTTTGTGATTAATGGTTTACCCAGCATGCATTGCTGAAGATTGAACATGCACATATGAGACATGGTCTTGTCAACCAGCTATTTCTCTTATTTTCTCAGAGGATGGATGATGGTCCATCCAGCTCAGCTACAACTTCTGCCTCCTCCCCCTCCACTGGCTCTGACAGCCACAAGCCCCCCAACCCATTTCCCTAAAAAAAGAAGCAAAATCACCTCATAGCCTATCTGTAGACAGAGTGAGAGAGAACAGACCCACCACAAGGAGACTAAAGTCAAAACAGAGTTTGAGCACATGGGTGATAAAATGAGATTGCATTTTAATTTATTGAAATTGCAATCACATTTTATCAACCATGCGCTGTGTTCTCAGGTCTGATTATTTTTTTGCTGGCTGTTACTGAACTTTTTGCACATTTTTTTTCATTACCTCCATTTAAAATTAACCATTTGTCTTTTGATTGTTATTTACATTGTTATAAAAAATAAATCTATTTTGATTAAGTTTGAATTTTAACAGATATATATACAGGCATATTTGTCTTAGATCGCTCCCATAATATGAAGCTTTATTTTAGTGCTTTTTAATAGTTTATGTAAAAAACTGAAAAGGTTTACATCAGTCAAATCCAAAGATTCTTAGCTTTCCAAAGACATGAAGATGTTTAAGCAGAGCAGATGTGACTTGTGCAAGTGGAATGAACAATGATTTTTTTTAAAGAGATGATTCACATTAACTGAGAAGATGTCTGTTTAACAGCTTTAATATATTCAGGGTTTTCTTAAATTGGCTCTTGTCTCTTTTAAATACCAAGTTACTTTGCATTCATACAGTTGCCCTTCACAAATACAGCCCACTTGATATGAAGCTTTCCATTCAGAACAGTGTGTTTCAGTCATTTCAGAATGACTATTGAGAGACTGATAGGACTAAGGCATAATAATTAACCCTAACATTGTTGGTTTAGACAGAAGTTTTCAGGGCATTTGCAGCTGTAGTTTGTAGCCTCTCTCCTCAAATCTGCTTTTCACATTTCTCATTCGTCACCATGAGCAGACCAGGATGACCCTCTTCAAAATAAAACTACCTTATTACATTGTACAGTGATTATGTAGAGGATCAGTTATTATACATTCAGAAATAGTAGATTTTCTCTCTGCAAATACTCAAGATTAGCTTCACTATGACTTGACTAAGTTTTATGGTTGTTGCTCACTTGTGGCCTCAATTTTTCTTTATGGACTAAAACACACGTGATATTTGGGGGAAAAACACCCATCTCCAATTCATGACTCCCAGGTTCCTGAACACAGTTCAGAGTAAATTCAATTACTTGTATTATGCAGGATGAATATGCTGTAAGTTCTGATGTTACAGAAACACATTCATTACAAACCGTGCCTTTAAGAGTTGCTGCAGATGTAGGATAATTAGTATTTGTGATTAAGAGCAGGTGATTTATTCAATGTCACAAATAGGAGGAAATGTATTTACTCTCTCTCTGCTTACATTCATCTGTGCATTTCCATTCCCGATAACAGCCTGAAACCAACATGCATGGCTGACTGAGTGTTCACATAGCAAAAATAAAGCCAAACACAGATAATGGTGCCAAATGAGGAGGAAAAACTACAGCTGGGACTCACTATTATGCAATAAAGTAACTCATGAGGACACTATTCACTTATCTCTGAAACTATAGTTTTCATTTGTTTTTAATCTTTGATAATGACCAGTGGTCAACCTTATATATTTGATCATGCTTCCTTTACACTCATTTATTATGAAGCACATTTGAAAACCCAACTTACCTCAAAGTCAGATTTCTGTTTCTTTCAGATATGGACCAAATCTTGACTGGTGGCAAAATGACATATATATGTATGTATTCATGAAGAGCATTTCAATGACTTGTTTTTACTGAGGCTAAATGAAATTGGTTCCAACAGGGAGGAGGAAGAGGCAGGAAATGTAGGAAAAAAATGAGGGAATGTTTACCATCAATAAATCATGACCACATTAACATGATTACTGTAAACAAACCAGATCAGGGCAGAGATGCTCGTCAGCAACCGACACTGACACTGAGACACTGAGCTGACAAGTCAGAGAAGCTGCTAAATAAAGTTATGGAATATCCCAATTTATAGTTTGTTAGCATTGGTCATAGACTTGTAGATACAGTGTGTTGTAGAGGTTAATATGATGTAGTGCATCACAACTGGTGATTTATCAAGTTCCTGTAGATGTATGCAGGATCAGCAGGTCCCTCCAGCAGCTTCTTGGTGGTACACCTGCAAATTTGCGATTTTGTGCTGATGAGGAGCACTTGAATGCATCATTAGTCTCTGTGGGACTTCTCAGCTGTTTAGGAGATTTCACGTTGGCTTCAGATGTGTGTTACACAAATAGCTCAAACATGACTCTTACAGGGAGATTGTTGATAGCTGATGAAGAGAAATCGAGGCCTGAGATGTCACTCCTACAGTATACAATGTAAAAACATAGAAGGCTGTTTATGGGCCCTGAACAACACGAGGCGAGTGGCGAGTGAGATGAGTTTGGTGTAGTGGACACTCAGTTTTACAACTCCCAACAGCATTTTTCCACATGATTAGAAAAGGAGCAGCTGTAAAATGGTAAGTTGGTCAGTGACAAATAGTATTTGGCAAGATGAGAAAGTCAAAAACCTTTTAAAATACAGTTTTAAGAGTATTCAAGTCTCTAAAAATGTACATTTTAGTGTTCATGTTGATTTCTTCTAATTTTTAAGTCCATTTGTACCATTTTTACTAAAATCACACAGAATGTCCGATTTCTTTGACACGAAATGACAAATGATGTAACTGAAAAAGAATGATAAAGATTAAATAGTTAATCAGAGAGCAACTATCTGGTGCCAGGTTTTTACACCAAATGACATATTTGACATTGTCAGTCAGTCATTTTCTATACCTGCTTATTCCTCATTAGGGTCGCAGGGGTCTGCTGGAGCCAATCCCAGCAAATTAGAGGTGAGAGGCAGGGATACACCCCAGATGGTCGCCAGCCAATCGTGGGGCACACACACCATTCACTCACACCTACAGGCAATTTAGAGTCTCCAATTAACCTCAGCATGTTTTTGGACTGTGGGAGGAAGCCGGAGTACCCGGTGAAAACCCACGCAGACACAGGGAGAACATGCAAACTCCACACAGAAAGGTCCCAGACACAGGACCAAGGAGGTCTTGAACCTGCGACCTTCTTGCTGTGAGGCAACAGCGCTAACCCCTGCATCACTGTGTCACCCTATTTGACCTTGCCTTGAATATTTTTTGTTCTGATTGACACAAACCTCCCAGAAATCATTGTGTACATATAATTCAATAATTTCATTCAATAAAATGAGGAAAGACCAGAAGAACTACGTATATCATTAAACACATATTTACTTATTGGTTCATTCATGTATGACTCAGTGACAAAACTGTCATGTGGTGTACCAGATATTAAAAAGGTTTAAAAAAATAAAAACATATGCTTTTAACTAGTTTTAAATTCAAGGTGGATTAAAACATTCAAAATGTATTATTCTTTTTTGGTTACACCATTTGATATTTTGGTTAAAAAATGCATACAATTGTGAATTTTTGGACAAAAAACAAATGATACAAATGGACTTTAAATAACAAGAAACCAACATGAACACATTTTGAATGAAACTGTAATTTAAAGTTTTTGACCTTCTCATCTTGCCAAACATTATTCACCTGTACCTCTTTATTATTGTAGCTCATGTCTTCAGCTGTTTTGTTTGTCTTATTTAAGTATATTTTTTGGTCTTGTTATGCTGTTACTGATATTGTTGGATAGGGATGGGTAACAACATGCAGGAGGAGGCTGCTGCTGCAGGATCTGGTCCAGTGCTCCTGCAGTGAGGCCTGGAGCCTCTACATGGAGCTGCTCTACCCACTGAGACACTTGGTGCCCTGTTTTGGTCTTTATCTGTTTCTTTGCTGAGTGGCAGTGTGGGGCAGGGTCATGTGTGGGAGGAAATTGAATGTTTGTGTTCATTCTTTGTGATCATGTTCTACTTATATTGTAGCATTGTCACGTTGTACTTTTTCATTAAAAACATCCACAAAAATCTAAAAATACCAAGAGAAGCACACCTACAATGATAGAGAAATGAGCAACAAACAGTGCTGATGGTTCGGAAGCAACAAATTAAACATCAGCTGAGTTGATGTCCTCAGACATTAAGGAAACAGCAGCTTTTCTCCTTTTTCAGCAAAGCTTCCACAGTTTCACCTGTAATGGTTGTAATTCAGTCGCCGGGTGCGTTCTGCCTGAGTGATCTGCAAACACAAGGAGATCACAGGAGGCTTTTTTTTCCTAAATAGACCTCACTGAGCCGACTATTACTGCTGCACTGTTACTCTGCCCCTCAGGAGCAATTGTTTGGAAAATTTAAATTTGGAATCTTTTCAGGCGACGGAAGGCCGCTGCACTGAATGAGATCTGCTACAGACACACCCAGCATCAGCTGGTGGAGCCATTCACACGAGGGAGTGTTCAGCCTTTTATTGTTGTTCTGCCAAATTATCAAACAAAAAAACAACAAACAAAATCAACGCCTCAGTGTAGATAAGGTTTGTCTACACCCATGGAGAAAAAGAATATTATGTCCCGGTAAGCATGTGAGAGCAAGGACTAACAGCAGCAGCAGCAGCAGAGTTAGCAGAAGAAGCAGCAGTGTAAGCAGCAACAGCAGCAACAGCAGTGTTAGCAGCAGTAGCAACAGCTGCAGTGTTAGTAGCATTAGCATCAGCAGCATCAGCAGAAACAGCAGCAATTTTAGAAGCAGCAGAAGTGCTAGTGTTAGCAGCAGCAACAGCAGCAGTATTAGTAGCATTAGCATCAGTAGCATCAGCAGCAATGTTAGCAGCAGCAGAAGCACCAGTGTTAGCAGCAGCAACAGCAGCAATGTTAGCAGCATTAGCATCAGCAGCATTAACAGAAACAGCAGCAATGTTAGCAGCAGCAGCAGTATTAGCAGCAGCAGCAACAGCAGTGTTAGCAGCAGCAGTGTTAGTAGCATTAGCATCAGCAGTTGTTTTAGTAGCAGCAGCACAAACAGAAGCTGGATGCAGACTGGAGCAGCTGTTAACCGATGTCACGTCTGTACGTCAGAGAGTTTATTTCTTGGATTTGTGTCACACTGTGGATTTATACAGAAGTAGAATAGACAGTGTGTGTGTGTGTGTGTGTGTTTATGTGTGTGTGTGTGTGTGTTTGTGTGTGTGTGTAAATGTGATATGAACTGAGAGTGTTTACATGCGAGAGAGCTCATTGTGTGCAAGTTAAATGTAGCTGGTTTAATGTAAAGGATTAGAGCTTCTGTTGTAAAAGGGCAGTTTAAACCATGTGTGTGTGTGTGTGTGTGTGTGTGTGTGTGTGTGTGTGTGTGTGCTGTTTTTCCCTGTTCTACTTCGTACTGAACGTAATGAGTACTCAGACCTCGAGGGTGGAAAGGCTTTAAAAACAAACAGAGCATAAATCAGCTGTCAAGCCAGTTCCCAGCGCTCTGTGTGTGTGAACTTGTGTGTGTGTTTGTGTGTGAAAAACTTGTAATGACGCATAAACAATATTTTTAACGCTTGTGTTATTTTACAGGCATTAACGTATGGCCCACCTCCCCCTGTTGTTCCTACTTCCTCCGCAGCCATCCATTAATTCCTACTTGTTTGTATGGAAGTGCTGCTTTCATACTTCGGCTTTTTCTCAGAGTCGTGGCTGTTATTTGTCAGGTGACTGTCAGACGATGGTTTATGTGGCCTCATTAATAAGTTCAACCTGTCCATGTGTTTATAGAGGGCGTTTGTGAAGCTATTTATTTCCCTGACCTGAGGTCAGTTTTCACAGCTGAAAATATCAAACATGAATTCCTCTCACTTTGTGTGTTCCGCAGCACTTTGCGGAGTCGACCTGCTCCGTGTGTTTTAGAGACGTTCAGGGGCAGCGAACAGAGAGGGGAGGTAGGAAAATACCAAACAAAGCCTGTGACAACACAGTGTGAAATGAGATTTAAAGCCATGTGATTGTGGGGACATGGACTGTGAACTAACAGGCTGAAGACACCATGACAGAGTTTAGTGTTTTCCAGGGCAGCAGCATTCAGCTTTTGTTCAGTGTAAATCCAATTTGACTGTTTTTTTTTTGTTTTTTTTCCCTGCCTGTGCATGCTACTTGTAATAGATTTCCCCTTTTGGGCCTTTTTCCTTTTAATCCCAACCCTTTACATTACCAACATGTCAATGCCAAGTGTGAATGGACCATATAGGGATTTGAACGTGATTAACCCTGTCCTACTCTGACCTACGCACAGCTACCATGAATAATAAACAAAAACAAAGAAACGCATCTGCCAAAACTGACTTAATAAATATTCAAGGTTGTCCTGCAGTAACAGCGGGGGGAATTTGAATACAGGATCCATTTGAATGCTGGAGCTGAATGCAGCGATTTAAGATAAGAGCAGCTTTTCTATTACAACGTGTGGCGGTGTCGCCGAGGCAACTCAACGACTCTCACTTCAGATAGCTGTATCTATGTCTGCATCAGAATCTGTGGAGATCATAGATGTCAGATTTCAGAAATTCTCAATAATGAACGAAGGACAGAGTATCATTGAGTACAAACACGTTTGTATAAAAACAATTCTCAATAACAAGTAAAAGTCCTGAATAAAAAATCATATTTAAGTAGAAGTACCAAAGTATTCTCAGCAAAATGTACTTAAAGCATCAAAAGTAAAATGACTTACTATGCAGTAAGTCATTTTACTTTTACTGTGTAAGTCATTTTACTTTTACTGTGCTATATATATATATATATATAATACTCTAATACTACTTGCTTTTAATCAGTAAGTTGCATGAAATATTACATGGTAAAATTGGTTTGATATATATAACTTATATAACATAGTCTCAAAGTCAATGGGACTCCATTAGGATATATGCTCTAGGAATTTTCCATATATGCATATTGTTGCAATATGGCAATGAATCTGTTTTAAGATGTTAGGAAAAAATGACTTCTAACATCAAATTTGAATTAAATGTAAAAAATATAAAAATTAAAGTTGACTTACCCCAGATAATGAGTTAAATTTTTTATTTGGTGACAATTTTCCAAAATGCTGAATAACAACAACCTTCGGTTGTGAGACAATTATGTTCACATGTCAAATGTCCATGAGTAAAAAGGATATTCTGATCATGTGACTTCATAAATTGTATGTCCTTCCAAAATAAAAGTCCCATTTTCACGACTGTACTGTAACTGTCACAGTGTTTAAAAAAACAAAGATAAAGTAATTGTTGCCATATAGCAACACTGTGCAATAGAGGATTGATAGAATATTACAGTATATTAATTTTATATAAAATATTACAATATTTATCTGCTAAAATGGGTCAGATAAATGTAGTGGAGTAGAACGTACAATATCTCCCTCTGATATGTAGTGGAACGGAAGTATAAAAGAAATAAAATAAAATAAATAGAATACTCAAATAAAGTACAAGTACCTCAAAACTGTACTTCAGTGCAGTACTTGACAGTGTTGAATGTACTTAGTTCATTTCTCTTCTAATACACATTTGTATAATGTGTCCCTGTGAAGAACCACTTCAGCAGCCTCTGCTCAAATGTAGCTATGAACCAGTCTATCAGTTTAGTTTTTATACCAGTTCCTCTTAAAGTTGAAGGATGAGTTTTTTTGAGGCTCCAAGAGAACTTTTTTCTTATATTTCTTCATTTTTAAAGCCCTTTCTTTGCTTTCTTCCTTTAAAGAAGCAGCCAGGTACGTACCTGGTGACCCGTCCTCCCGCTCTGCATCGCAGCTTTTATAAACTGTATCAGGAGCTGTTTTCAGCTCCTATTGTATGCTACTTTGCGGTCTATTTCCGTCCGGATTTCCAGGAAGTGAGCTCGGGATGCTCTGACATTCAGGAAGCTTTGCGTGTGCTATTAGTCAGGCTACCTGCTGCAGAGAGATAGCGCTGAACTCCTGCAACCCTTTGAAAACGCTGGGGACCGTGTAGCCACAAAGCATCTTAGAGCCGGAGCACTGATCTGAGGCCAGCTGCGATCTCATGGCGTGCTGCTGCCGTGGCGTCTGTGGGACCTCGCTGATGATTCCAGATCAGCGGTGTTTATTCTTAGAGGCTTTATGCACATCTACCCCCGAGCCTCTCCTCCCTCTTTGAAGTGCGGATACGTGAAGGGGGAAAATGTCGTCTGGAAAGCCCACAGGAGCCGTGAAAGCTCGCCTGTTGTTATTTACAAAATGCTTTGTTTTCCCGTGGTGCTAAAGAGGCCGAAATAACCTTCCATTTGTGGTTGTTGTGAGTTTGGAGGATATTAATGTTTTATTGTTTTCCATGCCCGCTACAGCAGAGTGGCGAGCAGAAGGGGCGATGCATTAGTCATGACTTTCTGCTGAGGATATGGACGGGATTACCTTTACTCACTCCACATCAGGACGCAATTTACAATCTCTCCATTATTTCTATAGTCCACTGAGATCAGTATGATGCTGCTGGGTTTACAGCTGAGAGTTTCCATCCAACACGATGTAAAGATCTGAAAAATGATTGAAACCTTAGAGTCCCTTAAGTTATCAAAAATATTTAAAGGGTAGAACAGACTGAATCCTCTGTTTAAAGAATTTCACTGCAACATTTTGTATTGGTTCTTTAAACCCAGCTGGCAACATCTGGTTCCTCAATGTTCTGTAAATCAGTAATCATGTAAAGCTTTCTACATTGAACTAAAGTATTTATGAAAAAGAAACCTGTAAAGAATGTTATGAGTATGTTATGGGAATGTAAAGGTTTCATTCCAAAATGATATTCCTGCACATATCTGTTTATACAAAACTAAACCAAAGTTAAACCTGTGTTCACATTATTGGTGTATTTTTGAAGAAATGTTGGTCAGGATGCACCATTTTTAGCTGAGCTGATTTGACCAGTGGGAATGGTCATCAAAATTTTGTAGAACAATGTGTTTAATTGTCTGTATTTTTTTAATTTGAAGAGCTATGCCATGATTAAGAAAAATCCAAAAATGTTTCCATCCAGTGTACAGGATGTCTTAAAAAGAACCTTCTATTGAATTCTTGACCCAAAATTGTGTAGAAAAATGTATATAATTGGTTATGTGGTTTGTTAACTTGAAGAAGTATGCCAATTTCTTTTTAGAAAAAAACCATTGGGACATTTCATTCAACTTATTACCTGTCAGAGTCTTAATGTGGACACTTCAACGATTAAGAAAAAAACTAGTGGGGTAAAAAATCCACTATTTGCTCATTGACCCCTGTTTCCATCTAGACTAAAGAGTTAATGATCTTTATTGCTTAAAAGTCCATTTTACATGGCTCTGAACAGCTTCACATGTGGATGGCTGTGCTGCTGCAGGTTGGCCAAATTATCTGGACCCCTGCCAAAGAGGGAATGAAGACATTTCTCTGTGCATGTTTACTTATGTCTGTGTGTGTGGGAGGTTTACTGTGAATGGTAAAGGCTGCCCAGGGTTTAAACATTTCCTGAAGGCTGGTTTAATCACAGCCAAGTCAAAATCTGTCAAACACTTTCTCTTCAGAAAACGATTTCTTTATTTTAGCCTGTTGTCAGATAGTCTTTAATGTCACAGTTGTTCCCTGAGAGCTGCTGGGGTCCTATAACTCAGTGGGGAGTGTGTGTGTGTTTTTAATGGTCAACTTGGCTTGAATTAGCATGAATATGTGCAGTCGTAAGTGTGTGTGTGTGTGTGTGCGTGTGTGTGTGTGTGTGTGTGTGTGTGTGTGTGTGTGGTAACCCTGTATTGCATGAATTATTACTTAGACATGGTAAAACATGTTTGAATATTTTTATTACTTTAAATGGCCTAAATAATAGTTATATTAAAAAATATGGAAGAATAAGTTGTAAGTTGTGTGTAAGTCAATGGGACTCCATTAGGTTGTATGCACTAGGAATTTTCTACATTTGCATATTGTTGAATCTATTTTTGCATATTAGGAAAAAAAAACGTATAACATCAAAATTTTATTAAATATATATAAAAATGTTTTTTTATTTGGTGAAAATTTTTCTAAATTCTGAATAAAAGACAACCTTTGGTTGTGAAACAATGATGCTCACATGTCAGTTGTCCATGAGCAAAAGGGATATCCTTGTCATGTGACCTCATAAATTGTATGTACTTGTATGTACAAAAAAAACACCACTTTTTTAACTGTAAAAATATAGATTTTATTTCACAGCTTTTTAGAAAAAGTGAAGATAAAGTATTTGTTGCCATGTGGCAACACTATGCAATAGTCTTACTCGGGTGGATTACTGGGGTCTTGTCACAGATCCGCGCCTCATTTCAATGACAATAGGAGATCAGCATCAATTAGTGCTGCGTCTTTGTGATCCAGAAGTCTGATAATACAGCTCACACACAGCCCCCAGAAGACGAGGTGACATTTAATTATCTACCTCTCTATCCATAGTATATAGAGACACACACAGCAGGTGATTTGTTAATTTGTAATGGGGGGATGGTTCAATGGGAGGTCAGGACTGCAGGATTAACATTCAGGCCTGGTTCTTGATACTATAATTAAGATTATAACTTTAATATAATTGAGCTGATACTAATAGAGGAAACACATGGGAAAGGAAAGAGATTTATTCAACACAAACAAATATATTTTGTACAGGGCCTGTTTTACGACTGTGGAATGTGGACATGAAGCAAACTTTACCTTGAATTGTTTCTGTAGCAGCTGAGCGTGAGATCGGTGTAGTTCCCCTAGTCACATGACCTGATTTCACCAAACATGTATAAAAACTATATCTGCAGTCATCTCTCCCTAAAACATATAGTTACAGAGGTGACTGGTGTGGGGGCGGATTTTCAGCAGCACCGATTCTATCTACAGCTACATACTGATCAGAGAAATATTGTAGGAACACTAAAGGCAGCTGGATCTCTGTGATCCTGTCGCTCCACTACATGTTACTACTTGTCACTTTGAACTCTATAAGCTACAATGTAACATAAAACTGAATAATTATAGACAAGGCAGGTTTATAGCACATTTCAACAACAAGGTAATTCAAAGCGCTTTACATAAAACATTAAAAGCATCAGGATACAATTTTAAAAACAGTTGAATAAAAGGGGACAATTTAAAATTCATAAAAATAAATAAGTTGAAGTGAATTGAAATTAAAAACAAAAAAATAAAAACAGTTGATTAAAAGGAGAATTAAAAGCGAAAACAAGAACAAGAAGTTACAGTGCAATGGAACATAATTAAAAAATGACATCAGCAATAGGCAGCATTCAAACAGAAAAGTCTCTGATTTAAAAAAAAAAAGTGAGATTAGAATATTATAGATCCGTGAAATGGACCTAATGAGACTGAGAGAAAAATGTATTACGTTACATTGTGCTGCTTCAGCACCATGGACAGCACCATGGATTCATCAATACACTGTTACAGTTACAATCTAATCCACACCAACCACACACTACTAACATATTCAGCTAAATGACCCCATGCCCTGTACATTTTCTGCTATAGAGGAGGCAGGGGGGGATGGCGGGTTATTGAGGGTGAAGCATTTTGGCCATTTTGCTATTTATTTCCTCAGTACGACTGCAGTAAAATATATCCTGAAGGTTTTCTGTGGGTTTTTCTTCTCTGTTCGCTCTGTAATGCCACTCCTCCGTCTGTCTCTTCATTTATTACACAGGGCTCGAGATTCTAGTGTGTGTGTGTGTGTGTTAGAGGTCAGTGGGGAGTGAGGCTCCTCATAATCCGGTAATCAAACCAGCTGCCACCAGACCCAACCCCCATCCCCTCCATACCTCCCTTTCTCTGTTCTCTTTCTCCTTCTGTTGCTTTCTTTTATTCAGTTTCACACTTGTATATTTATTTCTTCATCTTTCTTTTCATCTTATCCTGACTCTCATGTTGATTCTCATTATTTCTTCTATTAAATTTAATAACAATCACAAATGACATAGTGTCTTTCCTTTTATTCCTCTTTGCTCCTCTTTCTGAAACACAACAAGTGACAAATTGCAAAGATAACATCTAATTAATCTAATTTACTTTAGTCTCATTTCTTAAATTCAGTAACTCTAAGTTTTAATACACTATTTACAAAGGATGCAGAAAGCTTCCATTAATAACCTGGTAAGTACTTTTATTCCTTATTTTTTATTCAGCCCTGTTTAAAGGGCTTCACTTTCTTTCTCATGTCTTTTGTCTTGTTCTTCTCTATCGTGTCCTTTTCTCCAGGTTTTAATAAACCTCCTCCACCCTCCGTCACCTTTCCATCTCTTCTGTCGTTCTTTACACCGCTCCCTGACCCTGCCGTCTATTGTATTTCATACCCTGTCTCTTTTTCTTTCTCTGTGTCTCGTCGTTCACCCGGCTTCACCTCTGCATTGCCTCAGTAAATTACCTGCAGTCATGTATGGGTCTGGCTTATTAGCCGGCTTGTTGCACCACAAACCTTTACGATATTCATTACAGCACAGCACTGGAACGAGTCTGTATCCAGCATGGATGAAACGTGTCGTTGTGTCGTTGAAGCAGTCATCATTTTGTTTGTGGGTGTGTGACCTGCTGAGATTCCTATGAATTCATTTCGTATAACGGGTTTCAGAGAGAAGGAGCGCTGTGTGGAATTTAAACTGATGCTGAACGGGAGGACTCAGTGGGGGAGATGAGAAAGATGTTTTCTACATAAGATCACTCACATCACTATCTCTGTGTCTTTCATGCACAAGGTGGAATCTACACCTGTGTGTGTGTGTGTTGCCTGCACATTAATTCATTAACTGCTTACTTTCATGGCTCAAATATTTTGTAAACTGATGGTAAATTGATGACACAAAGTGCTTCATACAACATGCAAATATACACACACTGGATTACTGCTCGTCCGCTGTGATCCAAGTGTGTTGAATGTGTAATGTCTAGAGTTCACTCAAAACAATGTAATTTAGTGTATTTTGCTTATAACATAAACAGTCATTTTCACTCGAGCCAACTGGAGGCATACTCACACGCTATGGGAGCCGTACAGCGAGAAGTCACGAAAAGATACACAGCAGACATTTTTTCTTTTTTTCCAAAGTAGTTAGTAGGCCCCTCTGGTGTTTGTCTTGTTTTGCTGTGATTTTATCTACCATGAGTGAGTCACTGTGGTCAAGCTATCTGCACTTCAAAAGCCAGGTGCCCATTTATATCATTATTACAGTAATGCAACTTTATGGTGCATTCAAGTGCACCTTGTTGAAACAGGAGCAATTGAAGTTGCTAAATGTTTTTGTTTTTATTTAGTGAAATACATTACTCTCTAATTGTTTTTGTACTTAAATGCTTTTATCATATGCTATGATAACCATTACAAAACGTATTCTGTAATTTACATACCAAAGTATACTGTGATATAAAATGTCAATGGTTCAAATTATACTGCAATATAAATTTTAGGCCAATTTTAGGCCATTTTGTGTACATACTCCCCTCGACCTATTTATTGCATATTTCAGTTTTCTTTATTGTATTACTGGTGTATTTGAGAAAGTTCTACTTTATCAGCATTCAGGAGTCAATCCTCTAATAGTTTAGAAATAGCATAGCGATCATTCAATTACCACACATATTTAAACAATCTAATATTTATCCTAAGCAGCTACAACTCATGCTAAATAGGAAAATATGGTGGTGTTTTTGTTGGACTCAACTACAAGTCTTTTCTCCTGTAGAGATGTCACTTTCCCTCTGAGCCATGCCAGCATATTGGGGTTATACTCAAATGGGGGTAAATTATTGTATCCTGCAGCTTTTCTAGACTTTTCCAAATGTTATCAAACCAAATGGATTAAAGGCTGACAACAAAACAAGTCATCTCCCAGAGGATGTGATGCTTAGAAAAAAAAAAACATATCCACCATTTTACAGCTGCTTCTTTCCCTGTGATAGTGGATGGATAAGATGCACTCAATAGTGCCATCATTGCTGTAATTCCACCACTGGGTCACAAGTACAATGCACTGTTCCTGGGGACCTGCCAGAGATAACATTTGACCAATGATTCCGCCACCATGCAGCTCTCCACATGGACTCATCGCTTACTTGAAGCCATAGCAACCGCATCTTGCTTAAATGTGATTGGTCCATCCCCAACGGCTCTGGAACTGTTTCCGGCTACAAAATAACTGTCCCTCGCCTTCAAGATGCTGTTCAAGGCAGAACACGAGTAGATGAAGGGAAGGTCATTTGTAACTGGAAAAACTGCACAGTAAAGACTTGAGTTCGGATCTATTATAAATGGATATTGCACATGAATAAATCAGGAACAAGATGAATAGCAGCATGAATGACTAGTATTTCATAGACAAGAATTCTCTCAGTGCTGATATGTGAGCTTAACATGCTGATGGCCTTGGGCAAGAAACTGTCTCTAAATCTGGCCAGAGGGCAACAGTCAGACCAGGTGGCGTCCAGGACGTGTGAGGAGTCTGTAATGATGGTGATGGCTCTGCTCAGGTAGCAGGAGGTGGCCATGTCCTATTTTCTTATGTATCGGACAACATGGCTGGAGGGGATTGTTACAAGTGGTGAGGGCAGCAGGTTGGACAAAGAACTCATCATTTATGTAGAAATATGAAAAATATATAATTAAAAAACTGAATTCAAAATGTTATGTGTGAAGTATTATCATCAAAATTATAGTATATATAGTATTATAGTATATCATAATTATAATGTTTTATCACTAAAAAACACATGAAAGCATTTTGCTGTTGTTCATCAATGTGGAGCCAATTTTGGATATTAGATTAGAAGTACCTTAAAACTATTTAACTGTGTATTATTATGCCTAAATTATATTAATTTACATACAATTTTGTGTCTTTTATTCAACTTTCATACACTCTTCCTGGTCAAAAGTGACTGATCATTAGAAATGAATGGAGGAGACCAGAATTAATGTAAGAAATTGAACTCAGGTACATCTACATTTGTCAGATGGACACACGCACACACATGCACACACCACAGTTCAAATGGTTTAAAACATATGTCCTTGGTAATTTTGACCCAAAGTATTCTATGAAAAACAGTAGACTAGTTTCATCTGATTATCTCTTATAGTCAAAATAATCCAAAACATTTTTCAGAATGTGACTTCAAGATGTATAAGTTCATATCAATGACACATACAGGCCTTAAATAATAATAAATTTATTATTACAGTTTTTATTAATAAGTATTAATGAGATGGTCAAATTTGACTGGGAACATCACATTGATTAACATGAAACAAACACAACACAAGGGGTTAAGTATAGAACTTGAATAAATATCCTTAGTTACTTTCTACCACTGCAGCCCAGTCACTAATATTTCCATCCTTCACGCCTAACTCTCCAAAATGCTTCCACCTGCTCCCAGTGGAACGAATCCAGGCATCCATTTCTTTACCCAGGTAATTTATACAGCAAAGCAAATTCATCATATATGTGTGTGTTATAGGGAAGTGGCTGTGGATGTGAATAATGTGACACTTATAGCGATCATCCACCTCAACTGGCAACGCGACGCATGGTGGCTCCGAAGGTGAAATCTTCAACAGAAAATGGGATTCTCTGTAGATAAAACCTGACAGGATTTGTATGGAGAAGCCAGTCAGACCGGAGCTGCTGGAAATTTCACCTGCTTCTGTGTCAGTCAGTTTAAATTATACTGTTCACGGAGCTGTAGTAAATTACTGTGGACAGTTATAACTACGAGTATGATTGAAAAACAGCCTCTCTGCTGCTGCTCTCTGGAGGTTAACAGCCTCCTGTCTGTCAGTCCTCCACTAGTTGGTTCACTCAGGGAACAGAATCTTCCTCTTGTTTCTTTTGTAAAGAAAACAGCTCCTTCACCTGTTCTCACTTGTTCATCTTCCACAAACCATCTTTATTTTCCCTCTGTCCTGCTTCTTCACCTGTCTGTGAACTTCTCTCTTTGTTACCTTCACAAGGTTTTATTTTCAGTGTTGTTTGTCTGTTTATTGGTGATTACAGAAAAACTACAGGGCTGATTTTACTGTAACATGGTGGTGGGATGTAGAATCATCCATGAACGAACATGTTACATTTTGGGGTGGATCCCACTCTCTAAATTTGCACAATGTTTTTTTTTTTTTTTCACTGTTATGGTGTCTATTTGTGGCTCCTGCAGCACCGAACAGTTGTGTAAATACAACCGGGTTTGTGACAAATAATGTTTGGCAAGATGAGAAAGTCAAAAACTTTTTAAAACACAGTTTTAAGAACCATTTATCAGGTCTCTCCAAATGCACATTTTGTGCTCATGTTGTGTAGTGACTAAATGTCTGTTCTTAAGTTCTTAAACATTTCTTTCTTGAGTTCCATGACTCAGAGATGGAAAGAATGACTCTACTCATGTTAAAGTTTGAACAACGGTAGAAAACAGTGTGTTCGCCCCGTCAACATCTCACACATAACACACAGCAGTTTTTACACTCAACATGCACAAGCTCCAAAACGTCACCGCTCATCATCTCCTATTGGCTATTCATCACAGAAAATTCTAAGCATTGAACTGAATGTGTTAATGTTCTCTAGGACCAGGGTTGCCTTCCCTTGGTCTCACAGAATAAGAACGATAACTAGAGCTATCACATCATACCTCTGGGCTCTTAGATAAGACATTAAACTATGCAAATTTCAATAAAAACTAAAAAATCAAGGTGTCTAAAATGTACTGGTAGTGTACATGTTCTCTGAGTAGCTTCTTTGTTCCACCTTTCTAAACTCTCCTCCCTCCTCTTGCTCCTCTTCCTCCTCAGATGGCGTCCACAGCATCTCGGCTCAGTGCGTCCTCCGTGTCCTCATCATCACCGAGGACATGCTGGGCAGCAGCGTCACCGTCCGCCTGCAGAACATGTCCCAGGAGCACTTCCTGTCACCGCTGCTGGGTCACTTCCTGGAGGGCGTGTCGGCGGTGCTGTCGGTGCCCGTCGAGGACGTTTTCATCTTCAACATCCAGCCGGACGCGGCGCCGGGAGGGATCCTGAACGTCAGCTTCTCGGCGGCATTGCCAGGGGGACACTTCTTCCCCTCGGAGGCTCTGGAGGAGCAGCTGTACCTGAACAGGCCCAGGCTGACCTCACTCACACAGATGGAGGTTGGTTTAACATACATGGAATGTGTATATGTTCAACAATTCCAGTCTATTTAGACCATATCCTAGAAAACATGTCAGATTTTGAGGGAGCTTTTAATACCTTTTTGATTAGACGCTGTTCTATAGATGCTGTCACATGTTTCCAAATTCTCAGTCTACAGAGGATTGCACTCAGCCCATATTCAGAAACTGTGCCTTAAAATCTGCCATCAGGACTTCCATGAAGTTGTGATGTCACAACTATATAGTCATTAATATTAATGAGACAGACACAAAATTACCAGAGAGGAGATGTAAAACCAGATTGAATTGAGGTCTGGTTCTTAAAGTGACATCACAACTTCAATATAAAACACAGGAAAAGTGAACAATTTGGGACCTTTTATTTATTTTTGTTAATTAAATACTATTAGTCAGTGTTTTTAAAGTGCTGTCTTTCACTTTACATTTAGGTCACTGATTTATTTGTTTTAAGAAGAATCCAACCTGTATTAAATCTTCAGATCAGTTTTTTGAAAGTGGACGTTTGACCGCATGCAAAAAAAAATGGAGATTTTTCGAAGGAGATTTCTATGAAAGATGCCATGTGCCAACACAGCTATGGACACATATGCAGCAGCTGGGAAATCCGTGTTACTAATTAGTACAAATTGTCCCGGCCCACCGATGCAGCGGCCTGCTGGGATTTGCCCCGCTGGGCCTGATGTCCAGTACTGGACACTGTATGCATATTAGTTACATTATCTAAGGCCTCAGAGCAACTCTCAACATGCATGGCAGAAAGAGATGCTCTTCAATAACAGAACTAGTGAAACCCAAAGGAGGAAGATTAATGAAAGGATGAGAGGGAGCACACAGCTGTGTCAAGAGATACATAGTTTAAGGGTGAATGTATTCAACCTTCTCCCAATATTAGCACATGTGATCTGAAACTAGACCCTCGCACTGTCCAGGCTGACACAATCTGGCCAACACGTCTGATCCATTGACCTCAGCAGCAAACAGTAAATACCCTTGTCTGGAGGAGAAAAAATGGTTTTACAAAGCAAAACTATGCAGGCACAACTGCAGGAAGGAGAATGAAAATGCTGTGAAAGACCTTCAGTCAGGGTTGGAAATGATTGCAGCAACAGTCTTCACCAATCAGAGAGGACGTGGCATGGAGTCTATTACATTTTATTTAAATTGTAATAAGGCCAAATACATTTGTAAAAAGCAAAATGTGCCAAAATTCCATCATTAATTAAACATTGTGGTGTTGCAGAGATGTGTTGACCTACCCATCATGCAGATTCCCCAAAAGTCACAATCACAATCATTTTAATATGTATTTTAGGAAAAATGAGAAGAATTATGCCAAAATGATGATTTCCTCAAACAATATGTATCAGTCAAAAATAATTGTAATAAGAGCATTTTTCATAATGGTTCAACCCCAGTACAGCAGCATTTTTAGCCTAAGAGAAGGCTTTTATTTTTTATTTAGTTTAATAATTTTATCAACTCAAAGCTTCACTCTTGTGGACTGTGGCTAACAGTTAGAGTAAGAATATCAAATGTGTTCCACTTACCGACCAGCTGACATATTCATATGTTTGGGAATCAAGTTAAAAATATTTTCTGTTTTTATTTCATCCAGATGGTTCCAAGAGTGTTTGTGGATTCTTTAATTACCCCAGTAAACATTCTTCATTATCTTTCAAAGAAACCAAATAGTTACTAATTCTAATTGTAAGCAGATCAAATAGTCGCTGTAATTCTTATTTTAATTTGTTATAATGTTTTGTTTTGTTAGTGTATTTTGGGATAATTAGCCTCAGAGATATAGAGCTGTAGCTGTTGTGGAATGCTAATAACAAAGGGATGAAATTAGTATTTAAGCAGCTTCTTTTTCCCTTCAGACTGTCTATGTTAAGTTAGCTCCAAATCTCCTTTCTTCAATGGAAAGGCTGTACTTGCTGCATGCAACACGTCTTTTTCATGGCAGATGTTTATGAATGTTATGTTCATGAAATCTGATCAAGGCTGCATGGTTTCAATGTTTTTATTAGTTAAAATAGCCTAATTAATTGAAATATTTAAGAAATATAAGAAAAAGTTGTAAATATAGTCTCATGCTATGCACTCCATTAGGTTGTATGCACTAGGAATTTTCCATATTTGCATATTGTTGCCATATGGCGAAAAATCGACTTTATCATATTTGAAAAAACTAAAATATAATCATCAAAATCGAATTAAATGTAAAAAATAAATAAATAAATCATAGGTGAAAACACCTGTATGTTACTGTTTTGACGAGGTAGAATGTCAACAAAACCATAAAAAATGTCCTATTGCATGTTTTGGCTTTCATTGGTCAGTGACAAATATTGTTTGGCCAGATGAAAAAGTCCAAAACATTTTAAAAAACAGTTTTAATAAGCATTCATCAGGTCTCTGAAAATTTACGTTGTGTGTTCATGTTGGTTTCTTGTTATTTAAAAGTCCATTTGTATCATTTTTTGTCATGATTTAGTCATGATTTTGTGCCAATTTTTGACATAAAATGTCAAATGGTATAACCTAAAATTAATGATCAATTTTAAATATATAATCCACCTAGAATATAAAACTACAGTAGTTTATGCCACATTTTTAATTTTTAAAAAAAATTTAAGAGAGTTAAACTATCTGTAACTAAGTTTTTAGGGTTATACCACATCATGTTTTTGTCACTGACACACACAATGTTAAAGATACAGTATATCTTTAACATTGTGGTCCATGCAATCCATGAGGGTCAGGTTGATAGAATGTGTTTTTAATTTTTTTAAAATCTTTTTAAGAAACTTAAACTATGTGGTACCAGATTTTTAAGGTTACATCACATGACAATTTTGCTGCAAGAGATGCAAGTCATCTAAGATGCTGAGAAATGAAGAATCAGGATCATTCAGAGGTTAACACTGGTGTTACCAAAGCTACTAATGAAGCCTCCAGTGAGCCACCATGCACCCTGACTCTGTTAATTAGTGTCAGTGGTAACACCTGCCAGGAAAAAGGTTGTTTTACTGTTTTGCAGATAAATGTCAGATCAGGAACATTCAGATGACTCATCGATACCTCTCCTCTTCCCGCTGCTCCAGGTCCTCCCATTCGACGACAATGTCTGCCTGCGTGAGCCGTGCCAGAACTACATGAAGTGCATCTCGGTGCTGCGTTTCAACAGCTCCGCCCCCTTCATCTCCTCGCCCTCCATCCTTTTCCGGCCCATCCACCCCATCGCGGGCCTGCGCTGTCGCTGCCCCGTGGGCTTCACGGGCGACTACTGTGAGACAGAGATCAACCTGTGTTACTCCAACCCCTGTCTGAACGGAGGAGTGTGTGTCCGGAGGGAAGGAGGCTACACATGCGTCTGCCGTGAGGACTACACCGGTGAGTGTTAACGTACCGCACATTAATGTCCCCACATTAATGTCCCCACATTAAAAAATATGAGCTTGTTTTCTGAGAAATCTCAAGGATAATAAAATCACTGCAATCCTTATTTTAATTGAACTCTATGCTAATTAAAACATACTTGAATGAATATTTTTATTCAGTCTTTTCCACTAGATGCTGCTAAATTTTACACACTGTACCTTTAAATGTGTAGATATTGCTATGATAAATTATGAAGCAAATATAGTTTACTGTCTGTAAACTATAAAATCAGATACACAAATTTAGAATTTATTTTATACCAATTTTGCATCTTTCATTATGAAATAATAGTTATATGAGACAAATAATGTTTGGTATGATGAGAAAGTCAAAAATGTTTCAAAATACAGTTTTAAGAAGCATTCATCAGGTCTCTCAAATGTACATTTTGTGGTTATGTTTATTTCTTTTTATTTAAAAGTCAAATTAAAAAAAATAATTTGTGCAATTTCTTTTAAAAAGAATGATACATTTTAAATATATGATTCACCTTGAATATAAAACAAGTTGATACCACGTTTTTAACCTTTTTAAGAGAGTTAAACTATCTGGAACTAAGTTTTTAGGGTTACACCACATCAAGTTTTTGTCACTGACCCATATACATTATATCTTTAACATTGCGGTCCATTTTACAGTTGCGATATAATCAACATGAATATTTTGTACAATTTTATGTGTAAATTCAGGCTTTTGGAGGCTGTGGAACAACTGACACCTTTAATGAAGTGCTGCTGGTTTGATGTTTGATAGATCCATTGAGATGTAAAAGGGAAAAAGGATGAATGAACACCTTACTGACAGTTTAATATATTTACCTGCATGCTGGTGATTGTTTGATTGCTCGGTGCCTCTAGTTTGAAGCCAGTAGCCTCAGCTATGATAGATGCTGTTTGTTGGAAAGCGTTTGAAAGGAAGAGGATGTGACGGAGCGTCTGTAGCTGTGTGTCATTGAGCTGTATCCTGGTAAACTGGAGCTGACTGTGTTTCCTTGTTCGCGTCCCACATCGGTTTCTTCTTTGATCTGCTCTGTTTCCACCTTTTGTCGTGTTGAGCTGAACAACATGAAAACACACAGTCTGCCTCCTCGTGGGAGAGCTCAGCTTCACTTCTCTGCCTGTTATCAACTGTAGTCTTTTACACACACACACACACACACACACACACACACACACACACACACACACACACACACACACACACACACACACACACACACACACACACATTTTGTACCTTTCCCATGTACATTTCTCATAGTGCTGTATAGAACCATAGAGTAGATGTAGGAGAGGATCATTGTCCTGTGGAAAACGACAGTATAAGTTGAGTCTAGCAGCAGGAGACAGATGCACTATATTGCCCAAAGTATTCGCTCACCCATAAAAATAATCAGAACCAGGTGTTCCAATCACTTCCATGGCCACAGGTGTATAAAATCAAGCACCTAGGCAGACTGCTTTTACAAACATTTGTAAAAGAATGGGTTGCTCTCAGGAGCTCAGTGAATTCCAGAGTAGAACTGTAATAGGATACCACCTGTGCAACAAATCCAGTCGGGAAATTTCCTGTTCAGCTGTATTATTATAAAAGTGTTTGGGAATGATAGCAACTCAGCCACTTAAGGGTCAGCGGATGCTGAGGCGCATAATGTGAAGAGGTTGCCATCTTTCTGCAGGGTCAGGCTCTACAGACCTGAAATCCTTATGTGGCCTTCAGATTAGCTCAAGAAAAGTACACAGGGAGCTTCATGGAATGGGTTTCCATGAAGGGGTTGTGATTATGGGGTTGTTTTTCAGGAGCTGGGCTTGGCCCCTTACTTCCAGTGAGAGGAACTGTGAATGCTTCGACATTCTGGACAATGCCATGTTCCCAAATGTGTTGGGAACAGTTTGGAGCCCGGCCCCTTCCTCTTCCAACATGACTGGGCACCAGTGCACAAAGTAAGGTCCATAAAGACATGGATGACAGTCTGACGTGGATGAGCTTGACTGGCTGCATAGAGTCCTGACCTCAACCCGATAGAACAACTTTGGGATCAACTGAGAGCCAAGCCTTTTGGTCCAACATCACTCTGTGACCTCACAAATGCGCTTCTAGAAGAATGGTTTAAGATTTCCATGAACACACTCCTAAACCTTGTGGACAGCCTTCCCAGATGAGGTGAAGCTGTTATAGCTGCAAAGTGTGGACCGACGTCATATTGAACCCCATAGACTAAAGGGATATCACTTAAATTCATATGTGAGTCAAGGCAGGTGAGCAAATACTTTTGGGAATATAGTCTATAAGGAGACAAATTTTCCATATTTGGAGGAGGCAGCACAACCACGACTCTTGCTTTGGAAAGATACATTTTAGAAAATGCCCCTCTGGGTCGTTTTCTTGGTACGATCAACCTATGTGGCCGTTTATGAGGGCATGTTAGAGAGGATCGATGCTGTGAATGTGTGCGTGTTCTTGTCTAGGGGATATTTAACATTTCCTTTTATTTTGAGATCAGAAGAGAGCTGAGGGAGTGAAGCAGCACTTCCCTTTCATGACAGAGACGGACTGTTTTTCAAACTCCCACTGAGACAGATAGAAAGAGAGATGAAGGGCTACAGAGGAAATGTGCGAAGGAGAAATGGAGTCAGGGAGAGTCAGAGGGCAAGTGGGAGGGAGAGAGAAAAACAGACCAGAGAGTTCAATGGAGAGTCAAAAGAGAAGAAGGAATCAGAAAGTTTGAGATTTGAATGGAAAGGAAAACTAAGGAGAGAGAGAGAAAGAATGTAGAAGTGGAGCTGCAACAATGACGATTAGTTGCCAACTTTCGCCAACTATCTCACTAATCATAGATTTTTAAGAAAAAAAAATGTACAAATTCTCTGGTTCCAGCTTCTCAAATCTGATTATTTCCTGGTTTCTTTAGTCTTCTATAATAGTAAACTGATGATCCTTGCATTGTGGACTGTTGGTCTGGACAAAAAAAAGACATTTGTCGTTGAATCTTCAGCTTTGGGAAACAATGATCAACATTTTACATCATTTTATGAACCCAACGACTAATTGACTAGTTCACTGAATAAAAGATTAATTGAGAGATTAATCAGAATGGTCGTTAGTTGCAGCCCTAGTAGAAGGGAAGGAGGAAAGGAAACAAGAGAAAGAACGAGAGAGAATACACTTCTACTACTTTGATACTTTGAGACACAGACTTTGACTATAGTCAGGGCTTAATTTGAGCCGGAGCAAGCCGGAGCACCTCTGACATTGGCTCCGGCACCTGATTTCCCTTACCTGTGATGGTGCGTCAGTGATGCTTGGACGCAAGAGCGGGGTGGGAGTCTGACTCCAAAGTCGCTTCCCACATATTGTGGTTTGTCACTGTGCCACGCATCGACGGGAACTTGCCGTAGGTGATGTGATGAAAGAAATGGGGGATGTCAGTCATTTCAAAATGTTCATGGATAGACTGTACTCATTTTAGACCACATCAAACAAAAACAGAGCGGAGCTCAAAGAATGCGCAGACTCACTGGGGGTTCAGCTGTGTAAAATTGGCCGGATGTTAGGCACAAGGTGGGTGGCATCTAGTCTCAAAGCTGTTGAAGCGGTGTGGAAAAGTTATCCTGCTCTCCACAGGCATTTTACGCAGGCAGCACAGGAGCCTACCTGTGACAGCACAACAAGAGAAGGTTAAGGTTCAGGCAAAGCGCCTGTTGTCTCATGCATTTGTAACCAACTTGACCGTAGAGACTACGCTGGACACAACTGTAAGTTAAAGACATTAACTTTCGTGTTCACTGTTTTAATAATGAAATAACAATAAAATATTATAATATAGTCTAATAATATATAACATGTCTCTTTCTGCTTTATTACTATAGATAGTGGTAGCGGCTGTATTTAAAGCACCTGTTAATGGAAATATTTCCATTTCAGAAGAAATTGCAATGCTTTACACAGTGACTGGTATACTACACATCACAGCCACACTTTATATTATATCTAAAACCTTACATGCTAGAGAAAATTTCACCAAAAGATTCAAATGTCTCCAGTACAGCAACATGAAGATGTTGACACTGATGAATAAGCTTACCCTAGGGTGACCTAGTATTACTACAATACATGGCCTGTTTATTTTCGGTGTGGCGCACAGCATTGTTCGCAATCTGAAGTCTAGTTTTATGCATTAATAGTGATTATTGATAGTCTATAGCTTCTTGAGTTTGCTCTTTGCCCTGCAATTTAAAAGATTTCTAACCTTAAGCCCCTGACCCCCTAGGAGTCATGTTCCTTGCCATACTTTACCTACCTTAAACTGAAATGGCACCACTGAATAGAGGTGATAATTCTGAGGAGACAAGGTGAAAAACAACAAAATACAGTGTCAGTGCTGGTCAAAGCTTGACTGATGGATATTAGATTTCTGCTTTTTATTTCCAGTTTTGTTTCTGTTTACAAGTTCAATGATTCACCAAATATTCCGTGTGCATGGTGACTCGTTTCAAAGCTGATATCACAAAGTCTGACAGAGATTACATACATGTTATTAGAGCCAGCGTGACATGCAGTGAACCTAAAGATTGCTGTTATCATACAGTGTGGAGAGAGACCGCAAGGACGGAGACAGAGATGACAGCAGAGATAAAAGCAAGGAAACCAGAAAATTGATGATAGGGGACGGGAAGACAGAGAGTTACTGTAGGAGGAACAGGAAGGATGAAAGAGTGAAAGATGGGACAGAGGAGGGAAGGACAGCAAACAGCAGAGCATTACAGATGAAGGGAAGGCCAGAGAGGAGACGGCTATGACAGCAACATGAGAGACGAGGGAGATGGATGGATTCAGAAAGAATAACACGGGCGGACGGCTACAGGGGAAAATGGGGCGAGAGACATCCGTGAGCAATGAGAGGTGAGGGGTAGAGCGAGGGGAGAATCAGATGGATTCTGGGTAGACGGAGATGTGCTTTTCCTGCGTAGGCGGCGGGTGCTGCGGTGCCTCGTCAGTGCCTGGGGCGAGGGGAGGAAGAGGAGAGCGAATAAACAGGGACCGATTGATTCTGCAACACAGAGAAATCTCTAGACATCTTCCAACCAAGTTTGTTCTCTCACTCACATGTTTTCTTTTTCTGTTTTGTCATTTTCCATCCAGCGTTCCTTCATCCGTCCCCTCATGAACTCCTTGTGGCTCTGAATAGCTTTTCTCTGATAATCTGTGGATCACAGGCAAGAGCTGAGCTGAAATTTGACAGAGAATAGAAACTTAGTTTTTCGGAGGTTAAAGAGTTATTTTGGTGCTTTGGCTCACATGAGCAAGTTGAAAAATTAGTTTCATTTACATAAATCGCAAAATGTGGACAAGACCATCCAATTTATTTTATCCATTTGGATGAAATTATTATTTCTTGGTTATTTAGTGACATTTAATTATAATAATAATAATAATAAGGAATAAGCAGGTATAGAAAATGTATGTATGTATGTAATATTAATAAACATATTAATTAATAATAACATTTTATTGAGTAGGATGAATCTCTTGAGGAGAATCCTCTCATTTTTAAGATGGTCCTAGATGAAAACAAAGCAACAATCTACAAACATAGAACAATGAAAAACAACAAACAACAAAAAACACAAACATCATCACAAAAAAAAAAAAGACAAAATCTCACACATCTCTATGGCACAAATGACCATGACCGTAGTAGGATAAGACTAATAAAGCTGATAATTGCAAACTGAGATTATAATGTGTTATAAATCATATTGATAAAACAACGTCAGAAGACAAAGGATATTTACACATATGAAAAGAAGTCAACAAATGTTTAAAAGCAAATCATTCCAATCCAGCCTAGTCTAACCAGTCTTCTGTCTGACATGCAAGTCAAACCAATACATGTGGCTATATTTCCAAAACTATCAGGATGGTGCAGAGCAGAGTCCTGCATATTGAACTATAACATTTCATTGACCAGCAGGAGCCACTAGCAGCCACTAAAACACTAAAACAATTCTGCAGACTTCACAATTGTGGGATCTACCCCAGAATTTCATGAATTTGTCCTTGGTCAATTCTACACTCTACAAACAAGTTTCACAGGAATCAGCCTAGTAATTCTTTCTGTAATCCTGCCCACAGTTAAACAAACAGCATTGAAAAATACCCTCTCATAAGGTGATGATTGATGAAGCAGCAGCATAAACATGCCGGTTTTTACTATGTAGGTTAGCCTACAGTCACCTGCACTAAATATTGATCGGAAAAAGAATCTCACAGACAGACAAATGGAGAACAATACCTCATTGTGAAGATAATAATAATTGTTAACAGTAGAGCTAGAATATATAGCAGTTGTATATCAAGTATTATAACAGTTCATATGACATCAAGTAAAATCAGGAGAAACAGAGACTGTAATGTCTTCATCCCGAAAACTGATGTGAAGATGGAGTCTCTAAGGATGACTGTCTTCTCTGCCTCCAACACTAAGACAAAGACACACACAGGTTTTCACAGTACCCCTGACCTCAGTATAACCCTTCTCTAAACCACACTTTAACCCTGGCTAAGCACAGCTTGACACTCTGAAAGAGGTTTTCAAAGAGAGAGTAAACCCTGTTCTGTAGAAAGGTTAATGTAACCTTTGTGGAGCCAAACCCACAGCTGTGATCCGAGCAGGAATAGTGGTAATAAGCGCATAAGATGAAGTAGAACCCAGCTTTAGCCTGCAGGAGGGTGCACATGAAACAGGGTTAACCCAGAGGTGCTTCATGTCAGGTTATCACATGCATCAAACTAAAAAGTCTGAAAGAAAGCAAAGTAGATAAAATTAAACCCAACAGCAGATTTAGTCTGGGAACTTCAGCGAGGAGTGAGAAGTTGTTCTAAAGAAACAACACAATATCTTCAAGGATGGCCATCATATGATGAGAAAAGGTTTATTTCATAGTCTGGTTATCAACATTTCTTAGACCACAGTGATCTTAAAGAAGTAAATGTCTGTCTATACACCACTGTCCTATTGCAAGAATAAAATGTTTGCCCTGAAAAGCCATGCACTCATACACTGAGATCTGGAAAAAACATTAGATCACATAACTCATTATGCGTGTATATAGAGGGTAAGCTGGGCCACGTTTTGGTAAATCGCTTGGGGCAATAACAAAATACCAAATAAGCCTTTTCCATTTATATTTATGATTATAATGACTGTTTCTGATCATTTTGTGTTGGAATTATGTGATAAAATATAATTATTTAGGCCCTACAAATCCACTTTGTGCCACTTTTTTTGCATGAGTGCTTTCAGGTAAAATGCCAGGCTACTTCCCATGTACATTTCTGGTTCCATCTAGATTTGAAGTATTGTCTCACCACCATAGAAACCATAAACTAATCAAATCACCTGTTATGGAAGATAATCATCTGCTGCTTCTAGTACACAGAGGCAGCAGATGATACATTCAGAGCTTATGAGATGTAAATCATGATCGGATCGCAACTACTACAACACTAAACTCAGCTGAAACACTGCAATCTTTTATTCATAAAATATTAAATATTTCTGACCTCTGGCATTCACTCCTCTACCATGCTAAGGTCGCAGTGCTGACAGGAAGTGGAAGTGTGTGAAGTTTTTAACAATGAAAACAAGAGAAACAACCTCAGCGGTAGAAAGAGAAGATAGAGATAACAGCTGAGAGAAAGAGACCATATCTGATCGTCTTCAAAAAACTGACGGAAAATAGACTCAGAAGTGATAAAGTGATGCACATTATGGGAATTATAGGAAGATACAATACAAAGGATAAGTCGAGGGAGAGCTGAGAGAGGCCAGGAGGCGATGAGAGACCGAGGGCAAGAGAATTAGATTGTGAGAAGATAAAATGGGAAACAGTGTGGAGATGCAGGCAGAAATTAAATTTCTCAGTCGTGGTGAAGCGATCTATATTTTAAACAGATGGAAGCTGAGACTCAGACAGAGGAGGAACGCGGGAGGCGGAGGAGAGATTTGTTACAGATAAAGCAGACATGCACATTAAACTGAGACATTTAATCCAGTTGATAGGGGCGGAGAAACAGATCACACACATGCAGCAAATTAGCTTGAGGAAGCTGCGACTGTGTGAGGCTGGTGAGGAATACGAGTCCTGTAGTTATTACAAAGTGGTTAAGGTCTGAGAGCGTGACTGAGAAGGAAGCAGAAATGTAGCCAGATGAAGCTGAATATGTTTTTCTCTTCCGCTACAAGTCTGTCAATAAGCTGAGGTGAGTCTGGTGATATCATGAAGTAGTGTGGGGTCATGGGAGTTGGTGTCTTCTCAGTTTGGATTCCTTCAGTGTTCATCTTTCAGGAGGTTTTTACCCTCACAGGTCTCTCTCTACGAATTAAAACTAGTAAAAACACTGAAAAGAGCAGTTTTACCTTAAAACAATAAAAGTAACATTCACTCAGCTTTTTTTCTCTAATAACTTCAGAAGTTTGATGAATAAAATCCTCAGTATGGTTACCTGATGCAATTAAAAACATCCAGATCTAACAAGTGTTGGTATTTTATGCAAATGTCTGGCTAGAAAATGAATAAGCAATCATTTTTGGTCATAGGTAGAAATCCTAGGAGACAGAGGGGACATGCCCCGCCCCTACACAAAGATGTCCCCCAACTTTTTGTAAACACAAATAAAAAATTTAGAATATTAAAGAAATGTTACATAAATGCACAACAAAAGCTGATTAATGTAAAATAATACTTTGTATAATTGTTGAAAAACTAGGACCCCCTATTTCTCAAAGTGGTTTGATCCAGATGTTTTCCAGTGTGCAGCGTCTTTTTTAACAGTCTGCTGGTTAAGATCAGACCTAATTATTGTTAACAAGCTTAAATGATGTAGGTTCATTGATTCGTGATCTATTTTGCCTTATATCTGAGTATAAATAAATATGACACATTGCTATAACAACTTTTAATAACACTTTTTAAAACATTTGAACATGCTAAGGGCTGAAACCTGTGAGAGAATTTGCAAAGGGAGAGAAAAACGAAGATAGAACCTGATTATTATGGTAGTATAGTTCTTTTTTTAAATGTCCCCTCCAGAAATTATTCTCTGAAAATTGACTACTTATTGTCGCTCCCATCACTGAAATAGGATTTTCTCGCTGCCTTTGATATTGCAGTGAAGGGGATATGACGCCATTGACAAGCAACCAAATGAGATCATCTGTTACCTTAATTAGGAGTTTTCATCTTTTACAGGAGACAATGAAAGTCATTGTGTCACAGTAGTAGAACACCAACACACAACTCACCACAAAAAAGCATACAAACAAGGTAATCATATTAAAAAAGAAGTAAAAATAAAAACTAAAAGCATCACATATCTCAGGAGCTTCATAATTGTTTCTCTAAACAGCATTTCATAAATGTCACACATGTTTATTAGAGAAAAAACAAATAAAATGGCAACAAAGCTGAACAGCAGAACTTTGGCTCAGGCTGCAGTGGTCACTGGAACAGAAACATTCAGAGACGTGAACTGGTCCACCTGCTGACAATAAAGCCACGTTTAGCTTCCAGATGGGGAGTTGTCGGCTGACAGGAATCTGTCTGTAAAAATTATAGATTTATAAAACAGATGGTCATTGTCCGAGCCGTGAAATCAAATCTAATCGTGGAGATAATTTGAGTTAATTGAACATGTGAAAGTCTGGAATATTGATTGATTGTCTTAAAGCGTCATATTCTCCTGTGTTTTAAGCAAGAGAGTACAAGACTTTATTATTCCATCCAAACATTCTGACATGTTATTTTATTTTGTGTAAATGCAATCATGGAAAACTCAAGCCATTTAGAAATTAAGTCTAAATTATTGAATTGACTTCCATTAAAAGTGTGGATCAATAACATACGACACAGCTAATTATTGTATTATATCATAACACGACAGCAAATAAAACCACTATAAGAATTTCTACTGTGTGGAGAATGAAGTAATTAAACGTTCACATTCACAGAGAGAGACAAAAGAAGGGAAGACAAATGGAACTCAATTAGTTTGGCAATGATAAGACACTGTATAAGAAATGAGAAATGAGACATTCAGAGAAATGAGTGTCAGAGAGGAGTGTGAGTGATAAGACAGTAGATTTGAAGACATAAAAGATGGAGTCACCTTTTAAAGTGTGGCAGCTGCAGAGTGTTTTTATATCGTACTATATCATCCATATGTTGAATTGGTGGAAAAAAGAGAAAGAAAAAGAGACTTTTAAAATGACAAAATGAAAGTTAGGGATAGAATTGTGACGACCGAGAGGGAGGCAGGGAGGGAGATATATAGAATACATTCAGCAGCCTCAGTGACATTAATTTTAGAGGTCAGTAATAGAGTGTGTGTGTGTGTGTGCATGCATAAAAGTAAAAGAGATGTGGATAGGTAGCTAAATTACTTTGGGGAAAGTAAAAAAATAGTGGAAAACATTGTCGGCGAAGGTTGTTTAGTTTGTGTGTGAATTTATGTGTGTAGAACACACAAGTAGAATAACACATATGCACAAACCAACAGTAATTGAGCAATGAGACCACATCATTTTTGGGATGAGTTTAGGAACAAGTCCAGATTGTGAAGGTAGACTGAAATTCAATCTAAATACACATGATTTGTAAATGTGCATTTATATGAAAAAAATCCATTGCAGGGGAGATGATTAGCTGAGTTGAGCGTGATGGAGGCATTAAAATGTGTGAGAGGAAGCTGAATTAGTTTTGGGGGTAGAGTTAGAGGGCAGGGGGGTGAGGGGATGAAGAGAAAAGGGAAAGCAAACTTGTTGTTAGTAGATATTTGCCCATCAGGTGAACAATTGAAAGTCAGTGATGTTCCTTTAAACCTAGTTGATGCACTAAGATGCTCTTAGAGGTATTTTTGTCCACCACACATACTTAAATACAGTAAAAGAAAATAGTAGTTATAGTAATAGTTTATTTTTCAAGATGTACAATATCCAGTTTCTACAGATGTGTTTCTGATCTTGTCATTTATATTCATCAAATCATTTTGATGCAGGCCCAGTTGTTGTTTTCCAGTCTAACATGCTGGGATCAGCAGCGGGGACAGTGTTGTATTCTGATTGCCTTGTTCTGTGTTTATTGCAGACCACTGTGTCATTAGTCTATGCAAATAGCAAGCAACTAAGTTGAATATGGATGTAGTGTTATCTCTGCACTGCAGACAGCAGCCACTGCTACATTAACACACAAAGTGAATACATGTAACCCTGAAGAAGGCAGTAAATGGACATTCCACTTTTGGGAGGAAAAAGTAGAATTTTCAATGTGAGAAAATGATTATGTGAAGGAGAAATAGACAGTGAGGGAAATGGGGAAAACTGGTGAATAAAAGGACAAGCTGGGAGGAGAAAGGTATGGGAGGTGATGGTCAATATCGAGGATCTGAACTTTTTGGGAAAAAAACAAACAAAAGAAAAACAGGCAAGTGGGGATTATGATGGAGACCAAGGCAAAGAAAGTGGAAATGGGGATAATATTGGAAGGAGAAAGTAGACTGAAAATGGGAGAGCAGCTTTGAGGCTTTGTTTGGACAGATATATATCTGTATCTATATATCTATATCTATATCTATATCTATATATATATATATATATATATATATATATATGCATGTGTGTGTGTGTGTATATGTATACAGGAATACAGGAAGGAGACTGGGCAGGAAAAGAACAGAGATGATGATATGTCAAACAGAGTTAGAGATAAAGAACATTAGGATGAGGTGTAACGAGAAATCTAGGAAGCAAAAAAGGAAACGGAAAAAAGGTAAATGGAAAATGGTGGAGAAAGTGAAGCATAGAACCAGGCAGCAGAGAAGAGCAAATATTACAGAAAAAAATAAAACCAAGCTGCCTGAAGGAAGAAGAGTGTGAATCTAACATCAGCGGAGGGAGAGGAGGGAGAATGTGTGTGGGAGGAAGTATAAGAAGTTCAAATACGAGTTAATAAAAACAAAGGAACGTGTAATTTAAATTTTAAAAGGTATTCCAAGTAAACCAGAAATGTAAAAAAAAACATGAATAACTAAAATAAACATCACTTTCTGTCCACCAGAGTGTTTTTTCTTAGGAGCTTAAATTGTGTAAAATTAATCAATTGCAGAAAAAGCAAAACCCAACTTTTAGTCGTGTTAAAATATCAAAGATTGTACAAATTGAGAGATTTCCGACTCATTACACGTTTGCCCACAACTTAAAAATCTGTATAATCCTTGAAGGCTCCGTGTCTAGAGCGGCTGCACAAGGACAAGCAACAAAAAAAGGAGCCAGGCCCACGGACGCAAAGAAGAGCAGGAAGGAGCAGAGGGAAGCAACTGGGAGTGTGGTGGCCTCCAGGGACCTGGCATGTGTTCAAGGGGGGTGATGGGTGGGAGGCAGGGCGGAGCAAACTAAGATGCTGAGGGATGCCTGAAGATACCGGCTTTGATGAATAAAACATCCGCCTGAATGAAGGGGTGGTGTGAATACATTAATGTAGGCGTAGAGGAAGGAGAGGGGAAGAAAAGAAAATGCAAGAGATGGAAAGAGGAAGGAGAAAGGAACAGAGATGCATGGAGAGGTTTTATATTTAGAGGAGTGAGGTGGAGGGGAGAAAGTAAGGAAGGAACAACGAGCTGGAGACCACAATGAAAATAGAGTCCCGCTGTTAAACACACGCAGGCACGAGGTGATCACACGAAAAGTTTTCACAGAGAAGTGTTTTTAGGTTTGCAGCACGCTGTGTGTGGATGTCTCTGTGGAAATTAGGATTTCTACTTAAATAAAAGCAGCAAAAGGTGGATTCTGCAGCTCGTCCTCTTTGAAACTGTTCTAGTAGGATCCTCCGTGTTGTATTATTATCACTGAGGCATCAACATGAGGAGCTGTTTGATGTTGGAGCTGGTTGAACTAGAGCTAGTTGGAATAATTGCTGTAGTTGGGTGGAATACTGAGCTCATAGGCCAATTAATCTATTATTAGCTTAATGCTATTCTCTGTTTTTATTGTTTTAAATAGTGTTTTTGATATGTTTTGTCAATATCATCTGTCATTTATTGACTTTATATTTTTATGTCACTATAATTCATCATTTTCGTCATTTTACTCGGTAAAATCTGAAAGGTAACTAACTAAAAGACTCACTAGTCAGTCTCTAAAAGTTTTGAATATCCCAGATTTCTTTGCTAAAACTGGGTGAAAATTTACATTTAGAAAAGAATTGGAAAAAACTGCACAGCAGAACTATTGCAGAGACGTCTTTTTACAGTCTCTGTGTGTGTGCAGTGTGTCTATCTATCTATCTATCTATCTATCAATCAATCTATCTATCTATCTATCTATCTATCTATCTATCTATCTATCTATCTATACTGTATATCTATCTATCTGACTGTGATTGAAAAACATTTTTTCACTTGTTTCTGATCATTGATAATAGTTGATTATATATAGTCTTTGCTGAAGACACTGATAATAACTTTAAAAAGATGGGGTAGCAAAACCATAACTTTGCTCCAACTAATGGGGAAACATTTGCTCCACTTGTTCCATTGCTCAGGCGCCTGCGTGTGTGTATGTGTGTGTGTGTGTGTGTGTGTGTGTGTGTGTTTCCTACTGCTATTGATCAGTGTAAGTGCTTTACACTTTACGAGAATACAGAACACTATCGTTGAGTCAGTCTGAGATCATCTCTGCTGTGCTTGACTTTCTCTAATTAGAGTGTGTGTGCTTGTATGTATGCCTGTGTGTGTGTGTCTGTGTGCGTGTGTGTGTCTGCATGTATTAGTTTTTTGTTTGCAGCTTTTATATTGATATATGTCCATATATTTTCTGCACAGTGCATTATTCATGAGTATTAGTGTCTATTTAATTATTTAAATATTAATGAGAAGGTCTGTATTGATGGATGGGTCCAACAGACATCTTTGACAAAGGCTGGTAAAGTGTTAGTGTTGAATGTGTGTATGTGTGTGTGTGTGTTTTCCTATTTAAATGCTTCCATGCTGTTTTCACTTACATGTAAGTATGTTTATTATGAGAGGGATGAGAGAGCTAAAGAAGAACCAACAGATGTGATAATTGAAATGTCCTTAAGCTACATATGTTGTTAGCTCAACTGTGTGTGTGTGTGTGTGTGTGTGTGTGTGTGTGTGTGTGTGTATGTGTGTGTGTGTGTGTGTGTGTGTCCTCAGGCTGATTTGGTGTGACAGAATATGTTTGTCAGCCGAAGTTGTCATGGACTGCCTGGTGGGTGAGTGGGGAAGTGGAGTGGTGAAGAGTTGGACGGACAAATAAAAAACACAAGTGTTCAAGGAGGCGAGTAATGGACAGGGTAATTCAAATTAGGATGAAAGAATTAACAGGGGGGTTATTGGATGGATGGAGCAGTAAGTAATCACCCTGTTGAGGATCAGAGTGAGTATGGACACGTTTGTGAGTGCAGAATGTGTTTTGAAAGCCAAGTGAGAGTAATTAAAGTTCCCTTTGCTCACTGCTTTCAAAGATCAATGCTTTCAGTTGTGTCAGTTTATTGAGGAGGAGAAGGATGAGGAGGAGGATGGGGGGGGGGTGATGGAGTGATGAAGGAAAGGACAGATGGGTGATTTTAAGTAGTTTATACCCTTGATGTTCCTATACGAGCTCTAAATCATGAGCTCATGCTAAGACAAATTCCAATCAATGTTTTTCATTGAAATGATAGTAAATGATTGAATCTAAATGTTTTTTCTGCATCATGCTGTGCAGCAGTTTGTGTCACAGTCAGAATCAGTGTTTGTCCAACAACACTGTGTGTGTGTGTGTGTTTGTGTGTGCGTGTGTGTGTGTGTTTGTGTGTGTGTGTGCATGTGAGTGTGTGCTTTTGCAGCCTTTCCATCAGTGTCTCTTTATCTGGATGACTTTTGTGTGTGTGAGAAATCGTCAGTGTGTGTCCGTGTCTTATGTGTGTGTCAGAATATATTTGTGTCCACATGATCATGAAGAAAGATGAAGGCTTCTATTGACTTACAAACATGTATGTGTGTGTATGTAGCTGTAGCCATGTGTGTGTGTGTGTGTGTGTGTGTGTGTGTGTGTGTGTGTGTGACTGTTCAGATGTGAGGACTCTGCCAGTGGGTACTTTGGCATCTAAAAGCAGCACAAAGTGCCAACAGAGACAGCTACATGATAAAACCAAATAGCCTCGAGGGCAGGGGCAATGATCCATGGCTATATATATGTGTGTGTGTGTGTGTGTTTGTGTGTGTGTGAGGGGGAGAGGGATAGTGTGAGTGAGAAAAAGATGAGGCAGACACATTTTTTATCTCTTTATTTGAGAAAGAATACAATCTATTTTGCTCTCATTGTTATTTTGTGTATGTATTTTAGTTTTTATTTGTGTTTTAGTGTGTGTGTGTGTGTGTGTGTGTGTGTGTGTGTGTGTGTGTGTGTGTGTGTGTCTGTGTGTGTGTTTGAATGTTTGAATCTTTCAGCAGTTTGTGAAGTGGGTCCTTAAGGAGCCGTCTGCCTTAAGGCTGATTCAAACCCTGTCTGCTGTGTTTGTGTTGAGGGCAGCGGGTGCTGCTGTGTTAGTGTGCAGCTGCTGAGTGTCAAACAATGTGTGTGTCCAATTCCGCTCAAAGAAAGGTGAGCATGTTCTCAAATGCACCATTCAAACTGGTTCAGTTTGTGCATATATATAGTGTGTGTGTGTGTTACGTGGGAGTTTTTGCCTCCTGAGACACTTCAGACCGGCGCCTGTTTGACTGGCAGCCAAATCTCTGTTTGTTCTCGTCTGCAGATTTGTTTGTGTTGTTCTTTTTATGTTTTCCACACATTTTTTCCCTCGTCTCTCCTGTGTACATGATCCGAAAATAATTTGCACCGACTTTTGCTGTCCGGTGAAATGTTGAGTCTGCTGTAGCAGTTGCTTTCTGCTCTCACCTTCTGATCAAGAACTAATTTACATGGAAAGCATCCAGTGAATGGAGTTGACTCCCTAATAGGAAATAAAACCAGTATCACTGTTGCCGTGGGTATGAAGTGAGTCAGGGAGTCACTGCATTATAGATCGATGCAATTTCAAGATTGTTGCCCTACATATCCTTCAACAACTCCTACAGGAGCTGCTCAAAGTAACAGGACCCAGCTGAACACATGCAGGTAGACTTCCATGTTAAACTCTGCTGTTTGTTTGTGCAGCCTGATCATTTTACCACTGGTAACAGCTTCTGTTCTGCTGTTATATTTGCATATTCATAGATTTGGGACTGTTTTATGACTGATGTCATTTTTAAGGAATTTAAAGACAGAAATTAATATTCAATATAGATTTATCTTATGTCAGATCTTTTAATGAGTGAAAAATCAGGGCAATATTTTGTCTCAAGCATGATTCAAATTCAGTACAAACCATGGGGTTTTGACCAGAATTAAAAAATAAATTTCTGTTGGTTTGAACTGTGCTCAGCTGCTGCATTTATCATGATGGATGGAGAGCAGTGAGGTTAGAGCTTATAAAAACTAGTTGTCTAAAGTGCCTGTGGAACAAGGACCACAAATGGCAAAGCTAATGGGAATATCAGCCATTTTTGACTTCAGTCATTTTGTCAATGGAGTAATGTTCACATTTATATTTACAGTACATGTATATCTTTATGCTAAAATGTTGCACAAATACACTTAAATACTTACTGTGTGTGTTTTTCCGGCTGCAGTCATTTTGCAGTCAGTGCTTGTATGCTATATATGAATGAAATGAAAGATTTCTTGTAACCATTCCAGCTCGTTCCAGCCCTCTGGGCCATGAATCTACAGCCAAATGTCAGACTCTGAATTTAACCTGTTAAAATCCAAAACCTCCTGATATGGGGGCAGCATTGAGTTTTTTTCATATATTGCATGAGAAAACCTCAGCTACAACACTAAATAAAGTATTTTTATATGTAGTAAAACACTGTTACAGCATCAATATATATCGTCAATATCCACGTCATCAATAAAATAAGAAAATAGTTCAATATGATATCAGTAGTAGGGCTGCAACCACTATTTTATACCTTTATAATCTCCTTTTAAAACATCTTACAGAATGTATTTTTGTTCTGTGATGATCCCTAGTGTGATTTCTATGATATCATGGACTAATAATTGATCTTAACTCTTAACTTTTTAACGCTTATACATCATTTAACTTTGCATTGTAGATAATTTAGCTCATTTCAAGATTCTTGTTTTCCTGGTTTGGGTCAGTTTTTGGTTGTTTAAAGATTTAATGTATTTTTATGTGCAGTGAAACACAATTTTAGATTTTTTTCTAGTATTCTATATTTGCTCTGTCACAGCAACATAAATTGAATCTGACACTTCTGTAGTCAGCCCACATGTAGATTTCTTTTGGTACCAGGTTTATGTACAAAACCTTTGTGGATGTAGAGATATTCCATATTTATTATCATTTATAACAGGAAAACTGAAAAATAGGCCTGGGGCTTAAGTGGTTAAAGGATGTGAGGCGTCCCCAGATCTCTGAATGTCTGGACTGCTTATTAACTGTGAATGTAATTAAACATTTATTACATATATCTATATCAGTTTATTCTTTATTCAGTTCTGAGAATCATGGCTCACCTCTGGAACTGTGAAATATATGCTATTGTGCAAATGTGATGTTTGACACTGTTATTATTGAGGGTATTGAAATTAGCATAATCATGTTTTCTTGACCCAGTCTTATTTAACCTTCATCTTTTGTTAGGGTTGAAACCGACCTGTTTTACATTTTAAATGCATAAAAGAACCACTCATTTTTTTAAAAAAATTTGCATCAGCTGTGACTTTGTCAGGTACCCCTTGTTCAACAAATTAAAACAAAAAAAAGTTCTACTCTGGTTGAAATTGTCAAGGTCGGTTTAGACCCAGTTATAAAGATAAGCAACAATTAGAGCTAAAACTGAAATCATAAGTGCACTGACAGCCAACTGACTTGTTCTCATCTTTGTTTAATTTTGTGTCTAATTTATATTGCTGAAGGGTCGAAATTGTTCTGTAACACCATAGATGTTAATATATATAATAAGGATAAAATAAATAAAACTAATTTATTCAACAGATGTGTTATAATACCCCTCAGGAATAGTCAGATAAAACAATAAATTTTTATTTACATATATGATTCTCTTGAGGATTATTTTACCATTTTTTTAATTGAAATTGATGATGAAATATATGATGAATATATATATATATATATATATATATATATATATATATATATATATATATATATATATATATATATATATAATATCTTATCTAAGATAAGAGATAAAAGATTGTGATAGTAATTTTACAGCTGATGGGTCAAAACCGACCCGTTAACATAAGGGATGAAAACAGTAAACTAACACAAGAGGAAGGTAAATCAGTTTGACCGGACACCTTTTTGATCAGCCACAGTAACTGGAATTAAAGAATCTTCAATAATTAAATCCCTATTTTTAAAAAAAGAAATGCTCCAGTTCCTTTTAGAACTCCACTGGTCCTGTTGTTATTTGGTATTTTGGCACCTCGAAATTTCTCTTTCAATCTGTTCTGATGATTGTTTTTTTGACCCCCAGGTGACCGCTGTGAGTTTGACCGGCGTCAGGGCCGGTGTGTTCCAGGAGTGTGTCGTAATGGCGGGACGTGTCGGGAGCTGTCAGGCGGTGGTTTCCGCTGTGAGTGTCCTGCCGGTGGCTACGAGCGTCCGTACTGCACTGTCACCGCCAGGTCCTTCCCACCCAAGTCCTTCGCCATGTTCCGGGGCCTCAGGCAGAGGTTTCACCTCTTCATCTCATTAACGTGAGTGGCTAAACGTGAAGCCTTGACCTTTTTCTGACCTGTCTTTGCCTTTCTTCTCCCAGTCAGAGTCTTATAGCTCCTGTTCCTCTTTGTCCCTCAAACACAGATCCTTCTGAATCTGTCTCCTCTTTCTTTAATCTATTTATTTCATCTCTGTCTCAGAAATCAATCCTATTCATGGATTCTCACTCTGCTGCCTCCTCTATCTCCCTCTGCAATGAGGAGTGTGGTTCCACCTCTCTCTCTGCTTTCATCTGTCAATTTACTGGTTTCAGTAACGTCTCCTTTGCTTTTGCTCTTTCCACTCTTCTTATCTTGAAACTCATCAACCCTGTATTCTCCCTCCTCAGCCAGTTTCAGCAAAGGCTGTTTCTGATGTCCTTGTGCTCTGTCTTTGAAGGGTCCTGAGCAGTTGTCTTTTAAAAAGTCTTCCAGTTACCTATCCAGTCCAAAAATAGGCTTTTAATCAGGTGTTAGCATCAATGTAAGTTCTTTTGCCAAATCTAATTCCAGCTTTTCCTTCAAAAAACTTCACTGATGTCAGCAGAAACGGACAGTTTTGGCACAATAAAATAGGACTGCTCTTAGAACTGTTTCTGTGTCTTTTAAGTGTTATCAGGATGGGGACAAATTCCTGACTCCTTTTTTTAATATAAAACTGCTAAAATCCAGAGAGTCTGTAGGTTATTGTATGTTGTACCTGGACGTAAATGTAATGGGAATATTTCTGCAGAACTCCATGATCGTCCACTTGCTTTAGGTCCCGTTGCCATCATCTCTGCTTCGCCTCGCCACATCCTGAGTGGTCGACCACAGGTCTGAAGTGGTTCTTAAGAGTGGTCAGACAGGGTTAGGGGATGGTTGCCATGGGTGATGTCTTCTAATGACGGTTGCTAAGGTGACGCTGCCCCTGTTCCTTTAAGTGGTTAAGGAATCGAGCGTCACTCATGAAGCATTTAAAAGGTTTTGTGGAAGTTTTCCTCTGAAAAACTAATGTCAGAGAGACATTATGTGTTTTTTTTACCTGAAGAAAAAAAAACTCTTATCTTGATGTTTGATGCTTTAAATTCCCAAACTGGCAGCGGAAGTCTGATTGAAGAAAGTGAGAAATGTTCTCTTTTTGTTCAACAGCTACAAGGTGCCTTGAGGAAGGCAGAGATGTTGTTGAACAGATACTGTCTGCTGTTTTTCAGTATCACTTTCTTCCCTTTTCTGATATGTTGTTTCCATCCTTACACAGTCACAGTCTGCCCGTCCTGGTAGAGGGACCCCTGCTCTCTCCCATTTTGTCTTCCTGTTGAATGTTTACTTAGTTAGGAGTATTTAAGGACAATGGATATTGTATTGCTGCTCTTCAAACTCTAAAGCTTCCTGTGGCCAATCTGTGATTTGTGATTTTGGGCTATAGGGATAAAATAGACTTGACACGCTGGATCAAGTAGAGATGTAGTTCTTTGCTCTGGGGCAGCACAAGACTATTAAATACCTGTTGTTTAAAGTATTGATCCGGCTCTCATCCCGAGTGTTGCAGGCAAAATTTATTTCTGTGTTATCTGATGGTGACTAACTAAGTACTGTTGAACTGTAGTTGCACATTACTCCGACTGTCAGCCTTCATCCCCTGAGCATCCTGTCGGCTGCTTGTTAAACTCCTTCATGGCCTGATTTCTACATCAGGGCTGAACAGGACTTCATCATCATTCTTGTCACTCACTGTTTCCCTAAAGGGATTTCATGTTTCCACTGCAAAAGACGTCCATTATTTCACCTAAAAGCTGCTTCTAATGTTTTTGCAGTCATAACTCCACCTAAGAATGCGTAATTAACCCTCTATTGCATAATGTTGCCTTATGGCAACAATTAATTTAGCTTCATTTTAGTAAAAATATATGATATAAAATCTATATTTATACAGCTAGGTATGAAAATGGCTTATTTGTAAAGGACATACAATTTATGAGGTCACATGACCCGGATATCCTGTTTGCTCATGGACATTTGACATGTGAGCATGTGAGTCTTTAAATCAGAATTTTGTAAAACTTTCACCAAAATAAAAAAATCAACTCACTATCTAGGGAAGGTAAACTTTGATGTTATATTTTTTTTCTAATATGCTAAAATTGTTGTCATATGGCAACAATATGCAAATATGGATAATTCCCAGTACATACAACTTAATGGAATCCCATTGATTTACATAGAATGATACTATCCTGAGATTATGTTTTTTCTTACATATCCTTGTAATAATATATCTATTATTTATGCCATTTTAAGTAAATGAAAACATTCAAAACATGTTTTACCATGTCTAAGAAATATTTCTTGCAATAAAGGGTTAAGTAACTTATTCTCATGAAATGGTTCATAGGACTGAAAGGTTCTGCACAGGTTCTCATGTATAATCCTACAAATCCAGCAGGAGCGATTAAGTGAACCTGCAGTGACAATCTTAAGCATGATGGTGACATTGTTATCCTCGGTGAAAAGGGTAAAAGTTTAAGATCAAGGCACAAGAAACACTTGGTTAGGCTTATGGAAATATAAGAGTTAAATTGTTAAAAAATGTTACAATAAGATTTTTAAAAAAACAACGTCCGGACATAACAGTAAAAATATCTGGTCAGTGGTCTGGAACAATGGTCTCTGCAAATCTGCATCTAGTTATCTAATCATCACATGACCCACCACCTCCAAGTGCCACAGTTAGTGCCTTATATAGAAAACAAACTGATAGACGCCATTGGTGGGATACATATATACGAATTAGGAGCACATTACTGTGAATGAGAACAGCCTGAATTATGCCGATGTTCTTCAGAGCTGTGGCAGCATATATATAGATTTACTATAACACTGTAGTGTTTGTGTGTATGAATTCTAATCGAGTCATGATAACCCTTTATGATGTTCATTACCCTCAGGGGAAACAGAATATTGAATATAATGTGTTTGTTTGTTTGTTCGCATGCACGTCTTTGGCTTCAAATCATACATTTATATAGCACATAATACAACATTTATGTAAGATCACGATTACGTAATAGAGTGAGATTGTATTACATTTGCTGTTGGGATTTATTTACTGCTTCAGTTTCTCCGGTTCAATGATTCTTCTCCCAGTCTGCGTTCACTCCTTCAGAGCTCAGGTTGCTCTATTATTCTGCTATTTCTGTCAGCTTGAGGAGATCAGATATGCATTGTTCAGTCGGTGCAAGATAGGATAACCCACTGCAGCCAGGACGCATGTACACTATTGACTAACCCTGTGTTTGTGCTTGACACTAGATCTCAGATAACAAGAGTATATTACACTATATATCGCTGTTGTGGTGTGAATGGTAATAGCATATTGTCCATGGTGCAATTCCATCTACAGAAATGCATCTATTGTTACATTTACATTGATCTGTGGTAGATGTTTAAGCCATGGATTAATAATTCAGGTATCTGAGTGGGTAAGTAAAGTTTGTTTATATTTAGCAGGAGTTACAAACTCACAAAGTACATCACATTAAAAGCACAAAAAAGTAATCTAAAAGTCTAAATAAAATAACAACAAACAGTGGAAAGACAAGATACAATTATAGCAGCAACTAACTGAAGCTCAGATGCACATAAACAAGTAGACTAGTAAAGAAACAATGAATGGAAGGTTAAAAGAAAGTCTCTCTGAATAAAAATGTGTGCACCTGCTTCAACCTTTACAGAAATCAAGAGATGGTAACAGTGTTTCATAAATTAGTAGCAATAGCTTGAAAAGTCGTGTCTGGGATCATAAGGGTTCTGAGAAACAGCCTGTATTGATCGGTTGGGGGATCTCAGAGCCTGATTTAGCACATAAGGGGTGAGACGAAATACAGTATACTGGACATGCTTGGCCATGCAAAACTATTAAAGTTAGCATTGGTGTTTTAATTTTAATAGGAAAAATACAATTTTTGTAAGCCATGATCTATTACTACATCTAGTTAAAAGCTGAGGAGCTGCATTCCGGACAGTTTTTAGACAGAAGATTTAAAGAGGGTTGTCTTTAACAGGTAAAATCTCAACCTTTGTTACCACAGATCTTAATTTAGCAATACTCCTATCATAAATTCTCATGAATTTTAATGAGTCAGAACAGAATAACTCAGAATTCTTTCTAGATCTCCTGAGAGAAGCTTGACAAGAGGAGCTGAAAAAATATAATGAGATGATTTTGTTATTTTAAATCCTAAATATATCTTGTCAGGGATATCAAAACTTCAAATTAAAAAAAGAAAAGTTTATAATATAGGATTTTTTAATTGAAGTTGACTAACATGATTGTTGAGTGTCAGAGTTTTGTCAAAGATGATACTGACATTTCAGAATTTATGCTTAATGCCTGGAATTCAATTTTGAGGACAATTATAATTGTTTATATGTTAGGAGGGAGTCATCAGCCATGTGAAAATCGTTAGGAACAAAAGAGCGATAGAACAGCATAAACTATAGAGAGAAGCCACGAGCAGCATCTAATTCAATTCAAAGTAGGAATATTGTGGTTGAAGGACTCGGCTTTAAGCCTGTAAAGCACCAAACAAGACATTTAAAACCTCTCAGCTCCAGAGCTGCAGCTCTACAACTGAACATGATCTCATGCCTCTGGAGACTAGGATTGTATTATATGTAGTTTTGATGACTTTTTAATATTTCTGAGAGGAGAGAAGCCTGGAAGGAGAAGTGACAGAGCCTGGCAGCTGTTCTCAACTTCTCAAGCTCTAACTCATAATACATAAGTAAGAATATGTCATTCGTACTCTTGAATTACTAGTGTGAGTGCAACAGTTTCTTCTTCAAAGAAGTGAAAACTTTTCTTCAATTAGTGTTGATAATGAAAGAAAATAACAGATGAGAGAACATTTTAAAGTGGACATTAATTGCAGCGGACTCTTTCTGTGCCGTGTTGCCTGGAGAGAAGATTTGTCATTTGTGCTGTAGTATTGAACAGAGCTTTTGATCAGGCCGTGTTAGTATTGCAGCCTTGGCTCCAGCGCGTCCCCTTGGCCTCGCTATAGAAAACAGACCATTGTATGACGGTGAGCAGCTGGAGGGACTGGAAGCTGCAGTAATATGGCTGAGCTGAGACAGTTTGAATACCTTTTGTTCTGTCATGCTGAGCCTCGTGTGACGTGGTGCGAGTTTTGCCCTTTGAAATGAGGTTGTGTAAGGATCTCATCTGCAAATGTAAGAACATGTCATACAATATGATTTGATATAATTTAATGATCACAAAAATGTACAGTAGAAGTACAATAATAATCACTGTGCAGACAGTAGATCAATGAATGAATATGGATGTGTGTGTGTGTGTATTTTCTAGTTTTGCCACCCTGGAGAGCAGTGGCCTTCTCTTCTATAATGGACGCTTCAACGAGAAACATGACTTCATCGCTTTGGAGATTCAAGAAGGACAAGTGGTGCTTAAATATTCCACAGGTACTGTCTCTATTTCTCTGTGTGTTCATCTCCTTTTTTCCCAAAGGGAAAGAGTCTGTCATTTCTTTATGGAATTATTTTAGATTTAGGTGTAGAACTGAGATCACAATTAAGATGCAGATTAAAGTTTGGCATGTGGAGAACATGTCGACACACACAACGTTCAGTGCTGTGAGAAATTCCCATTATCCTTTACTGTGTATCCTGTACCGTCTGTTTATTAAAGTCCACTCTGCAGATACAGAGAAATCATCAGCATCGTCTACATTTTTAGGTTAATTTTGCCTTGTTTTAAGAAAACAATTTACAAAAAAAGATTAAATTGACTAAAATAAGATAATAGGACTAATTGTACCAAAACACAAGATATTTTCTCCTGTTAAGATTCAGTTTTTGCAGTGTACTTTGGTTAAAGTCAGGAGCTTGGAGGCAGCAGAGTTTCAGACATATTGGAGGTTATTGAGGATGTTGTTGCGTGAACCATAGAGGAAGCTGCTGCAGTAATGGAGCCAGGATAAGATGAGTGGACCAGAATGATAAGGAGGGTCAAAGACAAACAATGTCTATGAGGGTGGGGGAGGAGGCTGTTTTGGTGGAATTTATACATTACAATTATAAATTCATGTAGAGCAGACAAAAAAGTCAAATAAGCAATCGGAGAGTTTATTTTTTCAGGGACAGTATACATTAATAAACACTGCTGTAAATGTCCCATTGTTAGCCAGGAGGCTAATTTCCAACAGTAAAACTTAAAACCACACAGAAAATAAAAGCAAGTTATAGGAAGCAGAAGATGGTTAGCACAATGAAACATGAGGCATAAAATTCTACAAGACAACACACAATTACTGTATATACAGCGAGACCAGATCAGACTGTTTGCAAACAGCACATGAGGAATAGCAGATGACACACAGCCAGCAGTCAATTGGCTATAATTGTCTCAAGAGCTTATAATTGTTATAAACCTTGTAGAATTATAACCTGTTAACCATCCTCTACAGGTGAATCATCCACCCAGGTGAGCCCCTTCCTGCCTGGAGGTGTGAGTGATGGCAACTGGCACACAGTTCACATCCACTACTACAACAAGGTGGGTGCTGACGTTTTTTCAGTTGGTTATTCGTGCCACTCCTGCAGAAATGTTTCTGCAGCTTCATGCCAACAAAGCACTTTGATCTTACGTGGGCATTTTTTTCCCACCGTTTTATTTATGCATATTCACCACACATCTCCTTTAATTTTGTTCATATTCTTTGGTTTTCCTCAGCCGGCTACACGCTATGTGAGTATGAGTGTGTGTCTGTGTGCACATGCAGCAGTTCCCTCTCTTTCTCTTTCCTGCCTTCTGCTTTTCTCTCTGATCCAACAGACAGTAGCTGGAGAGTGAGTGTGTCTGTCTGCTTTTACTCCTCCACTCTTTTCTTACCCATGTTATTTCTTACCTTACTAACTCAATTTTTTCCCCTGTTTCTTTCCAACATCATGCACAGTGTTGATGCTGAATAGCGTCTGTACCTGCTATTTCTAATCTAGAGGACTTGTGTATGATTGTAGAATGAGTAGACACTGATTATAATACTTGCATGTGTAGTGTCATGGTGTTTCCTGTTTATTCTTCTTTTTGTTTCTTTGGAACCTGTATTCAACCGTGTGCATGTGTGTGTTCAGCCTAAGCGCAGTATGAGCGGCGAGGCCCAGGGTCCATCAGATGAGAAGATTGCTGTGGTGAGCATTGACGACTGCGACACGGCGCTGTCGCTTCGCTTCGGTACGCAGCTTGGAAATTACAGCTGTGCTGCTCAAGGCAAACAGACCAGCAGCAAGAAGTGAGTTCATCTCTCTTTCAGCTCTCATCTTTCTCCCCTGTGTTCCTGCCTCCAGACACTACAGGTGCAAATGTTTTAACTAACAGATTCACCGTTAAACTTCCCCAGGTGATTTCTTAGATTAAGTATGACATGTTTTTTGAAATGTTATGTTTAATCTGTCTATTGCATAGCGTTGCCATATGGCAACAATTATTTAATCTTCATTTTTCCAAATCCTATGTTTTTACAGCTGGGTGTGAAAAGGGAGCTTTTATTTTGAAGTAAATTTATGAGGTCACATAACCAGGATATGTTATACCCTTTTTTAATATGATAAAATAGATTTTTATGCCATATGGCAACAACAACAACAAATTTCCCACTATGGAAAATTCTTAGGGCATACAACCCAATGGAGTCCCATATAGCATGAAACTATACTGAGTCTATGTTTACAACTTATTTTATTCATATTATATTATATTTATTATATTTCTAAAATATATCTATTATTTAGGTAATTTCAAGTAATAAAAACATTAATTTTTTACCAAATGTAAATAATATTTCATGCAAAAGAGGGTTAAATATGAAAATGAGGCATTATCTGGATGGATAAAATCAGGTTCTTGTGGGAAAAACAAATAAATTGAGAATATGTCAGAAATTAGCACTAGATTTAAGCTTTCAATTCTCCTTTGTACTTCCATGACTGGATTCTAACACAAAGGATTATTTTTCAATGTGGAGTAAAGCAGCTTTACAATGAGACCATATAACAGTGCAGACAGCGATCATGGTGCTGTGTGCTGTGTTAGATGGCTGATTGCTGCTGAATTTAGGAGAAATTTACAGAGATTACTTGGAAAAAGTAATGTAAAGAGTAAATGTGGATTCTAAACATTTTATTTTTCAGTAGTGTGAAAGAAGAATTGGTCTGGAAGCAAAATCTCAAAATTAACCACTGTGTGAAAAAACATCTGTTTGGCTTTAAATGTGATGAGTTGACAGTTCCACACATCTGGGATATTGGCTCTAGTAATAATGTCTTTTATGATATGCCTGTAAAATGAAATGATTTGTCTGGTCCTAAAAAAGTACAATTACAGACGCAGTCAGCACAGATGCTCACATATACTGAATAAATAAATGATGAAAGTCAAAATATGACCCTCAGCAGGAACACAGGTCCAGGTCTAACTCAGCTAATCACAGCTTCAATAAACTGCAGGAACTACGGCTTCATTAACATAAGCTGATGATGACCAGGCTGCACAACGGGTTTAGCTACTCCTTTAACTAAGAAGAAAATTAAATGAATAAATTGCCTGTTAAGTAAATGTGCCCCATACAGAAAGTCTCTCAGCCGTGATTGGCCTTTAACATGATGTGCCATCTTTTTTCTCTTTCAAGTTTCTTTAAACATCATCCCTGGCTAATTTAACAGATCTTCAAAGGGAATTTTGACTGAGTATGAATCAATAAAGCATGCTGACACTTATTACAGGTATAAAAAAGTAAATAATGTGGGTGATAATGGGACATACTGGCTTTGATTAGAAAATACAATTACAACAAATGTGTGGAACTAAGTGTTGTATAGATGTTTTAGTCTATGTTCTCTGTGATGTTTCACAACAGCTTCTCATGTGGATCTTCTTGCTATAGTGAAACAGAATGTGATGAGTGAATGTATACTAACATGCAGCAGAGATGTTGCTGTTTATGCTGCTTTAAGATGTGTTAAAACCATCCTGATCATGTGAACTTACTTCCTGTTTGACGCTACACATCAGTCTGGACTTCAGGAGGCCAGAGGATTAGACAAACCCCGTCAGCCAATCAGAGCTCAGCACACAACACAGATTAAACTCTTTCCAAATCCAGTCAGAAGTATGTCGAGAAAATATTTTCCTCAAAATTCTGCGAATGCAATCTGTCCTGTTGTCCTCAGGTCAAATTTGACCTTTTTTAAATTGTTTGATATCACAGATATGTTTGTTTTTCATCTAATTGCCATGGATAGTTCAACACAAAACTCTTCACAAATTAAATTAATGATCACTGCTTTTGTTGATTTGAGGGAACTTTATTAAAATGTATAGAATCTGCTAATTAACAAGGTGTAAGAGACTTGTGATAATAAATTTATATTTTATATTATCAACAGTCAGACAAAGATTGGTCAGTTTAAACAGAAGTTCTTTTACTTTATACTACACACATTTACTTTATCAGTTGTTGCTTCAAGAGCTGGCATCATTGTTTTGCTAACAGCAGGCTCATATTATATATCATTAGATACGATCAGTTACGTAAAAAAAAAACAGAGGATTCAACATTACGAATATGTAAAAAATCATATGTGGTATGAGTATGAGGCTGCTGAACCATGTAGTGATTGAAAAACAAGTAAATGATGAAATCAATCAATCAAACAATCAATCCTCAATGCTACAGGAAGCCAGTGCAGAGATTATAAAAAGACCTTTTCACTTTTTTGGAGTTTCGAGTTTTGAACTGCACAGTTTCCACATGTTTGACCCACTGTTGTAAAGCACAAGGCATCATGATTTAATGCAGATTTCTGCTGTCTAATCTGCTGAAATCCTCCTCCCACTGTGACTGTGGCTGCAGCTGTTGAACGTCACATCACTGGTGAAGAGGAGGTTGGAGGAATAATCTGTGGGACTTAAGGCGTTAATGATGTGCTGCTGTCTGATGTCTTCATGCTCCCCCATCGCTGCCCCTGTCTCTTCCACAGTCTTATTACTCATCGTCTCATTCTGTTAAAGTTTCTTCTCTCTCACACGGTAACTTTTAAATTGACAGCTTTAAGCTTTGAAGTTGTGTTTGACCTCGTCAAAGCTGCGCTGCCTGTTCTGCTCATGGTGTGAGTCTGCTAAACAACATGTAGCCGATAAGTGCAGAACACGCCCACATGCTGTCAGAGAGCTGAAGTCTGGCCTCGCTGCTGTGAAATGTAATCACGCCGGCTGTCAGCGTAAGTGAAGCTGAGACAAGAGAAGATGGATCAAAGAGGAAGGACAAAGACTAACGCTTCATCTCTCTTCATCTCTTTCTTCCTCTGCTCGCTCTCCATTTCTCCATTAGCTGCTCGCCCTCCTCTTACTGAGTCTTGACATCCGTTTCTAACGATGCTCTCTGCTGATCTTGGCTGTAACTTGTACTTTAATCCCCTGTTTGTTCATCTCCGCTGCCTTTTTTGTCTCTTCGGCTTCCTGCTAGTTCAGTTTTTATTCGTTTATTCTACTGCCGTTTATCGATGAGACATGTAGCACAGAAAAACTTCAAAGATAATTCTCCTAAAATGAGAACACAACTGTCGTGTTGTTTCTTGCTTGTTTCTCCTCCCTGTTTCTCTGCTTCTGCCTCGTCGTCACCTCTTCTCTCCTGATATTTGCTGTAACTCCTACTTAACATCCTGTTTGTTCATCTGTCTCCTCTTCTTTCTCGTCTATTAACTTCCTCATTTCTCCTCAACATCTTCTCTAATTCTTGTTGTTCTTGTCATTTACCTGATGACACACAATCTATATGTTTAAACTCTTCACCTCCTGCATATCCTCCTTCTTACCCATCTTCTTCATTCCTCCCTTTCTCACTTAAACCCTTCATTGCTTCTTTATCCTTCCTTCTGTCTCTGAATTCTTTCTCCTTATCACCTTGCTCCTCAGGTCTCTGGACCTGACCGGTCCACTGTTTCTGGGTGGAGTTCCCAACGTTCCAGACAACTTCCCGTTTGGCACCAGGGAGTTTATTGGCTGCATGAAGGAGCTGCACATCGACAACAAGCAGCTGGACCTGGCTGCGTTCATCGCTAATAACGGGACGCTCCCTGGTCAGCACCGTTAACTCTATTTTATAACTTGATGACACATTATTCACATTTCGAAGGTTTGAAAAAGGACTTGAGGGTTCAGTTTGCTGATGAGTAAACAGTCTCTGATCCATAGGTGTAAACCCCAGGGGAGACACAGGGGTCATGACCTCCTGTTCCATAAAGTTGCGCCCAAAAATCTTTATAAATACAAATAAAGAAATGTGACTATTAAAGAAATGTTAAATAAACGCACAACACAGGTGCTGCTAAATGTAAAAGAATGCATTTCAATTGTTGACAAAATAGGACCCCCCCTTTTTTAACAGATGCTGTTTCCCAGTGGGCGGGGCCAGTGTCTAACAGCTAATTTTGACAGTCAGCTAGTAGCTAGCTATGTAGAAGAAACCAATCAACGTAATATGTAGAAGCCAGTAAGTCATTTATCACACTTGTTTCAAATTTGTCCAAAATCAGCCTCTTTTTTAATGGTGTCCTCGTTAAGATCAGACCTAATGATCGTTAATATGAACAATGTAATTGGTAGCAGCAGCAACTAGAGGGAAGAAGAGTAGAGAGATTGAGGCATGCGCTGTCCTCAAGATTTTCATAGGTTGTCCTTCATTGATTCATAATCTCATATGGTATAGTATAGTATTTTTAATATATTATTATATTATTTTATTTAATATATTTATTATAGTATTTTTATCCATTAGTATTCATATTCTAGAAATTATTCTCTGATAATTTACTGTTTACTGTCCCCCCCTCGTCGATTAAATGTGATTTTCCCGCCTGCTCGGATCTTGTTCCAGGCTGCAGCGCCAAGCTGCCGTTCTGTAAGTCCAACCCGTGTCAGAACGGAGGAACGTGCCGGGTGAGCTGGGAGACGTTTTCCTGTGACTGCCCCCTGGGGTTCGGAGGGAAGGACTGCAGCCACGGTGAGAGCGACGGGACCCTGTCCTACATTTTAAACCAGTGGCACCTTTAACAATGTCACCTTTATTGTCTACTTTGGTCTAATTATCAGTAACAAAGGGGGCTGAGATAAGTGGCAATTACTTTCAGGGTCATGTTTAAAAGAACGCGGCTAAACCACTTTGATCTTCAGCGGCCTTATTTACTGGGGCTCATTATGCCTCATTAATTGGTGAATAATTTGCTGTTGTTAGAATGCTTGGCTACACTTGTAATGTTCTGTATTTACACATTGTTTTTAAATTGGTTAAATCCCTTGAGGAAAACGCTGCTTCACAATTTAAAGTTGAGATAAAATGTAAATGGATTTTTAACCCTTTCATATCCCTGGTCATATTGTGCACTTATTAAACAATACACGGCAAAAAATGTATTTCTTTGCATTCTTATATAAAAAATCCAACCATGTTAATTTCCTGTAAAACAAACCACATGTTTATTGATCAGTTTAGTAATGGGGTCTATAGCTTGATGACTCTAAAACTGCTAAAAACTAAAAAAAAAATGTGTCTATTTTCGTTTTCGCTTTATAGGTGGTTTCTGAGTGTAATTTTTTTTTTTTTTTATCAAAATCAGTGACGTCCTGAGGCTGTTCGGGACATTGCAGACCATTTTATTCACTTACTCTCTTACTTTTTCTCTTCCCGCCACCTCAGTGATGCCACACCCACACCGTTTCCTCGGTAACAGCGCCCTCTGGTGGGACCTGAAGAACGACGTGACCATCTCCACGCCCTGGTACCTGGGCCTGGTGTTCAGGACCAGAGCACGGGAGGGGACGCTGCTGCAGGCCCAGGCCGGACAGTACACTAGCCTGCTGTTCCAGGTGGGCACACACACACACACACACACACACACACACACACACACACACACACACACACAGGGTCAGTGACAAAACTGCCATATGGTGTAACCCAAAAAACTTGGTACCAGATAGTTTAACACTCTTAAAAAGGTTTTAAAAAATATTAAAAAAACATGTTATCATTTTAAAATGATGATTTTTGTATTAACAAAAAGACAAAAAGCTACAAATGGACTTTTAAATAACAAGAAACCAACATGAACACAAAATGTACATTTTAAGAGACCTGGTGAATGCTTCTTAAAACTGTATTTTAAAAGGTTTTTAACTTGCTCATCTTGCCATTATGCATTATTTGTCACTGACCTGGATTTGTATGTCATGTACGTGTCTTTCGTTCTAATTACATATTTTCACAGTCTTAAACATCAACAGTTTTACCACAAACGGAGACTTTTCTTTACCTAAATTAAATTTTTCAAATGGGATTCGATTTCTCATCGACTGTTGCACATATTTTTTTCCAAAATAACATCCCATCATGGGATTTAATCTTTCTATTAACAAATGGGACCATATGGCTCAGATACTTGTTGACTTCAGGAAAAAAGACTTTCTCCGTGAACCCGATGCTTCCTGTTGGAGGGAGGATTATTGCCAGCGCAGGCCGCTCACCCTCTGGCTACTGATTTATATTTTCTGGCTCAGCTGAAGCAGATAAACCTTTTTTCTTTCACCTGCCAGAAGCTCTGGAAGCTTTAGCTCCGTTTATGCTAAAACAGAGATGGCAGCATCTTCTTCCTCTTCATGCCATGAACTATTTATTATAGTGTTTTAAATCAATGCTACACGCATTAAGCCAACTCTCACCAGGTGGCACAAGATATAAAACACAGCATGTGCTGCTAAACGTGTTAGCCACAGTCACTTCCATTGTAGGAATTATGCTTAAGCCTCGTGGTTAATGTGGGATTTTTGTTTCATACTAAATTATCAAGGTTTTGTATATTGGTGTTTTTTGTTCATTTCTGAGCCCACATTCCAAACCATTGGAATGGCAGCATGTAGCCAGGATGTGTTTCTTCACCTCATTTTCTCCCTGTTGTTCCTGTGTGCCTCCCTGTCCTGGCTTCTCTCTCTAGGTGATAAATGGTCAGCTGGTGTTCTCCGTGACCCGCAGCTCAGCCAGAGAGGTGCGTTTGCGGCTGGATCAGGTCCAGGTGGCAGACGGCCGGTGGCACGACCTCCAGCTGGAGCTGCGAGACGTCCGCAGCGGCCGTGAGACACGATATGTCGCCACGCTACGACTCGACTTCGGACTCTATCAGGTAAAAGATGCAAAAAAAACCCTCCAGACTAATGACAAACATTTAAAAAGCAGAGATATAACTGAATGTTACAATAGCATAAGTGTATTATTTATAGTTATTAGACAACTATTTTTCTTCTCTGCACCCATTAAGCTTTTGCTCTGTAAGCACAATTTAAATTAAGGCTTTCCTGCTCGGCTAAATCAATAAGAGTTAATTTGCATAAATAATTAATTTCCAGAGTCCTTTCTTTCCTCACACTACTCAGTACTGATTCACGACCTTAATCGACCACGTTCAATTAGAAATAGGGTGTTCCTATTCTCGGATTAGATTTAATTTGGCAGTTTGAAATCCGCAGATACTCTGGTACGTAACATTATTTAGGCTAATCAGCAGCGAGCTCTAATTGGACTTAATAAAGGATTTAATATGAACGGAGGCAAGAAATCCTTTTTGCATGTATAATATCCTGTAATCCGAGATCTATGCATATAAACAGGCTCTTATCTCACTTCCTGCTGTGAGTCGTATCGTGCAGGACGCCGCCGCACACACATAATCTCACTTTCAATCTGAAAATCAGATTTGATGTGACGCAACTTCTTCTGTCCTCAAACCTCTGAATTCATCATCATTCAGCCCTGATTGTCTCATTAATATTAATGAGTCTCTCCTTTGATTGGCTGATTTCAATGGCTCTGAATGGGGGGGATGGGCGATGAGTGTGTAATTGTGACATCATAACTTTATAGAAGTTACGGCTGACTTTAAACCTTTTTCTGAATACTGCTGTGTATTGAGAGTTTTTAAACATGTGACAGTAACTTATAGAAAAGCTGGCTCTTATAATCAAAAAGATATTAAAATCTTACTATATACAACACAGGACCTTAAAGTGAGGAGGGTTCATGCTCTTATTTTCAGTGATTAATTGACTGTTTGTTTATTATAATTATTTTGTCATCTAATGTGTTTTATGTGCTTTCTTGTGCTATTTTATTAGAATATTTCATTTATTTATTGTTATTTGTTGATTAAATTGTACAATAATTTATTTTTTGATTATTTGCTCATGATTATTTTCAGTTTTTTAATGTTATGTATCAGGTCTCTGATGAAAATGAGATTTATATCTATCAGCTGAATAATTAAAGGTTCATAATACTAATATATGTTTTTTTTTTAAATGCACGTGGTATGAAAAAGTAAAGTTAGGTTCCTTATTTTGAAAAAAATGAAGACAGATGGTTTCTCTGATATTACAGAAATCCAGACTTCAAACCATTGCATTTCCACATTATCCCAGCTAATCTATTGATTTGGTCCAAGATATTGATCACATGCAGAATTATACATGAACAACTGCAAATAACAGAAGCAGTATTAGTTAAAAAGGGAGTGAATGTAGAATCAGTGCAATCAGAATCAATAGAGACTTAATATTTATAACTCAATAATTGAACTCTATATAAACATAATACAACTATAACAGTTGTAAACAAGGGCGACACGGTGGAGCAGGGGTTAGCGCTGTTGCCTCACAGCAAGAAGGTCACAGGTTCAAGACCTCCTTGGTCCTGGGTCTGGGACCTTTCTGTGTGGAGTTTGCATGTTCTCCCCGTGTCTGTGTGGGTTTTCACCGGGTACTCCGGCTTCCTCCCACAGTCCAAAAACATGCTGAGGTTAATTGGAGACTCTAAATTGCCCGTAGGTGTGAGTGTGTGAGTGAATGGTGTGTGTGCCCCACGATTGGCTGGCGACCATCTGGGGTGTATCCCTGCCTCTCGTCTGTAATGTGCTGGAATTGGCTCCAGCCAATGACCCCCATGACCCTAATGAAGAATAAGAGGTTATAGAAGATTAATGTTAAAATAGATTTATTATCATATGGTAACAATATGCAAATATGGAAAATTCCTAGTGCATACAACCTAATGGAGTCCCATTGACTTACATAGCATGAAACTATCCTGAGACTATATATATATTTCTTTTATTTACATCATTTTAATCTTAATTTAATACTAATAATTAAATAATAATAATTTAATAATTTTACATCACCGTAACGCGCTGGGATTGGCTCCAGCAGACCATGTGACCCTAATGAGGAATAAGTATAGGTATAGAAAATGACTGACTGACAGTTGTAAACAATTTTTAGAGTAATATCAAATATTATAGATATAGATAGAATATTTGTGATTTAAAAGAATTTTTAAGTTTCATTTTGGTTTGATTAGGGGTATTAACCTTGTTATCTTAGTATCTTGAAGTCGTTTGTAGTCTCATGTTGTCTTATTATCATTAAGTCATTTATAGTTTTATGTTGTTTCCCACAGTCGTTTTAAAGTGAAGTAATCCTAATTGTTCCTAATCTCCAATGGATTAATATTTCAGTTCCTACTGGATGATGTCTGTTTGATGTTTAGATGACAGTAAACATGTGAAATTTAAATTTACACAAACACACACACACACACACACACACACACACACACACACACACACACACACACACAGTCTTGAGAGGCTCCAGTCTGCTATAAGTTTTCAAGTTATAAAGTTTATTTATTTCAGTATCAGCAAGTTGCCCCATGCTTTTATTATTTATATTATATTGTCCAAATAATAATATGTTTATTGTCCCCATGGTTTATTTAACAGGCAAATAACAGAGACAGAATAAAGGAAAGGTCAAAAATAAATAAATTAAAAAGTAATTTTAAATTAAAGAACACAGAGTTGGAGGAGATGACTATGGTTGCATGACAATGTGTGTAACCATGTGAATTTTTGGGAGTATCTAATAAGATAGAAGTAGTTTGTTCATTAGAACAAATATATATTTATGAATCAGGAGGGAGTCAAAATGTGTCAGTGCATTCAATGTCCATAACAGGACTCAGGATCTTTAATAAAGAAGAGTTTTAGTTTTGATTTCAAGTTGATTTCATTCTTAAAGTATCTGCAGCATATCATACCGTGTTTTTCATCTTTTTATTGTAAATCAGCAGCTATAAGTACAATAAAATACACACTAAATAAATGTTGCAGAAAACATGAAATTATTGAACATCATAGGCAGTAATTAGAAATCATTGAGCTGTTATCAGCCTCATCTCCCCTCCATTATACTGGAACTGATAAACTGGGCTCATTGATTTTCTTTTCATGGTTGCTGTGAGCTTAGTTTCTCATCAACATCACGCTGCCGGTGTCAGTTCATCATTTGAGTGTTGACCTTCTCGACAGTGATTGTATGCTGTTGTTTTCTGTTTATTTATTCAAAGTCAATCATTCAATTTGCAGCTCACAAATCATCTACTCTCTCCTCCCTTCTGTCCCCTCATAAAAAACATAAACTCAACATAGCCAAACATAAAAGAAAAGAAATATCAATAATATTTCCAGAAACACATTTTTATCTCTCATTTATATCATTTTGGTGGTTTATGTTGATATTTTCATTTCAAATAAATGACCCAGTCTGCATGAGGTCAAATTTGCTTCTTCTACATCTCTGCCATTTATTCAGGATGCATGCAGCTATTAATAATAATAATCTTTACCTTTCCTGTCTCCATCTGTCGCTGCTCTTCTCTCCATCTTCTCCCTCCATTAGGGAACGGTGATAGTGGGAAATGAGATTCATGGTTTGAAGGTGAAACATCTGCATGTGGGAGGAGTGCTGGGTTCTGGAGAGGTACAGAACGGGATAAAAGGCTGCATACAGGTGAGAATCAGCGGGAAGACGGATGGATGGAATGTTTAATGTTTATTGATGGGTGGGTGGAGCGAAGCCAGAAACATTATCATGTGGAAAAATGGAAATGTGCTGAGAAATTAATCTGTGGAACTTCTATGAATACAGGAATCAGTTGTGAACTTTCTGTAATGATGAGCTGTTCCTCTGCAGGGCGTCAGATTGGGTGTGCGTCCAGATGCCCCGCCCCTGCCCCACCCGTCCAAAGCCATCAAAGTGGAGGCCGGCTGCAACGTCGGCAGCCCCTGCATCTCCTCTCCTTGCCCCGCCCACAGCCGCTGTTTCGACCAATGGGAGCGCCACTCCTGTATATGTGAACCTGGTGAGTGAGCAGAGAGATTTTCAGGTATTTTTTCAGAATTAACATCACACAGAGAGCAGAATCATTTAAAGTGAAAAGTGATCTTTTACTTGCAAGAAGACAGGTAAAACTTGTCACACATTTATATAGTAGCATATTTCAATCGTCATGGCAACCAGAATGTGGGAGACAGGTAGAAGATTCCACGCGATGCATTCCTCAGGTTTTCAACCTCGGTCCCACAGCCATCTTATTGTTGCCCTTTGAAAGAACTTGGAAGCTGCCCTGTGTCTGAGTTCTGCAGAATACTGAGTGTCTTTGTGGAAAATATTTAATGAAGCAGTAGATGTGATTCATAAAGTGTTATTGATAAATTATTCAAGGTTTGTAATACAGAATAAATGGATAATATTTTCATAGAAATAAAGAATACAGAGGCGACATGGTGGAGCAGGGGTTAGCGCTGTTGCCTCACAGCAAGAAGGTCGCAGGTTCAAGACCTCCTTGGTCCTGGGTCTGGGACCTTTCTGTGTGGAGTTTGCATGTTCTCCCCGTGTCTGCGTGGGTTTTCACCGGGTACTCCGGCTTCCTCCCACAGTCCAAAAACATGCTCAGGTTAATTGGCAACTCTAAATTGCCCATAGGTGTGAGTGAATGGTGTGTGTGCCCCCACGATTGGCTGGCGACCATCTGGGGTGTATCCCTGCCTCTCGCCGTAACGCGCTGGGATAGGCTCCAGCAGACCATGTGACCCTAATGAGGAATAAGCAGGTATAGAAAATGACTGACTGACTAAAGAATACAGAATACAGAGATGATGCTGCTGTTAAACATAACTGTCTCCCATTATATATTGTAATCTATTCCAGCCCAAATACTGTGATAAACCATATAATCAGGAAGGGGGAAGGGAGTGCCGTGGGACAAATTATTTATTTTAAAAAACAGTAAATTTCAGTTTTCTGGGTGTTTGTTCTAGATATATGAAGAATAAAAACTGAACACAGTTTTATATCCCCACACACCAGGGAATGTTGGAGAGTAAGCAAAGCAGTAGAATGCAGCTCAGACAGCTTGCAGCTGTTATAATACTTAGATTATATTGAATCCATGAAGGCTATGTTTTGATATAGGGGAAATGTTAGAAATGGATAGAACAGTGTGTCAGGATTCTGGTCTGAAACTGGTCCTGTGTCTCACTTTTCATTAAGGAAATAATGATGTTATTATATCTGTGTTTGTATTTACACAGTGAAATAATGAAAGCAGCAATATAGGGATGTACATTGTTGCAGTGGGAACAAGCTCAGTGATTGAGGTTAATGATGATGATAAAGTTAATAAGAACCTGTATAATGTTTAATTTGCGGAATTCTGTTGCTGCCTGCTGCCGTTTAAGCAAACAGCTCGTATTATCTCCTTGCACAGCCTCAGTCATTTCTGGCTGTGATAGGATTCTCTTTGCATTATAACGCATTAACTTTGTGAATGACTGGGTGTGCGTTGGAATATCAGTTTGTGTGTTTTATCATTCAAATTCAATGTAAAATGTGTATGAAAAAAGATTTTATTTGCCAGTAATGGAAGAACAATTGCACCTGTGCTAACCTCTTACACTGGACATGGATGTGAAAGGAAAATAATTGAGAAAGGAGGTCAGCTGTGTTAAAGAGAGAGAGGAAAGGGGAGTAATTATAATAAAGGCAATTGGCAATGTTTGTGTAGGTGTTTGCCAGTGCCCTAACTGGGTTAAACAGATATTTGTGAACGCATAATGAGTTTTCATCCACCTGAGACTGAGAGAAAGACACAGACTGCAGGCGAACTTCTGAAATCTCCTTAGTCAGCTGAAATATAATGAGGCAGAATTAATTTGGAGGAGTTAGAACCTGATTAATGTACAAGGAGAGGAGCGGAGAAGTAGGATAGAAAGGAGGTAAAACATATAGAGAGAAGTGGAGAAACCATAAAGGGTGAGATGGAGAGACGCAGCCTGAAAGCACTGCTGACACGTTTGGGAATAGTTCTACACACAGCCACCGCGTATGAGCATCAAAACACACAAATCATACAAGTGGGAGAGAGTTAATATGACGATGTAAAAGCCAAGGAGAGAAGGAAATGTGATATTTGATATTTATTTGGAGCTTTATCACAGCTGCTGACGCAACCACAGATCAGATCTGCAGGTATCAATTAAACACAAGAGGCCTGAACACAAATGATTAAAGGAAATTATTTATATTTCTAAATAATGAAGAGGAGACAATGGATCTGTTATCATCCAGACTTTTCTCATTTTTTCATGAAACTCAATGTTTCTCACTGATGACCTATAGAATATTCCACAGTTAGCAGGTCTTAATATTGATATAAAAAAAGAGAAAAATTTATCATATATTTGTGATTTTCCAATGTTACATCCTCAGAAAAGAGAGCATGGTGATAGAAATGATGAAGGTTACAGTGCAGTAGTGCAATGTTTAACCACAAGAAAGATGAAAAATGATGGATCTTCACTCTTATTGTTGGTAATTGTGCATATTTCTGATACAAAAATACACAAGATACTCATAGTTATTTAACCAAAAGTCTAACTGTAATTTAGTTAAAGGATGGGTTCACTATTTGTGTAGTATGCCTTAAAGCAACAATTGTTTGTCCATATGAACAGTGAAAGAGGTTTTATAACTGTAATCATTCCTTTATTTCTCCTAAGATCCTTCCAATATATTTTCAGTGGAAGTGATGAAGTAATGTAAAAGTAGATGGGAAGCTTCTATGAAGTAACTCATCAGTATGAGTTATTTATATCTAGTGGATATCATTTACACACACACATTTACATTTGTCTTTTTTAGCATCAAATTCCACAAAATCTTCTAATAGTCAGTATGAACAGGAGGAATAATTACAGCATGAAAACATATTTATGTCTTACTGGGCTTCTGAGTGTTGATTTATGAACCACTTCAAGTCCCACTTCAAGTCCCTTCAAGAAAAATTTGAAACAGATTTTTAAACTCCTCAAGAGATAAGCCTGTTTCGTATGTTTTGTATGATTGAAGCTCTTGGTCTGTACAGAAACTAGTGGCTGAGTCTAAACGCGCCTAACCCTCTACTGCATAGTGTTACAACACCATGCAAATTTCTTTTACACCGACTCTTTCTAATTTGCAATTTATAATTTCCAAAATGCACTGCAGTATTCAGGTTTGCTGCAACAAATGTGCCCTGGAAGTTCAAAAGAATTTTATTAATGCATGTAAAAAGGAGTGAAAATAGGATTTCGTGGTCATGTGATGTGACTTTTTATCCTTCAAATTTAGGCTGAACAGTAAAAGATGGATTATACTGTTTTTTAGTAATATCGGGCCAAATAATTGTTGCCATATGGCAACACTATGGAATAGAGATCTAAAGATCAGTAGCATAAAAGACAAGTCTGGTTATCGACATAAGGTTTGTGAAGCGTTTCAGCTGCAAACGATGATAGAAAAAGATGGAAGTGAAAGAAAAGTTGTTAACCAAAGAAAAGTTAGAAAATGGGAGCATGAGTTTGGAGCGGAGATGGCAGCAAGTAAAAGAAGGAATGTGTGAGAGCGAGTGAGTGTTGCATTAAAGTGATAGAAAGTGATAGAGCCTCAGGCTGAGCAGCAGAGGAGAGGAAGCAGAGAGGCACTGCCGCTCTCCCCGTAGCATCCTGCTCCAGCCCAGCGGCTAATGCTAACACCTTCACTTATTAACATGGAGCACACACACACTCACACACACACTAATGCCTTCACACATGGACAGAACGCTGAAGATGTGCACAAACTTCCTCTTCATGCACTTATTTACTGTAAACACACACAACACGCGCTCATTATCATTAACTTTCATCATCACAATGAGCATTAAATATGGAGACGGTTACATGAACGATGCTCAGAGACAAATCAAAGTTTAATAAAAGCAGAGAGAGAAAAGAAGAAGAGCGAGGTGTACTTTGAATAATTCTCTTTCATGAGCACACACACACACACACACACACAAAGACACACACTGAGACGTGGTTCTGCATGACAAAGCACAGACATCTGCTCTCTCATCTGTATGTTCATGTGTTTCTGAGTTAAGTATACTATACTGTGTGTGTGTGTGGGGGGGGGGTGTTTTGTGACATTTGCTACAGGCTTTTTCACTGCTGTGAAATTTGAATTTAATATGATGAATTACAGCCATGTTGATTTATGTCCACTTGACTTCTCTGAGCTGTGCAGGAACCATATGTTCATTGTTTGGTTACTGGAACTCTCAGAAGCACTTTACTGTAGTAATCTCTCTGTTTCCTTTTTTTGTCTTAATACTTTTTGAAGTCAGAAAATTCCAAATAAATATTTCTTCAGATGGACTTTGTCAGAAAAGTTACAGTAGATTGTTTTTTGGGTGCAGGGGGTGGTGTGCAGCTGCAGTTTATTAAGCTCGGTCCCTCTGGGATTAACCAGGACCGCTTATGAGTTTCTGTAATGTTCCCATCATATCCTGAAGCTGCTGAATCAGAGCAAAGTCGTTCTCTATGACAAATGACTCCTCACCTAGGAATGTCATTTATTGATAAGGTTTGATATCAAAACTGCAATACTACTAACAATACAGGTTCTATTAGAACTATTGCACTGCTGTATGAAACATACTGTACGTTTGCCTTGAAAAAACGGCATCTGCTATTTGAAGAAAAAGTCACCTATTAGATAAAAATGTCCTTTTTTACGCTTTCACAGATCACAGGATAATACATTTTTACTGATACCTGTGTGGAATTTAATTAAAATATCACTTTACAATTTTTAATAAAAATTCCACCTGTCAGTGAATGTTATTAGTTATATGCAAATAAAGACAAACATTAAATCCAGCACTGATCTATATCTGAGGTTTGAACATCAATTGCTGCAACATATTACAAACGGTTGTTTAGCTGCAGGCAGCTGTTCAAACCTACTGATCATTCATTTAGATCTCAATATTTCTGAAGATTTGAAATATATTGTTCTGAATTGTGAAGAAATGTTAAGTAGTGATTTAGATTTAAAGCTGCATTATTGCACAAAATGTCTCCAATAGTCTGACTCTAAATAAATGAAATTCTTTTCAGAGCCTCCAGCAATTACTGAGAAAAATATCCACCTAAATTCCATATTCTTCCGCTGGAGCTTTTTCACTGAAAACAGCAGTGATTCTTCTTTCTCCAAGCGACCACATTCATACAACACACAAGCTCTCGTTGTATTTTCCCACAACACAGTTTTATTGGATATTTCTGACATTCATCTTTTCTCTGTCTATCTGACAGTTGGATTCACAGTAGCTGAACGGATGAATGGATCAGTGGATGAGTGGATAGTTGAGTTTGTTTTCCTGATTATTGTCCTGTACAGAAGTCAAGATGTATTTGCATGTGCAGCATGAGAAGGCAGAACAACTTTTCAAAGAAGCTTATGGAATCTGAGGCTGAATGTGAAACATACACACACAAACACACACATAAACACACACATAGACACACACATGCCTACACATCCAAATGATGAACAACTCGTTGTTCTCTTTGTTCGTTATGCTCAAGCTCTGCTTCTGTGTATGTGTGTGTGTGTGTGTGTTTATCGCTTCTTTCCTCTCTTCTATTGTTGTGACAAGGCCAGTTTCATTAGAAGCGTCTCAAAACAGCCAAGGCTGCTGGCGCCTCTCTCTGTCAGTTGCCATGGTGAAAGCATAACGATGTATAGGTAAGATAGAAGCTAGAATAAGCTCTTAGAACATGATTGAGTGTGTGTGTGTGTGTGTGTGTGTGTGTGTGTGTGTGTGTGTGTGTGTGTGTGTGTGTGTGTAAGAGAGAAAGTGACAGAACTAGAGAATGACAGAGACAGAGCGGGGGATCATGAGACAACAAATAAGCTACTGTTTGTGTGTGTATAATCTTACCTGTGTTTGTGTGTGTGTGTGTGTGTGTGTGTGTGTGTGTGTGTGTGTGTGTGTGTGTGTGTGTTTGTGTGTGTGTGTTTGTGTGTGTGTGTGTGTAACTTGGAAATAATTATTGTCCCCTGAACAATACCTGTGATTACAGTCACTCTTGTTTGTGTAATTTCTGATTTGAATTTGCATGTGTGGAAGACACAAGTGTAAATTAAATGGAAAAAAGTATAGAAATGTTTGAAATGGAGAAAAAAAAACAAGGCCATCATGTATATGTGTGTAGTTTCACAAAGAACAGAATGAACTTGAGAGACAATGATAGTAGGACTCATTAAAGATGTGGTATGTGTCTATAGCTGCAGCCAAGGCCACAGGCTTTGTGGTTTTCTATAGACCCACACTCAGGCTGTGGCCCTCAACAAGCTCTTCAGTCACACATCATTCTATAGAGACACTTTCTATTCACTGCTGTGAATTTAAAAAGGCTCCTGGAAGCAGCAGAAATTGCCCACTGAAGGCTGAGAGGTGATTATATACTGTAGTTGTGTATGTGAGGCAGAGATCTTTGGGGATGGAAAAAGTCATGATCAATGTTAAAATCAAAGATTAACTTGTTTTCTGTTTGTACCTGATGACTAATATCAGGCTGTAATGAATAAGTGGACTTAAAATAATTAGGATTAAAAGGGGGAAATGTGAATTATTATGGTATGAGTTACACAAAAATATTCATCCAGAGACATAACTGGCAACATGGCAATTAGGAGATTTATGGAGTCAGGTCAGTCTCCCATTGACTGAATACATACATATATGTGTAAGAAATCCACAAATGTCTGTATTTTAACACTATTGAGTATGTTTCAAATGAATGCCACAACACTGTATTGTTAGGGAGCATCATAAATAAATGATGGCTGGATGGCATGTTTTAATGAATACAGCCGTAGTCATTGACATCTTTATATTGTATTAGTTTTAACTAGTGCGGTATGTATTCCTACAGAAGAGTGAAACAAATCTCTTAATTTTTCCTGCATAGTGTACTAACCTGGGCATGTTACTGTTATATGTATTTATAAATAAATGAGTTTGGGCCCAGATTCTGTTCTGTTAGGTGATAGTGCTGTGATTTCCTGAGGGTTTGCTCTAATAAATGAAAAGGCATTGTTCCAGACACCAAACGGCTCCTCATATGATGGTTTTGAATTAAATTTGAAATCTTGAGAGTGGAACAATGTCTAGAATAACTCTTAATAATAATTTCTTACTCAGTTTTTTAGTTTCTTATTTTCAGGGGTGCAAATACACCCCTGAAAATAAATGGGTTGCATCATAAATATTCAGTACTATGAATTTATTATCAATAGAAGCTTTTTTGTCTGAAAGTGACTTGATGTGAACTATCGCTTTTTATTTCCATCCCAGCATGAAAGTGGGATCTTGTGGCGCAGCTCAAACATTTTAATCCAACTATTTACACAGGTATCTTAAAGGCTAAATAAACAATTATAGGTGAGAGGCTGTATTTAATTGTGCTAAATACACCCAAAGAGTGGGTGAAGCGCTCGGCTTTAGTCATTGGATTAAACAGGTCTTTTATGTATTGGCCTGTATTACCATATAAGAGGCTGGTGTGTTTGTGTTGGGTGTCTGGGGATTGCGTTGAAGTGTGAGGCGGCTTCATTCCCACACTACACCGGCTCATGCTGTACGGCGGGAGTGTGTGTGTTGCATGATGTTGTGTTGAAGTGGCTCATTTCCAGAATTTAAATGTACCATCTCAGTTTTTATTAAGATACTTTTTGTACTTTTATCATAGAGAGGATACTAAATTTTAGCTTCACATTTTTTAACTCATGGTTCCATATTATTTGGCTCCTTCAGTTTTTTGGTTTGCAGTATTTGTAGCAGCAATATGCTCGATCACGTGCACATGTATTTGCTGTTTTGTGTAATGCACACAAAAAACGTGTTGTCCTTAAATTTGCTTTGTTTCCTTTGCTTTGAGCTGTTTTTCATTTTCATGTTTTTCAAGCTATTTCTTCTGAATTGAAATTCATTACAGTGTTTTCTTGAAGTCCTTCTCTTGAGCAGTGGTGGTAATTTTCTATCAGAGGAAGCTTTGTGTTACAGAATTGTAATTCACAATTGTGGCCTGGATTGCAGCAGCTCGCTCAGCCGGAGGGAGATGATGTTTTCAATAATCACTGATGTTTGTGATGTGTGCTGAACTGACAGAATGGTACAGTACATCTGGAAAAGAAGAAGAAGAGTGTTCTACATGAAAATGTGCAAAACCAATTATTACTGCCATAATCATTTATATTATTCTCTCACACACTGTGTAACTGTGCATGGGCATCCCAGAGTCTCGTCCCACATGTTCCACAAGTTTGGAGTAGACTGGATAATGAGTTAGGATAAGTTAAAGGTGTTTCCACTGGGGGGCACTAGACTTTCTAAATGTGTTTTCATGGCGAATTGATTGATTGTCACCACGTTGCCACACAGATGCCATAGGTCGTACCCTCACAGCGTTTATAACATAGTTTCACCAAGTTGTTCTGCATGTTTAAGAAGTGGAATGAAGGTGATGACATCAACAATGTGTCATCAGTACATGTTAAAGTAAAAATAGGACACATCCTGTTACCACCAGGAGGCACGACAAGTAAAAACAGAAGTCAAGATGTTAGAACACTCGGGGCAGAGCCATGATCACGTCTAGTCAGTTTGAAGCTGATTAGATAAAGTATGTCGGGGTGAGAGCTGTTCGACGTCAGTTGACAAGCTCTTTAACAATGGCTGAAAATGGTGGGATCCCTACAGTCAGACCATGTAACTTAGTAAAAAGGTTTTAATAAGTTTTAATGACACATGCCTTGAGAACTTCCTGACAAAGTTTGAGGTCGATACGATAAAATCTGTAGGAGGTTAAGATGTGAGCTGTGGAAATGGCCAAAACCGCACTTCAGATGAAACATCAATTCAAGATGGCCGACTTTCTTTTGGGATTTCACCACAATGTTAAGAGGTTTTTTTGTGATTGATTAAGGTGTGTACCAAATTTTGTGATGATCAGACAAGCTAATCTCGATGTGGAGGGGATTTTGAAAATTTCCAGGGGTGTTACAGGGCCATTTTTGTGCGTTCATGCAGGAGACCGGCAGAATATAAAACTCCTCCTGATGTAAATGCCAAAAATGGTCAGTTTTAAGGCATGGGCAAGTCCCCAAAAAGGCAATTCATTTTGACTAAGAAAAATAATAATAAGAATTCTTTCAATTTCAATAGGGCCTAATGAAAATGCAAATCGAGAGAAAGTAATAAGAAAAATAAGAAACCAAAAAACTAAATAATAATAAAGGAGTTTTTTTCATGTTGCTGCTTTATTATTGTTATTGTTACTTGAACAAAAGGATGGAGCCCAGAGCAGACAGAGATCCACACACTGATAAACAGTCAATAAGAGTTTATTAGGAGAGACAGGGGAGTTGCTGCTTGCAGCTGAGAAGCGAGGCAGGGTCCAATCAGAGAAAATCAGGAAGCAGCAGGGAGTGAGTAGAGCTGTGGGAACATCCGAACCAGGTTGGCAGAGGAGGAGGTGAACTGAAAGCAAGACAAAACAAATGTTGAGGGAAGTAGCCACATAAAGACCAGAGGGAGGTTAGCCTGGAGATACCAAGGAGCAGGTACAACAACCTGGCAACCTGAGCAGAAATACACTGATAAAGAAGTGAGACAGGTGTGCCAAGACCCTGCTGCTGCTGTGCCCCACTTCTTACTCAGTTACCTCAGTTCTTACTCAACTCCTAATGTTAGTCTGTAGGTGTTGACCTGTTGTGTGTGTCTGAATGTCTTATTTTTATTTATATTCATGATCTGGTTTGGCTGAAACCTCATCACCCTTCTGTGATAAATAAAGTTGTCTGGATCAGTATGTGAATCTGAACCAGTTCTCTGTGATCCTTCTTGGACAGAAATGTATTATATGTTGACAGCTAGTGTAAACTAGTCTGTAATTAATATTTCTTTCAACATGTATTTCGCAAAACAAATTAGTTAAATATCATATTTGACTTAGGATGGCTGCACACATCCAATCCAGCAATTTGAAATTAATCCCCCACCTCTCTCTCTCCCTCACTCTCTCTCTCTCTTCTCTTTATCTCTCTCTCTCTCAGGTTACTATGGGAAAGGCTGCACTGATGCTTGCCATCTGAATCCATGTGAAAATGAAGCTCAGTGCCACAGGAAGCCCAGCTCTTCCCACGGATACATCTGTGACTGTGGAGACAACCACTATGGCCAGTACTGCCAGCACAGGTACACACACACACACACACACACACACACACACACACACACACACAGACGAATGGAAACACGGACACACACACATGGACACAATTCACACAACATTTGAACTTTAGTTGACCCATGAGATGCCAACATAGTGCAAAGCGCTTTTATGCTGCCAAAGCTCTATTCCAGTGCATGTGTGGACATGTGCGTGTGTGTGTGTGTGTGTGTGTGTGTGTGTGTGTGTGTGTGTGTGTGTGTGTGTGTGTGTGTGTGTGTGGTAGCTTTAGTTTAGCCTTGTTGTTCCACATCTCCAGTCTTGCATGTAATCCACAGTGGGATGAGTGTAGACTTACTGTAATGTAATAACCTGACCTGACCTCGTGCTTCCTTCCTTCCTGCCTGTAAAATCCACAGAGCTTTGCATTTATCTTGTGATCTCTTCTGTGTGTGTGTGTCTCAGATGTTCGTCTTTGATCCAGTGAGTGAGTGTGTTTCACGAAGATCGTTGGAAATAAATTGCATGTCTACAAGTCTCTCTATCTCTTAATTTCCCCTGATGCTGCCCCCCCTCCCTCAGATTTAATTTGGTTCTTTCTTCTCATATGAAGGCGACATATTTAGAATTTTAGCTGATTAATCTACTTCTTTGCTGAATTGTAGTGGGAACACAGGTGCTAAAAACATATCCCCGGCAGACCTTCAATTACACATCTTTATATTGATAATGGATTAATGGATTTAGGAAAGACTCCTCTAAATTGTTACCAGAGCACAGGCAAGCAGCTGAGCCTCTACATTATATCTGTTCTCTCTACATTATATCTCCCCTTCTCCTCATTATGATTAGACAGAGCATGTGACTCTCTAGATGTACTTGTCCCCTTTCAACCTTTTAAGCAGTCAGAAATACACAGCATCATTTGGAAAGACAACCCCGTCCATGTAATATAAAATCTCAAAAGAAACAGTCAGTCCTTTTACTTTACCAAGATCAGTGATATCTAAATCCTCCCTCCGAAGCAGCGATACTGTGAGAAGCACTTGTCTCCTCTGTGATCCATCAGCCACTGAGAAGCAGCGCAGTAAGTGAGATGTGAGAAAAGAGAATTAAAGAGCAGAGTGACAGTGACAGAAAACAGTTTAAATCTGCAGCTTTAACATGAATCACGCTGTATTAACAGGAGCCAGTAGGAGGAAGAGGTTGTGAATCTATACAGAATATATTATAAAACACTAAAGATGTGCTTCATACTTTGTATAATGATAGCTGCTCTCCAAGACTACTATTACTGATTTATCTCTGTAAGTGTATATTATTCCCTGACCTCTCAGATGTTCCTTTTTCTCTCTCTCGCTGTTTGACACCCCTAAATTTTTCTCTTTGCTGTCATTTGTATTCCTGACTCAATATAAAATCAGAGGGAAAGATTCTTTCTTTTGAAAAACAAAAGAACCCAGGTTCAATCATTCTCTTTCCTGTCTCCTTACTGACTCTACCTTCTGGTGTGTGTGTGTGTGTGTGTGTGTGTGTGTGTGTGTGTGTGTGTGTGTGTGTGTGTGTGTGTGTGTGTATGTGTGTGTGTGTGTGTGTGTGTTTGCAGGATTGATCACCAGTGTCCCAGAGGTTGGTGGGGGTCTCCGACCTGTGGACCATGTCACTGTGATACCAATAAAGGCTTTGATCCTGACTGTAACAAGACCAGTGGCCACTGTCAATGCAAGGTAAGAAAACACACACACGCAAGCACGCACACACGATGCAGCTTTTGGTCATGCACAGTAAGAATTAATATTTCCCTGTGTAACATGAATACAGTTAGAATTAGAAGGATTTAAGAGGTGTAATCAGCTCACAGTCTGACAGACCTACAGTTTAATCCACACCTTGCAGCTATAGATACCACCATTATCCCCACTTATTGATGTTTCTGTCAGTGTGTGTAGTGAAATGTGTATGTGTGTGTAACCAGTGTGTTTAACCCAGCCTTAATCTTATACTTTAACCCTAATATTTAAACCAGACCTTGCCTTCGTCTTCATTAACACTGAATATAATGATTTCTTATCAGCAGTTTAAAAATGTTTCTTAAGGTCAAGATAAGACCTTACGACATGTAAGGTCATGTTGAGCTGACAACAGATATGTTGAATGTAGTTCAGATGACATTCCTCTTAAGTTTCATTTTTTTCAGCAGCAGTAGGAGGTTGGATCAGTGCTTTGTTTCATTAGTTGGAGAAGTTGGAGGAGATGCCTGTTTGACAATTGGACATTTTGTCCAGTCATGTTGCACATTAACTATTTTAACCCTAACATGATATTTTTCTAACACTATTGAAGTGTTTGTTTTTTTGCATAAACATAGCCACAGTGTTGTGACACCATCAGTATTTATGAAAATATGCACTTATCAAAACACATCGCTATGATGCAAATAAAATGTTGACACAACATATGTCAGAATTTCCCTGTGAGGCTGTTGCACATTTCTCATAAACACTGTTGCTCATTTTCTGATCTTCATTTTCTTTAGATTTTTCTTCCACATGTTGTTGAAGGAGATTATCTTACTGGGGGGGTTCTATCAAAATTTGGTTACTTAGCTTATCTAATTTGTTTAGGGCCATGAAGAAACATCAGATTAGCTGTAAAATGAAAACTCATCAGACAGCATCTTTTATGTTTGACAACTTACAAATTTTCCTCAGATTTCTCAAGACATGTTAAAAGGCAAAATCCTCTGCTTTCAATAACATCTTATGTATTTGCATTAAATTACCTTGTTAAAATTCACATCTACTCCTTCTTCTTTAATGAATATGCAAATACTGAAAATGTAGATGTAACTACCAGACAAAGGTTGTGTCCTACTTCACAGAATTTGTGCACTGCAGGTTTTAAATAAGCTGCTGAGTCAAATCTGAAACTTAAAACCTGAGAAACTTTGCTCCTTCAGGAGATTGATTTGAAACAGCATACAACATACATCATTCTGAACAGTGAAGGTCACAGTCTAAGTAAAGCAACAATAAGCAAAACACAATTTAACCCTGTAAAACCCAGACATAGTAAAACATAATCGCCTTGTAGATCAAAATGAAGTGTTTGCAAAAAAAAAATGTTCATGGAAGGTTTTATGGGAATGTACTAATTGTCTAAACAGAAAGGTACAAATGATTGTACCTTAGTAAAAAAAAAAAAACTATTGATTCATTTGCATGATGGACATAGGCCCAGAACAGTATAAAACATGAATAATGATGTCTACATTAGTCATATTGTTATTTGTAATAATGATCGGAGAGAATAGATTAAAAGAATAGTGATTTTATTTAAAAACAATAAATACATAAAAACAGCAAAATATGCAAGGCAAACACGTGCATGCATGCATGTAGCTGAATATATGTACAGTATAGACGTATAAGTATATGTGTTTTAGGTGTACAGGGGGTATGAGGAGCAGTAGGTTGGGAACTAGTGCAGTGATTATTTACACTGATAGTTCCAGAAACCACAGAGACAAACATCACACTTGCAGCACTGTGTTGTTGTAGCCTTTGGGACAATGTCTGCAGCACCTTCTCTTAGTCATTATGCAAATGTTTCAGCTTCTATGAAGAATGAAATATAGACAAAGTGCCGGGCAACAGTTTATTTGTTTGCAAAGAGGTCAGTCTGCATCCAGACAATTCTAGATGGAACAGGACTATGAGAAACTGAACTGTTGCAAGTGATTTGTATAACATTATAAGGAGTAGAAAGTGATATGCTATTGCAATGTATTTTTTGTAATTCAGCTTTTATTACAGTGGGTTCCAAAGTAAAAATAAATATACAGCCTACAATGATATATATAATAGAGTCTGGAATCTACAGAAAATGTGTGTAATTTAAAATATGTACTGTGAAAAAATAGATGGTCCCTGTTAAAATGTCCACTTTGTATGTTGTAAAATGACAACAGGGCTATTTTGACTATGACACTGTCCCAGTGTTGTACAATTATACACTATACTCTAAGTCTATGTTAATGTGAAAAAAACAACAAAAAATACATTTATAATTTTTTTTTTACTTCTTTACACTTCATGTGGAATGATGGGGCAGCACCAGTGGCACCATCATTCTCTACTGTAGCAACATGATTTTTTGCTTCCAAATACAGAGTTGAACATTTTTCCTCCTGCAGGCTCTGCCTCTTTGACACATGCTGCATGGATGGTTGCTCCTGTATTCCTGTCTCTGTCATACTAGTGTCTGTTCCTGTGTCCTTGAATAAATCTCGCCCTAATGCACATGATGATGTAACTGCTGACACTGTTCCCGGCACCGTGACATTTTGCACTTGTCCGACAGAGTTTGATCTGTGTGTCCACTTGTGCGTGACCCCATGCTGTGTATGTGTGTCCAGGAGTTCCACTACCGTCCGCGGGGCTCCGACACCTGCCTGCCATGTGACTGCTACCCGATCGGCTCTTTCTCGCGGTCATGTGACCCAGAGACCGGCCAGTGCCCGTGCAGACCCGGCGTGATCGGCCGCCAGTGCAACACATGTGACAACCCATTTGCTGAAGTCACAAATTCAGGCTGTGATGGTGAGAAGAACGACTGATGTTTCTCAGTTTATTCATATTCTTTTGGCATTATTGTTTCCTCATGTTTGTCTTATAACCTTCCTCTTGTCTTAGGGTCAGCACTGACCTGTTTTAGGTTTCAAATGCATAAAAGAACCACTTAAATTGGTTTATTTGCATCAATTTTTTTTGACTTTGTCAGGTACCCCTAGTTCAACAATATAAAACAAAAAAGTGGTTTCTCTAAATTATGCTCTTGTTGAAATTATGACTTTTGTGTTGTTAGGGTTGGTTTTGAATTATAAAAATAAGATTAGAAAGCAATAATTAGAGCCAAAACAGAAATCATAAGTACACTGACAGACAACTTGTTTTGATTTTATTTACTGTTTGTATCCAAGTTCTATTGTTGAAAACAAAATATTTTTAGCTTTTTTATTGAAGTAAATATGTATAGGTCGAAATTGACCCATAACACCATCAATGTTATATATAATAATATTAAAATGTAAAAATAAATAAAGCAAATTCATTCAAGAGATGTGTTCCAATACCCCCCAGGAATAGTCAGATCACAAAACAACCTTTTATTTATATATATATATGATTCTCTTAAGGTTGATTTTTTTTTTTAATTGAGGGGTATACTGACAAAAACAAGAGACCCACACAAAAATTATTAAAACAAATATTTTCATGGTTAACAAAGCCTAACAAGGTAACCAAGAGATGAGAAATGAATTGGTCAATAAATAACAGTTTTAAGTGTGTTTTACATCTGATTTAACATGGGTCAAAACCGACCCATCAACATAAGGGATGGAAACAGCAAACTAACACAAGAGGAAGGTTAAACTATTCTATTGCTAACAAGGGCGGCTGTTTTTTTTATCTAATTATTTCCTACCTTTTAAATCTTCCAGTCGCAGTTGCTGCATTTTATAATAACTCTGGTTTTACCCAACAGAGAGGCGGCGTTTTTCATTCATTAATCTGTCCCCAGCTCAGTAACCCACATCCGCACACGTCACAGATTGGATATGAAAAATGTAAAACTTTCAGCACGGTGTTCTTTACAGAATAACAGCAGCAGCAGGTGGTGATTATGGGTTACAACATATTTGTTCCTGCCTGCGGGACTGAATCATTTGTGGAAAATGAAAGTGCTTTATTCTTGATGGGTGAAAACGTTCCGCTGCCTCGCAGCTCCTTTGTGGTTCACGGTTCAGAAAGTGTTGGTTTTGAACACTAGTTTGTGAAGCTGGATTTAATATTAAAGCTTTGTTGGTATTGTTCTGCAACATCTTTGTTTCTTCACTAGAATTGCCTCTAGGTTAGTGGTAGATTCCACAAAACTGTCTATTATATGGATGAAAGTCCTGAGACACTACTGTATAATCATCTCTGTGTAATCATACGTTTCATTTTCTTCAAACTGGCCATGTTGACTCGTGCCCAAACCCAAAACAATTAAGAGACTGTTAATTATATTCATTGTCTGTTAAACAAGTTCCAGTTAATTCTACAGTTCATCTCTTTTTTCTCGCTATGGATCTTGTCACTTTCTTTCCCGTTTTTGTAATTACTTCCTTTAATGGAGCTGCTGGTGTATCTCTCACTCTCGTTTTCACAACATTTCCACATAATCGGTTTTGTTAGGTTTTAATTTGATAGTTAAGTGAATTCCGAGGATGATTTGAAGTGCTCTTCTCTCTCTGCAGTCATTTATGATGGTTGTCCAAAGACCATCACTCAGGGGATCTGGTGGCCTCGGACCAAGTTCAACCTGCCGGCTGCAGTTCCCTGCCCCAAAGGCTCCGTTGGTCCGTACATGCTCACAGCCTTTATCTTCAATCTATAAATGCTGTAAACCTTCTAAAAGGATGTTAAATTTCTACAATGTCTTTGTTTCCCCTCCTCAGGTGCAGCCATCAGACACTGTGATATAGAAAGAGGATGGATGGAGCCAGATCTTTACAACTGCACCTCACCTCCATTTGTGGAGCTCAATGCTGCTGTAAGTAAACTTTATTATTTAGATTTATGAGATCTGTATAAATAAAATGAACAGAAAGAAAACAAAGACATCATTGCCTTGAAATGGTTTGTGCTTGTGTCTAAAACTGTTTTCATAACCCTCTGATCATAAACTTCTAGATTCTTAACTCTTACATTTAAAACTTCCACAAGAGTCTTTATTTCTGTGGCTGTAATAATGTAATAAGAATAAAAAACTAAATTTTAAGGAATCTTGTATTTGTCTTTGTAGAATGAAAGGTTTTCATATGAAATGCTCACACACAGGTTGTGTGTCTGTGTTTTTGTTTAGCTTGAGTCCCTGGAGCGGAATGAAACAGAACTGAACACCATCATGGAGAAGAAGCTTGCCCACCAGCTCCGAGACGTCACAGAGGCGACCGCCCGTCTCTACGGCAACGACCTGCAGATCGCAGAGCGGCTGCTGTCCCGACTCCTGACCTTCGAGACCCAGCAGAGCGGCTTCGGACTCACCGCCACACAGGATGCACACTTCAATGAGGTAAAGAGGGCATGTTACACACACACACACACACACACACACACACATGCACAAAGTACAGTATTCTTCCTGCAGGGATAAAACTGGCTGCTCACAGGAGATGCCAAGATTGATGGGAAAAGTTATTTTTTAATTTGGAGAAAACTTATCACAAACACTAACTTGGTTCTGACAGAGGTTCAGAACAAAATCCAATTTGTTTCTGAGAAGGTTAATTTGTAGTTGCATCAATCTTTTGATTAATAAAAATGTGCAACAGATAATTTACTGCACAAATGTTGGGGAGAGATCTCTGGAATTATGTTCAGAACAACATATCAACAACTGTTCAGGTTGTAAACAGACGGTAATCAGTGTGTGCTGTTGATTTTATTAAGTGAACATATAAACATCAGTGTCACTGTACCAGGTGTTTATTGGTGCTGTCAGAGCAGACGAGTGTAAACCAATGAGCTGATCAACATTATAGAATCATAGAATATATAGAGAATTCCAGTAATAGAAGAATTCAGATTCAGATTTTACTTGAATAAAAGCAGCACACTGTAAAAAAAAAAAAAAAAACAACTTAGGTAAAGGTACAATACATTAGCATAAAAATATCCTTGAAATAGCAAAAGTCAAATTACTCATTATACATAATGGTATATTTCAGAATCTTGTGGACTATAATAATTGAAGAATTAATGTATTCATAAGTTAATTTGGCATCTGATAACAGTATAGCTAATTTAAATCATTTTATATACAGCTGAGTAGATTAACTTATAAATTATATAATAATTTCTTAGTTTTATATTTTTGTATTTTAATTTAAAATAAAGTACAAACACCTCAAAATCGTACTTAAGTATAAGACTTCTACCATCATAAATAGTTATACTCTATATAAAAGATAAGCACCAGCTTTAAGATCTTTAAGGAATATAAACTTCTAAATCTGCACAGAATTGAGCAGAAGACTATCTGCAGATTACACACCCAATGCTTCGCTCGTACAGAGAGATGGCTTTCCTCGGAAATGGGAGGTCATGTTGCTATGGCGATGCAGTGACAGCAGCTCATGAAATATTGCGGGATGTCATCTCTCCATATTAACTGACAGTCTCATTTCACCTGATACGCTGCATCGCAGCAGCAGACATGGGATCATTTCAGCATGTTGTAGCTTTGACATATAGAAAAGGTTCCAGCGGATATCTTTATATTATTTGCTAAAGTCATTTATATAACATAAATTTATCTTAATATCAAATATGACTGACAAGAATTACGTTGTTCATTCATCACAATTAAGTGTCTGAAGATGTAAAGTAACATCTCACTCACTTACATTTAAACTAATATTTCAATTCACTGCTAAATATTTAAGCAAATGAAAAATTGCAAATTAAAAGACAAATATTAAATTATTTTTGCACACTTTTACTGAGGCTACAGTGCATACAGTTAACTCTGAGTACCAGCAGTGATGCTTTTTCATCAGAGATGAATACAGATGAATACATCAAAGATGTTCATGGTATTTAATCTTACACAAGCTGATATTTTAATTCATTTATCTTCAATTAGAGATTCAGTTTCAGCTCATTTCTACATTCTATTATTTTTATTATTATTTAATAGGAACCATGGTGAGCAGTTAAAAAGCTGTTCGCTCTCATATTTCTCTTAAACAGGAAAGTATTACATAATTTCTGGAGGATTTTGGCCACCTGATGACAGCAATGACAAACAACAGTTATAGCCACACTGAGCTTTGCTAAAACAGAGGTTGAAAATGTCGATACAATACAGATATGAATGGGTTGCTATAGAAACTGAGTGGCTGTGATAGTAACATATGGTCGCTTGTACAATAGGAATGGCACCTGTTTCTACTGTGATGTGATCTTTGATAGAAAGAATTTCCATTTTCAATTTCATTAATGCAAACACATTCTATTTTTACATAAATCTCAGAAATAAAGACATTTAAAATATGCCTCCAGTACAGTAAGAGTGACAGTGACTCTTAATAGGTGAAGATATGTTGTTTTTGGTACATTTAGTCCAATATTGTTATCTTATTGCACCAGGTGATAATTTATCTTATTTTAAGTTTTTTTTCCTAATTTAGGGCAATTTGGTCTTGTTTTAAGGAAACAAGACAAATATTTCCTAAAAAAAAGATTAAATTGACTAAAATCAAGAAAAAAAATCAAATAAGATACATTATCTGCCAAGATAATTCTCTTCAATGTTAGACTAATTTTTTCTAGTTTTTTCAGTCCTCCTCCAGTCAGCATAACACACCATCGACACATTATCTCCTGTGCTGTAAATTCAGTGTGTAAAGGTGAATGGATCAAACAATTAACTACAGCACACTCACATTTATTTGATTTAATACACACTTACACATCCTGCAGGTAATAACCTTTAGTTCCAGCTATGAAATTGTTTAACAAAGGAGAGGAAACACACACACTAGATAATGATTTCTTCTTTTTTTATGGTTGAATACAAACAAAGTATATCCAACATTTTGTTGAGGCACTCAAAAGCATCAGAGTGCACAGCTTTACATGATCAATACATCATCTTTGACTCTGATATGCTGTTGCTACGGCAATGCAGGGATGGCTTTAATGATGTCCCACAGCGAGTGAAATGAAAACCTTTTCCTGCCCAACGTTTCATTTTAACTACGGGTAGTAATTCAGACACGTGGCCTTCAGGGTTCAAGATTCGGTTAGTTAGCAGCTACACGATGCTACGATATTAGAGTAATGATGCGAATTACAAAAAGTCTGACCTGTACCTTCAGCCTCTGGCTCTCAAACGTTCCTCATGTCAAGTTAACAAGGCTGTGGGAGCAGCTCGGTGGCCTAAAGGTTCCCACATAATTATCCCACATGTCTCTCTGTTCCTGTTTCCTGTGGTTCTTCCTAAAGTGGAACTGCAGACATTTCATTTTTTCATCAGTAATAAAAAATTGTTTTAATGTATCTGTAATAATATTTGACAACTCACTTTAAAAAGCAGCTTTTAGACATTAGACCACATGAAACATCTGAAACAGCTGCCGAAAAAACAGAGGAAAAAAGAGAGGAGAGCAGACTGTTCTACACTCACAACAGGCTCATCATGTGAATATCTCTGCCCTATAAAAAAGTTAACAATGAAATCATTTCAATGAAAAATTCCAAATGAAAATGTTCTGATATTACTTGACATGTTGCTGTTTGAGTGGCATCATATAACCTGTTTGTTGAAGTGATCTCTGATGTAGGAATACGCTCCAACCTGCCGCCCTGGTTGTGTTCTGTAGTGCTGTCACTGCTGCCTCGTTAAAACTATTTTCTTCTCTTTCCCTTTTTCATCTCTATTGTTTATTCTTTCTTTTTCTAGACAAACCTGAGCTCTTGTAGTGAACAGCCTGTGCATGAAGCCCAAGAATAACATGTTTTCAGGGAAAAATGATTATTTCTTGCTTATTTCCTTTGTTTTCTTTTCTTTTTTTTTTAAAAAAAAGCTATTGTAGAAAAGATTTTAATAGATATATTTTTTATTATAAGAAGGTTTAGGTGTTATATTAATCCTTCAAAACTCTCATAGAAATACACACAGCCCATATTCAGAAAATGTGTCTTCAAATGTGTCTCCATCAGGACTCCTGTGAAGTTCTGATTAAAGTTTGATTGATTGATTGATTGATTGATTGATTATACTTTGGCATATTTTGACACCTCCACATTCACAGTTATTCAAATCAATCAAGGAAAGGAGAGAGGATTGAGATGTAAAATATAATGAGATGATGATATTTTCAAATATGTTTTTTCAGGATATCAAAACATCAAAATTCAGGAAAAGTGTAAAATGAGACCTTTAAATGATCATTAAAAAACACTCAGCAAAGCTGTGTAGTTGTCCTGATAATTATGTATTCATAGCCGTTTTTCACAGTTGAGATGACTTGACTCGACTTTCATTGTCTATATTAGTTAAATATAAAAAACTTGGAATCGTTAAGTGTGTAAGTTTGTCCAGTTTCATTAACTGTTTCTTGTCCTCTTTCTGTTTGTTGCTTATCCTCTTTTTCTTTCTTGATCCCTTCTTCACAAAACTCCTTTTCTTGACTTGTCTTTTTCTTCCCATCCATTATTGTCTCCTAATACTGTGTTACTGTGTTCAATGTTTGTCTGTTTTCAGTGGATCTTTCTCCCAGGAGCGTTCTGTGAGACTGCAGTGCGTTATTGAGTCTGGTGCAGTCTCTCTGCAAAGAATCTCTCTTTTCCTCCTGATCATCAATATTACTCTTTGTGTGTTTGTTTAGACCATTTTCTAAGGCTGTTATCAGAGAAAAGACTATATAGAATCACAAATACACCCTGAAAATCAAGGAAATGCTAGGTGTCATGTTATTTTCTAGTTCTCTATGCCCAGTATCTTCAAGTAAAGACAACCTGTCAAAAGAATTTAGATTGAGTCTTTCTTCAGATCAGAAGATTTAGCAAACTACAATTCCGTCTTTCTCTCTATCGACCTTCACTTTCAGCATCCTTCAAATATTTTAAAGCCTGCAGTGCATCTTCTGTCTTTCTGCAGCAGCTGCATTGAGTTTGACTTTATTGATTCTGAGAAGGAGACTCTGGACCAGTGTTTTTTCCCTGCTGGCTTTCTGTCATCAGAGCTCACCTGGTCCTGCCGGTATAAATCAGTCATTTCAGGACAAAGAACCTCTGCTGTAATACTGGAATGCTGACGTGTTTTACATCTGTGTTAAAAATTTAGAAGAAAAGATTGTCCCTTTGGAACCTACTGCACTTAAATATTTGATGTGTCACAGCATTGCATATTTTGTCAAATCTGTGCAATAGCTGTGGTCGGCCTTGGTACATAAAAATAAGCATATTTCTTTTTTATATACTTCTGTTCTGTCTCTCTTTCCATTTTGTGATCAAGGATGTTGACAAATGTCCTTCTCTCTTATTTTTGTTTTCTGAAAAATACGAGCCCATGTCGGCTGATTTCTCCTGAGACAATAAGAAAAAGCAGCAGCTGAAGACAGTTCCACTACTTGTTTTTATTTTTTTCTGCAACTCTTCTGTCTGTAGCAACAGTTTCTCTCTCCACTGCTTGCAGAACATTGTGCGAGGCTGCAGCGTGCTGCTGGGTCCGGGGACGGCGGGGCTTTGGCGCGCCCTCGCCCAGAGTCAGAACCACATCGTGGGCGGAGGTCCGGCCGAGCTGACGGAGCTGCTGGAGCAGTACACGCAGAACCTGGCCCAGAACATGAAACTCACCTACCTCAACCCTGTGGCGCTGGTTGCTCCCAACATCGGTGGGTTCAGGATAACCACACACACACACACACATATTTGTTTATCTGAAAAAACAAACAAAAACTCTTTCAGGTGAATGTCAAAGAAACATAAACGAACACACACACATCATCATCCTCATCTTCAAATCTGAAAAGCACAGGCACTGGCACAAATGGCATCTATTGGTGAGGTTGCAGATGGCTCCCAATGTAGATAAGAACGGCTTAATCTAAGGTCATGAAACACAATAATTGTTATATTGATTGAATTACATACTAATTAAAACATTCCTTTGAATATCATTTCCCATTTCTGCCAAGTCTGTTCTGCTCCACGCAGCTAAATCTCACACACTGGACCATTTATCTCAGCAGACGATGGCAGCAGTTTTCAGATAATACTGTAAATCGCTGCTGTGAAATCAGCTAGAATGAGTCATTGTAAAGCAAGAGATGAACAGTGCTTAAGCAGATGATGATGGCAGAGCATGAGTGCTGCTGGCAGCGGCACACGCGGCTTCCACACTGACACACACACACACACACACACACACACACACACACACACAGGAGCTGATGCTTCCAGCACACACACAAATGCCCAAAAACCCCTGAAGTGCTGGAACTCTGGCCAATATACTTCACTTAGATGTACAGATGCCATATATACATATATATTTACATATATTTATATCTATTAAAGAGAGAGTAACACACACACACCAATGCACACACACTCTTTTAAATGTACACCTGCAGGTTTGGCTATGTGCCTGTATTGCAGCTTTTCTGGCATCACTTTTACATTTAGCCCGTTTACACATATTTGTCACATTGGGATGTGGAAATACTGTTAAATAATCTGTAAATAGATAAGCTAAAAGACAGGAAACAAACATAATTTAAGGAGAAAATGACTTAACCCTCTATTGCATATGGCAACTCCATGGAAATTTGGTTGTATAGGGCTCTTTTGAATCTTGGCCCAGAAGGCAATGCGATATTCAGGTTTGTTCAGGAGTGAAAATAGGTTTTTCTGGTCATGTGATGTGATTATTTTTTTCCTATAACTAAACAGTTAAACATGGGTTTTATTTTACTGCTTTTTAGTAATATTGAGCCAAAGTAATTGGTAACGATATGCAGTAGTGAAATGATCTGTGCATGCAGCAAGATAATTTTACAAGCAGTAAATCTAAAAACAAGAAATTAGTATTAGATAATTAGAACTAGTAAATAATGTTTAAAACAACATACAACATAGATCTGATAGTCTAAGATTTTATATTTTGTCAAACTCAGAACCATTCGCAGTGTAACGTGTGTTGAAGCAACAGCTGCAGCTCAGGCAGGAATGAACCAGACAATGAACGTCACAGTCTGTAATGCTCTTAGCTTCACACTCATATTGAATTTCTATATTAATTTCTATAAAGAATGAATCTTGCCCCACGAGCACATTCCTGAGTATTTCAGTAACAGGCCTCATAAAATCCCAGACATGAAGAATATATAAAATATTTTTCTTCTCCATCATCCTAACACGATTTGGCTGATTTTCATTTACTTTCTGTGTGTCATCTTACTTTTTCTATATCTTGCTACCACTTTGGAATCTATCCATCCAATACATCTTAAAGTGACAGCCTGACGCAGGCATGGAGAGCATCAAATTACTGCAGCAGCAGTGAAAGCAGAAGGATTAAGAAATGCAGCCAAAGCTGAATTTCACACTCCTACACATAAACACAGATAGTTAATGCTCTTATTCAAAGTGGATAGGAGGCAGAACATTAGAAAGGAAATGGATGGACACACCTGTTAGCTCCCAATTTATGAGCTCATTTATGTTTTCTGTCATGATTATGTGTCTTTAGCCATTTTATTTTGTAAATACAATAAACACACACACACACATCGGTTCTATTGAGTGGTTTCTCTCTCTGTGTAATGAGTGCTGTTCCACTGCTGTTTGCTGGGTCAAGTGTTCACTCATTATTGAACACTGCACATTGACATCATACTTTCTGTTCACCACCTTATTTCCTATAATATGATGGTCCCTCTCCTCTTGTGTATGTGTGTGTGTGTATATGGATTTGTGTATTAGCTCCACAGGGAATAAATTGGCTCATTGATACTGCCAGTGCCAGTTAAGGTTTCCCCTCCAACCTGACATTATCAAGGCTGTGATTCCCAGTCGTGTTTATTGGATCAAAGCTTCACAACAGGAAGAAAAATATAATGTTGAGAAACATGTCTATCGCTGCCTGTTGTATGAGATCAAATCTACTTAACCCTCATGTTGTGTTAGTTTCATGTTAATCAATTTGGTGTTTCTGGTCAAATTTGACCATTCCATTAGGACTCTTCATGAAAGCTGTAATATATATTATCACCTTGTTATATTAGATTTTTTATCAATTTAGCTTCAACTTATCTAGGACATTTGTTTTGAAACCATTTAAAATGTTTATTCAGTCACAAAAAGTAAAACCTGTAGGCTGTTCATGGTCATTAGTGACCAGAAAGTCATGTCTTAATACATTAAAGAACAACTAACAAGAACAATAAAATTACAATGTTCATCAGACTCATCAAATATATAATCAAGATCCTCACTATTTAGACTAATATAGATGTAGCTGAGTTTAATTTCTTACATTAATTCTGGTCTCCCCAATTAATTTCTAATGATCAGTCATTTTTGACCTAGAACACCAAGAGTGTACAGAAGTAGAATGAAACACACAAAATTGTATGTAAATGATTGCTATTTATTTTATGTGTTGAAATCTTCTTTGTGGACAAAGTCATGGAATCTTAGATGAATCTGATCAAATTAACCATGTTTTTCAGAGACTATAACTTTGATTTGACTGGAGTCACAATATGAGATTTAAAACAAAGTATCGTAGTATTTAATTACCATTTTCATGTTTTTGACTTGATTTGTGGATTCATGTTTTTTCTCTTCAGTCATGAACCTGGACCGTGTGGAGAACCACACACATGTGCGGCGACGTTTCCCACGTTACCACACCACCCTGTTCCGTGGCCAGGCCATGTGGGATCCCTACACGCACGTGATACTGCCCCCTGCTGCCCTGGTGCCTCAGCGCCAGCAGCAGCAGCACAGCTGGAAGGAGAGGGAGCGCGCTGAGAAAGAACGTGAGAGCAGATCACTTATAAAAAAAAGAAAAAAAAGCTGAGCCGGTGTTAGTGGAGAAGACAATACACTCACACACACTTCTCCCTTTCAGCCTCGGCCCCTCACAACGCTGCTCCAGGCCCTGTCACTGTCTCAGCCAATCAGACGGGAGAATACACGGCGGCCAGACGCACCGTGTCAATGCCCGAGCAGCCAATCACCATCGTCATACTGCTGATCTATCGCAGCCTGGGCGCCGCCCTCCCCCCCAAGTACCACACAGACCGGCGAGGAGTGAGGTGGGAATCAATCACACCCGAACAATAAAAATATGATTACAGCAGCCGCCAGGACCCTTTCAGAAAGGACATGTGCTGATATAGAAATCTGGATACTACATGGGCCTTCTATCCAGGAGCAAAGCAACATTGCTTAATATAACAGGGGTATTTCATCTTTAGAAAGCATCATCTTCAAGTTCTAGTGATAACCTGGTTAAAATATAAATGTAAAATGTGAAGAATAATCCAAATATTTAAAATAATAATAGCAAAGGACATGTTATTGTAATGTGTTACTGTGACTGATAGATATGTGTTACATATCTGACAATGATATTACCATTAACAATTAAATCTGTCAATTATTTCATTTAATTGTTAAGTCTAAAGTTAAGTATAATATGTGAAAGATGTTGTGAAGACAGACACCACCTTCTACAGTGCATCTGGAAAGTATTCACAGCACTTCACTTTTTTCCACATCTTGTGAATACTCATGTACATGTGATTTCTTAGTTTTTTATTTGTAACAAACTTGAAAAAAACTTTTTTTCACATTGTCATTATGGGGTGTAGAATTGTGAGGAACAAAATGAATTGAATCCATTTTGGGATAAGGCTGTAACATCACAAAATGTGGAAAGAGTGAAGCGCTGTGAATACTTTCTGTGATGTACAGAAAGAAAATAATTCACATTTGAGCAGTTTGAAGTAAAGATGATGAATGCTAAATTGCCTTTAACAATTATTTGAATGAAGTTACTCCTCTCTCATCCCAACATCATCCTGTTTGACATTTTTTTCTTCCTCTCTTTTCCCTTCTTCACCTCCAATTACCAAGTCACAAACTCTCTAGTTTTCTGTACATGTCTATTTCCTGTCAGTCTGATCTAGTAGATGCACCTAACTTATCTCTCTCTCTCTCTCCCCCCGGCCTCAGGCTTCCCCGGCACCCAGTAATGAACTCCCCAGTGGTCAGTATCTCAGTCTACAACAACCAGACGTTTGTGTCTGGACACCTGGACCAGCCGATCCTGCTGGAGTTCAAGCTGCTGGAGACGGCCAATCGCAGCAAGCCGCTGTGTGTGCAGTGGAACCACAGCAGTCCGTGAGTACCAGTTTACACACACACACACACACACACACACACACACACACACACACACACACACACACACACACACACACACACACACACACACATAGAATATTTTGTCTATCTATTTTATCTAATCTATTTTTTTGATGCTTTATTTAGAAATGTGTTGATTTTTAGAACCTCTCAAACTAGACCAGTGGTTGTCAAAGTGTGGTCCAGGGACCCCCAGGGTTCCTTGAGAACAATTTATTTCATTATTCAAATTCACTTTTTAATTTAATAGTATTTTTTTCCTAATATTTGTGTATTATTGTCCCTTTGCACATGATTTTTTTTTTAATTTCCATTTTATATATTGAGGTGAAAATAAATGGACACACCTGTTACTTCCTATATGTAGTTTTTTGTCATGATAATGTTTCTTTTGCCATTTTATTTTTAAAATAAAATAATTTCAAAATACAATAAACAGAAATACACATGTTACACATCAGTTCTATTGAATGGTTTCTCTCTGTGTAATGAGTGCTGTTCCCCCCAAAAAGGAGAAAAATTATTTTCACTATTTAATTAAGTAGTATTTATTTCCTATTATTTGTGTATTATTTTGCCTTTGCACATTGTTATTTTATTTTCCATTATACTTATAGAGGTGAAAATGGAGTGAGTGAGTAAATCAATACATTTAAAAATGAATGAATTAATAAACAAAATAGAAAATCAAATACATGTGAAAATAATATGCAAATAAATTCTATTCATTAATTAAAGGGAAAATTCAATATGGACAATTCGTCATTTATTTATTCAGTTTCAGTCCTCCATAGTTTTCAATTCAATTTTATTTATATAGCCCAATATCACAACACAGTTGTCTCAAAGTGCTTCACAAAATTCAGTCCAAAGTGGCTCCGACATCCCCTGTTTTGGCCCCGGGGTTCTGACACTGTTTTTTATAAAACGTCTTAAAGCCCAAATCTTATTAGATGGGGTCTGTGGTCTAGTTTGCGTGAGTTTTGTGAGTAGTCTTTGATGTGAAAAGGTTTAAGTAGCATTGATCTAGAGGCCTATCACCTCACCTTGTGGAGCACAAACCACTCAGACTGAGTCTGAACCACAGCGACCTGGTTTGGATCTGATAGCATGTCATCCCCCTCCTCTCCAGAGGTGGCTCCTGCATCAATAGCAGCTGCTGAGGGAAGCATCTGATGGCTTCAGTAGAAAGAGCTGTTAGCCTGGAGCGTCTCATACGGACGCTGAGAGATATGTTTTTCATCAGTGTCAGATGCTGTGGGACAAAGCAGTGATATTTGTTGCTCTGTGATGAGAATGTGTTGGAAATAGTCACAGAAAGCGGAACACATTCTGCATAGGGAGCATATCTGTGTGTGTTAGTAGAATATCTGTTCATGCTCTGCTGTCATCTCTTCAGATTTGACCTTTGATCGTTATCTGTGTGTCTGTCTCTCTGTGTGTCTGTAGGTATGAGATAGGAGGCTGCTGGACAGTGAGGGACTGTATGGTGGTGTACAGAAACACTTCTCATGTCCGCTGTCAGTGCCAGAGACTGGGAACCTTCGGGGTGCTGATGGACAGCTCCCACAGAGAGGTTCGTCATCAAAGCCACTATATATACAGTTTATATTTATATATACAGTATAATAGCAGTGTGTTTAAAAACACGAGTAAAGCCAAAATTCTTATAATATTTTTTATTTCAGTGCATGGGGAACACAGGATTTTATATCCTAAATCAAATCAAAATGTGAAGAAAAATGTGTCATTTTTAAAAATTATTTTACAGAAAATGAATAGAAAGACAAATGAATAGAAAGAAAAATGAATATTAGGCCGTTCAAAGAACCAGCAGTGGCTGACATTTTCTTTACAAACTCAAATATTTACTGTATAAACTAAAGCATTCAGCATACCTGTGAACCACTAAAGTAGTATTTAGTTGTTATGATCACAGTTTCTGAGACCTCTGTTTCACATCTGTGTTGCATGGAGTCGACCAACTTCTGTCACCTGTGAACGGGTATTTTAACCTTACGATTCCTCTGATTTATTTTTTTTTATTTTTTTTTTTTACATTTTCAAACACACTGCTATTATTTCAAACACAACTGTATGTGCTGATTGACATCCATCAGGCTGAAGGAAGGCTTGTGAGAGTTACTGAAGATTTTCAAGGTTAATCCCCCCCCCCCCCCCCCCCCCATTGCCTAACAGCATATTCAGTCATAATATATCAGGCATGATGCAAGAATCCTTGACGATCAGAAGCCAGAGGCCTCCCAGTGTGTAGCATTTACATTTCATTTACATACACTTCTTTAATGACACTGTATTGTTACCTCTGGCTGCAGCCTGATACAATGAATCAATTTTCATGCTTTTGATCCTTTGTTTCCCCGCAACAGATTAGACAGAGATTCATCCAGATAGTTTATCTCGTGTTCCTTCTTTTACTTTTTACTGCCTCTTTGATATACCTTCAGACAAGCTGATAATAGACTTCTGAAATTACATGTATTTTGCATGTCGATATTATTAAGCTCTTTGATTTATTTCACCTCTCATTATTGTTCTGCTCAGTTGTTCCCCTTCATGTATTCTCTATCTCTCCCGTTTTATTTCCCTCCTGCGCTCTCTTCCTTTCTATTAACGATATAAATCCAGTAATCACTTTTATATCCTGCCCCTCCCTGTGTCTGTCCATGAGCAGCAGTTGGAGGGGGATCTGGAGACTCTTGCCTTGGTCACCTACTCCTCCCTGTGCGTCTCCATGCTGGCTCTCCTCCTCACCGTCCTGGTCCTCTCCTGCCTCCGAGGCCTCAAGTCCAACACCAGGAGCATCCACTCCAACACGGCGGCGGCCATGTTTCTGTCTGAGCTGGTGTTCCTGCTGGGAGTCAATCAGACTGAACAGCAGGTACAGTTCATACTGGTGGGGGACATGGTTGGGCAAGTTACTTCAAAACAATAATGTGTTATTTATTCTAAGTTTTGTATTACATTACATATTACTATATCTAAAATGTAAGGCATTACACTGTTATTGCATTACTTTTAAGTTACTCTCACCAAAATAACTGGAAATATGGATTCATCAATCTAAATATAACTCACCTTTATCATTATTGCTGCTAGTTACATCAGGGATCTTGCTGACAAGTTTTCAAAAAGCTGGTGATTCCACTGTTGAAAGTGGTTTTCATGTCTTCAACAACAAGTCTTCTAACCTCTTGATGCTGAAGAATCTCAGAGCAGGAGAATGTTAATTTAGTCTGTTTTGTGGTTTTATCTCCACTCTCATGCTCCACTTGCTTCCTTCCTAACTTCATGTTACTATGTCACCTCTGTAAGTGTTAAATTACTGCTGCTATTTCAGGAAGTGGACAGTTCTTTAGGTGTAACATACAAAGTGCATTTGACTACAATGTTCTACAAATCCTTATGTTTCATAAACACAAAGTAATGAGTGTGTGTCTATCTGGAGAATGTGTTATCCAGCGTTTCTGCAGGTTCACTCATCTCCATCTTCTGTCTGATGAGCCAAAAGGAAGTGAAACATTTTTTGCACGAATGTTTCACTGGTCTAATCTAATTGCTAATCTTGCTGTGATTTAAGCAAAGTAGTTTGAAGAAAAACAAAATCACGACCAATTCAGTCGAGGTCGAAAACACATTGTAATGCACACTACTGATATATGTATTGAGTAAAATATTACCATTTTTCCTGTAATGCCTTACATTTCTGCATTACAGCAAAAATCAATGCATTATAGTAATTTATTACTTTTGTAATGCCTTACTCCCAACACCAGTGGAGGAGGGCTGTGCCTGTGTTTCTACCATGTGGTTTAAGTTGTAATTCCTTCACCTTCCTTCCATTTATCTTTATTTTCTACACCAAAGTTCATAGTTGGTTTGAGACCAATCGAGAGAACAGCTTGTAAACCAATAATTTGGCTTTGAAAACCATTCATGTTGACTTTTTCTTTTCTTTTTTTGGGAACGTCATGAGATTTATACGACAACGTATTAGGGCCACACATAGAGAAAAAAAAGAGTAAAATCATAATATTATGAGAATAAAGTCATTAACCTCTGTTCCTCTGGTGCAGCATTAAGATCAGATCAAGAAAAAGCATCATCATCATGGAATGTTTGTTCTTTAACAGCTGTGTCAGTCAATGGTCTTTTTTCTTTCATCTTTCTACTTCTCACGTGTATCTCTCCTTTCTGCCCAGATCACGTTTCCTGTTTGTTTTACTGAATATTCCTCTACTTTAATTACTCCTTTCCTTCCTCTCTCCTCTCTGCTCTCTTTCTGCTCTGTAACATCACTCGTGTGTGTAAAGACTAGTGAGTCTTGTTATGACGGTACTGTCTGCATATGTGCTCGTTCAGCATGAAATCTATTTAATTAAGCTGTATCTCCTACACAGTCGACTATACGGCTCCTGCAGTGCACCTCTAGCTGAACAATATGCTTCATAATTCACAAAGATCATGCTTGGGAGAGCATGTTAATGCTTGGAGTGGTTGTGTGTGTGTTTTTTACTTTCTTACGCATATTTTGATCTTATTCTCTTTTTTGGTGTGTGTGTGTGTGTGTCTGTGTGTGTGTGTGTGTGTGTGTGTGTGTGTGTGTTTGAGGGTGGGGGAGTGTGACAATAATCTTCAGGCTGTATTTCTGACAAGGCCGCTGCTATTTCTGTGTCGACTCAGGCTGAGTCTTCTTCTAACCTTAAAATCTGAAACTGTCGGCTTCCTTTAACTTACAGATGTGCACTCAGCTGTGGTGTTCCTCGAGTATTTCTCCTGTTTCTGTAAGAGTTCATGAAAGCTCAGAGGTGACTGTAGGTGACTCAGAGACTGTATCTACATTTATATGTTAGCTGCTTTCTGGAGTAACTCCAGAATGATGGTGGAGTCATGTCGGTCTACTTTGATTGAAACCGAAGATTAAAATATTATGCATTCATGCAAACAAATGAGCCCGAGATGCTGCCTAGTCCTTCTGTTCAGTCTCAGGGACCCAAAACTCACACAAACTCACAAAAACCTCACTCATTATAAGAATTTAGTCAGTAATCCTTAAAGATTTTTGGCAAAAGAAATGGGAGCGAAAGTCAAAGCAAATCTGGTTTTAGGCTTTGCAACATGAACCAAAACAGGCTGCCTGAGCACCTGAAGCTGCAAACAACCTTGTCTTGTGTTTATAGCACATATAAATGAACTCAGTTTGTTTCCATTTTGTTATACTTGATGGTTGTCAGTTGCCACCTATTTTAACCACCCTTTAGACCCCAGTAGAATTCTAAATAGTTTGCTGACAACTGAGTATGTTCTTACTCAATTCAAACAGCTCTGTCTCAAACACAGAGAGAAAGGACACAAATCCATCTGCAGCAGGAGAACTGAATATATGATTATGAGCAAAAAACACTTTCCCCTGATCTACAGTGGCTCAGGGTCTCTCTCCCAACACAATTTTTCAGCTTCTATTATGTTCTAAAGATGGGGACAGAGGCGTTTTATAATTCCACTGGTGGAAAGTGGGAAAAAAATCACTGATCTCAACATCACAATGCCTATATACACTTCCAGTTATTGACGACAACTTAACAGGTTTTTTAATTTTCAATTTTTATTTCCATGAATTGATACACTGGGAATGATTTAGAAGTGACAGGTGCTGCCAGATGCTATAGTAACATGTAAAACAGGTGCTATTGGGTCTAGAGTGTAGCTACCAGGGCAGGAATGTCAGGAGGGCCACAGCTCTCGTTTTCTCAATTTGGCCTCGTGCCCTTGTCAAAAATTTCTGCCAGAAAGCCACAGTGGCGTTGATGATTGGCCTCAGTTAATTTTGTGGTTTTGTAGCCTGACCCATTTCTGTCACAGCATCAACACCAGCATCTTTTCGGAAAAAAAATACATAATCATCAGGTTTGATTCGAGTCTGACATGAACCACTCGGACGGGCTATGATGACAATTAGACACCATCTATCACCAGCAACCAGGAGACTTAATCAAAAGCTATAGTCAGTCAGTCAGTCATTTTCTATACCTGCTTATTCCTCATTAGGGTCGCAGGGGTCTGCTGGAGCCTATCCCAGCACGTTACGGCGAGAGGCAGGGATACACCCCAGATGGTCGCCAGCCAATCATGGGGCACACACACCATTCACTCACACACTCACACCTACGGGCAATTTAGAGTTGCCAATTAACCTCAGCATGTTTTTGGACTGTGGGAGGAAGCTGGAGTACCCGGTGAAAACCCACACAGACACAGGGAGAACATGCAAACTCCACACAGAAAGGTCCCAGACCCAGGACCAAGGAGGTCTTGAACCTGCGACCTTCTTGCTGTGAGGCAACAGCGCTAACCCCTGCACCACCATGTCGCCCCCAAAAGCTATAGTGTGAAATCATAATCACATCATATCAATAGAGATATTTGGCTTTAATATTGAGATTACATCATTTGTCCATATCCTGTGGCCCTAGATATAAACTCTTATCTTAAAATTGTAGAGAACACTGGTGTAATACTGGTTGTGTTCTGTAAATTTACTCTGAATTTAATAATTCAGATATCTGACATGAGTGCTACTTTTGAAAATAAAAGTAAAATATTGGTAGCTACACATGGATTGTCCAGTTATCTAAAGATGATATGTGTTTATACACTGTGCCACTATGGGTTTGGCTAACATCCTTTCATCAGGACAAACAAGCCAAATACACTAAAGGCTCCAGACTTCTTATAAACCACTCCAGACATGCTTGAGTGCAGCCTGATGGGTAATTTGTCAGAAAGCTTAAATGCTAACATTCTGCATTATTCATGAGGAAGTCAGCATTGCTGCCAAAACAAAGAGCATCTTTTACTCACTACAGGGAAGTGAAGCAGTTCATCCCGGTTACAAGCTGAGACAAAGCTTGAGCTGTGAGTGTTAATAAGCTTTAACTGAGCTGATTCTTCCCCTCGGTGTACAGTAATCACAGATAAGAACGCACTCTTGGGTGTTATTACTACGATTTTGCACATTCACAACATTCATTTACATTCATATCAGTTATTTTTGAACATTTCCAGGATTCGTCACCATAAAGTGTTGATTAGCCGCACTGGTAATTAAATCACGGCCACTTGTCACTCGGTTGCTGACACCTGCTGAGCTGAAGTGGAGACGTGTTGGGCACTCGCCAGGACGTCTGCTCTGCTGCTGTCACGAAATCAATTCAAAGGATTATTTTATATATATATATATATATATATATATATATCACCTTCTTTTCTTCATTAACTTCTCCACCTCTGTTTAACACCTTGTCCTCCTTCTCCTCCTATTTGCTATCCGTACTTTTCATCTCTGTTCTGTCCTTTAATCACTGCCTTTTTATCTCTCCCTCCAGTTCCTGTGCACAGTCGTTGCCATCCTGCTTCATTACTTTTTCATGTCCACGTTTGCCTGGATGTTCGTGGAGGGTCTTCATATCTACCGTATGCAGACCGAGCAGCGCAACATCAACTACGGAGCAATGAGGTTCTACTATGCCATTGGCTGGGGCGTGCCTGCCATTATCACCGGTAACACACACGCACACATACACTTAATATACAGTATGTTGGAAACATGTCTGTACATCCATGAAGAGACAAAACATGTCCTTCCCACATTTAGACATTCAGGTCAACATCTCTCTCTCTCTCTCTCTCTCTCTCTCTCTCTCTCCCACACACACACACACACACACACGCACACACACACACACACACACACACACACACACACACACACACACACACACACACACACACACTATAGGTCTGGCTGTACAGATAAGGTTTTCTACTGACACTTGAATTAAACAGGTTTCAGTGACATTTCCATATAGAGATAGTATAGGAAAGTTCACACACACATACACATTTGCAGTTTCCATATTCACACCTGCTGTCAACGCTTCTATCCATTTGTGTTTCTGTCACACACACATATTCATACATATTGTCAAATTCCTGCTTCCCTTGGTGTTTCTGTCACACACACATGCATACACACACACACACACACACACACGCTGACCTCTATGTCTCCTTCCCTCAAGAACAGATCTCTCTCTATATCTTACACACATGTGCACACACACACGTTTTATGTCTCCTTCCTTTGGCCCAGAGGAGTGTATGCTTGCCTCTTCACAATTTGATTTTTAAATTATTTCCAGAATTTTCAAAACATTTTTGTCAAGGATCCACAAGCAATAAAGACAGATCACATCACAAATCTCCTAGCAACCACATCTGGCTCCATCACGGTCCACAGGAGAACTGGCTCTGCATAAATGATGCAAGAAAATTAAAAAAAAACTGATTGTGTGATAAAACTATTGTTTGATGAGCCAATAGTATGCCTTTTTTATTTTAACCTTTATTTTAGTGAGTAGCCACACATCAAAGCACATGTATTTTATATATTTTACTTAGTAGCTAATGGAAGTTTGTTCTGTCCATTATTTACTTTCAGCAGTTACTGTGATCAATGTTAGCAAGTTAAAGACTAAATCAACCAGAAGCATCAGTGATAAGATCCCAGTGGAAATAAGGAGAGACAATAATATGATTAGGCATCTACAGATACTATTTCCTGAAAGTTGATGACCTTCACAATGATTTTCTTAACCCGAATGTCCTCTGATCAGATTATATGATCGAAAAAAGAAAAATAGATCAAATAATTTTAATGTTAATGACATCATTAAGAACTGTGTCTGCCACTCAGATAATAGCTGTACACTGCTGCTCCCTTTGCTGGGCCTGGCCTGTGATTGACAGTAGAGGAGATCTCAGAGTAAATCTTCCCATCTGATGGGGTCTGTCTCTTGGCTGCAGGGCTGGCGGTGGGCCTGGACCCGGAGGGTTATGGGAACCCAGATTTCTGCTGGATCTCCATCTATGACAAACTCATCTGGAGCTTTGCTGGTCCCATTGCCATCGTCATACTGGTAACTGGCTCCCTGTCTGTCTGATTTACGTTGGTACATTAAGTAGGTTATAGTTGCCTTATTCATTACCAAGCTTGTGTCTGCACAGGAAATACGTAGTGTTATTCCTGTAAAAGATTATATCGTCTAAAAACAGAGTGTATAGCAGCTACTACTAAATATCAGCTTATAGTTAAAATAATTTTCAAATAAAGGGATGTTCCTATTGACCTGGCTGTAAACCTCTGGCTGGTCCCAAACTTAGAGAGAGAAACTCATGAAGCCAAAACATCACAATCATCTTTTCCATTCATGTTTTCCATTTTCTTGTATAGATTATTGCATTATATGGTTCTGTATGCTATTCTACATACACCACAGTATTGTTGTCAGTACAGTTTTCTGTTGGAATTTAAAATAAATACTGTGCAATGTTACAATTAATGAATACAACATTCAACAATTAAATTTACCCCATTCACAGATTTGTCTATTTTCATATATATTTTTTGAGCAGAGGAACTGAAATAGAATTACAGAGCAATGCATAGTTTAGTCTTTAACCTTTAATAAATCAACCTTTTTTCCCCAGAAGATGACTATTTTATCCACAGTGATTTTGCTTCATCTGCTCATCCCCGGTCGTATTATTGGATTAGCTGAAATGCATTAAAAATGCTGCCTCACCCGTGTGTATTGATTTCGTCTGTCCAGATGAATGGAGGGATTTTCATGATTGTAGCCAAGATGTCTTGCAACCCGTCTCAGAAGGAGACCAAGAAGCTCCCTGTCATGTGAGTAGAGCCAAACGTCACATATTGTACAGTAGAAAGCTTTTCATACAATATTGATTATAAGAATAATCAGATTATTGTCTTTCAGGCTAAACAGTGATAACTACAGTACTTACAGTTCTTTTAGGAGATCATAGTGACAACCCAGTTGTCACATGAGCTTCCTAAAATCATGGGAAATGTAGTTTTGATAAATGAGTTGTGACTGATGAACTAACATTGAATAGAAGTCAATATAATTATATTTCTGTCTATTTCAGTCAATTTTGATTTGGTTTACAGTAGTAATATCAGGCCTGGTTATTGATCAAATAATTTCATCTTAAATGAAGTGAAGTTACAATGGCTGCATTTTCATAACATTAAGTGGTCTATAATGTGATGAGGAACAAGTGACCTTTTTTCCAAATGTTACAGTGATGCAGTAGTTTTGCCTTTCAGCTTTTTTCTGACAGATGGTTTATAAGTCAGTCAGTCAGTCATTTTCTATACCTGCTTATTCCTCATTAAGGTTGCAGGGGTCTGCTGCTCAACCATGTAAATTATGTTATGACACCTGAGGGTCAAGCTGTGTCTGTGCAGACAGATGTATTACAGCTGCATTTATTACACCAAAAGCATATCTGTTCTGAGTCACGCATGAGAAGGGTGATTATGTAGCTGCATTGTTCAGATTAGAGATGCGTTGTCTGCCTCTACAGAGCTGCAGACAAGCTACCAGAGTGTTTGTTATATTACAGATTCATCCTGTCCAATCCAAGTCTAACCTTTCATCCCTCGCTCCCTTCTGTGTCTCTCTCTCTCCAGTGCAACCATCCGCAATGCCTTCCTCCTGCTGCTGGTGGCCACCTCCACCTGGCTGTGTGGGCTGATGGCTGTGAACAACAGCATCCTGGCTTTCTATTACATATTTAATGTCCTCTGCCTGGTTCAGGTATGTTCTACATCTGTATGTGCTAGTTCTCACTAAAAGTATGAATACTTTAATATTTCTGTCACATAAATAGTTTAGTTTAACTTACTCTAGAACTAATTCAACCCACAGCGCCTAAAACCTGAGGCATAGACGGGCTAAGAGCATCACATGGTGCATTTCGCCTTCCTCACATGTATTTTAGCAAATCACAATGCATTTCATTGGTCATGTGTCTTAAAATGATGACATCATCTAAAATGTGTTCAAGCTATAAAAGAAGACGCAAATGAGACATAAACACAAACGCTGCATCCCCTCTTACATCCTCACATACTGTATAGGATCATTTCAAAAATGTCATGTGGTGTAACCCTAAAAACTTGGTAGCAGATAGTTTCTCTTAAAAAATAAAAACAACTAATTTCATAATATAGGTGAATCTTCCCTCCTCTAAACATCTATGACCCGTATGTCAATAGCAATTATGTTCACTGATTATTTTTCTTAGGAATATACAAGTAATATACAAGTAATATAACACAAATATATTGCTCATTTGCCAGTGCAACTAATTTTGTCACCTCTTTCTGTTTATTCCATTCTCTCTTTCTGTCTCCTAGGGTCTGTCAGTGATGCTGGTCTTCACTGTGTTCAACTCAGAGGTTCAGGAGGCCTGGAAAGTGGCCGGTTTGGGTAAGAAGACCCCTGGAGAAGACCCACCAAGACCTCCACAGAACACTGTGAGTTACACACATAAACTCCGATCTCCAGTTGATAATTTTACTGCTGAGAGATTTTTTCGAGTAGTTTAACTTTTCAACTCATGTTAGAATCACATATCACCTAAAGTCCTGTGGTTTACTTTCACAGTATACTGTCTCCTCAACAATTCAACAATAATAAATATACAGTATATCATATACCAATTGATTTTTGTCATTTACATGAGCTATAATATTATAACAGGATTGTTATTATTGCACATTAATGACTTGCAGGAAACCCTATAACCATGTAAAACCCTGATGTGAAGCTCAACACCATTTGCTACTGCATGTTTTTCTGTTCTACAGTATAATTCATGGTATCAGGATGCACTGCACTTTTCCTTGGGTCCATTACTAGACAGCACAAAGCCCTCCTGTCTCCTTCCTCCTCCATCCATCCATCTTCCCTGTCCTCCCTCTCCTCCCTTCTGCCTCCAGGCTTTGTGGCTGACCCAGAAAAAATAAGATACACCCAGTGCAGCCCTGCTCACTCTTTAGCCCACTACTACAAAAGCAATGTGCAGTGCATTAGCTAGTGTGTGTGTGTGTGTGTGTGTGTGTGTTCAAAGTACCTTATTCCTAGTTTATCCTCTCTTCTATCCATTTGAATTCATACGTAGTTAGGGTGTGTGTGTGTGTGTGTTTGCATGTTATTTCCAGCCTTTTCTCCAAAGCTCCTCTTCCATCACTGTCAACATCTTCTAAATCTACTATTATACACACAAACATGATTCTGTCTAATTGGCTATTGAATGAGTCTAAGTGAGCATATATTATATTATATAATGTTATATATTATATTAGCATGCCTTAGTTCTCTGACTCATATTATATGCTACGTTATTCATGGCTGCAGTCCTGCCCTATTTCCAGGATTCCTTCTGCTCCACTCCCTTGCGATTTTTTTACTTACATTTCAGCATCTATTATAGCTCCATGAGTCATAGGGAGAGCAGGTGAAAGCTGATGAGGGTATAGTTTTGGAATGCTGACAAAAAGGCTTTGTTTTTGTTAAAATGACCGGGTTCTACTTTTTAAAAACAGTATTTGCAGTACTTAATACTTTATCTGAGTTTAACTCCACTCTTCTAACTCTCATGTATGTGTGTGTATGTGTGTGAACAGGCACAGAACCCCTATCACAACGCATCTCTGTTGGAGCAGAGTGGGCTGCACCGCATCACCTTGGGAACCTCGACCGTCTCCTCCGTCAGCTCAGCTAGGTAGACACACACACACCTCACACACACAATTAGTGGAATTAACTTGACTGAATGAAAGTAATAGACTCATTCCTCATTTATTTCAAAAGCAAACAGGTGATGATATAAACCATCATTCAGATAGGAACGTGTCAGCAGTTGGATTGGGGATTAAACTTGCTTCAGGCAGGAAATCTGTGTCCTGTATTTTTGTGGGTGAGTGGGGCAGAGATGAAGAAGATCGGCTGCAACAATGTACTGATCTGTGTATGTAGAGCAACACTAATGTCCTCAGAGAGGAGCTGTTGGTGTCCTAATGGCTCAGTGACCGTCTTTAAATGTGTCTAAGAGTGTGTGTTCATGTGTAGTACACAGTGTGTGTGTGAGTGTGTGTGTGTGTGTGTGTGTGTGTGTGTGTGTGTGTGTGTGTGTGTGTGTGTGTGTGTGTGTGTGTGTGTGTGTGTGTGTGTGTGTGTGTGTGTGGGTCAGTGACAAATTATGGGTGGAAAGATGAAAAAGTCAAAAACTTTTTACAGTTTTAAAAAGCATTCATCAGGTCTCTCAAAATGTACATTTTGTGTTCATGTTGGTTTCTTGTTATCTAAAAGTCCATTTGTACCATTAAAAAAAACATGATTTTAATGTGATTTGTTTGACACAAAATGTCAAATGGTGTTATCAAAAAAGAATAATACATTTTAAATATATAATCAACCTAGAATATCAAGTGCGTGTGCACTAACTCCTTTCCTCTCCCCTGGTAGAGAAAACCTTTTGGCTCGTCAGACTCTGGAACAAAACATCGTTCACACTGGAGCAACAGACCTGGATGTAGCCATGTTCCACAGAGATGGAGGTAAACACACACACACACACACACACACACAGAAAGAGGAGAAAAACATACACCCATGTTTTATTAGGTTCTTAGTTCTCTTTCTCTATGTGAATTTCACCAAAACTACCACTACTACAAGTACTCCTGCCTCAACAATGCATTATAACCCTCCTCTATATTCTGTCTTTCTCTCACTTCTTTCCTCTCTCCCTCCTCCCTCTCTCCTCCCAGGTGAGGACTCCGACTCCGACTCAGACCTCTCCATGGAGGAGGAACGCAGTCTCTCCATTCCCTCCTCTGAAAGTGAAGACAATGTCCGCCTGCGTGGACGGATCCAGCGGCGCTTCAAACGCTCCAATCACGGCGAGCGTCTGCTCACTGAACCCGCCCACAACGGTACCAAAGGTAGGCGACCGCTTCAGCAGTTAGTCAATTATTTATCTTCACATTTATTTTTGCCTTTTTTACCTGTCTAAGTCTCCAAGCTCCCACAGGGACAACACATAAAACAACCTTTTACAATCATGTACAGAGTGAGAGGAAATGTCAGAACCAGATTAATCAATACTTTCTTTCCTCTGATACACGTGTAAATCATGTATAATTTATGAGTTTATGGACTTGAACGTATGTGATGTAAATGTCATGCAGACACAGTTTCACAGTTCTGTCAAACATTTCACTGTGAGAAAAGGACAGACCCGTGCAAATCTAAACATCCATACAAGGAATCGATTCTTATCTTAATAATCCATCTGGATCACATGGAGCAGAGCTGTCTGCTGGATGGAGCTGGACAGGCTCCAGATGGCCGGTACAGTCCATCACTTCATCACTGCAACCAGGATGAAGGGTCAGAGCAGAGCGGAGTGATGAGGGCTCTTTACTGAAAGGTGTATTAGTCGTGACTAAGCATTAAATTCCTCATTGATTTGTAGAGCCTTCAATTGTTAGAACAGTAGTTCTCAATCTTTTTTTAATGTCAAGGACCCTTAAACTCACAATCCTAGACCACAGGCCCCATCTCATCTAGTGTTTTATAACAGAAAGTGCATAAAACACATGGCCAAAATAATTCAGGAGTGAAACTGCCTTAAGAAAAAAAATAAAAGAATGACTCAGTTGAATATGAGAGTGAATGCACATATTTATTTAATTAATTAAATTGATTTATTTGTGTAGGTTTTCCTTTTCCACATAAATCTTTCCAATTTTAAATGTACTTATCTATTTAAATATTTACCCACTTCCCCATTTATTTCTCTCTGCATTTCCACCTCAGTATAGAAAGTGGAAAATAAAATTTGAAATTGAAGGAATTCATGTGCAAAGTGAAAATAATAATCAAATAATAGGAAATAAATATGTTAATTGGGAAACCGGACCTCACTTTGAGAACCACTGTGTTAGAAGACCATGTAGGAGTGTGCATAACTGTGTTCAATGGACAAGAGAAAACAACGACGACACTATGGTTTTATAACCCATTTATTGCTGTTCCCTTCATGAAGACGTTTTCAGGGCTGCTATCAGTTTGTTTATCTGTGAGAAGGATTCTAGTAAAACTATGTGGCCGTTTGTGTGAAACATGGTGGTTGGTTGTAGGATCCCACTTAGGAAATTCAACTAATGTGTCAGTGTTTTAGTGTCTACTAGTGGCTCCTGCTGGTCAGTGGAATGTTAATAGTTGAATGAGCAGTGGACAGAACTCTGCTGATTCAGTTTGGCATCATCGTGATAGTTTTGGAAAAAAAAAAAGCATCACAGCATCTTAGAGGAGAAAATGTTTATATGGATGGATGACTAATGATTGGCCAATAGGTTGATAGACAGAAATTAATCTGGAACAATTTTATAATGAATTATTTATTATCTTAAACATTCACTGGCTTTGCATTTTCAAGCTTGAAAATGTGGTTTTCTGTTAAATCTGTTTCATAATTGTAAATTGAATCTCTTTGTTGGTCGGACTCAGTGAAGATCAAACCCCCAGGCTCTGAGCACCAAGCCTTCATCATCCATTTACTGGATTAACACATCTCAGACACTACTGATTATACTTCATACATACTACACCAAATGTGGTTGAATGATGGATCTCCCAACTCTCAACATAATGGATTTTTATGAATTCCACTTATTGGCCAGAAATATTGATGATGTCACAGACAAGTGTTGAACGGCTGTGAGGGCCTCGGCCATCATGTGTTCATGTGTGAAATTTCATGCATGAATCACTTTGTGCTTAAACAACAACTTCTGTCTGTTTGTCATTCAGAACACAAAGCTGATGTCAAATTAGGAAAATAAATGAAATTCATAACTGCTGTTTACTGATTCGTCCTGTCAGTAATAACAGTGATTTTCATGCCTTTATTTCCAGTATGATGAGCTTTTCTTTCTGTATAGTAACAGATCCCATCTCATGATTTCTCACTGAACACAATGTTTGTTTGTTTTGTGTGTGTGTGACAGATTTGGATGGCAACGACCTTCTGTCTTACTGGCCAGCGTTGGAGGAGTGTGAAACACACAGCCTTCAAAAGTGGGGCTCAGAGCGCCCCCTGGGGGCGGATTACAGCAAGGATGCAGCCAACAACAACCAGGCAGACGCAGCACTGACGAGTGGGGATGAAAGCGGCCTCACCCAGCCCCACAGACACCGCAAGGGTGAGGAACAGACACACACACACACACACACACACACAAACTGAGAGCAGTAGGATGATCGCTTTTGATGATTTTGATCATTTTCTTTCTTTGGTTTCTCCTTCCTGCGAGTATAATGAAACATCACATGCTCAGTAATTCCCTTTTCATGAAGACAATAAGAAACATACCTTTAATCTTCCTCTTGTGTTAGTTTGCTGTTTCCATCCCTTATGTTAACCATGTCTTAAATCAGCTGTAAAATACACTTTACACCACCAGTACACCATAATCTATCAACCGATCTCTTGGTTACCTTGTTAGGTTTCCTTAACCATGAAAATATTGGTTGTTGTTTTTTGTCAGTATAATTTTCAATTTCAATTTAAAATTTTCAATTTTAATTAAAAAAAAAATGGTCAAATGATTCTCAGTCATATATGTCTTATATATAAATAAAAGGTTGTTGTGTGATCTGAATAATCCTGACGGGTATTGGAACACATCTCTTGAACAAATTTGTTTTATTTATTTTTTTTATTTCAATAATATTATATATAATAACATCTATAGGTCATATATTTGTTTATTTCAATAAAAAATAATATTTTTTTATCAATAGAATTTTGATGCAGACACTAAATGAAGATCAGAACAAGTCAGTTGAATGTCAGAGCACTTATGATTTCAGTTTTCTCTCTTTTTGTTGCTTTATAGTCTTATTTTATAACACAAAGGTCATAATTTCAAGATGTCTAATTTAGTGAAAACACTTTTCTTTTATTTTGTTGAACTAGTACCTGACAAAGTAAATAAAAGAATTGTGTGGTTCTTTTATGCATTTAAAATCCAAAATGGGTCAGTGCAGACCTTAACACAAGAGGAAGGTTAAAAAAAACATAACAAACATACAAATTCCAATAGAATAAAGTTAAAACAATGATTCACAGATGTCTGCCAACAGTCATCAGCTGTGACCCCTGCGTGGACAAAATAACTGAAACACAATGTCTAAATCTGTCCCTAAAAGCACCGGTGACACTTAAACATGTATGAAGTCAGAATACATACAAGCACAATTGGCCCTTGCAGAGGTGCAGCACATGTACAAAGCTGCTCCGAGAATGAGTAAGAGATGCAGGTTAAAGTTTAACGTCGCTCATGTAGCCTGAAAGCATGAGTGACATTTTAGGCCACGAAAACAAGAAGAATAACTCGAGCAGGCGACGTATATGTGAGTTATATGAAGTCTCCCTAGGGAGACTCGGATTACTCACTGTGGTATTTTGGTTCATAAAATGTTAACAGTACATGTAGAAAGGCCCAGAAATGTCATTAATAATTCCAAAACATTTCTCTCTCCTGCTCTTATGCTTTTCTCAATATCATTCTTCGCCTTTTCTTTTTTTGCGTCCCTCTTCACTCTTCTTTTCCTTCCATTTTTCTCTCCTCCATCTTTAAACCTCATGTTTCTCCTTTAATCACCCTTTCTATAAGTTTCTTTCTATAAGGAACTTTCTTTCCCTTTTTTCTATCAGCAGGGGTGAAAATCCTGTTTCATTGATGGGGGGGGACAATAATCAGTACATTTTCAAAAAATAATTCCTGGAAGGGACATGAAAAAAATATTAATATTAAATACTCATACCAATATTATATAAATAAATAAAGACTATACTACAATACTACCATAGTAATCTGGCCCTTCTTCTTCTTCTCTCTCTTTCCTTTACAAGTTGTCTTGTAGGTTTAAGCCCTCAGCATGTTCAAATGTTGTAAAACAATAATATTAAGAGTAATAATAGTAGTTATAACAGTGTTTCATATTTATTTATATTTATACATAAGGCCAATGAGATCACGAATCAATCAGGGAAAAAATATGAAAATTCACGTCCCCCTCTCTCTACTCTTCTTCCCGTTCCTTCCTCCCTCCCCCAGTCACTGTTGCTACGGTAACTTACATCATTTGGGCTTGTTAACAATTATTAGGTCTGATCTTAACCAGCACACTGGTAAAAAAAAAGGCTGATATGGGAAAAATTTTGAACAAGTGTTGTGATAAATGATTTACTGGCTTCTACATATTAGTTTGACTGGTTTCTTCCATGTAGCTAGCTGCTAACTGACTGTCAAAATTAGCCATAGGCCCGTTGGAAAACAGCATCTGGTTGAAACCACTTTGAGGAATGGGGGGGAGGTCAACATTTTTATTAACAATTTTTAAGTTTTATAAGAATTACTAAATCATTCTTTTACATTTAGTAGCGTTTGTATATATATTTATTTTGTGGAAGGGGGGTTGACGTCCCCTGTTTCCGCCTATGTCTATCGTTCACGCCTCTCACAATCTGATTCTAATTCTCTGCTCCCAGGGATCCTGAAGAACCGTCTTGGTTGTCCCCCTGCACTCCAGGGTCTCTCCACCGTGGGCCGGGCCCCTAGTGAGCTCAACTGGTACCGCACCTCCACCCTGGGCCACCGCGGCGTCCCTGCGGCCTCTTACGGCCGCATGTACTCCGCCACAGCCGGTGGCGGTGGGGGCACCGGCTCCCTGTCCCAGCCCGGGTCCCGCTACTCCTCCAGGGAGCACCTGGACTCACTGGCCCGGAGGCAGCTGTCCAGGGATCCACTAGGGAGGCAAACGGTAGGGGGGTCGAGGGACCGGCTGGACTCCCGGGGCTCCAGGGACAACCTGGATCTCCTACCCAGGAGGAGGGAGCTAGGACTGGGGCAGGGAGCTGGGCTCGGTGGTCTGGGGCTGGACCACCAGCGAGCCTCGACCTCCAGGGAGAACTTGACAGGCTCCAGGGACAGACTGGACAACCACCACGGAGGCAGCATCCACGCATCCCGGGAGGACCTGAGTGGACACGGGGGGGCGGCGGGGATGGAGGGGTACCTCAGCGGGTCCAGGTCACAGCTGAACTCGCTGACCCGGCGGCATGCGTCGTCCCGGGAGCACCTTGGGGGGGCGCTGATGAGCAGCAGATCCAGAGAGCAGCTGGAGGCCAACGGGGTCGGGGCCCAGCCGTGCCGGGAGTGGCTCCGCACCCTGCCCCCTCGCCAGCCCTCGCACCCTGAGCAGGCGCCATCCTCCTCCCCGCCTCCCCCCATCTCCGAGGAGCCGCAGCAGGAGCAGCCACCCCCGCACGTCAGAGGACGCCTGGACTCCGCCCCTCCATGTAGGTACCCCGGTCAGACTGTCCCCCAGATCCAGTCTCCGAACCCCCTGGGCCGGCAGCCGTCCAGCGAACACCTGGACATTCTGTCCTCCATCCTCGCATCCTTCAGTTCCTCTGTCCTCACCCCTCCCCCTGCCGGCTCTAACCCCGGACCTAACGGCTCCGCCCAGGGACCCTCGCCCCCCCTGCCCCAGTCCGCCACCTCCCACAGCATTTCTGAAGTCTCCCCTGACTCCGAGTAAGTCTTCACTGACTCAGGCCCCAGCTACACTAGTCTAGACCAGAAATTTTTTTCCATTGGTTAAAAAAAAAATCTCCTTCCAGACACTCTTCTAAATGACAAATATCTCATATATACACAGAGACCTCAACACGAATAAGATCTGTCTAAAATCCTGCAATACCAGGCCAGGCCAGTAGTGGCCAATAAGCAAAATTTCAAATACCTGCGTGAAAGAACGTTTTAAACAGTGCAACGCAAAAAAAAGTAAAGTAATGTTAACCCTCTATTGCATTGTGTTAACAAATGGCAACAATTACTTGTTGCCAATTACTAATCACTTGATATATAATTGAATTGAATTGAAATATAATATACTGCACTGTTTAGTTGTAAAAATCATGTCTATTACTTAGAAGGACAAATAAAACAAATAATCTCCACTTGTTTATCCTGTTTGGCAAATCTCTGGATGAGTGCAGTGTTGCTGTGGTTCAGAAGCTGAATTTGATTTAAAAAAAAACTGTGTAGATAAAGAAAATCTAGATTTGTGTAGTCGGGGCCTTAATCCTTTTCATCTTCGCTCTGTTTAACTTGTACCTTCCCACCTTCACGTCTCCTTCTTCCTCTTCCTCAGGCTGACCTGCTCTCATGTTTGCTCTTCAACTCTCATTTCTCTTCTTGTTCTTTTTTTCCAACAACATATTCTCACACCCAATTTGAGCATTTGAAACATTTTGTCTCACTCATGTTGTTGTAATTTCTGTATTTTCTTCAAGTGTTGACAACTTGTTTTTTTCTGTCCCCTCAGAACCAACAGAAGTGGAGGACAGTCTTGATGACAGCTTCCATTTCCCTTTATGCATTGCGACAGTGATCGGGGCAACAGGGACAAGCTCAAAGGTCAAAGGTGGTTCTGCAATGCTGAGGCACCCTGGGACATCAGAGGACTAGAAGCAGAGAGATGGAGAGTAGGTTAGAAAGAGAGCAGGCGGCTTGTACTGTATAAATCACGTTTTTGGTGTCCTGCCGCCACAGCGATGTTTGACGGTTCTTTGGATGAAAAGTCGACCACCTCTACTACCTAAAAACTGTTCAACGCAAACACAAACTCCTCAGAATTCAATCACTACAGTCAACCTGATCCAGGCTATGTCCGTCTACAAGAGAAAAAAAAAAGAAAAGACTGTAAATAACATTTTTTATACATTTTGTATCTTTTTCATTGGAGATGAAGGAATCTCTTGTGATGTTTTCTTTACTTTTTTTTTTTTTTTTAATGATTGTGTCTGTGTGAGGTTGTGTGCGAGGTTGGTGCGAGTGTATTCCTGTTCATTGCTGAGGGGAGAGATTTCTCCCACGAAGAAAAAAAAATCCCTAAATTTTTCCCAGAAAAACATTTTCCTCAGTAACTTTCCTTTCATGCCCATCATCAACTTTGTGTATAGCGACAGGGGGTCCGGCAATAGTATCTGATGAGATTATCGAAAAAACCACGAGGATGTGGTCCAAGGGAAAATATCAAAATAGTGAGAAGTGATTGTAAATAGAGGAAGGGATTATTATAAGAGATAGAGAGATTTTGATGGAACGTGATGATTGTGCGGAGGAAAAACTTTAAGCTATGACGCAACACGAAGGTTCAGAGTCAGGTGGTTCAGTTGTTAAATCACAAGTGTCAAAAGTGTCGCCTCTTTCAGGAGATCGTGCTGTTGTGTTCCGCTGTATATGAATGTGACCTCGTCATCTGTCAGTGTATCTTTGTGCCTGGTGCTGTCTGAACCGGACCATGTCAGCCCATTGATATTGAAAGACCGTATCTTTAGTGTTCTGAGAGCTGTGTCTCTGTGTGAGGTGGTGTCATGTCACAGCCGTGTGAAAGCCATCATGGTATTTTGTGCTTTAACGCATCAGGAGTCAAACCTGCCTCAAGACACACCCACAGGAGCCAGCCAAACTTCTCCAGAGGATCATTTAAAAACACTCCTCATGCAAAACCTTCAAACCAAAGGAACAACTTTAAATCATAACAAGACATTGATGTTTTCCGGTTTTCTGTGGGTTGTCCAGTGTGTATTCACAGATTTTTTTAAAATGATTGTACCATGGAAATGAGGATAAAGTGAGTGTTTGGAACTGTATTTGGAATCCCATGTTAAACTTTCTTTAAAGGTGCAGGGTGTAAGATTTGGTAGCATCTAGAGGAACCGACTGAATATAATATTCATAACCCTCTATCCGCATATGTTGTCATATGGCAACAATTAATTTCTCTTAATTTTTCTAAAAACCTGTGATATAAAATCTATGTTTTTGCAGTTAGGGGCTTTTATTTTGAAAGACATAGAATTTATGAGGTCACATGACCAGGATATCCTGTTTGCTCTTGGACAATCAACATGTGAGCATCACTGTCTCACAACCAATGGTTGTCTTTTATTCAGAATTCGGAAAAATGTTCATAATTTTTTCTAATATGCTAAAAGAGATGTGTTGACATATGGAAACAATATGCAAATATGGAAAATTAACAGCGTCAACACCTGAGACTATATTTACAATGTTTTCCTACATATTTTTTAATATATCAATTATATAGCCATTTTGAGTAATAAAAACAAACACCTTTTTTATCATGTCTAGGTAATATTTTATGCAATAGAGTGATAATTATGACATAAATAATATATAATTTACTCAAAATAGGAAGTGTTTTTTTATCACCTTGGATTCAGCCTCCATGTTGCTACTGGAGCCCAGAATGGACAAACCAAACAATGACTCTGGAGTTTTGAGTATTTTTTTTGCTGAGTTGATTTGTTGATCAGTTGGTTTACAACATAACATCAGTACTAAATGCTGCTACAAACTACACCCTGTACTTTTAATCACAAAGCTGACCACAGTTGCTGGGGGGAATATAAAAACTGTTCCAGAAAAGGCACTAACTCTAAACCAGTTGAGTCCTGACTACTTAAAATCATCAACCTGTGATTGGTGAGGACTTCACACTACAAACATTAATACAGATGTTCTTCTGGTGTCCACTGCTGTGCAAACACTCTGCTAGATCCAGTGTGGCTTCTGCAGCTGTGTATCAGTTTTGCACAGGACACAATGTCAGTTGTCCCTTCAAGTGGGTTTTGAGATGTAGATCTTTTTCTTTCCATCAGCAGCGAGCTCTGAGTTCAGGCCTTCAGGTAACAACATGCAGCATCAGGACACCTCCACCAATCACAGGGATTATGGGATTGTTGGAGGCTTGCCAGAATGTGTTGCCTGTTTGTCCTCAAGCAGAGACAAAAGACACAGGATGTTTATAAAACAAGAAGACAGGGAGCTTCACATTAAAATGAAGAATAAACCGTGAGGTACAAAACAGACAAATTTAGGACAGAAACCATGATGAAGAAGAGAAATTATCATTACAGGAAAAATGCAAAGAACAAAGAAATTCAGATAATTGAAAACACACACACACACCTCATATCTCCCGGCCCTGAACGCTGTGCTGTCATCTCCTTGTCTCTGGGTTGTGACGAGTAATAAAACTGCTGCCAAAAAAAGTGCAGCGGAACACTAACCATAAGTTTCTTAAAGGGGCAGTACACCTAAAAAAAAAACCTTTGATTCCTTGTCATTCTTTCATCCAGCTGCTCTACTGTGTTACTTCATTTTCAACTGACAGTACCTTTAACTTGTACAGACATGAGATTTATTTTATTTATCAATAATTTATTAACATTGTTATTAATTATTTATGTTGGCATTTCGTACACGAGGCTGTTGTTAACGAAGTGTGTGTGTGTGATTATTTGTTTTGGTCCTTTTTTTCACATGTAATGTTTCTTATGATCGGAGTCTCTCTGCAGATGGACGACAAGAAAAGAAAAAAGGGGAATGTGAAGATAAGTGTGTCTATTAGAAATCTAAGCTTTCAAACATTTAAACGCTGGCATACTTACTACAGGCTAAATATACAATTATTGGATTGCTTTTCCTTATCCAGCCATGGAGGTGAAATCTAAAAAAATCTGAGCAAGCAAATTTTCTTTTCAATCCTGTGCAACATATCTAAACATATCCTCACTGAGCTCAACTTTTTTTCTCCCCATCCACTTTTTTGGGATCGAGGCTGGAGCAGCACAAACACTTAATCAGATTATGAACCAGTCATTTATCAGATGTCACACACAGCAGACAGCTGTCAGCAGTGATGGAATGACTCCAGCTTCAAGGTTAAGGTGGTTCGGACCAACAGGAGCCGAGTGAGGGGAGACAAAAAGATGAGTCAAGATACTTTTCTGAAAAAAAAAAATAAAAAAGGAGAGAAGTGAGAGGAGGACAAAGTGTGGGAGAGGAGGAGGAGGAGGAGGGATGGGAGATTGTCTTTGTTAGCTTGTGTGTTCATTATGGGATGCCTTCTTTCCCGCTGTCAGCAAGGGGACAGCGGCATGGAAACAGCTGTTCCCCTGTTACCGCGGAAACAAGAGAAATGTTTGACATTAAAAAAAAGACATTCCTACAAGGCTGTTTGTATTTATTGTGTGTGTGTGTGTGTGTGTGTGTGTGTGTGTGTGTGTGTGTGTGTGTGTGTGTGTGTGTGTGTGTGTGTGTGTGTGTGTGTGTATGTGTGTGTGTGTGTTTTCTATTTTATATTCATGACCACAGATATTTTTTCCATGGGCAAAAACATTCTGACAGAATGAATGACAGAGTATTAAGAAGCGAAGCTACCACTTTGATATGAGAATCCAAACTGAAGCAGCTGAGACAGAAACATGATCAACTCTCAACTAAAGCTGCAAACACTGATCAATGCTCCTGTTCAGTTTTTAACAGCATGAGACATATTTCAATTATTAACATACCTCATCTGCTGCCTCTTCATTAACTCCTCATCCCTCATTATCTATACTTATGGACACCTCTGAACTGACTTTTTAACCAGATCACACACATTTAGACTGTTCTAGGGTTAGGGTTAGGATTTGTTCCTTGATGAGGAATAAATCCATAAATGAATCCCTCTCATGTATCTGCATTGTACGAATGAACGAATGAGTATTAAGACCAGGCAAAAAAAATAGAAAAGAAAATAAAAGCCCAAAAAAAAAACTTGTTAAATTAGCTGTGAATGGATTAGAGAGATCATGTTTTATAAAATTTCAACTCATTTACATGAATATGCATAGGTAGATCATTTTGACAGTAGAGTTATGCTATCAAATAAGGCTTTAGTTATTTATATGATTTTGGGTATAGGTAACTCATTATGTCAGGTTATTGACTCTTTAAATAAGGCTCCCACTAAAGTCAATACATTCTGGCAAACCACTGGAGCCATCAAATAATGATCCCACTGAAATAGAAAAAAGGGACAACATAACAAACAACAAATATTTATATACACATAATCAGGGAGTTTATCCCATCTGTGATTAACTATAGGACACATGTGACCTTCCATTGAGTCTTTAACGCCTCCTCAGGGTGTGTCTGGATAGAAGTGATGTCTCCATTTCACAGAAATGGTTCATTCAGTTACATACGACTGGATAAATATGAGAAAGAAGTTACTGAGAAATTACTAACAAGTTACTGCTTACATGCTATCCAATCTATCACCATCTAACAGAGGTACACTGCTGCATATCTAACATGCATGTCATTGCTTTTATAAGGTTACTTACTTGTGTTGTCCATTCCATTGAATCCACCTTCTCTTAAGCCTTGTGTAGCTCAAATCAACCTGCAAACTACAATCATCATAGATGGGATGAATTTCACTCAAAAAATTACTGCAAAGTGCATTAACTAGAACAGAAAAGGGTTTTTTATTTATACCACCAGTGTATTATGTATTAATCCAAAAATAGACATTAGTTTTTGTTTTATATATATATATATAGTTGTGTTCAGAATTATTCAACCCCTGAAATTAAGTGTTTTGGCCAGTTTGACAGTGATTTCGATCATTTCAATCATCTTATTTACAATTAAATCAAAGAGGCAATATTTATAATGAAATAACCACAAATGTCTTTTCTGTACGCACACCATTATTAGTTTTATTCAACCCCCAAGTGACATTCATTCTTAGTACAACATCCTTTCCCAGTTATAACATCTTTCAAGCGTAAGGCAAAGCTTAACACAAGTGTCTTACAGCGACCTACGGGTATCTTAGCCCATTCTTCATGGGCAAAAGCCTCCAGTTCAGTCACATTCTTAGGCTTGCGCGCTGCAACTGCCTTCTTTAGGTCCCACCAGAGGTTCTCAATTGGATTTAAGTCTGGTGACTGCGATGGCCACTCTATAATGTTCCAGATCTTCTTCAATCATGCTCTAGTGGACTTGGATATTTGGATCATTGTCCTGTTGAAAGGTCAACGTCTCCCAAGCCGCAGGTTTGTGACACATTTTCTGCCAAGATCTCCTGGTACTGAAGAGAATTCATGGTACCCTGCACACAGTGAAGCTTCCCATTACCATTAGAAGCAAAACAGCCCAAAGCATAATTGACCCCCGCCACGCTTGACAGTAGGTAAGGTGTTCTTTTCTTCATAGGCCTGGTTCTTCCTCCTCCAAACATAGCACTGGTCCATGGGCCCAAACAGTTCTAATTTTGTTTCATCACTCTACAGAACACTTTCCCAAAACGTTTGTGGCTTGTCCACATGACTTCTGGCATACTGCAGTCAACTTTTATTATTTCAACAAGGGGGTGCACCTGGGAGTTCTGCCATGGAGGTCTTCATTACGCAGTGTGCACCTTATTGTCTGAGCTGAAACTTCAGTGCCCACATCTGACAGGTCTTTTTTCAGTTCTTCAGCAGTCCCACTGGGATTTTTCTCCACCTTGCTTTTCAGGTAGTGCACAGCAGTCGCCTACAGGATCTTCTTTCTGCTGCGACCAGGTAGCGTTTCCACTGTGCTCTTTGCCTTGAATTTGCGAATGTTGCTTCCAATAGTGTCTCTTGGAATGTTTAACATCTTTGCAATCTTCTTATAGCAATTACCCTTCATGTGAAGAGAAATAACCTTTTCTTGTCTTCTGAGACCATTCTCTTGACTTCACCATGTTTGAAAACACACCAGTAAATGTCTAGAAGGAGCTGAGTATCACAGTCCTTTTAAATCTGCCTAATTGGTGCTTATTATACTTGATTGCTGCTCGTTGACATCCGCAGGTGTTTTCAGTACCTGACTGAAAACACTTGAATGAACCTCTGTTCTTAAGGGTGGTCATCTTGAAGGGGTTGAATACTTGTGTCAATGAAGATATCACAAAAAGGCCATTTAATACTTTATGACAAAAACAAATGATGTCATTTTAGTTGCAAATGGTTCTTTAACAAGTCCTTGTAAGATTTCATTATGAACACTATGAACACAATGTCAAATGTACACTGAATTCCCTAAAACTCTTTACAGCATTGGGGTTGAATAATTTTGAACACAACTATATATATATATATATATATATATATATATATATATATATATATATATATATATATATATATCATTTTAATTAATCTTTAGCCAATATAAGTTTCAGCAAGAAAGACAAACAAAAAGCATATTTGCCAAAATTTCCAGATTTATTTAAAGAAATGAAGGCCCAGCACAAGCTTCAATGGACACCAGAGTCTTTTCAACTCCCAAAAATCTTGTGGAAAGAAGAATCTTATGTTATCTTATGTTCTTATGAATCTTATGTTAATGCCCAGGTTGTTTATTGAGATCATCAATTGATCCATATGGCTGTGAGGGTCTGGTGTCCGCATATTTCTGGCCATATGTTGTATGTGTAATGTATATTTCTACAATAATTTTTGTTCGGATTTTCTGTCCGAACAGGATTGCACTAAAGTTTGCACTAAAAGCAGATTTATATACAAAGCAAACACACGTTGACATGTTCAGGCTAACATGCATTTTAAAAGCAACTGAAATGTTTTAAACTCTCTTGGAGTGTTTTCATCCATTTAGGAATTTAATCATCTGTTATATTCTTTAAAATAAAGTCCTTCAACCTTTACATAAGCTGTCACCTCAAACATCACAGTCACTAATTAATAAATGTCAATGAAGATCATGTGATTTTTATAATGTGAATAAAAACAAAACAAAACAGATAATAGCAAACAGATCATTGTGATTTTGATCTTAACTCTTGTAAAAGAGGAGGAATTGATAGGAATATATAGTCAGTTCTAATTGGCTCCTTTTGTACTTTTTAGACTGCAGCCCAAGTACTCTAACTGGGTTTATGTACCAAGTGCTGTCACTACTGAATTCTACCTCAAAGAATCTCATTCATCCAGCAGGAAAAGTCATTTTCCCTCTTTGTGTAGAAAAGGCGACGCACAGCTGATATATGAGGCAGCTGATGCTCCTTCTTTTGCTTTTAAAAACAATGTATAAAAATAGTATCAGTTCCATGAAATATAGACAAAAGAACGCATGAATGAAAGAAGCTTTTAGACCCAGTTCATCCTGTTGGATTGGCTGTTTTTTCCTCATCGTCGCTGCTGCTGGATGAAGACAGCGGCACGTCCTCGCCCATCCTCTTTAGCTTGGCCTTGTAGTAGGCCTTCTTCATCCTGAAGGCCTTCTCCTTCTGCCGGGCTGCCCTCCTCTTCTCCCTCACCAGCTCCTGCTCCCACGCCAGCACCTTCATCCTGTTCTCCCACTCCAGGATCTTCATCTGCTGCTGCTGCTCCAAGACCTCGGTCCTCTGCTGGTGCTCCAGCCGTGACAGGTCAGCGGGGTCGGGCTGGGCCGGGCGGAGGCTCGCTCCCTCCGCCGCCTCGCCGCCTGGGGACAGGAGGCGCTGGCTGCCGAGCCGGGAGGTCCCTGGGAAGTCAAGGGTTCAAAGGTCAACATCTATTGTGCATATTTTTTTATATCAATCTACCACCACTTTCTCCGGATCCATGTTGCAGTCTGCAGAATGTAAAATAAAATGAAATATGCTCATATTTTGGAGCAGCCCTACCAGCCTTCTTGTGATACGACCTGCAGACTAAAAGGCATTGATGCTTGTTAGCTGTTAATTGGTTTGAGGTCTGACAGTGCATATATACAGTACAGGCCAAAAGTTTGGACACACCTTCTCATTCAAAAATATAAATGAACACATGTTTATGGTGTTATGTACTTATGTACTAAAAAAAGGTGAAATTACTGATTACTGCTTTGCACACTCTTGACATTCTCTAGATGAGCTTCAAGAAATGGAAATGAAATGGTTTTCACTTCATAGTTGCGCCTTATCAGGGTTAATTAGTGGAATTTCTTGCTTTGTCAATCAGAGTAAAGGGTGGCTATTTTGAAGAAGCTAGAATATAAAACATTAAGTACATAATTCCACATAATTCCACAAACTCTTGGCCTGTACTGTGTGTATATATATATATATATATATATATATATATATATATATATATATATATATATATATATATATATATATATAAATCACAGATCAGGAGTCCTGTTATGAGGTTGTAGCCTTCTGAAGTTATTCCATGGTAAAATATAATTAGCTTTTTAATGAAAAAGTTGCCCCCTTACAATTTTAACTGCTCAGCGTCAATGCCACAGCCTTGTACACACATCAAACTGCATTTGTCATGACATTTCATTACTTGATTTCATTTTGTTTTGTTCTTTTCCTTGATGAGAAAAAGTATGACTCACTCAGGAGCAGCTGAAATATTTTTTACACACACACACACATACATATACAGTATATACAGTATATATATATATATATATATATATATATATATATATATATATATATATATATATATATATATATACATATACATATACAGTATATATATATATATATATATAAATGTAGGTAACCCCAGGTCAGTAATTATTAACAACAAACCATCAGTCTGCTCCAATAGTATTTTACTATACACATTAATAATGCACTCAGCTGGAGAGCAGGAACTGGTTTGTTATTTCATGCAGCGATGAAGAGTGTTGAGGACTGAAGATGAGATCAGATCGCTCCTCAGATACAGATGACTTTGAAAATTATGGGGGTCAAAAATCACCCGTCCCCCCAGATGATTCATGAGCAGTGGGTTATCAGACAGGCGCAGAAAATAGTGTCTGATCCAACCCACACTCCTCACCCATGGGTCCACATTCAGGTTCAGTGCAGACTGAACCATTAGAAACATTCATCCCTGCCTATGTCTGTTAAAAAACACTTTTTCAGAGCTTGTGTGTAAATATTTAGGTCTCTGGTATTCCTGCTGACACACAAACATTCCATTGTAGCTCCAACCAGGCTAAAAACTAGAAAAGGCTGTGGTTGTAATGTCACAACAGGAGTAGTGACCCATTCCTGGATCCATGTAACCACCAGCTCCTTCCTGAGCGCTTTTACTTTACTTTTACTTTACTTTTACCTCTGATTCTCCAATAAACCAAGCTCTCTGAGGGGCGGGACACTTCACACGGCACTAGGCCAATCACAACAGAGCGTTTCATTAGGGAGTGAATATAAATAGCTCGTTTATTATTTTTTTTAAATGGGCTGCTTGATTATGGGAAAAAAATCATTATTTTGATTATTTTGGTCAATATTAAAATCACAAATATTCAAACGATTATTTTTTTAGTTACACAATGCATTGATTCAGCATGAGTGACTGTGCTTTTGTTTGAAATGTTAAACAGATTTGTTGTGTTGCCACGTAAATATCATCTTATAGCAAATCTTGCATGTTATGTTGCCATATACATGTGTAAAATCAAAATTGCAATTAAAAATCAAGTGATTGCACAGCTTTACCTATGGGGATAATAATTAGACTAATTATATCACTTTTGCCCCAAACCTGAGTTTTTAGCTCCCAACAACTCACCACTGGACTGATGCTATAGAGACTTAACATGAACTGTAATATTTGGACTATGTTCATACTAGGTATTTCAATTAAACTGTTAGCATACGTTGATAATTCTCTTTCATATTCCGAACAGCATAATTAATTTTTGTTTTTAACCACTTCGTCATGTTATGAGCTTTGTATCCCCTTAGTGTGTTGACCTTTACATTTATACTGTGTCTTAATTGAGAATCTTAATCATGCTCCTATGAAAATGTCACTTCATACAAACACATTCCTTCAAATGTCCAGGCTGGCCGCAGCATTCAGGTTTTGTTACTAGGCAACAGACGCAGCGGCAGCTTGCTGCCTTGATTCGTGTTACCTGGCGCTGAGAAGAAGGCAGTAGGAAACGTCACGTCTTGCAGCTCTGCATTGTGGGAGTTGGCGTTTGGCGTGGGGCTGTGCTGCAGGTCTGACCACTCGCTGCCGCTGATTCTGTCCATGGCCTGACGCTGCAGGCAGATGGCCACCTGCTCCTTGTTGTCCTCGGCCTGAGGAGAAGACAACAAAGACTGGTGCTGAAGTGATTGTCTCACGCTGGTCAAACATCTGCCATCTGTGGCCTTCAGTGCCAGAGTGGTGCATTAATATCAGCTGTTCCACAGTGTTGGAATTGTTTGATTGTAATTCTGCTTCGTGTGAAAAGACAAAAGCAACCACATTTAGATATTTACCCGAGTCACGCTGCCATTCGTCTGCCCAGCAGCATTTATCAGCATAAAACCTCCTGCAAGAAATTAAAGAGAGAAGCAGAGAGACAGGGAGGGACTGCAGGTTAATGGGTTTCACAAAAATAAGTAGAGAGCACCTCCTTCTGGTTAGAGGAGGTAAAACACCCTCTAAACACAACTCACTCAAGTTACAAGTACAGAAAAATATGGAGTTGGATTTGAGTAAATTCCAGGTCTGGAGAAGTTTGGAAAAAAATAAAAGAGAATAAAGGAAAACAATTGTTTCCAGACTACATCCCCACAAAAATATAAAATTCTGAATTTCTAAAAATCAATTGATCACAAATTTGTCAATATCTTTAAATTACATATACTATAGCATCAGAAATGATCAAATGTTATGCTTGTCTGCATATAAACAAGTGATGCAGTGACATAAGTAAGTAAACAGTAAACATTTATGGCTGTATTCATCATTTTTTCCATAGACTCAGTGAATGAGGTTCCTATCAGGTAAAATGTATTTACCTTTGTAAAAAAGGGGGGAACAATAATCTTACTCATTCAGTACAGTAGGAGAAAGTAGCAAGTTATTTATACTCATAGAAATAAAAATATGCGCTGAAAATCTGTCAAGAAGTTTGTGAATTTTCCTGAGGGTCTGTGAAGACGTCTTGGTGTAAAGGTTCTCCTCTGAAAGAAGGAAAGACGGCAGCAGTTTGGTTTTTGGAGTTATGGAGATCAGTTTGTTTCATTAATACTTGTAAATACAGAGAGATGGATTTTCAAATGTGATTTTAGTTGCACGTGTGGTTTGGTATCCACAAATACTAATTTCTCATTTGTAACTGGTATTTTGGTATATTACAAATATTATATTTATTACAAACATATTTGAAAACATATAATTTTCCATTTGCAAAACATTTTTCAGTGTGTGAGATGTGACTGAATTTGTGGCTCACCAGTCACACGTCTCCTTCTTCAATTACATATTTTTGAGACATTTTTAGCAAACTCTACAAAGATCCACAATCAAATAACTTGTGATTCACAAATGTGAGTTTGATTTGTTGCATTAATACCTGAAAATGCAGAGGGGGGTCTACAAATAGTCCTTGGTTTGCGCATGTGTATCCACAAATAATTGTTTTTGTACCTTGTATTTTATGTTTTACAAATACATGTGTATTTGTAAATACATAATTTTACGATTATAAAAAATGAAAACTGTTGATGTGAAGAGTGACTCTGCATTTGTGGATCAACGTGCATTTCTCTCCTCAGGCCTTTGTGAATCAAATTTTTTTTTTTCATTGTTGTATGTTTATGGATCTGTGTGTTTGGATCTCGACAAGAATGTCTCAAAAATACGTCATTGAGAGATACCGACATGTGATATTAATATTGCTGTTATGGCTGTTATGGGTTATATTGCTGTTATTTACCGATATCAATATATGTTTGTTTGTTTTTAATAGTTTCAGAGATGATAAAATTCTGTACAGACTGAGAATCATGAAAACTGAATTGTTGAAATTCCTCCTTTTATTTTCAAAAATATGTTTTACTTCCAAATAAGTTTATCAGGCACCATCACCATGAAACACAAGTAATGAAGAAGAGAGAGAATGTTACTTTTAAGCAACTTTTACTACTTGTAACTGTGTAACTAAATATTACAACAGTAATTAAGTAACAAAAACACTTTGACAAAAGTCCTGTGAGAAGGTTTGGAACATAAATTACAACAAGGATCATAAATCAAAACAATATCCAAAGGCACCTTATAAAACGTACCAGTATATAAGTATCTAGATATAACATTGTTCTCTTCCCCTTTAGAGCTTTGATGACATTTGCTCTGAGCAGATAAACATTAATAAGAAAAAGAATGTGTTATTTTAATGAAACACAGGGCCTGTTAATATTATACCTACACAGTTGTGTTTCTTGTCAGACCTGCTGTTCTATGATGGAGTTTTCCTCCAGAATTTCATCCTGAATGTCAAGCAGTTCTTCTGTGTCTTTAAATCAAATGCATCATCCTGGTTTCACTCTGTAGAGCAAAATTGCACCACTGTGGCCCTCTGGCAGATAGATTTTTTCCAAGGGCACCAGGTCAAATTGAGAGAAATGAGAGCCGTGGCCCTCATGAAATTCACAGGGAATCCCATCTGCAGTAGTAGCCAAATGTGACCTGATCTCCATCTTTAATTGTTCAAATGGAGTGAGTAATTTTTTCAACGAGGGCCCACTGAAACTCACTGAAACCAGCAGGCAGCTCATGGTCTGCACCATACACACCTAACCCTAACCCTCTGATCCAGTACTCATCCATCTGGTTGGAACTAGAGTGTGGATCGGGCCGATTTTTTCTGAGTCCGGCCCGCATCCGAGAGCTTTCTTCTCGAAAACGACCCGAGACCGATGTGAATTAAATATTTGTGTTCAAGCCAGTGGTAAGCCCTGCATTATTCAAATCACACTATTTTCCAAGGATAGGTCTATTATTAATAACATACATAGGATTTTGTGTGTGTGTGTAAAGTTTATGTGGTTTAATCCACCAACAGAAAACAGCATCCTGAACTTCATCAGCACTGCAAGGAGAAAGTGCTACTTTTAATCACAAAAACTGTCTGCATGAATAGCTACATAAGCTTTGTTTAAAAAAAATCCTCAGTGTGTGTTTGCACTGTATGCTCTGAGTCCGGTCCGAGCATATATTCTAAATTTTTGTTGAAACTGAACGATTCGATTGGTTTGCCATGCTCTAGTTGGAACATCCTGTTGTAGCATCTTGGTTTTCATGCCTAACTCTAGTCAGAGATGCTTCGCTGGCCTAACACTCCATCATGCACTGGTAGCTGCAGCGTATGAGCCATGCAGCCCAGCCTTTTAACGCCACAATCTTCCATTCCACTGTCACCAGCAGATTAGAAGCCTATACAAACACTGAGTAAATGCATTGAGCAAATCAGTGATTGGATGTGCCAGAACATTCTTCAATTAAACAAAGATAAAACTGAGGTAATTGTTTTTGGAGCCAAAGAGGAACGATTAAAAGTCAGTATTCAGCTTCAATCAGTGATGTTAAAGCCCAAAAACCAAACTAGAAATCTGGTTATAGACTCACACCTGATTTTCAACAGTCACATTAAAACCATCACAAAGTCAGCTACTACCACCTGAAGAATATATCTAGACCTGATGTCTCAGAAAGACTTGGAAAAGCTTGTCCATAGACTGGACTAAGGTAACTTAGTCCAGAAAACTAGGGTCTTTACAGGTCGATCAGACAGATGCAGCTAATTCAAAAGCTGCGGCTCAAGATCATTGAACTTTTTTTGTAACCATACAAGAATTTATACATCAATTGTCAAGTATATTGAAGACCATACCAGTTATTAAAATAGGTGTATTTCTCTTCATGCCAATGTATTAGTGTGTTTACAGCTTTTTTATTTTACTCTACAGAAAATTGTCATGTTCACCATCTGATGTGTGGAAGCAGTTCTCACAAGCTGATGTTGAAGCAAAGTCTTTTTATGTGTGAATATTGTAGAAAGACACACGTGAATAATGCTACAAAAAGGCAGCAACATATTGCAAAGTGCCAAAAATTTCAAAACATTCAGCAGAGAATAGTTTTACTCCAGGGGAAAATTAACCTGCTGCATTAGAGTCAGATAAATATAAATATTTCCAAAATTCCCCAGCTTAACTTCCCATGGAAAGTTTCTGGAAATTTACTGGAAACTTTCCACCCTTTTGCAACCCTACTCTCAGTACAAAACTACTCAGAATTATTTGCAGTAGTTCCTACACTTCAACACTTTCAATCTGTTTCGAACTGATTTCCTTAAAAAAAAGATGTTTTGTGCAGCAGATGTAATAAAGTGAGATGGCAGAGAATCTTTTAAATGGAGGATTTAAGTTCACGCTGCTGATGTTTCCTTGATCTTACTGTGATGGTAACAGGGGAACAGAGGAGTGCTACTTTATCTCTAAACTCAGAATTTATTACAAAAATAATGGGAGGGCAGAATCTGAGGCTCTGTGAAGAGAAAACATCCTTTAAGGCAGAGAAACAGAAACACTCTTTGTATTCTGCTGTAAAATAATACTAATGAGTTTTTCACAAATCTGGATTTAGTTTATTAAATACTGTTGGAGTTTATGAATTGGTTTTATGCATGATTAAAGGCTTTTAAAATGATAAATACCCCCTGGGATTTAATAAATACTATTAAGCCAACTAAAATGACAAACTGTAAAGGTTCATTTAATTTTAGGGGTGGCAGATTTGGTGTTATTGTTAAT